>OY728125.1:583909910-586409910 GCA_963277665.1 Viscum album
GGGGTTCGATGAGTTCCAGGTGGTTTCCATGATGGGAGACTACTACAATCCATGGAGGAGTTGCATCCACAAAGGAGGAGAAAATCGGGGGGGGGGGGGGGGGTCCCACCGGTTTAAGAAAACAAATCCACGTTTTTTCTTGTCTTTCGACTTTACACTGGGAAATTTTCTAAAGGCTCATGAATAACCTTTAATTATAATAATATTAATAATTACTATTATTTTTATAAAAAATATATTATTATTATTATTACAAATATGATGAAACAATATAAAACCAGAAGACACTATTCCGATCCGATTGATATCCCGGTTCATCAGACTTTGGGTTGTTCTTGCCAGAATAAATATTTTTTTACATTTTTTTTATCAAAATAAATTTTAATAAAAAAACCGCAAAATGATTCATAAGTTTTTTTGGATGTCCTTAACATATTTATCTAACCTCAAATAGACTCATGGTTAGAACTTTTGGTATTTAAATCAAATCCTTTACTTAAAATTAAAGCCATTTATTTTTTCTTGGATCATAAAAATTATACGCTGGATCTGATACCAATTGAAGGTATCGGGGTCACAAAAAAAACTGATGGTTTGAGGATTTTATAATTTTTCATTATCAGGATGATGAGCCTTGTTGTCTCTGATGATCTGAACCTCGATACAGTCCTAGTATCTTGTGTAAATTAAATTGAACACAAATAAATACAATGACCTCATACTTTGTTCAAAACCAATGTTGTAATCGATGTCTGCTTATCACCAAAAATAGATGCATGAAGTATCCATAAAGGGATACCTCTATATCATTCAAAAGAACATCAAAAATATTTTTTCTCACTATTTATCATAATCCAGGTGCTAGCACGAAGTTCTGATGAGTCCTTCGGCATCAGGACAATCACAGTGATTTGACGCCTTTGATCCATCGAAGGCGTGGTTGGATTTTCACTCAAAGAGGGGATTTATCTCTCTTGAAGGCATGAGGAGATAGAATATCTCATCCTAAATAATGAATAGTCCACCAAGAGCTTCTCTTCTCTTACTTATATAGGTGGTGAGAAGATTACCCGGAAAGGGTTCCCTGACACCTAGAAAGAAACACCCACTATATAAGCAGTAAATAAATAATATTGAAAAACTAAAATGTGTAATTAATATTATTTATTATTTTATCACATACATATAATATATATAAAATATATTATGTGATAAATATGATATTTTTAAATCTACTCATCATTCTCTCATAATATTAAATGAACCTATAATATTAAAATTATATTCGTTCAATTAATATTATTACTCATATTTACTGAAATTGTAATAATTTTTATAAATAAATTCAACTCAATTATGGTTTAATAGAATAATAATGAATTCATTTATTTATTGGTGATCGATAACTTGTTCAACACTTGGAACCCTTTGTGTGTACCACCATGTAAAATATACATATTCAACTGAATAAGGTGTATTCTTGAATACACTATTGTTGTGTGACCCTCTAGGACATTATCTTGATAAAATTGAATAAAATTCACAAACCAAGAGGGGATTCTAAAATCCCATAAAGGCCCCTAAAGAGGTAAGTAAAGTCCTAGAAATGACTACCAACCTTTAGAAACACATTGTGTAATATAATATATTTGTCTTTGATATCTCATAAAGTTTGTCGCACACCTATGTCATCACACTTTTATAGCTTTATTATTTATTGATCTGTCTGGATAGATTTACCCTTGACTACCTTGGCCAGGGTTTTATGATGGCACTACCATCCTGATCAACAAGGATTGAGATATATTACTTCCTAAACCCAGAAGTGACAAATCCTTTCTTAGCCATTAAACCAATTCCATACCCACCAATGACACACCAAACAAAATCTACCTCACCACGAATTCATTTTCATGATTTTTTCCTTGAATCAAAATATGTGATCAAATGTCACACATTGATAATGATATCAAGTTAGGAGGCCAATACACATGTATATATATAGAAACAACCAATAATACCCAAAACATGTTGTGTTACTATTGGTGGGTCAGTCATCATGAGATCACTAGAGATAACACCAAGGGCGATCTTTATGAGAATAATTCTCAATACTTATGTGCCCACAACACCTGATAGTTAAACATAAACTATTTCCAGATAGTAAGATGTATCTAGACCACAATACCTCTGTTAAAGATTAATGTCATAGTATCCCGGGGTTCTCATTATAACCTGGGATCTATTATAACCTTTTGATACAATAATTAATTAATGGAAATTACTATTAAATAGTGGACATAGAAATATATACACTATAATGGAAAGTATACATCTTGTGTATATGATTATACACATGTTATGGTAATCAAAAGTACTGTTCATGTTGGGGTTAGGGCAACCACTATTTCAATAAACCTTTCCTTCAATACCAACTTTTAGGCTCTGACCTTAAATGTCACATAATCTTGAGTTAAATTAAAGAAATTACTTTATTTCACATTGAGGATCTTTTTAGTTTTAGAGTTTTATAGAATTAGACCATAACTCGAACATAAAAACCCATAAAATACAAAGTGGACACTTCGAAACACTTTCCATTTTCCCATAATATAATAGTTTTAAAATAAAGCATGGTCTCTATTATGAAAACTATTCATTCCTTTTAACAAGACTTCTTACAATCCCTTACACATCCGTAATTCCTGTGAAAAACATTAAAAATGTGGGATGAACATAAAAGGCTCGGTAAGGGATATAAAAAGAAGGAAATTTTTAGTCACTTGATAAACATTCAAAACCATGAAAACTTTATCATAAAGTAATACTATTCATCATTAATAAGTATTAAATACATTTATTTTAAAATAATCTCATTTCTTATGGATTCTGTAATCACAAGATTACCATAAAACCCAAAGAAAGTATAAAAATATGAAAATGTGTCTTGAGACATTATTATATATTTCACTATTATAAATGGAATAACTATGTGTTGGAATTCCATACATGTAACTCTTATAAATGGAATATCCATATAGTCGACTTCCATACCCAATTTATTGGAGTGCTATCATGAACCGACCCATCATTGGTTTATCATGGAACAACCCATCATTGGTTTATCATGTAACCCCCCGTAAAACATCCAAGTACCATTACATAGACATAACACATAAAAGATTGCAATTTTCAACATTTCACACATAAAATTTCATTTTCAATCACAAGAAAACATTTTAATATATTGAAATAATCAATCCATTTTCAAAACCCCTTTTCAATGAAAAAATACCCCAAAAAAGGAAAGAGGGGTTCTTTAAAAATACATGAAGGATTATAGCGGAATACAAATATAAAAATAGATATAAATGTCCTTTATAATCATTTTATTTCCTTATAAATAAGTAGGTAAAATATTTTCATGAATATTGACATGGAGAAAAATATTTTGAAATTAAATATATAAACATTCAAGGGGTCCCATACCACTTTTAACATTTAAATCACAAGCCCCGTGAAAGAATAACTTTTAAAAAAAACATTAAATAACATGATAATAAGTAAATTATTGATATCATATGTTAAAGGGGTTGTATATACATATCATAAAATAATGTGGGGGTATAAAATCAAAATATTCCTCAATGAAAGGAGATTGAGACAAAATCCTTTACCTATATGACTTGTCATGTGTGTCTTTATATTCCTAAATAATAAAATTATGTTAATTATTTAATTTCAGCATAAATTTTATCAATTTAATCCTTAATTTTCATTCACTTATTACGTTGTTTTGTACAAACAGTTAAATAATTAAGTTTTTGTTAGCTTTTTTTAACATATTCAGTTTACGTGTCAAAACAACTTTGGTAGGTCAACTATGATTAAAGGGGTCCTTAATAAAAAATATACAGAATAATAATCTAGAAATAATTATCCTATTTATACATCAATTATACCTTTAATACCAATCATTAATCATGGTTATGAAATAATGAACCAACTTTACAATCAAGAAGAGAGTAGGCCATGCATACGTATGTGTAACGTTCTCATTTTTGAATGATAATTATAGAAAGAAGGATAGTAAAATTTATAATTACGTAATGATAATTATATCATAAATAACATTTAATTTAATCATATATAAGAATATATATAATTCCTCTGATGTAAAAGGAATCATATCGCATTGAGTAGGTGGTAGTCTATACGTCAACGAACGACGTTATCACTTTTTTAGTGTGTGAAAAGGTATTAAAGAAAATGATATATTATATTCCCAAATGTTAATTATTTCATTAATACCATATAATTTTTATTTATGTCACATAATTTTATCAAAACCAACCTTAATACATTCCATGTAATGTGTGAACATATCACATCCGTTTGAGGAGGTGGTAGTCCACACGTCCACAGACGATGTTATCGTACTCCCACAGAATAGAAAGCATGAAGGTATGTGTATATAAAAATTAAATAAGTAGGAATATATCATAGATAGCATATAAAAATATATTTTCCATCATAATTCCCAACCATGAGAGGTTTTAAATAAAAAATGAACGACATTGTTTTGTGAGGCAGTAGTCTGTCGTACACATGAATTGTATTTTCATTACCCATTTGATGGAAGTGTGTGTAGTTTTTGGTATAAAAGTTAACATAAAAACATCTCAAAATATTTATGATTATTATATTATTATATAATCATTTAATAAAAATAATTTAATTTTTGGATAAAGAAATAAAACACAAATACACGTTAAAGAATGTTACCTATTTTTCAGGCAACTCCTTTTGGTCTACACCAAACAGATTCCTTGGTTAGATTTATACCCAAAGTGATAAATATAGGGTGATTGAGAGATATTGGAAGATTATTTTCGTTGGGGTTTGATGATAAAAAGTTATTGATATGTGTGAATAAATGGGGGAGTGTTGGTTCCCTTTTATAGTGGAGGACGAGTGACATTATTGTAAAAATAAAAAGGTAAACATTATTAAGAGGTCTCCCTTACATCATGTTCCACAAATGATGATCCCAATTATATAAAATAGGGTATATGGATTAATAATATCCAAAAAATGGGTTTTGAAAAATTTTATATGTCATTTGGAATCTTAATATTAATGTTTAACCACTAAGTAAACACATTTTTACCTTAATCGCTGTAATTAATTTTAATTGATTCCCTAATATTTTTGGTAGAAAACTAAGTTAACATTATTATAATTATAAATAATAATGATTCAAAATATTCCATCCAATTTTTAAAATTCAAAACCTATAATTGGTAGAAATTAATTTAAAACTAATACCTCATATGGGATGAAAAAATATTTTTTTGAAGTGAATATGTTCAAACATTTGCTAAGTTTTTATATCCAATTTCAATGGAACAATGATCCAAATGACCTAAATTACATTAATATATGTACAATTGAACTAATTATATGTTAAAACCAATTCGAAACATAATTTAACATTATAAATTATTTTTTCAAAAAAGAAGATTTCAATTAAAAATAATTCTTTTTCACTATTCACAAAAATATGAACCTTCTCAGAAAAATACTAAACATTCAACCAAAGATAATTTTTATATTCTGATTTAAAAAAATGAAGTTTAATTTTTTATATAAAAATTATAAATGTTTAAAATTTATTTTTAAAATAGGTGCACCATTAAAAGGCGGTAAAACTGCTTTTTAGAAAAAATGGAGGTTTTAAGTGTAGAAATGAATTTATTCTTATATCTGGCCTACAAAATCTATTGGATGAATGTAAAAAAAATTATAGACATGTTTAAATATAAAATATTTTGACTTATTCATTCCCACTGATACAATTACTAGGTGATAACTACCATATTTAAAAATAATATTAATAATATATTGTTGTTTAGTAGAAATCAATCTTTTGTGTAATGCAAGATTTTGAAAAAACTCATTGTTTATTGTTATGTATGATATTTGACATAGCATCAATTTTATTCTAAAATGACTATTTAATTCATAAATATTAATAAATATGGAAAATAATTATTCTATCATTACCTGAGATGCTACAATAAATGCCTCAAAAACACATTCACACTAATGTTTTAAACATGTTTGAGGTTATTTACTATTATATGTTTACTTTTAACATTTTGGATTTTACCTCAATAACTATTTTTACATAAATTATACTTTATACATAAAAATAATTTTTTTTATAAAATTTAGAATTAATGATTCCAAATTTTAAATCCATTAAATTTGAATCAATTTCTAAAATTGATAAAAATTAATTTTAAAATAATAAGTAGATAATGTATTAAAACAATTTATTGAGAAAATATTACTTATGTTTAAAAGCATTAGATATATGATTATTAAATGGAATCATTTTTTTATATTTTTAATATAACTCATAAAATTCTTATTTTTTCTAGAATGTTTTCATAAATTTCATAATAATTATTATAAACTAATAATTCCATAAAAGGAAAGGTATTTGTAAAAAGAGTACATTGAACTATTTAGAAAAAGATCATTTTTTTTAAAATCACAAACATTCATCTTAAAATATTATTAAAATGATAAATCCAAAAATGAAATTATTTTTTTCAAATTAAAATCCAAATATCTATAATTTTTATTTTAAATTAAAAACATAAAATATAGTAAAACTATTTTTTATAGGAAAACGAATTTTTGTATTATAACTTTTCCCCCCTTTTCAATAAATTAATATTTAAACAACTATTAATCCTTTATGCATACCAACATGTATTATACTTGAAGAAAAGTAATTTTTTTAAAAAATATTTTATTATTTTCTTATCCGTACTAGTTGAGCCGGTATTTAAAGTGAACTTTATTTTGTTTTATTATTTATTTATATATTAATGTATATTTGATAATTCGATTACCACAATTTAAAGCTTACAATTCTATAGCTACCTCATAATAACCAATAATTTTTTTAGATTAAGTGTTTCGTGTAGAGTAAGTTATCAAAAATAATATATATTTAAAGAGGAATATTTTACTAAAAATAGAATCTATACATTTTAACCCCCTCAAAAATAATTTCATCTTTGAAATTTCATTATAGAAAAGAAATTAAGTGAGGGTACTTTTCACTCATCATATCCTTAGTTTTACATGTAACCTCCTCAAACTTATTATTTCACAATATAAGTTTAACTAGATGGGTGGTATTATTTCTAAGAACCTTGTCTCTTCAATCCATGTTTCCACAGGATTTTCCACATATTGAAGGTAATGTTCTTGTTTTATGGATTTCGTGCTGAGTATTTGTGATGGATCTGGTATGTACATCCTCAAAAGTGATATGTCGAACACATTATTCCCCTGTAACACCCTAAGCTTCAACAATATTTTTCCCTTTGAATAATGCAATAGCTTGCATTGTATGCAAATTCAAGATTCTAACACACCATGACCAATCAAACTAGCCGTTATGAATAGTAATACCCACTTTTTTAAATTTTATTTTTCAAAATGGACTTCATTTTTGTATTTGGAATATTGAAATTAGCTTAGGGTGAATTTCTGGTATTTTCTGAAAACATTCAATTTTTGATGAATAGTGAAAAAATTGTGTTATTTGTTAAAACAAATATTTTATTTAAATAATTATTTATTTTATTTTAAATTTATTTTAGGTCAAAATAGATACGCAATACATATATAAGTTCAATTTAATTAATTGGAGTCATTTTATAATAAGTTTAGATGTATAAAAATTTTGTTGAACTTTTTACTATCTTTTACCCACCTCCTAAGAGCATTTTCAAATTTGAATAAAACTTAATTTTACCACTTCTATGAGTTTAATTTCAAAAATTAGAGAGACAAGGTTAATATAATTAATTAATGTGTGGTTTAATAAGAAAAAAATAAATTTTGGTGAATAATAACTTTTGACTTCTATTTACCACGGTTAAAAGTAACAGGGCAATTAAGGGTAAAAATGATATTATAATTACCCTAACACATGTACAAATTATATTGGATAAGTATAATTTGACCAAAAACATACTTAGTAATAAAATATTACCCCCTTTTGTCTACATGGATTAGATTAAGACATTTCTTATTATTTTATTTAAAGAAGAGTTAAAAGGCTTAAATTCAAAGTTTAATAACTAAACCATTTTTAATACAGGGTTATAAAAAAGATAAATTAGACTATAAATAATAATTATAAATATAATAATATTTCTTATATAATGGTATTTTATTTATAATTTTTATATATTAAATAATTTAATTTATGTATGACACAATGATGATGCACTAATTACCTTATTAATGAAAGAATAAAATAATTGATATTATAAATATCCAAATAAATGTAATTTGATAATTTTGATGAATTAAAATAATTTTATTGGTTAATATGATATGTTAGGTTTGATTAAATAATTTTTTTCTAAGTAATAATTCTTTTATGATTTTCACAAAAAACCAAATACCAAATAGTGTCAAAATTGACATAATTGAGTTTTTAAAACAAATACTATATTATTAATTGATATTATTCCTAAAAATCTATGGTTTGGCCGAAAGACTTAGATAAGGTTATATAAATTAATAATAAACAACTTTTGGTTCTATTGGAAGTTTATAGTAATTTTATTAACCATATAATATAAAAATACAAAGAGACATGGTAAATGTCAAACTATTTAACTAAGAGTTGGATCTAAAAGAGAAGGTTAGTATAGTGATCTAAACCTGTATAAAACCTATTGGTTAAGATTTTTCCAACACATACCCACCTTATCCTCGAAATAAATCATTTTGGAACCATTATAAACCTATAATGATTTTATTATAAAATAATATTTCAAGCTTTTCCTAAAGTGACCCTCACCTCTCTTATAAGAGGGTACTTCCCCTACTCTTAATTTCACACATCCAAAGCCATTTAACTCGGCCAAAACCTGACCAAATATCCTCAAAACATTCCTCCATTCATACTAGAGGCCTTAAGTTGGTCAGAAAACCATCCTATGGATCCCTTTTGATCAAATCAAAAGGAAGAACCCGAAGAAGAGGTTAATATTTCATCACCTCTTTCAAGTTCTTTTCTTCTTACACTTCCTCTTTCTTTGTTGTTTCCATTCTAAAATAATAACTCCTGTAACTTCTATATACTGTGATGTTATTATAAAAATGGTACAACTATATTCATTATTCTATCCATCATATGAATGACAAAGTCACTATACGTGCGTACATACAGCTTACCGTCTCCACGTCGTGGTGTAGTTGTTATTCAACACATTCTTATTTTTGGATGCGTATAATAATGATATATAATTTATGTAAATAATAAATATAACATGTTAATTATTTTTTATATATGATATAAAATCTATTTACAAACGATTTTAATATCAAAAGAGTGATATTTTCACTCATGCGTACGTATGGATTGTCGTCTCCACGAACACGATTAGATTCATTTGCCCATCCAAACCATTCAAGAATAATTTTCATTTGATGATTAAAAATAATGTTTAAGAACTTAATATCATTCTGTATTTGAATCAAATACATCCTATCCATAATATACATAGCTTAGGTAACGAAACATATAAATGAAAATGAATCAGTTAACACCCGAAACGATGATAATACTAAAATTTTATTAACAAAGAAATATTAGAAGATAATATATGATATCATATTTATGTATATAGTTATTGTATAATTTAATAACAATGTTTTAACTATTATACAGGAGGTTAACAAACCATTAACTAAGGATAAGTACAAGGTAAGGGTTAATTTCACAATCTCTTTGTTATCCGAGGTTGTTTTTACGTAAGTATCTACTGGGACCTCTTTATAATCCACATACATGTTTTCTTAAAAATGTATTTCCAAAAAAAATTAAAATTTACAAGACTTTGGGTTAAAGTCATTTATACTCTTATTTGACCATATATTTTTTAAAGCAATCTTTCCATCGTTTTCTAAACAGGGTACTTTATGACTTTTTTGAAAAAATTATGGTAAGAATGTTTTTTAACTTATATGGAGGGTGTGACTATTTTCCACCATTATAACATCATTGAAGCATCCTTTACAAGCTTATAAGAATATTTTCAAAATAAATGTTTTATTTTATAATTATGCGACTCTTAAATTTTTTCAAAATAGAAAGAGGTATTTACTTTAAATAGTTTTCATTTCATCTATGTCAACATCCTTTGATGGATTTTAAACATGTTTGAGATTTACTTATTATGATACAAATCTTCCATATTGTATTGATGGTTTTGTGATATGTTTGACTGTGGATGTGTTATTTTTATACCATTCATGGATTATGGTTAAAGTATTTACATTGTGTATGCTAGTCTTAATACGAATGTTTATGTTATGTTTCAACCTTTTCATATGAGGAATGTATTGGACTTATTTTTTGATGGGTGGAGCCTGCTATAGCTCATCGATGCATCGTTAGGTCTAATTAGACAATTAGACATGGAATTGGCTGAGGCCTTTCCCAATTTGATATGTGGTTTTGGCTTAGGCCTAAATCATTTTTAGACATCTTGGCTGAGGCCTTAACAAGATGTTTCAGAATGTCTAGAATTATACATTCCCTCATTATGAAAATAATAATGATGGCACATATGGTTATTAGACTAGTAGAATACCCATGACTATGTTTTATTATGACTTTATTTACTCAGCTCATATTACTGTAATAATGTGTTGATGTTTCTTATTTGTAAAGGCATGTGTTTTTAATTATTCACCATGCCTATGGTTTATGTTATCTTCCACTGTATTGTTTACCCTTACTGAGCATTTGAGCTCACCCCTTTCTTATGTTTCATTTTCCTAGGATATGAAGAAGTTAGTTTTGAGTGACTTGTGGGCATAATCTAAAATACTTTGATATTTCTAAAGGAATAAATTAGTGTTGTATTTTTTTTAAAGTTGTAATTATTGAACTTATGTATGTATCTTGTTTCTAGTAATACTAAACTAATCGATATTTCGGGACATGATTTCCTTGTATCATGCCAATGCTATGTAATAAAGCACCAACTCTGGGTAACTAGGGTCAGGTCGTTATAGTTTCTATCAAAGGAAGTTTAGTACAAACCTTGGAAACTAGATTTAAAAAAACTTTGATTAGAGAACACTACCCTAAGATAGACTTTTAAGATTAATATAGAAGAACATCCTATAATTTTGGTACTGTAGATATTTTGTGAGTTTTTTAAGCAATAAATCCTTATCTAGATATGAGCAGGTAGAGGCATCTTGTTACATATTTACCTAGGGGTAAAGCCCAAAAACCCCACTTTGAGCTAGACCTGAATGGGAACTGGTGCACGAAAATGGGCCTTCCTTCTCTCTTGGTTACGACACTCCTGGGGAATATGCTTAGGATAAGTATCATTTTCTTTACAAACCACTAAGAAGGGTTTATGAGTATATAATTCCTCAAAGAAAACATTTTTATGATTATGGATTATATCCATAAACTGTTCAATTTATGTTAAGTGGTTTACAAGTTCAGAATTATGTATTGCGATTCATAAACTAGTCTAATATATTCCATTATTTAGAAATGGTGCCTAGTGGAAGGAATAAACGGTATCAACATACATAATCCATGTAGGGATTTCTATCCTACTTAAGATAATTATAATGGATCTGGTGATGAAACTGATGTTGATCAGCTTATCACCATACTGGGACAACTCAATCAAGTTAGAAATAATAACCTTACCCATATGGATCACCCTGATCAACAACACAGAGGATCAATGTTAAACTGCTTCATGAGGAAAAAACCACCAACATTCAATGGGAGTACAAATCCATTAGTACCTGAGTAAGGTATAAGTTCCTTAGAGAAAATATTTCATTCTTTAGAGAGTAGCGAAAGGGAAAACGTTGGTTTGGTAGTTTATCTCCTCACGGGAGATGCAGATCAATGGTGGTGATTAATCCAAAACATAAAAGAAGATGAATAATTATCATATATGGAATGGAGGGAGTTTAAAGAGATTTTCTTTGAAAAATAATTTCCTCAAGAACATCGAGTGGATATGGAAATACAATTTCTATGTCTAAGGAAAAAGGAGGATGAGAATGTCACAAATATGAGGCAAACATTACATGGTTAGCAAGGAATGAATCAGATTATATACATAACCCATGTAGTATTATTGATCAATTATTTGATGGGTTAAAACCATTTATCCATCAATCATTAGTATCACAATACTTCTAACCGTACAAAGATATAGTCTCATGCACTATCAAGACAGAAAAGGAATTCTCTAAGTCGTGAAAATTTAATGCAAAGAAAGAGAAAAAGAGATCTACTGAACACTATGTAAATGTAAATAAGGGGAAGAAGGGAAAAGTTGAATATACATCAAGTAGTAAATGTGGGAGGAAACACCCTGGTACATTCCTGAATCGAATGGGAGTCTTTTACAAGTGTGGTGAAAAAGGCCACCAAGCTCATGATTTCAAGGGGAAGAAAGATGCTATCAATGTTTAATGCTAAAATTTTAGAGAAAGGAGTCATTATGAAAATGAATGTCCTAAGCGCCAAGGGAACTTACCTTAGAAAATTCCAAGGGAGTATGGTCAAGCTTATGCAATCACTACTGCTGAGGTTGAAGATTCTAAAGATGTGGTGGAAGGTAATTTAATGGTTTCCTCAATTTTGGCCAATGATTTATTTGATTAAGGATCATCACATTATTTCATATCTTCCTAGTTTTCTTAGAAAATTAAATATTTTCAATTTGACTTAACAAGGGAGTTCTCATTCAGAACACCTAAGGGAAGTATCATCGCAACAAAGTTTTGTCAATCAGTTCCCATTAGAGCATATATATGTTCTTTATCTACTGATCTCATCAACATAACCATGACTGAATTTGATATAATCCTTAGAATGGATTGGATTTCATACCATGATGTGAAAATTTGTTGTAAGAAGAAAAAGGTTACAATTTTCCATGATGATAAGAATAACCTTATCTTTAGAGTAGAAATGTCACCACCTGATTCTTATCTATATCCACCCCTAGAAGCTCTACTAAATTTAATTATTGTGGAGGAAGAGAATAAAATAACTATGGTTGAGGAAAATAATTTTCAAATAGATTATGTACCTATTGTGTAAGAATATATTGATGTGTTTCCATATGATTTACCTAGATATCCTCCGGAATGAGAAATTGAGTTTTCCATTGATTTAATTCAGGGTTCAAGGCCCATATCGAAGACCACTTATAGAATTCCCACTGTTGAATTAGTGGAACTATAGAAACAACTAGAAGAATTGAGTAACAAGGTATTTATTTTCCCTAGTGTTTTTCTATGGGGATCCCTTGTCCTTTTTGTTATGAATAAAGATGGATCTTGGTGGTTGTGCATTGACTACAGGGAGATAAATTATATAACTATAAAGAACAAGTATCCCCTACCTCACAATGATGATTTATTCAAACAACTTCATCGAGATCAATATTTTTCAAATATTGACCTTCGATCTGGATATCATCAGTTGTTTTTGAAAAAGGAAGAAAATATGAAAATAGCATTTCAAACCAGGTATGGGAATTACAAGTTTACGGTAATTCCTTTTAGATTGACTTATGCACCCTCTGTCTACATGTATCTAATGAATAGAGTTTTCAAGGAATATATTGATGACTTTGTAGTGGTATTTATTGATGATATCTTGGAAAACTCAAAAATATATGAAGATCATGAAAATCACTTGCACAGTATCCTAAATATTCTAAAAAAATGAGTTATATGGGAAGTTTAACAAGTGTGAATTCTGGATTCAGGAGATTTCTTTTCTTGGCCATATTATATCTAAGTATGGAATCTATGTTGATCCTTCAAAGACCAAGGCAATCCCAGAATGGAAAGCACCAATGAGTATAACTGAGGTATGCAATTTTATTAGTTTATAAGTTTATTATCGACGTTTCATCCAGAATTTTTCCCGGTTGGCTAACCTATTTACCAAGATCACACATAAAGGGGTTAAATTTTTCTGGACAAAAGAGTGTGAATAATGTTTTGAAAAACTGAAGATAATATTAGTCAATGATTATATATTGATTCAACCATTCGGTAATGATGGGTTTGTTCTTTATAGTGATGCTTCAAAGAAAAGAATTGGTTGTGTCCTTATGCAGAATGATAGAGTTATTTCCTATGCATCAAGACAGCTAAAAATTCAGGAGAAAAACTATCCCCCTCATGATATTGAGTTCGCAGTTGTAATCTTTGCTCTAAAAATATGGAGAAACTATATCTATGGTTAGAAATGTGAGATTTATACTGATCAAAAGATTTTGAAGTATATTTTCTCATGTGAATAACTCAACATGAGGTAAAGATGATGGCTTGAACTACTCAAGGATTATGATTACACTATAAACTACCACTAGGGGAAGGAAAATAAGGTGGTAGATTCTTTGAGTAGAAAGGATCATGAAGTTTTGAACAAGATAAGAGTTGAAAAGGATCCTATTTTCATAGATCTAGTAAAGATGGATATGGGAATAACCATGGAAGGTGAAACATCATTACTTTATCAAATGGTTTCCAAAATCATCATTACTAGAAATGATAAAGAGTTCTCAGACTAAAGATGATAAGTTTAAAAATAAGATTAATGCTGTGAATGATGAGAGATTGAGTGACTTCGTATATGAAGATGTAATTTTGAAATTTGGAAAGAGAAGTTGTGTTCCTAACATACCTAATCTGAAAATGGAATTATTGGATGATCCTCATAGCTCCAATTTCTCTAAACACCCTGGGAGCACTAAGATGTATAGATATTTGAAGGAACATTTTTGGTGGGACAATATGAAGAGGGAGATTGCTGACTTTGTGTCAAGATGTATGGTTTGTCGACATGTGAAAGCTGGAAGGAAACAACCTGGAGGGGTCTTCCAACCTCTTCCCATACCTGAGTGGAAATGGGATGATATTACGATGAAATTTTTCATGGGGATACCAAAGTCTCCTAGAAGGAATTATGGAATATGGGTCATTGTTGATCATCTTACCAAGTCAACACATTTTCTTGTTATAAGGGAAGATTTACCACTTGAATGTTTAGCAAGACTATGTATTAATGAAGTTATAAGACTTCATTGAGTACCCCTATTTATTGTTTCTGATCACGATCTCTATTTTAAATCAAGATTCCTGAAAATTCTTCAGAAATCCATGGATACTGAGCTTCGTTTGAGCACTACTTACCAACCTCAAACTTATGGACAATCCGAATGGACTATTAAAACCTTATAACACATGTTGAGATCTTTCTCACATTACTTTCAAGGTATGTGGGATCAATATTTACCTCTGGTCGAATTTTATTATAAAAATAGCTTCCATTCAAGTATTTATATGGCACCATATGAAGTGTTATTTCAAAAGAGATGCCGCACACCAACTTGTTGGGATGGTGTTGGTGAAAGAAAACTCGTAGGCTCAGAACATGTTGAGGAAACGATGGAAAAGGTTTAGGTTATCCAAACCCACATCAAAACAGCTCAAATTAGGAAAAAGTTCTATGTCGATAGTCGAAGGAAGGATTTGGAATTTCAAGTAAGAAATCATGTTTTCATGAGGGTATCTCCATGGAAGGGTGTCACAAATTTCAGTAATAAGGGTAAATTGAGTCCCTGGTACATCAGACCTTTTTAAATTCTAGAACAAAATGGATTTGTAGCATATCATTTTGAAATGCCTCCAAGTCTCTCCAAGGTTCATGATGTGTTCCACGTATCATTGTTGAGAAAATAAGTGCCTGACCCAATGCATGTACTCACCTATGAGGAAATTGAACTAGATCCTGATCGGTCTTATTGTGAAGAGCCTGTAAAAATTCTTGATACCATAGAATAAGTGCTGAGAAAATGGACGAATCGTTTGGTAAAAGTTCTATGGAGAAATCATAAGACGGAAGAGGCAACTTAGGAACCCGTGAAACTTATGATGAAGAACCTCCTGAATCTTTTTATGTAGTAATATTTTATAAATTTCCAGGATGAAATTATTTTAAAGAGAGGATAATGCAACAACCTAATCTTCCACTATACGTTTCCCTTTGAATAATGCAATAGCTTTTATTGTACGCAACTTCGAGATTCGAAGACACTACGACCAATCAAACTAGCCGTTATGAATAGTAATACTCACTTTCTGAAATTTTATAAATTTTATTTTTTAAAATGGACTTTATTTTTGAATTCGTAATATCGAAATTAGCTTAGGGTGAATTTTTGGTATTTTTCTGAAAACTTTCATTTTTTGATGAATAGTGAAAACATTACGTTAATGGTTAAAACTGAATTTTTTATTTAAGTAATTATTTATTTTATTTTAAATTTATTTTAGGTCAAAATAGATACCTAATACCTATATAATTTCAATGTAATTCATTCGAGTCAATTTATAATATGTTTAGATATATAAAAATTTAGTGAACTTTTTACCATCTTTTACCCACCTCTTAGGAGCATTTGCAAATTTTAATAAAACATAATTTTACCGCTTCTGTGAGTTTAATTTAAAAAATCCAAAATAAACGATTAATATTAGTACGTAAAATTTTATTCAATAAGATGAAAATAATTTTTGTTGAATATTATCTTTTGACTTTTATTTACCACGGTTAAAAGTAAATAGGGTAATTAAAGGTAAAAATGATATCATAATTACCTTAACACATGTCCAAATTCTATTGGATAAGTATAATTCGACCAAAAACAACCTTATGAATAAAATATGACCCCCTTTGGTTCAATTTAATTATATTAGGACATTTATTTTTATTTTATTTAAAGAAGAGTTAAATGTGTTAAATTCAATGTTTAATAACTAATAAAATTTTAATATAGGGTTATACATAAGATAAATTTGACTATAAATATTCATTATAAAGATAAAAATATTTCCTACATAATGTTATTTTATTTATAATTCTATACATTAAATAATTTAATTTATTTATGACACAATGATGATGCAATAATTACCTTATTAATGAAAGATTAAAATAATTGATATAATAAATATCCAAATAAATGTAATTTTAGACTTTTGGTGAATTACAATACTTTTTTAGGTTAATATGACATGTTAGGGTGGATTAAAATTTTTTTTTCTAAGTAATCATGCTGTTATTATTTTAAAAAAAACCAAATACAAAATAGTGTTGAAATTTACATAATTGAGTTTTAAAAAATATATTATATTATTAATTGATATAACATTCTTAAAAATATAAGGTTTGGAAAAAGGACTTATATAAGTTTATATATATTAATAAGGAACCAATTGGGGTTCTATTGAATGTTAATAGTACGTTTATTAACCATTTTATATAAAAATACAAAGAGACATAGTAAATGTCAAACTATTTAACTAAGAGTTAAATATAAAAGATAAGTTTAATATAGTGACCTAAACCTGTATAAAACCTATTTTTTGTGATGTTTTTGACCCATCCCCACCTTATCCTCTAAATAAATCATTTTGGAGCCATTAGAAACTGAAAATGGTTTTCTTATAAAATAATATTTCATGCTTTTCCTAGAGTGACCCTCACCTCTCTTATAAGAGGGTACTTCCCCTTCTCTTAATGTTACACCTCCAAATCCATTTGGCTCAGCCAAACCCTGCCCAAATATCCTCCTGACTTTACTCCCTTTATCCTAGATTCCTTCCTTTGGTCAGAAATCCATCTTATGGATCCCTTTTGATCAAATCAAAAGGAAGAACCTAAAGAAGAGGTAAATATTTCATCACCTCTTTCAAGTTATTTTCTTCTTCCACTTCTTCTTTCTTTGTATTTTCCATTAAAAAATAATAAATCTAGTATCTTCTATATAATTTTATGTTATTAAAAAAATGGTACAACTATATTCATTATTCTATAAAACATATTAATGACAAAGTCACCATACGTGCGTACGTACAGCTTACCGTCTCCACGTTGCAGTGTAGTTCTTATTCAATACATTATTTTTTTGATGGGTATAATAATGATGTATAATTGATATAAATAATAAATATAACAGGTTAATAATTCTATATATATGATATAACATCTATTTAGAAACTATTTTAATATCAAAAAATGATATTGTCGCTCCTGCGTACGTACAGATTTTCATCTCCATGAACACGATGAGATTCATTTTTCCATCGAAACCATTCAAGAATAATTTTCATTTGATGATTAAAAATAATGTTTAAGAATTTAATATCATTTTGTATATGAATAAAAAACATCCTATCCATAACAGAAATGGATCATGTAAGAAAACATATAAAGTCAAACGAATCAGTTAACACCTGAAACGACGATATTACTAATGTATTATTAACAAAGAAATATTAGAAGATAATATATGATATCATATTTATGTATATAGTTCTTGTATAATTTAATGACAATGTTTTAACAATTATACAGGATTTTAACAAACCATCGACTAAGGAAAAGTACAAGGTAAGGTTTAATTTCACAATCTCTTTATTATCCGAGGTTGTTTTTACATAAGTATCTACTGGGACCTCTTTATCATCCACATCCATGTTTTCTTAAAAATGTATTTCAAAACATTTTTACTATTTACTATAATATGGTTTAAATTCATTTATACCCTTATTTGACCTTATATTTTTTGAAAGGTATCTTTCCATCATTTTCCAAATAAGGTACATTATGACCTTTTCGACAAAATTAAGGTAAGAATGTTTTTTTAACTTATACAGCGGGTGCGGATATTTTCTGCCGTTATAACATCATAAAAGATTCCCTTACAAGCATATAAGAATATTTTCAAATTAAATTTTGTCTTTTATAATTATGTGGCTCTTAAATGGTTTTAAAATAGAAAGAGTTATTTCTCTCAAATAGATTTCATTTCATCTATGTCAACATCCTTTGCTGGATTTTAGACTTTTTTGAAGTTGATTTATTATGATACAAATCATACATATTGTATTGAAGGTTTTATGATATTTTTGACTATGGATGTGTTATTTTTATACCATTCATGGTTTGTGGTTAAAGTATTGACATTTGTTATGCTAGATGTAAAACAAATTTTTATGTTATGTTTCAACATTTTCATATGAGGAATGTATTAGATTTAGTATGTGATGGGTGGAGCTCGCTATAGCTCCTTGATGCATCAATAGGTCTCATGAGACAATTATACATGGAATTGTACGATGCCTTTCCCTATTTGATATATGGTTTTGGCTGAGGCCTAAATCATTTTTAGATGTCTTGGTAGAGGCCTTGATAAGATTTTTAAGAATGTCCGACATTATAAATTCCATCATTATGAAAATAATAATGATGGTTCATATGGAAATTTGACCAGTAGAATACCCATGACTTTTTATTGTTATTGCATTATTTACTCAGCTCATATTCCTTCCATAAATTGTTCATGTTTATTATTTGTAAAGTCAAGTGTTTTTAATTATTAACCATGCCTAATGTTTATGTTATCTTATGATCTATTGCTTACACTTACTGAGAATTTGAGCTCACCCCTTTTTTATGTTTCATTTTCCAAGGATATGAAGATGTTAGTTATGAGTGACTTACATGCATAATCTAGGAGACTTGGTTGTTTCTAATAAAATAAATTAGTGTTTTATTTCTTTTAAAGTTGTATTGATTGAACTTATGGAATAAATTAGTTATCTTCTGATCTATTTCTTACCCTTACCTCATTAATTATAATTCTTATGGGACTCATATCCAGGTTCCAAACCTTACAAATCCAACTTTATCTATGTTAATGTCTATATTATTCTCTACCATTTGCTTTATATCTATATCATTATTTTGGGATTCATTGATCTTTTGTGAAAGGAAGGTTGATAATTCAATTTGGAAAGATAGGATTTATCTTATCCTATTATGAAATCAATATTAATCCTCTAGAAATCCATGAGTATTTGGTCCTTTTCAATCCTCATAATGAATAGAGTATCACAATCTTTCCTGCTCATAAGATTCTCCACCTTACTTTCCTTCCCTATGCACTAATGTATTGATTTGTCATAATATTTTATTTATCACAACCATAAAATTTAGTGCATAATCAATTCCTTCTATGGGAATTTATATTTCTAAATCTTTATATCTTTATATATATATATATATCACAATTTTATCTATAAAGATAATATCTCTAAATATTTAATGAAAATATCACAACTTCCATCTCTAAATCAGGTGTCGTGTAATGTTTCTCATGAGTCTTCAATTGGAATGAGACATAATCAATTACCTTATCATTATATATGAGGATGAAACCCATAACCCTCTTTTTGAGCATAATTATATATTACAAAACCTTCCACACTATTGGGAAATGTTTGTATTGAAGAAAGGTGCAACCTATTTTTTAGTTAATTGAAACTTTCTTTACATTCATCTATCCAAAGGAACTTAATTCCCTTGAATGTTAACTAGGATAATAGATTTGATATTCATAATAAATTTATCATAAAGAATAATTAATATCCTGCTTGTCTAAGAAAACTACATATTTTAGTTACAATGGTCGGCCTGGACTATCGATTGATAACTTCTATCTTTGATGGATCTAAAAATATTCCCATTATTATGATTATGTGACCTAAGAATGATACTTTATATACCCATAATTTACACTTGAAAAATTTTGAATTTAATTTATCCTTTCTCAAGGTCTTTAACATAATAAATAAATTATTTTCATGCTCTTACTTACTCTTTAAATATATAATAATATCATTTATAAAGACAATAAAAATTTGATCAAGGTCATCTCTAAATACTATATTCATTAGATCCATGAAGATAGTGGGATCATTCATAATTCTCAATGGAATCACTATAAACTCATAGTTTCGAAACCTCATATAGAAAATTATCATGGAAATATCCTCCCTTTTAACCATTAACTGATGATATACAGATCGAAGGTCAATCATTGAGGTCCTATAAGTTGATTAAATATATCGTCAATAAAAGGTGTAGATTACTTATTCCACATCATGATTTTATAAGTATCATGATAATTAATCAAAAGAAACATCAATATATCCTCCTTTTGAAGAAGATGACTGGTGCACCCCACAGTGAAGCACTAGGGAATATAAAATCTTGTTCTATATTCTCCAACAGTTTCTTCTTTAACTTCTCCAATTCAATTGGATCCATTTGATATTACTCTTTGAGATAGGAATGTAACAAGGTATGAGTTCAATTAAAAACAAAACCTCATATTCTGGGGGAATACTAAATAGTTAATTTGGAAATACATCAATATATTCATGTAAAATAGGCATGTCATAAATGTTGACTTCCTCCCTGGCCAATTGAGTGAAGAGTCCCTCATTTTTGGGTATCATAACCCATATTATAAAATTTTCTTCCATAGGGAGTTCATAATCATCCTTGGGTTAATACATGATAATAGGTTGATTTGGGATATGAAATGACATTTGCTTATCCTAATAGTTAATATGTTCCTTATTCATAGAAATACTCTTCATACACTCTAATACACCACGAATTTAGAATTTATTTTTCTTTAATTAATGTAATTGATATCATGTGGTATACATAATACCAGGCTTAAAATGGATTGTGATATACTATTATTCTTTTAATATGATTGTTATAAACTAAAAATTATTTTGGTGGGTATAAATAGTAATAATTGTATCATGAAATATATATATATATATATATATATAGTTCCTACTCAATACATATTTATTGATTAATTCTTAGGAAATTAACGCTCAATTTTTAGTAAAGTCATTTTATGCTTCAAAAATACCATTTATTCATAAAATGGATCATATTTATTTTTTTAAAGAAAATATTATAATTAATTTATGACACTTTTATAAATTTTATTTTATAAAAATCATATTATTTTTTAAATAATAATATCAAAATTACCTTAAGGTGAAGTTTTGGTATTTTCTGAAAAGTTTATATTTTCAGTGAAAAGTGAAAAAATACCAATTTTATAGAGAACCATATTTACATTAAACTATTTAAAAATTTCCATTTTGTTTTGAATTAAAATTAAAATTTTATTAATTCACTTTTATTGAATAAAATCTAGTTATTTTAATTAGAATCAAAATTATTATAAATTTTGGTATAAATTTTTTTATACATAAAAAACCACCTTTTTTGGATTACCATTCTTTATCATGCTTTGTGGGTTTATTTTTAAATTAATTTATACCACTAATAGGTATTACATTTTATAAAATGGATTCCATATTTTTAATCAACATTTATTTTTTTTAAATAGACCAACATTGTTTTTAGTCAAAATGAATAGTAATCATGACAAATATGTGTCACATTTTATGGGTAAATCGAGTAATTAAGGTTAAAAATAATATGATAAGGATTTAAAAATATACATAACTTTTAATTTGTTTTATTTTATGAGTTTAATTTATCACCTACTTCCTATATTAAACAATTTGTCTTTTTGGGGTTGTTTTTCTTTGGTAAATACTTTATATTATTTTTGGTAAAGGAAAATTCCAAAAATGTCACTCTCTTGTTTCTAATTTCACTTATATATTCGTACATAGATAATAAGATGTCCTGAATGAATATAAAATTTTAATTTAAAAATAATTAATTTATTCTTATGATTTTGATTCTTTTTAAAATTCAGTGATGGTACCTCAAATTCCTACACAATGATGACACTGTGCTTCTTAAAAGTAGTATAAAAATAAGAATAATTGATTTTAAAAACATAAATAGTAATATTTTTTATATTAATTATGGAATCACATGAATTTTATGGTTAATAATAATATATATTTAGTGGTGAAATATTTTACATTCAAAATCTCATACCATTCATGATGTCTTTAATATAAAAATATGTGAATAGTTCTTAAAATAAAATTAATGGAATTTAATGTTAAATAAAAATTAATTAAATGATTTAAAGATCATAAAAATATTGGAATAGGACAAGGGGGATTTCATATGGTAAAAAATTTCATCAATTGACTATTTTTGAGAAAATTTTGTTCCTTATATGTAAATTTATAACGCTTTAGTATGGAAAACATTATTAACACTATAAATGTTAAAGTTGGTTAATGAAGTGATTAAACCAAAAGATAATATTTAAAATGTAAAATAAACCTAGTAAAATTTTACTAGTTTAAGTTATTTCACCCTTAAACAATATTATCTTAAAGAATTTGTCCACTTTTCACCACTTTCAGTTGAAAAAATTATTAT
This sequence comes from Viscum album, assembly GCA_963277665.1. Lineage (NCBI taxonomy): Eukaryota > Viridiplantae > Streptophyta > Magnoliopsida > Santalales > Viscaceae > Viscum > Viscum album. Next base: position 583,933,279 of record OY728125.1, read on the forward strand.
ATCTAAATATTTTATGTAATTCCAAGTGTGTTATTTCCTATACTATATAAAGAAACTACCTCTACTATATTATTCACACCAACATGATCCAATTATATTGAAAAACCTTGATAAAAACGTTTCTAAACATAATTATTTAAGTTTTAGATAATTGTTTCTCTTCAAAAGGCCATCCCTATGGTCGTTAAGATGATATTCAAAGGAGGCCTCTGAAAGTGAAAATAATAGTTTTAACTGATCTATTTAATTTTAATTCTTATTTTACATCCTTTAATTCTATAATAAAACTTATGATATAATATAATTATTATATCCTATATAATGATATGTTATTATGTTAATATTACAACTTATTCATCTCCCATTCCATCCTATATGGAATGAAATCATCATTCATGCATGCGTGTGGACCACTACCTCCACGAAGAAATGTGTTTCATTTTATATCACCACTAATAATAGATATATATAATTAAGGATTTAATGTATATATATGATATTCATGAAAAAAATTTAATTCCAGAAATATAATATAATATCTATTTTCTTACACTTCCATCCATTGTAAAATGATAACATCATTTGTGCGTACGTGTGGATTACCACCTCCACGAAGTGATGTGATTCATTATATATATATACCATTCTTGGATGTTTAAAAAAATTGTATTTAATATATAAAATGATAATTATTTCATTATTATTATTATTTATATGATGTAATAATAATTCCTTTTTCTATGTCCAAAATACCAAAATCATTTTTGAAATATGAATTGAACGTCCTGAAAACACCCAACATGGATTTAACCGAATAAGTAATTAAATTTATCATTGAAATAAATAAAATAATTGGTTTAATGATATGTAAATAAACCTGGAATAAGTTCTCAAAAATTAAATTGTTAATATTATTTTATTATTATAGGTTTTAAAGGACATACAAAGCTATTCTTGAATTGAGGTAAGGGGTTTGATAACTTAATTTCCATTAATTGTGTTATACTTATACTTCATTGACTATATTATGTCAAGTTTATGATTTAAATGATATATTATTGTATTATATTTCACTTCTAACTATTTTTTGGTGTTATTAAAATTGTAACACATAATTACTTCATAGATTAAATTCTAACATCAATGATATGATCTTTGTAAGGATTATTCATTTCAATATTGTTTTTTTGAGGCAAGTCTTGTATTATGAACATACTTCCTTCCATAAGGTGTATATAATGACTATTGAGATATTATATCATGAAAAAATATTTTTTCATGATATTAAAAGTTTTTTTACTCTCTCTTTCAATATATATTGAATCAAATGTTATAAAAGTTGTAAATGTTTTCATGATATCAATTTCAATTCTTTGAGACATAATTCATGTTATGCACCATGAATTTTTTAATGTAGTGTACTTACTACACCATGAATTAGTATTAATGTATTATTTCATGGGAATTATTGGTTTTAAATAATAAATTTATGTTCCTTATTTCAATGGATTTCTGATTAAGGAATTACCTAAGTTTCAAGGGTTTCTCGTATCAAATATCATTTTAATCATGTTTTGATCGATGCACCTATATTAATTTATATTGGTTTATATACTAACTCTTGAAATAAAATATCATGGATATTATTATAATAATTAAATTTTATGCTCATTATTATGTTCATTATTTAAATAGTTTTTGTTTGTAAAAGGCCAAAAATTGTTTCTCTTTAAAAACATTATTTTAATGTTTTTAAAGAAATTTGACCAAAATCTTCCTTCATATTTGTAATATTATTTTAGGAAAATTATTTAATAAATGTAAATGATTTATCAAATTTATTTTCCATTATCTTTTACCTTTGTTTAAAATGTTGTAAGAGTAAATTTCTTAACATTTTTCACATGGGTCACTTTTGACACTCATTACAAAAGATTTAAAAGAATGTTTATTTTTAACATTTACAAAAATAACAATTTTCCCACAGTCATGAATTTTATTTTATTTTAAGAACACTTTAATATTTTCCAAGATTATTTTCAAATAAAATATTTCTCCCAATATACTATAAATTTTTGTAAAATATTATCAAAATAATATGATATTTCCATTATTTTCAAATAAATATCTTAAATTTTATTTTAAATGTATTTTTCATCTTATTTAATATCCTTTTTGTTTAATTATTCTTCAATGCGGATATGTTACAATGATATCATTGGTATAAAAGTAAATGTTTAGAAATTTTTTTAGATTGATATGTTTTTGTGTGAGGTTAAGTTAAGAGTTATGTCTACCATTATAGGTTTACAAGTTTAAGGTTAATCATAACTTCAAATGCATAAGAACCAATTTTGAGGTTTTAAGTGATGTGATTTTAAATTTATTAACGATATTTTGGGATATGTTTTATGGGGTCAATGTACAAGTAACCCTTAGGTGTGTCATGTGGTTTAACGTGAATCATTATTTTGGAATAATTCCATTACATTTTTGGTGATGTAGGCAGACAGGTATGAGATAACCATTGAGGTTAATTTTTTTAATGTTAAGGTTATTTAAGATATAGGTTAGTTATTTATGGAATAATAATATTTTAACTACAAGTGTTATTATGGAAATTTTAGAGTTTAATTTATTATTTCCTTATATAAAGGATTATACATTTTAGATATTATCTTAAATTGTTCTAAATATTTTGGTTTTTATTAATATCAAAATATAATAGGAATAAATTGTTATTCTTTTATGGATTATGTGATCCATTAGAAGTTTAGTTTAGTGATTTATGCACAAAATATTAATCTTGAATATTAATTTCTTAGAATAAGACATGTGATATAAGTGTAAATTGATCGAATCACAATCAATGGATGAAAATTATTCTTAAGAAAAAGAAATAAATCAAGTAATTATATTTTATCGTGCTCTTTATAATAATTTTAAGAGATTCTGTAAACTCTTGGAAAAGGATCTTGCAAAAAAATTCTTACCATTTTACCCTTATTAATGATTAATTGATGGTATTTTTTATCCACTAGTGATTTATGGTTTTGTGGCCATTAAATTTATTATAACCATGTTCTTTATCACTCTCAATTATTCATTTGGTGTTATTTTTATCCTCCATTTCCATATTTTTTTACTTCCCACCAAGTTTATCCTTATATGATAACCCAATTTTTTATTATTCTGTGTGACCTTCATGTTTCCCACATATATTTTTAAAAAATGTTTTTTAACCCATTTATGATGTGGGTTTTCAATAATGATATTTTTAAATATTCAAAACGTTTTCCCTTTAATAATTATATGTTTTATATTTAAATCAATGGAATTGCTTTTCAAAACCATTTTTATCAGGAATGAGATAAAATTGTAACTATTAAATTTACTTAAGGGGTAGAATGTAACACCCAAAGGTTTAAAAATTTATTTTCTCTTTTTAATTTATATGATATCATATAGCATATGAAATACTGATCTTAAGACAAATTTTGATATATAATTATTATTTGAATATGACCATTATGACCTAGTCATTGGTTTGGTGGGTATAAATAGGAATAACTATATTATATATCCTTCTAAATAAAAATTTATTGATTATTACTTAGGTAATAATTACACAATTTTTAGAAATCATTTTAGGCTTCAAAAATACTTTTTCTTCAAAAATGTTTATATTAATATTTGTAAGAAAATATTATAATTAAATTTGGTCACTTTTAGAATTTTTATTTCAAAAAAATAATACCAATTTTTAAATCACCATATCAAAATTTTCTTAAGGTGATGTTTTTGGATTTTTTTGAAGAGATTAAATTTTCAGTGAATAGTGCAAAAATACTAAATTTATAGAAAAATTCTTTTTCCATTCATGTATATACAAAATCCTATTTTATTTTTAATTGATTTTAAATTTTAATTAGTTATTTTTAATAAAAAAATCCAATTAATGTTATTGGAATTTAAATTATGCTAGTTTTAATATAAAACATTTTTATACTTAAAAATGATTTTTTCTAGAAATTTTTTTTCATTACATTTTGGGGGTTTATTTTAAAACTAATTTATGGATATTATATGGATTTAATTTGATTAAATTTATTCTATATTTGGAATCATTATTTCTTATTTTTTTAATAGGATATCTTTTTTCTTCATAATAAATATTAAGTGTGGTAAATAGTTTTTACCTCAGTAAGGGTAAATCAGGTAATTAATGTAAAAATAATGTGATAAGGATATAAACTTCTATATAAAACCTGAATTATTTATATTTTATGAGTTTTTTAAGACCAAATAATTTCTATATTAAAAAATATAGTTTTTTGTTTCATTTTTCTTTAATAATGACCTTTATATTATTTTATGTAAAAGGAAATTCCCAAATGTCACTATCTTTGTTTTAATTTCTCTTATATGTCCACATACAATTAATAAGATGTTATGAATGAATATAAAAATTTATTTTGTATATAATAAATTTATTTTTATTATGGTAACTTTTGTTAAATTTTAGTGATGGTATAATTACCTTATATTTTTAAACAACTTCGACACAATGCTTGTGAATGCAGTAGAAATATCCAATTATATAATTTAAAGAACATAAAAAGTATTATTTTATCAATGAATTAGGTTATCATATAAATTTAGGGTTAATAATAATATATAAGGTATGGTTAAATAACTTATACTCAAATTTCAATACTCATCTGGAAGTCTTTAAATTCAAAATATGTTAATTGTTCTTAAACTGAAGTTATTGGTATTTAATATTAAAAAAAGATTGTTAAATTATTTAAAAATCAAAAAAATATATTAAAAGAGTATAGGGGGGGTTTATATTTTATAAAATTTCCCACCTTTACTATTTTTGAGTTAATTTTTATTTTAGATGTAAATTTATAACCCTTTTGTATTGAGAATGTTGTAACCATGAATAGAGTTAAAAAAATGTTAGTGAAGGGGTTAAACCAGAAGCTAAGGTTATTAATACCATATAATCCTTTAAAAATTTTATTAGTTAAAGGTATTTAAACCAAAAACTATCTTATATTTGAATATTTTTCATTTTTTTCACTTTCTGTTGAAAACTAAGTTATTATATTCAAATATTTTGAGTAATTCCATGTGAGTCCCTACCATCACTAAATGGACACCACCTACCCTCTATTCTTCACACCAAATTGATGAATTGAGCTAAAAAATCCTAAAAACCTATTATAAAAATACTTATAAAAGTTACAAAGGTTATGACCTCTTTAAAATCCTATCTCTGGGGTCCTTAAGAATAAATCCAAAGGAGGTGTCTCATAGAGAAGTTAATCATTTTAAATGATATCTTTAATTTTAATTCATCTTTTACCACATTAAATTATATTATAAAAACTAAAATGTAATAAAATTAGTATATACAATATAATGAAATGTTTTTATGCTATGTTCAAAACGTTATTCATCTCCTTTTTTATTATATGGGTAATGAAATCATCATTTGGGTGTTTGTGTAAACGACCACCTCCACGAAGCGATACATGTCATTTTCCACCCCCATATCTCATGGATATTTATAATGATAGACTTAATATATATATAAATATATTATTCATGATATAATTTTCATTTATTAAATATAATTTATCATCCCTTTTCCCGCCCTTCTATCAATAGGAAAATGTTAACATCTTCCAGGAGTACGTGTGGATTGAAACCTCCATGAAGCAATGTAATTAATTTTTCAATTGAGAATTTTGCTGATGTTTTTATACTTTTATTTAATGTATAAAATGATAATTATTTCATGATAATTATTCTATATATAATTTAACAATGACCTCTTTTACCATGATCAACCTACTAAAGTTATTTTTCAATTATGAACTGAATGTCCTGAAAACATCTAACATGGAAATAATTGATTAAGTAATTAAATGTTCTAGTAAAATAAATTAAAATATGGTTTAATTAAAAGTAAATAAATTTGGTAATAATTATTAAAACTATAAATAATTAATATAAGTTTATTATATAGGATTTAAAGTACATATACAATAGGTTATGATTGGAGGTAAGGGGTTTCTTAACTGAATATTCATTCATTGGGTTATACTTCAACTTCATTTATTAGGTTATGAAAATACTCTGTATGAAATTACATATCAATTTATCATGTGTATTTTCACTTTTTTGTCATGGTTTTATAATCTTTACACATAATAACTTTATTGATTTAATTATAACTTCAATAATATGATCTATGTAAGGATTATTCATCTCAATATTGTTTCTTTGAGACAAGTATTGTATTAAGAACCTACTTCTGTTCCTAATTTTATATGTGATACATATTGAGATATTATATAAAAAATAAATCTTGGACGATGATATTAAAATCTCCTTTTATGTTCTCTCTTTAAAGAGATCTTGATTCAAATGTTATAAAATATATAAGGGTTTTTACTATCTCAATTTAAATTCTTTGAGACACAATTCATGTTATGAACCATGATTTATTTCATATTCTGTACTTAATATACAATGAATTAGTTTTAATATATTATTTCATGTAATATTTTTTATATAATCATGTTTTTTTCTTTCATTCAGTGGATTTTTTGTTTAAGCATTACCCAAGTTATAAGGGTTTCTCCTCTCAAACTTCTTTATTTGAGAAATTTTTTGATCGATACACCTATATTCATTTATATGGTGTATACACTAAATATTTACATATATTATAATTAATATTTTTATACCCATTTTATTTGATGATCCTCCTTATGTTCTTTGATTGAAATGGTTTTTGGTTTAAAAAGTATGAAAATGGGTTTTCTTTAAAAAATATTTTAAGGTTTTTAAGGACTTATAATGAAGCTATTCCTACATGTTATAAATATTATTTAAAAAATATTATTTTATAAACATATATAATTCCTAAATTTATTTTCCATGATATTTAAACTTATTTTAAGAGGTTTTATGTTGAATTTTCTTAACGTTTTCCACATGAGTAACTTTTGACTCTCTTTAAAAAAGATTGAAACATTGTTTATTTTTAACATTTAGGAAATAAAAAGATTTTCCCATGATCATGATCATCCTTTTATTTGAATATTAATTTAAAATGTTTTATGGTTATTTTTAATGAAAATATTTCTCCCAAAATTCTAGATTTTTTTTAAATATTATAATAAGAAAATGATATTCCCCATTTTTCAAAATAAAAGTATTAAATGTTATTTTAAATGTATTTTTCATCTGTGGAAATATCATTTATAGTTTTATTTTTATCCAATTGGTATATGTTACAAAGATACAATACTTATTGTTTATCTGGTTCTGAAATGATTGTTTAAAAGAGATTTTCGCAGAACTAGTTTTTTTCTATGGGTTAATCAAGTTATGAACAAAAAAATAGTTATTCATAAAGTTTTATAATGAAATAAAATTTCTATGTACTTTATTCATTTTATGATTATTTGAAATTTTTTTGATCAACTAAGCCTGATATATATCTCTAATACATTGGATAATGATTATATTCTCCAGAAAATCATGTTATAATTAAACAAGTAGGTTATTATATTTGAAGGGTTATTTTAATGGTTATAAAATAAATAATGTTCCACTATACATATAATGTTTTCAAATGAATTCTATGCATTAAAATATATCATTTTATTAAATATGTTTTTTTTACATCACTCATTATTATTTATTTATTTTACTTTGGTCTTACAATAAATATTTATTATATATCTCATGATTTATGATTCATGTTTTTTTGGGTATGAAATATATTATGTTATGCTCATACACATTGATTATGTCATCATAAACTTATGATCAAATTATAAAACATATTGAAATTTAATTATTAATGATTATGTTTACCCTTACTAAGTTCCTGATCTCACCCTTATTATGTTTTTCATTTCCCCAGTTTTTATAGAATGATGTTAAATGAATTGTGTCAATAAATATATCGTGTGTGATGAATTTTAAGGGAGATGTTGAATAATTATTATGAAATAAGAAAATATGGGTATGGTAGGAAAACATTTTCACTTGAATACATGGGTGTTATTATGTAAGCTTTTTTACTAATTATCTTAAACTAAATACTAAATATATCCTTGTGTGTGTAAGTGATCCAAAACTTTTGTTTGGTTTTGAATGTTTTGGATGGATATAATTGCACCATGTTTATTATTATCAAATACAGAAATGTAGATATTACATTTTTAGTACTCGATATGAGAGTGCAGGTTCAGGGCTATTACATACCTAATATTATATAAATTAAAACAAATAAAGAATAATTTGATATGTAGGAATTATCCTCTTATAAATATCAATTGGAGAAGATTTATAAATCTTTGATGTCATCATTGTTCCACCAGGGTTTTTCATTAACAGTTCAATATCCATTGTTTAGAGTGTTTATTCCTAATCATTAGAAACAATTTGTAATATAAAATAATATGATGATACTAAATAAAACAATGTATTATAAGATATATACAAGTGATCAAGTTTACCTTCCATTATATAATTATCATGATCTTCTTCAGTAGCAGTGATCGCAAAATCCCTTCCCTTTTCCCTCATTTTGGGATGTCATTGGGGCCTATTTTATTCATTATCCATTGGATTAGGGGATTTATTTAAATGATATCTGAACTATTTCCACATTAATCATTATTGTGTTGCTGGATAACAATTTGGGACCTTCTTATCTTATATTGCATTAATAATCTTATTAGCCTTATTTTGACAGTTTTTGGATTAGTGTCCTACTTTACCACACTTACACAAATTCCTTGATCCCATAAAGAAATTAATTGAGTAGTTTATAACACATTTACTACATATATGATATTATACTTTCTTCCCATAATGTGTCTTATCATTGGTTCTTCCATGATTCTCCACTTTCCTTTTATTTTACCCACAATAATGAGAGGTTCCAGTTTCCATATCTAACTTAATAAAACATTGAAAAAATATTCTTAGATACCAAATACTCTTATGTATGATTCCCATCAAAGTGTAATAATTATGATAGTAAAGAAATGATTAATTTATCTCTCAGTATATGTGATAAAACTAGAGGTATACCTCATGAGTCTTGGGAAATTTTCTTTATATGGTCCAATATATTTTTTCTATTTTTTACTTCAATTCCATGAATTGCCTCCCTATTTTTGTGTGAAGAGTCTAAGGAAAATACTTGATGAAAAATAGCTTCTTTAACTCTTCACATTACTTAGATTATTCTTCATAATTTTCTATGGTAATATTAATGAGAATAAACTATTAATCAACATTACCTTCAAAATGGAAGTATTGAAAAAATACATTATCATGGTATAAGGAATATAGAAATAAAAATATTTTTTCCATTTCCTTGAACCAATGTTTAGAAACCTTTGGATTAGAAGACTCTATAATGGAGGGTGGATGTTTCCTCATAAATGATTTAATATGGATTTGATCCTTCCTTGGTTCATTAAGGAGATCAACATGATTTAGTTCATTTCACACAACTTTATATATTTTAGTGTGAATTTACTATTTGTTTTTCATTCTATACCCGATATCATTAGTTTTATTGCTGGTGTAATCTTCACATTTTCCATTTCACCCATTATTAACTTAGTTATTTCTAGTTCCAAACATTACCTTGACTAATAGAAATTTTTTCAAGAGTATACTTAAATCAATGAATTTATATATAATGAAACAATAAAATTAGAAGTAGTATTTCAGAAATGACATGCATGTGTTAGCCTCTGAATATTTAGGTTTCAATATAGGTTATCTATTGTAAGATTTATAACTGAAATAGTTATATATACTCATATCCTTTATAATGGTTTGTAAAGAAAATTTGAATTTACCGCACCATATCCCCTAGTAGTGTTAAACTATGTGTGCAGTTTAGACTCATTATCATGTACTGGGTGATAATTAAGTTAATACAAAATATGAAATTTTTGGGAATATTACACCTAGCTTCATCTATGGAAAATAATATATCCACTTATAGTATCCATACATGTATGTATGTTTTAAAATAATCATATAATCTCTATTTTATCAATTTTTTATGATATAATCCTACAATTAGACTTATCCCTTAGAATTTTCCATAGGGTTTTCACTAAAGTTATCTAAACTAATACTCAAAAATAACTAAACCATTTTTTATAAAAATATATATAAAAACAAGCTAAAGATAACATAAATAATACATTACTTTAATTTTTTAGCTAATACATCTCAGAGAAAGTCACACCACTTGAGGACTGAAAGTTTTAGTGTCTTATAGATTAACTACATAAAAAAATTATTTTACAACACAAGAAAACTCAAGTACATAATAGTTCTCCTCTATACCCTTTTAGAGATATCACATGATATAAAAATATTAATAACATAGGGGGTGGAAACATAAGAAACGGGTGATCTCAGATACTTGGTAAGGAAAAAACATATCATAATGTATCCGATCATAAACATGAAGGATATCATGAGGAATGCATAAATATATTAATAAAAGATCACAAGACAGTAAATAATAATCGTCAAACATAATCTAGAAACATAATATCACAAACATATCATTAAGGAATTGTAAAATCTATGACATGGCTCAAAAAATATCAATTAAATAAATCACGTGATACTCATATAAAGGTGCATAATACTTTTAAAAATAAGGTGTAATCATAAGAACATAGAATATTATGAAAATGAAAAGAATATTTAAAATGTTTTATAACTTTATAAACAACATGGAAATGTGGAACAACCATAAAAATAAGAAAAAATTTCTAAGTAAACCAATTATTCCAACATCTTTGTGAACAAAATCATTATGCCCACACCTAGAAATGTGAAGTTACCCATTATTCAAATTCCCGTGTGAATAAAATAATTATCTCTATACTCAAATATAACATTATATATAAACTTAAACCAATGCATTGGAGGGTTATAACAGACCCCAACCATCATTATCCATACATATGTGGGCCCTTAAAATCAACCATAATCATATCTTAAAGAACCCTTGGAAAATAATGATTTTTTAAAACTTTTCAAAAACATCATATAACATGACCTTAAGAAATAATAGGATATATAAAATATAATCTTAAAAAAATAATCACATCATAATAAAATATATAGTATGATAAAAATATTACTTTATGGGAGATAAACCTTCGATGAAAAATAGAATTGAAAATACAAAAGTTTTCAAAAAAACCTTTAAACATTTTTATTAAAGAAGAAGTGTAAATTAGTTTCAAATAGTTTTTATAAGTAAAAAAAATTTAAAAAATACTTAGAATAAAGATTTAGAAACAAATTATCCTAAAACAAAATTCAAGCTAATAAATTAGAAGTGGTAAATAATGAAATGAAATTTCATTATTAATATTTTTAGGATGTTTTAAATAGAAAACCACATCAAAGAAATGTTCAAAGAATTTAATTTCTTAAAATATTTAAATTAAATCATAATTAATATATAGTAAAAACATGTTACGATTTCATTATAAAAAATCTTTTTATTGAAAAAAAGGTTATAGATGAAAAGATTTCATGGTAAGAATGGGGGTTATTCTTACCAACTATATACCTTTATTTTAGATCTATTTATCAAATAAGTGGTTATTAACAATTATATGTAATTTATAAAGATTATAGTAGGAAAAAATATATAATAATTATAATCATAGTATCAAATAAAACATGAATATTATATTCAAATAAGGACTATGACCTAATGAATTTGAAACTGAGTATATGAAACCCTAAAATTTACTCTTGATTCCCAATAAAGTTCCTAAAATCATATATCATAAATAGAAACATCTTAATTACATATTTATTAAACTTATTCGTATAACTTTTTATTTATACCCTTAATTTTTAATAATTATCTTCGTGTATTAGATTTTCATAAACATTTGTTGCTCATTTGAACTAATTTTGTAATAGTAGTGTCATAATTTCTTATTTTACTAAATTTAAACATTAAAAACCCATTAAAGAGACTATAATTTATGTTATATAATGTACTATAATTCTATAATTACCTTTCATGATAGTTTTATTGAATTTTATGAATGGGAATTTGTTTATGAACTAGTTTCATGTTATTTATCGATATTGATAGATTACCTAATAACGATCATTAAATATTTTGTATTTTAAATAAAAATACACTTTAATGATATATATTTCTCATATATATCATATATATTCATCAATTATAAACTAAAACTATCCCTGAAAGTGGTAGAGGAAAACTGAATTCATCATTCCATAGAGGTAGTGGTCTGCATGTATGCACAGATGATGATTTTATTTTTTAAGGAAAAGTGGAAATGATAAATATGGTAACTTTTTTAGTATATTAATCATGATTGTTATATCATATTTATTTATTAAATTAACATTTTATACTAAACATGTTTTTTCATTAATTAAAATGAAACATGTTTATTCATGGACGCAGTAGTCCTCACACATGCATGATTCATTTTTTTGTTTTTCTTAACAGAAAAGAGAAGAGTCGTTAATGATTGTATCGTTATTATAATAATATATCAGTATAATAGTGATAATTATTTACACATTTTATGTCGGTGTAATGTAATTATTTAAGAATAAGTTCACATAAAAAATAGAAAACAGAGAGAGGAGTCGTTAGAAATTTATACCTCACTTCTTGGATCATCTCCATTATGAAGGGGGTTAAAACACTGAGTTATGGTATTTTGAGAAGATAAAAAACTATTTTATGTGTTTTTTAGTGTTAAAGAGATGTTTCTATAGTTTTCGGTTTAATATTATAGGGTTTTGGTGTGCGGTAATGTTAGAAGAGGTTATTTTATTTTTATGTGAAAAGGGATGACATTTTTGAAAATACCCATAACATTTCAATAATGGGAAGTAATTATATAGGAAAGAGGATAAAAATTTGAGAAATAATGGAGAAGAGAAATTATACGGTCTATAAATTCATAAAATAAACATTCCCACAAATTTCTTAACTATGTTTGAGATTATTTACTCTATGATTTTTACTTTTACCATTTTATCTTTTACCGTGATAAGTAGTTTTTACCAAAGTAACTTATCCTTTATGATTAAAAATAAAATGGTCATTATTAAATAATTTATACCTATTTATTACAAATTTTAAATCAATTTAGTTTTATTAAATTTCTAAAATTTATATTAATTAATCTTAAAATAATATATATATATATTTTTTAAAACAATTTACTAAAAAAATATTACATGAGTTCTAAAACATTAAATGTATGTTTATAAATTCTAATAAATATTTTTAAATTTATATTATAACTCAAAAATTTCTTATTTTTTCTATAAAAGGGTTTTATAAATTCCAAATCATTCTCATAAAATAATAATTCTATAAAAGTCACATTATTTCTGAAAAAAATATATTACATTATTCACGTAAAAGATATTTTTTTAGAAAAATTTAAAAAATTCATAATAAGATAACATTTAAATGATAAATTCAATAAATTAAGTTGATTTTTTAAAATTAAAATCCTCAAAATTTATATTTTTTTAATTAAAACCATAAAATATAGAGACAAGCCATTTTTTATAGAAAAATAAATTTTGGTATATTAACTATCTTTTCAAATTTTCTATAAATTACTAATTATACTAGTGTTATTCCTTAAAAACCTAAAAAAAATAAATTATACTTTAAAAAAGTAAATTTTGTAGAAAATATTTTATTAGATTCTTTGCTACACTATTTTATTCAGAAGTGAACTTTATTTTTTTTTTGTTCTTATATATATATATATATATATATATTTCATAATTATATCACCATTATTTATTCCTAAAAATTCTACATCTACATTATAATGATATATATATATATTCAGTGTTTCATAATGATAAATCTTTCAAATATAGTATTTATTTATGGAGGAATTGTTTACTAACATTCAGATCGTTACAACATTCCTAACTACCCACTGATTATATAAGCCTTAAGACTTTCATTAAAAGGATATAAAAGTATGAAGCTTCACATGATAGGAATCTCTCATACCATATGTCTGATGAAACCAAAATATGAAAAATTCACCCATATTATACCAAATACATAGTGCATGGCAGTCTATGGGATATATTTCATGGGTCATCCATCATACGAAACTTACTTTGTGCCTTATGAGTATACTTTTTATTCTGATTAAAGAATCCTAAATTATCACATCTTTAACACTTTATCAGCATGTATAATAATCTATAGAATAAATGAGTTAGGGATAACGTAATGTAATACTTTGAGAATTAAATTATCATTTCACTTCACATAATATATGAATCAAATGTGAAATAATGATAAATTTTTGAAATTACTTTATATAACATGATACACTTATTAAAATAACTTAATAATACCTAAGAAAACCATATATAAGTTCCAATGTAATCATATAATATATTATAGACCTCCAATCCATAATTATGTTTGTTTCACTTCTAATTTCTTTTGAAAACATTACATCTCTATGTGATGCAATCCACATATCTATGTGACCATATAATAAAACCCACCCATTAAACTCTTTAATAAGTAAAAAATGTGAACAAATATTGTTTCTATAATAGAGATACTTAGGAATTATATTCCAAATTTTAAACACTTTTAAAATAATATTAAAACTCATAACTTTACAACAACAAATGATATGATGTTAAGAAATTCAATTTTCTAGAAATTTTTAAATTTCATCTTCATTATCATTTTTTGAACATTTTTGTAAATTAATTTCCTTGAAAACTTTTTATAACTAATTTAACCATTTGGAATAATATTTTAATGATATTTCCTAAAACATTTATAATATTAAGTGGAACTAAAATTATGTTTTGTCTTGTATAATATTTTGTTCATTACATTTGAACTTTATTAAGTCCAAACATGCTTCCACTAACCTGTTAAACACTATATTCAATTTATAAACTCCATGATATGATACTCAAACACTTTTATGTTCATAAAATAACACTTATCTCATTTAGTAGTTATATTTAACAAATAAACCATTGTATTAATATACTTTTATTTTATGATTTTAGAGTAATGTACTAAAAAGAAGATTTTATTATTTAACATATTCCACTAATGGGTTGTTGGACCACATACCTCATATTTTAATAAACATATGAATAAACTCTTTAATATTGGATAAAAACAATTTTATGCTTATATCTTTTTCAAACATGTTAAAGAGTTTGATGAATCATAAACCATGTGTATTGAATGCATTGTATCATATTTTTCATAACAATACCTTTTTAATAAAAACTTTATCTTATCATATAACGGAAATAAGAAGAAATGAAAATAATTTAATAAAATTCATTTGTGATTGATATATTAATTTACATTAAAATATATGATTTAACAACACTTTATTTCAATTTTTTAATTTTAATTAAAAGTTCTATCAATGATTACCGAGATTTTTAACACTTGTATATTTACAACCTTTGTAAAATATAATTTTTTTTTTCACATAGCCTTCAAAATCAAACTATTTATTTCTATAACATGAGTACATGATTTAGAAATTACATGGAGTTTCCCAAACACCAATTAGTATTTCAGATTATTACATCATATGAAAATGTGACCCTTTTATCACAATCCTCTCTATAGGTTTCAATGACCTTGAATTACTACAATATTTTTTTCAACATTCTAACTAACTTTCCTTCTTTTGGTTTTAACTTTTACCCAATTTAATTATCAATACAACACTCTAAAATGGATATCAAATGTCCTAGTTCCTATATTCTCAACACTATAATAAAATAGAGAAACAATTTCTTAAAATAATTCAAATTATCATAACATTTCAAAAAATGAATAAAAAATGAATTCCATAGACAAGACTTAAGGAAACCCCCAACATCACCAAGCTATTAAAATATCCATTAATATTGGATAAATATGAGTAGAGACCAAATTTTATTTAATCATCATGCATCTAATTCTCTTGAAACGTTCAGAGAATCATTATATGATTTTCATAAGCATCTCGATACACCTATTAAACAAATTTTACCCAAGGTTACTCAGAAAGGTATTTCTTTAACACAATGAATTTTATCATTTACTTAAGAAAAATTCTTACATTTTGTACAAGTCTGAGATATTTATTATATTAATATTATCCTTTTATAATAATTAATCTAATGATTTTGTTATATGATGAGGATGATTTTTATTTATATTTAGTATAATATTTTATCTAATGAGTATCATGTTTAATATATAGATAACAAGGATTTATATTAAATTTATCCTATTAAAATAAGGATCCCCTTTAAATGACATCATATCCATTAATCTTCCATGATCTATATTTCACTAATCAATGAGTTTAATTTGGTATTTCTCAATCAAATTGGTGTATAACATCTTTCCAATCATATGATATATAACTCTTGGACATTTGAGAAGACAAATCTTTGAATAATACAATATATAGATAAATTAATCACCATTACTATGGTATCATAAATATTAGGGTTTCACAGTTAAGTGAAACCCAAATAAAATGACAAACATGATGCATTAAACTCATAGGTTTATCTCATACTTTCTTTTATTATGCAAGATAATTTAGGGGAACCCTAATTTGCTATAAAATACCTTATTTAATGAAAAAAGCCATGAAAAGTGTTTAATTTTTAAAATAATGACAAGGGTATTTATTTTCACCATCTTATCTCTTATATTTTCTCTACATGTGTGCATGATTCTAATGGTTTAGTTTGTAATCCTTATTATTTCCACAAAATTAATATTTCAAATCATATTTATGTGTAAACTTTTATAAAACTTATATATATATATTATATTACTAACCAAAACTAAAATCCAACTATATTTATAAACATCCAAATTCATCTCATGCATATGGTATATGGAACCCTTTATTGTCAAATCTTATACGTATAAGAAAAAAAATCCCCACAAGAGTAAGTGATAAAGATCATATTTAAAAAAAATTATTAATTAATTTATCCCTGTGAATTTCTTGTTTTAATGGAAGTTACCACATATTTAGTTTATAGGAATATTTTATACTTTTTATGTAAATGTACTAAATCCATGATTTCAATTTATTTTGTTAACAATTCAGATTTTATTTCTTTAAAAAAATATTTTTTTTGTGAATTTTGATATTTGAGTAGATTATTATATAAGTAATGAATTTTTTAAGAAAATAATCATAATGAATAACTAAAAAGATATTTAGAAATATTTGGAAGTTTAAAAGTCCCGTAGAATGTAAAAGTATGGAAGAATGATGAAATTATATAATATTATTGAAGAATTAGAAAAGAGTTGGGATTTATTAACTAGAAAAACATTTTTATGAGCAAGTTAATACATAAGATTTCCCAGATGGGATATGTTAGATATTACAATTTATCAATGAATGGGTTCCCAGCTCATACCTAAGGTATTTTCATTATATGTAAATATTTTTCCTTTATCTCTATAGTGGCATACTTCATATGTAAGAGTTTTCAATTTCATGTGTAATATTTCCCATTGTTATAACGATATGTGATGAATTTGCTTTTTCTATTGGAGGTAAAGAACTAGGCACTATTGTGATACCTAAAAGTACCCCATAGGCCACATGGTACAAAAATATCTTTCCTTTTACATGGGTATGATACATTTCATATGTAACGGTTATTTACTAAATCAAAAGAGTCTTTGTATACATACATGATTTTTTTTACTTTTTTGTTGAAATATAAAAAGTTACTATAAAAGAATAAATCAAAATTATTTAGGTATCAATCTAAAGTAAAATCAATTATTATCTGCAAAAATTAGGAAATTTTCTTATGATGATTCAATGTGGCATCCATCCAAAAATCAATTAAGATGAAGTTCGTATGAGTAATTTTGAATTAGGAGTATTCATTGGAAGTTGTGAAATAGAGATCCAACTTGATCAATCAATGTAAAAATGATTAAGGGGATAAAATGGAAGGCTTCAAGTAGAAATCGGTGATCATATTCCAAAGGAATAGGGTGTATTATTGTTTAGAATGTTAAGGGCATAACTACTATGCAATGGTTTCCCCAATGGGGATTAGAGTATAAACATAATTTCATATACTTTGTTTATTTTAAATTTTACTAACTTCTTTCTATTCATATATGTTTGTGATTCTTTTCATATATTGTTTTCTATATTTTAATGTGATATCTTAAACTCTCAATAATGGTTAGAGGCTAACTTGAGGATCACTTCTTGGATGAAACTAAATGTTTCTAGAGTCTATTAACCACATTTCTTCTTCCTTTTTTAAATCTATGATAATTTAATCCTAGTATGAGGTTATGATTGGTGACAATTCCCTTGAACTTGGTTTTCCTTTATTTCCACACTCACTGCTCAATCTATTTTCTATCCCATCACTTGAGTATTGATATATGATGGAAGTAGTGATCATATGATAGTTGGAATACAATTGGAAACTTAGAGGTAGTGAAGGATTCACTCTCAATCAAAGTGTTTCCCTCTCCTAAACCCAAGGTATAGTGTAGTGGTATTGCATGTATACACCTTAAAGTTGGAAGGTATTACTATCTGAATGATGTGACAAGATAATAGAGTTAGATTAGATAAATTTACAAAGACTATGAATGAACATTTATGAATATTTGAGGGAGGGTTTCCATTCTTCCTTACATCATTCTGTTTTCAATGAATTTTCATATTCAAATTCTTTTTACATTCCAACACACACAACTCTCACCATTTTAATTATTTCTTATATTAAAAACACTACAAATATAAATATGTTTTTATGAATGGGGTGTGTTTCTAGGGACCTCAAGGATAAACCTATTGTTATATAATAATATATTAATAAAGGATTTTTAAATTCTATTTTAGCATTACTATATAAAACATTATATGAAATTTTGGTGCAGTTTTCGGGGATCCAAACATTTTTTCACTTATCATTCCCACTTTGTGTATTTTTTATCATATTCCATTAATTTTTTAAAATGTAATATGTTCATGAATCACCATCACCTATGTAATAGATTATTTTATTTCATTCTAGATTGTTGTGGGGAGGTTAAAGATCATATTTCCTAGAAGAGTTGTTCAAGGAGGTCATCCATGACCTAAATACGGTCCTCAAGAAACTGATTTTAGAAATTTTGGACCAAACATTAATGGATTTGTAAAATTAATTCCTGTATTTAAATCAAAATGAATCAAGTAAGAAAAAGATACTCCCATGTTCCCTCTTAAATTTTTAGAAGTGGTCTAAGTGGTTGAGGATAAGAATGGAAATAACCCACTTCCCAAACCAATAATTGGATTCTCGGTGCAACCCCATAAATGAAAAGAGGACCCAAATAAAATCATAGATGAGGAAAATATGAATTTAGCTTCACCAATATTTTATTTTCCTTAATTTATTTGGAAACTTAAATTCCTTTTTTTAATAATCCTGATTTAGTAGTTTGGGGTTATGTCCTGGAAAAAGGTGATGAAAGTAAGGAAATGAGATTTGATGAGAGGATGGAGTGTATACTTCTTACTCTAATAGACAAATTAATAGAGTCTATAATTAACGAAATGGAGTTTAAATATAAAATTAATTAAATAAATATAATTTCAGTGCATATATTTATTTTTTATTATACTAAATTTAATTTATAACCTAATGATTATACTAGTACGATCGTAGATTTTGTACCATTACTATATGACCTAGTTTTAGAAGATGATAAAGACATAAGATAAGTGTTATATTTTTTAATAAGGTAAGGATTATACACTATGGTTTCCTATTGAGATGGATATATGATATGTTACATAGGTGTTCTTTTATGATAAACAGCTTTATCAAGGAAATATATATGGAAATAAATTCCTATAGGAAACATACAAATACTTTGTGGGTTATCCATGTATAAAAATAGTATAATAATAAGACTTATATTTCATCCTTCAACCCTACCTTACAAAATTCTCTACATTAATCTGATGTGGGCAAGAATAAACCCATATAAAAGATTTTATATTTTATTTTCAAGGAGATGTTCATTAGAAGGAAGAATATGTGGTTGTTTAAATCACATAAACCATATTCTATATCATATTAAGGATAATTTAAATTATTTTTTGATATGTATAGTTTAAAATGAAACATGTTTTATGGGTTTTACCCAAGAACACTCTTATCTTTCCTTCACTTTTCTTTTATTTTCTATTCTAAGAGATCTTTTTAAATAGTTTAATATTTTTTTTCTATATAGGGAACAAGATGGATAATATTTTCTAGACCGACATGAATATAATTTGAAGAGTCTAAATGGGATACCCAACTCTAAATAAAAATCAATTAATATATCTCATTCTTAGCATTCAATTTCCCATACTCTTTTGAATCTATATGATCTTAACTGAAGTGTAGTAATATACTAAGTGTGGGGGAGTGGCACTAACATTTTTAAAACCAATCCATGTCATGTCCTCCTAATTGATGCATATTTTAGACATTATGAAGTGGATATATTAATAAAACTACAAGCATGTGGAAATCATTCATTTATTTGAGAATAAGAAAAAATTAATATAAAATTCCTTGAGTTTAGATTCATACATTTCTAGGAAGGTAAGTATAACATACACATAAGGATGTATAGGGTATTGATTATATTTATATGAAAAATTATGAATTAGGGATATGATATTTATCTAGGAAGCATGATATATCCCAAGGTATGATAATTAAAAAGTTATTTCTACTCTACCTTGAGGAGTTTTATTTTTCCTTAATATTAGAAAATTTCCTAGGAATGAAATGTTTATGTGTTGGTAAATAATATTTTATTTTTTCCCTTTTTATTTTAATTAATTTAACTCTATTATTTTTATATTTTAAGTGAAATTATCACATATTTAATTTATATTAATATTTTTGAATTTATTATGAAAATGCACTAAATTCATGTTTTTTTATCAATTTTGTTAATAATTTAGATTTCATTTCAATTAAAAAACTTTATTTCATGTGTTTATGACATTTGGGAAGATTTTTTTGGAAGTAATAATGTCTAAATGTATGGAATATAGTAAAATTAGTGAACAAATATTTGTCAAAGTTTAGGAGAATTAATGTTTAGATAAAGGGGAAAGTATGAAAAAAGGATGAACTTATTATTGAAGAATTAGAAAAGAATGGGATAAATTATGTGAAAACCCTAATATATGAGCCAACTAAAATGTAATATTTACTATCTTGAATTTTTAAGTGATTGATCTTTTCTAATAGAAGGGTTATCTACCCTTACATAATAGATTTTCCTTTTATATTAAAATTATTCTTTTTCTTTTAGAGTAACCTGATTCAAATTTAAGAGTTTAAAGCTTCATACTTAAAAGTTCCCATGATTTCCCTAATCTGTAAGAAATTTCCCTTTACTACTAGAAGTGAGGATTCATATTTCCGTGTGATATGTAAGAGAAACTCATAGACCAATATATTCATAAATATTTTTCATTTTCTATTGGGAAGAAACACATACTATATAAATATTATCAGCTGATATGTTAGAGTACTTACATCGAAACATGAGATTTTTCCTTTTTCTCTTGAAGATAAAATGAAACTATAAGTGGTTAAATTAAAATTATTTGTGGATCATCCTGAAAGTAAATCACTAATTTTCTATCCAAATTATAAAATGAACTCTTTATGATTCCACATGGAATCTAAAATGAAATTTAAGGAGATAAAGATCATGGGAATAATTTCAGTTTAATAAGATTCAAGGGATGGTATAAAATGAAGATCCCACTTGGATGATCCATATAGAAGTGATCAAAGGGGAAAATTGGAAGGTAATAAGGAACAATGGGTGGCTGAATTCAGAAATAATCGTGGATAAATCATTAATTTCTTGTAATTTATTTTCAATTAATTTAATTTCCTTCTGTTGATCTATTCTCATGTCTCCTCTCATTAGTTATTTTCCATTTTTATATTATGATCACTCCAAATCTCAATAATGGAAAGAGGATAAACCAATGATAACTTTTTGGATGAAACAACATTTTTCCTAATCCTATAAACCATATTATATATATATATATATATTAAATCATTTGGAATCTTAGGGTATATTGAGGTTCGTGTATATGACAATGACCTTCATCTTTGTTGTTTCTCTCTTCAATGCTCAATATTTTTTTATCCCTTCACTTGAGTGTTGGTATAAGATGAAACCAATTCTCCTATGATAATTGGAATGATATTGAAAACTATAAATGGTGTTATTGATTGATTCACTCTTGCTCAAGGGGCTTCCCTCTTCTAAAATGTGGAGATATTATCTTATAGTGCACTGGATATCTCTAGTGGTATTGCATTTATACACCTTAAAGTATGAAAATATTATTGTGTGGATGATGGGACATTATCCTATAGTTATATTAGGGAAAATTTAGTAAAACAATAAAGGAATATTTTGGAAGATTCAAGAGAGTGTTTCATTTATTGCTGACATCATCCAATTTTCATTACATTCTCATATTTAAATTATCTTTGAATTCCAAAACACACAACCCATTTATTTTCATGATTTCTTATATTAATAACATAAATAATATAAATAATTTTTTTAAGAATAATGATTTTTTTCAATAATTCTTGAGGAAAAACCTTTAGTCATCTCTCAATATTTTCCTAGTGTTTTTTAAATTCTATTTTAACAGTCCCGCAAATAATGTCCTCTCAGTAATATTGGAGAGAAAAATTTAAAACCCCCACTTTTCTAGGAAAGAAATAATCCCATAGTATATTGATAAGTCAATCCCAAATTCTCTCTACCCTATGATACTTTACTCAAGATATACCTCAATTAAATAATAATTCTAACACCTAATACATGAAAACTTGAATTAACTACTTAATCCAAGATTATAACCTAATACAACATAAATTCAAGGTAGAGGGAAACTATATCAATTATCATACCCAACATACAACTCCTTAGATTCATTTATTAAAATTTATCTAAGTATTTTGACTATGTAATTTAATGCATAAAACAATTCATAATATAAAAATTTCATAACTATGAATTAAACAATGAATGTACTAAAAAAATGCATACTTTAAAAATATAATCCTGAGGGAAAAAATTCTTACAAAATCATAAATTAGACAATTATAAATAATTTAAATGTTTTCTTTGGATTATAGGCATTCCATATTTTATAAATACAAACAATTTATATTTACTTTTAATATGAATAATTAATATTATCCTTTTATATAACATTTTACTTAAACGTTTGATATTAAATGAAATAAAAACATTTTATATTCTATGTTTATTATGTAAATAATTTATATAATCTAAAAATCATGTATATAATAAAATTTAAGCCTTGATCATATTAATTTATCAAAAACACTTTTGATATGTTTTATATAATTTCTCAAAATAAGGCATTTTAATTTGAATAATTAAAATTAATTATTATGAAAAATTCATAAACTAAAATATAAACTCTTTTATATTTAGTCATATTCTATAATTTATCAATATTTTATAAATTACAAAGATAGTTTTCAAATAATCATTTTATATCCAAATTATATTACATTCCATATAAATTTAAAAAGGTATTTCATAATTAATATTATGGAATATTTATTTAATAAATGTTTCATAAACATTTCATTAATTAATTATAAACACTTCATAATTAATTAATTTTATAATTTTGTTATAAATTAAATAAATATCTCAAAATACCATTTAATATGATTTATTAAAATTTTATAAACTATTTAATTTAATTTAATTTTAAATTGAATCTTTGAAAAATTAAATTTTATATACAAGTCATATTTTATGATATCCTCTATATCATAATTTGAGGCTTCTGTTGTTATCTATTATTTTTAAAAATAGATAATAGTAGGTTATGATATCCCTTTGGTTCCCAAGGAGTTATATTCGGTGAATGACATCGATATTGTTTTGATGATACAATCCTTTTTTATACACAACACAACATTATCATATATTATGATCCCCCATATATTACTATATATTAAGCTAAAAATAAATTTTTACAAGTATTTTAGTGCCTATAATATCCCATATCACATGACATGGTCCTAATATAGATTAAATTTTCACATAACATAAGGTTATCTATATATATCACATTTGATGACATGGATTACAATATCTATTTTCTAAAAGAAAATATATATAATAGCCTATAATAAAAAAGAAAAAATGTTCAGAATTATTTATTTTAAACATAATTTCCAGAATCAAATTCTTATGGAATGGATTTTATAAAATTTTTCCATTTCTATGTATCTAATTATAGTCATTCAATATATTAAAATAAATTTGGAAACCCATTTCTTAGGATTAAACACACTTGGAATGGAAACTATATATAAATAGAAAATGAAGACATTGTGTTGTGCATGTTATGCCTTCAATGCCTCTCCTACTGCCTTTCATCAATATACTAATAGAGATCCCTTATAAGTAGTTGAATGACTCTATCCATCTTGTCGTATCTATTGGATAACATTAATATCACAATGCTTATATAGGATTCTTATACTCTCCATGGTGCCTAACTTGGAAGAGTATGAAAGAGAAGAGATCTCCCATGAAAGGATAACTGGTAGGAATATATGTAAGTTTAGAGATACCATCTCAATGGGGGTGTTATCTTTATATATCCTTTTGTAAGAATCCATGAATTTACTTATATGTTAATAACATATTAGTAAATTTCATACATTTATAATTATGGTAACCCCATGACCATTCTAACTTCTCCTATGTGTTTCATCTTATAAAAATAAAATTAATATTGATATCCAACAAAGGAAATATTCTAATCCTTTAATTTTCCACTACTATTAAAATTCAAAGTCTTTGATATAAATATATTGTACCAAAAAACATTCCAAAACCATAACATATAAAGAAGTTAATTAGTTTATATATATATATATATTACTATATATCATAGTTGTATCATTCACTATGATATTGAGCTTTATGGAATATCACTAATAGTCTTCTCATGGTTTTCTATACCATGTTGTTGTGGTATTTTTTAATGATTTATTATATCTTTCAATTAACTCTTATAGTTTAATTATCATGTTCATTTGTATTGTAACACATCATGTGATGATATGTAAATATGTTAATTTTTATTGAAGGAGTTTAACAACTAAACATGGTATCCCTTTTAAAGAGATACAATTATAGAAATAAAAAATATATGATTGTTTAATATTGAATGAAACACTATAAATTTATTATGTTCCATCATTTAATAAATGATTCCTATAATATATAAATTCACGGGACCACATTTTTGAGACAACAGATCATTCTATTTTGGGTAAATCTCTCTTGATTTCTCTTATCTCCATTTACCTTCAATGAGGAGGCAATATATCATTTTTCCAGAGAAGAGTTCCTAACGAATCATATAGGGATTCTAGAGGATGATGGATACAATTGGATATAATAACCTATTGGTTATTTATAAGGGAACATTATCAAGCTCATTTCTAGTGAAGATCAAGAGCATGGGAAATGATGTATGTTTTTTAAACTTTTATTACGTTATCTTATCGAATCCTTAATTGGTATATCTTGGAATGAGCTTTGTGTTTCCTTCTAATAATTATAGTCAATGTTATGACTTATGAATCCTATCAATGGTATGAGATCATAGTCCATTAATGAATCTATAATATGAAGATTATGTTTAATGTGTAGTTTTCGGCATTTTTCATGAACAACGACCTCAGTTATATAACCAAATCATGGTTTATGATTATTTCCTCAAAACGGAATGGTTATATAATCACCACATCATGGAATTAAAAAATATATATAGAAAATTACATAGTCTAATGGAAAACATAATGGTTGTTCAAATAGTAAAATAACATCCTTTTTAACCTCACCAAAACATGGATATCTAACCACTATGATGTGGTCATATCCACCATGAGGTCTAACCATAGAGTGGTGGATGTAAACTTTTCATAGTTAGATCCACTATAGGGAAAAATTATATCATAGGGAAAATTGATTCACTATGTTTCTTGGTGAGTCTAAAGAACCAAAATAACATATAAATTTACATTATGTTATGGTCCAAAATTGTTTCTATTTTTTGAACATACCAAGGTCCTTAGAAACTATAAAAAATTAATTTTCTAAAGAAATTTTGATAATGTGAGCCCAAAGAACCAGTGTTGAATCTATGTGACTTTAGACCATATCAGAAGTTGTTGGTATTATTAGGATTATATAAATTTATGATATATCATATTAAATAATTGAATTTTTCATTTATTTATGAAATCCCTATTTAAATATTCTTGTATATAAATCATTTATATGATATGAACATTGAATGATTGGGTTTAAATTATTTAAAATACTTCTTATAAATTTTCATACAAAACATATAAGATTTATATGAAATGTATGACAACATAAAATAAAGTTCCATTTTTCCTTGACTTTTATTTTTCAAGTTATGAACTTAAATTTAGTTTTTGATTATAGTTTATACATATTAGGTTTTAGAATTATGAGGGGATTATGGTTTCTCTTAAATAATGATCCATGGGTAGAGGGACTTTGGATCAGTATAATCACTAGTATTGAGGCTTATATATTATCTATAAATGTGGGGGTTGGTTACCTATCACGCTATGCTTAATATTATGGGTATTATTGATTTCATATGATTATAAGACTTAATATTTAATATCTTGATATATATTATACAGAAGATACATTTGGATATCTATATATATATATTTGGATTATGTTCTTGGGTTAGTAACACAAACTATGATTTGTGTAAATATTTTATCATTAATATGATTCAAAAATATTAATTTGGTGGAAGGAATAAATATTACAAAACTAAATTTCTATAACATTTGATACATATAGTTATTAAATGAAATGTAAATATTTAACAATATTTAACAGTTTTATATGATATACTTAGAATGCATATGAGAATGGCGAGACTAAGAAAAACCTTAAAAATAATAAATATGAGATTACATCCAAAGAAAACATAGTTTAAGACCTTTATCATCCCACAAAGTAGATTCATGCTAAATCTAGATTCCCATAGAGTATCTTGGGTAAGGAACGATGAATATAGGTAACCCTAAGAGATTGGTAACAAAATCATACTATAATATTTATATGAAATACAGATGGAAAACCCTATAATCTAAGATACCAAAGGGATATATTTTATTTGATTCACAAGATAAATTTTATAAAAGGGTTTTCAACTCAACAATACAAGAATCATATTTGATATTATTATATTTAATTCCTAATTTAATTGCTAAAATTTGAGATGAATAGTAAATTGGAGTGAAAAAAAGTGAAATATAGATCTTGGAATTGTAAAGGTAATGATGTATGAGGTAATTATTTTAGTGGAAGTACCCTAATTAAAAATCCATGGTGAAAATATATAAAATGTGATACCCACCCATAGATATTTCTTTGTTTTAGATTATAACATGTATAATGAATATAATTTTTGAGATCTAATATAGGTATAACCTATAATGTAATTTTAAATTTGTATCTAAGGATGAGATGTGTGCTCAAAGTAAATAGTTATGAGTATATATATATATATGAATGTTATATTAATCAATTTATATAATTTTAAATCATGGTTATTTGATATTAAGTGTGCATCACACATTTTTGTAGATAAACACCAACTCAGAAATGGGATAGAATTAATGAATGGTGAAGCCAATCTATATACAAGAAATGGGGAAATTGTTATTGAACTATAGGTAAATACATATGATCTATGTCTACCAAGTGGAGTTATTGAACTAGAATACTATTACTATGTTTTGGTTATAAATATAAAATTTATTTCTATATCATATTTCAATATGAATGGATTTTTATTTATTATTAAAAATATATTGATTCTATATATATTCATGAAATATTTTACAAAATTGGGAATATGATGAACGGTTTATATATTTTAGACATATATAAAAGGTTTATTCTAACATCACTTATTGTTTTAAGTGTTTCATTTGACATTTCAATGATAAAAACAAGAAAATACTCTATTGAGATGGATTATTGGACTCACTAGGTTATGCGTCCTTTGATAATTGTGAATGTTGTCTACTAAGAAAAATTACCAAAGTATATTTTAGTGTGAATTTGTGAGAAATATAATAGACTATTAGATCTTATACATATTAATGTATGTATATTAATGAAACCTAAAGAACGTTTTGTGTATATGTACTACTTTGTAACATTGTCTAATGAGTTTAGTTGGAATAGTTACATGTTTTATATGATACACAAGTTTGAAACCATAAAAAAGTTTAAGGTAGTAAAAATTTTAAATTAATCTATAGACAAGTGTTGTGATTCTCAAATCATATTGAGGTGGTGAATATTTGTTCCAGGGATTCATTGATAATCTGAGAGATTGCGGAATTACTTTATATATCACTACTCCTAGAAAAGCATTGTGGAATTAGGGGTTTGAGAAGATGAGTCATATATTTTTTGGACATGGATTTATCGATGATGAGTTTATGTGAAATTCATATATCATATCTAGGATATTATATTTAAACCAATTAATTCTTTCTTAACCTTATTCTATATAAATTAGTAATAATGAAACAATATGGGATATGGATCGAGAGGCATCCGAACATTAATTTTATAAGTCTTATAGGTTGGGATGCATGTAAACAATGTTTGGATTCTGAAAAAATTGAAACTAAATTGGATAAGTGGTTTTTTGGTCATCCTAAAGAAATAATGGGATATTATTTACATAATTCTACTAAATAAAGAGTTTTTTTGTCTTGGTATATCATTTTACTTGAGAAAAAATACAAGAATTGGGGAATTAGTTGGAGGAAAATTGAACTGGGATAAGTTCAAGACCCAAAAATAAGAAGTTTTTCCAAGATATAATTTGAACTGGTTACATAAATAGTTTTAGAAGAATAAACAACTCATGTTATACAATAACCTTTATTAGTCCCATGAATGTTGAAATACTATATTTCAGGGGGTGAATTAATGTAATGTCCCAACCCATCTTACCACTAAGACGGTGGCCGGACTGGTCACCACATGAACTCAACCACACCACCCCATATGCCAGAGGTTGCCGACTAGTAGTGAGGGTGTACGTATAGTCAGTGGCGAGACTATACCCTCTTATCAGAGTTGTGCAGTGGTATAATAAAGTAATTAACAATCATCATCAGAAGTAGTAAATAGAAATAATAAAGAATTGGAAAAAAGATTTCATATAATTGAACGAAACTGGACAACACCAGTTTATACAATGGATGAATTCATGAAATGATATTGATACATTACAAAAACAGTAAACAATAAAACATACTTTTCAATATAGTAAAAAATAAGGAAAGGACAGAAAATCCCCATGGGAAATCTCCTTGAGCATCCCAAGCTTTATCCCCGTCCTTTCCTCTTACTCCATGTACAGTAAATACAACAACAAACAAAGTCCAAGGCCCTATGAATAAGAAAGGTCTTCTCAGGTACCCTAGTGCAATGGCGGCCAGAGTATTGTGTGAGATATAAATCTCAATAGGCCATCATTACCGGTGTCTAACCCAATTCTGACAATATAATATAAATTGAACAGGGTGCAATCATGCATAAATAAAGTAAGTGGTACAATGTAAATAAATACCCAAGTACCTACTTCAGCCCTCGGCTGGTGTTTAAATATGTAACTAGTTCATTAATTGAGTTTTACAATTTTATTTATAAGTCTCATGACAATAAGTCTCCTATCGTGTCCATGGAGTTTCCTCCGAGGTAAAATAAGGCTATGCAATGATCAGGCCTGATATTCTTTAACCATGGCACCTACTTGTCAAATATGGACCCAAGGAGTGTATCTAAGGAATCCTATAATAGTATAAGTAATGATGTTTCCAAGACTTAACAAGGAAACCTGGAAAAGATATCCAGTGAGGGAGTTCCAAGGAAAAGACAGAGGTAACGTAAACTCACGAAAAGATAAATAAGTAGTATAGAAGTCTAGATAAGGGGTAAGAGTGTAATCCAAAGATCATAATCCAAGGTATTCCATAATAAGTCTCCTACTGAGTCCAAGGTTATCAAACAAGGTAAAACGGGGCTAACCAAAGATAGGGCCCGATGGAATTTACCCATGACACCTACTAGTCAATGCTAGATCCAAGGAATGTATCTGAGGTATCCTGTATGAATAAGGGACCCAACGATAGTATACCAGGAATCCAAAGAATTGACAACAATTGGAGTCTAGGTGGGTATCAACCTAAGAAAAATGTATCCTTGAATCAGAATGGGGTTCCTGAGACCCACGGTATTCACCTCTCAGAATCCAAGGTGAGCTCGAGTCATTCCATTTCTATTTTATAAAGAAGTCATGTAATGATTCATCTAGTTCAAGTCATTCCTTCCATTAATGTGGATAGGTCAAAAAGATTTTAAACCATTATTTATTGGTTCAATCCTTTCCTTTCATTATAGTGGAAATTTCAGGCATCATTGCAACCATTTAATAACTAGTTCAGTCCTTGGATTCCATTAGTTTGAAAAGTCCAAGTATCATTTCAACCATTTAGTAAATACAATTAAGGAATTTTAAAAGGGCAAGGTCCACACCGCTACCATCCCTTAGAATGGTAAGGGTTGCCACAGACGTGGAACCAATCCCTATCTCATGAACTTGGGTCCAACCATGGAATTAGTACATATTAATCCATGTATCTCTCAAGGTATGAGCATGAAAACCCATTGAGTCCATCATGGTATTTCTTCTTGGGAACCCACATGTCACCCAAGGTTTTATTATTATTTAAAACATTTGAAAAAAATAGGTAACTTGTTTTGAGGGTCAATCATTATGCATTAACCATTAATTTAACTCAAATCATTCCATTTACTAGAACATGTCAATTTCATTTAAAGGGGTCTAAGTATCCATACAAAGGGAAATTACCTACAAGGGTAATTCCATAACAAAACTGGACCAAACACTAAGACAGTGCTTCAGTCCTTTAATCATTTTAAAAAGGGAAAATCATTGTTTCTAATGTCATTAAGGCCATGTCCTAAGAATTCCATATTTCAACACAACATCAAGGCATAAGAATTTTAAATACAACAAGTCAATCAAGAGAGGTCTAACCACTACTTTTTATCTTGAAGGCAGCGCACCTCCGTTGGAAGGGTTTTATTATAAAAACATGATATTGTTAATCAAAAAACATTTAATACATTTATCATTAAAATCATGAACATGCTAAAATTCCTATTTCAGAAGCATTGGAAATAATACTAACTTTCATGAATTTATTTATAAAAAAAGGGTTGTAAGAAACTTAATTAATGTATTTATAAAGATTGAGGACTTGGAAAGAGACCCTACCTCAAGGTGGAACCTAGCTGTCCACATCGGTGATGGACCAAAATGAATCCAAACCACATTTATAAGCTCAACACACTACAAGAAACAAGTTGGGGACTCATAAAGAATAAAATCCCCAATTTTAACCCATGAAAAACAAATCATGATGTGAAAACCATACCCCAAAAACAATCAGATGGACCAAAACCACCAAAACCACCTCGCTTTCAGTGGCGGTTGACGGAACATGCATCCAAAGGTCCCAAGAGACCTTTCGGTCTAACCTAGACCAAAATAAAGCCAAAATCCAGATTAACCCTAAAAATATAGGGTGCAGTAAAACCCCATGGGGTGATAGTTAGGCTGATTCAAAGTCGGGAAAAGGGATGAGAAGGTAGAAGAGAATTCACCATGATGGATCGACCAAGAAAATTGAAGGCAACCAGACAAAGATTGAAGATAAGAGAAATCCAAGAGGGGTCATTCATGTGGATCAAAGGGGAGCCACCCTGGTGAATAACGATTTGAGGGAGAGAGGGGAGTTATTAGGTTATATTTTTTAATTTAATTTAATTTAATTTAAACAATTTAAAATTTAAAAATTGGTCATTGCGCATAGTTTAGCCCACACAGTTTTCCAAACTGTGTTCAAACCATGTGGAGTCTACTACCTCCAAGACACACCACGCACAAGATATGCACACAATTTAGGAAACTATGCACATGACATGCGCATGCCACTGTCTATTTTAAAATCAGGTCACATGGTTAACTTCTATGGGCCGCACGGTTTGGCAGACCATGTGAAAACCATGCTTCCACTACTGTCTTTTAAAAATTGATTTTTTCGGGTCCAAAACTATCTAAACTTCTTTATCTACTCTAGAAACTTCTCGGGCCTTTTTCTGTGCCCAAAAACAACACATAAGAGTGATATAACTCTTAGAATTACATTCTAGAATTAGTTTTAAATTAGAACCATCCATCAAATGAAAATTTTAAAAATCCTTCGTACTTTTATCTGATTCAAAAACACAGGATTCTACATTCTACCCACCTTAAAAACTTCTCATCCCCAAGAATCCTTTGGGAACAACATAAACAACACCTAAAATATGGGGGTTGTGATGTTTCCTTCAAACTGTTTCATTGCATTAACAACACCCAATGAACCTTATACATTTCCAAAAAACTATAAACTTAATCCTTTACAACCCATGCCAATGCTCAAAGTTAAACTTAAACACAGAAACCGAGCTCACATGGTCCCATTTAGAGACAGACACAAATCGGTCAAAGTCTCGATAAAAACTTGACTGATGGTGCTTACCACCATGGTTTTTAACTTAAGAAGGGGAAAATTCCAAGCCATAGTACCTCCACCATTGGAATTTTGTATAGAGAACAACTCTATGTGTTATTATGACACCCATGATGTGATTTCATTAGAAAGAAACAGTAAAATTCTGATCGACCTAATAGAGACAATCAAGCATGCTCGCTCTCAGAAGACACTTCCAACCATGAGACTACACTTTCCTTCACCTAGAAAATTTCTTTAAAATGGCTCCTTACTATTGTAAACATTGAACTAAATGAAGAGAGAATGAGTCGAGCCACATGGCTAACGTATCTCGTAGAATTTTGGCTTGAGAGGTTAGAGCGATTCAAAAGAAACAGTTGGAGTCCTTGAATCTAAACAAGGCGTTCCTTCTTTGGAACCTAGTAATCACTCTGGACTTACCAATCCTCGATGATAACCATGCTCTAGCATGTAACATTGTGAAAGATCATCCAAAAATCTCGAAAACGTTTATGATTTAGCACGGTGTAAGACCAACGCTCTCTTAGTGCATCGAGGATGATGTTAAGATAGGGGACTTGTTCATCTATTAAGAAGAGTACACTAAGAGGATTTAAGTCAGGTTTTCCAATTAAACACATCAGAAGCTGGAAGGTAAAGCATTCAAACAAAAATAAGGTCATGTTTCTAAGAAAGAACTAACATTATACAATACATGAAAGAATCTTGGGAAAACAATCAATAACCAACCATCTACCAATGGTTCTCTTAGGTGTTCCTTCAACTTGGAAGGTCATGTTAACATACTCAACAAGACACTACCCACCATAGGAGTGTCCTAGTTGAAACAGAAGGAAACTGACTGATAATAAAAGATCTAGATTATAACAATGAGACCAGCATGTCAAAACACCAGAGTATTTAGAAAACTTGTCTGAGTATTGTAATGAAACTGATTCATTAACACTCAAGTCACTCTACTTGGAGATAACCCAAGACTGTACTCAATAGTACAAGAGTATTTAATACTGAGTCATATTTCCTCATACGACCATCAACATGGATGATGCCATAAAAAATCATCCAATACTAAGAAAAGAGAGGGTCAAATGACCAACAAGCATCCAATCATGCGTCAGGCATGTCTAACCTACTGAAAAAGAGAATTACTCGATGCTCAATCCCATAACAAGGTTAATAAATACATGACCACCCATCCAAACAAGGGTGTAACTTTATAAATGAAAGTACTACAAATGAAAATGTCACCCAAATAGCACAAAGAGTGAGAAAAGTTTTTGAACTAGCAATGCATTTAGGTTCTGAGGGTGACACCTACCACATGTTATCCCCTTACGAAGAAGAGATTCAATCCTGACACCAGGTCATGTCAAAAAAATACTATAGGCTTAGAAGCCGATCATAAATCCATTTCTATGGAAAATAATGCCTACAGAAAGTACTCACGGTTTTGTTCCAAGGAAACTCAAGAGAAGTATGAACTACCCTTATATGAGGGATTTTAAATAGTGGACACCATTATATGTTCCATTTACAAGACTCTTACATTTAATCACATTTAATCTTTTAATCATCAAATATTTGATTAAAACATCAAATTAACATTTTCAAAACAACAAAAGGTACTTGATTTTAACAAATTCCCTAAGGAAAAAATAGACATGTTTTATAAAAATCCATTTTTAAAATATTTTACGTTAGATGACATCCCATAATTTTTGAAACTTATCAAAGAAAATTACTTTTAAGCAGATAAGGTGACCTAAAAGGGTCCCATTTTAACCCACCAGGGTTCTCTAAAATGTAACCCAATAGTAAAAACACAAATTATTAAAAAATTTAAACCCCCCAAATGGGTATTCTCATAACAAATTCCCCCAACTGACCTACTTGGGTCCAGTTGCATTTTGAAATCTATCCATTTGATTTTAGATCAAAGTGAACCCTCTTTTACATTTATAAGAATTTCACAAGGAATCATGTCATCACATTTATTATGGGTTTTGATTTCCCAATTCATAAAGTGCCCATATACTCCATGGATTGAAAGTTAGATCCCATTAATCGATACTAATGTCAATTCAGAATTAAAAATTGTCAAACATAATAGTCCAAATTATATGGGTTTCCACCTACTAACCAGAAAAGTTCCCATACACTTTATAGTTTGGAATTTGTATCCCTTTAATCAAAACCAACTTACTTTAGGAATTAAATTTAACTGTCTTTTTACAATGGTTTAATTACACAGGTTACTTTTTCCCATCTATAAGGTGCCCATACACTATACAACTGAAAACTAGCTCCTATCGTAATCACAACCTTTAAACTTATACCATCTAACCATTTAATCATAGAAGTCATGTCCCATCATAATCACAAAGTAATCTAGAATGTCATGCCACTACGAGCAGGTAACATAGAGCAACAAACTGAAATAAAAAAGCATGGAATTTTAATCACAGAAGTATGCTATAATGAGTAGTAAGCATAGAATTAATAATAATGTATTACCTAAATTGGTATAAATCTAAGCATGGAATTTCAATAACTCCTGAATCATACTTAGCAGGAAACCTACTAATGCAACTACATGGCATGGAATATTTCCATGGCACGTGAATTTCTAGTGCCTAATACGATTCATGTATAATTCATCCTTTACATAAGAGGCCAAGGTTAATATTCACAATTCCATAAATCATAAGTATCAGAATGTACACCAGTCACTCTAGGTGAAATCATATCAATTGTAATAGTGAGAAACATTAACAATAATCCCAGCCATGGCCACTTGGTCATTTCCCATATATGGGGTGATCAGACCCAAGCATGGCTATTAGCCAAGCCCTTTGACCTTCCTAGTATCCTATCTACCAAACCAAAACAATAAGAAAAAAGGAAACCAGCCTTTGATACCTCTTCTTAACATCTCTACCCAGCTCACCACAAAGACGGTTGCTGGACCGGTCACCACATGACCTCAAGCATGCCTCCTCATATGACAAAGACTGCCGACTAACATGGAGGGTGTAAGTATAGTCAGTGGGGAGACTATACCATCATATCATAGTTGTGCAGTAGTATAATAGAGTAAATAAAAATCAAAAATGGAAGTAGTAAATGGTAATAATAATGCAGTGGAAAGAAGATTTTGTATAATTGAACAAAAGTGGAAAACACCATTTTATACAATATATGAATTCATGACATGGTATTGATACATTACAGAAAACAATAAACCATAAAACATGATTTTAAATACAGTAAGAAATAAGGAAAGGACAAAAAATCCCCATGGGAAATCTCTTTGAGCATCCCAAGCCCCATCTCGGTCCTTTTCTCATACTCTAGGTACAAGCAATACAACAACAAACTAGGCCCAAGGCCCTGTGAACAAGAAAGGTCTACTTGGGTACCCTAGTGCAATGGAGGCTTGAGTTGGTTGTGAGATATAAATCTCATTAGGTTGGCACCACCAGTGTCTATCCCAATTTCGACAGTATGATATAAATTAAATTGGGTGTAAGCATGCATAAATAAAGTAAGCGATACATTGTAACTAAATACCCAAGTACCAGATTCATCCCTCGGCTAGTTTTTGAACATGCAACTAGTTCATTAATTGATTTTTACCATTTTATTTATAAGTCACATGTGTGTAAGTCACCTACCGAGTCTAAGGAGTTTCCTCTAAGGTAAAACGATCCTATGCAATGACCGGGCCCGATGGGCTTTAACCATGGAACCTAGTTGTCCAAGATGGACCCAATGAGTGTATCCAAGGAATCATGCGATAGTATAAGTAGGCAAGGTTTCAAGACATAAAATGGAAACCTAGAAAAGATATCCAGTGAGGGAATTATAGGGTAAAGACCAAGGTAATGTAAACTCACGGAAAGCAGACTCAGTAGTATCTGAGTCTAGAAAAGGGGTATGTAACGCCCCGACCCCAGTTACCCAGAGTCGGTGCATTACTTCGTAACATTGGCATGATCACATGAAAGATCAAATCCCGAAAGACCGATTGGTTTAGTAGCCTTGGAAACACTAGATATAATCATAATGTTTTACATTACATTTCAAAGTGAAAAACTACTACAACAACAAAGTCTTAATATCCACACTATTAACCCCTCATAATATCCCTGCAAGTCATTCATAATTTACTTCTTCACTACCTGGGAAAAATAAAAAATAGAAAAGGGGTGAGATCAAATGCCCAGTAAGGATAACAATATAGCAGAACATTCAAAATAATCATAAACATTTAAGGCAATGAATTACTAAAACAAAAGCCTTTTAAAATTGAACTTCAACATAGTATGGCAAAAGTAAAATGAAATAATGCCATTTACTTGTTCACATGGATATTCTACTAATCGAATAATCACATGCAATATCAATAACCACTTTCATAATGTTGGAATGCATAATGCCAGACTATCATAACCACATAGCCAAGGCCTCGTGCCAAGACTACAAATAAGATTTTGTCAAGGCCTTGTGCTAAGACACTAGTTTGTCTCATGAGACCTACCGATGCATCGAGGAGATATAGCGGGCTCCACCCGTCACTTATTAAGTCCAATGCATTCCCATATGAAAAGGTTTAAACATAACATAAACATTCGTATTAAAACTAGCATACGAAATGTCAATAATTTCACCATAAACTATGAATGGTATAAAAATAGCACATCCACAGTTAAACATATCACAAAAACTTCAATACAATATAGAAGTTTTGTATCATAATAAATCAACTTCAAATAATCTTAAAATCCATCAAAGGATGTTGACATAGATGAAATCAAAATTCTTTTTAAAGAAGTATCTCCTTTTATTTTGAAATCATTTAAGATCCATATAAAATAAAACATTTTCATTGAAAATATTCTTATAAGCTTGTATGGAAAGCTTCGACGATTTTATAACGGCGGAAAATAACCGCACCCGCCGTATAAGTTAAAAAAAACATTCTTACCTTAATTCAGTCGAAAAGGTTAAAAAGGACCTTGTTTTGAAAACGATGAAAAGATTCCTTTATAAACCTCTTATAAAAAGTCAAACAAGGGTATAAATGACTTTAACCCATATTCTTGTAAATAGTAAAAATGTTTTGAAATACATTTCAAAGAAACATGGATGTGGATGATAAAGAGATCCAAGTAAATTATTACGTATAATACAACCTCGGATAATGAAGAGATTGTGAAATAACCCTTACCTTGTACTTTTCCTTGGTTGGGGTAGGTTAACCTCCTGTATAATGGTGAAATAGTTGTTATTAAATTATACAAGAATCATATATAATAATATGATATCATATATGATCTTTTAACATTGATTTGTTAATAATATCTTAGAATTATCGTCGTTTCGGGAGTTAACTTACTCATTTTCTTTTATATGTTTTGTTACATAAGCCATGGTTGTTGTATCTTATTCATATCCAGAATGATATCTAGTCCTTAAAAATCATTTTTAAATCATAAAATGATAATTATACTTGAATGGATACGATGGAGAATGAATCTCATCGCGTTCGTGGAGACGGTAGTCCGTACGTACGCACGAACGCTACTTCCATTTAATTTTTATTTTAAAAGAATCAAATCCAAATGATACATAGGTATATTACTATTCCAGTATAATATAATATTTTAT
Source organism: Viscum album (assembly GCA_963277665.1). Taxonomy (NCBI): domain Eukaryota; kingdom Viridiplantae; phylum Streptophyta; class Magnoliopsida; order Santalales; family Viscaceae; genus Viscum; species Viscum album. The sequence goes on from OY728125.1 coordinate 583,971,916, forward strand.
ATATGTTACTTAAGTTCATTAACACCATCCTTTATACGTTCCATGTGTGGTATGAACGAGTCATATCATTTTAAGGGGGCGGTAGTCCGCACTTCCTCAAATGAAATTATCGTATGTATATACAACATGAAACGAATAATGGTATGAAATAAAATGGAATTACAGAAGCTTATATATAAAATATATATCATTAATATCATATTTAATTATAGTTCCATCATAATGGCCACCATGAGAGGTGGTAAGATGTATTTGAACAATCATCGTTTCGTGAGGCGTTAGTTTGCCATCCACAGAAACATTATGTTCATCATCCATTAGATGGAGTTGTGTGTATGTGTAGTTTGAATACTTCTTATAACAACATCCTAGTATATTGAGGATACTGGTGTTGTTACAAAAGAAAGGAAATAAAAAGAGTTTGGGGGTTGGAGAAGCAAAATAAATGAAAATAATTTAAGAGAAATCGTTACCTTTAATCTAGGTAACTCACTTTGGTTGGAACCAAAGGACTTCTTGAAATGATTTCTGCCTAAGGGGAAGCTTCACGGAGGAGGAGAGGGATTTGGGGAGCTTAGTTGGGCAGAGTTTGGACGAGCCAAGTGGCTTGAGAGGTGTGAGGAAAAGAGAAGGAGGAGTGCCCTTTTATAAGAGGGGTGAGGGGCACTTTTGGAAAAGCTAGAAATATTAATTTATAATAAATTCATATTCGGTTTCCAAAGGCTCCAAAGTTGACTATTCAAAGGATGAGGTGGGGATAGGTCGAAAACAACTCATCCAATATAATTTAGACAGGTTTGGGTACTTATATTAACCTTATCTTTAAGTATTAACTCTAAGTTAATTAGTTTCACTTTTACAATGTCTCTTTGTATTTTTATATAATATGGTTAATAAACTTACTATATACATCCAAGAGACCCCCAAGTGGTCCATTAATGATTAACCTATCATAATATAAGTATCTTGGCCGAACCTTAGATTTTTAGGAATTTAATATCAATTAATAATATAATATTTGTTTTAAGAACTCTTTTATGTCAATTTTGACACTATTCAATAGTTGATTTTTGTGAAACTCATAACAGATTGATTACTTCGAAAAAAGTCAATTAAATCAATCCTAATATTTCATATTATCCTATAAAATTAGTGTAATTCATTAAAAGTTTCATATTATATTTATTTGGGTATTTATAATATCAATTATGTTAATTTTTTACTATTTTAGTAATTACTGCATCATCATTGTGTCATAAATAAAATAAATTATTTAATGTATAAAAATTATAAATAAAACATAATTATGTAGGAAATATTTTTATCTTTCTAATGAATATTTATAATCGAAAATCCAACATGTATAACCCTATGTAAAAATTGTTCTTCTAAAAGATGTATGCTTATTCCATTTTTATTTTTATTTTAACTTTATTAATATAATGTGTCCCTACCACATACAAGTGGCTCCAAGGGGTCCCCAAATTGACCCAAGGATGCCCACGGTCGGGTATGTGTCCACCAATAAGGTTAGGACACGTTTTATTGTAATTTTATATTATTATAATATTATTTTTTAACCCTTATTTACCGGATTTACCCTTTAACCATGGTAAATAAAATATTTACCACAGTAACTATTCAAAATGTCTAAAAATAAAAGTTACCTATTTACACAATTTGAACATCCAGATTCAAAATATGGAATCCATTTTCCTAAATTCAAAACACAGAAGTGGCAGAAATTAATTTAAAATTAATTCCCGCTGTCAAAACAAAAAGCGTGTTTTTAAGAGGTAATAACTATCAAAAGATTGACACTTGTTTATGTTTGGTTTAATTGTAAAATTATGTCCAATGACCAACATTATATTAAATGGTAAAAATATATTCTAAATATACTTTAAAACCACTCAAATTCATAATTTATCACTATTAATTATTTTGGTTAAAAAAGCTGTTTTTAATTAAAATTTAGTAATTTTCACTATTCATCAAAATATGAAAGTTATCCGAAATGTACCAAAATTTCACCTTAGGCTAAATTCGATATTCCGAATCCAAAAATGAAGTACATTTTCAAATATAAAATATATATAATTTCAAAAAGTAGGTGTTACTATTCATAACGGCTAGTTTGATTAGTTATGGTGTGTTAGAACTCGGTATTGCGTACAACACACGCTATCACATTATTCAAAGAGAAGCGTACCGTAGAAGCTTGGGGTGTTACATTCTCCCCTCCTTCAAATAATTGCGTCCTCGCAATTTCTAGGGTATTACTGCATAAAACGACTCGGGTGGGTCTTCATCATAAGTTCCTCGGGTTCCCACGTTGCCTCTTCCATCTTATGGTTTCTCCACAAAACTTTTACCAGACGTGTCGTCCGGTTTCTCAGTACTTGTTCTCTTGTATCAAGAATCTTGACGGGCTCTTCACAATAAGACAGATCGGGTTCCAGTTCTAATTCCTCATAGGTGAGTACATGCGTTGGGTCAGGCATGTATTTCCTCAATAGAGATACGTGGAACACATCGTGAACTTTGGAGAGACTTGGCGGCATTGCCAATCGGTAAGCTACAGCCCCAATTCGTTCTAGAATTTCGAAAGGTCCGATGTACCTGGGACTCAATTTACCTTTCTTACCAAAACGTATGACTCCCTTCCACGGAGATACCTTCAGAAAAACATGATCACCGACTTGAAATTCCAAATCCTTCCTTCGATTATCGGCATAGCTCTTCTACCTACTTTGAGCTGTTTTGATGTGATTTTGGATTACCTTCACCTTTTCCACCATTTCCTCCACCAGTTCTGGGCCTACAAGTTTTCTTTCACCAACGTCATCCCAACAGGTTGGTGTACGACATCTCTTTCTGTATAACGCTTCATATGGTGCCATCTGAATACTTGAATGGAAGCTATTGTTATAGGAAAATTCTACCAGTGGTAAATATTGATCCCACATACCCTGAAAGTCAAGTGAGCAAGATCTCAACATGTCTTCTAAGGTTTGAATAGTCCGTTCTGATTGTCCATCTGTCTGAGGGTGGTAAGCAGTGCTCAAATGAAGTTCAGTATCCAGGGATTTCTGAAGACTTTTCCAAAATCTTGAAGTAAAACAGGGATCACGATCAGAAACAATCGATAGGGGTACTCCATGAAGTCTCACAACTTCATTAATGTATAGTCTTGCTAGACGTTCCAGGGGTAGATCTTCTCTTATAGCAAGAAAATGTGCTGACTTGGTAAGCCGATCAACAATAACCCATATTGCATCGTTCCTTCTAGGAGTCTTCGGTAGACCCATGACAAAGTCCATCGTAATATTGTCCCATTTCCACTCCGGTATAGGAAGAGGTTGCATGACTCCTCCAGGCTGTTGCCTTCCAGCTTTCACTTGTTGACAAACCATACATCTTGACACAAAATCAGCAATCTCCCTCTTCATGTTGTCCCACCAAAAATGTTCCTTCAAATCTCTATACATTTTGGTGCTCCCAGGGTGTATAGAGAAATTGGAACTATGAGCATCATCCAGCAATTCCCTTTTTAGATCAGGTGAATCGGGAACACAAAGTCTCTTCCCGAATTTCAAAATTCCATCTTCATACACAAAGTCTCTCAATCTCCCATCATTCACAGCTTTAATCTTCTTTTGGAATTCTTCATCATCGGTCTGAGAACTCTTAATCCTTTCTAGTAAAGATGGTTTGGCAACCATTTGAAAAAGCATTGATGTTTCACCTTCCCTGGTTATTCCCATGTCCATCTTCACTAGATCCATGAAAATTGGATCCCTTTCAATTCTCATCATGTTCAGAACTCCATGGTCTTTTCTGCTCAAAGCATCTGCTACTTTGTTTGCTTTCCCCGGGTGGTAGTGTATCGTACAATCATAATCCTTGAGTAATTAAAGCCATCTCCTTTGCCTCATGTTGAGTTCTTTTTGTGAGAAAATATACTTCAAACTCTTGTGATCAGTATAAATCTCACATTTTTCACCATAGAGGTAGTGCCTCCATATATTCAAAGAAAAGATCACTGCTGCTAACTCGAGATCATGAGTAGGATAGTTTTGTTCATGAATTTTCAACTGTCGTGATGCATAGGCAATAACTCTATCATTCTGCATAAGGACACAGCCAAGTCCTTTCTTCGATGCATCACTATAAATAACGAACCCATCATTCCCCGATGGTAAAGTCAATATAGGAGCATTGACTAATCTTCTCTTCAGTTCTTCGAAACATTCTTCACACTCTTTTGTCCAAACAAATTTAACCCCTTTACGTGTGAGCTTCGTTAATGGGTTAGCCAATCGGGCAAAATTCTGGACGAAACGTCGATAATAACCTGCCAGACCAATAAAACTGCGTACCTCAGTTATACTCGTAGGTGCTGGCCATTCTTGGATTGCTTTGGTCTTAGAAGGATCAACAGAGATTCCATCTTTAGAGACAATATGGCCAAGAAAAGAAATCTCCTGAAGACAGAATTCACACTTGCTAAACTTCCCATATAATTCATGCCTCCTCAGAGTCTTCAAGATAATGCGCAAGTGATTTTCATGATCTTCGTAGGTTTTGGAGTATACCAAGATATCATCAATAAATACCACCACAAATTCATCGAGATACTCATTGAAAACTCTATTCATCAGATCCATGAATACAGAGGGTGCATTAGTCAATCCAAACGGCATTACAGTAAACTCGTAATGCCCGTACCTGGTTCGAAATGCTGTCTTCAGAATGTCTTCCTTCTTCACACACAACTGATGGTATCCAGATCGAAGGTCAATCTTTGAAAAGTATTGAGCTCCATGCAGTTGGTCAAATAAATCATCAATACGAGGTAGGGGATACTTGTTCTTTATCGTTATAGCATTGATCTCCCTGTAGTCGATACATAACCTCATAGATCCATCTTTCTTTTTAACAAAAAGAACAGGGGCTCCCCATGGAGAAACACTAGGGCGAATAAATCCCTTATTACTCAATTCCTCTAGTTGTTTCTTTAGTTCGACTAACTCTACAGTGGCCATTCTATAAGGGGTCTTCGATATAGTCCTTGATCCAGGAATCAAATCAATGGAAAACTCAACTTCTCGTTCTGGAGGATGTCCAGGTAAATCTTCCGGAAATACATCTACAAATTCTTTCACAACAGGTACATCCTCTATTTGAACATTCCTTTCCTCACCGATAGTTACTTCATTCTCTTCCTCCCCAATAATTGAATTTAGTTGAGCTACTAGGGGTGGATCTAAATAAGAATTAGGTGGTGACGATTCTGCTCTAAAAATAAGGTGTTCCTTATCATTATCATTAAGAATCGTAACCTCTTTCTTCTTACAATAAATCTTCGCATCATAGTCCGAAAGCCAGTCCATACCGAGGATTATATCAAACTCAATCATAGGTATGACGATGAGATCAGAAGATAAAGAAAATTTATGTGCTCTAATGGGGACTGATTCAAAAAACTTTGTTGCAACGATGCTTCCCTTAGGAGTTTTAACTGACAACTCCCTTATTAAATAAAATTGGAAATATCTAATTTTCTTAGCAAACTGGGAAGATATGAAACAATGCGATGATCCAGAATCAAATAATGCATTTGCTAAACTTGAGGAAACCATTAAATTACCTGCCACCACATCTTTCGGAGCTTCTACCTCTGCAGTAGTGATAGCATAAGCCTGGCCTTGATCCCATGGCCTTTTCTGAGGTAAGTTCTCCTGATGCTTAGGGCATGCATTTGCATAATGCCCCATCTCCCTGCAATTGTAGCACTGAACATTGGCAGCTTCCTTCTTCCCCTTGCAATCATGAGCTTGGTGGCCTTTTTCACCACACTTGTAACAGACTCCCATTCCCTTCAAGCAAGTACCAGGATGTTTCTTCCCGCATTTACCACAAGATAGATATTCAACCTTTCCCTTCTTCCCCTTATTTCCATTCCCAGATTGATCAGCAGGTCTCTTCTTCTCTTGCTTTTCTTTAAAGTCATAAGACTTATAGAATTCCTTTTCGGTCTTGATAGCACATGAGACAATGTCTTCGTACGATGAAAAGGATTGTGAGACTAATGCTCGACGGAGAAATGGTTTTAACCCATCAAAGAAACGATCAATATTACTTCTTGGGTTACGAATATAATCACCAGCGTACCTCGCTAACCTTGTAAAGTTAGCCTCATACTTTGTGACATTCTCATCCTCCTTTTATCTCAGACTCAGAAATTGCCTTTCCATATCTTCTCGATGGTCGCGAGGGAAGTATTTTTCTAAAAACAGATCTTTGAACTCCCTACACTCCATATTTGATACTTCATCATCTTCCTTCATGTTCTGAATCAATGACCACCATTGATCAGCATCTCCAGTGAGGCGGTAAACTGCCATGATAACTTTTTCCCTTTCACTGCTCCCCAAAGCCTAAAATATTTTCTCTAGGGAAAATATCCATTGCTCAGCTACTAAGGGATTTGTATTCCCATTGAATGTTGGTGGTTGTTGCCTCATGAATCGATCTAACATTGATCCTCCACGCTGCGGATCAGGGTGCTCTATACGGGTAAGGTTATTATTTATAACCTGAGTAAGTTGTCCCAGTATGGTGATTAGCTGATCAGCACCAGTTGCATCACCAGCCCCACTATAATTATCTTGAGCAGGAGGGAAATCCCTACATGGAGTGCGTGCATTGATACGGTTTCCATTTCTTCCACTAGGCGCCATTTCTAAACAATGGCATAAACTAGATCAGTTTATGAATCAAAATACATAATCCCATACTTATAAAACACTTAACATAAATTGAACTATTTATGGATATAATCCATAATCATAAAAATGTTTTCTTTGAGGAAGTATATACTCATAAACCCTTCATAATGATTTGTAAAGAAAATGAGAGTTATCCTAAGCATACCCCCCGGGAGTGTCGCAACCAAGAGTGCAGCAAGGCCCGTTGTCGTGCACCAGTTCCCGTTCGAGTCTAGCTCAAAGCGGTGTTTTCGGGTTTTACCCCTAGGTACATCTGTGCCAGAGCCGCCTATACCTGCTCGTATCCAGACAGGGATGTATTGCTCGGAAAACTCACAAAATCTCTACAATACCAAAATTCTAGGAAGTTCATATTAGGTCTACGTGCTCTAATCAGAGTTTATCTAAATCTAGCTTCCAAGGTTTGTACTAAACTTCCTCTGATACCAACTGTAACGCCCCGACCCCAGTTACCCAGAGTCGGTGCATTACTTCGTAACATTGGCATGATCACAAGAAAGATCAAATCCCGAAAGACCGATTGGTTTAGTAGCCTTGGAAACACTAGATATAATCATAAAGTTTTACATTACATTTCAAAGTGAAAAACTACTACAACAACAAAGTCTTCATATCCACACTATTAACCCCTCATAATATCCCTGCAAGTCATTCATAATTTACTTCTTCACTACCTGGGAAAAATAAAACATAGAAAAGGGGTGAGCTCAAATGCCCAGTAAGGATAACAATATAGCGGAACATTCAAAATAATCATAAACATTTAAGGCAATGAATTACTAAAACAAAAGCCTTTTAAAATTGAACTTCAACATAGTATGGCAAAAGTAAAATGAAATAATGCCATTTACTAGTTCACATGGATATTCTACTAATCGAATAATCACATGCAATATCAATAACCACTTTCATAATGTTGGAATGCATAATGCCAGACTATCATAACCACATAGCCAAGGCCTCGTGCTAAGACTACAAATAAGATTTTTTCAAGGCCTTGTGCCAAGACACTAGTTTGTCTCATGAGACCTACCGATGCATCGAGGAGCTATAGCGGGCTCCACCCGTCACTTATTAAGTCCAATGCATTCCCATATGAAAAGGTTTAAACATAACATAAACATTCGTATTAAAACTAGCATACGAAATGTCAATAATTTCACCATAAACTATGAATGGTATAAAAATAGCACATCCACAGTCAAACATATCACGAAAACTTCAATACAATATAGAAGTTTTGTATCATAATAAATCAACTTCAAATAATCTTAAAATCCATCAAAGGATGTTGACATAGATGAAATCAAAATTCTTTTTAAAGAAGTATCTCCTTTTATTTTGAAATCATTTAAGATCCATATAAAATAAAACATTTTCTTTGAAAATATTCTTATAAGCTTGTATGGAAAGCTTCGACGATTTTATAACGGCGGAAAATAACCGCACCCGCCGTATAAGTTAAAAAAAACATTCTTACCTCAATTCAGTCGAAAAGGTTAAAAAGGACCTTGTTTTGAAAACGACGGAAAGATTCCTTTATAAACCTCTTATAAAAAGTCAAACAAGGGTATAAATGACTTTAACCCATATTCTTGTAAATAGTAAAAATGTTTTGAAATACATTTCAAAGAAACATGGATGTGGATGATAAAGAGATCCCAGTAGATTATTACGTATAATACAACCTCGGATAATGAAGAGATTGTGAAATAACCCTTACCATGTACTTTTCCTTGGTTGGGGTAGGTTAACCTCCTGTATAATGGTGAAATAGTTGTTATTAAATTATACAAGAATCATATATAATAATATGATATCATATATGATCTTTTAACATTGATTTGTTAATAATATCTTAGAATTATTGTCGTTTCGGGAGTTAACTTACTCATTTTCTTTTATATGTTTTGTTACATAAGCCATGGTTGTTGTATCTTATTCATATCCAGAATGATATATAGTCCTTAAAAATCATTTTTAAATCATCAAATGATAATTATACTTGAATGGATACGATGGAGAATGAATCTCATCGCGTTCGTGGAGACGGTAGTCCGTACGTACGCACGAACGCTACTTCCATTTAATTTTTATTTTAAAAGAATCAAATCCAAATGATACATAGGTATATTACTATTCCAGTATAATATAATATTTTATATATGTTACTTAAGTTCATTAACACCATCCTTTATACGTTCCATGTGTGGTATGAACGAGTCATATCATTTTAAGGGGGCGGTAGTCCGCACTTCCTCAAATGAAATTATCGTATGTATATACAACATGAAACGAATAATGGTATGAAATAAAATGGAATTACAGAAGCTTATATATAAAATATATATCATTAATATCATATTTAATTATAGTGCCATCATAATGGCCACCATGAGAGGCGGTAAGATGTATTTGAACAATCATCGTTCCGTGAGGCGTTAGTTTGCCATCCACAGAAACATTATGTTCATCATCCATTAGATGGACTTGTGTGTATGTGTAGTTTGAATACTTCTTATAACAAAATCCTAGTATATTTAGGATACTGCTGTTGTTACAAAAGAATGGAAATAAAAAGAGTTTGGGGGTTGGAGAAGCAAAATAAATGAAAATAATTTAAGAGAAATCGTTACCTTTAATCTAGGTAACTCACTTTGGTTGGAACCAAAGGACTTATTGAAATGCTTTCTTCCTAAGGAGAAGCTTCAAGGAGGAGGAGAGGGATTTGGGGAGCTTAGTTGGGAAGATTTTGGACGAGCCAAGAGGCTTGAGAGGTGTGAGGAAAAGAGAAGGCGGAGTGCCCTTTTATAAGAGGGGTGAGGGGCACTTTTGGAAAAGCTAGAAATATTAATTTATAATAAATTCATATTCGGTTTCCAAAGGCTCCAAAGTTGACTATTCAAAGGATGAGGTGGGGATAGGTCGAACAAAACTCATCCAATATAATTTAGACAGGTTTGGGTACTTATATTAACCTTATCTTTAAGTATTAACTCTAAGTTAATTAGTTTCACTTTTACAATGTCTCTTTGTATTTTTATATAATATGGTTAATAAACTTACTATATACATCCAAGCGACCCCCAAGTGGTCCATTAATGATTAACCTATCATAATATAAGTCTCTTGGCTGAACCTTAGATTTTTAGGAATTTAATATCAATTAATAATATAATATTTGTTTTAAGAACTCTTTTATGTCAATTTTGACACTATTCAATAGTTGATTTTTGTGAAACTCATAAAAGATTGATTACTTCGAAAAAAGTCAATTAAATCAATCCTAATATATCATAGTATCCTAGAAAATTAGTTTAATTCATTAAAAGTTTCATATTATATTTATTTGGGTATTTATAATATCAATTATGTTAATTTTTTACTATTTTAGTAATTACTGCATCATCATTGTGTCATAAATAAAATAAATTATTTAATGTCTAAAAATTATAAATAAAACATCATTATGTAGGAAATCTTTTTAGCTTTCTAATGAATATTTATAATAGAAAATCCAACATGTATAACCCTATGTACAAATTGTTCTTCTAAAAGATGTAAGCTTATGCCATTTTTATTTTTATTTTAACTTTATTAATATAATGTGTCCCTACCACATACAAGTGGCTCCAAGGGGTCCCCAAATTGACCCAAGGATTCCCATGGTCGGGTATGTGTCCACCAATAAGGTTAGGACACGTTTTAGGGTAATTTTGTATTATTATAATATTATTTTTTAACCCTTATTTACCGGATTTACCCTTTAACCATGGTAAATAAAATATTTACCACAGTAACTATTCAAAATGTCTAAAAATAAAAGTTACCTATTTACACAATTTGAACATCCTGATTCCAAATATGGAATCCATTTTCCTAAATTGAAAACACAGAAGTGGCAGAAATTAATTTAAAATTAATTCCCGCTGTCAAAACAAAAAGCGTGTTTTTAAGAGGTAATAACTATCAAAAGATTGACACTTGTTTATGTTTCGTTTAATTGTAAAATTATGTCCAATGACCAACATTATATTAAATGGTAAAAATATATTCTAAATATACTTTAAAACCACTCAAATTCATAATTTATCACTATTAATTATTTTGGTTAAAAAAGTTGTTTTTAATTAAAATTTAGTAATTTTCACTATTCATCAAAATATGAAAGTTATCCGAAATGTACCAAAATTTCACCTTAGGCTAAATTCGATATTCCGAATCCAAAAATGAAGTCCATTTTCAAATATAAAATATATATAATTTCAAAAAGTAGGTGTTACTATACATAACGGCTAGTTTGATTAGTTATGGTGTGTTAGAACTCGGTGTTGCGTACAACACACGCTATCACATTATTCAAAGAGAAACGTACCGTAGAAGCTTGGGGTGTTACAGGGTAAGAGTGTTATCTAAGAAACGTAATCCAAGGAATTCTACAATAGTTGCCTACTGAGTCCAAGGTGATCAACCAAGGTAAAATAGGGCTAAGCAGAGACTGGGGATAATGGGATTTAACCAAAGAAACTACTAGTCAATGCGGGATCTAAGGAGTGTATCTGAGGTATCTAGTAGGATAAAGGGACCCAGCAGTAGTATACCATACATCCAAGGAATAGACAAGAACTGTAGTCTAGGTGGGTATCAGCCTAAGAAAACCATATCCTTGAATTGGAATGGGGTTCCCAAGACCCAAGGTATTCTCCCATAATAATCCAAGTTGAGATCAAGTCAGTCCACTCCTATTTGATAAAGAAGTCATGTAATGATTCATCTCGTTCAAGTCCTGCCTTCCATTAATGTGGATAGTTACAGTAGATTTGAAACCATTATTTATTAGTTCAAGCCTTGCCATACATTAGTGTGTAAAGGTCATGTAGCATTGAAACCATTTAATAATTGGTTCAATCCTTGGCTTCCATTAGTTTTGAAAGGCCAATTAGCATTGCAACCATTTAGTAAAAATTATTAAGGGATTTTAAAAGGGAAAGGTTCACACTGCTACCTTCCCTTAGCATAGTAAGGGTTTCCATGGACATAGAACCAATCCTTGACACATGAACCCAGGTTTTTCCATGGAATTCATACATGTGAATCCATGTATCTCCCAATGTATGAGCATAAAAATCGATTTATTCAATCATGGTATTCCTACTTGGGATCCCACATGTCACCCAAGGTTTTATTATTATTCAAAACATTTGAAAACTAATTAGTAACTTGTTTTGATGGTAAATAATTAAGCATTAACCATTCATTTAACTCAACTAATTCCATTTACCAGCACATTTCAATTTCATTTAATGGGATCCATGTATCCATACAAATGTAAATTACCTACATGGGTAATTCCAATGCAAAACTGGACCAAACACTTAGATGATGATTCAGTCCTTTAATCATTTTAAAAAGTGAAACTCAGTGTTTTTAATTTCATTAAGGCCATGTATTATGCATGCCATATTTAAACACAACGTCAAGGCATAAGAATTTTAAATACAACAAGTCATCCAAGAAAGGTCTAACCACTAATTTTTAGCTTAAAGGCAGCACACCTCTGTTGGAGGGGTTTTATTATAAAAACACGATATTTTTAATCAAAAAATCATTTAATACATTTAACATTCAAATAATGAACATTCTAAAATTCACATTTCACAAGCATTGGACATAATACTTAATTTCATGAATTTATTTACAACAAAAGTGAAGAAAGAAACTTAATTAATGTATTTATAAATACTGAGGACTTGGAAAGGGACCCTACCTCAAGGTGGAACCAAGTCGTCCACATTGTAAATGAACCAAAATGAAGCCAAACCATATTGATTAGCTCAAATCACTATTAGAAACAAGCTGGGGACCCATAAACTCTGAAAGCCCCAAATTTAACAAGTGTGAAACAAAACAAGAGGTGCAAACCTTACCCTGAAAAAATCCGATAGACCGAAACCATCCAAACTGCCTCGCCTTCGGCGGTAGTTGTCGGAACTTACATCCAAAGGTCCTAAGAGACCTTTCGGTCCAGCCTAAACTGAAAGAAAATCAAAATCAAGATTAAACCTAAAAAAGATATGGTTTTAATAAACCCCATGGGGTGACAGTTAAGCCAATTCGAAGCTGAGAAAAGGGATGAGAAGGGAGAAGAGGACTCACCATCATGGACCATCCAAGAAAATTAAATGAAACCAGATGAAGATCGAAGAGTAGGGGAGGGAGGTAGGGGTCACGCGCACGGCTCAAAGGGGATCCTCCCTGGTGCATTGTTATTTGAGGGAGATAAGAGAGTTTTTAGTTTTTAAGTTTTAATTTAAATTAATTAAATTAAGACTTTTTAAAATTTAAAAACTGGGCATCACACACAGTTTAGCCCACATGGTTTTCCAAAATGTGTGAAAACTGTACGAGTCCACTACCTCCCAGACACACCCCGCATGGGATAAGTCCACATTTCAGGAAACTGTGCACATTACATGCACAAGCCATTGTACCTTTTTAAAATAGGGTCTCACAGTTAACTGTTGTGGGCCGTACGGTTTTGCAGATCGTGTGCAAACCGTGCACCCTCTAATGTCTTTAAAAACATAATGTTTTTCAGGTCTGAAACACCCAAACTTCTCGAGAAACTCTAGAAACTTCTCGTGCCTTCTCCCATGCCAAAAAAAATCACTTACAAGTGATCCAACTCACGTAATTGTGTTCCAAAACTCAGTTTTAAATCCGACCCTACCATCAAAGGAAAAATTTCAAAAACCTTCATTCTTTTTTCATGATAAAAAACACGGGATTCTAAAATTTAGGCATATGTATATTTTAAAAATTAACTTATCAAATAATATTTTAACACAATTATTTATAAATATATTATCTATCACAATTTATATAAATTGTTAAATCATATAAATTGTGGTACAAAAATAATTTAATCTTTTCAACTAAATCAATATAATCCAAGGAGCATGCGATGAAAATGTTATGATGAACCTAAAACACTGATTTCACTACTTATTGTTACAATTTGAGTAGCATCAATGACCCTCCTAACTTATAACCCTCACACACACAAAATTCACTGCACTTATTAACATAGATGTATCCCGACTTCCTAGGAATTATTTCCTTGATTTGAATGAACAAGGGGTGAGTTTAAACTAGCAGGGGCATATAAATCCTTTCTACACTCATCTTCTATATTAAAACTAAAAAATATAGTAAGATAACTATAACATCCCACCCCTTATCATTTTCTTGAGAGGGAAGTGAGATGTTACTTGACCTTAAGTGACTTCCCCAAGATGTCAAAGGCTGACAATAAATGTCAACGGGCTTCAATACAAATGGGGGGTTATTTTACCTTTAAGGATAAAACAACTAACCAAACAATACATAACCCAAAAAACCACTATATGATGAATGATAATAATTAAAGACAAATCAAACATTTTATTTATATCAATACAACCAAAGAGTACCACAAAAGAAGAGAAACTAACAATAAAGAGAATAGTCGAAGTCAAACTACAAAAACTCAAAGACAACTACAAGACTCTAAAGCTCCACATTATCCAAACTCCAACTCCATAAAATATCACAATTATCAAAATATATTTCTATATAAATGTGATACTTTACCTTTTCCCATGTCTTGGTATATGAAATCTACAAAAGCAGTAAAGTGGAAAAGTAGGGGTGAGTACTAAAAATCAGTAGGGTTTTCACAATTACTTCCCTACTCACGCCACTATGATAGAAAAGTAAATAAGATTTGTTTAAAAGAATTAATATAAAAAATTTATAATATAATTTATAACTAAATATAAACATGTCCCATACCAACCAATTTTCCAAAAAAAATATTTATTTCAAAGAAATCATCCAAACAATACTTTAAAACCATTTCACAAGTTTCCTTTGGAATAACCATTCCATTTATCATATCCACAGCACTAGCCATGAATGATTCGTTATGACAGTTCCATACTCTTGAGTTGGTTTCAGTTGATATACTAATTTATCACAAGGTAATTATATCCCATTTTCTATTACAACATTGGCACCGAGCACAAGATTATATTTCAACCAAGACTCATAAATGTAATATGAACGCACACACCATGTATTCCCAAAACCCATTCCAATTAAATCATGCCAAAAACATTTTAATAAAAAAACATTTTTATTGAATTTTTTTTTTCCAATAATTCGTTTTGAAAATATGGATAATTCATATTTTAAAATAAACATTTTTAAATCCAAGAACTAAATCACTTTGCACGAAAAATTACAACAATTCCATATTTTCACCAAAAACTATAAATCGTCACTAAAGAGGTTTTATATGATTCTTTGCACTAAAATTTCAGAATAAAAATCAATAAATTAAACCAATTTTATTCTATGAAAATTAGATCTAGTATTAGGATGAAATAGTGAATCCACCTACCTCAGGTTTTATGATGAAAACGAAGAATGGTATGAAGAACGTCAATAAAACTGGGTTGAATCTCCAAAACCCCACATTAAATATCTTACCTTATCAACTAAAAGACCAAATATAAAAACATTTGGAATCCAAAACCCATGATCTTCCTACAACGGGAATAAATATAAGAAAACAAGAGAAAGGGAGAAGTAGATCTAAGAAAACTCATTAAGAACGATGAAGAATGAAGCCTTACAACAAGAATTGAGCTTCAAAACACCATGTAACGACTCCATATCGCTTAAAATTTGATGGGAGAACCTTCCATGACCATTAAGAGAAAAAAACCTATGTTAAGACCATTTTGGGAAAAAACATAGAATTAAAACATATTACCAACCTATATGCACTTTTTTAGGATCTAGTTTTTAACCACACACAATTTAGTCACACAGTTAAGCAAACCATGCTCTAACTGTGTGCCAGCCACTACCTTAAGCAAAAACCTCACACAATAAACTCACATGGTCTCCAAACCATTCTCTAAGTGTGCTAAAGACAATTCCTCAAAAATAAAAAATACACCATTTAAAATTATATAGTTACTACTAGGAATTTTCACAGTTTGGAAAAACTGTGCGCCACCCATGCACCTTTTGTTTTCTCATATCTCACTAAAAATTGTTTCCTATAGGTGTTTCACAGTTTTACCGAACTGTTCACCTATATAAAATCCACAAAACACTCCAAAAGTTCTCCAAACTCTCCAAAAATTTACCCATATACATTATATACTTAAAATCATAATTAAAGGGTTACTTACTTGAAAATAGGGGTACTACATTATCCCCACCATTGGTCTTTCTATCCCTAGAAAGTAGAAAACCATAGTTTCCCTAAAATATTTCTGACCATTTCTCTTTCATCTTTTTCTCACATTCCTAGGTCTCTTTATGAATATTACCATGGTTCCACAAAACCCACACTATACCGATGAATTTCCATGTAGGAATTTCTCTTGTCTATCCACAATCCGCACTAAGATATGTAGCAATTAAGCATCTATCTATGGGTTAACATCATCCCATATGATCACATGATCAGAATCAAGCTGATACATTCTCAACTGAGATACTTGAAACACCCTTTGTATTGCACTAAACTATGGTGGAAATGCCAACTCATATGCCATCACTCTAACCCATTATAGTATCTGAAGAGGGCTTATGTATCAAGGATATAACTTTACTTGATTCCCAAAATGTCGATGTACAAAGTTTGGAGAAATTCTCAATAACCCAAGATCACACACTAAGAATGAAAATTTTCCTCGAAGATGGTCTGTATAAGATTTCTGACGATTCTATGTTGTCTCCATTTGTTTTCTGATCATATGAATCTTCTCCATTGTTTCTTGGATGAGGCTTGACCCAACTAGTGAATCATCACATGTTTCCACCCAAAAAAGTGGAGAAAAATAAGGACTCCAATACAATGCTTCAATAGAAGTAATATATATCGAGTCTTGGTAAATATTGTTATATAATAAATCCACTAATGACACGTACTCTTCCCAAGAGCCATAAAAATCCATTAAATAATCCCACAACATGTCTCCCAATGACTGTATCATCCTTTCAGATTGCAATTCATCTGAGGATGATATACTGTACTCATAGTCAACTAAGTCCCAAGGTATTTATATAATCATTTCCAGAAAAATACTTAAAACTTTTATCTCTAACTGAAATAATCGAAAGTGGTATGCCATGTCTCTTTACCACTTTATGGATATAGATTTTGAATAGATACTCCACCATATGAGTCTCATGAATAGGTATGAAATGTGATGACTTTGTGAGATGATCCATAATCGCCCATATGAAATCATGCTTCCAAACAATTGTTGGGAGAACTGTAACAAAATATATAGACATTTTCTACCATTTTCATAGTGGAATTAGTAATTAATGAAACATACCTATGGGTCCCTGATGTTAGGACATTACTTTCTAACAAGTTAAGTTTCTCGAAACAAACTCATCCACCTTCCTTTTCATGACGACCCACCAAAACTATGTTTTCAATGACTTATAAGTCTTATTTATTCCCAGATGAAAAACCCATCTTGAATAGTGGTAAGCATGAAGAAGTTATTCTCAACAATCAGTAGGTGCGACCATATGATTTCTAAACCATAACATTGAACTCCCTCCCATTTTCCAGCCCTTAGTGGTATCCTCACCATTTATTTTAGAACTCATTGCAACACATTCTGAATTAGTTGTTTGTTTCTCCTTTACCATTTTTACCAAATTAAGAAAATGATAAATTAAAAAGAAATAAGCAACATCACCCCAGTCATCACATTATATATGAATATTGGCTTGGACCGACATCAACTTCCACTCATCTGAATCATATTTTTCCAACTCATCATAATTCATTCTGCTTAATGCATTAGCCACCGAATTTCCTTTACCCAATGTATATATCAAGTAAGAGTCTAAAATTTGGAGATATTACATCCATCTTATATAACTCAAGTTCAAATCTAATTGTGATAAAATATGTTTCAAACTCTTATAATATATAAACACAATGAATTTCCCATAAAAGATATAATGATGCGATGTATTTAAATGAGGGAAAACTACAACTAACTCCATATCATGTGTTGGGTGGTTATTCTCATGCACCATTAAATTTTTTGATTCATAAGAAACAATATGAACGCCTTTCATAAGAACACACCCTATCCTATATCCTGAAGCATCATAATACACCATTTACCCTTGTCCTGATTCAAGAAACAAAATCAAGATTGGTTTGGATGTAAGGAGAACTTTTAACACTTGAAAATATTTCTAAAATTCTTAGTTCCATTGAAATGGAACATTATTCTTTTTTAATGTTGTGACAGATGATTATAGTCTCAAAATATCATGAACAAAGAATAGATAATAACTAACAATACCAAGAAAAATCTATATCTCAAAGTAATTCTTTGGAGGTTATCAATAGATAACAACTTCTATCTTCTTTAGATCCTCTAAAAAACCTCTTTTATATATTAAATGGAATAGAATGTGTACCTATTGTGTTTAAAAATAAATCTTTGATCATTTGGTATACAAATTATGGTTTCTCAAGATTCCTAACATTGTCGCTTAGTGTTTCTCATGCTCATCCATTTTCCTTGAATACACCAATAATTTATCAACAAACACCACAACAAAAGAATCCATATATTGATGACATATGAAATTAATCAATTCCATAAAGACCATTTGTGCATTGGTTCATTCATAAGACCAAAAGGCATTACCAAATAATCATAATGGCCATATCATCTTCTAAAAGTTGTCTTTAGAATATCCTCCTTTTGAACCTTTAATTGGTAATATCCTGATCATAATTCAACCTTAAAGAAAATTTGAGGTCCCCTTAGTTGATTGAATAGATCATCAATGTATGGAAGTGGATATATTTTATTTATGGTAACTTGGTTATGATTATGATAATCCAAACTCATACACAATGTTCTATCTACTTTCGTCATGAATAAGACTGGTGTTTCCCATGGAGATGTGCTCGTCGGAATGAAACACTTTATTTCGAGATCTTCCAACTAACTCAATTTTTTTTGGTTCCATTCGATAATATGGAAGTGAGATATGGATGGTCCCTGTGAGGAGATCAATTGTAAACACCCCTTACCTTATTGGTGGTAACCCATGAAATTTTTCCGGAAACACATCAAGAAACAAGTCATTGACTACTGGAAAACAATCTATTCTTGATATCTTCTATAAATTCCAAAGTCAACATTGCCAATTGGTAAGATGTATTTCCCATTTCTGGTTCCAATAATCCCATTTCACCTACCTTTAAACAATTTTCTCTTCTAATGATATACTCGATTCCATCCTCAGTTTCCAAACTAATTGTTCTTTTATAACAATTGATGTGAGCCTTGAATGTTGTCAACCAATCCATTCAAGAGATTATATCATATACATCCATATCCAGCACAAATAAATCCCATTTTAGCTCATCTCTCTCAATAATTATAGAACATGATATACATAGAAAAGATAGAAATTCTCCTTGACCAAGAGGTGTTTGATGTTTTATCATAGAGAGAATCATCTCTAGTTTTGAACATTGAAAATAAAAAGCACTAGAAGAAATACAGGAATATGATGCACCAATATCAAACAACACTTCCATAAGGGTATAACTCAAAATAATCATACCTATCACCATAGATGGTTCAATAGTATAATACTCAATAAACTACTCATCTTTATATAATTTTTTAATCACTGTAATTTTTTATTTTTTTCCCTGCTGATATTTAACTTACTAAGAAGTCGTGGTATTCCTAGAATCACTATGGATTGATCTGTTCTACTGATGAGATTGATTCTATTTCCCTCTCATTGTCAAAGTATACAATATCTGCGACATAGTATGAGTGTCTCAAACACTCAAACATGGAGAATTGAAAAAATGGTGCTAAAGATGACCCATCTTGTTGAAATTGTGACATGATATCAGTGGAACGGTATAGTTTCGCTTGATGTGACTTAGTGGACCACAATTAAAACATACCATCTTTGTCTTGGGTCTTGGAAGAAGGTTAGTTTATCTTGTGGTGAGATTCAAATGTGTTTCACCTCTATGAGAAAAGGTGTCCATATTCCTCTTTACCTTATTATTAGAGTTCTCACATCCTCTCATGAAGACAACCATACTCCCTCCACTTGGATTTTCAACTGTGACAGATATCGTAAAAAGAGTATCTGAATACATTCCTGGATCAAAAGTTTGAAAATATTGAGAGATTCTTTAGTTAAATTGTTATACCACTTGTGGATTAGGTACAACCACATTCACATCACAACAACCTCCTATGACTGGTTCCAGTAACGCCTAATAGGTTCCATTTTCTAGAAACACAAAAACTTCCATTACTCTCACTCTCTAGAAACTAAATGCTTAGAATTTTAAATTCAATCACATAAACTATCAAAACATTGTTTTCCATTATCAACATTTTACACATTCAACCATTTTTTAAAAATCAATAATTTCTTTTAAAAATAAAACCATTTTCAAAATACCCCAACCATGCTATTTTCAAAGTCTTTCATTTTAAAACAATTTCAATATTTTTAAAAAAAATTTATGTTTCACCAAATCATATATCCTTACTCAAAATTATATATGAAATCCTAGTGGGAATTCATTACTCTAACTCATGTCATGCTTATGTAATTGGCTAAACCCATGATAGTGTCATTTCAAACCTATAAGTGTCTCCAAAACACGTAGTAACCCAACTATTTGGAAACTTGATGTTCAAAATAAAATTGTTGGATATATCATTTTATGATATAAATTTCAGAGTAAAAAACCTACTTCTTTCTAGGATCTCAACTCAAGGAATAGACAAGAATGAATTCAACTCCAAGACTGAAAACTAAGACCAAGTCAAAGACCAATTGTTTATGAATGTAAGGACTAATGTGCTACCACTTCTCCCAAACAGAATTTGGACCAAATAAAACTGATACCATTTGTAAAATCCATACCCTTATCATTGGATTGAGAAGGTGTAGAGACATTACTTAGACTTATGAGAAATCCCCAAGATGCAAAAGGTTGGGAATAAATGCTGAAGAGATTTAATACGTGTGGCGGAAATTTTCCATTTAAGGATAAAACAACTAACCAAACAGCTGATAACCAAAAATACATCTATATTATTCATGATCACAATGAATGTTAGCTAAAAAATTTCATTTTTATCAAACCAACCAAAGAGTATAATGATGGAGATAAACTAACAACAAAGAGAATAGTTGGATATAAACTACTAAAACTCAAAGATAACCACAAGACTCTAAATCTCCACATGCTCCAAGCTCTAACTCCACCAATCAACCCAAGTACCACAAAGTAGTGCTAAAGATGTATGATACTTTACCTTTTCCCATGTCCCAATATTTGACATCTTCAATAGCACCAAAGTTCCAAAGCATGAGTGAGTACTAAAACTCAGTAGGTTTTCTGAAATGACTTCCCTACTCACGCCAATAGGATAAAAAAGTTTGAAACATTTATATAAAACAATTTATATAAAAAAATTATTAAATAGTTTATAAATAAATATAAATATGATCCATACCAACCGGTGTTCCAAAAAAATATATATTTTCAAAGAAATAATCTAAACAATGCTTTAAAATCATTTCACAAGTTCTCTTTGGAATAGCCATTCCATTTCTCATATCCACACCAAATACCACGCATGATTAGGTATGGTAATTCCATACTCATGAATGGTTTCTTGTCAATATAATAATTCATCACAAAGTAATTATATCCCATGTTCCATTGCACCTTTCGCACCGAGAACAAGGTTATATTTAAACCAATCCTCATAAGTGAAATACGAACATGCACACCAAGTATGCCTCAAACCCATGAAAATACAATCATTCAAAAACCATTTCAATAAAACAACTTTTTATTGAAAAACATTTTACAACAAGACATTTCAAAAATATATCAATGCCATATTTTAAAATAAACATTTTAAAATCAAGAAACTAAAGAAATTTGCGCAACAAATTACCATGATTCCATACTTTCACCAAAAATAAAATTGTCACTAAAGAGGATTTATTTCTTGATTTATGCCACAATTTCACAATACAAATTTGGCAATTAAACCAATTTGAAACTAATTAAATCATTTATAGAAAAATGATTCGATATTTATGCCACCTACCTTGGGTTTTACATCGAAAACACGGAACGGTATGAAGAACATCAACAAAATTGGGTTGAATCTCTAAAAAACCAGCTTAAATCCCATTACCTATAAAAAAAGACCAAATATAAAAATATATATCATAAATATCACAAGATCTACCCACAACAGGCGTAGATATAAGAAAATGAGGGATATTAAGAAGTAGGTATAAGAAAAATCATTAAAGATTATGAAGAACAAATACTTACTGCATCAATCAAGATTCAACATAGTAAGGAATGGCTCTAGATCACTTAACATTAAAATGGGAGAACCTATCTTGACCCTTTAGAGAGAAAAATATTGATTTATGGTCATTTTTGGGGAAAAAGGAGGCATTAAAACACAAGGCTTACCAATATCCACCTTTTAAGGATTTATTTTTCTATCCACATGCGGTCTTGTCGCAAAATTTGGAAAATCATGCTCTAACTATTAACCAAACATTTCCTTAAAGAAACTCAATTCATGGTCAAATCAAACATTCTCCAAAACATACAGTAACTATTCTAAATCCACTACCTCCAAAATACCGAAGCCACTATTTCATATCACACAGTTTTTATAAGGAATCCGCATAGTTTTGAAAAACTGGGTACTGCCCATGCACCTTCTATTTCCCTTATCTCGCTATACACAGTTTCTTGTAGGTGTTTCATGGGTTTCCCAAATCATGTACCAACTATGCACCTATATAAAATCCCCAAAACACTCCAAAATTTCTCTAAACTCTCCCAAACTTCACCCATATACTTTATATACTTAAAAAGAATAATTAAAGGGTAACTTACTTGAAGCTGACAGTTCTAAAATAACCTCCTCTATCCTTATGAAATTCTATAAGAAGGTTATAAGTCCTATTATATTCAAAATCTTCTTTTCTTCCATGTTAACACATGATTCATATTATTTTTGTGAAGAAATAGAACTCCTATATCATCAAAGAGTCATCATATTGACTTCTCAATCCACCATTAAATTACATTAATTAAGTTAATAAAATTAATCTAGTTACATCCTTATAAATCAAGTTAGGATATCTCATTAAATTCTTATATATCTCTTCTAATATACAGGAAAGATGAATTTGAAATATTTATAAATCAACACTATCATTTCATGATGTGATCCATGATTTCATTTTAGAATAAAAGAAAAAAATTATGCACCTCTAATTTCTAAAACTCTTTGTCATGGAATGTATCCTTTAATATACAACTTTTATAGATTTAATATGAAACAAAACCATGGTAAAAAAATCCGGAATTCTCTTTTTACTAGCACAAAGTGATATGACTCTCACCCGCATGACATGGTCAATTATACTCATGTAATTCCATATCATATACATCAATACTCTATGGAATGTAAAAATCCCAGGAAATGAATATCTTCAAAAAAATTATCCACCAAAATATTCTTTATCCCCTTCAAAATGTGGCTATACCTCCCATTGTTCAACCACACTTATTTCAAAATAGAAAAGGAAAAAACCTCACACAATTCTCAAAGGCTTATAAATATTATCCAAAATATTGTTATGTATATAGGGAAATTAACTACTTATTGATTTCTCCTAGAAAATTCCTTTATTATGTAACAAAGGCTGACACACCATGAATAAATATTACATATCCTATGAATTTTACATATTTTCATCTACTAGTCCACTCATAGTGTGACACCACTTAAAATGGGGTGAGTACTAATAATATCCAAAATATCATACGACCAAACTCTCATGGGGTCCCTAACATGATGTGATCTACCACCCATCATACCAACCTATATAAAAAATCATTTGACCCAACCTTATCATGATGTGACTAGTATTGTCACAAAATGACTCATGTCCTATAGAAAGATTTAATTCAGATTCTTATATAGCACCTCCATACATCCCATAAATTTATAAGCTCTTTTGAATTTATTACCATACCAAAAATTAATATTTTCAATAATAACCTCCCAAAAATTCATATAGGGATTTTTTATAACAATATCCCCTTTTGGTTTGTTAAAACATCCTTCAAAAAAATGATAATACACATCCCCATAAAATAAATTTAAAACTAACCTACAACTTAGTATGAAACCCATTTCCTCTAGATAGTTCAATAATTATTCACTAATCATCAAATATCTTCCCACATGAGTCAATATCATCATTATAAATAATATTTATATGAATGTATCCTTAAGAAAAGTATTTCATGATCATTATGATCTTCAATTCATAGTCGAATCTATTGTTCCCCTTGAACATAAATTCAAGCACTCTAACCATTTTCAAAATAACAAAATAAACTTTCTCCCCTATTTTCAATAGGAAAGAACACACCCAACCTTCATCACTATTCATGAAAAAATTAACCCATATAACATATGAACAACTTTTACCCTTTTTCAATGAACCCAATGTGATCTTCAATGAAATATCACAAGACATGGTTATTAATAAAAACATTTAAATCAATATATTCCCCATAACATTCTATAAAATGAAAATCCCATGGTGGAGTGCGATTTGTCCCTCCAACCCAACTAATTGTATGGAGATGGTAGGACTCCAAGATACAACCTATGCCTATAAATCTTGACCTTGGTAATTGAATTCATCATAATTTCCATAACATTATTTTTCATTGATACATACTCTAGCATCACCATACCTTATTCAACCTTCTCCATGATAAAATGTTACCCCATATCATTTTTTTCCATTATGTATGTACATGATTTTTTCTAAATCTATAGAATTTTAGTGATCACCCATGATTAAAATAAGAGATTTTACCACAATGACAATATCCTCAAGCTACTACATCATTTATTCTGACTTAGTATTTTATTTAGTAGCCACTATATATTTATCCCTCACAGTTCTAAGTGAATTACATTATTTTTACTCTCTCAACCAAGAAATACACTCACCGCCAAATGAAAATGCATCATCTGATGTTTACTTATGATCATCCATTAAACCTGCATAATTCTCATTCATGTATTCCAAAAACTCCTATTATTATTTCTTATGATAATAGAGTTTCAAATCCCCAATGATATTGATTTATTGAATAATAATTTTCACTTCTAACATGTTGATTGCCTTGGAAAAAATGTTTTACCATGTATCTTGGCATGTGAAATACATAATTTTGAGTCATGTCACTATTTGGTATAATAGGATCCTAATGATTTACCTGTATTCTATTAAATTGACCTTATTAACATCATAATCTATTAAATAATAATATGAGTATCCATTAGTGTTTTTATCAACCTAAAGATATCTATTCTAGAAATATTGTAAACTTTGGAATATTTTTGTTGAGAAATAAATTTATCATGCCTTTGTTGATTCACATATAGAGTAAGGTAGATTTCAATCTCTCAAATCATGGATATATTGAATTCAAACCTCATGTATTTAGAGAACTACTTTTATTGTTCATATTTAGATCAAATAAAATTCATGTTGTAAACATAAATGATCACCAACATCCTTTGATAATTCCCTTTCTTCATATAGAGTCTATAATCAACTTTTCCTTATGGAAATCCATGATTTCTCAAATATTGGTCATTACTAAAAAACCATTCTCTTGGTTCATTATTAAAATCATGAAACAAATTATTTAAAAAACACACTTTTGTATTATCTTAATTTATAATAAATTCATCTAGCTTCTTGATATACTCTTTCTCCTCAAGAAAACCATTGAGTAATTTCAATCCAATATCCTTCTATTACAGTTTGAATCCTCAATTCATCAAAATTTTCATGAATAGTAAAATAGTTTCTAATTAGGATATGTGTTCAAATGTTTCATCAATGTTAATTAACATAATACTAGAATACCCATTTCATATTAAGAATGATTTATTCCATGTCATCTTGCTAACTTTATCAAGATTATTCTATAACACCCACCAAAATCTGATAAATATTTCTTCTTCCAACCTTATGAAAATTTCCCATATTTTTTTATTTTAATTCCACTCAAGTTAATCATGCATTTATTTAACCTTATTTACATATTTGGTAGAATGTTCAAAAACATTAGTCTCTATTTGAGATAAAATTTAATTTATCTATAAATTATTCGTTATTTAGGTTTTCACGGGATATGTCTAGTCACAAATAATATTTTCATCATTACATTAAATCCTACATCTCCCATTCTTTGTAGTTTTTGATATTTTTTTCAATTTCATCATAATTGGTTACTTTTTATAAATAATATACCACCTGATGTTCTTCTTTAGTATACTCACTTTATCATTACACTCGTATAATATTTCATCACTATTTATTTTGAAAACATTCTCATTAATTTGATAAATCTACTTATTATAGACTATAATTATGTATTGACATTAAATTATTTCCCAATAATTTATTTATATTAATTATATGAATATATTTTGGTTGAGTATCAAAGTTAAATACCTTTATCCCTATGAGACTCAAACTTATGGTTCTTCAATTTATTGATAAAAAATAATTTAACTAAAAAAATTGAAAAGTAATATCAGGCTTGATTATTCCAATACCAAATCATGTATGGTGTCTTCTCTTCATCCAGACACAACAAAACTTTATTGAAGATATAAACTAACATAATAACTAATTCCTTGTATTATGTATCAGACATATTTTTCTCAATGAAAATTGTCTAAATCAAGATTTTAGGAATCCTATTTATCCTCTAAACAACACTATTTTTCTAGGATTACTCACCACTAAAACTTGTTTTCTTATGATATTATTCATGATATATTATTCCACCCAATTATCAGTGATCTATATATCATTATCAATGTGAATTTTTTATATTTTTAGACTAATAATCTTCTATTCCAATCAATTATAATGACTAATACACTTAAACACTTAAAATCTATGAGATATAATCAATAACTATACCATAATACTATTATAATTTAATAATAAAACAAAATTTTTCTATACATGGATTTGGGTGATATTAGGCCACACTCATAAATTTTTACCAACTCAAGAAATTTCATCAACTTCTTATCCTTTTACTTGTAAGTATTACAAATGATATTTCCTTTTTGACAACTATCACACATTGGAGTTTGAACATGTGAATGTTTTGGGATATCATGAAACCTATATTATTGAGAAATTATTCCAAAGTATTTTGGATCAAGGGGAAAATACCCTTATGCCACAAATCATTTTGTTATTTCTTGTAAAGAACGTTGTTTCTTCTTCTCCACTAATGAGGTAGATATTTAATTTTATGCACTTTCCTTATATCATAATTATACCATATTTTCCTTTGATTGTGAAAGAATTATTATTGAAATTCAATGAATTACCCAAGTCACATAAGAGGGTTACTCTTATAAAATTTTCAACAAGGCCTTAAACCACCAATAAGTCTACATTTCTCAAATATTTATATTATATTATATTTTTTTAGTTCCAATGATCTTGAAACATTCATATTTTCCAAAATAAAGGATAACTTGTTCTTTGTTTAATTTTATTCCCATGATTATATTTTAGTATTCCTTTATATGTGAAGTGAATCCAATATCAAGGATACACACTCCCATATTATAATTTTCTTTCAAATCAATCAATGTGATATTTTATTTCTCATTATTTCATTTATTGGTCTATGTTCATTGATTTTGTTCCTTTAATGTTAAATGTGATTTTCCCCCTCTAAATCCATTAGACAATCCACATATTATAAGAATAAAAATTGATTATGAGTTTTATCCTCGTTGATATAGATTTGGGTTGAAAAAATATCATTTTTCAGGTCTCCATTTAGAAACTTATTTATACCATTTATGATCAATTTATGGATCCATGTCTATAAACTCTATACCAAAAAAATAGCCATTAAAAACATAAAAAGAATAGTAATTTATTCCTGTATATTTTTGTTTCTCTTGATACTTGACATTAATTTTCACTATAGAATACACATATCATGTATTACCAATATTTTCCTAAAAATATAATTTTATTCATAGTATATTATTACATATCTTCACTACTTTACTTGTATTCTTTTGGGTCATTTTTTAGTCACCAAAATAAAAAAATTCAAAGAAGTTTAGTACTTTTGGTGTCACATCAACCACCACTGATATTTTATTATGAAAAAACCCCTCATCATATCTGAATTTTTATTTGAATAGGTATACATGTGGTCAATTATTTACCCTTTCCATTTATTCATTGTGATAATATTTAAATTATTCCACAAATTATACACTCTAGCTTCCTGATGCCATTTTTGGTGTTAGAAGTATTTCTGGATCCTTGAGATTTCATCACATGGGAAAAACTGAATCTTCAAGATACTCAATCCTCTTGACATGATGTTTCATATCATTATTAAAGACATCAATAATATAGACTTTCACTTCGATCAAGATCGTAATGTAAATTTCCATTGACGAGTTTCCATAATTTCCATATTTGAGTCATTCAATTTCAGAATTCTACTCAAACATTTATTCTTCTTACTTATATATAGAGTTCTGAATAACATATCATTCCATTGGGTTAATTTATTTTTTCCTCCAAAAAATCAATATCATAAAGAGAATATTTGTGTTCATCCTTTAGGTATACTCTGTCTTTAACGTTATTCTTTTCACCATTGCTACCATCTATTTATTACATGATTATGATAGCTAGAAAAACATCATTATAGAGATATTTTCAGTCCTCAACTTCTCTAGATTATGTTTATTATAAGATAACATATTCTTTAAAAATAAGATTCTTCTTTTTGAATAAATCCTTCTTTGAAATTTTCAAACCTTGAACCTTTTATGTATTTATTTATTTATTTAATAGTGTTTAGTCTTACTATTAAATTTTGGTTTAGTTTTCCTTGATTATTTAAAATTTTAGAGGTTCAATGCTGGAAACACAATTTGGTTCATTGTTAGTATGAACCATGCAGAAACCATGCGAGTCACCTCTAATTTTTAGCATATTCCTTTTTTATGGTTGGTGCATGGTTTGTAAAATGCTATATCCAAACTGTGCAGGTTCCTAGGTGTATTAGTGATGGGTATATTCTTAGAGCATGATTTACTAAACTATTCACTCAAACCAGGTATCCTACCCTGAACATTAAAATATAAAAATTAAAATCTTTAACTCTATTTTAATTTAACACTAAATTCAACCTTACTCCTATAATTAAACTTCTATGTCCATGAAACACCTCCTCCCTCCCTCTACCCTCATAATGTGGTATATACTTGGTGATTATTTAAGATTAGTGGATTATTTTATAAGGTAGTTCTTTCTAGATGATCCATCATCCTTTATATTTCCTTTTTCATCTTGTTATTCCTCTAGGAAGGACTTGAAAAAATAGGGATTCACATGATTTCCTTTTTACTCATGGATTTATCTATTTTAGTGATTAGAATATTTTATTAGAGTTTTTCATTTCCTTTTGGTGTAATATTAACATCTCATTTGGTAAAAGAAATGATTTAAGTTATGTTTTCTCTATATTCTAATAATTAATTCTATAAACATTGATTTTTTATTGTTAAATCCATGTTTTTATTACCTAGCGCTGGTATTAAATGTGGTTATAGATTTTTTTGGGTGAAAACTATAATTTCTATTAGTTTTATTTGAATTTGAATGATTCTTCCATAAAACAAATAGTTAGTTCTTTTTATTATTTTCCATGAACACGTAATGTTTGTTAAATTTCCCAAAATGTTTATTATGAAGGAATTGTAAGTATAAAAAGAAAATATTGGTCCTCCAAATGTTTTTACAAAGAGTTAACTGAATATTATTTGTGTGCCTAGTTCTATTAAAGGCATGTTTAAAAAAATTATAATGATTTGGATGTTTTATTATGTTTTTTGATTGGTTTTAAATCTAGTTTCATTAAAAATAATTTTCAAATAATGATTATATGGCCTATCAAGAACCATAAAAATTGTTTTTATTAAAAGGATGAATTTTTGTGGAATACCCCTTATGGTTTAAGGTATTGAGTCCCTGTTATAGGATACAAAATCTATATTGTAATTAAGGGGTGGCATGAGGAGAGGTTTTTTCTGGATGTGTGATCATGATTATGGTTCCATTTTCTATTATTAAAACACAAAGACATGTATTTATGTTTATAAATATCATTATTTAGTGATATTTACTAACCCACCTACATGAAATGTTATGCGAGAAATAGAGTATAGTTATAGGGATGTCTAGATACATATTTTGTACTAGTTTTGGATTATGATTTGGGTGGTTTCCGTTAATATGTTTTTTCTTTTATTTGGGAGTTTTTCCCTCATTTATGTCATGTACGGTATGACTGAGTGTTAGGGTAGTGTAATTTCATTAGAATCAATGATAGATGGACCATGTTTTAGTATTTTTCTATATTTTTCCCTTTACATAATGGTATTACTATGTTTACTTATTATTTTCTATCATTTGTTATCACTTTTTTTTATAATTTGGAGATATTTAGATTATTGACTATTATTTATTACATTTCCTTATTGTTTCTGTTATTATTATGATTATATTTTCTATTTATTCTCCTATATTGTGTTTACTTTTAAAGAAAACAAATAATTTTTCCACTTAAAATGAAATGTTCTTTTAAAATGGAAATTTTCATCCTTACTTGAAGTTTTAAAAAATAATTAACTTACGTGAAGTGTATAACCTATATATTTTAAAATGAAATGATTCTAATATGATGATTAATTTTTATTGTTTTTTGAATGAAATCATAAAACATACTTTTTAATTTTATTTCAAAATAGAATGAAATGAATATTTTATTAAATGATTATTCATGGGGTGTGGGTTCCCTATAATACATACTAGGATTTAAGATCATGCCTATATATATTTCAAGTTATAGGTTTGAAATCATGTCATTCATAGAGTGGACATGGTGTTAGTATTGGATGGTGACATTAAGGTCACATGAAAATGGTTTCTCATATTTTGGGTTGTGTTTGGTATCAAAAACATTATTGGCCCTATTGTCTACACCACTTTGTATCAGTGGATATTTATCAGTTTTATTTATTTGGAGTTAGAAATCTATTTATTTATTTTACCATTGTGGGGTTTTCATAATGAAAAATGGATTATTTTATTGTGTATGAATATCAGATATGTGGAGTGGTGATTCCAGACTCCTTGGTGGGAGCTCTATGCTCTCTTTTATTTATTAGGAAATATCATTCCCATTGAGTAAGTTTTGATTCCTTGTTTCTTTTCACCATTCCATGGGGATTGATAATTCACCTTGAGCCATGATGCGGGCAAACTTAGGTTCAATGTTCGAGATTAGACTATAATGGTTCATGAAAAAATGCTATAAAAGAACATTTTATAATTTGGGTGTGTTTGGTATAATGGAGTTTGGACTATCAAAACATGAGTGGTGGGAGTGGAAATTTATTGAAAGATCTTACTCATTATGAACCTCATGTAGCCATTATATATATGGTTTCATGTATTTAATTTTGATTTTTCTTTATTTATTCTTGTAATATTTGGATTTACATTGGTGTTATTTTAGATTTTATTGGATTTGATGAATTATTTGAATTTTTACAATTTTTTGCGGGTGAGAGGGGAGGAAAAACTAGGGTTCATGGTTATCCCGCATGATTTAGAAAACCATACAGATCTCATGGTATTGGTTCTATTTTTATTCCAATGACATTTTAATGGTTAAAGCGTGATTTTTTGAAAATGTTATGCCAAACTATGTACAAAAACTAACACCATGAAATATTTGGTTTTGGATTAATTTTTAATTTGAGTTTGTTTACATTCTACACAAATTTCATTTGTGATAAATTAAATCAAATCTTAATGATTCTTGGATATTACTATATTTTATTTCGATGGTATATTGAATGGTACTATTGGTTTAATGTAAAAAATTTAGTTTTTTATACTAATAATAATGTTTTACTAAATTATTTTAAATTATCCACATCTTTATGGGGTTTTAAATGATATTTTTAATAATTTATCAAGAATTCTGAAAATCTTTTAAGTTGAAACATAAGATTTCAAAATTTAAGGGTCTGAGTTTTAAATGACTTAAATTTAATTTTAAAAGTTTGGATCATGGAAATTTTATCTTTAATAAATTATTGTTTGATAGCAAATAGAGAAAGTTATTTTTAAATATAATAAAGTTGGTTTTGTGGATATATTTCTATGAAATTTCTTGGTGTTTTGAGATGTAAACATTATGTTAATATAAATATTAAATTTTTAGTATTTGTAAGAGGTTATTATTAAAAGGGTTTGAAATGAAGATTATTTTTTTGAAATATACCAATGGATTTCAATGAGATACTTCTAGAGATTTCAAATTATTTTATAGGGTATGTTCTGAAAGTGGTAATTCAGTCATTGATAAGGAATTTAAATAGAATTTATGTTTTGGAAGCATGAAAATATCTTTGATAAAGAACATGTAGAACATAAAATGATACTCAAAATGAAACTTAATATTTAAAACTAATGTATATGGATTTCGAATGGTTCAAAAATGATATTTATTTATTTAGTGCTTGAGATTTATCTCATTTTAGTTTTTGATTTTATTTGGTTTTACATTTTATTTCATGTGATTTATGTTTTGAATATTTTTATGGGGTTTTGATCTTCTCCTATTATTTGATGTATGAATCCAAAAACAGTCATTAAATGTTTCATAGATTCAGAACATTAGTGATTCATTCAGTATTATATCTCTTAGGGTTTAATTATATTTGTTAATATTGTTAATCCTACCCATAGTCTAAAAGTAGTGGAAAGTCATGAATTATTGTCCTTTTATCTCAAACTAGTTGGCATTTTTTCCCATGGGGTAAACACTTTTTCTAATTATAGGCCTTCTAATTTTACTTATTTGGTATTCCAATAAATTTTACCTCAATGTTTAACTGATTTATCTTTATGGTTTTAGTGAATTCAGATTGAGTATCCTTGATTTAGATCTTAACCTAAGTAATATTAGTTCATATGTCTCTCTCTTATTCTCTCATAAGTTCCTTTTCCCTTTCATAATGTTGGGATTTTTTTGTGATATTCTATACCACATACTTATATGGAGAATACAATACTAGATCTATGAGATAATGGACAGATCATTGATTGGGGTTACTTTTTGAGAACATTTTTTTTGGAATTCATATTATGATTCATAGTGGTTCTTCTAAGATTCTATTGTTATTTTGACCCAATATATTAGCATAATTATAAAATAGTGGGGATAATAGTTATCAATATCAGTTTTTTTACCATCCCCTTTATTTTTTCTATTCTTTTATTCTAATATTTTGTGACTTGAGACTTATTTATTTCCATGGATTAGAAGATTTATCCTAATTAAATTAGTTTTTTAGTTTCTATATTGAGTTATCTCTACTTTTGTTTTAAACCTAGTTGGTATTTTTTACCTTAGTTGTGAAGAATTGGTGTTTTAGTGTAAATAAAATTTGGTGGGGAGACCACCATAGTCAGTATGAAATTAAATCTCTTAATAATATAGCTTATTTTTCATTAGGGGAATCTATGTTGATAAAGGAGTACCTGGTTTTTTGTTGTAACCTTAGAGGTTCTTTGAGAGATGAGTTGTGTTTAAGAGATGAATTTGGATCATTTTAGTTATATTCTTAAGACCATTATCCTTGGTATTTTTGTGTTTATAGTTTTTATGAATTCTATCACATTGGGAAGGTTGAATCTTATCGTTTCTATTAATCAACTAAATCCATCAAATCATTCTGGGGGGAAGTATTATGGTGGGGTGAATTTTCACACTTGACCTTTTTTCTTGATTATTTTATTTATATAATTATGGTTTGTATTATAGTTGAATTTTAGGAATTTTTTTCATGAAATTTTAAAATTTTGGTGGTTTAGTGAAGGGCACATAGTTTGATGCACAATTAGTATTAATAGTGAAAATTTCATATGAGTGAATTATAATTTTTAGTAGAGGAATTGTTCATGGTTGGAATACAGTTTGTCAAATTGTGAATCTAAATCCTATGGGTTATTTGGTGTGTCTAGTGAGGGATTCATGATCATCATACATTATGGTAATCATAATGGCCAAACCTTATAGCCTCTTAAAATCTTAAAGATATTGAAATTAAAATTTCAACATAGTGTGTATTTAAAACCAAATCCACACTTACTCCTCCCATTCAACTCCCAAAACCATAGAATGAATATGACCATAATATTCCCCCATACTTTGCTATATTTATGGTGATTATTCAATAACTATGGATGGTTTCACAAGTTAGTACCTTTTATACATCCCCTTCTCCTATATTCATCTCAATTTAATATTTTTATTTCCATAAATAGATCATTACAACCTAGGGACTCAGGTGTTATGATTTTTACTCATGGTTTTATTTATTTTATTTCTTGGACATGTTCATTAGAGGTTTTCCTTACATTTAAGTGGTAGACTAATAGGTCTATTTTTGGAAGTAATGATTTGAGTAAGGTTTTCCCCATGATCTAATCCTTAATTCTAGAAATATTTATTTCATACTCTTTATATCATGAATCACCCAGGATGATACCCTGACTCTCCAAAATGATCGAAGTGAATTCACGATCCCTATGGGTGTGAAAATAGTGATTGGGAATCCAAGGAAGAACACTTGGGAACAATTCTTCCCATAAATTATTGTTAGAGTGTATTTTTTGAGAATCAAACATTTATTATCCATACATTGGACTTTCATGTGAAATCAAATGAAAATAACCAAAATAAATAAACAAAAAAATGAGTCATAACCAATAATAAGGATGAAGGACCCCAGAACACCCTAAGAGGGGAGGGGTGAATCTAGGTGTCAAATTTTTCTTTTAAACTGATGGTTCTTGTTCCCACATTGATAGGAACCTATTAAACTAGTCTAGAGAGGATGTGTAGAAAACAAACGATCACATACAAAGTAATAACACAATAATTTTACTTGGTTGACCACTAAGGGCTATATCCAAAGAGCATACAACGACAGTGTGTCCGTCGTACCCAATAACCACTAATCTTCACAAATTTTGGATTAAAAGAGTTTATAAGAGTAACTCTATGCCAGGAACACTGCCTTTATAGGTTTTAGGGAATTACCACTTCCTTCCTTGGATTACTTCAACTGATTTATCCTTGCTCATTACACTGGAAGAATCATTACTCAATTTATCAACTTGAAGGTCGCTTCAACGGTTCAACCTTTAATAATGAATCCTTAACTCTTAACTGTAAATGGAAACTTTTTTGAAGTCACGTTTTCACCCAAATATGTAATTTACTTTCCCACAAACTGATAGGTTGTGGTAATTAACTTCAAAAACTAATTTGGTTAGTTTTCTGGCTTTCTTGAGTGTTCTGCGTACCACATTACCTCCTCCAGGTACTGAGTAGTAATTATGGTTCACAAATCACCTCCTCTGCATACCAATTCAATTTCCACGTACCGTCCTGCTCCTCCGCTAACTACCCTACTCCACATACGACCATAATCCATGTACTGCTCAACTTCTCCGCATACTACCAGCCTCTGCGTACTGCCTTACTCCGTTGTGTACTACGAGATCTTCCTCCCTGAACTACACTCTCTCCCATGGACTATTTTTCCATAAGCGGATGGTTCTCTCTACGTATCATCTTCTACTCTATGAACCACTTCAGACTTCACCAAATTTCTTCCGGAAATTTTGATTTCCAATCCAGATACTTAACAAAGGGATTACTACTCCTTAAATAGGAACATATCCTTGAAAATTTCACTAATCTAATTTAACCAAACTTTCAATGTGGGATAACCTTCACCACATACTGAATTAAATCTATGTACTGTAAGAATCTACCATGTACTGATCCTATTTCGTGAACCGTATAAATCCCATGAACTTTCATCATTCTGTGTACCACACACCTTCATAGAAAAATGTCACTGCAAACCATTTTTGGTTTTTTGAACCACTTCGCGTACCATTCTTACTATCAGGTATGCGGTTGTGAACCATTCCCGGAATATGGTATGCAGTCCATGTTCCAAGGTCTGATTTATCCATATGTTTTAAATTTTTTTTTTTCATTTTTCATACCATTCAAAACTTTTTTTTCCAACATCAAACTCTTAATTTTGAGACCAAAAAAACTTGGAAAACACTGTGAAACATCACCACCTTCAATACTACTTATGTATTGAACTGTATGATCCCTTTTATTTAAATATTCCTGATAATCCATTTGAGGATTGAAAAAATAAAAAAATCATACTCTATTTATAGAAAAATAACTTGGTTCCAACAATCTCCCCCTTTGGGTTTGTTGGAAATCTATAGAAAAATTCAATAGAGCACCAACCACTATCAAAATATGTGATGAAAGAAAAAACTCAGCCAACACTCTATGTATATGTGAGCAATGGTCGTTGTAGAAAACTAGAGGTAAAATATGAATCATGTTCTCATGTGTTTGAGTGAATTCTCTAATTGCGTCCTCATGACACCAAATTGTTTTCTCCCTCCATACTCCTGCAACCAGCCTACAACCATAAAAAAATTCATTTTCAGCCTCCACATTTTTAAATTGAATTTAGTTATTTCTCTCCCATTAGAAATAAATCCAAATACCAGTATTAGAACTTTATAGAGCTGAAAATATTTCCCCCCTAGATCTTATCTACCCCATAACACTGCATCACTCCCATAAACAGATTAACAAAGCTAAAATAATTGTGAGAGGGAAATTTTTTGACCTCCTTATGCAGTTGGAGGTGGTTGAACACCAAGGTTCAATGGATATTTCTCAAACACAACTGCTACCAGTGGAATGGAAGGAATATCATCCACTTTCTAATCAGTTCCCACATGATATATTTTAATCACACATTGTGAAACTTTTTTCCTTTATGAAGTGATATTTTATTTCAATATGTTTCATACAAGAATGATGAACAAGATTTTTTGTAAGATCAACTGCACAATTGTTATCATAGTAAATCACCATTGGTTATTTCACCTCATCACTAATGCCAGTTAGTTACTGCTTCATCCAAAGTAGCTGAGTACAAGATTTTTTTGAAGAGATATATTTAGCTTCAGTAGTACTAAGACAAGTATTTTCCAGTTTCTTTCTTATCCAACCCACACATTTCTTCCCTACATAGAATGATCCACCGCTGGTGAACATTCTTTCCACTACATTTTTATCCCAATTAGCATTAGAAAACACTGATATTTCACCAACACTTCCTACTAAAAAATATAATCCATAAATATGAGTACCTTGAATGTACCTCATGATTCTTTTCACTGCCTATATATGTTCTTCCTTCATATTACTCTAAAAAAGGGCCTATAAGAATGTTTCTAATACAATATCCAGTCATGTACCTATCAGGTACAACAGGCTTCCAATGATTATTATATACATTGTGGGATCTATAGAAGTCCCATCTTCCTGATTTCAATGTTTTGTTCAAATGATAATCATAGTAAACATTGATATGGAATCATGCATATTAAATTTTTTAATAGATCTATTGAATACTTTTCCTATTAGATGAAAGTGTAATCATTATTCTGAATCACTTGAAACCCTAAAAAGTATGTGAGTTCACCAATCAAAAAAATTTAAAATTCTAAATTCATGTGATTTGAAAATTCATCCAATGATCC
The DNA here is from genome assembly GCA_963277665.1 of Viscum album. Classification (NCBI taxonomy): domain Eukaryota; kingdom Viridiplantae; phylum Streptophyta; class Magnoliopsida; order Santalales; family Viscaceae; genus Viscum; species Viscum album. The sequence continues at coordinate 584,009,700 of OY728125.1, forward strand.
CTGCATGCTTCCACAAAAAATAATATCATCAACGCACACCAATAACATGAACTAATACTTATGAGAATTATTCATATAGATATTGTGAGCCACTCTACCTCTTTTGATTTCAAGCTTTTTGAGGTAAGAATCCAATCAATAGTACTACACCCTTGGTCCCTGCTTCAGTCCATTCAGTTCATTATTTAATTTGCATACCTATATTTCATCATTTACAAGATTAAAACCCACCAATTTTTTTATGTAGACTTATTCCTCAAGAATTCCATTTCGGAAATTTGTCTTGACATCCATTTGATACACTTTATATCCTCTTTGAATTTACATGGAAAGAAATAGCCTAATCGACTCCAGTCTAGACACCATAGAAAATGTTTCTTTAACATTGATTCCTTAAATATATGAATATCCTTTACACACCAATCACACCTTGTTTCTAATCACATTTCCATGGTCATCGAATTTATTCTTGAAAATCCACTTTGTACTAATCACATTGTGATTTTTGGGACTCTTAACTAGATCACATGTTTCATTCTCATTAATATGATCCATCACTTTATTCATTTATTTAACCCATGATTCATTTTTTACAACTTCTTCAAGTGAGGATAGTTACACAACTGATAAAAATTCATATTGTGCATTATTATTCATTATTCTTGTCTATATAGGGGCATTCCATTCCTTGATAATATTGGACTGATCAATCTATGCACTTTGATTTATCCTTTGGGGTTTGACTGAATTCCCTCCAGCTATGGATTCCTCTCCTGATTCTTCTTATGATTAAAAATCATGAGGTGACTCCAGATATTTTTTTACACCTTCCTCTACCTAGGTATTAGCAGTTTTCCCATGTTCACATTCTTTCTCATATTCTATCACATATGAATAATAATTACTTTAATCATTCATGTATTTCTCTTCAATGATCTTAACAACACTTTTTGCAACTATTCTTCCAAAACACTTATTGAAACACTTGTAGGATTTTATGTTCAATGAGTATCCAATAAATATTTCTTCAACTTCATTGTCTCCCAACTTCCCTTTATTTCATTATTTGTTTCAAATTAAAAAATTTCATATGAAAACATGAAAGTATTTCAAAGATGTATTCCTTCCATGCCACAATTCATACATTTTATTTTTATTACCCATATATATCCCTATTTGGTTTTAAAAATTCATTGCATCTTGAGATTCCTCTTTTTAGTAATGTTGAGGAATATGAATCTCAATCAGCATAGTTCTGGCCATGTTGTTTACCTATTGATTCCTCTACTCAACAAATCCATTTTTCTATTGAATTCTCACAGTAGAAACCTCATGTTATATCGCATGATTCTCTAGGTAATTTACCAATTTAATGGATGTGTACTTCATTACATTGTCGAACCGCATGACTTTGATCCTTCATCCAGTATCAATATTCACGATTTATTGATATGTTTTCATGAAATCAAGAACTTATCACTTCCAATGTATAATGATCACACATCTTATTCTACTGTAATCATCTATAAAAAGAACAAAGAACATTTTTTCATGTGTTCTGAAAAAATTTATCAGGCCTCATACGTCTGTATGGAAGAGGTCAAGGAGATTAGATGCTATTTTTTTCTTTGGTCAATATGAACTGCAGACTAGTTTCCCTCTCATAAAAAAATCAAAGGTCTTTTCTCATTCAATCTTTAGATTTGGGATATCCATGAATATATTCATCATATATATATTTTCCATGTCCTACTAATTGATGTTATCCAATCTCTGATGCCACAAGTTGTTTTACTCTTCAACTGTTAGGTATCAAATTTTTCTTTGATGTCAACATGATATAAGCTTCCATCTATTATATATCCTTTCATGATAGAATTCTAGGAATTTACTCTTTTAGTACATCTATTCTTATTGAATGTCACAATAATACACGAGTCATAGAGTTGACTCATGATAATTAGATTATGATGTAGACCGTCCACATAGAGGACTTTATTTTTCTTCATCTCTCTACTAGATAGCTTAGTACTCCCACTACCTTTTATATTTAAATCACCATCATTACCAAACCTCACTATTCCATTGACATTTTTCTTGATATTCGACAAGTGGGATGAAATACCCATCATGTGGGATGAAAATCCACTATAAAGAATCCAGGTCCTTTTGTTATTTGTTGCTTTGACAGCTACTTTTGCAAGATTGGATTTTTCAATTTTCATCTTTTCCTTCCATGAGAAATTCGGTTGAGTGTAGGAAACTGATGGCATTTCAATTATATCTTCCATGTACATGGGTTATTCATATTCACATTCTTCTTCTAGAGGATAAAACCAGTTTGAAATACCAACACCATCTGGTTGATGAGTATTGACCCATCTTCAAGCATTGTAATAATTTATCCTCCCATACCTATACCTGCAATACATTGCATTATATCCAAATTTAGAACAATGAAAAAAATATCTATAGAAATTATTTCATCTATAAGTAGATGGATATGAATATGTTCTCCTTTGTTGAACTCCTAACTCTTCCCCGTTAAGATAGCTCGTTGCCTCTTTGTAGTATAACATGGTATAGCCTAGATAGCCACAAAACTAACACTTCATGAGAGGAAATGTATTCTCACTTATATTTCTCCTCATGCCTTCTTCCTCAGGGAAAATTATTTGACTGCCTATAATTTTTTGAAACTCGAGGATAATCTTGAGTTCTCCTTTAAGTTTGATTTAAGGGTTTCTTTTTTAGTACTTATGGTGGCTTTTAAACAGGATAAGATTTCAGCTATCCTTCATTATGGTTCACTTTGTTTATAAAATTTGACGTTTTGGCATCAAAACCAATTACACTATTTCTTGTGCATGAAAGTCTTTGATCACTAAAGATATTTTCAACTCTATCAGAGCCATGTTTTTCTCTCTACATCAAATCGTCATCAGAGAACCTTCCAAATTGTATTTTTTTCTTTTATTCTTTTGAATTTGACTAACTTTTGAATTTACTCATAAGAGTAACAAATTCTTACTCTATAAGCTCAATAATATCCTTTACCTATTCATCAATTATGAGTTTTATTTCCGCGATGTATCTTGTGATTTCAAGGATTGATGGTTGTAATTTCACAAATTTCTATATTCATTCAATTTCCGATTCAAGCGGATCAAAATATTATGAGTACTCTTCCAAAATTCCTTTCCACTTATTGAATCTATTACAATGATTCTTAATCTTAACAAAAGCATCCTTAAGTTTAAACTTGGTATTGGCATCAGTGGTAAAAAAAATCACCGACCTTATCTTTTGATGGTTCTGATTTTTCAATTGTTTCCATTATGGAAGCATGGTTCCCATATTTGAATTCTGCTTCCTCTTCTAAATTTTTTCATTTCCATAATCTTCTTAATCATATAAAAAACTATTTCATTGATATTTCTTTCTAGATTTGAAATATATCTTTTTGAAAAATCATTTCTATGGATTTTGAATGTATCCATCTTCACTTTCATCATCACAGAACATTCTTGGGCATCAAGATGCAATGTTGAAATGACACAAACCTAGAAGCCCATAGTTTCTGCATTATTTTAATACATTGTCTTGATTACAAGGAATCCAGTCTTGAAAGACCGATCAATTTAGCAGTCTTGGAAAATAGATTACATATATGAAGGTTACATTACACATTAGAAAATAAAACAAAAAAATGATCTTTTGAGAACACCGTTAATCCCTGAGCTTAACCCATCTTATCAATCATAATACACTTCTTAGAATCCTTGGAAAATAAAATATAAGAAAGTGGTGAGCTCAAACACTCCGTAAGGATAACAATATAGCGGAAACTTCCACAAATAACCATAAACATTTAAGGAAATCTATAAAACTAAAACAAAAGCCTTTTAAACTTAAACTTCAGCATAATATGGAAAAGATAAATCAAATAATTCCATTTACTTATTCACTTGGATATTTTACTAGTTGAATAATCACATGTAATATCAATAGCTAATTTCTTAATTATGGAATGAAAAATGTGATACTTCATAACCACAAAGTCAAGGACATGTGCCAAGACTACAAATAAGATTTTGTCAAGGCCATGTGCCAAGAAACTAGTTTTTCTCATGATACCTACTGATGCATCGAGGGGTTATAGTGGGATCCACATGTCACATAATAATTCCAATTCATTCCTCATATGAAAAGGTTTAAACATAACATAAACATTTGTATTAAAACTAGCATACTAAATGGCAATACTTTATCCATAAACCATGAATGGTATAAAAATAAAACATCTACAATCAAAAATATCACAAAAAATTAAATACAATATGAAAGATTTTTTATCATAATAAATCAACCTCGATCAAGAATAATATCCAGTAAATAATTTTGACATAGTTGAAAAATGATCAGTAAAACTCTTTGAGAAAAATAACCATTTTTCATAAAATCATTTTAAAAGTTACACAATTTATAAAGGAATTCATTTAAAATATATTTTAGAATAAAAGTGTCCCATAACACTTTGATACTTTTGAAATAAATTAAAATTTTAAAACATTCATGTCCACATAAATAAATCCTTAAAATCATTTTGAAAACATGGAGATTAATGAGAAAAGGTTTAGAAGAATGAATATTTGAAACATTTAAAATGATGTTTTAGTAAAAGAGTCCCATAAAATAATCCCTTTGAAAACACTTTTATGAAACATGTACATGGATAATAAATATGTCCCATTAAAAACTTACACATAAACAATCTTGAATAATAATTAGATTGAGTAATTAACCCTTACCTTGCACTTTACTTTGGTCGAGGGTAAGTTTAACCTCCTGTATAATGAACATTGTATATTATTAAATATCCCAGAACCATATTCATATTTATTATATAATACATGATTCATTTATGTCTTTTTACTACCCATTTAATGATGATTTCCATGTTAAATTAACATTTCTGGTAACAATCGCTTTCTTTATTGTACGTGTTTTAACTTGTTATTCTTGATCGTGTCATTTAGATCATGATTTAAATACTTATAGAATATAAAACATGATTTAAATATTATATATATTTAGAATATAAATATTTATAATAGATATATATATATGAAATGGAAGACATCATTTATGGAGATGGTAGGTCGTACGCATTCATAAACACTGTTTCCGTTTTCATATCGTATTAAACGGATGTAAGTGAATAAGATATATGTAAGTATATACATATAAATATAAATATATATATATATAATGTGTAATTATTATGTAATATATTACATACCTATTAATAATATAAAGTTTTATAATCACCGTTTAATGTTGAACGTAGAAATGAATCTCATCGCGTCGTGGAGACGATAATACGTACGTACACACGAGCGACAATATCATTATATTAATGGTGAAATCGTATGTAATTGGATGGTATATAATTTATAAAGAACCATTAACATGTTATATTTATAATTTAAATCAGTATATTAATTAATATACCCATCCAAATAATGATGTGTTTGAATAACAAACTACACCATGATGCGGAGACAGCAAGTCATACGTACACACGTATAGTGACTTTGTCATTTTTAGGATGGATAGAATAATGAATATGGTTGTAAAATATTTATAAAAACATCATAGTATGTAGTAGGTTATGGAGTTATTATTTTTTTATGGAAACAACAAAGAAAGAGGAATTGTAAGAAGAAAAGAACTTGAAAGATGGTGGTGAAATTATTACCTCTTCTTCGGGTGTTACCTTTTCATTTGATCAAACGGGCTCTTTATGATGGATATTTTATTAATTTAAGGCCTCTAGGTCGACGGGAGGAACTGTTTGAGGATATTTGGGTAGGGGTTGTCTGAGCCAAATGGATTTGGAGGTTGATTTTGAGAGAAGGGGAAGCACTCTTATATAAGAGAGGTGAGGGTCACTTTAGGAAAAAATCGAAATATTAATTTATAATAAAATAATTTTCAGTTTCTAATGGCTCCAAAATTATATATTTCTAGAATAAGGTGGGTATGGGTCTAGAAAAGCTCAATAAATAGGTTTTATACAATTTTAGGTTACCATTTTAACCTTATATTTTAGATTTAACTCCTAGTTAAATAGTATAACTTTTACCATGTCTTCTTGTATTCTTACACTATATGGTTAATAAACATAATCTAAACGTTCAAGAGTACCTAAATTGGTTCATTAATGACATATAAAATATTATTTAAAACCTTTGACCAAAAAATAGGATTTTAGTAATATTATATCAACCAATAATATAATATTTTTTTAAAAAATTAATTTTTGTCAATTTTGACACTATTTGGTATTTTGTTTTTGTGAAAGTCATAAAAACCTTATCACTTGTAAAAAAATTATCAAATAAACCCTAAAATATAATATTAACCTAGAAAATTAGTTTAATTCATTAGAGGTCTAAATTTAAATTTATTTGGATATTTATAATATCAATTATTTTTATATTTCATTAATAATGTAATTATTGCATCATCATTGTGTCATACATAAATTTAATTATTTAATGTCTAAAAATTATAAATAAAATACCATAATGTAGGAAATATTTTTATTTTTCTAATTAATATTTATTGTCAAATTTATATTGTATTTAACCCTATATAAAAAATTTTAGTTATTAAACTTTGAATTTAACAATTTTAACTCTTCTTTAAATAAAATAATAATAAATGTCCTGATCTAATCCAAGTTGACCAAATAGGATCATATTTTATTCCTAAGGTTGTTTCTGGTAAAATTAAACTAATATAATAGAATTATGACATGTTTTAGGGTAATTTTGATAGCATTTTTACCCTTAATTACCCAATTTACTTTTAACCGTGGTAAATAAAAGTCAAAAGTTACTATTTGCCAGAAATTATTTTCATCTTATTGAACCAAATTATACTTACTGAAATCAATATTGTCTCACAGATTTATGAAATTCAAATCAAATAAGTGATAAAATTATGTTTTATGCAAATTTTCAAATGCTCCTAGAAGGTGGGTAAAAGACTATAAAATGTTCAATAAAAATATATATATATATATATCTAATCTTATTATAAAATGAAACTAATTAATTAAATTGAACATATATAAATATTATGTATCTATTTTTACCTAAAATATATTAAAATAAAATAAATAATTACTTAAATAAAAAGTCGGTTTTAAACAATAACGTAGTGTTTTTCACTATTCATAAAAAATTGAACGTTTTTAGAAAAATACCAAAACATAACCCCGAGATAATTTTGATATTATAAATTCAAAAATTAATTCTATTTAATCATATTAAAAAAATATATGTTTCATTTATTAATTTAAAATTAATTCTCGTTGTCAAAACCAAAAATCAGGTTTTTAAAAAGATAAAATTATCAAAAGATTAACATGTATTTATGTAAGCTTTAATTGTGTAATTACTTATAATGACCTACATTGTACTAAATGGTAAAAATATAATCTAATTATACTTAAAAACGATTAAAATTCATAATTTAACACTATAAATTATTTTGATTAAAAAAGTTGTTTTCAATTAAAATTTAGTGTTTTTAACTATTCGTCTAAATATAAAAGTTATCAGAAAAGTGCCTCAAATTTATCCAAACTAAATTTTTATGTCTATATTCTAAAGAAGAATTTAATTTCATTAAATTCAATATATAAAAGTTTCAAATATTGATTTTAAAAATGGTTTGCCATTAAAAGGCGGTAAAATTTCATTTTTTGAAAAATACTTCTTTTATCTGAAAAGAATGAATTTGATCTTATATTTTGTCTAATAAAAACATAATATGGATGTTAAAATTATACAGAGTATATAGGATTCAAAATGAAATTAATACTATTCATAACATCTTTTTAATGACTAGTTTGGTAAGTTGTGGTGCGCTCGAACACAGTGTTGCGTGTAACACAAGCTATTGAATTACTTTAATGAGATAACATACTATGAAATCTTGGGGTGGTACATTCTCCCCTCCAATAAATTTCACCCTCAGAATTTGAAAAAAAATTCCAAAATAAATGGTTAATTGTAGAAAAATACCTTTGTAGAAAACCTACATCCGAAATTTGTTTAATAAAATTTAGTCTTAATAAGAGGTAAAGGGAAATGAAAAGTCACAACCAAATTATGATTCTATTAGCAGAAAATTTTTGGCAATTAGGGACACATTTATTATATCATACATGATTCATTTATGTCTTTATACTACCAATTAAATAATGGTTTCTGTGTTAAATTAACATTTTGGGTAATAATCGCTTTCTTTATCGTACGTGTTTTAACTTGTTATTCTTGATCATATCATTTAGATCATGATTTAAATACTTATAGAATATAAACCTTGATTTATATATCATATATATTTAGAATATAAATATTTATAATATATATATATATATATATGAAATGGAAGGCACAGTTTATGGAGATGGTATGTCGTACGTATACATAAATGCTGTTTACATTTTCTTATCGTATTGAATGGAAGTAAGTGAATAATATATATGTAAGTATATATATATATATATTCAGTTGCATTATTATGTCATATATTACATACTTATTAATATTATATATTTTTATAATCATCATTGAATGGTGAACGTGGAAATGAATCTCATTGCGCCATGGAGACATTAATCTGTATGTATGCACACATCAGTTATACCCATTATTATACCCATCCAAATAATGAAGTGTTTGAATAAAAAACTACACCACGACGTGGAGACGGTAAGTCGTACGTATGCACGTATGTTGACATTTTCATTTATAAGATGGATAAAATAAAGAATATGGTTATACCATATTTATAATAACATCATAGTACGTAGAAGATACTGGAGTTATTATTTTGGTATAGAAACAACAAAGAAATAGGAATTGTAAGAAGAAAAGAACTTAAAAGAGGGTGGTGAAATTATTACTTCTTCTTCAGGTGTTTCCTTTTATGTTGATCAAACAGGATTCTTAGGTTGGTTTTTTGATTAAATTAAGGCCTCTAAGTCGAAGGGAGTAAAGTTGGGAGAAGATTTGGGAAGGGGTTGGCTAAGCCAAATGGATTTGGATGTGTGATTTTGAGAGAAGGGGAGGTACCCTTTTATAAGAGAGGTGATGGTCACTTTTGGAAAAGCATGAAATATTATTTTATAATAAAATCGTTTTCGGTTTTTAATGGCTCCAAAATAATTTATTTCTTTCCTAATATGGGGATGGGTCGAAAAAATCTCAACCAATAGGTTTTAGAAAAGTTTAGGTTACCATTTTAAACTTGTCTTTTAGATTTAACTCTTAGTTAAATAGTTTAACTTTTACCGTGTCTTCTTGTATTATTACAATATATGGTTAATAAAAATACTCTAAACTTCCAATAGAACCTAAATTTGTTAATTAATGATATATATAATATTATTTAAGCCCTTTGGTTTAACCTTAGGATTTTAGGAATATTATATCAACCAATAATATAGTATTTGTTTTAAAAATTATTTTTTGTCAATTATGACACTATTTTGTTTTTTGTTTTTTTGAAAGTCATAAAAACATTATCAATTAGAATAAAATTTATATAATATAACCTACAATTTCATATTATCCTATAAAATTATTTTAATTCATCCCAAGTCTCAATTTACATTTATTTGGATATTTATAATATCAATTATTTTAATATTTCATCAATAAGGTAATTACTGCATCATCATTGTGTCATAAATAAATTAAATTATAAAATGTCTAAAAATTATAAATAAAATACCATTATGTAGAATTTTTTTTATGTTTCTAATGAACATTTATTATCAAATTTATATTGTGTTCAACCCTATATAATAATTTTTTTACTTATCAAACTTTGAATTTTACACTTCAAACTCTTCTTTAAATAAAATAATAATAAATGTCCTAATTTAATCCAAGTGGACCAAAGAGGATCATATTAAATTCCTAAGATTTTTTTTTTCTAATTACACTTATCCAATAAAATTATGACATGTGTTAGGGTAATTATGATATCATTTTTACCCTTAATTACCCTATTTACTTTTAACCGTGGTAAATAAAAGTCAAACATTACTATTAACAAAAAAATTCATCTTATTGAACCACATTTTAATTTCTGATATAAATTGTGTCTCATGGATTTTTTAAATTCAACTCACAGAAGCGGTAAAATTACATTTTATGCAAATTCTCAAATGCTCCTATAAGGTGGGTAAAAGACGATAAAAAGTTCAATAAAATTTTATATGTTTAAACTTATTATAAAATGAATCCAATGAATTGAATTGAACTTATATAGGTATTATGCGTCTATTTTGAACTAAAATAAATAAAATAAAATAACTAATTACATAAATAAAAAGTTGGTTTTAAACAATAATGCAATGTTTTTCACTATTCATCAAAAATTGAACATTTTCAGAAAAAAACCAAAAATTCACCCGAAGTTAATTTTAATATTCTCAATTCAAAAGTTAAGTCTATTTTACCAAATTAAAAACATTGATGTTTATTTATTAATTTAAAATTAATTTTCGTTGTTAAAACCAAAAAGTGGGTTTTAAAAAAGTAAAAACTATCAAAAGATTGACATGTGTTTATGTCAAATTTAAATGTGAAATTACTTATAATGACCTAAATTGTATTAAATGGTAAAAATATAATCTAATTATACTTAAAAACTAGTCAAATTCATAATTTAACACAATAAATTATTTCGATTAAAAGATTGGTTTTCAATTAAAATTTAGTATTTTTAACTATTCATCAAAATATTAAAGTTATCAGAAAAGCACCAAAAATTTTCCAAACTAAATATTTATGTCCCAATTTTAAAGAAGAATTTAATTTAATTAAATTGAATATATAAATGTGTCAAATATTGGTTTTAAAAAGGGTTTTCAATTAAAATGCGGTAAAATTTCATTTTTTTGAAAACACTTCTTTTATCTGAAAATTTTAATTTGATCATATATTATGCCAAAGAAACACATAATATGGATGTTAAAATTAAATAGAGTATATAATACTCAAAATTCAGTTAATACTATTCATAACCACTTTTTGAATGACTAGTTTGGTATGTTGTGGTGCGCTCAAACTTGATGTTTTGTGTAGCCCAAGCTATTGAATTACTTTTTTTTGACAAAATAAGACGGATCCATTAATGATGGAGATCAGAAGAAATACAGCAGCATAACCATGATGGAAAATGATTGAACCAAAGCAAATCTTCGTAAGGAGGGCCAATGCCAGCCATCTTGTGAGCAGCTTCATTCGCTTCCCTTTTAATAAATGAGAAAGTGCAGGAATTGAAGCCTTGTCTCCGCGAGTGAATACACCGGATAATGGGGCCGAAAGGTTGAAGCCCGCCGTCAGTGAGATTGATGGCATTGATTACAGTGAGACAATCGGATTCGATGTGAATGGAATCCCAACCGCGGTCTTTTGCGAAGTTTAACCCAGCAAGGATGGCGGCGGCCTCCGCGACTGAGGGCTCCCAAAGTGCATAACGTGCTTCGTATTTGGCTGCGATAAGATTTCCCAGGTTGTCTCGGGCCAGTAAACCTAGTCCAACTAGGCCAGATAACGTACTATAAAATCGTGGGGTGTTACAATTGTGCCCAACTCTTCGACAACGAAAACAAGCCAGAGGTAGATTTCCTTCAAATTTCTCCATTCTCTTCTTGAGTTGATTGGCAACGAGAGAAATAGATTCTTTTTCCTCATCATCCTTATCATTGCTATGTCATAGAAATTTTAGTTATTCCATGGATTTAAATTAAATTGATCAAATGCTTCATAGATTTTACTGGTTTTATTCTCATTTCACATGCTGATAGATTACTCAACAGATCATCCACCAAGATTTTGGAGAGATTTCATTCCTCAAGGGATGAAACCTTTGAATTGTAAAGGGGTGGAAGTCTTCTCAAGATTTTACTTAACATGTCAATGTCTTTGATTTATTTTCCCAAACCTCGGATTTCTCCAACAAATTCAGTAATTTTATTGAAAAAAGAGTCTGAATTTTGATTAGGGTGCATCTTCTTATCATACAAACTTGTTGTGTAATACTTGAAGTCTCCCCTCCTTTACTTTGTTATCTCCTTCATAAATATTATCCAGTTTATCCCACATTAACTTAGAATATGTAAAACTCATTACCTTTAGATAAATCTTACCATAAAGGGATGTAGTGAGAGAATTCTAGGATTTTTCATTATTATAAATCAATTTCCTATCTATATTAGTCATTAACAGTCTTGTAGGATTAGTGATTTGTATTCCCTATGAAATATCCAATAAGACTTCCAGTCCAATAGATATAAGGTGAGATATCCTCCTGTTTTTCCATATCTAAAAATTACTTCCATCAAATAGGGGAACTCCCCTATAATTGATTGGATTTCCATGATAGCATAATACATATTCAACACCAGCAAGCTTTATGCTATGATACCACTTGAAGGACCCCATAACACCCTAAGAGGGGAGGGGTAAATCAGATTGTCAACTTTTTCTTTCAAAAAATGGATCTTCTTCCCACATTGTTAGGAACCTGTAAAACCTGTCTAAAGAGGAAGTGAAAAAAACAAACAATCACATATAATGAAATGAAACAGTAATTTTACTTGGTTCACCACTAAGGGCTACGTCCAAAGAGCATATGTTGGTAGTGTGTCAGTCATACCCAATAATCACTAATCTGCAAAATTTGTGGATTATAAGAGTTTAGCATAGTAAATTTATGCGAGGCTTGCTTCCTTTATAAGGTTTTATAGAAAGAAAATTGCATCCCTCATATCACTTCTACTGACTCCCGCTTTCTTACTCCCCTGGAAGAATCTTCACTCAGTTTATCGATTTGAAGGTCACTTCAATGGTTCAATATTAAATCATGCATCCTTAACTATTAACATTAAATGTATTATCTTTATTATTCATATTTTAACCCAAATATATAATTTAGTTTCCCACACACAGATAGGTTATGGTAATTAAATTTTCAAACGGATTCAGTTAGTTTTCAGGATTTCTTGAGTGTTCTACGTACCACTTTACCTCCTCCACATACTGAGTAGCGGATATGGTTCACGGGTCACCTCCTCTGTATACCAATACTATTTCAGCGTATTGTCCATCTCCACTGTTAACTGGACTACTCTGCAAATTTCCTTACTCTGCAAACTTCTTAGCTTCTCCACGTACTACCCTGCTCTGCATACTGCTTTACTCTGCTACGTACTTCGAGAACTTCCTCCATGAACTGCACTTTCTTTCATGGACTGTTTTACCTTAAGCAGATGTTTTTCTTAATGTACCATATTTTCCTCCACGAACCACTTCAGGCTTCTCAGATTTCTTCCAAAAATTTTGATTTCCAATCCAGATACTTAATAAAGGGGATTACTGCTCCTTAAATAGGCACATATCTCTGTAAATTTCTCTAATCCAATTTACCCAAATTTTCAATATAGGATAATATTAACCGTATACTGAACTCCATCCACATACTGTAAGCCCCCAACATATACCACTCTTATTTTTCAAACCACAACAATCCCAGGAACATTCATCATTCCTTGTACTGCACGCCTTCACTGCAAACCATCACTGAAAACCATTTTCGGTTCTACAAACAGCTCCGTGTACTATTTCTACTGTCAGGTATGCAACCAGGAACCATTCCCAAAACATGGTATGTGGTGCATGTTCCGAGGTATATAGTTCCCTTATTTTTCGAGTTTCATTATTGATTCACATACCATTCAAAACTTTCTTTTTCCAACATTAAACTCCCAATTTTGAGGGCCAAAAATTTGGAAAATACTACGAAACTGTGCCACCTTCAACACTTTTTATGCCTTGAACTATATGATACCTTTCAATACAATATCCCTGACCATCCATTAGAGGATTGTTAACAAAAAACAAGCATACTCCATTTTTAGTGAAATTCCTTGGTTCCAACAAATGATTTGTCATTTTTTATCAATATGCAAACATCATCCAGAAACAATAAATAATGAGGTACAAAAAAATAACTAAATAATAGTAAATAAAGGCTATATTGTCCAATACAACAGTAAAAAATAAAAAAACTAGACCAGAACAAACCACCCAAGAACCTCTATACAACTATAAAAATTCATTATTTTAGTTAATATTCCTCCATAAAGTAATTATTATGTCAAAAATATGGTTTCCCATGCAACACCGAACCAAATTAACCCAAAAGCATTTTATTAAGATAAATATAAACATTATAATGTAAACATTGAATTAGATGATATAATTAAAGTGGACGAAATTATGAAATATATATAGAAATAAAAATAAAGGTCACTTTTAAAAGTAATGGATTAATGAAATTCAATTAGTATAGTTAAACTGGAGGATCTTGGAATTAGTGTAATAACTTATTGGGGGCATAAACAACTCATCTTTTTGTTGTAATAAATGAATAATATAAGATGTACAAGATAAATAACACTTGAAAAATGAAATTGAACCAACTATAAACTGATAATTATTCCAGAAAAATAAAAAAAGATCATTACATATAATTTATAATTAATTTATTCAAATATTGAAATACCTTATGATGAGTTTATTTCTTCATTGATGAATTTATAGACCGCTTATTATAATTATATCATTGTGGTGAGAGGATTCAAGTTTAGAATCCCTTTATATGGGATCCACATGTTTATTACAAACATATTAACCTTTCCATAAAAATCCCTAGGTACTATCATGAATGTTCTTGATTCTTTCATTATTTATTAATGATCACCATAAGAATCACCTCTGGTGGAAATAAAGCTTCTCGATCTCTCTATTCTTGAGAATGTGTTATAGGGGGATCAATATTTGTTCTGTAGAACATTTTAGGAGAAAATATATCTAGGGATTGATACAATTACCTCTATATTTTCATTATGTACAACATGATTAGGTTTTGAAACAACATAATTAGGTTTATATAGAGATAGAGTTAAATAAATAGTAATTGCATCTTGAACCATTTTACTTTTCTAAATCCATAGAAAACCTAATTTATAAAATATTATTATTATTATTATTTACTTGACATGTACCAAACTCACATATAAAATAGATAATACTTTTCCAAAATTATATAAATCAATACTTATTTAAATTATATTTAATATTTATTTTCCCATCGAGGTGTTAACTCGGCCAACATCCTCTTAAATATTTATCAGACATTGATAATTGATTATTTATTTAAATAAATTAATATCACTATACTATTCACAAATTAATAAATACCTATTATATTTACTAAAATCGAAAATAAATATGTATTAAATATTTCACTCATCTATATATTCTATAGAATAACTGGTGACTGAATATTTTCCTTTAATTATACATAAATAGTTATTAAACTCTGTGTGAGAATGATATTTATTCCACTTGTTAAATTGATATATAAATTTTCTAAGGCTCTATATAAACATAGTGGGTGACCCTCTAGGACCCTTTCTCAATGGAATTATGTAGTTACCCCTAATGTACAAGGTTAACATCTAATAATAAACCAAGTTACACATAGATAATGTAATATCTTGGTTAAGACATACTCTCTTTTTAATGTTGAATAGGTTGTACATCAAGCTCAAGGGTATCAGTGGTGATCTAATATTTTTTTGATGTACTTGGGATGGATGAAAACTATAGGAGTTGGTTCATGTTGTTAATCATATACTCACGATGTGAAATATTCCTCATAATAATCCATGACTCTAGATCAAGATATAAAAAACATCCATGAATTGAAATTCCATTCACGTTATGAACTTTTATTTTAGGTTTTTAAATTAAAGAGATGCATTTTTTCATATAGGTTATCTCGATAATTCATTATTTGAATTTGTAATTAATGCTATAAAATGATTACATCCAACTAATATATATATGTTTAATTCTTGAATCTTTTCTCATTTTCACCCATTCTCTCTCCCTCAATCCTTATGTAACCCCCCAACATTTTAAAAAATAAAACTATGTTTGATGGAATATATGACACAAAACATCGATCTTAAATGAACCATGATTATTTAAATATGACTCTTACAAAAAAGTCGTTAAATTGATGGGTATGAATAGATTTAACTAAATTATGATATATATATATATATATATAAATTAAATATAATATAAATTTATTGAAAAATTAGTAGGAAATAAGCTTCAAATTTATAATAAATGAAATTTTTTCTACAAAAAAATATGTTTTCCTAAAAAATGATTTTTATAGCTTTTAGTGAGAAAGTATTATAATAAATTTCTACAAATTTTAGAAAATTAATTTGATAAAATTAAATTCATCTTTAAATTAGAATATTAAAATAAACTTAGGATATATTTTTTTTTATTTTTCTAAAATGAGTGATTATTTAGTAAATAGTTAAAATTATCAATTTTTCAAATACTATAATTTATTTTTATTAAATAAATTAATTGGGTGGTACCAATATATTCTGGATTTAGTTTTAAATTTTAATATAAATAATTTTATTTAAAATAATCTAATTAATTTAATTTTGAAAAGCAATTTTCTGGATTTTGGTATAAGATTATTTTTATTATTATAACCATAGTTTCCTGAAAATTGTTTTTAAGTGAATTTTTTTTATCCATTTTAATTAATTTAAATAAACCATAATAAGGAAATATTTAAATAAAATTTATACATTATTTATTTATTAATATTAATCGAAATTCATATAGTGGTGAATACTTGTCATAAAGTCAAGATATGATCATTTATTGATTAAAAAACGAATTTTTCTGAAAAATAGATTTTCGTCAAATTTTGTGGGTATAATTTTAAATTAAATTACACTACTTATAGAAATTTAAATGTAAAAAATGGATTCCAAAATTTAAATCATGTGATCTAAATTTCTTAAAATTTCTAGTAACCGTAGTAAATAATTATCACCATGATAAGGGTACATTGGGTAATTAAAGTTAAAAATAATATGAGAGGGACTAAAATTGATCATACCACTTGTATTTATCCTATTTAATGAGTATAGTTCATCCATTTCTATCCAAGTATCGAATATATGGAAACTTCATGCCTTATTTCTTTGATTTTGACCCTTATAATACTTATGTAAAATATAAAGACAAAACTGTCACTTTTTAACTTTTAATGACTATAATATTTTTTTGTGAGGGATAAAAAAATTATTCTTGATTATAAATAGACATTTTATAGATAATTTTTTTATTATTTTATTTTTTTATAATTTTATGTAATGAAATAATTTCCTTAAACTCTTACACAGCACTAGCACAAAATTTATTTAAATAATAGAAAAATAAAATAAATGATTTTAAATTTTTTAAAAGTATTGTAATTTGAAATAATTATTGTGTTTCATGAATTTATTGGACAAATATAACATTTTATAGAGGTTTTAACATAATATATTTTAACCCCTTCATTTTCATATTGTTTTTAATTTCAAATTAAATGAATAGTTCTAAAAATGATATTAATGTTATTTTATAATAAATAATATTTTATTAAAAGATTTAAAATTCCTAAAACTACTTTCAAAGACATGTAATTTATGTATGTTTCAAATAGTAACTATGTTTTATTCATGGACAAATTTTCCATTTATAGTAACTATATTGACCTCTTAAAGTATAAAAAATTTCATTATCACGATAATTTTCAAAAAGGATTAACGCGGTTTAAAACCAAAAGAAAAGGGTTAAAAATCATTTCAATTATAAAATTTTTACTGTATAAGATTTTTTTAATAATAGTCATCCAATATTCTATTTATATAATTTTTATCCTTTTTCATGGAAAAAATAATTTATACCAATTTAATACTTTAAGAAAATCGAAGAGTGCCCCTACCCCCACTTATAAAAGGGAACATTTTATCCCATTTCCCCCACACTTCAAAAACAATTTGGTTAGAAAATACCTTACCCAAATACCTTCATTACTTTAATCCCCATTTAATTGAGGCCTTGTTTTGAATATAAAACACTCTTAAGAAGGATTTTGGTTTAAACATAAAGAGGTTGTCTGAAGAAGATGTATCCTTATTAACTGAGAGTTTTTGTTTTATTTATTATTAAACCTCCATCAAATATTATTCAAACATGTTGATATAATAAAATTAGTATCATAAATATACTATGATTTTTTTATATTAATTTTATATCCTACATTCATCTCCTATTCCATCACATGGGAAACAAAATTTTCATTCGTCTGTATGGAGGACTACTGCCTCACAAATGGATGTAATTATTTTTCCATCATCACCTCTCAAAAATATTTATAATCATGTATTTAATGTATAAATATTACGTTCTTGAAATATTTATAATTATATAAAAGTACTATATCATATATTTGTTAACATTTATATTAATTAAAAGATAATAATTTCATTTATACGTATATGTGGATTACCACATACACAAAACGATGTGATTAGTTTTTCATTACCTAATACACAAATATTATATATAAATATATTTAAAGAAATTATATTATATTTAATATATGATTATCATTTTTTAAAGATAAAATAACACTTAATTTCATTCTATTATGATATTTAAAAAATAAAAATGTTACTCATGTGTATGTACGACCCACCGTCTCTATGATTGTAGCATTGTTAAGTTTTCATAAAAATAGTTAAAGGTTAATTTTAAAATTATTAATTATGTAAAAAAATAATAGTTATATAATTATTATTATTCTGTAGATTATGAAGTAATATCCTCTTTGAAAGTAGTCAACTTACCAAAGTCATTCTAGACTTATATGAGGGAGAAACCAACTCAATGATTACTCACAAAGACTGACTGGGAAATGGTTCCATTACCTAGTTAATTCACTAAATTATCAGAAGGTTCCAGGGCAGTATCATCAACAACATCAAATTCATTCACACATGGCGTGATGGAAATCAAGTTTTGGACCACCTTTCTTCCCTTGATATCATTGGTTCGGATCCCATTTGCTTTCACGAGGTGTACAACTTGAAACTAGAGGGTTTTAACCTGATTAGGGGAGATTCCCTTGGCCTCCCCTACTTTAGGCCTCCTTAGTTTCCTCTTTCTTTGGAATGTTATGGCTTTCTATTCCCTTTGTATTCCACGTTTACTTAATAAAAATTTATACGATGATGATCAAAATTACAATGTGAAATTAATTGATTAATTAATTGTATTTAACATTGTAATAAATAAAATAAAATGAATAATGAAATTTAAAAAGGTTCCAAAAAAAATCAAATAATTAATATAAGTTTATTTTTGAAGAGTTAAAGGATGTACATGACAATTCAAACTCAAGGTAAGGGTTCTTCATCTCTAATTGAATTCTTTGGGACATCTGTTATGTTATACACCTATATTATTATTTTTATATGTCTAATTACCATTTTATATGTTATATAATGAATCTATTTATTTCCATGTTATTTAATTATTATCTTGAAGTTATTTCCTTCATGAGGCCTTAATTCAAAAATTACCAAAATGGAGAGGGATTTTTTTTCAATCTCATTTTAAGTAGTATTTTTATTCTTGAATTTACATTAAATGAAATTACTAGATAATTATCTAAAAAACCACATTCTTTTTATTCTTCAACGGTTATTCATGAAAGTTTATAGTAATATTACTATTATACTAAATTTTGTACTTTAAATTAATGGGAAAATGTTTTTAACAAAAGATAAATTTAGTTATCTTTTTGGTTGAAATTAAATTTTCATACTCATATATGTTTAATATAAAATATTTCAAGAATTTTTTTAATATAATATTATCATTTTTCGAATTCATTTTTATCCATTTTGAATTTTTAAAATTTTTAAAAGTAATTTATCCATCATCTTAGGAATGAGGTAACTTTTTTTACTTTTTTAAAAAAAGTTTAAAAATAATGATTTATTTTAACTTATATGGAGTGAATATATTTTCCCACAATCATGACTGATCAACTATTTGAAGATTAATTTATAATTTTCCATGGTTATTTTCAAATAAAATTGTTCTACAATATTTTGTATGTTTTTTAGATTTTAAAGAAGCGATTTCAAATTGAAAAGGGTATTTTCTTCAAGAAATATTCCATAAGATTTTTTAAAAACCGTTTATTCAATAATGAAAACCATTGATGTTATAAATTTCTTCTAAGTTATGTATATATATATATGATATATATATATATATCATTCTCCCTTCCTTTGATGGGGTAATACATCCTTTATGTTCATTTCTCAAATGTCTTCTTTAAGAAATATCTTTTGATTATGATATGTGGAAAGATTATGCAACCCATTTACATCCATGGGAATTCTTATATTTAAGACTTAATTATTGATTTCATTTTGGGAAACACATAGCCATGAAGATGTTATGTTGGGTGTTCCTAGATAGCACTCCAATTAATTAGGTAAATCTTTTCTCTCATGAGACGTTACATATGGGATTAAGGGTAAACCAAATCCATAATGGGACTCTGTCCACCATGTGATATTGTCTTGGAAATAAGAATTGACTTATGATTATGTCATGTTTATCATTTATTCAACATTTCTTATATTCCCAAGACCTTGTGTTACCATTTTCTTTATTTTATTCTCCCATGTGATTACTCATGAGCATTATATTTTATGATATCATTATATACCTTTGACTCACATGTTATTTTTTCTTATCATGTTTATTCCTCGTACATGGCCTTTTAGATCACCCTTTTTATTTATGTATTCCCCAGGTTATCCCATGAAGATTTAGGTTATGAAAGGTATTTGGGTGCATATTATAGATATTGAAATAAATATAGTTTATTTTCATGTTGCTGTTTTATGTACATAGTCTTCCAAATACACTGGCCCTTTTTGATCCTTGTTTTATATTAATAGTTTTTTATGTTAAAAGTCATGTAATAATATTTTTAAAAAGGACTAGGTTTCTTTATTTGGTATCATAAGAAGGTATATATATTTTTTGGTGATTAGTATTAGATAAATTAAATAAAAAACCTAGGGATAAGTCTATGTTTTGGATAATATCCTAATGTTTTTGTATGGAAGAGATTATTCATTTATATTAAAAATACATATATTTATAAATAATAAAAGTGGAAGTCGTTTTGAAATAGATGCATCAAGGGGAAATAACCATTAGAAATATTTTTTTGAGTATATCTCAACCTTCATTTTGATTCACTATTAGTGTGACCTTACTGCACACCTAGTTTGATAATCCCAAAGGATATTCATGGGTTAATTAAATTTTTATTTTGGAAATATTTTGAGAGAATAAAATATTTGGAAACATATAAAATGCAATAGTGATATGGGATAAACCTAATGTGTCTTTGGAAGACAATTATAAGGATGATTGAAAGTTTAAAGGCACAATTACTCCTTTTGAAGTTTTCTTATCATGAATCAAATCAGGCCGCCATCAAAATCGGTGCCTAATCAAGCCCGAGAGAAGGCCCAAAGGGTGTTATTGATCCCCAAGGGACGGAACAAGTGACCTAGTATCATAAAATGAGAATTGGGAATGCATTACCTGAGTTAATAAACATACAACGACAAACAAATCCAATAAAACAAATCTGGAGTTTTAAAATAAAACCATATTTTAAAAAAATTCAGAACTAAATTACATAATGTAAAACAGTTTTTAAAGACCATTAAAAAGGAATAAAAACAAAAAGGATATCCCAAGACCCTCCACATGGAAATAGGCACCACCCTCAAGCCATCTCCACAACACTACATCACGAAGGACCACTAAAAACCCAAACCATTGGCACAAAAGCTGTACCTAAACCTGCGACAAAAATAACCCAGTATACATACACCAAAAGGTGTAAGCAGGGTGTAATACAAATCCTAGTATGATACCACCACTAATATATTCCATGTGATAAACATTTAAATTTTAAAATCTTTCATGTTTATGTAAAAATGAAATTCTAGTTACAATTTATAAAAGATGCAACTTAAAATAAATGTAGTTTCAAGTGGGCTATTTTAAAGAATAAAAACATTTAATTAAAATAAAAATAATAATTAATTTTCCATCAAAACATAATGTATTCTTATTGTAAGTATAAAGTATCTAATTAGGACAAGCACTAAGAAATAACCCCAAGGCACTAGCTCAATGTGGGTCCAAGGTACCTCATATCTCGGTGAAAGTAACAATCATAATATTTGTTCTCATGCACACGAGAAAATACTAAGGAGTATATCCATAACCTAGTGGTCACCCATAATAATCATCAAAAAAATTAAGTTATATTTGTTTTCATAAAACTTTCTACGTGAAACTGAGGCAAAACCCCATGGGATCACTAGCATACTAGTGTATATCCACCCACCTAAATACTCGGGTTTCCCACTTGTGCTCAAACAAGTTAAAAAAGACATGAAATATAATTTTCATATTCAAATACAACTTACACATCACACATTCACCAAACATCCCACATATATATCACACAAGTAACCTAATCTACTTTTTTATTCAAATGCATTTTGAAATCATACTGACAACAAAATAGCCCACTACACTTTCAAAATCTCTTTAACACTTTAACAAATCCTTTAAACAATTTTTTTAAAACCTATAAAAGATAGTAAAAATCACATAACAACCCAGAAACATTTCACATAATTTCCTTTTCACCTTAAAATTAATTTTATCATCAAACTCACACGAAACAACCCATAAAAATGTTTCACACCCACATCACAATTTAATAAAAACACTTCATAAATTTATAAGACATTCTAAATGTGTTCGAAATTATAAATCACCTCTTTACCTTTAAAACCCCATATTAGGTCATAAAAATCACCAAATAAGTACATATACATCCTTTTACAACTTTTTTTAACCCAATAAAACATTTACAATTTTCATAAAACAATCCCAAGGGGTATAACTTTGTTTCGCACACAAAACCAATTTCAAAACCCCCTTTTAAGGAAAAAATCACACCAATACCACTCCAAAAAAAGATTTGGAAGACCTTGAAACAATTATTAAACTACTATCAAGTTCTATAAAATTAACTCAAATAATACCAAAAAAGATACACATGAAAAACACACATTTTTATAAAACACTTTCAAGGAGTAAAACGTGGTTTTACCCATAACACCAATTCAAAACCACCTTTTAAGGCCTACATGAGACTAAAACTTTACCGAAATAGAATTTTATGCCCCTTTTAACAACTAATAAACCCCTTTCACATTTTATAAAACCACCACAAGAGATATCAAATGAGTTACAATTGAAAAATACTCACTTCAAACAAAAATGTAAATTTAATAATAAATGCTTTACTATTCTACAAAAAATCTATTTTTCAGAACATACAATAGATTAGGAACATGTTAAATTAATAAACCAAGAAAGATAGATCATTAATAATTGATTACACATGGAATCACCTACTGTAAGTGAAAAAACCATCAAATCTTTGTGTGAAACATCAACTGAACCACCTTCGCAGCACAAGGAAGATAAATCCAGCTCCAGAAAACAAGATTTAACCAAACAGACACCAAATAAAACCCTAGGTTAGATCCCTAACTTCTAGACATGAGGAAGTTCAAGAAAGAGGAAATAAAACTAAAGGAATATGGATGAAACCAAGAAGGAATTCAGTTACTAGAAAGATCTTGATGTTTCTCCACCAAACCCTCTATTAAAAATGAGTTCCATGGGAGGGAGAGAGAGATTGTAGGCTATCCATGGATGATGAAAACTAAATAGGGAAGAATGGGGAAGATTTGGGTTTATTCCTAAATGAAAATTTTTGAATTACAAAATGCTTTTATTAACCTGGATACCCTTACACAGTTTGCCTACACAGTTTAGTAAACCAGGAGGCCTAACCGTGTGTCCTGTTCTGGCCACCCAAAACCATGCCATTCTCCTCCAATTTCAGGGGGGTCCAAGGGGGTGGGGGAACCAATGGGGAAATATTGGACAATGATAGGGGAGAAAATTCACAAAATAAACCATCCTTTTCACCCCAAAAATCATCCAACTCATGGGTAAAAACCACCTCAACAACTTACCCCACAAGTGGTGCCACTAAGTGTGTAACAAAACCCACTCCAAAATACTACAAACTAATAGCATAATTTTGAAAAAAGAGAAGGAAAATTATCATACAAAATCCCCAATACCAAGGTCATAGATCAAGAATACATGAGACACCAAAATTTCAAACCTGGAACACCTAGAAACTAATAAAAAACTAAGAACCGAAAGAGGATTTGAATCAAAGCATGGAATTGAAAATCCAGGTGTGAAAATTATCCCAACCATAAAGCTTTCTATCCCAGGAAATCCATAGAAAGTCCAAATAAAGAACAAAACACATCTGAAGAACCATGATATACTCCATTTCCAAGCTTCACCCCCAAAGGCCAAAACACCTCCAGTGATCAATTAAGGAACACTCTCACAAATAAAACCTTACGTCACTTTTCGGAAACAATAAAGCACATTCAAAAAATTATCCAAAAAAGAAAACTCCTCAAAACTATTATAAAAATACTCAATCACTTTACCCAAATGAACAACAACAATTAACATAGTTACACTTACCTTGATTTAACAAAGTTATTTGGTGCTCTCCAATCCCAACGATTACCCCGGGATGATGTTGGTAGTTATATTACTCTGAATGAGACTACCTACCACCAAGCCAGGACGAAGGAAAAATCTTTGTTACTAGTATGGGGAGACAAAAATGGGCTCCCTACCATAAGATACAAACATCTTAACTGACCATCATGGGACAGAACAAGAAGACCCCAAAATTTAAAGCATTGTCATGGTCACACGGTTAGTCCACACAGTTTGGGAAACCATGTGCAAAACAATGGGGATCATTTTGTATGCTTGGATTCATGGCACATGGTCACTTCTAAACATGCAAAAAATATGTTCTCAACTATCTATATGAATTCCAAACAATACTCCAAAACTCAATGGAAACCAAAGGGAAAAATAATGACATTGGGCAATAACATGGGAACAATGTCGTCCCCATCGTTCCACCGAACGGAAACAATAGAAGAAAGATGGTGACACCAGAGGTTTAAAATATTCATATATTTCATATCAAGGATAGTAATTTGTTCAAGGGTTTGAACGGCCCTAGTATTTTCCCCAACTACATGCTAGATTCTCTTTGGGACCTATGACTGGAGCTCAAATTATTGAAACATCTTCGGCCTCTCACTTAGGCTTTGGAAACACCTTGAATGGAACTTCTTCTTCCAGTGATACAAGAAACTACACCGGAATCCTATATGAGTTCACCAAGACATAACACATTCCAAAATCACTTTACCCTAACACAACATTTCAATGAAACAAGGGCTTATAGGATGCACACACATCACACCTTGTTTCTTCAGGTGAGGAACAACATAATGATATAGAACATATAAACACCTTCTTATTAAATGGAGGATTTTGATGTTTTTTCAAGGGATACATACTCCCAACATAACATAGACTCTTAGAGGATTTCATAATCTTCACCTTTTTCAGTCAAATGATCACACAACATCACAACTCATCAGTGAACATGACCAATGCAACTGATAAAAATAATACATTGAGGGGGACCTTATGCAATGTCCCTAAACATCACACAATTCCAGAAACTGGCCATAACAGCCTCTCATGACCAGATTTTACACACTGGTGGTTTAATGTAAACCCCTTATTTGAAGAGACTATGAAAGTCCCAAATTCCCTCTTAGACACCATCTACATGAGCATCCCTAGACTACTTCCACCTTTGACAATTCAAGTAACGTAAAAAAAACATAGGTCTCTTTCAACCTTCCATGAGCACTCTCTCACTATAAGAGAATTCAGAAAACCAAGAAGGGAAAAGGGTATAGACTCAATCTACAAAGATCAAGAAACATATTCCTTATATTGTTCAACTGGAGGGTCTTCTGAAAATGAAACAATTTGGGATACATTTCAGTTGTGGACTAACCCTTAATGGGGGCATACCTTATCCAATGAGAAAACCCAAGGACTTAACCAAGATGGTACATTGGTCAAAACATGCTACAAAACAGATCCAAACACATGAATGGAACCACCATAAATTCATCACAAAATAATTCTCATAAAGATACCACTAACCATCCCTTCAACTCAACTTACCAAAGAAACACAAACCCAAAACACTGTACAAAAAAGAGGGGTTCTTTGACTCAAAATATCCCATAACAACAACATTTCCAAAAACACCTAATACACACCATCCCAAACCATTCATCAGGACATCATGTTTTTCTTTAAAATAATCTCTTTGAAAACAACGGTTTAGTGGTAAGCCTGTCCACCAATAGTTCCCCATGTGCCTCACACATGTAAGTTTCTGTGCTACACTGGAAACCCTCCTCATATCCATCCCGACACTCATCCATACATGCCATAAGCCATCCATCATCATATATAACCCCAAACATGTGGTAACTCATAGAAATACCAAAGGTTAAAAAAAATTATTTACACTTTTCAAAACCAAAACTATCAACCAATACATCTTTTTTCTCAAGACCGCTAACCATGAAATCTAACCCGAATTAAAACTTACCAAAATTTTCAGAAAGTAATAATAATTCAAAGGAAAACAAATGTTCAATCTATTCACATAAATTTCAAAACATCTCATCCCATTAAAAAACCTTTAAATATTTTAGAAAACACGATTGGAAACACTTTTTGAAAACCAACTTTAACATAATTTCCTTCTTTAAAAAGAGGTGTAATCACACCATTTCCCATTAAAAACAATTCTGAAAATTTAGTTCCACTATTTCAAAAATCAAAACATTCCATATTTATTAGAAAAACATTTGACAAAAACAATATTCTTCTTAAGACCAATTCATTTTCCTTTAAAACCAAACATCTAAGATTTCAAAACTTAAGGACACAAGAAAATTCAAGGGGAAACTAGTTTAGGTAGGTGACTTGGACATATGATTGGCGGCCATACCTCAATAAATTTACCATAATAGAGAGTTTTCTAGGTAAATATACCCAACTCTACATGGATTTCTAGGCCCTGTGAGCTCATTGAGACCATTTCCCAACTCTCTTTCCATTTTCCCAAACCATCATCAAGACAAGAAAACCAAAGGACTTAGATAAATCCCAACTTCTCCTAGAGACTTGAATCCCATGATGAGGTTTTCTAGCCGAGCACACTAACCATAATTAGAATTTCATGTCCCGAAAATCCTAGATCTATAATATCCCGATTGTCCCTCAAATAACATGACCCAAAGAGTTAACTTGAACCCCCTTTGATACCATTTTTTCACGAACCAAATCTGGCCGCCATCAAAAGCGGAACCAAAACCAGCCTATGACAAGGTCTTAAGGGAGTTATCGATCCCCATGGGCAGGAACAAGTTCCTAAGTATCATAAAATGATAATTGGGAATGATTTACCTGATTTTGTAAACATACAATTACAAACAAATTCAATAAAACAAATATGGATTTTTCAAACAAAACCGTCTTTTAAAAATTTTCAGAAATGAATTACATAATTTAAAACAATGTTTAAAGAAAATTACAAAGGAATAAAACCAAAAAGGACATCCCCAGAACCCCCACATGGCATGAGGCACTACCCTCAGTCCATGTCCACAACACCACATCACGAAGGACTGCTAAAAACCTGAACCATTGGCACAAAAGTTATACCCAAACCTGTGATAAAAATAACCAAGTATACTTACAACCAAAGGTGTAAGTAGGGTGTGAGACAAATCCCAGTAGGATACCAAAACTAAAATAATCCATGTGATAAACATTCAATGATTAAAATATTCTAGGTTTTTGTAAACATGAAATTATAGTTACAATTTCTAAAAGATGCAACTTAAAATAAAAGCAGTTTCAAGTTGACTATTTTAAAGAATCAACACTTTTAAATAAAATTACAAAGATATTTAATCTTCTAAGAAAACATGCCATATTCTAACAATAAGTATTAAGTATCTAACGAGCACAAGCAAAAATAAATAACCCCTAGGCACTAGCTCATTGTGGGTCCCAGGTACCTCGTATCTCGGTGAAAGTAACAATCACAATATACATTCTTGTGCACATGAGAAACTAGAAGGGAGAATACCCATAACCTAGTGGCCACCCATAATCATCATCATAATAATAATTTAGTTAGTGTTTCAAGTGTCGAACTTTCTACCTGAAACTGAGACAAAACCCCACAGGATCACTAGCATACTAGTACACGTCTACCCACCTTGATATATGGGGTTTCCTCTTGTTCTCAAACAAGTTCAACAATCCATGAAATATAATTTTTACATTCAAATGCCACTTCCACATCACACATTCACCAAAAATACCATGTATATATCACACAAGTCACATAATCCTTTTTTTCATTAAAATTCATTTTGAAATCATACTCACACCAAAATATCCCACAACACTTTTAAAATCTCTTTAACACTTCAACAAATCCTTTGAACAATTTTTCTAAAACCATCACAAAGACTGTCCAAATCACATAAAATCCCAAAAACATTTAACATAATTCTATTTTCACCTTCAAATTCATTTTATCATCAAAATCACATGAAAGATCCCATAAACATGTTTCACACCCACGTCAAAATTTAATAATAACACATTTTCAATTTATAAAACAATTTAAAATGGTTTGAAATCCTAAATAACCTATTTAACTTTCAAAAAAACAATATTAGGTGAGCACACTCACCAAAAAATTACATATACATCCTTTTAACACTTTGTATAACCCAATAAAATATTTAAAATTTTCATAAAACAATCCCAAGGGGTATAACTATGTTTCACACACAAAACCAATTTCAAAACCCCCTTTCAAGGTCAAAATCACACCAATACCACTCCAAAAAATAATTTTAAGCTCTTTAAACATTTATTAAACCACTCTAAAGTGCTATAAAATTACCTCAAATAATAACACAAAAGATACACATGAAAAACACACATTTTCATAAACCACTTTGACGGAGTAAAACAAGGTTTTACACATAACACCCATTCAAACCCCCCTTTTGTAGCCCACTTGACACTAAAACATTAACAAACCATAATGTTCAGACACTTTCAACAAATAATAAATCCCTTTAACATTTTATAAAATAACCACAAGATATATCACATGAGTTACATTTGAAAAATACACACTACAAACAAAAATTTAACATTAATACTAAATTCATTACTATTGCTACAAAAAATGGGGTTTTCACCACACATAATATATTAAAAACATTATAATTTAATAAAAAAAAGCAAGATAACTCATAAATAATTTCTTACAAATGGAATCACATACTGAAAGTGTTGAAACCCTCAAATCATGGTGTAAAACATCAACCACACCACCGTCACACCACAATGAAGATAAATCCAACCCTAGAACAAAATATTTTTCAAAAAAGACACAAAATAAAACCCTAAATTAGAACCCTAACTTTTAGACATGAGTAACTTCAAGAAAAAGGAAATACAACTAAAGGAAGATGGAAGAAACCAAGATATAATTCACTAACTTGAATGATCTTGAGGTTTCTCCACCAAATACTCTATAAAAAATGAGTTCCATGGGAGAGAGAGAGAGAGATTGAAGAATATACATGGAGGTAAGGAATGAAATGGGGAAGAATGGGGAGGATTTGGGATTATTCCCAAAGGAAAAAATTATAATTACAAAATGTTTTTAACGACCTGGACACCCCTTCACGATTTTCTTGCACGGTTTAGTAAACTTTGCAGCCTAACCGTGCGGCCTATTCTGGCCACCAAAAACCAAGCCATTATCCTCCAATTTTATGGGGGTTGGGTCCAAGGGGAAAACTAAGGGGTAATGATAGGCCAAGGATAGGGGAGAAAAATTCCCAAAATAAACCATCTTTTACACCCCAAAACTCTTCCAACTCAAGGGTGCAAACCACCTCAACAACTTACCCAACAAGTGGTGCCACTAGGAATGTGATTTTATTAATATTTTCATGACTTTTTATATTCCCCCTTTACTTATTTTATATTAAATGTTCATAATTTGTGTGAAATATTAATGTTTTAATATTAAGTATAATATTTGAGCATTTTTAGAAGTAGTCCAATTGAGTCTGTTTAATGTTATATTTATAACTGTCACTATACTGATCCAAATTGTGTGGTTCTTGTTTTTTAGGATTCTCCTTTAAATATAAAACATTTCATTAGAAGGAACCATGATCCAATTCTTCCATTTGAAGGGTCATATAGTCCTCACAAACAAGACCAAGGAATCTGTGATCAAACTAGACTAGCCATGAAGATTGATTTACTGGGCTCAATACAGAAGTCCAAAAACATTAAATCTCCACCATAATTCGTGGGACACTACATTTCATCTTGGATAAAATTTTCATGGCCCAAATCAAAGTAAAAGGTTCCCAAATGATGCTTTGAATTCCAGCCCAGCATTCTGTCCGAGAATTAAAATCAGTATTCTATTCATGACATATCTCATGATGTAAGAATCAAATCGAGCTGAGATGTTCTAGTGGGAAAGAGGAGATATAGGTGGCCGGCTTTGTTGAAGAAGTCATTCGGATTTGAAGGAATATTCTTGTTAAAAAATCCATTCACATTTTGGCCATCAAAAAATCATGGATATAAATGGACAGTTTACCTTTGTTTAATAAAACCTCTATAACTTTGGATCCACTTGTCCAACTGCCTCCATAGTTTGAAAGTAGTCGTAAAAATGTATTATCTACAACTTTGAAGAAGGTGATATTTGGAGATTATGCTGTCTGAATAGCAAAATTGGCGATGCAAGTGGAGGGACATGTTAGGAATGAAAACAGTCCACTCCTTGGGCTATAAACACTCCCCCCTTCTCTCCTTGAGAGGGGTTGGAATTTCAGAAGAGAGGATATCATATTGGCACGACCAACGCCTTTCCAAAGGCTTGGTAGGACCTTCCATACTCATGTTTTCACTTGAGAGACCTTTCCTCCTCTCTTTGTTTTCACTTACTTTTGTGTTCTTCATTTTTGTAATCTTGTAATTCTCTTTCTTTGTAATTCTGTTTTAATGCAAGTTACTTCTTCAATATCTCTTATTCTCATCCACCTTCTGTAGTTTAATATTTATGTTCCTAAAATAGTTTAAATTCAGTTGAATCACCTTCCCTTCTTTTGCTTCCTCATTCAATCGAAAATCCGTTTTTAATTATCATCATCGTTCGTGTGTGTGTGTCAACGTACCACTCTTTTCTAATCCCTTTCTTTTTCTTCTATTCTTAATTTATCATCATAATTATTTTAACCAGAATATTAAACATCTAAATGGATAAGTAAATCTCTCATTGGGGTGAGTTATGATTCGGGGATGTTAAGTGATTGAGAGTTGTTCTCGATGATTATTCTTTAAATTAATATTGTGAATGTTAAACTTAATATGTCATGGATTAATGATATGTTTTGTTTAACGAGTGGTTTCCATGGATTATTGGAACCATAAATACACTACCATAAATATGTTTTGATTTAGATTAGAACCCTAAGTTAAGTTAAGGCTTGGATTAAAGCCTTCACACTTAGGAATTCCAATCAACGTCAACTTATGACATGAGTGTTAATTTAATGCAATACAAAGTAAGGCTCAAGGATATCACATGCTTAACTCCCCAATAATGAACTCACCCCAATCGTTATCAATTTGGTAAATAAAACATAATCCATAAATAATTTCAATTAATCTCTGCAAACAAACCCCCCTAATCAAAATACAATCAACTAAAAACAAACGACTATCACAAAGTGTCATCGTCGAGGATTCGACCCGAGTGCTGCTATACACATTAGCAGAGCACCAGAACCTTGAATGGTCGATAGGCGACAATTGGCCGTGCATTTCAAATGGCTCCGTTGCCGGGGATGGTGCTTTAATTAGTCATTAGTTTCTGGTTATTGTAAAAAAAACACAAAAAAACAAAATTTTAAAAAAAATTGAAAAAAAATCACAAAGAAAAACCCATCTTCTCATAAAAATCATAAACTGAAAAAAATACAAAGGAAAACCCATCTTCCTCATCCTTTCTAAATCTCTCTGAATGCCCTGTAGCCTCCCAAACAATCCCTCAGATTTGTTTGACCCTGAAATTGATAGAACTCTTCGTCGACTTAGGAGGACCATTAGGGATAACCAAATCACCCAAGAACCAATCATTGCCCTACCAATTGAATTAGATATGGCCAATTCTAGGGAACAAACATTGAAAGAACTTGCTACACCTGATATGAATTACCAACCTCTTGGTATTCAATATCCAAACATTGAAGCTGACTTCAAACTCAAATCGGGTTTGATTCATCTTCTCCCTCATTTTCACGGGCTAGCCGGTGAGGATCCACATCTTCACCTTAAAGAGTTCCAAGTAGTATGCTCTACCATGAATCCTCAAGGGGTTTCTGAAGAACAAATCAAGATTAGATCTTTCCCCTTTTCCCTAGCGAATTCTGCCAAGTCTTGGCTCTACTACCTCCCACCTGGTTCCATAAACTCATGGGTTGACATGCAGAGACTTTTCCGTGAGAAGTTCTTTCCCGCTTCCCGAACAGCTTCTATCAGAAAGGAAATAAGCGGCATCCGTCAATTCCCTAATGAATCACTCCATGAGTATTGGGAGAGGTTCAAAAAGCTTGTGGCAACTTGTCCACACCATCAAATCCCTGACCAACTCCTGATCCAATACTTCTATGAGGGGTTATTGGCTATGGAGCGAACTCTCATTGATGCCTCAAGTGGCGGTGCTCTTGTTGACAAAACTCCTGCAGCTGCATGAGAACTCATAAGCAACATGGCTGCAAACATGCAGCAATTCCATACTCGAGCACATGCTCAAGTGAAACAAGCCCAAGAGAATCAATCCATAGAGCCCAAAAAGATGACTGAGTGGATGAGTGAACTTACAGGTCTTGTGCGTCAACTAGCGGTGGCTACCAAATCCCCAACCTCATCCTCTCCACAGTCACTATTCCCTAGACCTATCATGAATTGTGGAATCTACAACTCTCCATCTCATCCGACTGACACATGTCCACAACATCAAGATGATCCATCTGATTCATCTAGTCCAATGGAGCTCAATGCGGCATATGCTCAGTGACACTTCAACCCTCAACAATCAGTTCAATTTGTTAGAAACTTCAACCAACCCCACTCTGAGCCCTTCTCTTCTACCTTTAACCCACCTCTGAGGTATGGTAATCCCATTTCTCATCCTCCTCAGTTCCCTCATCAAAATCCAAACCAGTTCCAATATGGTCAATGTGGTGGTAACATCCATCAAACTTATCCTTTTGTTCCTCAACCCCAAAAGAACAATCCTCCTCCTGGATTCCACTATCCTAACGAGCCTTCCCAATTCCCCACCCAAAACAATCTCTTTCCCAAGAACCAAAATCAAGGCCAACCCAATTTGGGACAAGCCTCTTCTTCTAAACAACCATGGGAAAGTGCTGTAGAGGATCTTGCTTCCTTCACCCGTTCTAGCCTCAAGAACATTGAAACCCAAATAGGTCAACTTGCATCCCACCTTAGCCCGCAACAACCATCCAATTCATCCCAACTCCCAGCTCAACCATTACCCAACCCTAAGGGTAATGTAAGTGCAATTGCACTTAGATTGGGAAAGAAAATTGCTATTCCCCATGCTGATTGCTCTACCTCCCCTTTCGATGTTGATCTAGAAAATTAAAAGAACAAAAAGCTAGAAAAGGAACTTGAATCCACTCCTTCAACTCCTTCCATCCCTCTAAGGAACCCAATTCCTTTTCCTCAAGACATCTACAAGCCTAAGAATTCCTTTGAACCCGATCCTTAAATGCTTGACATGTTTAGACGTGTTGAAGTGAACATCCCCCTCTTAGATGCCATCAAACAAATCCCTAAGTATGCCAAGTTTCTTAAGGAATTGTGCACCCATAAGAGGCAACTTAGGAACATTGAAAATGTTTCAACCCAACAGTCCATTCCCATGAAGTACAAAGATCCAGGGACCTTCACGGTTCCATGTAAAATAGGGAGTTCCAACTTTGATGATGCACTCATAGACCTTGGGGCCTCAATAAAAGTCATGCCCAAATCCATTTTCTCCAACCTTGGTCTAGGTCCCTTGCACCCAACGGGTGTTGTCATTCAATTAGCCAATCGAAGCACTGCCAGTCCTGAGGGGATAATTGAGGATGTTCTTGTTCGGGTCAATGATATTATCTTCCCAGCTGATTTCTATGTCCTTGACATGGAAGGTGAGACGACCTCTTCTCGATCTCGCCTAATTCTAGGAAGACCATTCCTCATGACTGCGAGAATCAAGATTGATGTCCATTCAGGCATCTTATCCATGGAATTCGGTGACCAACTGGTCAAGTTCAACATTTTCCAAGCCATGTGATACCCATCTGAGGATCACTATGCATTCTCAATACATTCTTTTGAGGACACTTCTAAGATTCAATCGAACCCCAATCCACCATGTTCTTCATGTTCTAATGATAAAGGATCTTGTGAAATCTGCACCATGATTAACAAAGTCATAAATGGTGAAGTTGATGTGGACCTCTCATTCATAGACTCCATCAATCTAGAGGAACTTGAAAACTCTCTTGAATCCCACATCAACTCTGACCTCTACTGCTCCACCTTGGACAGTGTTGAGGAAAATGATCCAAACCCATTTGGAATCCCTTCTCCTACTCCTAACTTGTCTAGCTCTCAAATCAAGGCTGAAACTGATCTAAAACCACTTCCTTCACACCTCAAGTATGCATTCGTTTTCCATGATCCCTCCTACCCTGTCATTATCTCTGCTTCACTTTCTGAAACTGAGGAGTCCCAACTTGTTAAAGTGTTATAGGAAAACAAAAATGCATTAGGTTGTACCCTAGAGGATATTCCAGCAATCAACCCTTCCCTTTTCATGCATCACATCCATCTAGAGGAATCATCCAAACCAATTAGGAAACCTCAAAGAAGACTCAATCCACTCATACTTGAGGTAGTTTGGGAACAAATTACCAAGCTTCTTCAAGCTGGTATTATCTACCCAATTTCTGATAGTGAATGGGTTAGTCCAATTCAAGTCGTTCCTAAGAAGGGCGGGATAACAGTTTTCACAAATGAACATGGAGAAGTGGTCACAACTCGAGTGAAAAACAAATGGCGTGTGTGCATCGATTATCGCAAATTGAATGCTGAAACACGAAAAGATCACTACCCACTTCCTTTCCTTGACCAAATGCTTGAGAGATTGGCCAGAAAGTCGCACTATTGCTTTCTTGATGGTTACACCGGATACTTCCAAATTCCAATCTCACCTCAAGACCAAGAAATGACCACATTCACTTGCCCCTTTGGAACCTATGCCCATAGGCGAATGCCTTTTGGCCTTTGTAATGCTCCTGCAACATTCCAGTGGTGTATGATGAGTATATTTTCTGAATTCATTGAGAATTGCATGGAGGTCTTCATGGATGACTTTACCATTTATGGCGAGTCATTTGAATCTTGCTTACATTCACTCTCTTTGGTCCTTCAAAAGTGTGTCAAGTGCAACCTTGTGCTGAATTTTGAAAAATGTCACTTCATGGTTTCAAATGGGATTGTTCAAGGGCACATAATTTCTCAAGAGGGTATCCAAGTTGATCCATCCAAAATTGAGGTGATCCAATCACCTCCTGAACCCAAATAAGTTCGAGACATTCAGTCCTTCCTTTGTCATGCCAATTTCTATCGGTGATTCATTCAGAACTTCAGCAAGATTTCCCTCCCACTCACTCGTTTACTTCAAAATGATGTGACATTAAATTTTGATGAGGCTTGCAAGAGAGCGTTCATTGAACTCAAATCTTCTCTCACATCTTCTCCAATAATCCAACCCCCAGATTGGTCCTTACCATTTCAATTAATGTGTGATGCTTCTGATAGGGCCATTGGGGCTGTTCTTGGTCAAAGAAGAGAAAACATTCCTCATGTCATCTTTTATGCCTCAAAAACATTGGATGAAACTCAATCACACTACACTGTGACTGAAAAAGAACTTTTAGCTGTGGTTTTTACCTTGGATAAATTCCGGCCCTATCTCTTAGGTTCCAAAATCATCATCTTCACGGACCACTCAGCATTAAAGTTCTTACTTAAGAAAAGTGATTCCAAACTAAGGCTAATAAGATGGATTTTAATTCTCCAAGAGTTTTACCTTGTGATAAAAGATAAACCTGGAAAAGAAAACCCTGTGGCTAACCACCTGAGTAGAATTTCTAATTCTTATCATTCTGAAATAATTGATCCTGAATTTCCAACTGAACACCTCTCATCTCTCACTCCAAAGTTACCATGGTATGCCCCAATTGTCAATTACTTGGTTTCCGTTGTTTTCCCGGAATAGTTTTCAAAAGAAAAAAAAAAGAAAAGATGAAAAGTGATTCAAAGAATTATTTTTGGGAATATAATAAACTTTGGAAAACTGGGGCTGACATGGTAATTATGAGATGTGTTGATGAAACTGAACAATCCCCCATCTTGGAATTCTGCCACACAATGCCTGGAGGTGGCCACTTTGGACCACAAAGGAATTCTCAAAAGGTCCTAGATTCTGGATTTTTTGGCCTTCACTCTTCAAGGACCCACATGAGTTCTGTCAATCATGTCCCACTTGCCGAAAGTTTGGCACAATTTCCAAAAGAAATGAAATGCCTCAAAATCCATTAATATTCTGTGAGCTTTTCGATGTTTGGGGCATCGATTTCATGGGACCTTTTCCCCCTTCCAATGGATTATCCTACATTATCCTTGCTATTGACTATGTTTCTAGGTGGGTCGATGCCAAACCCACTAAGAAAGATGATGCTCAAACTGTGAGTGAGTTCCTCAAAACCCATATCTTCCATCGATTCGGAACACCACGTTCTTTAATAAGTGACTTAGGAACTCATTTCTATAATAGAACCATGGAGACACTTTTGAAAAAGAATGGGGTTGTACATAAAACATCCACTGCATATCACCCTCAAACAAATGGAATGGCTGAACTTTCTAACAGAGAAGTGAAAAGAGTGCTTGAAAGAATTGTTAAGCCCACAAGAAAAGACTGGCCCGATAGACTTGGTGATGCACTTTGGGCCTATCGAATAGCCTATAAGACACCCATTTGGATGTCTCCATTTAGGATAGTTTTTGGTAAAGCCTGTCATTTACCAGTTGAAATCCAACATAAGTCATTTTGGGCTGTCAAAACTTGTAATTTTGATTGTGAAAAATCTGGTGAAGAAAGATTGTTGTAGTTGACTGAATTGGAGGAGCTTCGACTCGATTCGTATGAGAACTCCATTCTCTACAAAGAAAAGGAAAAGTCACTCCATGACAAGAACATTCTTCGAAAGGTATTTCATGAAGGTTAAAAGGTAATGCTCTTCAATTCTCGAATTCGACTTCACCCAGGTAAGCTCAATTATCGTTGGGATGCACCTTTTATTATTACTAATGTTTACCCATCTGGTGCTGTGCAAGTCCAAGACCCTTCTTCAAAAAGAACATTCACGGTAAATGGACACCGGTTAAAGCATCACCATGATAGGCCATTCACTTCAGGTTCCACATCGACTTCCATCGAAACCCCATCCACTTCAACAGAACCAGCACTGGATGGAGACCTGCCAAATCCAAACCAGGGGCACCTCTTTCCCTTTAACTCTCTCTCTATCTCTTCCTCTCTCTACCTCTTTATTCTTCTTCCTCTATCTTTCATTTTTCTACCACTTTATTCATCAAACCCTTTCTTTTTATCTTTCTTGTGTGGGTGTGTATTTTTTTTAAAAAACCGTAAAGACTAAAAAAAACCAAAAAACACAATTACTTAAAAAATTACAAAAAAAGAGTCATGCTTACTCACCATCGAGTTTTGAAATTTTTTCCAACCATTTTGGGGAGTTAACCGACATATTTTCATCTCAAAAATTTTTTATTTTCATCATGACTTTGGATAAAGAATTTTGTGTCAAAACTAACACATTTTGAATGCTCAATTTTTGATTTGGAAAATGCTTTTCCCCTACCGTGAGGAATAACATTAGCCTTCATGTCAAGGTCATCTATGGCCATATTTTTCATTTTTTGTCTTCACCACTGATTGTGAGTCTTGATTTTGTGGACCTTCGAGCTGAATTTCCATCTTTTGTGTGCATTAATATGATAGAGGCATTTTCTAAGCAACATGAGAATCAGAATAGCCAAATAGCCTCCCGTTACCCTTACATTGATCCTACTTTTGAAAGCCCCTTTGATCCTATGAAAACCTTTCTTTTGATAGCCACATTATAAGCCTAATACCTTGTCCCACCCAACATCTTCATGGATTTTCATTGTACAATTTATTGAAATTTAAGTGTGGGGGGAATGGACTTCATTTTTGGGCGTACTTTCATTGATTTCCAATGTGTCATCATATGCTTGAGGGCAAGCATCCATTCAAGTGTGGGGGAGAGGTTGTAATTATGTGAGCTTTGGGGTGTATATGTGTAATTTTCATTTGTACAAAAGTCATTGAAAATTGTTCAAAAAAAAAATGAAAAAAAATTATATTAAAAAAAATGAAAAAAAGGAATGGGTTGTGTCTTGGGTGGGTCAAAAATCATTCATCATCAACATTTGATCGTGTTATAACTACTAAAATGAGTTCCATGACAAGATCAAACATGGGTTGGGAGATGACTGTGAGACTTGTTTCAACACAACTTTCGGAAAAAAAGACCAAAAAGAGAAAAAAAAAAGAACACTTGAATCATCTTGTATTGTGTAATTATTTCAAGTCTTCCATGTTGTACATATTCCATCATCTCACCCTATTTCATTTTCTATCTCCCTCACTTTTCATTCATCACACATTCATGCCCTTGTAAATATGTGTTTCTATTTCCTTTCAAATCAAATTTCAAAAAAAATGTGCATTGATTTTTCCATGTGGGTGTTTTTAACCCCTCTTTTCCTTTGGACATTATATACCTACCGTCCCATATCCACTGAAAAACCCCTTAAAAGACCTCTTGATTCTTTTACACATTAGATTTGGGAATGGAAGCTGAGAGCTCTTACAAACTCTTCATTTTCACTTTTTGTTAGTGAATGAGTGAACCTCCTAAAATACATTTTTATCATCTTGAGAGGTGTGAGTTTTGAGTGTCCACATTCTCCATTTCTAAATTTGGGCATGGAAAAATGAATTAGTTTTGAAAAATTGTTTCTATAACAACTTGTGGTGGATTCAAAATGGATGAGTGAAATAGTCTAAACCTCCCCTGATTGGAGAAAACAAAATTTTAATATTTGTTGGTGAGTGAAAATGATTTTGTCATGTTTTTATATTTGTTGCACATGAGGACATGCACAAAGATAAGTGTGGGGGAGTTGATGTTATTAATATTTTCATGACTTATTATATTCCCCCTTTACTTATTTTATATGAAATGTGCATAATTTGTGTGAAATATTAATGTTTTAATATTAAGTATAATATTTGAGCATTTTTAGAAGTAGTCCAATTGAGTCAGTTTAATGTTTTAATTATAACTTTCACTATACTGATCCAAATTGTGTGGTTATTGTTTTTTAGGATTCTCCTTTCAATATACACCATTTAATTAGAAGGAACCATGATCCAAGTCTGCCATTTGAAGGGTCATATGGTCCTCACAAACAAGACCAAATAATCTGTGAACAAACTGGACCAGCCTTGAAGATTGATTTACTGGGCTCAATACAGAAGTTAAAAAACATTAACTCTCCACCATACTTCGGGGGACACTACATGTCATCTTGGATAAAACTTTCATGGCCCAAATCAAAGTACAAGGTTCCCAAATGAAGCTTTGAAGTCCAACCCAGCATTCTGTCCTAGAATTAAAATCAGTATACTATTCATGACATATCTCATTATGTAAGCATCAAATCGAGCTGAGATTTTTCAGTGGAAAATAGGAGATATATGTGGCCTACTTTGTTGAATAAGTCATTCGGATTTGAAGGAATAATCCGGTTAAACAATCCATTCACATTTTGGCCATTGAAAAAGCATGGATAGAAATGGGCAGTTTACCTTTGTTTAATAAAACCACCATAACATTGGATCCACATTTCCAAATGACTCCATATTTTGAGAGTAGTCGGAAACAGTTATTATCTACAACTTTTAAGAAGGAGGGATTCGGATATTCTGCTGTCTGAATAGCCAAATTAGCGATGCAAGTGGAGGGACAGATTAGGAAAGCAAACAGTCCACTCCTTGGGCTATAAATACTCTCCCCTTCTCTCCTTGAGAGGGGTTGGCATTTCAGAAGAGAGGAGATCATATTGGCACGACCAATGCCTTTCTAAAGGCTTGGGAGGACCTTCCATACTCATTTTTTCACTTTAGAGACCTTTCCTCCTCTCTTTGTTTTCACTTACTTTTGTGTTCTTCATTTTTGTAATCTTGTAATTCTCTTTCTTTGTAATTCTGTTTTAATGCAAGTTACTTCTTCAATATATCTTATTCTCATCCACCTTCTGTAGTTTAATATTTATGTTCCTAAAATAGTTTAAATTCAGTTTAATCCCCTTCCCTTCTTTTTCTTTCTCATTCAATCGAAAATCCGTTTTTAATTATCATCATCGTTCGTGTGTGTGTGTCAATGTACCACTCTTTTCTAATCCCTTTCTTTTTCTTCTATTCTTAATTTATCATCATAATTATTTTAACCATAATATTAAACATCCAAATGTCTAAGTAAATATCTCATTGGGGTGAGTTACGATTTGGGGATGTTAAGTGATTGAGAGTTTTGCTCGATGAGTATTATTTAAATTAATATTGTGTATGTTAAACTTAATATGTCATGGATTAATGATTTGTTTTTTTAACGAGTGGTTTCCATGGATTATTGGAACCATAAATACACTACCATAAATATGTTTTGATTTAGATTAGAACCCTAAGTTATGTTAAGTCTTGTATTAAATCCTTCACACTTAGGAATTCCAATCGACGTCAACTTATGACATGGGTGTTAATTTAATGCGATACAAAGTAAGGCTCAAGGATATCACATGCTTAACTCCCCAATAATGAACTCACCCCAATCGTTATCAATTTGGTAAATAAAACATCATCCATAAATCATTTCAATTAAGCTCTGCAAACAAACCCCCCTAATCAAAATACAATCAACTAAAAACAAATGACTATCACAAAGTGTCATCGCCGAGGATTCGACCCAAGTGCTGCTATACACATTAGCAGAGCACCGGAACCTTGAACGGTTGATAGGAGAAAATCGACCGTGCATTTTAGAGTGTCACAAAACCAAATAAAAAACACCATAAACTAATAGAATCATTTTGAAAAAATAGGAGGCCAAGTATCATAAAATACCTCCAAGACCAAGTTCATTGATTAACAACATAGGAGACACCAAAATTTCAAACCTGGAACACCCGAAAACCAATGAAAAACTAGGAACCAAAAGAGGATTTTAATCAAATCAAGGAATTAAAAATATGGGTGTTACATTTATGTTATAATAGTATAATATTGTTAAAATTAGTTTTTGAGACATTTTTTTAATATAACTTTAGGGTTTAATATGGGTTTTAGTAAAAAAAATTAGTTAAGGAACAATTATTTTTTCATAATATTAATGGTATTTTAATCCTTTAGGGATTATATGATCTTGGATGATTAAGGTTATTGTTATGTTTTATCATCATATTTTTTGGGGTTTTATAAGAATTTTGTAAATATAGTTTTAGTAAAAAAGGAAAACTGGTCACATCTAGCATGGTTATAGGTCTTGAACCCACAACCAAAGGCTGACAAAGGAGTATCACCTACCACTATCCTTTGTAATGTTCTTGTATGTATGGATTTGTTTACATAAGAAAAATTCATTGATAAAGATTAATTTAATTTCTTTAAGAATATTAGAGGATCAAATGATTTTCAATTTGATATTTTTATGTGATTAATGACATTACATGAGACATTTTATTGGGTTGAAGTATATATAACCATTAGGATTAACATAAATGATTATTTCGGAAGAATACTTTTTTGGGGGATATAAGTTAAAATGTATTATATCACCTTTGAGGTTAAAACATTATTTAATATTTACTTTATTGATATAATTTGGGATGAAAGTTTATGGAATGATCTAATTTGAACATTTGGTTTTATTTTAAAAATTTGGATATAAAATATATTATTAATTTTAGATATTATATTACATTTGGTCATCCATTTTGGTTAATGTTTAAAGATAAGAGGAATAAATTTCTATCCTTTGTGGGTTTTTTGATCTATTACAAGTTTATTTTAGTTCTTTAGGATTGAAAATTTTGTATTTCTTTATTTATTTCATCAATTATGGATACATTTTAATCACATGAAGATTTTCTCTCAAGAACCATCATATTGATGATTGTATTTACATGATATTAGTCTACTGGGAATCCAAAAAAAGGATATAGGTGTCTCGAGAAGATCCTTCATTTGATGATACGATAATATCAACACAATAAAAGATGATATAATATGTATTTGTAATTTCACTGTCTATGGTACAAAACATAATGGGGTGGAGTTAATAGACATCATCTTATTGATCTTCTGAGACCAGGAATCTCTTCATAGCTACAAAAATGGCTCCCAGAAATATAAACATGGCTAAAAATTTAAACCCACATCCTCTAACAATGATGGTCACGGTAGGTCATGGTGTGAAGAATTAAAATCGTGACCAACCCCCATAGAATGGAACATATTATCCACCAATGAAAGGTGGTTCCATTGATGGATAAACATGTATATTGGCCATTGAATTACCCACCTAAGGTGAAGGGGACAGTAGATCCATTGAATGAAAAACATTACCTCAAAACCTGCCTCCTATTTTGGCCGTAGATGGTTCATTCACTAGAACCAGCGTCAAAACCCTAGCTTCCAACATCACAATCGCTTGTTTCTCCAGCCGATTATCATTTTCTAGGGGAAATCCTTATTAAGATCATCAGTGGGGAATTTTCATGAAACAGAGCATATAGAAAGCCTGTAATTGTTTTGGAAGAACCTAAGAGTATGACGAATGGCAATGTTCTTGAGTAAGGTATACTGAGTTTAGTAAATGGGCATTTCACTGGCACCAATCCCCTGTACGAAATCATCTCCGA
Organism: Viscum album; assembly: GCA_963277665.1. NCBI lineage: Eukaryota > Viridiplantae > Streptophyta > Magnoliopsida > Santalales > Viscaceae > Viscum > Viscum album. The sequence continues at coordinate 584,053,154 of OY728125.1, forward strand.
TGAAAAATCATTTTGAATACTCATCATTTGGTGAAAAATATGAGATTATGGAGAAAATTGATTAAATGAAACTACCACAGATCCTCGAAAGGGTTACATCACATTTTATCAGCACCAAGCAGAAAGCGCTGATAAAATCAACACCTTTATCTATACTAGCTAAAAAAAATGATAAGGGTCACTTGTATCAGTGCTAAAACAAGCGTTGAAAAAGGTGTACCATTTTTCATCACTTTTTTAGCGCCGATGACTGTTTTTAAGAAAAAAATTATTTTATATAAAATTATTCTATTTATATTCAAGAATAATGTTTATTTATATACATTAATTAAAAAACACTTGTTTATAATTTGTATAAATATGATATATTATAATACATAATTTTTAATAATTCAAATATATATATATAATGTTAAAAAAAGTATTTATACGTTTATATATAAATAAAAAAATAAATTTAAATAATTAAAAAATTATAATATTTTTTAAATGATCAATATATTTATTATATTTATAATTATATATAAATAAATTTTAAATATCTTTATTTATAATTATAAATATAAATAATTGAATATATATTTAAATAAATATATCGTTAATGAATATATATATATATATATCATGAGGTAATGATGATATTGATTTTCCTTATTTATGTTTATATTTTAATGTGTGATTATAATTGATCATATATGATCATAAAGTTTATTTGTGGATGTGAGTGTGAGTTATGTTATAAATGTTAATATTACATATATTATGGTGATGCACACATACAAATGTTATGTATTCATCATTATGAATGTTCATTTATAATTTGACCCTCGTATGATTCATTCATGTTATACCCATGAACTTATGATGTTCTCATAAATACTTATAAAATTGCAATAAATATATTTAAATAATACAAATATTTATTAAATTTTTAATTATAAAATTGTAATTATATAGAAATAATTTTTAAAATTTATATTTATAATTATTATTATAACAATATATATTTTAATAATTAAAAAATTACAATAAATACATTTATTATAATTTTATAAGTATATATTTTTATATATTCATATACATATCTATATAGATATATTTATAATTATCTACAAATATTTATAAATATTTTTATTTACAAGTATAATTATAAATAAATATATATATTTTTAAATAATAATGAAATTATAATAAATAAATATATATATATATATATTAATTATATATATATTTTAGGTTCTTGGGGGTATTATTAATTATATATATTTAAATACTTAGGAAATTATAATAAATATATTAAATATATATATTTTTTATAATTTTATAATTATATATATATAAGTATAAATAAATAAATATATTTTTAGTACTGATAAAGATAGACCTTAATCAATGGTGAAAAAGAATTAATAAATTATGTCTATAAACACTATAAAAGAACTAATAAAGGTAGGTTTTATCAGTGATTTCTATTTTAGCACTAATAAAACAAACCTTTATCATCACTTTCCATCAAGTGCTGATAAAAGACTTTCGTTTCACTAAAAACCCTATGAATACCCTACCACCACTCGTGATAAATCTTTTGCGGAACCAGACCTCTACCAATACTTCGTCTTTCACCCAATGCCACCTGCCTCTATTGCCTCCGCTCCCTCCGGTTCCACTTACGTCACCACCAATGCATACACCACCACTGCCACCGCTGACCCAGCACTACCGCTACCCTCCACGACCTCTGCTGCTACCGAGGCCGCTGACCCTGACATGGCCACCTCCAGACCCTGTAACTGTCGTTGTACCTCCAAATCTATGGTATGTTCTTATTTGCGCCTTCTTATTACCTCTTTATCATTTTTATTTCTCTAAATGGTCAGGGAATTCAAATAAATGGTTTATTACATTGTAAACCTTGGATTTTTTTAGTGTCTGGTGTTTATGGAATTCCAATCTATCTTTATCTACCACCATTTGAAGGAAGAGTTTCAATTCAACTGGTCCAATATTGGTGATTCTATACTCTTTAATCTATTCAACATAGCCTAGGAAGGGTAATTGTTTTAAATTCATTGGGAAATAATTGGACTTAGATCAATGATATGATTTATTGTTAATTTTTTAAAAAGGATGTTTTAATTTATTTTTTCAGAACATAATGAATTGTTTTGATCGAATTAAACATGTCATTATTTTATTTACATTTTATTTCATGCACTTCTTTATTTCTGATATATATTTGAAATTTTATTATGTTTAATTATGGGTGTTTATGTGTGTGTAGATGCTTCAATGAATGTTATACCACGTTGACATGATAGTTTTACAAATGTTTTTTATCAATTATTAGTGATGGTATTTTATAAAAACATTATGTAAATAATTAGGTAGAGATGTGGAAATTCTAGAGATATTGGTTATAATATTATGGTCAAACATTTATTGTACCCCTATCTTAGATCTCACACCAGCTTCTGAAATTTTTTTCTCAATGAAGCCATTAATGATGAGTTGACTATGTTGTATTGGTATTTAAAAAATATTTTAGTGCGATGATTCACTTAATTTTTCAACGTATACTATCTCTTTAGGCCTTTGGTAGGTACCCCTAATTGGTTTATTCTTGATATTTTATTGTTATTTTATCTTATGGTTGTATATTAGTAAATTATATTTTATTTAAAAGAAAAATATATGATTTGTCAGTTTTATTTACTAAAACATATGTAATAAAATTAATCTCATTATTTTCCAAAAAATGTGATTTTTTTTGTCTTAGAAAACAAATGGTATAAAATCTTTGATGATATCCTAATAGGATATTTTCTCAAACCATATATATACACATTGCATAATATATAGAATTATTTTTCTATGATACATGTAAAAGGAAAGGGTCACACTTTTATAGTGATGTTCCATAGACACTTGTTAAAGATATAATGATAAAGGGATGTAGAGGTCATCATAGGGAATAAATAGACAATATTCATTTTGTGTTATTTTAAGATATTTACTATAAAGTGATTATCTTTAAAATAAACTTATTTTTGGTTTAACTTTGTATTTTGGATCACGTATGGACAATTTATAGCTCTATATTTTATAAAATGTTGGTAATTTTTTATTCATGTATCTATTATAAAGTGTGTCTCTTGGGATTTATGCCTTTGTGATAATTCATAAGTGGCTCTTTTAAAATGATTCAAGTGTTTTGAAATGATTATTAAAAATTGATATGTGTTCAATATACCCTTTTTTGGTTTTAAATACTTTAAAATTATTTAAACACTTGGCATGGACATAGGTTTAAAGCCAAGTGTTTTTTAACTCACCCAATTGGCTTTGACAAAGGGATGTGAATGTGTTGAAAGAGTATTTAATGATGGTTTAATTTGAAAAAGGGGTGTTTGAAGTTTTAAACAGTAATTTTCAAAATATATAGCATTGGCACTAATTTTAAATGATTAAGTCTGTTAGTCCATGGAGTTTCCTTGAATGGTTAAATAATGAAATTTGGTTTTTTGAAAGTGTTCTTGGAACACATTGATTTATTTTAAAAAAGGTTTGTTATTTTAAAGAGGAATTTGTGTAAATGGCTGGTTTTTATATGGTATTTCAAGTGTGATTTTATAAATATTTTTCAAAGGACATATGAAATGTATCTTTTCCATATTATTTTAAGTTTATATTTTTTTTAGAATTAGGAAAAAAATTACATTATATATGGAAGACATGTAGATTGATGATAACACCATTGAAAGGGAATGTCACCTACTCTATCCAACCCATAGGATATCCATCATGAACTCACTTCCACAAAAGTTGAATTAATGTTTAACCCCATTTCAAATCGTAAACCTGATTTTCATCCAACATCACCCACAAGGTTTAATTTAAGGGATTCCTCTACAATTACATCTTATTTCTAGATTGGGGTTAGATTTTAAGGGGATGAGTCTTAGGAAAAAATAATTAAATAATAAAAATCATTTAAATAAAGATTTTCCCTTATTTTAAAATCCCCCTTTGTGTATTTATTTTATTAAATATTAATACTACTAAATCAAATAAGATGGATATGAATAAAGAATGTATGGATGTCAATCGTATGACAATAGAGTATGAAAATGGATGGAAAGAGTTCTTAAAGTTTGCAAAAGGTCATGCGTATGACCCATATCAAATCCTTTTTCCATGTTTATATAGTTTTTAATAAATACTAATTAGTCTATATGAGTTAGAATAACACTTGATCTGTCATGGAGTAGATCAATGTTATAAATGTTGGAATAAACATGCGATAAAACGAGAATTTTGCTAATGGATGGGATAAAACTACATTTTATGGATCATATGATATGATTGGAAATGTGGACAATAAAGAATAATGTATCAATGATGTATTTATTGATGTGAATGATGATGAGGATCATATTTATGAAATGACAAAGAAAATTTAAGATGAACTTCATGATTATCCAAAAAATTTTGAGAAGTTAAAGAGTGGTGGAAAGGTGCCATTGTATTATGGTTGAACTAAATATATAACATTTTCAGTTTTACTGAAGCTATATAATTCGAATGTAGGCAACATATAGAGTGAAAACAGTTTTATAGAACTACTTTCTATCTTGAATGGCATGCTCCCAGAAGATAATGAGAACCCTAGTTGAACATACAATGCAAAATGAATTCTATGCTTGATGTGTATGATCTTAGAAAGAATACACACATGCTTGAATGACAGTATACTATTTCTAAATGACAAAAAATCACTTAAAGAATACCCAATGTGTGGTACTTCTAAATAAAAGAAAGATGAATATGGTCCTACGAAAGTTGTATGGTACTTTCCAATCATTTTAATGTTTAGGAACCTATAAATAAGTGAGGAGACTGCAGGGAAATTAATTTGGAACACATATATAAGAAATGAAGATGGGAAATTATCTCACCCGATCGACTCTCCTCAATGAAAAAAATTGAACATGAGTATCCTGAATTTGGAAATGGGATGGAAAACCTTCTTCTTCTCTCATTAATATATGGAGTTAATTATTTTGGTATTCAAAGAAGCACTCATAGTACATGGTCGTTAATGTTGTTAAATTATAAATTTCCACTGTGGTTATGCACGAAATGAGAATACATCAGGTTATCTATTCTTATATCAGTACCAAAACAACCAGGTAATGGTATTGATGTTTATTTGGACATATTGATCAAGGATTTGATATTTTTGTGGGATTCAAGTGTTACATTTTATGATGCTTATTGAAATGAAGATTTAATTTTGAAATCCATGTTGTATGGGATGATAAATTACTTTACTTCTTACAGAAATTTATCAGGATATAACATTAAAATAACTCAAGGGTGTATCATTTGTGAACAAGGAACACAGTATGTTAGGTTAAAACATTCATCAAAGACTATGTTTACACGACATCAAAATTTTATACCCCTGACAACATATGTTCCGATCATGGATGATATCATTCTATGGATGTTTAGACAAATATATAACACCATATCCACTAACAGGTGATCAACTATTTGAGAAAGTAAATGTTGTGGAAACAAATTTTTGTAAACCATTTTCAGAAAAACCTTATAAAAACTGGTTGGAAAAGAGATCAGTTTTTTGAATTACCATACTAGAGTTTTCTGTATGTCAAAACTTTTCATGATGTTATTAATTTTGAAAAAATATATGTGATAGTTTCATCAACAAATTGTTAAATGAACCTAGTAAAACAAAAGAATAAATTAATTCTAGGTTAGACATGGTTGACATGGGAAAACAAAAATATTTGGTGCCAGTGAAGGGTGAAAAATGAACTTTTCTTCCTCAAGCTTCTTACACTTTTTCTAGTAAGGTGTGATATATGTTTTTCAACTTCTTGAATGATGTAATGGTTTCAGAGGGGTATTCATCGAATATCAAAAATATCATGTAAATTACCGATTTAAAGTTAAAGGGTTTGAAATCACATGAATTACATGTTCTGATGAAAAATATAATTCCTATATTTTTATTTTTATTTTTTTAAAGAATTTGCATCATAAATTAATCAAGATATATTACTTCTTCAAAGCTATATGAATAAAATATATAGACCTAGTGAAATTTATGATTATGTAAAGGGAAACTATCGTCATATTATGTGAATTATAAATGTTCTTACCTTTATAATTTTTTGATATGATGGTTCATTTGATGCTTCACTTTGTGAGAGAGGTTAAACTATGTGGTCTTGTACAATATAGATGGATGCACCCCATTGAAAGATATATGAATATTTTGAAATGGTATGCCAATAATCAAATTCAGCCTGAGGGTTGTATTGTGGAGTAATATATTATTGTAGAAGCCACTGAATTGTATAACTAATACCTTTAAGGTGTGGAAATATTTGGTTTTCCAAAACCTCATCACACTGGGTGGCTATCAGGTGAAGGAATTTCTAAAAGAGATGTTGGCACAATACATATTATAGATTGGAAACAGGCCAAACATTATGTTTTGAATAAAAAATATTTTGAAAACCAAAAAAAAATAGTAGGCATTAAAATCCCTCAAGGGATAACATATGAATATCAAATACACATAATTAAAACTTTATAGGAGGGTTTCAAGACCATATTTTTTGTGAGTGAAATGAAAATAAGGATTCAATTTTAGAAAAACATTGATCTCTAGTTTGAGGACCAAGTGTGTGTATATTATCTTAAAATGGTTATATAATTAATGGTTATATGTTTTATATAAACGAACATGATGAAGTGAGTTTCATGAAAAATGGTGGAGTAACACATGTGGCTGAAGAAATTTATGTTTTCGGTACTAAGGACTAAAATCCAATTTATTAAAATATGTCATAATTTGGCACCATCAAAAAAATATGGGAGTTGAATTATACAACAATCCAAGTTAGGATTTTCAATGCATGTGGGTTGATAATAGGAGTGGTGTTAAAATAAGTGAATTATGATTCATCAATGTTTATTTTAGTAAGTAAGGGTACATAAAAAATCCAGTTATAATGGAATCACATGCATTACAAGTATTCTTTGCTCCCTATCCCACAAATAGACAAGTGGTAAATTATTCTTTTATTGACCAAAACTGTTGAAGGGTCCAATATAAATTCAGTTGAGGATGACCCTTTATTTGAGATGTCACAATCATTTTTAATGGAACCAATGTTGAAGGCATTTTATATGTCATTAGAGACCATAATAAAGGGTTTTGGATAGTCTATAGAGGGGTAAAATCCCTTCAACCTTTAAAAAAAGAGAGTTCAATAATCAGTTTCTATTTTTTTTTTGTAATATATATTATGTTACCTTATGTTAATATCTATTCACTGTTTCATTTATGTAATCTAAATTAAATTTTAAACCACTTATGAATATAAATACTTCTACACGTGTTGGTGCACCCAATCCCGAGGGGAAAAATGTATATCAACCTGCTGCTGGTTTTAGTGTAGAGGAACAATGGCCTTTTCCACATGCTGGTGATCCCAATCCTCAGGAACAACAGGTTTCTCAACCTGTTGTTGCTCCCAGTGCAGAGGTACAATGACCATATAAACATGCTGATTCTACCTTTATATATGAACAACATATTTACAATGTTGAATATGAGGAAATGTTAGGTGAAAATGGACTGATGAAGTAGAAAAAGTAAGAGAACTTTTTTTTGATGTTGTTATGAAAATTCATTAATGTGAAAATCAAAGGCATCAAATATGAGATTGGATGGAATGCATAGATCCAGCATTCTAATCCCAATGGGACGTGTTCAGTAGTTACATTGGAATTTACACTCGACAATGCATGTCGATTGATGTAGATTCTTGGAACTCTGTTGTTCCCATGCATAAGATACTTTTGTGTAAATATATTATGTTAAAAATATGATATCATTTCATTATTTTACAAAAACATAAAATAATGAAACATCAAATTACACTTCATCATCCCTTGTAGAGTGCATTTATAGTAGATTAATACCACAAGAAATACGTACTAATTATTTCTGTAAGGATTCACAATGTCTTTTTCATAATTCTAACATTACATAATTTTAAATATTCTAAAGGGAAAATAAACCCACAAACAATGCTTAAGTATAAACACATGAAAAGCCAAGAAGTGTGGGATGCATTTACAAGACATTATATGGATGTAAATTTTTAGGTATATTGTGGAAAGTAATACATTATTTGATGATACATGCATTCATCACTTTTATTGAAAATGATTTATTCCTGAATAAAAAAATGAGGGATGAAAATAAATAACTGGAAGCAAAAACAATGTACCCTTATTATAAATTAGGGATGGGGTAAGCTTCAATTGATAAAAAAGTGGTACATATTTTAAATCTACCGTAATAATTTTATGTGATCTAAAACAACAACATAATTATATTCTGCTATTTATATGAACATTTTTTTCTACCAATCCAGATCCACTACCATCCCATTCCATTTCTTATGGAAGGAATCATGCGTAAACAATATGGGTTACTAATAGATGAAAACTCATAAAAATTGTGGGAAACATGTATAGTTATGACATAATAATTTTTTTTGCGTTTAATAACTATTACATAACTATGATTACTTATTTTCCTATATTTTCTATCATGAATACTCACAAGAATCAGTTACACCTCTACCAGATGAACATTTACTATCTATGACCTTGATGTTTCTAGAACAGTATGGCCACAACAGAGTTTCGGGTTTTTGGGTGACACCCCAAACATATTTTGACAAAACAAATAGGAGGATAAAGATAAAGAAATGAAATAGATGAAACCATGACTAGATACCATTTAACAACAATTCGAATGGAACATAGATATGCTAGAAACTTTAATGGGGGGGGGGAGAGAAAAAACCCCAGAACAACCATTGTGTGAAGATCCCACCCCAACCCCGCCATATTTGAGGCAATCGATTCACCTCAAAGAGCTTTATTAATCTTGGTAATCAATATTCTAATTATTGTTTCTATGAAGTGTGAATCAGAAAAAAATACCTTTTTCGTATTGATATCCTGCAGGGTGAAAATGAATGTGATTTATATCTATCAACACACACTGATCGCCTTGTAGTGAGGGATACAATGTTCAATATCCAAGATGATTGTCTACACAATAAACGACTTCCAATAGGTCATGTGAGCGTTTATATAAATGTATATCCTGAGCTGATTGCCGAGAAACATGATCCACTTGATGATGATGATATTAATATGATTGACTGAGCTGTAGGAACATTTATCGCATGACTATCACATCTTCTAAAAAAATATGTTTCCAAGGAGGTATTAATTTAAAAAAATATTTTTAAAGTTATAACTTTAACAACGAATGAAAAAGGTATGAATCGATGAATGTTATTATATATGAAAAAATTTAATGGGGTGAAATTAAAGACTGACTCAAAACCATCTAAAGGGTCAACCAACCAATCAAAGAGATCTTGAAAAAACAACTTTATCCCACCCATTCCATATTCACAATTACTAAAATTGAAGGTTCATGTGGATACCAATTTAGAAAATGGTAGTAGTCACATAGTTTATTTATAATAAAATATACATGGAGATGAATTCGAAGACTATATTGGTTTTGAGAATGTAAATGAAGTCCTTGAATATGATTGGCTAGACTCCTTAGTTGTAAATATATACGTGAGGTATGTTTTCATGATTTTTTTTCCAAAAGATGATATACTATGTTAAATATGACTAAATAAATTTAATATTTGTTTTGGCATATATATGAACACCAATTAAAGGGATTTACACATGATTTTATTTGGAATTTGTAGTCCTAAAAAACCTCAACAGAAGAACAAAAAACAAAATCTAACAAAATGGATGAAATAGTGGCAAACTTGGTCAAATAATTTAAAATCAAACTTTTAGATAACAAATTATTCTTAATACCAAATATATAGGGGTAAAGATCGAAAATTTAATCATATCTTATATATTTTCATCTCTTTGACTACTTATTCCTTTTTTTTGTTTTAGGAAACATTTTATGCTCATTGTGGTCAATTTATATACTCCAAAGATTTATTCCCTAGATTCACTGCATAAATACCCAAAAAACCGAACCCAGATTATGGAATTTTTCAATAAGTAATACACTAAACCCAAGATTTTATAATTGAACTTCATGTTATATAATTTATATTATTTTTTGGAGGATTATGTTATCATTGGGTGATGCATCAATATCATGAAAAATAAGGAATGAGGCCAGGGGATAAGAATAGGGATATTGAAAAGTTCTAAAACTGGACAATTATCAGAGTATATATAATAATATTTCACTCTCCAAACATTTATCAAAACAAATTATTTATTTTTCTCAATACATTTTTATTTTCCAAAATAAAAAAATAGAAAATATTGTGGTTATTATGTTTGTATATTTATGAGAGATATCATATTCCATGAAAAACCTGAATCCATGAAGAGGTATTTTCAAAGATAATTACCATTTAATTTTAAATATTTATTAATCCTTTGTAAATTTATATTTTTTCAGTACAACTATGATTATTTGAAAGACTCATATTCACAATATTATATATTTTTTCTTAGAAGAAAATGGGAAGTATACTTGATTACAGAATTTCAAAAAAATCACAAAGATGTGATTTTTATAGAAGTATTGGATTGTTTCATATTTTTATTTAATTTATTACTTTATCGTACTACTAATATAATATTTTTTTATATACATGTGGATTCCATTGTTCGAGTTTGGGTGGTTTGTTTGAAGCTGCTCATGCTCATGAGAGATTGCGATTCAAGGTTGCAATTGAGATAACGGAAACAAAGAAATGGGTCAATAATGTATACAACCATCATGAATAGTTTAATTACCACTACTTATTTAATTAAGTTTTTTAATAATTTTATCTACTATATTTAAGTTTATTTCCTTATCATTTTTATCTAACACTTAGTTTTTTTTCATAGATCTTAACGCTTTCTATTTCTTCTCTTTGTCGTGCTACCAAAACTGTATAGAGTCGATGTTATTTATCAGAAAACCCTTTCTCATTGAAAACCAAAAGAGTATAGGAAGCTAATTTTTTAATTTTGGTGACTTCTAATGATATAATGGTAACATGAGATTCCACATATCTACTATATTTAAACAACGAGAATTTTGTTTACTTAAAAACATCAATTCGATATGCAATATTGATAGTTTGATAAATAAAGGGAACATAAATCATGATAAAGTTAGATGTTAAGGTTTTGTTGAGACTTTGGGATGTTTAGTAATGATACAAACCTCAATCCAACACATGGTGTGATATTTATGACTCTAAGTGCTACTTTCTATTTATAATTAAAATAAATGTTAGTAAAAAACACAATCGACATACTCAAAACTGAGGAAACCTATTCTGATTGTTTTGATAAATTAAGAAAATATTCCATAAATAATTTTTGACATGTAAGAATTCGTTTAACATCAATATGATACATGATGTTCCTAGTATAAATCAACATGACTCTTTTTATTTAAAATTGGAATTAATTTTTGTAAAAAGAACAAATAAAATACTTAAAATTAAGAAAATAAATTTTTATTATTTTGATACTTTAGTAAAATGACCCATAGTTAATTTGTGATGTGTATGAGTCAACCAAACTGTAATATGATTCATTGTGTGATCGGTATGACTAAAATTTTGTCTACTTATTTAAAATGGCATTAATTTTAGTAAAAAAAGTCACATATTGAAAATAAAAAAAATTGGATTGTTTTGATAATTTACTAAAATGATACATAAGTCCTTTTCAATTTTAATAAATCAACCTCACCTCAATCAAATGTGTGGTGTGAACTCTATAACTCTAAGTGTATCATTTTATTTAAAATTGACATTAATTTTAGTAAAAAGAACAAGTGATATACTAAAATCTGAGAAAATTAATTTGGATTTTTTTATAATCTAGAAAAAATATCCATAAATATTTTTTTATGTATAAGAGTCAAACACTCCAAAATATGATTCAAAATGTTACTGGTATAATTCCAAGCATGTATATTTATTTTAAATTAACATTAATTTTAGTAAAAAGAACAACTGATGTACTAAAAACCAGAAAATGAATTTATAATGTTTTGATACTTTAGGAAAACGATCCATGAGTTATTTTCTATGTGTAGGAATCAACCAAGCCTCAATAGAATTCACAATATGACCAATATAACTCTATGTGTGTCTTTTTATTTAAAATTGACATTAATTTTAGTAAAAATAATAAGTGACATACTGAAAGATGAGAAAATAAATTTGGATTTTTTTGATAGTTTAAGAAAAAAAATACATAAATCATTTTTGATGTGTAGGATTCAACCATAGATCAGTATGATGCACAATGTTACCAGAATAATTCCAAGTGTGTCTATTTTTTAAAAATTGACATTAATTTTAGTAAAAATACAAATGATTTATGGAAAACCAAGAAAAAACCCTTCTATTATTTTTATACTTTAGAAAAAATGATCTATGACCCATTTTTGATGTGTAGAAATCAACCACACCTCAATTGGATGCACAATGTGACTATTATAACTCTATGTGTGACTTTTTATTGAAAATTGACATTAATTTTAGTAAAAAGAACAAGTTTCATACTGAAATATTATAAAATAAATTCATATTGTTTTGATACTTTAGGGAAATGATCTATAAATAAATTTTAATATGTAGGAATCAATTGAACCTAAATATGATTCATGGTGTGACTTGTAAAATTCCAAGTGTTTCTATTTATTTAAAATTGACATTCATTTTAGTAAAAAGAAAAAGTGACATACTAAAAACCAATAAAAAACATTTGGATTGTTTTGATACTTTATGAACAAAATCTACGAGTCCTTTGGGATGTATAGGAATAAACCAAATCTCAATTTGTTGTACGATGTGACAGGTGTGACTAAAAGTGTCAACTATCAATTTAAAATAGACATTTTAGTTCAAAATGTGTCACTCACAAAACACTAAGAAAATTCACTCTGATTGTCTTGATAATTTAGGAAAATGATTCATAAGTCATTTGTGACATGTATGAATCAATATCATGTAGAACTGATGCATGATGTAACCAGTATGACTTTTAATACGTGTTTCCTATTTGAAATGACATTTTAGTAAAAAAATACAACTATCATATTGAAAAAAATAAAACACATTCAGATTGTTTTTACACTTTAGGAAAATGATATATAAGTCATTTTTGACGTTTAGGAATCAAACTCACCTAAATATGATGCACAATGTGTCCGGTATAACTAAAAGTGTCTATTTCTATTTAAAATTGACACTAATTTTAGTAAAATGAACAAGTGACATATTAAAAACTAAGAAACCACAATCATATTTTTTTTATTTTAGTAAAATGATCCATAAGTCATTTATAAATATTAGGAGTCAAACAAACCTCAATCTAGATCACGGTATGACCGCTATGAATAAAAGTGTGTCTTTTTATTTAAAATTGACTTTAATTTAAGAAAAAAGGAACAAGTGACATATTCAAAAATGAGAAAAATAGTATAATCGTCATTATACTTCAGTAAACTGATCCATGAGTCATTTTTTATGTGTAGGAATCAACCTAACCTCCATATAACACTTGGTGTGACCCGTATTACTAAAAGTTTCTATTATTAGTTAAAAATTAACATTTTAGTTCAAAACATTTCACTCACTGAAAACCAATAAAACAGACACTGGTTGTATTTATAATTTATTATAGTGATTCATAACTCATTTTTGTCGGTTATGAAGCAATCTCACATCAAGCCGATTTACAATGCGACCAGTATGACTAAAAATGCATGTTTCCAGTTTGAAATAACATTTTAGTAAAAAAAACAAAACCTGCATACTAAAAACATATAAAATGAATTCATATTGTTTTAATACTTTATGATAATTATCCATAAGTAATATTTATTGGTAGGAATCATCCAAACATCATTACAACTTACGTCATGACCCATATAACTCCAAATGTGTCATTTATATTTAAAATTGTCATTTTCTTAATGTATTCTTTCATATTAATGTTTAATTTATTTGTTTATAGTATTACTAACATGACATTTATTTTCTTCTATATTCAGATCCTTTTTCGTATGTTGAGATGATATGTTCAGCAACTGATACCATGGTCAAACATTTTTGTGAGGGGATTACAGGCGCCAAAAGACGAAACATCAATATTTTTAAATTTTTGTTGGATAATTGTAAATTTAATTATATAAAACATTGTTTGAAATGTATATAGAAATGTTTTTTGTATATACCATGGGAAAACCTTTTTTTATTCATGATTTCAATTAAATTTATATATCATTGTTTGAAATTACAAGTTTTTGATGGGTGTGATGTTATATTAAAAACACACATGCATCAAGCTAGGCCTTTATCAATGCAATTTTGAGAGATAATAATGTTTTTCCTTCATTAGTGTTTTTTATCATGGATAAACGACCCCCTTTGTTAGCGCTGTGATTAATAATGCTTTTATAATGATGTTAAAATCCTTTTTGTGTGCAGTAAAACGAAATATTAGTAGTAGTGGGATGAAATTTTACTTGGTATGTAATTAGTTTTTTTAATTTTCATAGTCTAGACAGTAGACTAATGTCTTAAATCTCAGTGAAGGATATTAAATTAAAAAATTTGTCATATTATCTTCATTTAGGATTAATTGATAGTCTTTTTCACACCCATTTTTATGGTTTTCTGTGGATTATGTTTTTCATGATCACTCGATTTCTTATGATCAATGATCTCTCTCAATATCCATAATTATTTTTACATTATAATTTTCTTCAATATCTATGTTGTTATTTACCACTAATTTTATCCTATTAGGAAACCTAGTTTTGTGTTATTTAATATTACCTTGACACTTTATTTTCCCTCTTTTCAAGAAGATGTTTCATTAAACATTTTTGTGATATGGGATACTAACAAATGTATTTTCAGACCTAATACCCTTAATCAATGAGACTAAGTTCAAATATTTATACACAATTTATTAAATGGGGGAATAATTTTACACCCAGATATTTTAAAAAAGAAAACTATGTTTGATAGTGTATACGACATGCAACACCAAACCAAAATTAACTATTTTTTAAATATGATCATTATAACCTAGACATAAAATTAGTGGGTATGAATAGGATTAATTTATTTATAAAATATATATATATGTCTTATTCAATATAATTTTATTGAAAAATTATTAGGAAATAAAAATTCATTTTTTAATGAATAGATTTAATTCTTAAAAAATTATGTTTTCTTCAAAAATGATTTTTACTGATTTTTGTGAGAAAATATTATAATTAATTTAGGGATCCTTTATAAAATTTATTTGTAAAAATAAACTTTATTTTGAAATAACCATATTAAAACTAACATTAGGTGAAATTTTTGGATCTTTCTAAAATGAATGATATTAAGTGAATAATGAAAATTACCAATTTTCTAATACTATCGTTTTTTCATTAAATAACATAATTTAAAAGTACCATTATATTTTTTATTTATTATTATATTAAAATTTGAACCATTTAATTTATAATAATCCAATTAGTTTCATTTTAGTCATAAAAGTTCATGATTTTAATATAAGTTTTTTATGCCTAAAAACACAGTTATCTAAAAATTGTTTTTAAGTGCATAAAGTTTATCCATGTTAATTAATTAAAATAAACACTAATAAGGAGATATCAAAATAAAATTTATATCATATATATATATATTAATTCATATTAATTTAAATTAATATAATAATGACTTCTTGTTGTAGAGTTAATTTAAGATCATCTATTTCTTGAAAAAATTTATTTTCCTCAAAACCAGTTTTCATCATGTATTTAGGGTATAATTTTAAATTAAATTTTGTAACTTATACAAATATAATTTTGAAAAATGGATTCTATATTTTTAATTAGGATGTATTAATTTGGAAAATAGGCTCTTTTATTTGGGGTTATTATGAATAGTAGCCATAGTAAATAATTGTCCCCACAGTAAGGGTAAATTGGGTAATTAAGGTTGAACTAATATGATAAGGACTAAAAATTGACCCTAAAATCCCTTTTATCATATTTGTTAAGTGGATTTTGGCCACTTCCATTAAATTTTCAAATATATTTTTACTTATTTTGATATTTCTTTGACTTTTACCTTTATAATATTTAAGTAAATGTTAAAGACAAAAATGTCAATTTCAAAATTTTAAAAACTATATTATTTTGTTATAGGGATAAAATAAACTTATTTTCAGTTTTAGATAATCATTTTAAATATAAATTATTTTTTCATGGTAATATATTTTTAATTTTTATTAATTAAACAATTACCTTAAATGCATACACAACAATGAGAGCATATTTATTCAATTAACAGAAAAATAATATAAATGATTTTATAAATATTAAAATTAATATACTGTGAAGTAATTATTATGATCCATAATTTTTTTGATAGATATAAAATTTTAAAGAGGATTTAATGGGTTAAATTTTAATTCCTTTGGTTCCGTTTTTTTATGTCAAATTAGATTAATAATTCCAAAAATTAAATTAAAGTTATTTTGTAATAAATAATATTTTATTAAATGTTTTAAAATTTCTAAATATCCTATATTTGTAAAATTTAATGGTATATGTTTAAACATATCAAATATGGTCTGTGGTACGAAGGCTCTCTTGGTGGCTTGGGAGGTGTTGATCAAGCGTCAGAGGTTTTACAGGAGACTCTTCTTTGTTTTATTTAAATTTTTTGCATCATTTTGGCGATGATGATGTACGATATGAACGAAGATGTGTCGAAGGAATCACTGCGTCCAGTAGTTCGTGGTGGATCGTCGTTCGTAGAGAGGGTTTTGAGTGGCAGTAATGGCTTAATGCGTGGTGACGATGATGGTGTTCCATCAGTTTGGAATTTTTTGGTCATGGTGTTCAGTGATGTTTTTTGTCCAGGTTCTTATTCCTTTTGATGATTTTGTGTGGCTGCTATTAGTTCTGAATTTCTTCAAGGTTCATCGGCGACATCGACTGTGTTCTTCCTGATGGGGCTATATTGGAGGTGATGATGATGCAAGGCTGGTGTTGAGGTGATAGGTTGGTGGACCTGAGGTTTCATAGAACCCAAGGAGTTGACAGAGGGTGTTGGGCTTGATGTTGGGTATTTTACTCCGCAATTTGAAATTTGAATTTAAAATTTCAGGTTGGTTTTTATAGCTCTCTATGATTGATGTTTTGTTTTTATAAATGGATCTATTTTTGGGTTCCCATTTATCCTATAAAAATGTATTATTATAAAATCAAAAAAATAGACTTGGAGGTAATGGATCAATTTTCCTTTTATAGTAACTATATTTACCCCTAAAGAGTAAACAACTTTGTTATCGCGGTCATTTTCAAAAAAGGTTAACATAGGATAAAACCGAAGGATAAGGGTAAAAACATCACCAAAACATTTAAAAACAAAATTGGATGAGATTAATTTCAACCTATCCTAATTATATCTTAATATTTTATTATTTGTATCCTTTTTTCCATGAAAATTATTTTATATTAATTTAAAAATTAAAGAAATTCCAACAGTGTCCCTACCCTCTGTTATAGAAGGGAACTCCCCTCCTCTTTCTTTCCAACTTCAAAAATATTACGATTTAGAGAATAACTAACCAAATACCTTCATTGATTTCTTTATCATTTGATACAGTCCTTTTTTTAATATAAAATCTTCCTAGGAATTATTTTGGAGTAAACTAAAAGAGGTTGTATGAAGAATAGGTATCATTCTTAACTGAGTGTTTTTATTTTATTTCTTCTTTAGCTCCTTAAAATATTATTCAAATATAATGATATAATATAATAATTATCATCCATATAATTATATTTTATTTTTTTAATATCATAACTTACTTCCACCCCCTCTTCAATCAAATAATAAAAAAACAATCATTTCTGTGTACAACGGACTACCGTCTCATGAATTGATATAATTCATTTTCCATTGTTGCTTCTCACATATTTTTATGATTATGTATTTAATATATTTATATGATATTTAGGGAATATTTATAATTCTATAAAATTAATATATCATATATATTTTTATATTTCCATTAATTAAAATATGATAACATCGTACGTTCATACGTGTGGATTGCGACCTCCACAAAGCGATGTGATTCATTTCTCATTACTGCATAACATGGATGGTATATATAATTTAATTTAAAGAAATAATATTAATTTTTTGATATAATTATCTATATATAATTATAAAATAACACTACCCTTCTTTTTATCATGAACATTGAGAAATGGAAACGTTACTCATGCGTACATACGACCTACCATCTATATGATCGTAACATACTTCATTTTTAATAATCACCTTTAATGGTTGGATTTGAAATTATAATTGATGTATAAAAATTATATTTTTTTCATTATTATCATCCTGGTTTAGTGGATTAATATCCTCTTTGACAATATTCAACTTATAAAAGTCATTCTAGACTTTTGAGCAAAATATCATCAAAAGTCAGACACAAACTTAAATTGGTCAAATAAGTATATATAATATTACATTAAGTTGAATAAAATTAATAATGGACCTGAAAAAGTTTCCTAATAAATTAAATAGTTAACAAAATTTTATCATTTAAGAGTTAAATAATGTATGTGACGAGTCAAACTCTATGTAAGGGTTCTTTATCACAAATTGAAAACATTGGGAAATATGTTATATTATACACCTATTTTCTTTTATCTAGTGAATATATTACCCATAGATATGTTATATCATAAAAATATTTATATTCATGGTATTTAATGTGTCATTAGATTTTATTTATTTCATGATTTTTTGATTCAAACATTACTAAAGTGGTTTGGGATTTATGTTTCTTTCTTATTTTAATCGGGATTGTTTATGGTTAAATATACATTTAGGAAAATCACAAGATAATTTTATAATAAAACCCTTTAAATTAATTATCCTTTATTAATTCCTTAAATTTTAAAGTAATAGTACCATTATGCTCTCTTTGATATACAAAATGATTGTGAATTTTTTTTAAGAAAATCATACTTTATTTCTATTTTTGGTTGAAAATGATTTTTGTTCCATATCCAGGTTTTCTAAATAAAATGTCAAGAAATTTTTTAATATTATCCTATGATTTTTTAAAGTCATTTCTTCCCATGTTTTACTTTTTAATGAATGTTTTAGATGGAATATTTTTTTAATCTTCTAAATGAGGTACTTTTTGACCATTTTTTATACTTTCATGAAAGGAATGTTTTATTTTATCTTATACAACATGAATGAGATTTATTTCCATCACGACGACTTAATGATTTAATTCCTCCTTTAAAAGATTCAATGGTTTCTTTTTATTTTTATATATATAACATTTTAGAATTTTTTTATTTTAAATAAGTGATTTCAAAGTGAAAAAGGTATTTTCCTTAAGAAATATTCCATGTGGTATTTTAAAGACCATTTCATCACTAAAAACCAACTTTGATGTTATAGATTTCTTCTAAATTCTATATATTTGTATCATAAAAATATAACTAGATCATTATCTCTTCTTTTGATGGTGTAATAAATTCCTTATGTTGTTATGAACCAACCTAGGTACCCTGGTAACCCAATAACTGAGCCGGTCCTGATATAACCCAAAGGGCATTCCTAATCCCCATGGGTTGGTGAATAGAACCTAGAATCATATAACATACAAGTGGGAACAATTTGCACCACAAGAACACATAAGAAAATATAAAATAAAGTATAAAAATCGATAGGAAAACTACACTGGGATAAAAATACATGAATACAAAGGGGAATAAATGCCAAATTACTACAACCCAATGTAATAAAAGGGAAAATAGCCCCAAGTTCCCTATAGAAACAACTCACCACGTCCAAATATTAATAGTTTGAACCACCTACAAGTTATCCCATACCTTTTCTCGAGCATGGATGAAGAAAGTCTACAAACACTCAAAAGAAAAAGTAGGGTGTGAGCCAATGCCCGGTAGGATACCACCAAAGATTCCATAGCATATTCCAAATATAGATTATCCAAAGGAAATATTTAACTTTTAAAGTAAATACATTTGGAAACTTAAAATCATATTTAAACAAAACATACTAAACAATTTCAAAATGTTGGAAAATACATTCAAAGATCATGCTTTACATTACAAGAGATAGAATACTTTTAAAACAATGTATTATGTAAAAAAATTATATAAAATAGATTATATAAATTTAGAAGATATGTAAAGATGTTAAAACAAATATTTACATACATTTATATTTCAAATACAAATAAACAAGTGAGAAACATTGTCATCTTTCAAAAGGTACGATAGTATTAACCAACTATAGGATTCCACACTCTCTATGTGAACTCAGAAAAATGTATATGCACACATCCCTATGATATTTTCCAAAGGAGACTCTTCACCAACCCGTCGGGGATTTGAAATGTTGCATGTCAGTTTTAGAACATTGAAATAGTGTAGTGTGTATCCAAATAAATCACAAACTAACTAAGGATTTAATGTGCTCCAATATAATGGGAGAAATATTTTAAGAATGTATAACAATATGATCAATCCCATTATTCCATTTAAAAAATTCAAATTCCTTTCCATTAAAAACAAAACCAAGTTTTATTAAAAAAATACTTTTTTCACAAGATAAAACCATATAATTTCTAGCAAATCATTTAAATCCATTTACCAGTTTGATATTATTTCAAAAACAATTCAATCATTCTCACCATTTTTTCTGAATTAAATTCAAACATTCAATTAAAAATATTTCAATCAAATCCATAATTTAAATTCAAAATTTTAAATCATACAATTTTCCACAAACCCACCCCAATTCAATGGAATTGGGGGTCTTCAAAATTTCCATAACAAAACCATTTCAATTCCTCAAATTCATTGGAATTGGGTTTTATCAATGTAATTGAAAGCATGATTGAACATTGGAATTTAAATCATCAATTGAAATAATTCAAGAAAAAAAATTTAATCAATTTGGAAAATCACAATGGAACTACCTACCTATTTATCGAAGAAAGACACTCGCAACATCACCTGTCAATGAGAATGAAGGTGAAGGATACCTTCAAACCCAACCTATAAGCATGATAAAACACAACCAAGAATTGATCAATAAATTCCTAGATGATCCACTATTTAACCCCTACATGATAAGTACCTCAGGTACACAATATTTACCAGCCCACGTCATGATCTCCCAGTCCATGACATACAACCATTACCATGTACACGACGTGTACTTCAGGTACACGTAGTGTACCTGTTCTGCAGTTTGTAGTATACCCAAAAAAATTACATAAGAGGATTTTTAACCAAAAGGGAAATTAGAAAAGGTGGAAAATTACCTGATCAAGGTAATGGGATGTTACAACCTCTCCACCATAAAAACTCTCTGCCTCCAGAAAGCCTATGAAGAAGCTTCCATGACAAAGAGATGGTTTCACCACTCTTTCATCAGTGCCTCTTGTTCCCACATCTTATTATTATCACAAATATGCTACCATAACACCAGAACCAAAGGAATTGTCCTCCCACAAAGTACCTTGGTCTCAGAATCAACTATCCTGACTAGGTGCTCAGTCAAAGATAAACCAGGATCTATATCAAGATCACCCCATCTCAAAATGTGAGATTTTTCAGATAGATGCTTTCTGAAATTCTATACATGGAACACATTATGCATCGATTTCATTTGCAGTTGTAGTGATAATTGTTATGAAACTTACCACACCTCCTCAAAAAACTCAAAAGGTCCAACAAAATGAGGAGAAAGATTTCCTTACCTCCGAAGCCATTGATGACCCAACCAGTGTGAAACATTCAAGAACATCTAGTCACCAACTGATAACTCTAAAGGTCTATGATGTTGATAAACATAAGAATTCTATCATCTCTATGGTGTCAAAATCCTCTGACGAATCAAATGAATATTTGTTTTCATATCCTGTACCAATCATAGTCCAACCAAATAACATTCTCTAACCTCTTACCAACACAACATACATTTACAAGGCCTTCCATACAAGGCCTAGAAACATTCCGTTATGTTCATGGACTAGTAACTGTTGTTTTAAGAGAACTCAACCAGACCCAAGTGATCATCCCAAGCCCCACCAAAGTCAAGGACACAGGTGAAAATAATATCCTCAAGAATTTGTATAGATATTTATGTTTGTCCATCTGACTAAAAATGATGGGTATGCTCAAATGAACCTAAGATCCTAGTGCCTCTTGAAGGCCTCTCCTAAAGAGAGAAGTGAAAAAAGGATCCCTATCAGAGACTAGAAGATGTATCTCTATAAAAACGAACAATATATTTCACATAGAGATTTCCCAACTCCTCAACATTGGTCGTATCATGAATGGGTATAAAGTGAGTAGACTTTTCCAACATGTCGATCACAACCCATATTGAATTATTCTTTCTCTTGGTATGATTCAACCCAACAAAAAAGTAAATAGTGATCTCATCCAACTTCCAAGTTGGTACTGGAAGTGGTTGAAGTAAACTCGAAGGTTTACGGTGCTCGGCTTTCACCAGTTGGCATGTATAGTAGGAGAGACAAACTCAGCAATGTCCCTTCTCATACCTGGCCATCAGAACTACTGCATCATGTCATAGAACTTTTTTGTGGTTCATATGTGCACATCCCAATAAGAATTATGGAAATACCTCATCACTGACTTTCTTTCCTATAACGGCTCAATGAAGTGGTTCTGATAGAATAGAACACCCTCTTAGGAGAAAAACTACTAGGCATCTGTCTCCCCACCATAAAGGTATTCTTTAATGCTATAAAACTAATCATCAAGGTGTTGGTCTTGGAGAATCATCTCTAGAAAATTAGATTTCAACTGAATGCTAGATAAAGAAACCTCATCCCCTTCATCCGGAACTCTAATATGCAATTGTGAAAAAGAGCCATCAAATTCCACTCTTCTGATGATTTTTTCACTTCCTGGGTTGGATGCTTCCTGCTTAAAGCATCGTCAAGGACATTATCTTTCCCTGGGGTATAGGTGATGTAACAGATGAAAGGTTGTATGTACTCCACCCAATGCCTATGTTGAAGATTCAAATATTTTTTAGAGAAGATATAACTCATGATTTTGTAGGCTGAATACACCGAAAACCTTTCTCAAAAAATGTAGTACCACCAACTTTTAAGTGCGTTCATCACAAATGTATGTTCCAAATCATTTGTCAGATAACTCTTATCGTGTGGACTAAGATGGAAAGATACATAGGCCACAACATAATCAACCTTCATTAGAATGCTTCCCAAGACTAAACTTGATGCGTCACTAAATACCACATAGACATGTCCATCTTCTGGAAGAGTTAACATTGTTGCATTAGTCAATAGTCATTTTAGATCTACTAAATAACTCTAACATTTATTATCCCACACAAACTTCACCCCCTTATGAGTCAGTGATATCATCGATGAATCCAACTTTGAGAAGTCCTTCACGAACATGTGGTAATATTCAGTTAAATCCATGAATCCTTGAATCTAGAAGACATTTCATGGTTGCTCCTACATCAAAACAACCTTAACATTTTTAGAAAAACTGATACACCCCGTTCAGAGACCATGCATCCCAATAATTTCACTTCTAAAATCCTAAAATCATACTTTTAAATATTTTCATAAAGGAAGTGATTTATTAGCAGATTCAAAACTATTCTTAGATGTTTCACATGATCATCATCAGACATAAAGTAAAAAAGAATGTCATCCTCAAAGGCTACCAGAAATGTATCCAGATACTCGTGGAAAATCTAGTTCATTAAATCCATAAAAAATAGTATGATCATTTTTCAAACCAAAGGGCATAACAAGGTACTCAAAGTGGTCATAACTAATCTGAATGGTGGTTTTATGAATGTTATATTTTTTATCGTCAACTGATGGTAACCATATCGATGTTAAATCTTTGCAAACCACTTCTCCCCTTTTAGCTAATCAAACCGATCATTAATCCATGGAAACATATATTTTTTCTTTATTGTAACTAGATTGAGCTTTCAATAATTAACACATAAGTGAAGAGATCCATCAACCTTCTTATCAAAGAGAACCGGTGATGCCCAAGGTGACACACTTGGATGAATAAAGCATTTCCCAAAAAGATCATCCAACTGAGACTTAATCTCTTTGTGCTTAGCTGGTGCCATGCAGTAAGAAGATATAGAGATTGGTTGAGTACCAGGAATTAAGTCCACTGAAAACTCAACCTCTCTCACCAATAGAAGACTAGAGAAATACAAAGGGAACACATCAGAAAACATGGTGAGAAATGAAGGAAGATCAAAAACCATTGAATCTCCATCCAAGTCAAAAGAAAACATGGATATTACTTTCCCCAAATCTAAGTAGGACGGTCCGGCTATACTCGACCTTGGGTCCCATTATCATTGAAAGACAAGATGCACACCACTAGGTGTTGTAAAGTAGACCTATCAGAGATAACAATCAATTCACACTTTGATGGAAATGAGTATATCTATCCTGAATATGATGTCAAGATATTTCATATGTAGAACTAGAAAGCTCCAAGCTAGATCGACATATAATAGAGAGACGACACATGCAAGACTATAGAGGCCATGTTCTCTCTTCGTACCAGGGGGTGTAGTAAAATCCATTATACAAGATATTTTATCCATAGAAAGATTAAGAAAATTAACAATATGGGTTGAAATAAAAGGGTGGGATGCACCATTATCAATAAGATCAGTCACTAATGAAGAAGACATTTTAATGGTACCTCTCACAGTCACTGGACCCATGTCCACTTCATTTGGAGAATCTTCCACTACATGAAGAAGCTTTATTCCGGATGCCTGTGGATGGAACCCTTTTTAACAATAAGCATTAGATTTTCCCACAGTGTTAAGAGGATATGATGATCCTGTCCCACTATGTGGAGTAGCTAAGTGATGGAAGAACCTATTTAAGTTTCCTGAACATTCGCATGAGCTACAGTTCTTGGGTGCCTCACAACAAACCCTACTAGAATGTATTTCCTTTCCACACTAGTAATAAGTCAAAGAACATACTCATGGAGCTGTGAGAGGTCTAGAATGACTCTATCGTCGATAAAGTTCAGGCGGATCATCACATTTCCATTTTCTTTTGAAGGAACTAACGTTTCCACTGGAAGAAAATGGAACTCCCATCAACCCTGAATTTCCAGCCAAGTCCATGTCAACCATCATCACCCTATCTAGAAAATCAAAATATATGGGTAGTTTCTACAGGAAGACCTAATAATGGATATATGATCAAAGTCCCAACTCAAACCAACAAGCCTTCATCCCTTCATTAGATATAATCTCATGAAAAAAGGGCACCAGCTTATAAAAGAGATTATAATACTCAGTCACAGTTTTGTCAGCCTGCTCAAGCTAGAAAAACGTAACATCATTATCCAACACCATCATCTTTGGATAGAACTGATTGGTGTAAAAAAATAATAAGTCTTTACACAATAAGACCTCTTGTTTACCTACTGTCACCATCATGTCCCACAATATCCTTCTTAGTCCATCCTGCACAATGGTGGCACACTTCACCCTAATCAATTCTGGCATCTCCAACAAATCAAATAAATGTTATATCTTTCCCAACCATTCCTCAGCATATTGAGGATCAATGTATCCTTTGAAGACTGGTCGATTCTAGAAAATGAACTCTTTAGAACGATTCTAAAGAACTTCTATAATGCCCCAACCCCAATTACCCAGAATTAGTACATTATTACATAACATTGGCATGATATAAGGAATCATGTCCCGAAATATCGATTAGTTTAGTATCCGTGGAAGAACTAGATACTTACATAAGTTTTACATTACATCATGAAATTAAAAAAAACATTGTGTCTCCATTGAACACTCTTATATCCCTTAGACTATTCATACAGGTTAATTGTAATATACTTTTTTTCATCTTAGGAAAAATAGAACATAAGAAAGGGGTGATCTTAGATGCTAAGTAAGGATAACAATACAACGGAAAGTTCCATAAATAAGAATAAACATTTAAGTCAATGTATAGGACTAGAACATAAGCCTTTTAAACTTAAACTTCAGCATAATATGAAAAATATAAATTAAATAATTCTATTTACTTATTCACATGGATATTCTACTAGTCGAATAGTCACATGTAATATCAATAGCCAATTTCATAATTATGGAATGCATAATTCCAGACTTCAGAACCACATATTCAAGACCTTGTTCCAAGACTACAAATAATTTTTTGTCAAGGCCTTGTGCCAAGACACTAGTTTGTCTCATGAGACCTACCGATGCATCGAGGAGCTATAACAGGCTCTACCCATCACATACAAAGTCCAATGCATTCCTCATATGAAACGTTTTAAACAAAACATAAACATTAGTATTAAAACTAGCATACAAAATGTCAATACTTTTTCCATAAACCATGAATGGTATAAAAATAACACATCCATAGTCAAACATATCACAAAACCTTCCATAAAATATGGATGATTTGTATCATAATAAATCAACCTCGATCAAGAATAATATCCCATAAAGTATGTTGACAATGATTAAAATGATTAGTAAAAATCTTCGAGAGAAATGTCCCTTTTTCATGAAATCATTTAAATGTTATACAAAGAAAGTCATTTAAAAGATAGTTTTGAATCAAAGTGACCCATACCACATTGAAACTTTTGAAAGGAATTAAAATTTTAAAACATTCATGTCCATATAAATAAATTCTTAAAACCATTTTGAAAACAAGGACATTAATGAGAAAGGTTTAGAAGAATAAATCTTTGAAACATTTAAAATGATGTTTTAGTAAGAGTTCCTAACCAAATGAGAGATGCTAGAATACAAATAATTGAGGTAATAAAAACATTATAATGTCATGATAAAACTTGGATTCATGAAATACTATGTCAAAATATAGTATATACCCCAAATAAAAGTAAATTGGTGCATAACAAAAAAGAAGTCTCAATAGAATGTAAGTTGAGATGAATTCCTTTATAAAGACTGTATCCTTAGGTTAAGGATAAATCAATGACATAATTATGTGTAAAAAAATATAAATACACTCAATATGATTGTATATTCAGTGTAAATCAATCAGAGGACATTCCCATAGATTCTTGTAAAAACTACACCAATGACTTGGACGTTTCACTCAATGAAAAGAAATTGAGTTAAAAGTTCACTTATCATGTTTCTATTAATGACTTGAGAATTTATAAATTGAGTGATTATGGGTATCAAAATTATATCGACACAAAGGAGAGTGTAAATTACTACATAAGTAAATAAATAGTTATTTTACACATAATCTAGTAATAAAGTATTCAATAAAGTATGCATAAAGCCCAATGAGTGGAAATTGAAATTTGAAATTCCCTTACCGATTTGGTAACATACAAAACATACACCCCAAAAATTAAAGTATATTACACAAATAATACAATTATGGGTAGTATATACACCACAAAAAAGGAAATTGTGGAAATATAGCGTGAATCTCATGGGAATAAGAAGTGAGATGAAAACCCCTTACCTTGTAATTTTCCTTAGTAAAGGGTAGGTTAACATCCTGTATAACAGTGAAATAATTTTTATTAAAATATAAAAGAACCAAATACATAAATATGATATGATATATTATCTTCTAATATTGATTTGTTAATGATATTTCAGTAGTATCATTGTTTTGGTTGTTAACTGATTTATTTTCCGTTAAATATTTTGTTACGTAAGTCATGTTTGTTATGTATAAGCTGTATTTGATTCATATCTAGAATGATATTAATTTCATAAACATTTTTTTAATCATAAAATGGAAATTATTCTTGAATGATTAAGATGAGGAATGAATCTCATCTCGTTCGTTGAGACGGTAATCCGTACGTACGCACGAGCGACAATATCATTCTTTTGATGGTGAAATCGTATATAATTGGATTGTATATCAAATATATAGAATAATTGACATGTTATATTTATTATTTAAATCATTTATAATCATTATTATACCCATCCAAATAATTATGTTTTTGAATAACAAACTACACCATGACGTGGAGACAGTAAGCCGTACGTACGCACATATGGTGAATTTGTCATTTATAGGATAGATAGAATAACAAATATGGTTGTACCATATTTATAATAACATCAATGTTTGTATAAGGTACTGGATTTATTATTTTTTATGGAAACTACAATGAAAGAGGAAGTGTAAGAAGAAAAGAACTTGAAAGAGGGTGGTGAAATTATTACCTCTTTTCGGGTGTTTTCTTTTGAGTTGACCAAAAGGGCTCCTTAGATTAGATTTATGATCAATGTAAGTACTATAGGTTTATTTAAAGGAATTTGGGAGGATATTTGTGTAGGTTTGGGATGAGAAAAATGGATTTGGAGGTGTGAAATTAAGAGAAGGGAAAGTACCCTTTTATAAAAGAGGTGAGGGTCACTTTAGGAAAAGCTTGAAATATTATTTTATAATAAAATCATTTTCAGTTTCTAATGGATCCAAAATGATTTATTTCAAAGATAAGGTGTGGACTTGTCAAAAAAATCTCAAAAAATAGTTTTTTAGACAAGTTTAGGTTACCATTTTAACCTTATCCTTTAAATTTATCTCTTAGTTAAATAGTTTAACTTTTACCGCGTCTTCTTGTATTCTTACACGATATGGTAAATAAACTTACTCTAAACTTCCAAGTGAACCTCAAGTTGTTCATTAATGACATATTTAATATTATTTAATCCCTTTGGCCTAACATTATATTTTTAGGAATATTATATCAACCAATAATATAGTATTTTTCTTAAAAACTAATTTATGTCCATTCTTAAACTATTTGGTATTTTATTTTTGTGAAAGTCATAACAACCTTATCACTTATAAAACATTTATCTAATCAACCATAATATGACATATTGAACTAGAAAATTCGTGCATGGAATCAAAACTTTTAAATTATATTTATTTTAATATTTATTGTATAAAATATTTTAATATTTATAATATAAACTATTTTAATATTTCATTAAGAAGGTAATTAATGCATCATCATTGTTTCATAATTAAATTTAATTATTTAATCTATAAAAATTATAGAAAAAATACCATTATGTAGGAAATATTTTTATATTTCTAATGAATATTTATATTTGAATTTAGCTAATGTTTATCCCTATATTAAAAATGGTTTAGTTAATAAACATTGAATTTAACACTATTTACTCTTCTTTAAATAAAATAATAATAAATGTCCTAATATAATAAAAGTGAACATAAAGGATAATCTTTTATTACTAAGGTTGTTTTTTTCTAAATAAACTTATCCAATAGAATTAGTACATGTGTTAGGGTAATTATAATATCATTTTAACCTTTAATTACCCTATTTACTTTTAACTGCGGTAAATAAAAGTCAGAAGCTAATATGCACCAAAAATTATTTTTATCTTATTGAACCAAATTTTACCTACTAATATTATCCATGTCTCTTATATTTTATAAATTTTATTCACAAAAGTGGTAAAATTATGTTTTATGCAAATTTTCAAATGCTCTAGAAGCTGGGTAAAAGATGGTAAAAAGTTCAATAACATTTTATACATCTAATTTTATTGTTAAATGAATCCATTGAATTAAATTTAAATTCTATAGGTATTATATATCTATTTTTTACTTAAAATAAATTTAAATAAAATAAATAATTATTTAAATAAAAAGTCAGTTTTAAACAATAACGGAGTGTTTTCACTATTCATTAAAAATTGAACGTTTTCAGAAAAATACCAAAAATTTACACTAAGATAATTTTGATATTCTGAATTAAAAAATGAAATCTATTTTTCAAAATTAAAAACATATAGGTTTAATTAATTAATATAAAATTAATTCCCGTTGTTAAAACCTAAAAGCGAGTTTTTGAAAAGTAAAAACTATCAAAATATTAACATGTGTTTATGTAAAATTTAAATGTGAAATTAATTATAATGGCCTAAATTGTATTAAATGACAAAAATATAATCTAATTATACTTAAAAACCATTAAAATTCATAATTTAACACTATAAATTATTTCTATTAAAAAAATTCAATTAAAATTTAGTATTTTTCAGTGTTCATCAAAATATAAAAGTTATCAGAAAAGTACCAAAAAATTTTCCAAAATAATTTTTTATGTCCTGATTATAAATAAGAATTTAATTTCATTAAATTTATTACAAAATTTTTTAAATATTAGTTTTTAAAAAGGGTTTTACATTAAAAGGTTGTAAAATTACATTTTTTGAAATATACTTGTTTTATTTGAAAAAATGAATTTGTTCTTATATTATGTCTAAGAAACACACAATATGGATTCTAAAATTATATGGATTATATTAAATTCAAAATTCAGTTAATACTATTCATAACTTCTTTTTCAATGGATAGTTTAGTAAGTCGTGGTGCGCTCGAATTTGGTGTTGCGTGTAGTGCAAACTATTTAATTTCTTTAAAGAAAATAACTTACCATGAAATCTTGGGTTGTTACATTCTTACCCCATTTTGGAAATTGTGTCCTTGAAATTTTAAAATTGGGATTGGGAACTTCATTGAAATTATCACATCAGAAAAAGAATCAATAAAACTATTACTTTAAAAGAAAGAAAGTGAAGTACAAAGGTCACACAAGATAACCCATAATAGGATTCAATGTAGCAAAACATGGATATTGAAGATAAACTAAGTGTCAAGTTCTGATGGAGAGTGATAGAAAACATGATTAGGATAATGTTAACAGTAAGAAAACCACAAACTTGTGATGGGATAAACAGTCATTAGTTTCCTAGTTGGAAGAGTAAATGGACAAAGTTTTTTGTTTTAAGTTTCATTTCATAAAGTTGAGGAATTTATTTATGAGATTTACTAATAACATAGAGAGATATACTTACTTTTTAAGTAGAGTTTCATCCTTTAATAAATTTCTACCACTAATTCATCTTTTTTTTAAACAATGAGTATTCATGATGACTTGGTCACACCTGAGGTGCTAGAATCAACTTCTAGAGAATCACATGATCCACAAAGGATAAACTATATATTTCCCTTTTCATTAGAGATTAAACCAAACCAAAATGGTTAGTATAAGATCAGATGATCGCCCAAAAGGATATTCCTTTATAGAATGAAATACTAATATTAATTTATAAAATTAAACCAACAACACCCAAAGTTCAATAAATACCATATAATAAACAATTTTCCTTAAAATCCTTAAATATAATCCAAACTAATATTGAAACCCAAAACATAAAAGAATTTTATTACGTATTATTCCACGTTAAATTGTATCACCAAATAAAATAGACTACTCTTAAATTCAAATATTTAAAAGTAATTAACCTAATCACATATTCTCTAGGATAAGTTAATAATTTCCATAAATAACTCAAATCGATATAAATACACAATAAAAACATAGATAAAAATACACCATTAATCCTCAAATAAAATCCCACAGTATTTTATTTTCCTTAGGCATATATTGTTCCCAACAGATCAAACATCTTCCAAAATAACATTTATCACTTAACTACCAAATCATTTTCCTATAATAAGGACATCCATTTGATAAGACATAAGATCCAAAATCAACATAATATTGATTAATAAAACCATTTAACTAAAAATAATTAGTCACACTAACCGGGGACTTCACGTACTCCAGTACTAGGAGATAAATCCCAATTGCACTCTGGTTGTGGGTTCGATTCCCATAGCTTTGTCTGACGTGATGGGTTGTCACATGGTCTGTGTGTTGTCCTTTTTGAAATACTATATTTTATTACATTTCCAAAATGATATAAATTCCTCAAAATAACCATAACATAATCACACCACAAATGGTATCTCATACCTCACATTTTCATCCCAAAATTTAATAACTTGTAATTAGCTCAAATTCAAGGATCATATAAACCCAAATGGTTATTTATAACTATATCAACAATAGAAAAGATAATTCTTACTAAAATAGCATTTTCACATAACAAACTACAGGCTTACACATACAAGAGAAAATTCTTCCAAAGTAATCCCATCAACAAAGAGCACTAATACATTTAAACATTTTATCATCCATTTATTTCCACATAGGTACTTCCTTGACCAAGATGTTATCCTATAAAAGAGAGAATTTACTAAGGTAATTCCCAGGTCCCCTACATTTATAGAAAATGACTCTAAATGTATTTTTGGTGTCATTTTTATTTTCTTCCATAGGACTCTTTATTTTTTCTCGGTAATTATTTACTTTATATACTTATTTCCCACACATAATGAATTTATTTATTCCATTGAGACACTTTACTAGGTATCTCCCCCCACATTCCTTGCATGATAGAAATTGAGCTTTATTTTCTCTATGGTCTCCATTGATGGAGCTCTTATTATTCACTACCTTTCTCTTCTTTTTTGAGTTTGGGAGTTGGTTAATATATATGTTGTTGATCATATTTTTGGAAAAATGATTAGGCATGAACACGATAACTTTTACACCTATCAAAATTACATTTATCCTCTCATTTACATGATTATTACCACCATGTACATCATGTTAAATGTTACTATGACTTCCTTGGAATCCATCCATTGACTAACACAAGAAAGCATAGTGTGAGTCATAAAATCATTTAGAGAATATCATAACACCGTATTTTAAATCTAAAACACCTTAGGATTAACCAAGGTTATTTATTCTCATCTTATATTAAAATAATTAAAATACTTTTGTGAAGAAAATGTGAATTATCCCATGAATATCCCCTGGGATTGTCATAACCAAGAGTGCAGCAAGGCCCGTTTTCATGTACCAGGATACCCTGGGTCAAGCCCAAAACTCCTTGTCAGATTTTTCACTCCTAGGTACATCTATTCCAGAGCCACCTCTACCTAGTAGTATCTAGTCATGAATGTATTTCTTAGAAAACCCACATAATATTTACATTACCAAATTTTTTGGGTGTTCTTCTATATTAATCCTCAATGTCTATCTGGGGGTAATGTTTCCTAATCAGTGTTTTTTTCTAAATCTAACTTCTATGGTTTACACTAAACTTTCTATGATACCAACTCTAATTCCCTGACCCCATTTACCAAGAATTGGTGAATTATTTCATAAAATTGGCATGATAGAAGGAATCATGTTCTGAAAGACTGACCAGTTCAGTAGCCATGGAAGTACTAGATACAAACATAAGTTTTACATTACATCATGAAATTAAAAAAACAACCTTGTGTCCCCTTTGAACACTCTTATATACTCTAGCATATTTTTGTAGGTCAACCATAATACCATTCTTTGTATCCTAGGAAAAATAGAACATAAGAAAGTGGTGATCTCATATTCTTGGTAAGGATAACTATATTACGGAAACTATCATAAATCAGAATAAACATTTAAGGAAATTTATAAGACTTGAACACAAGCCTTTTAAACTTAAACCTCAGCATAATATATAAAATATAAATAAAATAATTCCATTTACTTATTCACATGGATATTTTACTGTTCGAATAATCACATGTATTATCAATAGCCCATTCCATAATGATGGAATGCATAATGTCATACTTCATAACCACATAGTCAAGGCCTTGTGACAAGACACTAGTTTATCTCATGAGACCAACTGCTGCATCAAGGAGCTATAAAAGGATCTACCCATCACTTACTATGTACAATGCATTCCCCATATGAAATGGTTTAAACATAACATAATCATTCGTATTAAAACTAGTATACAAAATTTCAATACATTATCCATAAACCATGAATGGTATAAAAATAACACATCCATAGTCAAACATATCACAAAACCTTCAATAAAATATAGAATATTTGTATAATAATAATCAAACTCAATCAAGATTAATATCCTGTAAAATATGTTAACATAGTTGAAAATGATCAGTAAAAATCTTTGAGAGAAATATCCCTCTTCATGAAATCATTTAAAAGCCATTTAAAGGAAGTAATTTAAAATATAGTTTTGCATCAAAGTTTCCATACCATGTTGAAATTTTTTAAAGGAATTAAAATTTTAAAACATTCATCTACATATAAATAAATCTTTAAAACCATTTTTAAAATATGGACATTAATGAGAATGGTTTAGAAGAATACATCTTTAAAAATTTTAAAATGATGTTTTAGTAAGAGTTCCTAACCAAATGAGAGACAATTGAATACAAATAATTGAGGTAATAAAAACATTACAATATCACAAGAATAAATAGATTCATGATATACTATGTCAAAGTACATTATATACCCCAAATAAAAGTTAATTGGCGCATAACAACAAAGAAGTCTCAATGGAATGTAAGTTGAGATGAATTCCTTTATAAAGACCATATCCTTAGGTTAAGTATAAATAAATGACATAATTATGAGTGAAAAATATAAATAAACTCAATATGATTGGATATACAGTGTAAATAAATCAGAGTACATTCACACATATTCTTGTAAAAACAAAACTAATGACTTGGATGTTTAACTCAAGGAATAGAAATTGAGTTAAAATTACTCTTATCATGTTTATATCAATGATTAGAGAATTTATGAATGGTGTGATTATGTGTATCAAAAGTATATACACACAAAGGTGAGTGTAAATTCCTAGATAATTAGATAAATTTTTTTTTCACCCATAATCTTGGAGTAAAGTAATAAATGAAGTATGTGTAAAGCCCAATGAGTGGAAATTGAAATTTAGAGTTCCCTTACCGATTTGGTAACCTACGAAACATACACCCCATGAAAGAAGTATCATAAAATTATGATTTAAATACCCATAAATTAAAGTTTATTAAACAAATAATACAATCATGGGAAGTATATACACCACACAAAAGGAAATAGTGGCAATATAGCATGAATCTCACTGGAATAAGAAGTGAGATGAAAACCCCTTAACGTGTAATTTTCCATAGATTAGGGTAGGTTAATTTCCTTTATAATGGTGAAATAATTTTATTAAATTATAAAAGAACCGAATACATAAATATGATATCATATATGATCTTTTAATATTGCTTTGTTAATGATATTTCAGTAGTATCACTGTTTTGGTTATTAACTGATTCGTTATCCTTTATATTTTTTGTTAAGTAAGTCATCATTGTTATGTATAGGATGCATTTGATTCATAAACAGAATGATATTAAGTTATTAAAAATTATTTTTAATCATGAAATAAAAATTATTCTTGATTGATTATGATGGGGAATGAATCTCATCGCGTTCGTGGAGACAATAAGTCGTACGTACGCACAAGCGACAATATCATTCTTTTGATGGTGAAATAGTATATAATTATATGGTATGTCATATATAAAAAATTATTAGAATGTTATATTTATTATTTAAATCAATTATACTCATTATTATGCCCATCCAAATAATGAAGTTTTTGAATAACAAACTACACAATAACGTGGAGACGGTAAGTCGTACGTACGCACATATGATGACTTTTTCATTTATATGATAGATAAAATAATGAATATGGTTGTACCATATTTATAATAACATCACAGTATGTTTAAGGTATAGGATTTATTATTTTGGTATGGAAACAAAAAATAAAGTGGAAGTGGAAGAAGAAAAGAACTTGAAAGAGGGTGGTGAAATTATTACCTCTTCTTCGAGTGTTTCCTTTTGAGTTGATGCAAAGGGCTCCATAGGTTGGATTTTTTTTCAAGGTAAGGAATCTAGGATGATGTAAGGGAATTTGGGAGGATATTTGGGTAGGGTTTGGACGAGCCAAATTTCCTTTTAGGTGTGAAATTAAGAGAAGATAAGTACCCTTTTATAAGAGAGGTGAGGGTCACTTTAGAAAAAGCTTGTATTATTATTTTATAATAAAATTATATTTTGTTTATAATGGCTCAAAAATGATTTATTTATAATATAAGGAAGATATGAGTCCAAAAAATCTAAACCAATAGGTTTTTAGACAAGTTTAGGTTACCATTATAACCTTATATTTTAGATTTAACTCTTACTTAAATAGTTTAACTTTTACCATGTCTTCTTATATTCATACACTATATGATTAATAAAATTAATCTAAAAATCCAAGAGAATATGAAGTGGTTAATTAATGATATATATAATATTATTTAATCCCTTTGTCTTAACATTATATTTTTAGGAATATTATGTCGAACAATAATATAGTATTTGTTTTAAAAACTAATTTATGTCAATTTTTACACTATATGGTATATTGTTTTTGTGAACTTCATAATAACCTTATCACTTCAAAAAATATCTAATCAACCCTAAAATGTCATATTAACCTATAAATTTAGTTTATGGTATCAAAACTTTTAAATTATATTTATTTTAATATTTATAATATAAACTATTTTAATATTTTATTAAGAAGGTAATTATTGCATCATCATTGTGTCATAAATAAATTTAATTATATAATATCTAAAAATTATAAATAAAATACCATTATGTAGGAAATATATTTATATTTTTAATGAATATTTATAGTGGAATTTATCTTATGTATAAATCTATATTAAAAATGATTTAGTTAATAAACATTGAATTTAACACATTTAACTCTTCTTGAAATAAAATAATAATAAATATACTAATCTAATAAAAGTGGACCTAAAGGATAATATTTTATTCCTAAGGTTGTTTTTGGCCTAATTACACGTATAAAATTGAATTAAGACATGTTTTAGGGTAATTATAATATCATTTTTACCTTTAATGGACCTATTTACTTTTAACTATGGTAAATAAAAGTCAAAATTTATTGTTCAAATAGATTTACATTCATATTATTAAACCACATTTTACTTAATTATATTAACCACATCTCTTATATTTTTTAAATTTAATTCAGAGAAGCGATAAAATTAATTTTTATGCAAATTTACAAATGCTCATAGAAGGAGGGTAAAAGACGGTAAAAAGTACAAAAAAAATTATACATCTAATTTTATTATAAAATAAATCCAATGAATTACAATGAAATTATATAGGTTATATATATATATTTTTACTTAAAATAAATTTAAATAAAATAAATAATTATTTAAATAAAAAGTCGGTTTTAAACTATAACGTAGTGTTTTCACTATTCATCAAAAATTGAATGTTTTCAGAAAAATACCAAAAATTTATCATAAGATAATATTGATGTTCCATATACAAAAATGAATTATATTTTACCATATTAAAAAATAGAAGTTTCATTAATTATTTTAAAATTAATTCCTGTTGTCAAAACCGAAAAGCACGTTTATAAAAAGTAAAAACAATCAAAAGATTGACTTGTGTTTATGTTAAATTTAAATGTGAAATTACTTATAATTACATAAATTGTATTAAATGATAAAAATATAATCTAATTATACTTTCAAACCATTCAAGTTAATAATTTAACACTATAAACTATTTCAATTAAAAATGTTGTTTTCAATTAAAATTTAGTATTTTACAGTATTCATCAAAATTTGAAAGTTATCAGAAAAGTACCAAGAATTTTTCCAAAATAAAATTTTATGTCCCTATTATAAAGAATAATTTAATTTCATTAAATTGAATATATATAAGTGTCAAATATTGGTTTTAAAAAGAGTTTTCCATTAAAAGGTGGTAAAATTCATTTATTTGAATAATACTTCTTTTATCTGAAAAATGAATTTTTTCTTATATTATGTCTAATAAACACATAATATAGATTCTAAAATTATATGGAGTATATAAAATTCAAAATTCAGTTAATACTATTCATAAATGCTTTTTGAACGGCTAGTTAGGTAAGTCGTGGTGCACTCGATTTTGGTGTTGCGTGTAGCGCAAGCTATTGAATTAATTTAAAGAAAATAAATTACTATGAAATACTAGGGTGTTATAACATCCCCCTAAGGATCCAAAACTGAAACCATAGAGAGAAATTGAGGTTGTGCCTATCATAGAGCTTGTACAATGCGCACAATCACCTCAACCAGATTCAGATCAACTACATGATTTTCTTACTAAGGTTCAATAGCAACCATTTCCTATATCTGATTCGCACGTCTTCTTAGAGGCATGATGCTACACAACATCAAAAGATAAACAAAGAACATTAGATTAATACTCAAACTGAGTAGAAAAAGAAAACAATTTCACTAGAAGCGAAAAATAAGATTTATAATTCAACCTATCCATATCTATATAGGCACAAGACTAAAACTATTCCACAAGACATTTTTCACTAACCACCCTTGGGGATATAAGGTTCATTGCGGTGATAGCATGAAAAACGCTCAATTTCAACTACCTCCTAATTCCCTAAAAGATTTCAAAAATGTATACTGACTTCAAAAAAAATATCAACAACCTCCTTTGATACCAATTTGTCATGAACTAGCTCAAGTACCCTCATTACCTGATAATTGATACAGTCCTCACATAACTCGAAGGATGTTCCCAATCTCCATGGGTTGATGACTTGCACCTGGAATCATACAACATAAAAGTGTAAATGATTTCTTCCACAAGAACGCAGAATAAAAGATAAAAGATAATATACATATCTATAGGAAAACTCCATTGGGATCAAAAGTACCATAATAAAAAGAACTATATAATAAAAAGTACTAAAACCCATATTAATAAATTTGAAAACAACCCCAAGGTCCCTAAGGACACATCTCACCACATCCAAAGCTCAACAGTTGGATCCACCTCCAATAGATCCCATCCCTTTGCTCGATCCTGGAAGAATAAAGCCTATGAACACCTGAAGAAAAAAGTAAGGTGTGAGTCTAATCCCAATAAGATACCACAAAATATTCCATAATAGATTCCAAATATAAATTATCCAAGGTAAATATTTCAAATTTTAAAGTAAAAAAGTTTGGAAACATAAAATCATATTTAAATAAAACATGCTAAACAATTTCAAAATGTCGAAAAATATATTCAAAGAACATTCATTACATTACAATAGATGGAATATTGCTAAAACAATGGCTTAAGTAAAAACTTTATATAAAGAAATTTATTTAAATTCCAAATGAATGTAAAGTAGTTCAAACAAACCATAGAATACATTTACATCCTAAATATAAATAAAAAAGTGAGAAACATGGTCATCTTCTAAAAGGTACAATAGTATTAACCAACTATAGGATTTTGTACTCTCTAAGAGAACTCTGAAAAATGTATACACACACATCCCTATGACACTGGCCAAATGAGACTCGTCACCAACCCATCATGGATGTGAGTTGCTGCATGTATGTTTTAGAACTTTGTAATACCGTAGAGTGTGTCCAAATAAATCACTAACTACCTAAGTAATTCATGCATTATTACATGATGGGTGGACTATTTTAAGAGTGCTTAAAAATATTATCAATCCCATTATTTTATATCCAAAATTCCAATTTATATCCATTTAAAACCAGAATAGATTTTATTGAAAAACATTCCTTTTTCACAAGATAAAACCATGGGGGTTCTATAAAATTATTTTAATCCATTATTTAGTTTAAAATTCATTCAAAAACAATTCCATATTTTCCCCATTCTTTTCATCCAATTAAATTCAACCATTCAATTGAAAATATTTCCATCAAATCAATAAATTTAAATTCAACAATTTAAATCGGACAATTTTTCCCAAACCCACCCCAATTCAATGGAATTGGGGGGGTCTTCCAAATTTCCACGCCAAAACTAATTTAAATCCTCCAATTAATTGGAATTTTGATTTCTCAAAAAAATTGAAATCATGATTGAGAATTTTAATTTAAATCAGGAATTAAAATAAGTCACGAAAATAAAAGTTAATCAATTTTGAAAATACTGAATGGAACCCCCTACCTCTTTCTCAATGAACGAAAATCACAAAAACATCCTTTAATGAGAACAAAGGTGAATGAGACCTTGAAACACAACCTAGAAGCATGATTCAACACCACCGAGCATCGATCAATAAATTACTAGATGATCCATTAAAAACACCAAAGGAGAAAAGAGAGGAACTTAAAGAGAAAGGGATAACCCTCACCTGGGAATCACGATGCAAGTGAAGCAACAATCCAAAGCTGTTCCAATCAAACCATAAGGATGGAAGACTTTAAAAAACATATAGGAAGGTTCTAGGATTGAGATCCTGGAGGTATGTAATGAAAAGGACCATGTAGAATAGATGATCATGCATTTTAAAACTGGATATATGTCGAGTCACAACATGTACCCAAGGGTCCTGACATGTATTCCATTCTTGATAAGTTAAACTAAGAAACCCATTCCCATGGATTAAAAAATTGATATTTAACCCCTACACGATTTGTAACTCAGGTACATGACATGTACCAAATCTTGACATGATCTCCCAACTCATGACATGATCTCCCCATCCACGACATGCAACCAGCACCAAGTACACGATGCGTACTTCAGGTACACAATGTGTACCTATTCTTCATTCTATAATAAACCCATAAAAATCACATAAAAAGTTTTTTTTAACTAAACATGAACTTATAAAAGGTAGAAAATTAATTTATCAATGTAAGGATATGATACATATGTTCATGTCTCAAATTCATTATTTCAAAAATATCATTTAATTATGATGTGAGGCAAGATTTTTCAACCCATTTATTTCCATGAGTAATTATTATGTTTATTTATTAATGTTGATTTAATTTTTTGGAACACATAATCATGAACATGTTATGATGAGTTCACCCAGATATAAAGCAAATTAATTAGGTGAAGCTTTTGTCTCATGATACATCACCTATGGGATTTGGGAGTAATACTAATCCATAATGGGACTCTATCCACCATGTGATTTTTTCTTAGTATTCAGCCTTGAATTATCATTATATCATGTTTTACTTTTATACCACATTTTCCATGTTTCCATGATATTGTGATACCATGTTCTTTATATTATTCTCCCATGTGCTAACTGATGAGAATTCTCTTTTAGGATATAATGTTACACTTTTGACTCACGTGTTATGTTTCCTTATAATGTTTATTACCTTATAAGGAGTTTATGATCACCCATCCTATCTATGTATTATCCAGGTTATACCATGTAGTTTTAGGATCTAAAAGGGTTTTAAGATCTTATTATGAAGATTAAAATAAAGATTATTTATTTTCATATTGATGTTTTTTAAACCTAGTCATCCAAATACACTAGGGATTTTTTATCCTTGTTTTAATTAGTGGTTATTTATATTAAAAATCATGTAATAATATGTGAAAAAGGGCTTGGATCGCTATACTCTAGGTTTGGTTCAAGTGATATTGGGAGAATATTTCCCTTCTAGGCTTCTCTAAATAGCACTTTGATATCTAGGTTGGTTAGTTTCCCCTATATTTATATGTGTGATCATTATCACTTCCATTCCCACTTGATCTCTTTGTTCAGAAGT
This sequence comes from Viscum album, assembly GCA_963277665.1. NCBI lineage: Eukaryota > Viridiplantae > Streptophyta > Magnoliopsida > Santalales > Viscaceae > Viscum > Viscum album. The sequence continues at coordinate 584,094,854 of OY728125.1, forward strand.
GGTTATGGGATGTTTTTTGGAGTATATTTATTAAGATGTGATCTTTATTTATCTTTTTTAGGTTCCATTATGTGATTATCTTTTAGAGGCCAGTTTATGTGTTTATTGTGGTGTGTAATGTGAGATTATTGAGGTATTTGTTGATCTAACTTCCACGTAGACCCATTTTCAAATAGAATTTGATTCTAAGATGTGAGAATAAATTCTTGACCTCCATTAATTTCTCTTACATTCTATCCCCTTTCATCTATGTGAATATACCCTCACGGCTGGTGAGTGACTGGAGTTTGAGGTAGAAAGTTCCATTTCAAGATTATGTTGGTAGAACCTTGAATGATATTGATTTATTAAATGGTTTTATAAATGAATTGGATTGATTAATGAGTAATTTATTTGTGTGTGTAAATGGGGTTTTGAGAAAATATGGTTTCCCCCATCATTTTGGTAAAATAAAATGTATTATCAAAGAATTGTAAAATGGATTGTGAAATAGGTTTTCAAAGAATTTTTTTGATGAATAAAGGGTTGTATGGAATTTTTTGTGAAATGTGAAATGCTTTTGAAATTTATTTGATATATGCTACAACTGGGAAACTTGGGTATTTATGTGGAAGGCGTAGTATTGGGCCTCTTCAATTGGTATTATAAGGGGGTTTACCTTCTTAGGGTGCTCCTCCATTCCTAGATCATAGATGCATAGGATATAGGACTTGACTCACAATGTCTAGGGGGTTGAATATCTAAGGTGTTTCACTTTCCTTAGATTATAGATTCATTAATTTTTGTGACTTTATGTTCACACTTTTCTTTAATTGATATTGAGGTGTGAGTTATATTTTAATTAGGGCCTTACATTATATGTGTGGTGTTTTCCTTTATGTTTTGGGTTTTTACCACTTGGTTTGTTATAAAATCATACATGATTTGACTGATGAAAATGGTTATTGAAATTATTATTTGAAACATTTTACCTGGTTTAGTGAATGATTTATAAAAGGGGAACAATTAAACATGATTTTGATATAAATTTGTTTAATTTCTTATCATGTTTTTTTACATTTGATATGTTAATATTTGGTTTATTGTGTAGATAATTTATATGGAACATTTGGGTGAGACCCTGCTAAGCCTATTTCTATCACACCATTTACACTCCCTTGGTGGCATGTAAACCATATTTTTACTAATGCTGGAAAGTGAAAGTAACTTATGTGAGGCAATGTGTTTTATGTTAGTAGGGTATAGATAGCTAGTGGGACATTTAACGCATATCACATGGAGTGTTTTTTGACAGTTTTGGATTGTAATTTTGGGTTTTTTGATTCAATGGTACATGAAAACTAACATGTGGTATTAGATTGGAAGGTTTTAAATACCTGATTATTTCATAAATTTTTTCCAATGCCTTTGATGATAGAAACGTATTTCGAGTTCCTCTACTTTTTATTGGGAGAGTGATCGATGTTGGAGTACGCTAGCCATTTTGTAGAGCTGGTTTATTTTTATATTGAGGTGGTAATGAATTATCAGTTGAAAGCTCAAAGGTTACTACATGTTTTGTGCCCAGACATCTGATCATAGGTATAAATGATAAATTATTCAACCTATGCTAACAGTTTTTATAATTCTATGATAACAGAAATGGATATGACATGAATGATTGAATACTATGATTATTTACTTCCACCTAGTGGAACATCGGGAAGGAATAAAAAGTTTTACAGTAATCATAGGGGTGGTGGATACAATTTTCTATAGAGGACCTCCTCTAAACAATCATAAAGAGCTAATAGTATATCACCTACTTTCTATTAATGTGGAAAGGTGGAGAACATTCAACGTTCTTTCCCCACACCCATGAATATTTTCAGTGCTTGTGGCAGTTAAGGCCAACTACAAAGGTTTTTACAAGATTTATCTATTACCCATTATGGTCAGGGATATTAATCTCCAAATTCCACTATTGTACAATAACATTATTCAAATTCTATCTATCTTAAACTACATTCCTCAAGATTGAAGCACCTTCACAGAGTGGATGGGTTTTCTATAGCGGTTAACATAGTGCAAGCTATAGTGAGAGGCACCATCATCATTTCACCATCAATATAAAATTCATAGTTTGATAAAGGTTACTAAAAATTATTTATATCTTCCCATTTTATTAAAATGATGAAACTTCCAATTGATCTATTTTCATTTGTCATGGAGTTGGAGATGCCTCTAGGAAAGAGGAAGGAGTAGGGGTTTCACTGTCTGTCATGTTTTCTATTAGTATTTAACATAGAGTTAGTCTAATATTTCTTAATTCTTGTTCTTGGTATAGGTACATAGCATATTTGTATACCCTCATATCATATAGAACCTATTGATCTGAAAGGGAATAATATATAATTAGATGATCCACTTGATAAGGTTTTTTATTATTCCCAATGTTTCACCATGGGAAGAATCCATGCTCTTTTCCAAGAAGGTCCATGGTTATTTTAATATATGTATATACTAATAAATTTTGAATAAGAAATTTTTAAGAATAAGTACCCTTTTCCCTATATGAATGACATGTTAGATTTGTTAAAGATTGTGTACTGGTTTTCAAAAATTGATCTTTAATTGGAATATCATATTCTTATGATCTGAGAGTCTGATATCCAAAATTTCTCTTTCTGATATAGATGTGGACATTATGAATATTTTTTAATTACTTTAGTCAAACTAAAAATCATTCAGTTTTTATGGCTTTGATACAATAGATATTCTATCAGTATCTCAAAACCATTTTCATGGTGTTTGTGGATGATATCCCGGCTTATTCAAGATCTATGTTTCAGCATGAACACTATCTAAATTTGGCATTGAATATATTTGGTATTCACTACCTTTATGGGAATCTTTCTAAATGAAATTTATAGATTCAAGAATTGAGGTTCTTGGGACACATGATTTCACAACATGTTCTCTTATTCTATCCTAAAAAGGTAAAGGATTTATTGTCAGGGGAAGAACCGCAAAACATCTTTGAGATATGGATTATCCTCGGTCTAGTTGGATACTATCGATAGTTATTCAAGGATTTATTAAATATAGAATAACCTTTTAATGATATTATAATGAAAGGGTTAAAAATAACTTTAGATACTAAATTTCATACTTCTTTTGAATAATTGAAATATATTTTAACATTAGCTCCTATTTTATTCTTTCTTGATCTCGATATGGGGAATGTTATAAATTGTGATGTTTATGGTGCTAGTTTGGGTTGTGTGCTTATGAAATATGATCATGTCATGTCCTATGAATATCTTTATCTTTGAAAAAAATGAGAAATATTATCCACTCATGATTTAGATCTAGTCATGGTTATACATGTGCTTAAGTATGGTTTGCATTATATTTTTGGGTAGAGGTTCATTTTTTTTATGATAATAAGAGTTTGAGATATATATTTTCATTGAATTTTTTGAATATTAGGTAAAGGATGTGGGGTAATATCTATAGATGTTCAACTTCCTCATCACCTACCCTCCTAGGAAAGGGAATGTTGTTGCTGACACCCTTAGTAGGAATTATATTTCCCATCCTATCATGGAATCAAAATAATAGTGGAACCTCATGGGGATTTTCCCTTAGTTTCATCTAGGAATGAAGCATGATGATTTAGGTATGGTTATAACCATTGTTAAATTTTCATTATCTACCAGTGAGTCTATTTTTCATAACTAGTTTCAATATGAGAATTTCATAGGAATCAAGGAAATATTGTATGATGGGGAGACCGTTTCTAGTTGGTCTATCCCTTTCGATGGAATTATTTTCTTTGAGAATTAGTTATTTATCCTATTATCTATGAGTAATTTAGTGTTATATGATAAAAATATTTCTTCATGGTCCAATTACCCTAGAACAACAAAGATTTATTATGAATGGAGAGTGTGTTATTTGGTGGCTGAGTATGAAGTGAAACATTACTAATTATGTGTCCCATTATAACACCTATCCATAGATAAAGCAAGAGCACTTGAAACCTTAAATTAATCTACAGTATTTTTTGCAACAAAATTAGAAATGGGATAAGGTGTCCTTATAATTCATCATTGTATTACAATTGACTCATTGAGGAAATAATTCTATCTGGGTTGTGATTGATCGGTTGAATAAAATCCCCCCATTTTATTCCGATCAAAAAAACCACTAAGGTTATAGATCTTTATAAGTTGTATGTGAAGAAGATGTTGGAATTTCATGTGGCCCCCTCTACCATTATCTTTGATTGGGATCCATATTTCGCCTCCTGTTTATAGAAGAGTCACAATATGAAATGAAAACTTAGGTCAAATTGAGTACAAATTACCATACACATATGTATCTTATAATGTGTGGATCTTCGGACTAGTCAAGTTCAATTTTAATTAGAGTTACCCGGTATTAATAAGAATTAATACTATAGATTCTATGTATGGTCCCCCATTCATTCAAACAATTTTTTCGGGTAGAGGTGGTGATTCCTCTATCATGGGACTAAGTCTTATTTAAGAGATATTGGAGGGGATTCTTGATTCACATAGATTCTTGGTAATATCTTATAGACAATATAATTTTTATGTGGATTTTTAACACCATAATTTTTAGTTTTTCATTCGTTTTTAGGTTTTCTTGACAGTTTCTCCTTGGTTGGTTCACCATTAGGTTTGGAATTAGGAAAACATCTCATAGATATGTTAGAATATATGGGAGCACTGTGTTGGTTGGACATGTTTCATATCAATTAGATTTATCATCTTATTTTATGGGTATTCATGATTTTTTCTATATATCTCATCTCTAGAAGTGACATCTTGATTCTTATAATGTTCTGAGTTGGGAAGATTTTGAGTTAGGGTTAGATTATTCCATTATGGAGAAACTAGTAGAGATAATAAATTATCATATGAAATTATTGTGTAGGAATTTTATTCCATTAGTCAAGGTATTATGGTAGCATAGATTAAATTCTCATGATAGTTTTGAGAATGAATCATCATCAATGGAGCTCTTTCCTCGCCTCTTTCCGTAACATTCTTCTTCAGTATGACTTTCTAGGATAAAAAAGTCTTATAGTGGGGAGAATTGTAACATCCTGGTTAAGGTATAGTTTATTTTTAATGTTTTAGTGGTTTTAATTCATTCTCAAGGGTGGAAAAGGTGTTTTAGTTGTTTTTTTTAAAGAACTTGGGCTAGGTAATGGATATAGGATCCATTTCACACCATGAATCACATATTCACAACATGAATTAATTCCAGGAAAAATATATTATTCTGACCCATGATATTAAAAACATAAATTAATTGAATTTGTATTCACATCATGAACTTTGATTTCAAGTTTTTAAATTAACTAAATGTGATTTTTAGTGTACAAGATATCCTAAGAGTTCACATTATGAATTTATAATACAAAAAATGAAATTATTATGTCCATTATATTTATATGTGGTGATAACTTGAATCTTTTGTCATTCACTTCCCTCTACTTTTACCCAATACCTAGGTTTTCTCCAGATGAATTTGGTTGAATCTGTCCCTTTTGGGATTCTCTAATTTTCACTTTGATCTTTGAGTTAGTTGATTTCTCCTATGTTGGTAAGTGTGATCATTATATCTTCCATTAATATTTCATATCATGGTTTTGAAGAATCCATGAGAATTTTTTTGAGTATATTAATTAGGATGTGATATTTCTTGATCCCTTGTAGTTTCCTTCATGTGATTATATTCCAAAGGCCAGTTCTTATATTGGTTGTTGTGTAGTGTGTGAGCTTCTTGAGGTATGTGTTAATCTAACTTCTCTACAAACCCTTTTTCTTATGGAACTAAATTCAATGATGTGATAATCATTGCTACGGATTATTTTCATTTATCTTCTATTCGATTACCTTTCTGATTTGTGTGGACCCCTTCATGGTTATTGTGTGACCTGATTTTAAGGTAGTTGGTTCCATATGTAGATAATATTGGATGAACCTTGAATGCTATTGATTTATTAAATGGTTTTCTAAAATAATTTTCACGATTCATGATGGATTGATTTGTGTGTATAAAAATATTTTTTATATAAAAGATGTGTCCCTTGTTTTAGTTAAAGAAAAGGTTTTCTCAAAGCATTGTGAAATGGATTCTGAAATTGGTTTTCAAAGAATGTTTTTCATGAATAAAGGGTTTTATTATTTGTTTCTGAATTCTGAAATCTCTTTGAAATTGATTTTATATATTCCACACATGGGATCCTAGGGAACTTAGGATGAAAGTGTAGTTTTAGGACTCTTCCATTGGTATTATAAAGGGGTTCACTCTCGGTTGTACTCTTCCATTCATATATTGTATATGAATTGGAACAAAGAAATGATTGGAATTATAGGGGGTTCACTTTCTAGTATATTACTAGTTCCCTAAATTATGGATACATTAATTCTTGGGACTTGATATGCACACTAGGATTTTATTGAGATTGAGGTATGAGTGACCTACGTATCATATCCTTATGTTATCCTTGTGGTGTTTTCTTTTTTGTTTTTTCTTTGTACTACATGGTTTGATATAAAATGATACCATCTTTGACTAATGAAAATGGTTTTTGAAATTAAGATTTGAAACAATTTTACCTAGTTTTGTGAATGATTTGGAAAAGGAAAATTATTTATTATGTTATTGATATAAAACTGTTTTACTATTTCCATTCTTTGTTTTCTTTTCATATGAACATATTGGGATTATTGTGTAGAGACTTGATATGAAACACCTAGGTGGGACACTACTAAGCCCATTTTATCTCACACCCAACACAATAAAATTAGGGTGTGTTGACATTGTTTTTTCTAATGTTGAAATTGGAAATGTGCCACAGTGATGAGGCATGGTTTATTTCAACTTGTAATGGGTACCTGGTGGGGAGATAGTGTAATGTTTCTCACATATCTCATAGAGTAGTTGTTGATAGTTTTGGGTAGTATTTTTGGTTTTGTGGACATGTACATGGGGTTTGTTTCTGGATAATTCTTGTTATATCGCTTATTATTACATTATTTTATTACAAAATATTTCTTTTATGGATTCCTTTAAATATATTCCATGTATCGTGATTTTGTTTGGGATAAATCATTCCATTTGGTTGTTGTTTGATGCTTGGGTGCTAGTCTCCATCCTTTGGTGACCAGGGACGTCATTTATATCTTGTCACTATCTGGTTTAGAGAATGGTTGGATGAGTTTTTTCAAGTAAGTTTTTGATATAGAAAAAAGATTAATGTCTCAATAAAAATAACTAAATGTTAACACATATTGTGTAAATGATATCGATAATAAATCGAGTTTCATGATGGTTTCATCACCCTATATTCTTGATGTATCATTCTTTGAATTTATGGAAAATAACATGATAATTGAATTCCATGACCTTGGACTTGATCAAGTAATTCCATTTCAATTAATGGTATGAGGATATAAACTTCCACTAATTTGGGAAGGGACAAATCCTTTCTCACATTAATTCAGTATCACTCATGACACACCAATGTGTCTTACCATAATGTGAGAATATTTCATCATGGTTTTCATAAATATATAAAATTATGCAACTCAAGATATTCATTAATACTAATATTAAAGTCTATGAACTATTACATACATCCACAATTATAAAAATCCAATGAAATATATAAATGTGTATTTCCTTTTGGTGGGTCATGTTCTTATAATCTTATGATCTAAAAATTTCCAATGGACTACAACATAATAAATTATATTAGATTCATATAATTATTCACCCCTAATAGTATATATCATTCATGTATCATCAATTATATCATCTAGCTATATAATAAATATTTATGAATACTATCGCGATACTTCTTGGTTCTCATCATAGCAGCGAGTTGCTTTGACCTCTTAGTGCAATAGTTATCTTTATAAGATAATCACATACCATATCACACAAGAGAACAATCATGAAATAATAATAACTTTATTAATATTAGAAAATTATGAATAAAGGTAATAATAAATTACATAGTTTCTGTTTCTAGGGAAATAAATTCAAAAGCCTCCCACTTACACTATATTCAACTACAAAAAACACTTAGTCCAGTAGCTCTCACATGAAATTTATTCTTCTTGTGAGATAAGGATTTATTTAAAGGGTCCACCAAATTATCCTACCTAGAAAATCCCCTCATCCTGGCTTCAAACCTTTTAAAAAAATTCATCAATATGAAACACTTCTATAGTATGTACTTCATCCATTGGTGTGACCTTGGCTCCTTTAAGAGAGACACCGCTGTAGTATTATGTAAATATAATGTGGAAGGGCCTTTATTGATAAGAACTACATCGATATCTTGGATAAGTTTCATATAAGAAATATCTTATTTGTTTCTATCATAATCCACTATATACTTAGTCTCCACTATAGAATTTGCAACAACTGGCTTCTTTGAACTCTTCCAACTCATATCACCTCTACTGATACAGAATACATAACCTGATTATAACACCAGATCATTATAATCTATTTGAAATCTATAATATATATAACTCCTAATGGTTGGATCTTCATCTCCTCTATATACCAAGAATATATCTTTTTCTTCATACAATAAAGGATTTCCTTAATAGTAGATCAATATTGTTCACCTGGAGAAACATGAAATCTGAATACCATGCTCACGAATTAAGTAAAAACATGCCTAATACATAATATTGTATACCTGATTGATCCTATCATAGAAGTATATGTGATATTAATCATTCTCTCACTTACCTTTTGTGATTGAGGAAACATTTTATAAGAAAGATATACACCATATGATACTAGAAACAAGAACATGACCCTCAGCCTAGTTGGTGAGGTATCCTTAAGTGAATCCACAAGACCCAGGTTCAAAACCGGGTAGAGGAATATTTCCGAGGTACTGTAGTAGGTACTGTAGCATTCACTGTAGCAGTATTGTAGCTGGACTGTACATTGTGTGGGTACTATAGCCGAACTACACAATGTGCGGGTACTATAGCAGGCACTGTAGCTATTACTCTAGTAGGTACTGTTCGGTACTGTAGTGGCTGTAACTATTCACCTTGGGCCACCAATTTGAGCTTGGAGTCCTTAATACTTTTGGGCCACCCAGGCCTTTAGGGCAGTATGGATTTTGGGCCACATTTAAGGCCTTTGGGCCACCTTAAGGCCTTCGGGCCATATGCAGTTTCCCCAAACACACTACAAAAAATGAGCATCCCCAAAATAGGATTCAGAGCATGTGCACTCACCAAAGCAGAGCCAAATGTATTTGTGAGAATTAGAGGGTATGGCTATGCCATCAGGACCAACCTGTACATGCATGATAATCCTAGTCAGACGGCCATGCGAAGGTGGAGCTACTATCATGATGCAGATGCTGGGGAGGGGAAGTTCCTTGTAGATAGTCTGGTTGAATTCCCTAAAGACCTTCAGTTCATGTAATATCCTAAGACTATGGGCGATGTAATCTCTGAGCCTACGGGCCTAGTAAGGGTTCCCCCTCATCCCTTGAAAAGGGGGTTATCAAAATAAATAAAAATGAAGGCCTTTCATCCATTTGGGTGATACTAGAACCAATACCTTCATGGATTGTCCCAGGCTAAATATTTTTAATATTTGGTCAATGTGTGTACCTTGACTTATATGAATCAGACTCTTGGATCTATCACAAATGATCTTGATACTAAGGATATAAGATTCTTCACTTAAGTCCTTCATGAAAAAATACCTTTTTAAATAGTATTTTACTGTCTTTATGACTGGTATGTCACTTCTAATAAGTAATATGTCATCTAAATATACTACTATGATAATAATCATAATCCCTATAAATTACTTATAAACACATGTGTCAAATTTATTATTAGTGAAATAAAATTATTTTATGGATTCATTGAACTAAATTTTCTATGACCCATATGATTTATTTATTCTATAAATGGAACAATGTATGTTTCATACCCTTTTGGAATTATTTAGAGTCATAGACCCTTCGAGTTGTGTCATATAGACATCTTTCTGAAGGTTCTTTTTAAGGAAGTTTGTTTTGACATCCATCTACCAAATCTCATAGTAATGGAAAGATCATAGAAAAATTATAATTATGATGGATTTAAACATGGATATTGGAGAAAAGGTTTCTTCATAGTTAATTACATGATTTTTTATACAAAAAATAGCCACTAGTCATTCTTTATAGGTACTCACTATAACATTCAAGTCTAGTTTTTTCTTGAATACTCATTTGCAAACAATGTTATTTATATAAACCCAATACAAAAAAATGTTAATTAGTGGTTTTTTTTCATTAGCAATGATCTCAGACCTCAAATTCATCACCCACTCCTACACCCCACAAACAATACAGGTTCGACTCTATAAAATAATAATTTCACACCCCCTAGAATTTTATCCATGATCCTCCTGTTTACAAAAAAACAACACAACCAACTAAGCTATTTTAGATTTTTTTCATCAAATTTATTATGTTATATTTATATATATATAAATTTAAATATTTAAGAAATTAATATTATATATATATATATATTAATATATTTATGTTTATATTTTATATTTTATTTATATATTTTATATTTTATGTTCATATATACATATATATATATATATATATATATGTTTATATTATATATTATATATATATTTATATTTTATGTCTATATTATATATATATATATGTTTATAATATATATATTGTTGGTCAGATTGGATACTCAAGAGGGGGGTGAATTGTCTTCCAATTAAAATTTTTGTTTTAAAATTTTTGTATTAAAATACCCCAATTCATAAAACAAGTTAAACTGTAGTGAATTTAAAAAGATTGTAAATGTTCAATCAGTTTCTCAAAGATTGATTACTTCTCAGTTAACTTAATATGAATATTATGCTAGCTTTTGAAACTAACTTACTAGTTTACAATAATTATAAACACTTGATAATTCAACTATCAAAGTTACTTTAAAACAGATTTATATTTAAAGTACTTAACAACAGAATATTCAAAATAGTTTTAACAAAGGAAATATTCACAGCAGTTTTGAAAATAGAGGTTCAGTCTCATGCTGAGACTTAGTCCTCTCAAAAAGTTTATATAAACTATGATCCAGACCATAGATCAAGGTTTTACAACAGTACTCAGACTATTCAGGTCCTCAGACCTCTACCACAATTCTACGTGGGTAAACAAAAACAATAGAACTTAGGCTGTACAGGTCACACTTGACCTCTTCCACAATTCACAGTGGGATAAAATAAGGTATAAAAAGTTTGATGTTAGGATTTAGTATCCTCCGGTTCAACCGAGGATTTAGTGTGTGTCTAAATAGAGAGATGCGCACACAATGGTCAAAATGTTTGTCAAAGGTATACAATAGATGAAATAAATGGATAATGAGTTTCGAGTGCTCTGAGTGATAGAAGATGATCTCTAGACTCGTTTGGATGTTGCATATGTTATCCGAGTCCTTTCTAGTGAAGATGACTCAAAACAGTTTGTCGTTGTTCTTCCCAGCTATAGTTATTCAGCCTTGTGCATATGATGTTCAGTAAGGCACATCAACTAGGTTTCAGTGTTTATTCCTGGTGAATGATCTTCTTGAAGCTCTCTGGTTTTCATAGATGTTCTCTAAGTTCTTATTTTGTTTCGTGTGCCTTCACACACATGTATGCTCTCTTATTCTTGTGTCTCTTTGCCTGTGTATCTATCTCTAGGTCACTGCAGGTCGATCTTCCTTTTTATTCCTTGAGATCCGACAAAGGGAAATGATTACATCTTGACAGGTATGAGGTATGGTTCCCTAAAATCCAGCAACCAACATTAACTAATAGCAGCTGCATTAAATTAAGAAAATATTTCTGTTGGAATTAAGTAAGAGTTAATTAAAATTCAAACAGTTTTCATGACTGTCGGTGAGTCATGAGATCGGTAGGTCATTTGAATTGCATCTGTTTTGGTAGGTCATTTGATCAGCATTGGCTTCGGTTGGTTATTTTATCATCATCAATTTTGGTAGTTCATTTGAATGTGCATCGGTATCGGTAGGTCATTTGATCAGCATTGGTTTCGGTAGGTCATTTGATAAGCATCAGTTTCGATAGGTCATTTGATCAGCATCGGTTTCATTAGGTCATTTGATCAGCATCGGTTTCGGTAGGTCATTTGAATGTGCATCAGTATCGGTAGGTCATTTGAATGTGAATCGGTATTGGTAGGTCAGTTGATCAGCATCGGTTTCGGTAGGTCATTTAATCTGCATCGGTTTTGGTAGGTCATTTGATCAACATCGACTAGACAGTTGTATCATCAGTGTGACCATTATCATCAGTGTGACCATTGTCATTGGTGCAACCATTGTCATCGGTGCGAACTTTGTCATCGATACGTCAAACTTCGGTTTCAGTGACTCATCCATCAGTTTATTTCATTGTTGTATCATTCCTTTAACTATCAGTAACTCAAGAATATAACTAATGGTGAGTCAAAAATATAACTAACGGTGAGTCAAAAAATATAACTAACAGTGAGTCAAAAACATGAAATCCTCACAAAGTGTCTGTTTAATCCAGAACACATCCAGGTCAATAGTGGACCATAAATACAGATAGATAAACATATGTAGACATGATTAAACATATATACACACATTTAGGACCTATTGAATAAATGACTAAATTGACATATATAAAAACAATGATTTGTGATTATTAAAATAACTATCGCACATAGGGTTCAAAAATCTCCCCCTTTTTGATAATCACAAATCTAAGGCATAAATGAAGAGGGAAGATGATATAACACTTAGTATGCTCCCCTATGTAAAAAGAATATATATTCGATATCATAACATTAGAGCTTAAAGCTTATTTAGAGCTTATCTATTGGTCTCTCCTTTAGATGTTGATTATACTTATATATACTATTCTTTCCCTTTGATATATATTTATACTATTCTCCCCCTATGGGATATATGTATACTATTTATCCTCCTTTTGGGATTATCAAAAAGAAAAAGAGAGAGCAGAGAGAGAGAGAAGAATAAAAAGGTTTCATTGAAATAACATTTGAAAAGATACAAGGAAAAATACACCCTATCAAAAATGACAGACACATCTATTTCTTGGGGTGCAGAGGTGCTTTCCCTTTAGTAGAGGGAGGAAGTGATGGGACAGAAGGTGGTTTAGTGGAAGGTTGATCTGAAAGGATGGATAGAGGAGGTAACACAGCTTGGGTTGGAAGCATAGTGGGTGCTACGGTTACTTGCTGGTGAACATAAGATTCTCCTGAAGGTGACTGCTGAATGACTGGCTGAATATTGGATAGATCCAGAGAAACTAATATCTGACTAGGAGAAACACTGGATAGACTGAGAGGCTCAGTGGTAAGAAGAACAAATTATTTTTCTTTCACATGATGATATGGTTTGATAATATTGATAAAATCCTATGTAACGCCCCAACCCCAGTTACCCAGAGTCGGAGCATTATTACATAACATTGGAATGATCACAAAAGTTCAAGTCTCGAAAGATCGATTAGTTTAGTAGCCTTGGAAACACTGGATACATTCATAAAGTTGACATTACATCATAAAGTGGAAATTACAACGACATCTTGTCTCCACACTAATATCCCCTTATATTATCCCTATAGGTCATTCATAAAATACTTCTTTATATCCTGGGAAAAATAAAACATATAATAGGGTGATCTCAATTGCCCAGTAAGGATAACAATATAGTGAAAACTTTCATAAATAAGCATAAACATTTAAGGCAATGTATAACTAAAATAAAATCCTTTTAAACATGAGTTTCAGCATAATACGGAAAAGATAAAATGAAATAATTCCATTTACTTATTCACATGGATATTCTACAAGTCGAATAATCACATGAAATATCAATAACCACATTAATAATGATGGAATGCATAATGCCAGACTATCATAACCACATAGTCATGGCCCCGTGCCAATACTACAAATAATATTTTCTCAAGGCCTTGTTCCAAGACACTAGTTTTTCTCATGAGACCTGCCGATGCATTGAGGAGCTATATCATTCTCCACCCGTCACTTATTTAGTCCAATACATTCATCATATAAATAGGTTTAAACATAACATAAACATTCGTATTAAAACTACCATATGAAATGTCAATACTTTCTCCATAAACCATGAATGGTATAAAAATAACACATCCACATTAAAACATATCACAAAAAATTCAATACAATATGGAAGTTTTGTATCATAATAAATCAACATTAAATAAGCTTAAAAACCATCAAATGACGTTGACATAGATGAAATCAAAACTATTTGAGAGAAATATCTCTTTTTTGAAATCATTTAAAAGTCACATAATTATAACACAAAACATTTACTTTGAAAATATTCTTATAAGATTGTAAGGGATGCTTCGACGATTTTATAATGGCGTAAAATAGCCGCACCCGCCGTATAAGTTAAAAAAGACATTCTTACCTTAATTCGGTCAAAAAGGTTAAAAAGGACCTTGTTTGGAAAACAACAGAATGATTCCTTTATAAACTTCTTATAAAAAGTCAATTAGGGTATAAATGACTTTAAACCATAGTCTGTAAAATATTAAGAATGATTTGAAATAAATTTTTAAGAAACATGGATGTGGGTGATAAAGAGGTCCCAGTAGATAATTACGTATAAACGACCTCGGATAATGAAGAGATTGTGAAATAAACCCTTACCTTGTACTTTTACTTGGTTTAGGGTAGTTTGACCTCCTATATAATGGTGAAATAATTGTTATTAAATTATACAATAATCATATACATTAATCTTATATCATATATGATTTTTAATATTGATTTGTTAATCATATCTTAGTATTATCATTGTTTTGGGTGTTAAAAGATTCGTTTTACTTTATATTATTTGTTATGTGAGACATATTTGTTATGGATGTGATGTGTATTATTCATATCCAGAATTATATCATGTCCGTATAAATTATTTTTAATCATCAAATGAAATTTAGTCTTGAATGGAGACGATGGGGAATGAATCTCATCGCGTTCATGGAGACGGTAGTCCGTACGTACGCACGAGCGGCAATATCATTCTTTTGATATTATAATAATATATAATTGGATGCTATATCATATATAAATAATAATTATCATGTTATATTTATTCTTTACATCAATTACACAACATTAATATACCCATCCAAATAATAAAGTTTTGAATAACAATTACACCATGATGTGGAGACGGTAAGCCGTACGTACGCATGTATGGTGACATGTCATTCAAGTGATGGATATAATACTGAATATGGTTGTACCATATTTATAATAATATCATAATATATAAAAGATACTGGATTTATTATTTTATAATGGGAATAACAAAGAAATAAGAAGTTTAAGATGAATGGAACTTGAAAGAGGGTGGTGAAAACATTACCTCTTCTTCGGGTTCTTCCTTTTGATTTGATCAAAATGGCTAATTAGGTTAGATTTATGATCAAACTAAGGCATATAGGTTAAATTTAGTTAAGTTTAGAGGATATTTGGGTAGGGGTTGGATGAGAGAAAAGGCATTGAAGGTGTAAATTAGAGAGAAGGGGGAGTGCCCTTTTATAAGAGGGGTGAGGGGTACCTTAGGAAAAACATACAATATTATTTTATAATAAATTAATATTCAGTTTATAATGGTTCAAAATTAAATTATTTTGAGGCTAATGTGGGTATGGGTCTAAATCTTTAAAACCAATAGATTTTAGACAGGTTTGGGTCACTATATTAACCTTATCATTTATATTTAACTCTTAGTTAAATAGTTTGACACTTACCATGTCTCTTTGTATTTTTATATTATATGGTAAATAAACTTACCATATACCTCAAAGAGACCCCCAAGTGGTCCATTAATGATACACATATCATTATATAAGTCCTTTGGCCGAACCATAGATTTTTAGGAATAGAATATCAATTAATAATAAAATATTTGTTTTAAAAACTCTTTTATGTCAATTTTAACAGTATTGGGTATTTTATTTTTGATAATTTCATAACAGCATTATTATTTCAAACGAAATTTATATAACCAATAATAAAATGTCATATTAACCTATAAAGTTAGTTTAATTCATAAAAGGTCTCAAATTACATTTATTTTGATATTTATAATATCAATTATTTTAATATTTCATTAATTAGGTAATTACTGCATCACCATTGTGTCATAAATAAATTAAATTATTTAATGCCTAAAAATTATAAATAAAATACCATTATGTAGGAAATATTTTTATCTTTCTAATTAAAATTTATAATCTAATTTATCTTATGTATAACCCTATATTAAAAATATTTTCATAATTAACCTTTGATTTTAACTCTTTTAACTCTTCTTTGAATTAAATAATAAGAAATGTCTTAATCTAATAAAAGTGGACCTAAATGATAATATTTTATTCCTAAGGTTATTTTTGGTCAAGATACACTTGTCCAATATAATTAGTACATGTGTTTGGGTAATAATAATATCACATTTACCATTAATTACTCTATTTACTTTTTACCGTGGTAAATAAAAGTAAAAAGTTATTATTCACCAAAAATTATTTTTATCTTATTGAACCAAATTTTACTCCTTGATATTAACCGTGCCTCTCAGATTTTAGAAATTACTCTCACAGAAGCGGTAAAATTATGTTTTATGTGAATTTTCAAATTCTCTTAGGAGGTGGGTAAAATGCGGTGAAAAGTTCAACAAAATTTTTATATGTCTAAAATGATTATAAACTGACTGCAATGAATTACATTGAACTTATATAGGTATTACGTATCTATTTTGACCTAAAATATATTTAAATAAAATAAATAATTATTTAAATAAAAATTCGGTTTTAACAAATAACTTAGTGTTTTTCACTATTCGTCAAAAATTGAAAGTTTTCAGAAAAATACCAACAATTCACCATAGGCTAATTTCAATATTCAGAATCCGAAAATGAAGTCCATTTTGAAAGATAAAATTTATAAAATTTCAAAAATTGGGTATTACTATTTATAATGGCTAGTTTGATTGGTCACGGTGTGTTAGAATCTCGAAATTGTGTATAATGCAAGCTATTGCATTATTCAAAGGGAAACGTACCATGGAAGATTGGGGTGTTACATTCTCCCCTCCTTCAAATAATTTCATCCTCAAAATTTCTAGAATATTATTGCTTAAAAAGAATCATGTGGTTCTTCATCATAAGTTCCACAGGTTCCCATGTTGCCTCTTCCATCATATGGTTTCTCCATAGAACATTTACCAGACGAGTCGTCCGGTTTCTTAGTACTTGTTCTCTGGTATCAAGAATCATGATGGGATCTTCACAATAAGACAGATCAGGTTCTAGTTCCAATTCCTCATAGGTGAGTACATGTGTTGGGCCAGGCATGTATTTTCTCAACAGTGATATGTGGAACACATCGTGAACTTTGGAGAGATTTGGCGGCATTTCCAAACGGTAACCTACAGCACCAATTCATTCTAGAATTTCGAAAGGTCTGATGTACCTGGGACTCAATTTACCTTTTTTACCGAAACGTATAACTCCCTTCCATGGATATACCTTCAAGAAAACATGATCTTCTACATGAAATTCCAAGTTCTTCCTTCGATTATCGGCATAGCTCTTCTGCCTACTTTGAGCTGCTTTGATGTGGTTTTGGATTACCTTTACCTTGTCCATCATTTCCTCCACCGGTTCTGGGCCTACAAGTTTTCTCTTTCCCACATCATCCCAACATGTTGGTGTGCGACATCTCTTTCCGTATAACGCTTCATATGGTGCCATCAGAATACTCGAATGAAAGATATTGTTATAGGAAAATTCTACCAGAGGTAAATATTGATCCCACATACCCTGAAAGTAAAGTGAGCAAGATCTCAATATGTCTTCTAAGGATTGAATAGTCTGTACTGATTGTCCATCTGCTAGAGGGTGGTAGGCAGTGCTCAAAAGAAGTTCAGTATAGAAGGCCTTCTGAAGACTCTTCCAGAATCTTGAAGTAAAACGGGGATCACGATTAGAAATAATCGATAGGGGTACTCCATGAAGTATCACAACTTCATTGATAGATATCCTTGATATAAGATCAAGTGGTAAATCTTCCCTTATAGACAGAAAATGTGCAAACTTGGTAAGACAATCAATAATGACCCATATTGCATCTTCCTTTCTAGGAGTCTTTGGTAGTCCCATGAAAAATTCCATCGTGATATTATCCCATTTCCACTTAGGTATGGGAAGAGGTTCCATGACTCCTCCAGGCTGTTGCCTTCTATCTTTCACTTGTTGACAAACCATACATCTTGACACAAAATTAGCAATCTCCCTCTTCATGTTGTCCCACCAAAAATGTTCCTTCAAATCCCTATACATTTTGGTGCTCCCAGGGTGTATAGAGAAATTGTAACTATGAGCATCATCCAAAAATTCCCTTTTTAGATCAGGTATATAGGGAACATAAATTCTCTTCCAAAATTTCAAAATTCCATCTTCATACATAAAGTCACTAAATCTCCCATCATTCACAGCTTTAATCTTCTTTGGAAATTCTTCATCATTTGTATGAGAACTCTTAATCCTTTCTAGTAAATATGATTTGGCAAACATTTGAAAAATCATTGATGTTTCACCTTCTATAGTGATTCCCATATCCATCTTTACTAGATCCATGTATATAGGATCCTTTTCAACTCTCATCTTGTTCAAAACTCCATGATTATTTCTACTCAAAGCATCTTCCACGTTATTTTCCTTCCCTGGTTGGTAGTGTATCGTGCAATAATAATACTTGAGTAGTTCAAGACATCTCCTTTGCCTCATTTTGAGTTCTTTCTGTGATAAGATATACTTCAAACTCTTGTGATTAGTATAAATCTCACATTTCTCACCATAGAGATAGTGTCTCCAAATATTCAAAGCAAATATTACAGCTGCTAACTTATGATCATGAGTAGGATAGTTATGCTCATGAATTTTTAGCTGTCGTGATGCATAGGAAATAACCCTATCATTCTATATTAGGACACAACCAAGTCCTTTCATTGAAGCATCACTATAAATAACAAACCCATCATTCCCAAATGGTAGAGTCAATATAAAAGCATTGACTAATCTTCTCATCAGTTCTTAAAAACATTCTTCACACTCTTTTGTCCAAACAAATTTAACCCCTTTACAGGTGAGCTTCATTAATGGGTTATCCAATCAGGCAATGTTCTGGACAAAAATCCGATAATAACCTGATAATCCAATAAAACTGCGTACCTCGGTTATAATCCTTGGTGATGGCCATTATTGGATTTCTCTTGTCTTAGAATGATCAACAGATATTCCATCCTTATAGACAATATGGCCAAGAAAAGAAATCTCCTGATGCCAGAATTCACTCTTGCTAAACTTCCCATATAATTCATGTCTTCTAAGAGTCTTCAGGATAATGCGCAAGTGATTTTCATGATCCTTGTATATTTTGGAGTATACAAAGATATCATCAAAAAATACCACCACAAAATCATAGAGATATTACTTGAAAACTATATTCATTAGATCCATGAATAAAGAGGGTGCATTAGTCAATCCAAAAGGCATTACTGTAAACTCGTAATTCCCATACATGGTTTGAAATGTTGTCTTCGGAATGACTTCCTTCTTCACACACAACTGATGGTATCTAGATCAAAGGTAAATCTTTGAAAAGTATTGAGCTCCATGCAGTCGGTCAAATAACTCATCGATACAAGGTAGGGGATACTTTTTCTTTATTTTTATAGCATTGATCTCCCTGTAGTCGATACATAACCTCATATATCCATCTTTATTTTTAACAAAAAAGAACATGGGATCCCAATGGAGAAACACTAGGGAGAATAAATCCATTATTACTCAATTAATCTAGTTGTTTATTTAGTTCAACTAATTCCATGGTGGCCATTCTATAAGGGGTCTTCGATATAGGCCTTGATCCATGAATTAAATCAATGGAAAACTCAACTTATCGTTCTGGAGGATATCCAGGTAAATCTTATAGAAACACATCTACATATTCCTTTACAATAGTTACATCCTCTATTTGAACATTCCTTTACTCACCCACAATTATTTCATTCTCTTCCTCCCTGATAATTGACTTTAATTGAGATACCTGGGGTAGATCTAGATAAAATCAGGTGGTGAAGATTATGCTATAAAGATAAGGTGTTCTTTATCATCATCATGAAAAATCATAACCTCTTTCTTCTTAAAATAAATCTTCACATCGTGGTCTGAAATCCAATCCATACTGAGGATTATATTAAATTCAATCATGGGTATGACAATGAGATCAGCAGATAAATAACATTTATATGCCCTAATGGGGACAGATCCACAGAACATTGTAGCAATGATACTTCCCTTAAGAGTTTTAACAGACAACTCCCTTGTTAAATCAAATTGGAAATATCTAATTTGATTAGAAAACTAGGAATATATGAAACAATGAGATGATCCAGAATCAAATAAGGCCTTTTCTAAACTTGAGGAAACCATTAAATTACCTGCCACCACGTCTTTCAGAGCTTCTACCTCAGCAGTAGTGATAGCATAAGCTTGGCCTTGATCCCTTGGCCTTTTCATAGGTAAGTTCCCCTAATGCTTAGGAAATTCATTTACATAATTACCATCTCCCTGTAGTTGTAGCATTGAACATTGGTAGCTTCTTTATTCCCCTTTCAATCACGTTCTTGGGGGAATTCTTCACCATACTTATAACAGACTCCCATTCCCATCAAGAAAGTACCAGGGTATTTCTTACCACATTTACTACAAGATAGATATTCAACTTTTCCCTTCTTCCCCTTATTTCCATTTCCAGAGTGATCAATAAATCTCTTCTTCTCTTTATTTTCTTTAAAGTCATAAGAATTAGAGAATTCTTTTTCTGTATTGATAGCACATGAGATAATATCTTCGTACAATGAGAAGGTTTGTGAGACTAATGCTCGATGGAGAAATGGTTTTAACCCATCAAAGAAACGATCAATCTTACTTCTTGGGTTACGTATATAATCTGCAACATGCCTCACTAACCTTGTAAAGTTAGCCTCATACTTTGCAACATTCTCATCCTCTTTTTGTCTCAGACTCAGAAATTTCCATTCCATATCTGCTCGATGGTCACAAGAAAATTATTTTTCTAAGAAAAGATCTTTGAACTACCTCCATTCCATATTTGATACTTCATCATCTTCCTTTGTGTTTAGAATCAATGACCACCATTATTCACCATCTCCAGTGAGGCTGTAAACTACCATGATAACTTTTTCCCTTTCACTACTCCGCAAAGCCTGAAATATTTTTTCTAGGGAACTTATCCATTTCTCAGCTACCAATGGATTTGTACTCCCATTGAATGTTGGTGTTTGTTTCTTCATGAAGTGATCTAACATTGACCCTCCACGCTGTGGATCAGTGTGATCCATATGGGTAAAGTTATTATTTATAACCTGAGTGAGTTGTCCCAATATGGTGATTAGCTGATCAGCACTAGTTGTATCACCAGATCCACTATAATTATCATGAACAGGAGGGAAATCCCTACATGGAGTGCGTGAATTGATACGGTTTCTATTTCTTCCACTACACACCATTTCTAAACAATGGCATAAACTAGATTTGTTTATGAATCAAAATACATAATTCCATACTTATAAAAACACATAACATAAATTGAACTATTTATGGATATAATCCATAATCATAAAAATGTTTTCATTGAAGAAGTATATACTCATAAACCCTTTATAATGGTTTGTAAAGAAAATGAGAATTATCCTAAGCATATCTCCCAGGAGTGTCGTAACCAAGAGTACAACAAGGCCCCTTGTCGTGCACCAGTTCCCATTCGAGTCTAGCACAAAGCAGTGTTTTCGGGTTTTTTCTTTAGGTACATCTGTGCTAGAGCTACCTCTACCTGCTCGTATCCAGACATGGATGTATTGCTCAGAAAACTCACAAAATCTATACAATACCAAAATTCTAGGAAGTTCTTCTATACTCATCCTCAAAGTATATCTTAGGGCTATGTACTCTAATCAGAGTTTATCTAAATCTAGCTTCCAAGGTTTGTACAAAACTTCTTCTAATACCAATTGTAATGCCCCAACCCCAGTTACCCATAGTCGGTGCATTATTACATAACATTGGAATGATCACAAAAGAACACGTCTCGAAAGATCGATTAGTTTAGTAGCCTTGTAAACACTATATACATTCATAAAGTTTACATTACATCGTAAAGTGAAAACTACAACGACATCTTGTCTCCACCCTCATATCCCCTTATAATATCCCTGCAGTTCATTCATAAAATACTTATTCACATCCTGGGAAAAATAAAACATAGAAAGGGGTGAGCTCAAATGCCCAGTAAGGATAACAATATAGCAGAAACTTTCATAAATAAGCTTAAACATTTAAGGCAATGTATAAATAAAACAAAAACCTTTTAAACTTGAACATTAGCATAATATAGAAAAGATAAAATAAAATAATGCCATTTACTTATTCACATGGATATTTTATAAGTATAATAATCACATGAAATATCAATTACCACTTTCATAATGATGGAATGCATAATGCCAGACTATCATAACCACATAGTCAAGGCCTCATGCCATGACAACAAATAAGATTTTGTCAAGGACTTATGCCAAGAAACTATATTGTCTCATGAGACCTACCGATGAATCAAGAAGCTATAGCGGGCTCCACCCGTCACTTATTTAGTCCAATGCATTCCTCATATGAACAGGTTTAAACATGACATAAACATTCGTATTAAAAATAGCATACAAAATGTCAATAATTTCTCTATAAACCATGAATGGTATAAATATAACACATCCACATTCAAACATATCACAAAACCTTCAATACAATATGGATGTTTTGTATCATAATAAATCAACTTCAAATAAGTTTAAAATCCAATAAAGGATGTTGACATAGATGAAATCAAAACTATTTGAGTGAAATATCTCTTTTTTGAAATCATTTAAAAGTCAAATAATTATAAAAGAAAACATTTACTTTGAAAATATTCTTATAAGCGTTTATGTGAAGCTTCGATGATTTTATAATGGCAGAAAATAGCCACACCCACCGTATAAGTTAAAAAAGAAATTCTTACCTTAATTCTATCGAAAAGGTTAAAAAGGACCATGTTTGGAAAACGATAGAAAGATTCCTTTATAAACTTCATATAAAAATTCAATGAGGGTATAAATGACTTTAACCCATAGTCTTTAAAATAGTTATAATGGTTTTAAATACATTTTTTAGAAACATGGATGTGGATGATAAAGAGGTCCCAGTAGATAATTACGTATAAACAACCTCAGATAATGAAGAGATTGTGAAATAAACCCTTACATTGTACTTTTCCTTGGTTAAGGGTAGGTTAACCTCCTGTATAATGGTGTAATAATTGATATTAAATTATACAAGAATCATATACATTAATATGATATCATATATGATCTTTTAACATTGATTTGTTAATAATATCTTAGTATTATCATCATTTTGGGAGTTAACGGATTCTTTTTCCTTTATATTCTTTGTTATGTGAGCCATATTTTTTTCGGATGGGATGTGTATTATTCATATCCAGAATGATATCATGTCTCTAAATATTATTTTTAATCATCAAATTAAATATAGTCTTGAATAGATACGATGGGGAATGAATCTCATCGCGTTCGTGGAGATGGTAGTCCGTACGTACGCACGAGCGACAATGTCATTCTTTTGATATTATAATAATATATAATTGGATTGTATATCATATATACATAATAATTATCATGTTATATTTACTATTTACATCAATTACACATCATTATTATACCCATCCAAATAATAAAGTTTTGAATAACAATTACCCCATGACGTGGAGAGGGTAAGCCGTACGTACGCACGTATAGTGACATGTCATTAAAATGTTGGATAGAATACTAAATATGGTTGTACCATATTTATAATAACATCACAGTATATAGAAGATACTAGAGATATTATTTTAGAATGGTAATAACAATGAAATAAGAAGTTGATGAAGAGATGAACTTGAAAGTGGTTGGTGAAAACATTACTTCTTCTTCGGGTTCCTTCTTTTGATTTGAACAAAAGGGATCCTTAGGTTGGCTTTCTGATCAAACTAAGGCCTCTAGTTTGAAGTGAGGGAAATTGAGAAGATATTTTGGCAGGGGTTGGCCGAGCCAAAAGGCTTTGAAGGTGTGAATTAGAGAGAAGGGGGAGTTCCCTTTTATAAGAGGGGTGAGGGGCACCTTAGGAAAAACATAAAATATTATTTTATAATAAATTCATATTCGGTTTATAATGGCTCCAAATTGATTTATTTTGAGGCTAAAGTGGGGGTCTAAGTACTTTCAACCAATATATTTTAGACAGGTTTGGGTCACTATATTAACCTTATCATTTATATTTAACTATTAGTTAAATAGTTTGACATTTACCCTGTCTCTTTGTAGTTTTATATTATATGGTTAATAAACTTACTATATACCTCCAAGAGAACCCCAAGTGGTCCATTAATGATACACCTATCATTATATAAGTCCTTTGGATGATCCTTATATTTTTAAGAATAGAATGTCAATTAATAATATAATATTTGTTTTAAAAACTCTTTTATGTCAATTTTGACACTATTGGGTATTTTGTTTCTGATAATTTCGTAACAGCATTATTACTTCGAAAAAAAATTATATAACCAATCCTAATATGTCATATTAACCTATAAAATCATTTTATTATATAAAAAGTCTCAAATTACATTTATTTTGATATTTATAATATCAATTATTTTAATATTTCATTAATTAGGTAATTACTACATCACCATTGTGTCATTAGTAAATTAATTTATTTAATGTCTAAAAATTATAAATAAAATACCATTATGTATGAAATCATTTTAGGTTTCTAATGAATATTTATAATTGAATTTATCTTATGTATAACCCTATATTAAAAATGTTTTAGTAAATAAACTTTGATTTTAACTCTGTTAACTCTTCATTGAATTAAATAATAATATATGTCCTAATCAAATCCAAGTTTACCTAAATGATAATATTTTATTCCTAAGGTTGTTTTTAGTCGAGATACACTTGTACAATAGAATTAGGACATGTGTTAGGGTAATAGTAATATCATTTTTAGCCTTAATTACCCTATTTAATTTTTACCTTGGTAAATAAAAGTAAAAAATTACTATTCACCAAAAATTATTTTTATCTTATTGAACCACATTTTACTCCTTGAGATTAACCGTGTCTCTTGGATTTTAGAAATTCCACTCACAGAAGCGGTAAAATTAATTTTTATGTGAATTTGCAAATTCCCCTAGGAGGTGGGTAAAAGACGGTGAAAAGTTCAATAAAAATTATTATATCTCTAAAATTATTATAAACTAACTCCAATGAATTACATTGAACTTATATTGGTATTAGGTATCTATTTTGACCTAAAATAAATTTAAATAAAATAAATAATTTTTTCAATAAAAATTCGGTTTTAACCAATAACTCAGTGTTTTTCACTATTCATCAAAAATTGAAATTTTTCAAAAAAACACCCAAAATTCACCCTAGGATAATTTTGATATTCTGAATCCAAAAATGAAGTCCATTTTGAAAGATAAAATTTATAAAATTTCAAAAAATTTGTTTTACTATTCATAACGGCTAGTTTGATTGGTCACTGTGTGTTAGAATCTTGAAATTGCGTACTATGAAAGCTATTGCATTATTCAAAGGGAAACCTACCATGGAAGCTTGGGGTGTTACATCCTAAATTACTTCACCACCATATTTCATGGCCTTCTCAAAATCATCTTTATTATGCATGAAACTCTCTAGAGTGGGAGTAAAATCCTTTAACTACTGGACCTGAGCCTTAAAGTCTTGAGTGACTGGAGGTAGCCTCAAATTCTCAGTGAGGACTTTAAACTAATGGTTTAACTCATGCTTGGTATAAATTTTAGAAAAATAATGATCCAATTTTTGTTTGATCCCTTTCTGAGCTTTAGTAGCATCATCCTAATACAACTTCACCATTTTGTGAAAATGATCACTATTTTATTTCATCCTTTTCAAAGATTCCAAGTCCATAATTTTTCAAAATGCTACTAATTCTTATTTTATAACATCTTTTAAGGCATTAATCTCATGTCCAGTGATCTTGGTCATTTTGGAGGAGCTAGCCTGAGCAACAATCTGAGTTATCTCGGCCTTTAATTTTCTCAAAGAAGATTTCGTCAGGTGTTCTATGAAGTTTCTCAAAACATACATCATACCAGTGATGATTGATCTAAATTTTCCTGACAGAGATACTAAATCATTTCTCAAATCCTTGAGTGCTTGATTCAGAGAAGAAATGTTCCTTCCAATCATCTCCCCAGTATTGCATAGGCGTGGCTTAATAATATTTACCACTCTTTGAGTTATAGCATCCATAACGACCTTAGATAGATTCATAGGAGTAGGAGAATTAGATAATTCCTCCTTCATTTTTTCTCTGACTGAGTGGAGAAACTCATCTTTAAACTTGTCAAAATCAGATCGAGAAATAGAAGAACTAGGTCTTTCTTCAGTCACTTGCACTTCCTCAGCAACTGGTCCAGCATCAAATAGATGGATTACTCTTGTGATATTCACTTCTTCTTCCTCTTCCTCTGAATAATCCAAACATAGAACCACAAAACCTGGGTGGTCTTTCCATTCAAATTTAAAAAAGGTGTACTTAGGATTTACAATGTCATATTTAAAAAAATTTCAAGAGAGTCTTCCCCATCTACATAAATCACAGCCTGCACTATCCTTTCAGCCTTAGGAAAAGTTTCTTACTCAACTTATTGTGGTTGTGGATCATCTTGAATCATATCATGACCATCCACTGGTCGAGTACTTGCATCATCATCATCATCATTGCCATTACTATTTTCATTATTGTTTACCGAAGTCTCATTGGTACTGTCGTTGTTGATGGATTCATACTGGTTAGAATTGGATACTTCAGTGTCAACTTCTTCTTCATCACCTATAAGAGGTTCTGACTCAGGTAACTTAAGAGGTGGACTTGCTTGTCCAAATTCCATTATTTTCTTAGGAATTACTGTATCAGGGTCACTCCTATCATCAGGAGGTGACTCAGGTTCCTTTTCAGTATCGACATCATCAACAGCTTCATCTTCCCCTATTTTCTTCCTACTGGACTCTCCAGTGTCCTTTGGAACTTCTGTCTCATCTTCCACATTAGAATAGACAACTTCTTCTTCAGGTTTAAACCGGTATCTCTCATCCCCTTTGGTCTCTTAGAGTGGTTTTTAGGATTAAAGGATTCATACAACCTATCTTCATCAACAACCCATGTCTTCTTCCATGGATTCCAGTTAATTTTCATTCTCTTACAGATATCCTTGCTAATAAAAAACTACTACTAGATGAAATACACTCATCCCCATCTTCAACACATCCCAAAGAATTTATCATGGCAGATACTTTCTTAGTATAGAATAAGGTTGTAGCCTTCTTGGATGGCTTTACCATCTCAGCAATATGAATAGTAATGTATCTACACAAGTTGATATTCTCATCATTTAGTAATAAAAACAACAAGAACACATCCTGATACTTCACAGAAGAAAAATCAAACTTTCTGGGAAAGATTTGGTGTTGAATAAACTTAAATAAGATTCTAATTTCTCTATCTAACTCAGTAGTTGTTATTATTCTAGATTTAGATTTTCCAGTCAACATCTTTAGAGCATACTCATATGCAAAATATTCAGTGGTAGGAGGAATATTACCAGTGTAATCCTCATATCTACCTTTTTTTGGTACCCCTAAACACTCATCCCATTACTTTGATGAGAAAATTATCTGTTTTCCTTTGATCACTAAAGATAATATTGTAGCTTATTCTCCATAAAATGCAATACTCAAGTTCAAATAAAACTCATGCACTAGCTCTTGGTTGTAGACTCAGTTATTATTACAGAACCGGTCTTTCCATACTTGTACCTCCAACACTTTCAAAAGCACATACCTACTGGAAAAAACCCATTCCAAACTTACTTCCTTTTCTGTAGAGACCACCCGAGTTTCCAATTCCGGGTTCACAAGCTTTTGAGTCGTGCTTCTCGATTCTCCTCGAGTGCGTTTCATAGGTGAGGAGCTTTCAGATTCCTTGCGTTTTCTCTTTTTCTTTTCCATTTGGAGGTTTGAGAGGTTTGAGAGGTTAGATAGGTTTAAATGTTTGGGATTCAGAAGTTGTGGAGTTCGGCGGGAGATGGAAGGTCAACAATTCTTAGAAATTGAAATAGCCATAGGTCATTAATTTTATCATTTAGGGTCACAATATTAAATACAAAATCTATTAAGTAAAAAAACATCGTTTCGATAAACAATAACGGTTTTATATAGACTGTGTATCTCAATTGGTAGTATAGATCAGTTTCACTAATCGATTTTACTGATCGGTTTTACTGATCGGTTTCACTGATCGGTTTCACTGATCTGTTTCAATGATTGTTTTCACTAATTGGTTTCACTGATCGATTTCACTGATCAGTTTCACTGATCGGTTTCACTGATCTGTTTCACTAATCGATCATACCTAACTCTTGTTTAATAAAATCTAACCTTTCAAAGCATAAGGGATTGGTGAAAATATCAGACAATTGATGTTTAGAGTCAATAAATTCTAGAGGAATATCACCCTTTTGATAATGATCTTTCAAAAAGTGATGTCTGAAATCAATGTTCTTAGTCCAAGAGTGAGACACAAGATTCTTAGAGATGTTAGTTGCACTAGTGTTATCACAATTTATAGACATGTTTCTAAATTGAAATCCATAATCCAATAAAGTGTGTTTCATCCACATAATATGTGCACAACAACTACAAGCAGCAATGTATTTTGCTTCAGCAGTAGAAAATGAAACAGAGTTCTGTTTCTTACTACACCAAGATACCAGTGACTTTCCCAAAATATGGCATGTTCCAGAAGTGCTCTTTCTATCTAACTTGAAAACAGAAAAGTATGCATCTAAATAAATTATTAATTCAAAAGGTTTTCCTTTTGGATAAAACAATCCTAAATTGGTGGTATGTTTAAGATATTTGAAAATCCTTTTAACAGATAGAAAATGAGATTATTTAGGATTATCTTGAAATCGTGCACACATGCATACACTAAACATGATATCTTGTTGAATAGAAGGAAGGTAGAGTAAGCCCCCAATCATATCTCTATAATTGGTTTGATCAACTGGTTTACCAGTTTCATCATCATCCAACTTACAAGTGGTACTCATAGGTGTATAACTCCCCTTATTAATCTCCAAACCAAAATTTTTTAAAAGATCCTTTGTGTATTTACTTTGATTTAAAATAATACCATCTTTATTTTGAAAAATTTGAAATCCAAGAAAATACTTGAGTTCTCCCATTAAACTCATTTCAAATTCATTTTTCATAATCTTTGAAAAATAAGTTCATAATGAATTTTTAGAAGACCCAAAGATAATATCATCAACATAGATTTGTACAATCAATATATCAATAGAAATTATTTTAATAAAAAGAGTGGAATCTACAATTCCTTTAGTAAAACCTTTAGAAATTAGAAAATTTGTAAGTATATCATACCATGCTCTTGGGGCCTGTTTTAAACCATATAAAGCTTTATAAAGTTTAAAAACATGATTTTGAAAATGGGGGTTTGTAAATCAAGGTGTTTTTTCAACAAAAAAATCTTCAATTATAAAACCATTTAGAAATTCACTTTTGACATCCATTTTATATAATATTAAATTCAGATGAGATGCATAAGAAAGTAAGATCCTAATTACTTCTAATCTAGCTACAGGTGCAAAGGTTTCTTCATATTCTATTCCTTATTCTTTATTGTAACCTTGTGCAACTAATCTAGCTTTGTTTCTAATGATGTTTTCAAATTCATCAACTTTATTTATAAACACCCATTTAGTACCTATGTTCAATGTTTCCTTAGGTCATTCTACTAATTCCCAGAATTCGTTTCTTTCAAATTGATTTAACTCTTCTTTCATAGCAATTACCCAAAATTCATCATTGATTGAATCATTGATATTTATAGGCTCTAGATGTGAAAGAAAGGCTTGATGTTCAACCTGATTTCTCATAGAAGCTATATTTTGTGTTCCTCTATCAAGGATACCTACAACTGCATTTAAAGGACGGTTCTTTAGAGTCCTAGATGATCTAGTAAATGTAGGACTAGAAATTTCAGGTTCTTCTCTATGTTTGGGTTCAATAGAAGCAGGTTCTGGTGTATTTCCAGAGCTGGTTGTCTTTACAACAGGTCCACTATCTTTATCAATAGGATTCAGAATAGACAAGTCTTCTTTAGTTTTCTCAACAAAATTTTTAGGTACATGTGGATTAGTTTCATCAAATTTGATGGGAACAGATTCTTCTACCTATTTGGTTCTCTTATTAAACACTCTATAGGTTTTTCTAGTGATTAAATATCCTAAAATATTCATGTATCACTCTTGGATGAAAACTTGTCTAGATTATATTTAGTATTAAGAATAAAGACTTTATAACCAAATACTTTGAAGTAACTTAGTTTAGGTTTCCTATTATTCCAAATCTCATAAGGAGTTTTCTTAAGACCATGTCTAATAAAGACTCTATTTAAAATATATAATGCTGTATTGACAGCTTCAGCCCAAAAATAATTAGGTAAGTTATATTCATTGAGCATTTTCCTAGAAATCTCTTGAAGAGTCCTATTTCTTATTTCTACTACACCATTCTGTTGAGGTGTTCTAGGGGCAGAAAAGTTGTGATTATAGCCATTATGTGAGCAGTAAGATTCAAACTATTGATTTTTAAACTCCTGGCCATGATCACTTGTCAAGGTTTTAATATTATGTCCACTATGGTTTTCTGAAGACTTGGAATATTTGATAAAATAAGAACATGATTCAATTTTGTGAGCTAGAAAATATACCCAATTATATCTAGAAAAGTCATCTACTAGAACATAAACATAGTGCTTCCCATTTAAACTAGAAACTCTAGAAGGTTCAAACAAGTACTTGTGAACCATCTCGATAGGTTGAGAAGTTGAAACTTCTTTATTTAATTTAAGAGAAACATTTTGTTCTTTCCCTTTTAATAGGGATTAAAAACTTTATCAGCTGGTAATTCAAGTTTAGGTAGGTCTCTAACTAAGTTCTTCTTAGTCAGTTTTCAATGTGAATATATATTGTAGTGACCTAATCTTCTATACCAAAGCCAAGATTCTTTATGAAAACCATTTAAACAAGTAATATTATGATTAGCTAAGGAATTCAAATCTACAACATATACATTTTCCTTTCTTAAGGCAGATAATACAAAAAAATTTTAAAATTAAAAACATTACAAGAATAATTTTCAAATTTAACATTAAAACCATCATCACATAAGTAAGAAATACTTAACAAGTTATATTTTAATCCATATTCAAATAATACTTTAGAAATTAAAATTGAATTAGTGTTACCAATTTGGCTTAGGATGGTGATTGTCCCTTTAGAGTTATCACCAAAGGTGACATATCCTCCATCAACCTTGATTAATATTTTGAAGCATAAAAAATATCCTATCAGGTGTCTTGAACAACCAATGTCCAAATACCATGTCTTCCTACAGTAACCTTTCAAGCATGTTTCCTACAAAACAATTTTAGATAGAAAACGATTTTGGTACCCAGATTTTCTTGGGTCCAAACAGGTTAGCAAGAAAAACTTTTGGTACCCATATTTTCCTAATGAATCTCATATACTTAACAGAATCAATAGATTTTGATAGATAAACCTTATTTGTTCTATAACTCTGTGAATAGCTAGTTGAGGCATAGGAATTTTCAGAACTAAAACCAGTAGTATACTATCCAGATTTAGGGATAAATTTATTCTTTGTAATCTGTCTTTGTCTAGGATGATAACCTAAACCAGTAGTATACTTTGGTTCCAATTGTTTCCCTAGAATTTTTTAAGTGTTTCCTTTCAATTAGTAAATTTTTCCAAATATTTTCTGAGTTTATCATTAGAGAATTTTAGTTTAGTATTCTCTTTGAGTAGTTTGGCATTCTTTTCCTTTTCTATTTCAAGTGAATATTTGAAAGTGCTTGTTAAAGAATGATATTTCTTTAAGGCTTTATAAATATATTTCATCTCATTGCAGTTATCCTCTATCATATTACAGTATTCAAATAAATCATCACTAGACTTGTTTTCAAGATCAGATTCATCTGCAGAGTAATAAGAATTTAAAGCAGGAGTATCTAATATTACATCATATGTGTTTGTCATGAAACACATATTATCTTTCTGATAATTTTCATCTTCAGTGGAATCATAATCACTTGAACTGTCTTTTGAAGCACTCTATGTTACTTTCATATCTTTCTTGTATTTTTTATTCTTATAGTCATATTTCTTCTTGAAATTTAATTTAGTACAATCAACATTGACATGCCCTTCTCCTTTTCATTCTTAGCAGACTATGTCATCATTATTATCAGTCCTTTTCCAATCTTTATTCCAAGGGCCTTTGTTGTCATACTTTCCCTTGTAGTTTGATTTTCTAAAAAACTTCTTCTTCCTATAAAATTTCATAAAACGCCTAGCTATCTGAGCCATCTCAGCATCACTATCAGATGCATTTTCCTCAAATCTTGAGCTATCACTTTCACTTTGAATTTTCCCGTTGTCCTTATTTTTTGAAGTAGAAGTCTTGAAAGCTATAGACTTATTCCTTGGTTCTTCATATTCTTCCTTGTTTAATTTCCGTTCTTACTCATACATCATTAACTTACCAATGAGTTCCTTGATAGGAAAATCACTAATGTCACAAGATTCTCTAATTGAAACTGATGTGCCTCTCTATCTTTCTGGAAGGCATCTGAGTAATCTCATAATCTGCTCTTTAGCTGGAACAACCATTCCAAGTGAGGTCATTGTATTTATAATTTCATTGAACCTGAGATACATGTCAGAAATAGGTTCATCAGGATTCATTTTAAAATTATCATAATTAATAGTGTATGAATTCAATCTATTTTCGATAACATTAGTTGTTCCCTCATGGGAAACACCCAGAGTATCACATATTTCATAAGAAATCTTACAAGAAGATATTCGATTAAATTCTTCATCTCCTAAAGCATAATACAGGGCATTCAATGATTTATAATTATTATTGTAAGAAACTTTAATAGGTTCATCCCAAGTAGTTCTAATAGTTTTGGGAAACTTATACTGAGTCTCAATGGTTGTCCAAATGTCAAATCCCATACTTTCTAGATGAATTTTCATTTTGATTTTCCATTGGGAATAATTAACACCATTAAAGAAGGGTGGTATGTTGGTAGCTACAGCTTCTAATATGTTATCCATAAAACTTATGTTTTAAAAATATATACAAAGATATAAAAATTTAGAATTAATATAAATTTTATGATCTTGAAGTTACAATTAAAATCACAAGTGAAAACAGAGTAGTTTTGAAAACTTTTAATTACAAAATCTGATACCAAATATTGATCAGAGTGGATACTCAAGAGGGGGGTGAATTGAGTTCCAATTAAAATTTATAATTTAAAAGATTTTTATTAAAATTCCCCAATTAATAAAACAAGTTAAACTGTAGTGAATTTATAAATATTTTCAATGTTAAATCAGTTTCTCAAAGATTGATTAATTCTCAGTTAAATTAATCGGAATATTAATTTATCTTTCGAAACTAACTTAATGGTTTACAATAATTATAAACACTTTATAGTTCAACTATCAATGTTACTTTAAAATGGATTTATATTTAAAGTACATAGTAGCAGAATATTCCAAATAGTTTTAACAAAGGAAAAATTCACAGTAGTTTTAAAACAAGAGGTGTAGTCTCAAGGTAAGACGTAGTCCTCTCAAACAGTTTATATAAACTATGATACACACCCTTGATCGATATTTTACAACAATACTCAGACTATTCAGGTCCTCAGACCTCTACCACAATTCTACATGGGTAAACAACAACAGCAGCACTCAGCCCGTCTAGGTCACACTTGACCTGTTCCACAATTCACAGTGGGATACAATAAGGAATAAAATGTTTTATGTGAGGATTTAGTTACCCCCAATTCAGCCCAAGAGTCAGTGTGTGTCTAAATAGATAGATGTGCACACACTGCTCAAAATGATAGTCAAAGGTATACTATAGTGGAAATAAATGGATAATGAGTTTAGAGTGCTCTAAGTGTTTTCAGTTGAGCTCTGGACTCGTTTGGATGTTGCAGATGTTATCCGAGTATTTTCTGGTGAATATAACTCAAAATAGAGTGTCTTTGTTCTTCCCAACTAGAGTTATTCAGCCTTGTTCATATGATATTCAGTAAGGCATAACAACTAGGTTTCAGTGTTTGTTTCAGGTAAATGATCTTCTTGAAGCTCTCAGGTTTTCACAGATGTTCTCTAAGTTTATATTTTGTTTCATGTTACTTCAGACACACGTATGCTCTTTTATTCTTGTGTCTCTTCTTCTATGTATCTATGTCTGTGTCACTACAGGTCGATCTTCCTTTTTATTCCTTGAGATCCGACAAAGTGGAATTATTACATCTTGACAGGTACGAGGTACCGTTTCCTAACATCCAACAACCAACATTAATTAATAGTAGTTTCATTAAATTAAGAAAATATGACCATTGGAATTAATTAAGAGTTAATTAAAATGCAAATAGTTATCAGGACTATCGGTGAGTCATGAGATCAATAGTTCATTTGAATTGCATCGGTTTTGGTAGGTCATTTGATCAGCATCGGCTTTGGTAGGTCATTTGATCAGCATCAGTTTCAGTAGGTCATTTGAATGTGCATCAGGATCGGTAAGTCATTTGATCAGCATCGATTTTGATAGATCATTTGACCAGCATCAGTTTCAGTAGGCCATTTGATCATCATTGGTTTTGGTAGGTCATTTGATCAGCATCGGTTTCGGTAGGTCATTTGAATGTGCATCGGTATCAGTAGGTCATTTAATGTGAATCGGTATCGGTAGGTTATTTGATCGGCATCGGTTTTGGTAGGTCATAGATCAGCATCGCTTTCGGTAGGTCATTTGATCAGCATCGGTTTCGGTAGGTCATTTGATCAGCATCAGCTAGACAGTTGTATCATCGGTGTGACTTTGTCATCGGTGTGACCGTTGTCATTGGTGCGACCATTGTCATCGGTGTGACCATTGTCATCGGTGTGTCAAACTTTATTTTCGGTGAATCTTCCATCAGTTTATCTCATCGGGGTCTCATTCCCTTAACTGTTGGTGACTCAAGAATATAACTAATGGTGAGTCAAAAATGTAACTAACGGTGAGTCAAATAAAATAACTGTGAGTCAAAAACATGAAATTCTGACAAAGTGTTTTTTTAATCCAGAACACTTCCAGGTCAATAGTAGAACATAAATAAACATAGATAAACATATGTAGACATGATTAAACATATATAAACACATTTATAACAGATTGAATAAATGACTAAATTGACATATATAAAAAACAATGATTTGTGATTATTAAAATAACTATTGCACAAAGGGTTCAACATATATATATATATATAATTAGAGACATTTTAAAACAATGGTAAAAATTTCACTAAAGTAGATACCAAGATCTCAGAATAGATACCAAGATCATAGATCCCTTTGACATGATCTTAATACTCTAGCTAACGTTATCTAGGATCCATGGTTTGTGATCAGGGATTTTAATGCGATTCTTACCTCTAGTGAAAAACTGGTCCATCCCACTCATTCATTTCCTCAAGGGAATTTAAATCTTCTAATAAGGATTATAATCTAATTGAAATAAATCTCACTGGTGCTAAGTTTACTAGGTATAGAAGCCACCTCAATATGGAAGTGTCTAGTAAACTTGACAAAGATTTCACTAATATCTCTACCCTCGATAAATGGGACTCCATATCAAGTATTACATTATCTAAGATTATCTCGGACCATCATCCCATTCTTATCAATCTTCTTACCAAGAGTATTATACCCACTATTCCCTTAAAATTTAATAATTCTTGTCCTATAGATCTTGAATGTACTAACATTGTTAAAAATTTCTAGTAAGGCATGTGACATCACAATGTTGCTTTTTCTTACATCACTAAATTAAAACATCTTAAGTAGTGCCTTAAGGGTTGGTGTAATTCCATATCTAAACAACTTTACAAGGACATATCCTCTCTTGAGAGTGACCTTATTCAAATTCAAAACTCACATAATTTCTCTGATTTCTCTTTGGATCCCCAACTAGAAATTAGCACCTCTCTGAAACTCAACTCCCTTTTGAAACTAAAAGATAACATGTGAATGAAAATCATCAAAACCAAATGAATTTTTTATGGTTATAGGAATATAAATCTCTACAGTTCTCTCCAAAGGATTAGAAAAGTCAGTAGGCCTATTTCCTTTCTTAGAGATGATGACACCCTCCTTAACATAGTCTATTTATAATCATGTTGTATCTTCCTTTCATAATTTTTTCAATGGTTCGAATGTTAGAAATGATTTATTACCTGACATCATTATGGATATGGTGATTGTTTAAGACAGTGAATATCTTTTAGGCATCTCTCTTGATCATGAAATCAAAGACATAGTTTTTAGCCTTAATCCTGATAGTGCCTCGGGTCTTGATAGTTTCAATAATTGGTTCTTCAAACATTACTAAGAGATTATTGATATGGATGTTTTCAAACTTTTCAATACTTTATTTTCCAATGGTTTTCTCCCACATGGTTTAAATTCTCAATATCTTACTCTTATTCCTAAAGTGGACAGTGCTTTTAAGATTCACCTTTTCATCCTGTTGTACTTATTAGCACCATCTACAAAATTATTTTAAAACATCATCCAAATAGAATCACTTGTATTTGAAATAGAATTGTTTCCTAGAATCGATTTTGTTTTATCGAAGGTAGGTCTATATAATATTGTATCTGTCTTGCTTCAGAATGCACAAACATATTAAAAAGGTCACTAGAGGAGGTAGTGTTTCCATTAAACTTGAAATTATGAAAGCTTTTAATACCATGTATTTGGGTTTCAACATCATAGTTCTCAAAAAAATTGGGTTTAATGACTCTTTCAGAGGTATGATAAGAACTTTATTCAATTAGGCTTCCATATATGTTATTTTAAATGGTGCACCTAAGGGATTCGTTAAATGCACCAAGGGAGTTAGGAAAAGAGATCCTCTTTTTCCATTATTTTTTCCATTACTGAGTATTACTTAAGAAGATTACTCAATCGCCTTGTGGATCAAAACAATATTAAACTTTTCCAGGATTCTATAAACTTAAATGTTCCTACCCATATTTTAAATGTTGAAGACATAATTCAATTCTTACAATGTGATAAAAGTAATATCAAAAATCGTTAAAAATCCTTGTATCATTATGAATATATTTCTGGATAATCTATAAGCTAGAGAAAATCCTTTCTGTTCTTTGGGAAAAAAATTTCTTCTAACAGAAAAGGTAATATCATCAATTACATAGGTATCAAGGAAGATTATTTCCCCTTCACTTATCTTGGTGTTATTATCTCTTAGGGAAGACCTCAATCCAGTTACTTTAACAGCATTGTTGATCAAATTAATAATCAACTTTCTTCTCAGAAGGGTAAATATGTCTTTGTGGCTGGTAGAATTTTTCTACTAAAATATACAATTGTCTCAAACAATGGTCTATTTGATGTTGGTTTACAATTGGCATGTTGGTCTTCTTAAGAAAATTAATGTTTACATTAAAAAACATTGTTTGGATCAGAAGCGCAATTGAAAGAATGATTGTGACCATACCTTGGGCCACTTGTTGTAAACCTTGGGACAAGGGTGGTCTTGGAATAAAAAATCTGAAGTTCTTTAATGATGCTCTTAAGGCTAGGATTACTTGGATGTTACTTCATAATAACTCTAATTCCACTTATTTTCTCAAAAAAATATTCCTTAATAAGATTAATAACGACAATTTGAACTACATTGCTTCTTCTATTTGGCCGTCCGTTAGAAAATCCATCACCAACATTATGAGAAAATCTAGATGGATGGTTAGTAGCAATTCATCCATTAATTTTTCAGTTGACCACTGGACTGGTGGTCATTTAATCTCCATGCTACCTCCCAATTCACTTCTTGATAATACCAACTCCACCATTATGGATGTTGTTAATTCTCATGACATCGACCTTTCTAATAATATAAATCATGTTATTGATAATTATCCCTTCTCCTACTCTAAGGATTTCCTCATTTGGGAGCCTTCTTATAACGGTGTTCTTTATTCCAAAAGCTTTTACAATTACAATTTCATAAATTCTGATTCTAGCTTATGTTGGTTGAAATATTTTAGCAAACCTTGTATTAGGCCCTCGAGATTTACTCTTGTTTGGAATATTGCTCATAACAGAGTCCCCATTGAAGTTTCTATGCAATCTTTTGGGATTCAAATTTTCACTAGATGTCACCTGTGAAACCAACATAGAGAGGATATTAATCATTTGTTTCTGTCTTGTGCTACAGCTGTAGCTCTCTAGAATTATACTCTTGATATTTTTGGTTGCAGATGGTTACTTCTTGATTCTATCAGCTCTCATTTGCAGTGTTGTGTAGATTTTGAATCTTCTCTACAAATCAAGAATCTTTTTTTGACTATAGTTACTGATCTCCTCCAAGTGATCTAGTATGTTAGGAATAATATTCTTTATAATAATTTCTCATTTAAGCTCAATGTAGGTATGGCACAGATTCTCATTACCATCGAGGATGTTTCCTTGATTCAGAAAGCTTATTTTGACAACACTGTTGGTGACATTGAGATCCTACACCAACTTAGGAATATTGGTCCATACAGATAGCCTCGACACACCTTTGAGGTATTCTGGCAAGGTCTGATTCTAGGATGGATCAAAGTGAAAGTCGATGGTGCATCTAAAGGCATCCTGCGACCAGAAGGATGTAGTGCAATATTCAGACACTATCTTGGCATGTGTCATGGATGCTTCTTTAGTGAATGTGGTACAAAATCATCTCTAGAAGCATAAATGATGGGCGTAATCCATGCTATTGGCTTTTCCAAAAAAGGGTTGGAACAATATTTGGATTGAAGTTGACTTAACCACTATTTTCCAAGCTATTTGGAAGGGTGTGGTGTATCTTTCCTGACCGCTTACTTCCTGTTGGATTAATTTCCTTATTTCACTCAACGAAATTAACTACATTGCCACTCATGTCTTTCTTGAATTCAATATGGATGCGGATGGTCTTTACAATAATGGAGTCAACCAGGACATTACATGGCAGGATGATTTGCCTTGTGATTTGCTTCCTTATTATGATAAAGATTATAATAAGATTTCATCCTTTAGACTGATGTAATCTGCTTTTTTCTTTTTCAATAAATTGCACATTGGAATTAAAAAAAATGTTTATATTATATATATATATATATATGTGTTTATATTTTACCTATATGTTTATACTTTATATTGTATATATATATATATATTATATATATGTTTATATTATATATATACTTTCATGTTTCGTATTATGTGTGTGTGTGTGTGTGTTATTTTTTACGTATATGTTTATAACATATATTATATACATATAAGTTTATTATATATATGTTTATATTATATATATATATATATGTAAACATTGTATATTATATATATACATGTTTATATTTTATGATTATATATATTATATGTATATGTTTATATTATATATATGTTTATATAAATAAATATATATATAAGATTAAATATATATGTGTGTGTGTATGAAAATATATATGTGCACGTATAAATATATAATTATAATTAAATATATACATATATATATATATATATATATATATATAACTTTCGATGTTTTAAAACACTAATAAAATTTTTAGTAAAATTGAAACAATTTATTAAAAACATGACTAAATTTAAAATATATATGTGTTTATATATATAAATATATTTATATACATGTGTCCTTGTTTATGTGTTTATATATATATATATATTAATATATATGTGTCTGTGTGTGTATATATACAAATTTATTTATAATGATGTAAGGAAATGTTCTATATAAATACATATATTTTTAGCGATGTTTCTTAAAAATGTTTCTAATTTAGCGATGTTTTTGGGGAAATGATGGTAATTTAGCAACGTTTAGAAGGAAACATCACTATTTTATTGATGTTTTTAGGAAACATTGTTAAAATAGTGACACTTTTTTTGGAAATGTTTCTAATTTAGTGACGTTTTTTGAAAAGCGTCACTAAATTTAAAAATCAGTGATGTTTTTAAGAAACATCGCTAAAAAATCTTGCTAAACTACAGTTTTTTTGTAGTGTATGGGGGAATAACAAAAATACATAATTGGTTATGATATATATAATCCATCTCAAAATTCTAAGATTCTTTTTATCTTTCAATCTATGAGATCTCTATATCCTACTCATCAGAAATAGGATCATTATTATCAACTAATAATTAGTCAATGTCTTTAGTAACTAGAAAATATATCTTTATAGTTCTATAACCTATCTTGAGGTCCTATTAAATAATTATGTATTAAGAATAACATCTTCCATGTGGGTATATGGAATATGTTCTTGCACCAAATATTATATATATTTATTATCAAATTCACCAAATTCAATCTTGAGATCACTATCATTTTTGATAAAGTGCATCCTCCCAAGGAATATAGCATATGTTATGATGGTCACCTTTTTTCTTGAGGGGGTGTATGGATAGTATCCCCCTTTTCCTTGGGATAAAATATAGAGATACATGTCATTCGTAGAGGTTCTAGTTTGTTACCATAGGTAGACTTACTAAATGACTCACATCCCCATACATGTAAGTTTGAAAACATGAATTTCATTCTATATATTAACTCATATGGTATTTCATTTACTACATTAGCAGGTACCTTTTTTTAAAAGATGATTCCTTGGCCCAACATGACCAAGGAACAATTATTATAAAATAATGATTTTACATAAGTATGAAATACGAGATCATATTAAAATC
This sequence comes from Viscum album, assembly GCA_963277665.1. Lineage (NCBI taxonomy): Eukaryota > Viridiplantae > Streptophyta > Magnoliopsida > Santalales > Viscaceae > Viscum > Viscum album. The sequence continues at coordinate 584,136,189 of OY728125.1, forward strand.
TCTTTTATGAAAAGGAAGTAAAAAAATTGGGAGGTCTTCAAACCAGGTAATGTCTTGATTTAAACCTATGTTTTCAAGGCCATCTACCACTGTTTTTTATTCTTGATAAACATGTGTGATTATATAGTTTAAATTGATAAGTGAATGGTTGCAGTCCATCCAACGAGTAGTAATCAGCAATGCAAGATGTATTATGCCATTCCAAATTGTCTACACGATGGTAGTCTAATCAATTTTAATCCAGATATTTTTTCAACCAAGGATTTTGGAGATGGAAATAGAATGTATTAAAATCATCATCTCTGCTTCAAGAGATGTGTAGATGCCGCAACTGCCCATGAAGCATCCAAGGATCTGACCGAGGTGATTCCTGAAGATAGCACCACAACCAGCATGGCCTGGATTGCCTTTAATGGCACCAGAAATATTAACTTTAATCCATCAAGGGAGAGGATATTTCCAGAAAACTTCCAGAGTGTGATGAGGTTGAAATTAATTTCTATTAATCTAAAGGTGCCCCAAGATTTCAAAGTTATTCACGGTGTTGTAGTAATGTCCATTTTTCCTGAAAGCGGGTTCTCATATGGCAATGAGGATCCACATCCGACCTCAAATTTGACTGTGTAAGTAATTGTTATGAAAAATAGTATTTTGATCATACCAAATATCATTATGGATCTTATAAATTATAGCTAGGAATAAGTTCTTGATTTGATGAGATTCATCCATTTCTCCACATTTTTTAGTTGAGTCTTAACGGATTCAAGAACCAACCATCTGCAACCACAAATTTCATGAATATAGTTCCAAAGTGTAGAATTAGTAGCACAAGAAATAAAGAGATGATTAGTATCTTCTCTATGTTGATTATAGAGTTTTCATTTCAAACAGAGATGGATTCCAGAAGATTTAAGATAACTCTTTGTGGGAACTCTATTGTGCACAAGCCACCAGATGATATTGAATCTTGGAGGCTTTATCAAAGGCTTGTTAAAATGATATATCCAACTGAAGTCACTTTCTCAGATATAGAAGTAATTATTATAAAAAATAGAGTTAAGTATGCCATTATTGGTAGGTTCCCAAATTAAGAAATCATTAGAATTTTAAAAAGGGATGTTTTCAATGACAGTCAGAATATTTCTAGGGAGATGATCATGTTGATAGTTTAGAATATCTCTAATAGATCAGTTATTACTCTAAGGGTTTTGATCAGGAGAAATCATAGTAATTATGTTTTTGCCAGTCCAGTTATCCAACTAGAATTTCATTGAGGAGTCCTTGGAGACTATCCATCTGGAATTATTCATAATATTTGAGAAATAATGTCTGATAGATGTCCAAATAAAGGAAATAATGAAATTTGAGTTTTTTGTCTTAATATTTTCAAGAAATCTATTTTTGAGAAAATTAATAGATTCAGAATTATTATGTAAAATGTTCCAAGTGAGTCTGGCTTGAAGAGATTCATTAAATTACATAATATTTTTTATGTTTATACCACCTTTTTCAATAGGCTTTCAATAAATTGACCAATGAACAATCACAAGCTTTCTTTCAAGAGTGCTTTCAGTCCAAATCAATATTTTTATAGTAGTGTTCATTTTTTTGATAATACCAACCGGCCATTTATAGACCATCACAGATTACACCAAAATGGAAACAATATTGGATTTGACTAGGTATATCTTGCCCACCATAAAGAGATATTTACCTTTCTATGAATATAGTTGGGTTAAGACTTGGTCAATTATTATAGAAAAGTGGCAGGATATGGGTTTTCCCCAAAAAATTGGAACACCAAGATATGTAAATGGTAGAGTACCTTCTTTTAGACCTAAGTCACTAATAATGTTATATTATTTATTTATTTTTTTCAAAGAAGATATAGGATTTATTCCAGCTAATGGTTTTTCTAGAAACATCTTCATAGTGAGAGAGAGTTTGTTTGAGGTTTATAATGTTTTTTATCACCTTGAAGGAAAAGTATGATGTCGTTACAATAAAATTGGTGAGTGGGGGCACTCATTTTCTTAGTGAATTGAATGGGTTTTAGTTTATTCTGGTCCACTAGACGATTGAGCAGGCGACTAAGATAGAATTATGCTATCAAGAAGAGAATGACATAGAGAGGGTCACTTTTCCTAACACATTTGATGCATTTCAAATATCCCTTGGGAGAACCATTGATTAAAATGGATATAGACATCGAGTTGAACAATGTTTTTATTGTAGTAATGAATTAAACAATGAATCCAAAACCTTGAAAAACATTGAAGATAAATCTCCAGTCCATGCTGGCAAAAGATTTTTTAATGTCCTATTTAATTGCAATATTACCTCATCTATTTTTTTTATTCATGTTATTGACACACTTAGAGGTAAGACAGATAGAGTCATGAATGTATCTACCCTTAATAAAACCAAATTGGTTCCAGGAGACAATTTTATCTGTGATCGTTGAGAGTCTATTGGTAGTTTTTTTAGTTATTATTTTATAAAGGGTATCGATAAGGACAATGGGTCAAAAAAAATGAATTTTAGAGACATTTTCCACTTTTGGGATCAAGGAGAGGAATTGAGCATTAATATCATGAGGAATGAAACCATTAGAAAAATAGGATTTTTACATGTTTGCAAAGATCAACACGAATCACATCCCAATAGTGTTGGAAATACCATTATAGAAGCCATCATGACCGAGAGCACTATTGAGATTCAACCTAAAGATAGTGTCTTTAATTTCATGATCCATCAGATTTAGAGAAGGAAAGTGTTTTCCTCATCAGTGACCAAAATTGGAATGACCACAGGAAGGAGGTCTTAGTTTAAATTAGGACCATTGAAGATGGATTCCTAGTAAGAGACAATATGATAATCAATGTCATCTTCATTGCTAAGAAGTTTTTCCCCATATTTTAAAATTGTTAATGGTCAGCAAGACATCCTAATTCTTTGAAGATAATTATAGAAAATAGTATTTCTATCACCATTTGAAAACCATTTCACTTTAAACGCCTATTTACTCATGTTTTCTTTAAAATTGAGAAAATATTTGAGCATAATCACAATGTTTATTTCTTGAGTTGGTTCAACATTGAAATCAGTGCTGCTGTTATTGTTTTTAAAATCATTTATATAATTCACAAGAAGAATGATCTCATTATTAATTTTTTTTGGATTTGGAGCTACACTAAATTTTGATAGTTTAAATAAGGTGCTTTAATTTATCAGAATAGGCAAAGGAATCATTATTGTGCGACATTGAGGACCAATGGTTTTAATGGTATTAGTGAATTCATATTCAGAGAACCATGCATTGTTAAAACATAAAGGTAACATTGGTCTCATACCTTTGGTGGAGACATTCACTAGGATGGGATGATGGTTAGATTTCATCTTGTGAAGTGTGGTTCTAGATATAGTGTCCCATTTATCTAAGGAAGGAACATTGGTGAAATCTCTATATAGCTTAGAGGAAACCACTCTATTGTAATGTATTCTATACCAAATAATTTTTTCACAAATGATATTAATTTCAATTATATTGTTTTCTTCAATTGAGGCCTTAAATTATCTCATGGAAATAGTAGTAGGTGAGGGACTAATTTTTTCACATGAATTGAGAATGTCATTGAATACTTTAATAAGAAACCAAAGGTCATTAATTTTGGTGCCTAGATACAATAGGTCATTCCAAAAAGTTCTTCTTTCTTGATATCTATTCTTATCATAAACAAAGGAGTATAATAAGTAATAATTATCTGTGTTTATGTTTCAGGTGAACACTCGGTCAAAAACATTAAAGATATTAACATTTTGTAAGGAAAAGTGTAAAAAAGTCCATTGAGTTTCAACATTGGTGGTATTTTTTATTACAACTATAAACGAGTATTTATGATGGAACAAGTGAGAATGTTTGTTAGAAAAAATGTTTTTGTTTCATCAATAGAAAATAACTAAGGATGATGATTGTTCACCATTCTTTTTAGAACAATGAACGTGTTAGATTTATCTATACCCTGAAAATTTTAGAAAATAATCTCTATTTAAAACTGTACTTGGATTTAGAAATCCATTTTTTATTTTTCCTTGATTTTTTATTTCTGGAAGACCTTATTACCATTTTTTCATTTTCACCATTATTGATTTGTTTTTGTACATTTTTAGATATGTCAGGAGGGCTGTTTGAATCTCTAACATTTGTATTTGTAAAATCAGTCTTTGAGTTAGTAGAATATGTGGCATTTTTATTCCACAAAACTAAAGAGTTAAAAATTTGGTTAGTCGACATATTTTCAGTATGCTAAGGACTAAAAATTCTATCAATAAAATGAGAACGGTCAATATAAATTCTTGTATAAAAAGGTGCATGTGTACCTAGACCTGGGGAATTTTTGTCCTGCTATGGAACAACACAAGATATCTCTTTTTTGTATCCTTTGAACCCCCAATTCCTTAGTGTCAATGAACGAAATACTGGGGATGCACATTGTTCATAGATCACTTCATCAGTTCAGTAGGATATAATGTATCCTTTAAAATTGGGACAACACCATACTTTTTTTATTGATTTTGTGAAGGACCCTTTATCGAGGGAAAATTCCCCTCTACAGGTGCCAATGTGGATTTTAAAATTTTCATATGTTTGTATTCAGATTCATTAAGATTATTTTTGTACTATGCCTTGGTATGAGCTTACTTCTATCTAGTAAAATGATTTCATATTTAATAGTTCAATCAGTGGTGTCCAGAGTTTGAGTGTTGCTAATAGTATACTTGTGAATAGAGGGACAAGACCGTAAGTTGGTTGACTTGTTAGTGGTTTCCTTCTTCAACTCTATTGTAATAGTATCATAGAAGGAGTCTTGGATATGTATAGTGTCCATATATGGAAGATTGTTTTATTTCAAATATTTCTCTTTAGTTAACCCAGGAGAATCAGTTGCGTGAGTGCAGTGCATGTGATGGGATAATTTCGTTGGATCTGCTCATGTTGAGACAGTGTTTCCCACTTACCCAGAGTAACAGCTGTGTTTATTTTCTTTTGGAAATTTTCTAGATCCAAATAAGTAATAACTTATGTAGGTTTATTTTTAGGGCACACAGATCCATTGGTCTTGGAGCCAGATTTAGTACCACTGATGTAATTAGAGTAAGAAATCGCTTCATATTGACAAGTGACTGTTTCTATCTTCTATAATTCATGGCTGGAAATTCTAATGGTATCTAAAACCAAGGTATCCATTTATTTAAATTGGTTTCTCTCATTAGTGTAGACATCCTCCTCTTCAACTACATCTATCTAGGATGTACCTGGATTTTCCCCTCTCTGTGTCATGTTATTAGTTTTTTTCACCCATATTTCATTTCTCTTTTTGGAGGTTTCAGGTATGTACTCAATGAGGGAATTTTCTTTCTTGTTTTTCCTTATTTCTTTCCATTAATTTTCATTTGGTTGATTTAATTATTTTTTGAACACACTACAATTAGATATTGTGTATCCCATGATCTTAAAAAGTCCACAAAAGGTTGGTTTTCCCTCATATTATATTCTGATTTCAGTTTTATAATCATTTGTAGCAAAACTAATAATATCAGGAAGTTTTAAATATTAATTAATTTCCACCATCACTCTCACAAAGAGACCTAAATCATCATTTAATGTTCTATGATCTATTTTGAGAGGATTTCCAATACAAGAAACAATATCATTCATTATTTTATGATGCCAAAAAAACCAATTCAACCCTTACAGTTTAACCCAAACTTGTGGCATGGTATTCCTATATGTATGTCGGTTAAATTCATTATACCAATATAATAATCTAAGAAATCCTAGCTTTAGGTTATTGTTTCCAGTCCTCTAAACAATATCTAGATCATCCTATGATTTTAAAATTATTTGATAGTAACCTTTTCCTATTAGAATCTATTTTCAGTTAGAGATATTCCTACAATGTGTAATGCGTGACTGTAAATCAATAAAAGTCCAAGGATGATCACCTTTAAGGTAAGATATGTGGCCCATGATAGATTATTTTCACATTTGAACATGTTTTTGTAGAGAACTTGGGTCCACTTACACCATGAATCCATCCTCATCAAGTCTTTTGAAGTGAGGGAGTTTCGTTGTGTACTCTTTTCTTAGCTCTATACCTTTTAGGGCATCTAGGGATGTGATTCCATGCGATCTACCTGTGATCGTTCATGATGGAAACTTTTCCTCAGGAGTTTTGTCTCTTTGATCTTTTGAAAAATAATCTTACACATAATGAGAGTGATTTGTCTGAAGATTCTCAAAGTGATGAGAAGCAAAATGTCCAGGCATGAGGAATGTGGCTACCATCAGAGAGGCTTTGAGGAATCAAGCTAGAGAAACCCTAACCATTCATGATTTTAGAGAGAGACAATCTCCCATCTCTCTACCTTCCATTAACACCACAATAGAAGGTACCTTATTTAGTGTGTATTCCACAACATGAAATACAAATCCTTAAAAGATAATGAGATATTTTAATGACTCGTCATCAAAAATACCATTTTAATAAAGGTATGTCTCCTCCTTTCACCAACACCGCTTCACAGTGGTGTATATGGTGGAGTTAGTTGAGATAGAATCTTATACCCCATATAAAATCATTAAACATATGGTTAATATATTCAACACTTTAATCAAATCAAATATTATTTATCTTTATATCAATTTTAGTCTCTTCTTTATTCTTTAACTCTTTAAATTTTTCAAAGGATTCACACTTATACCTTATAAAGTATATATAACCATATCTACTCAATTTTTTGGTCACCTCTAGTTTTAATGATCACAAATCATTCTTAATTTAGTTCAATTATGTTTAATTATGTTTACTCATGTTTACATATAATATTTATCTATTCTGTTAGTGTTTTACTATATAAGACAGGTTAGAAAAATTAGGCTATGTATAAGTCACCATTGAGGCTGAGTCACTGTCAGGATGGACTCACTATTGGACCTACTGATGATATGTCTCACTATTAGTTGTCTCATCATCATCACAAATATTGAAATTTGAAAAAGGAAAATACCCTAATATGATTCACCAATGATTAACATACTGATAGCTAAGTCACATTCACATTGATCTATGAACAACTTTTCAGAATTTTAATTAAGGAAGAGTCACCATTGAATATGAGTTACTGATGAAATGACTCACCGTCAGGTCGAGCTACTGACAGAATGAATCATAGATGTTCATAATTTTCACTAAGTATGAGCTATCTATATTTGACCTACCATCAACTAGACCTACCTTTATAATGAACTACAGATAGCTAAGTCACCCTCAAGTCAACCTACCGTTAGAGAAACCTACCAATCCCAACACACTATTCATAAGCTACCAATCCAAAGACACCATCATTTCTTCCTTTTTCATTTAAATTTAAATTTCTTTCTAATAGTAATATTTATGAAAATTAATACAAGAATTTATTTTAATGACTTCGTTTGCCTTTTTTAGACAAATTTAATATCGATGTCAGAGTATGAGGTATGAGGTACCCGCACATGATCGAGATCTTGCCTCTTATCGACACTATAGTGTATAAAGAAAGAACATAATCCGAAAGGAAAAAATAGCTGAAAAAATATAATAAGTCACACATCCAATAAAAATTCAAGAAGAGCTTCATATTATTCATACATGAAGACATTGATGAGAACATAAATTTATGAACATCTACAGTATCAAATGAAATGAGGAGAACATTCATCGAACACATAATTATCTCACTAGAAGAAGAAGACATAATCACCCATGATACTATGTTTCTCTGGATATTTTTAGAAGTCAAATCAAGCTATAATTCATGAAATATTTCAAGAGTCTCAAGATACATCTTCAAGCACATAGATCCATATAAACTCTTTTATCTATATTTTTTTGTGTATTGTTTTTACCTTTATGAGAAGTGTGTGTTTCTCTACTTTATAGAAACACAACAACTCATGTGCCAAACTGGAAGATACATTGATATCTTCAAAAACCTATATTTTCACACCCTACACTACCCAAAGATAATAATAGAAGAGATCCATGCGTTTCCTGGTGTAATTTTCACTCCTAAAAAACTGTGGAAGAGTAATGTTGACCTGGACAGCTGTGTATACTGTTGTTTACCCCGATCCAGGTTGTGAATCATTATTTTTTTATATAAACTGCTTGGTGGAACGTGATAAAAAAGTAGAGAAGACCAAGTCTCAAATTGATATTGAACCTCTTGTTTTAATTCCGTTGTGCCTTCTAATTTTTTGTTTTTTCTACTTTATCTTTTTACACAAGAAAACATTTCTTTCACTATTATAGTTAATATTAGATATTGTTTTTATTATAATTTTATTTAGTAGATTGATTTCAAAAGTTAAAATAATAAATAAAATTGTTTTATCTGAGAACTAATCACTCTTTGAGAAGTCTTTAAAAAGATAAAAACATTTATAAATCTGATGATTCGGTTAATTGGGCCATTTTTTATTTCAACATGGGGAACTTTATATAAGGGTTTTAGACATGATTGTTTATAGGAACTCAATTAACCCCTCCCCCTTGAGTGTCATACTCTGACCAATGAAATTCATTTGTAAAATTTGTAAAGTAAGAAAACCTACCTCTAGATTATGCTTGAAAATATCCACATGCCTCAATGTGTACCAATTATAAAAGCTCTATTGACCTTTCAATATGCACACCAAAAGGTAGCTTGGGAATTTGTCATTGAAAATAGGTGAGACATCTCTCAGGCAGATATAGTTCAATATAATCTAAACAACCATTATGATCGAACTTTTTAAAATTATTATTTTTACATGACTTAGGTGGTGATGCAACTACTGGGTGTTATATGAGTCATGTGAACCAAATTAATTATCAATTTCCAATACTTGGCTTTCTAATCTAATAAATAATGACCATTATTTAAATGTTCCATACCATAACATATTCTATCTTTGTAAGAGAAACAACTCTTCTTCCTAAACATTAAAATCAAACCATCTATATCTTTTCAAGAAACATAAATTATATTTTTGGTATTAGTTAGTATATAATAACAATATTTTGAAACCATGATCACTCCTATTGGAAAAGAAATTTGGTAGTCCCTTATGACACTAATACAAAACTGGAATTATCTATCACCAGTGATTCAACAGTGCTATCTTAAAGAATTGTTAAATACCCCCTTTTTTAGTGCTAAAAAAGTGTTATTAAAGGGGATCTTTAACAACAAATTTTTAGTACTGTTAATGGGGGTCTTTAGTAATGATAAAAAAACATTGTTAAAGGGGACCATTTATTAGTGCTTGTAAAAAAGAACCGATAAAGGCCTCCTTTATTAGTGCTATTAAAAAAGGACTAATAATGTGAGGTCCTTTATAGTGTTAGTGAAAAAGTGCCGATAAAGGGGGGTCTTTATCAGTGCTCGTAAATAAGCACTAATATTGGGTATTTATGAGCGCTTTTTTAGAAGTGCTCATAAAGACCACCCTTTATCAGAACTTTTTTACTAGCACTAATAAATGGTATATTTCAAAAAATATATTTCATTAAACATTATATATTAATATATAAATATATTTATTTTGATATAAATATATTATAAATTTTTTAAATATGTTTTAGATAAGGCTAAATAGGCATTTACACTTAATATATATGATATTTAGTGAAATAACTTATAAAATAATTTAGAAAATATTTTTAATTAATATTTTTTAAATTATAATCATGTAATAGTCATTTCATAACTATTTGAATATAAAAAATCAAAAAAAATTAATAAAATATCTAAAATAAATTAAAAACGCAACTCAAACATCAAATGACCATAACATTTGATCTGGGTGTTTGTTTGGGCTCTATGTATCAAATCAAATCCTGTGATGAGTTCTATACATTGTTGTCCAAGGGGTTCCCCAGTAATTTCTTTTCAAGGTAAAAATAGTCTTAGATGGCCTCCAAATAAGATTTTTTAGTTAGGGAACCCAAACTAATTAACATTTTATGAAATTTCAGCCCTTTTTAAGGGGGTATTATTGTATATTTTAGTGGTTAATGAATTTTTTTCTAGGGATTACATTGATATTGATATTATGGTTTTAAATTTTTATCATTATTCATAATTTAATATTTTTTTTAATCAAATATATAACAATATATACATATTTTTTATATACTCACACATAGACAAAAAATATATTTTATATATGTATTTAAATATATATATAAAAATATATAAATATATATATAAAGATATATATAAATATATGGATTAAAAATGTTATGTAATATATATTAATATATAGATATATCATATAATAGAGGGAAAAACAACATATGGGAGGAGAAAAGGCACTGGGATATGAGAGAGAGGTCCCCGGTTCGAAACTTGCTAGAGGTCGGGGATCACATGGGATGGTAGAATTATATAAATCCTAGATAAAGGGGGTTATAAGTGCTGATAAAAGGTTGGGTGTGAAAAGGTTTGAATAAAATAATTACCCCCCTTTATCAGTGTATCCTTTATCAGCGTGTTTTTCACGTGATGTTAAAGACATCCCTTTAACATTGCACACATTATCAACACTTATAAAGAGATGATAAACCCCTTTTAATAGGTTAATTAAAGGCCATATTTATAGTAGTGTATCCAAATTAGTAAATCACTCCATTGACATCTCCATGAACCACCTATCATATAGGAATTTTTCAGAATCTACTTTATTACTATATTTGAATATAGATGTGAGTACCACAAGCTGTATCTAATGAAAAAATTATATATATGAAAATATTTCACTACAAAATTAATGTAAAGAAAGCTTCATAGTTCTTTTTCTGGGAATAGTTCACCTTCTAGTGGCCTAGAGTTCTGCATGTAAAATATAACGATTTTTTTCCTTTTTATATCTTTTTATATTCCTTTTCTTGGAAGGATAATGATATGCAGCCTTATACATTGAGTGAGTCTTGGGTCCCTTTTCCATATTTTTCATTTAATTCACCATATAGACCACATGCTCTTCATACCCCATGTATTTATCAACTTATATAATCAATGTATAGAGTTCCAAAATATTATTCTCACTATTTTTCAATGATAAATTAAAATAAAATCATATAATCCTTTAGGTAGTGGTGATATAATGAGATATTTGTGCATTTCATCGAGTTTATTAATGCCCAAGTTTTCCTAGTTCTCTATGTATCCAATTATATTGACTATATTAGCCTTATCTAGCCCAATATCTCTAAATTTCCTTGCGAATAATGAAATATATATCTCATATCTCTCTTTTTTTTCCTTCTATTGATAAATATCATGAAGGTGATACATCATGATATACACATCCGTTTCTTTAAGTTGTTTCATAGTCGCACAATACATGGATGATAAAATGAAAAATATTCAATTTTCCTTATGTTTAATGTTTAGATATACATATTTCTCAATAACATCTTTAAAAAGGGTCCCATGAATTAATATTTTTATCACATATAATTTTCTCTCATGTAATATTATAATGATAAAAAACCAATACCATTACTAAAAATTTGAGTTAGTGATAATTTTTTCCTTCACTAGCCTAGAATATAGTGATATTATTGGAGTCATGTGACTTTATATTTATATAATAAATAAGAATATAATTTTAGTACTTTATCTGGATTACAAAATCAGATAATAAATTTTAAATTTATTAATCTCCCACTATTTTCTAAAAAACCCAATATTCCTTACCATTTGTCATAGAATATCCTGCTTCATGTTCATCCTAGTGAAAATGATAAACTTTTACACTCTTGTAAACCCAGATAGGGCTTGGTTAATTACTCAATGGTATTTAGGTAGGTAGTTCTTTCCAACTATATTAACCTGAAGCTCCTTGATATGTTGAGTAGATTACCCTATATTGAAATCCTAGTATTGGATTTCCTCAATAGTTTCCACCATATTTACTATAAGTCGAGGGAAGGATACTTCTCTTGATATGAATTTGTTTATGTCAACCAAAAACCCTATTTATAAATACCCATTAAATGTTAGTGTAATAATTAGGGTTGGATAAAACACTATAATCTAGAGGTTCTATTCTAAATTTTTTAATAGAAGGTTATACCGACTTAATATTTTAATTTAAGTATCTTATCATTATGCATAATTTCACCGATATATATTATTAAATTCTATGTTAATATTAAATTTATTTTAATCAAGTGATAAACCATGTCTTAGATAAAATTTATGCATAGTGCAATTTATTTTATTCCCATACTGTATTCTAGTTAATTTATTTATTAAGGGATTGAAATAAATAATCCATTAATAATTAACTATGAAATTGTCTGAAATAAAATAATCAAGTAGTATGATCATGAGTTTTTTAATGGTTATTTTATCTCGAAGATGATAAAAAACATCAACCCTAAGAGAGAAAAACCTTGTACTATAACCTAGATTGTGCTACATAATCCTATTTGTTTCACTTATGTCTTTCCTAGATTTGTTTCATCTCAGCTATGAAGTTGAACTGACTCCACTTTACTGGGATCTCCATTCATTACATAATCATTAGTCACATTCAGGTGAGGGGAACTAAAGAATTTATTAAGAGTTTTACATAAAAGAAACCATGGTCATTCATGCCCTTATATAATGAGAGGAGGGTATGACACACATTCGATCATTAAATTTAATAATAATAAATTTATGAAACCATTCACGTAAATAAACCTGGTATTATCTTATGATCACCCACACACATGTAACACACATATATTTTCAATACAGATTGAATTTAGTTTAATTCATTATTTAGTTAAGATAAAATACCTTTAATTAATCTCATTTAATTATTTGATTAATTAATTAATTCAATATATATTAATTCTATCCAAACCACCCTCAAAATTTACATCATCTAGAATTTTAAAAAAAATTAAAAAGTTGATTTTATTTAATTTTAAAAAATTGAACATGTGTACTTGTAGGGAACATAATGTACCCATCCAAACTACTCAACATCGTCATTTTACTCTATACTCACATGGAATCCAACATACATTGTGTGGAATGTAATTACAAGGCATGTAATATTAATAAATGACACTTGAACACATATAAATTATGAAGTCTATAATTCTATTCAGTCATTTTCAGTTCACTATAATTAAAGACCCTACACAACTTATAAATTATAATTTAATATAGAAACTAATTTAATATATAATTAATAATTTTATCATACATTGTGTGGAATGTAATTACAAGGCATGTACTAATAATAAATGACACTTTAACACATATAAATTATGACGTCTGTAATGCTATTCACTCATTTTCAGTTCACTATAATTTAAGACCCTGCACAACTTATAAATTATAATTTAATATAGAAATTAATTTAATATATAATTAATAATTTTATCATACATTGTGTACTGTTAATAAATGACATACAAATACATGTTGAATATGTTTAATTATAACATAAATTTTATTTTTTTCATCAAATTAGTCACAAAAGTTACCTCACATTACACATTGTCTACTTGGTCTATATTCCATGTAATGTGTTCTTCATAGTTAGGACACATGCCTTTGTACTGGGAGTGTTTGTCAGCCAGATATATTTCTATTGTACATGGCTTGTGCACTAGCTACACACCATGTGATATCAAAGTTTTCTATTATATAATGTTCTAGAATAATTGATAAACATAAAATGTGTATTTAATGTATACTTATTGAATATTGACTTTGATTTATCAAATATTTCAATAGTTTATTGAACACAAGTACACAAAATGAACCAATGGACTACATTTCATATTTTCTTATGTTATCTTGATTGAATCTTAGGCACATCCTAATAGAGTCTTCTAATGTTATTCAGATAAATTTAACTTGTTCTTAGATATATGGTTTTGAAACAATAAAGATAACATAATATTTAAATGTTTGAATTTAAAGAATGAATGATTTAGATATTAAAACTAACAAAAAATGAATATCATCCATCAATTATTAATAAATAATCATAAATAAATTATGTGACCACTCTAATACCAATTTAAGGTTCTCAGTGTAATAGAAGAACCTATTAGATTACATCCGACCCATATTTTTATCATAATCAATGAAGAATATAATTTGTACATAAAAAATAACATCATGAAAAACAAAAATGAATTGAAGATTAATTTATTATCACACCAGAACTAAGAAGACATGATCATCACATATAATTTATAATTAATTTAATTGTATAAAGAAATAACTTAAATTGAATTTATTTCTTAATTGATGAATCAATATAGAACTTTTTTTAATTTTATAATTTAGGGGAGGGGATTAAACTGTATTATCACTCTAGAGGTGATTCACACATGCATTTTGAACCTCCAAACATCACTATAGAAATCCAATGGTGCTAAAAAGAAGATTCTAAAGATTGAAATATTCATTGATTATCACCACATGAATTGATTTAGGTAGAAAGGAGTTTTTTATCTCTCTAGTCATGAGATATTATTGGAGGAGGATAAATACCTATTATGGAAAACATTCTATTAGAAAATATCTCTAGGGCTTGAGAGACTCCTCTATAGACTTTCATTGTGTGCAAGATGATTAAGTTTATAGATGACAAAATTAAGTTTATATATAATTAAGGTTATAAAAATAATAATTTCACCTAGGCCCTTATTACTTTTCAAAATCCTTGGAAAACCACATTTCTAAAATCATAATATTATTATTTACTTGGCATGCACCTAATTAACGAATAATATAAATATTATTTTTCCAGAATAAATAAGTAAATATCTATCCAAATAATATTTAGTTTGTCATTTAAAATCAGGCCATTAACTCCATTTAAATCCTCCACAATATTTGATGGAACCTGAATAATGATTATTTATTTAAATAAATAAACATAACATCATTATTTTCTGATGAATAAATAAATATTATATTCACTAAAATATAGAATACAAATTTATTAAATATCTAACTCACATATATATTCTTTCAAATAATCATAGAATGAATATTTTAGACCAATCATATATTAATACTTATTAAACATAGTTTGATAATAGTATTTATTCAATATTTTAAATTCATATAAAATTTAACTAAGGATCTAAATAAACATAGTTTGTGACCTTATAGGCCTCTTTCTCAATATCATTTGATTATTACACTTAATGTCCAAGATTATTTTCTAGAAAAATTATAGGATACCCCTAGATAAATAAGTTAAATGTTTTAATGTAAATAACCAAATATAAATATAAACTACTTAATATAATCTTATTATCACAACTTCTCAAATAAAAATGGATTTATATTGGTTACATCAACCTATATGCTTGATGTGTCATTATTTTACTTTAAATAAATATACTTTTTGATATAAATCCTAGAGAATGTAATTAATTATATAGTTCATTTTCTATTAAAGGTATTTAGATATCACCTTTCACAAAACTGATAAGGGAAAAAACCCACCTTTCATTATTCATTAATGCAACATCACCAAAGAAACACCCAATATATCTATTTATCAGAGGGTATATGTTGTAATTTTTTCATCAATACATCAAAGTATTGACTCATGATATGAATTAATATTAATAATAATGTATAATTACCAATATATATCCCCTTAGATAGGAACATAGATTAACACATATGAGTATATACAGTCAGGTTTTGGTTTTACAATCTCTTCCTATGAAAATTAATAGGGGCGTACAAC
This sequence comes from Viscum album, assembly GCA_963277665.1. Lineage (NCBI taxonomy): Eukaryota > Viridiplantae > Streptophyta > Magnoliopsida > Santalales > Viscaceae > Viscum > Viscum album. The sequence continues at coordinate 584,152,003 of OY728125.1, forward strand.
CTGAGAAAGTGTCTCCAAGTATTATGAGTCCCAAATCCTGATATATTATATAATTTTTTTCCCATAAAATTATATAATACAACTATATAAAATAAATTTATGAATATTGTCATGACATTTCTAGTTTCCCATCCTTGTGGAGAGCTGCTATGACCTTTCAGTTTGACAGTTACACTTAAGGAATTTTCAAATAATATATCACACAGAAAAACAATCATGTTGTGATAATAAAGTTATTAATATTAAAATAAAATCGACACATATAATCATAACATATATAGAAGTTGTTTCTGGGGAACTAAATCCAACATAAACAACTAATAAGATCATTTTATATTAAAATGCACATTTAAAAAAAAATTGAATTTTATGTGCTATGAATTTTTATTTAAATAAACTAAGTATAGTAGTAATAAATGATATAAAATATATTATTTTTACGAATAATATATTAACACTAATCATAAATTGATAATATATAAAAATATTAATATTTAATATTTGGAAAAGTCATTTTACTTTAGAAATAGTTTTTATTTTATTTTATGTTTCTATTTAGGAGTCAAATTCTTAAATTTTTAAAATTTTATTAAAAAAAATGAACTTAAGATATTGGATTTACCGTAAAAATATCATCTTGTGATGATTTTTGATGTTTTTTTTGAAAAAATTGACATTCTGATGAAAAATGAAAAATTACTATTTTTACAAATACCGTGACATATATGACATTGTTATGATATAATAATGACTTAAAATTTTATGAAACAATTTTACTGTAAAAAATATTTTTTATAAGTGTAAGTATATATTTTAAAAATATTAAATTTATTTTATAGACATATATTATACCTTAAGTTATATTTTCCCTAATTTTTTTTAATGCTTAATACATATACAATTTTAGAATTAATTTTTATTAGTTTTAGAAATTTCATTTAATAAAATTTATTTCGCATTTTGAATGAAATTTTCAAATTTATTAAATAATTTCCATGTTATTTTTATACATAAAAATAAATTACTTCAGTAACAATTAGTTATCATGGTAAAATCCAAAATGACAAAAGGGTTAAAACAAAGGGTAAAAGACATAAATCATAAAAAAATAATGTATAAAAATGATTTTTTGAGGTATTTTTCAAACAAAAAGCATCCCATATCCATTATTGTCTACTTTTGGGTAAACTTTCCTAGAATAGTGCACCTCTTGTTACAAAATTTACACTCATTTATCTTATAAATGATCCCTTCACCACCCCATTTATCGCCATAAAAAAGACCATAAATTCAACTAAAACATATTGAAATACCTCCCAAAATCTCATATTCATTTACAAGATAATTTTTTCCTCCTCGAAGGACCACCCTCAATGGATTAATCCCATTTTCAAAGGAGTTATTAGAAGGGGTAGGGTAAAAATTCCTATATCAATACTATTAATTTATACTTATTTAAAGATTATTATTACACCTCAAGTATATTATACCATCCTAAAATAATTACATCAATATAATTTTTATGTTAAAGAGTAATTATATTTAGGAAATAATCATTATACACCTTCATCCCTTCAACTTACAAAAATAAAATGTTCATCTATGTGTATATGAGGACTACCGCCTCCATGAATGGTTTGTATTTTTTTAAATCACATAATTACTTGTTTTATTAAAAAGGAGTTTTTAATGAATAAATATGATATTTATTACATGACTAATTTACATAAACGATAATTTAATGTCTACCTTATTTCAGTTCTATAGAAAATAAAATCATTGTTCTTGGGTACATGGAGACCACCACCTCCATGGAACAATGTATTTAATTTTTCATCACTAAAAAACATGGATAATTATAATAATGTATTTAAATAATTAAAATTATTTTTATGTTATATTAATTTGTAAATCATTATTAATAAACCAACATTTTCTTTTAAAAAAATACCGAAACAAGCTCGATACCAATTCCTTCTTCATGGATAATGACTAAAAATTCCATGGAATGAAATTTAAAATTTATAAATAAATATTTATTATCTAAAAAAATAAATTGTATAATATAAAAGTTAATAACTTGGTATCATACAATGATGATCATCATTATAATTTAAAAGAACATGAGAAACAATTAAAATTACTAAAATCTAAAGATGAATATAAACTATAACTAAATAATAAATGTATAATAAATGATTAAAATTGAAGAATATAGAGAGAAATATATTTGAATAATGGTATTAAATATCCTATTAATTTTATTTTTATTATAAATTATGTTAACTCACCTTTATGAAAGTCAAGAGCAAATGTAAGGATTTTTTTGACTCAAATTATTTTTTGGAGTTTTATTTGTTACTCTTGTACTATGGTTCAATAATATTGTTTTATTTTACCCTATATTAATATTATATTTCATTTCTTTTTTATTTTTCTATGAATTAAATTTTCACAAAAGATACATCTTATGTGATGTATTTATTCCTTCACAAAATTTGATAATGCAAAGAATAATTCCCATCCTCACCAAATGATAACGTTTATTCTATATCCATATTCACACTTCCAATCAATGTTATACTTTATTTCTTTAAAATATAAACAAAAATTATTTCTATATATCTTAAAATTTATTTTTACCTATTTTAAAGTTGAATATATATCATACTTTTGTTGTTGTGGGTTTCAATAAATATATATTTTTAATATAGAAAAGGATTTTCTTATCAGGGTCGTATATTTTATCTCACACAAAAAAAATAATTTGGAAAAAAATTATGTATTTTTTCAAGTATTCCTTGAAATTAATTCTTAAATAATGTTTGAAAAAGTATTCATTATAAATTATAATAAAATTATCTTCTTAAAAGTGAATCATAACTACCTCTCTTAACATGGATGTTAATAAATTTTTTCTATTTTTTTATGTATCTATAAAACATTAATAGTTTTTAAAATTTTATATATCTATTCTAGAATCATTTTTTAATCATCTTATAAATTATTTTATGAAATAATTTTTTTGGGTGATTGAATTATTAGTATCAGATGATTTAATTATTATATTCATTTTATGTGATAATATTTTAGAAATGTTACAAAACCCATTTTATTTCCATGGGATCCTTATTATATGATGAATGACTAATTATGAAATACATATGTTTGGATGTTTATGGGTGGGGTCCTATATTACCATCATATGAATTGGAAAAGTGTTTATATATTATGATATAATGTATCATGTACATACTTAGATTTGTTCACAACTTAAAGGGTGGACCTTATTGTATGTGATAACAACTTAAAGGGAGAGAATTATTGAATATGATCACAATGTGATTATAGCCTATAGTTATATTAGTATATTATTATTTATTATGCTATGATTCCATGGAATTCTATATTTTTATGAAATGTGCCTATAATTATGTTATAGGGATCTTGTTTATTATCTCATGCTTCAACACTCTTATAAATTGGTATATGTTTTTTCATTTGAGATTACAATTCTTTCTATCATGACTTATTGAGATATATTATTTTTCCATGTTTATTTTAATTAGATATTTATATAATGTTAATGTTTTATCAAAATGTAATGATCTTTCAATTGATGGTATGATGATATGTTTTTCCCTTACAAATTGTCTAAGATCACCCTTTTCTATATTTCAATTACCCAGGTTATAAATATGAGTATAACTTATTACAATTATAGAAGGGGGTCTGGTATGATTCAATTATCGATAAATGTTCACAAATACTAGAAAATAACTTTATTATATAGTTAATCCTCAATAATCCTAAATATTTAGTTATTAGGATTGTGAGATTATTCATGAGTTATAGTGATTAACTTATGGAAATGATATAAAATAAAGACATCTTTTTTGTGTTTCTATATTTGGTATTAAATCAAGGTTTATTTATTTTTAAGGACTAAGACGAGGGAAATATAGTGAAATACCTATTGATAAGTTTATATATAGGATTACAACAAGAAATATTATTAAATTATAGGTTTTGTGGTTTCTTAGAAATTCCATCCCTATTTAGATACAAATAAGTGGATTCAAGCTCTAGAATAGATTCACCTAGGGGAAATAAAAATAAAAATGATGGTTGGGTTTTAACATGATCATCACCTGGTACATGATAAAGTGACCCAACTACACAACTGCCTTGAAATGTCTTGAGGATATGCGTTGGTTATTTGAATACACTGTATCAAAGATTATAAAGGATTTGAGAACATTTTAATATTATGGTTAATGAACCTAATAGTAAATATACAATGAATAATATAGATTGAAAATTATAAATTTATAGGTTATTGTCCTAATGTAATTTATGATTATTTATTTTTAAGTTAATATTTTTTATTTTATTAAGATTACTTAATAAAGTTTTCTTATCTTTTACTTTCAATTAATTAAGTAATGACGTAAATAAAAACAAACTGACTTAAAAAAGGGTGTGATGAGAGATGTGGTGATTGTTCCAATGAGAAACAAAATATGATTTTCTTATTCATATAATACCTTATAGTGATTCTCATCAAAACACCTAGGCTATGAATAATAAAATAAACCATGTTGTGATCCTAAAATCACTAATAAGGGATCGGCTTTCTGTCGAGTCCATTATGCATGAACAACCAACCTCATTTAATGTATCATAGAATCCAAAAATTAATGAGTTGTGTATTAAAACAAATAGAAGATAATTTATATTAACAAGTGCTTAAACCATGAGAAGGTTGTTTTAGTTTTTTATCATATGGAAGGTGAGGCAGGCCAATGGTGGACTCTTATTAAGATTATGAATCTAAATGAATAAATTGACTCGATGGGATGGGAAGAGTTAAAAAAACGTTCTTTGCTAAATAATTTCCCCAAAATATTCCTATGAAAGTAGAGAGAGAATTTTTAGAACAAAAATAAAGAGAGGATGATTCCATTATAAATTATGTGTCTAACTTCATGAAACTTGTAAGGTATGCCTATATTTTTAATAATAAATCTAAAATAAAGATCAATCAATTATTAAGTGGCATACAACACAGTCTTAGAATGTAATTTTTCATAAGTTACTTTAATAGATATATAGAAATTTTATTATGTACACTTAAGGTGGAGATGGAAACTAGAGACTCTCATTACCCCCCATGGATCTGGGGATATAAAAAGGAAAATAGAGGTCCATGGAAACATAGATAAAAATATCACGGGGGAAATTAATTTCAATCACCTAAAAGAAAAAAAATGTATGAGGAATCACCCAAAAAATTTCTCAAAAGTAACCAGAAATTGTTTTATGTGTGGTTAGGTTATCCATCAAACTCATTATTTTTTGTCCAGGAAACTATGTATAATAAATTCAATGGATAATATGATAGCCCCAACCAATTCTCCACCAACTTTCAAATTATTAAAATTCAAGGATTTTAGGTATTATATGAATAAATAACCTATTAAAAGGATTGATGGAAATAATCAATGTCTGCACCCTCCTAAGAAAAGGGAATAAGGGAAGGAGTATGTAATCAAAACTATGGTAACCGAGCACAAAAATAAAGTGGATAATGGTACACGCAAAATTTACTCTAGAACTATGAATGTTTTATTTGATTATATATCTACCCGATAATTTATATCTATATTTTTTAAAAGAAATAAAATTACCACATTAACTATTAGATACTAAATTATTGATAAAAACTCATGGGGGTGTGATAATTACATCTCCTGTCTAAAACTCCTCTCTGATTGAAGCTTATAAGAATGTGTTTTCAAAAAATATTATAATTCATAAGTTTCTTGAATTTTATTTCATTTTAAGCATGTATTGAATCTATTGATATATATATACATATATCTAATACTAATTTCATCGATGTATAAGTCACATTAAATATCCCAAATAAAACCATGATCATCTATAAGTGAATGTATAACTATGACGCTTATATGGAAACGGCTTCTATATATGGGTTTTAATACCCAACCATGAGGGGTATTTGGATAAAATTTTTATATATGAACCTATAGTTAGATATATTCCTATTATGAAATAATTTGTCGATTTATTTCCTAAGTAGTTTTTTAGTGCTCGCCTAGATAATGTTGTTGAGTTTTTAATTAATCTTTAACTAGGTTCCTTAACAATATCAAAAAATATTTATACAATGTATCTAATTTAATTGAAAGAATTAATGAAAAAACTAGAAGAAAATATAAATAAGGTTTTAATAAGCCTGCATTTTTCTCAATGGGGTGTACTAGTCCTCTTTTTTAAATACGATGGTTGGTTAATCTGTCTTTGTATTGATTATCACGAGGTTGATAAAATAAAAATCAAGAACAAGTTTCCTCTACCATCATATTTATGAATTATTTTATCCACTCATAAGATCTCAATAATCCTAAAAGATTGAACTTTGATATAGATATCATTAATTAAGGGTCAGAAGGGAGGATATTTCCAAGGTTTTTTCCCATTTAAGGTATAAACACTCTGAATTTACAGTGATTCCATTTAGACTTAAACATTCTCCCACTATCTTCATTGATATGATGAATAGAAACTTTAGATATTACTCTGAAATTTTTTGATAGCCTTTATTGGTGATATTATCATATATTTTAAGATTAAGTAATAACATTAAGTGTATTTGAGGATTTTTCTAAAGATATTACCAAAGAAGATATTATATTTCAAGTCCATCAAGTGTTAATTATGGAAACAAATATATCTTTCATGGGTTATGTAATGCTATGAAATTGTATATCTTATGATCCATTGAGGAAAAAGTTATTGAAAAATTCCATAGACCAACCACTATGATAAAAATATGATTTTTTCTTACATTAGAAAGATACTATTGAATATTTATAAGAAATTTATCATGGTTTTCCAATACTCTAACCAATATGACACATAAAAAGTGATGTTTGTTTTCATAGAATAATGTAATGAAAATTTAAGTATCTTAAGAAGATATTTCTCACTACACTTATAATAATATTACCCTATAATAGGAATTGGTTTTAATATATAATGATGCTTCAAATAATGTATTAGGAGTTGTCCATGTGAAAAATAATAAGGTAATTTACTATGCCTCGCATTAATTAAAAAGTCATGGGAAAATTTTTCTAATACATTATTTGGGTATAGAGGTAGTGATATTTTTATTAAAAATTTGGTTTTAGTGTCTATATAGTGAGAAGTGTGATGTCTATACTAACCAAAAGATCTGACAACATATATTCACATAGAAGTATTGAAATATATACCAAATTAGATTCTTGTAATTTATCTAATATTATGACTACTCAAGACATTACCCCCCAGGGAACACAAAAAATGTGGCTATTTCTTTGAAGAGGAATGTTCATGATACCATATCCATGATGAAGGATGAAAACTACCAAATACTAATGGATTTTCAAAGGACAAATATTAAAGTCATAATACAAGGGGTTAAATCATATCTTTTAAAAATTATTTCTCAAAATTACATTAACAAAAATTTCATATAATATCAAAATGATAATACAAATTTTAAAAGTGGAAGTGAATATTTCAGAGATTATATTTGATAAAGATAGAGCTATAAATTTTCGAACCCGAATATGCGTTCTATAAAAACTTTAATTAATGAGGGAAAATTTTAATGGTGAATATATCCCATCCTTCTTAATTAATTCTGGACGAATGAATATTTATAGTGATCCAAAGTAAAAAAATTTGTCAGATAATAAGAAGAGGGAGATTGTAAAACATGTATATTGATTCTTGTTATGTTAGAAAGTTAATTTTGAATGAGATAATTCAGATGGGATAATGTGACCATTATGGACTTTGGTATAAAAATGGGAAAAATCACCATGTACTTTTCCATAAGTGTCCCTAAGATATCTAATGGACATAATTCCATTTGGGTTTTATTTGATCTCCTTAAGAAGTGAATGTAATTTTTTACCATAATATGTGATTTATCACATGAAAAAGTTAACAAGATATACATAAGGGAATCAGTAAGTATTGAAGGATTACTACTCTACATTGTATCTGATCTATATCTGAGGTCTACCTTGAGGTTCCAGAAAAGTCCTCCACAATAATTTGAGATAGAATTGAGCTTCAAAACTGCTTATCACCCTTAGAAATATCTATAGTCTGAAAGGACTATTCAAACTCTTGAGGCTATATAGAGATCTTATTCATTGAATTTCCATGGTTTTTGAGATCAAAACCTCCACTTGTTAGAGTTCTCATATTACAATACTTTCCATTTTTGAATTCATATGGAATTATATTTGTATTTGTATAGAAATGGTTATAGGACACCAAAACGCCTGAATGATGTTTGGATAGAGGAAAGAGATAGGACCTAACCATGTCCATTAAATAATGGATAAGGTTCGATCCATTCAATAACATATGAAAGTGAATTATTTTGACATAAATGTTATGAAGATAATCATTGATTGGATGTAGAGTTTGAAGTTATCGAAAACATATTCCTCTAGATATATATTTGGAAGCATTTTATGATATTTTTAAAGAAAGGGAAGATGATTCTGAGTTATATAGGTCCCTTCAATATTTTTGATCATGTCAAGGAAATTAATTTTTTTTATAATTCCCTTTAAAAATCTCCCAAGTACATTATGGTTTTGATTTATTACTTTTAATTAAGTATATACTAGACCATTCACATTTAATAAATTTAGAATACATGAAACTATAATACATGGTTTCAATTTGGGTAAGGGAAACGAATAAGTAAATTTGAAAGTCGTAAATATTTCTCATGAAAATAAATAATAATTTATTTTAAAAGTTTTATATTGTGAAAAAATGGATACTAATTATAACTGTCCACTTTTTATATATATGATTTTTTATGTAATATTTATGACCTAACTCTCTAAGTAAAAACCAAAAATATCCTTGGGAAGGTGATAATGTGAATTATAATTTAATTCTATTAGAATATATAATGTTTAAGGATGGATCCTTACATAAGTAATTTTTTGTGGTTGATGCTCAATGTGAATTCTCTCCTTAATTGGAGGAGATCCCATTAGCTCTAGACTCTACCCAGGTTATGAAGATGAGTACAACTCATGAAAAGTATAAAATGGATTCTAGTGTGATTAATTTGGGGAGAAATGTTTATATATTTTATCAAATAAGTTTCTTATGTAATTGATCATAAAATTCACCAAACTCTCAGTTCTTGTGATTATGAGGTTATTTGGGAGTTGTAATTTTTAACTTATGGAAGTGATGTAAAATAATGATATCTTTATCTTGGGTTGCCTCAACAACCCAATGGTTTCTATGCACATAAAAATTCACCATTATTGTCCCAATAGATAATAAAAAATATAAATAAAAACATAAAACATATATAACTCATTAGTGTTGTATACACCAAAATGAGTGTGTATGTAGGGTGTGAGCTAACAAACCAAGTGGGGTCTCACCAAGGATTATATTTGATTCCTAAAAAAATAAAATTCATGAATTCTAGTTTTAAATAAAATAGAGAAAATATGGACTTTATCTCATAAACTGTTACTAAAAACAAATTACATATTCACTCTAAAATAATAGAAACATTATTTTACTTAAAAAACTAGAGGTATATACTTATAAAACAAAAAAACTATTTAATTGGTAATAAAAAAACAAAAATAATCCTTTTTTTATCCATTTATAAAAGTTTTCAAGAAAATTACCTTAATAAATCACACCATTTTCATTTTGAAAACAACTTTCCAAAATCACCTTTAAAAATATTTTGAAAACAAAAAAAGCCAGCATAAAGGGGAGAATGAAAATGCATAAACGAACCACACGATCAAAGAGTAATTAAAAATATATAATTATAAAATGTTGAAATAACCAATTACGAATAAGGGGATAAATATAATTATGGATATAAATCTCCAACATACAATCAATTATCAATGAATAATTTTCATGAAAAACCTGTAGGTTCTAAACTGGGATGAATCTGGAATTTACAGAACCCAAGGGAATAACTTCTGGAATATATTGAGTAAAATGAAAACAAAATCCACCCAGATTACTCATACATTTACTCATTTGCGGTACTCCCTTATCCATATAGTCATAGAGTACAACTAGGGGATAGAAGGCCAATGTGTGACCTAGGAGTGTATAGCATAAATCAAGGTCTCCTAATTAGTTCCTCATTTTCCATGACTGAAAAAAGTATAAGTGAGAAAAAAATCAATCCAATATCAATTTATGTATCAAAATCATTAACCATGAATCTACATCATCTCCAAAACTCTTTCAAAAAACAATTACTTTACTATATTACACCCATCACATTATTTAAACTATATTCGGTAAAATAATAATAATTGAAAATCAATGAGTGTCTCACAATATCAAACAATTCACATTATAAAGTAAAAAAAATACCTTTACTTGAAAAATTACTTAGGATTCCATGATCTTCTCTTTCACCCTAAAATTCATTTATTTCAAAATAAGTTTGAAAAAAGGATCCATTAACACCTTCACAGCATTAATGGGAAATAAAAAACATCCACCACCATGAAACAACAAGAAACAACATGGGACTCATCTGGAGACATTACTCCACATGGGTAAACTAAAACCTGGACTATAAGGTACCATCTCATAGAGAAACCTTAAAATAAAACCAACACCATTATATACTCATTTAAATGAAACCTCAATCCTATTTACCAAAGAATAGACCTAGAGGTCTTCTATATTCAACCCATATAAAATCAAACTCAAACATCCCACTACAAAAAAAATTATCACATAAAGATAACCTCAAAACACCATAACCCCCAAGGAGAAACATTTCATTAACCAATCGTAAGAATAACCAAAAGTATCGAATATTCTATAAAATGATCGAAAGACATAGAGAGGGTTAACAATATCTAAACTCTAAAAGGTAAATCCTCAAAATAAACGGTCATCCCAAACCAAGATTACACCTAAGACTTCTTCCAAAAAATAAATTTATAGAAATACTAAGAATAATATGGCACTGATGATAATTCCAGGACATAGTGAGAGTGCTCAAACAGAGGGTGGCTGTATGGAGAGGAAGAAAACCCCGAGTAATGAAGGTAATCTTTCAACGATCCAAGAAGAAATTAATAAATTAAGGGAAACTTAGGGAGACCATGGAAGGTGGGGTGACATCGAGGATGACTCCATGAAAAGCCATCTTATAGTTAGGTTTTTTCTAAAGGTACAAATGCCATTGTGGATGATGACGTGTTTCAATCTGTTCCTCCCAGGAAAGCCAGAAGTAAGAAAGATTATTCTTATCTGAATCCAACTATGGCCACCAGGTCTCACGGTCCCATGGAATTTGATTCTGATTGGTATGTTGATTATGACGATTATTATGAGTTTGAATATGATGTTTGATCTATTTTGGGACTTCTTGGCATAAGGGAATAATTCTTGTATGACCCCATCATTTTACCTTGTTGTACTGTTTTTTCCTTTTTTTAATAATAGGGATCTGCCCAATCTTTCGTCTATAATAAGAGAAAATATTCCCTGATCCACACTCTATGTGAAGCCTGGGTAGAGTCTAGAGTTGATGGGATCTCCTCCAATTAAAGAGAGAATTCACCTTGAGATTCAACCTCAAAAAATTACTTCTGTAAGGACCCAACCTTAAACATTAAATATTTTAGTGACATTAAATTATAATTCACTTTATCACATTCCAAAAGATATTTTTAGGTTTATTTTTTAAAACATTTAGGTCATAAATCTTACTCAAAAAACACAAATTTATAAAAATTCGACACTTCTAATCAGTATCCATTTTTCCAACAATATAAAACTTTTAGAATAAAATATTATTTCTTTTCATTAGAAATATTAATGACTTTAAAATTTATTTATTCATTTTATTTTCCCATCATTAAACCCTATAATTTTTTTAAAGAATCTATGAAAAAAAAAATATTATCAAGTGACATGAAAAAAAAATTTGTTATTCAAGTAAAAACAGTAAAATCTATGAAAAACCTTTTCTAAAAAATATACCTTTTTTAACAAAAAAGGGAATCATTTTTCTTTTTAAAATTTCATTATATTACATTTTGAAATCAAACAATTCCCTAGAAAAATCATTAGAAAACATATAAAAGTCATGTGTGTACCACAAGACATCATTATAAAAGAATCCTTTCATATCCCTTAGAAGAACCATTGAACATTATAATATTCATACCACTGACATCCAATATAATTCTCCAAATAACATAATCACTACCTAATGAATTAGAGCTCTATCAAGGTTTACCCATCATTTAAGATATACGATGCTCACATATGATATATAATGGGGCTCAAACTATTGTATAAAAAATTTCCAATGAACATATCTTGAATTAATCATTCCAATCTTGAAACTTTCCATCATAAAATCCTTTAAAAACTCTTTTAATCCAATGTGAAAACAATTTTGGATATCAAAATAAAATTTCCATTTTTCAAAAACCATTTTCAAAATATAAATTACCCTAAAAAAGTAAAGTGGGTTTTTATTTGAATAAAACATGAATTATTTTAAAGGAAATCAAACTTCAAATAACATTTATGGCAGTGAGAGAAGTTCTTGTCCCCGTATATGTTAAAATAGAACATACCTTTTTTATTTTTTAAAGAAAGTCAAAAATTATGTAAAATAATATTTTGTAAAAATAATATCAAAAAAGGAATAAAAAATCAATAAAACAATTTAAAGAATTTACAAATGGAATAAAAATATATGGAAAATAAATATTTAAAATAATTTTTTTTGAAATTAGTTACTTTACATAAAACCTTAAATCATTAATTGTTTTTTATAAATAATTTTTAGAAATTAAAATATGGTCAAAAATTAAATTTATCACCTATTTTAACATAAATCATATTTTTCTTGAAATATTTTTAATAAAAAATAAAAATAATTTTTTTAAATTAAATATTTAAAATTATTTAAAATTAGGTTTTAAGAAAATGTGTCCCTTTCCTCAAGTCTAATTTATTACGTAAGTTGTTTACTTCCTGAATAATAAATTTTGGTTAATTATTTAATTTCTTAATAACCTTTATCATTTCTATTTTTTTATTTTAGTTATTACAATTATATATAAAATCAATTAACCAGTTAACTTTATGTAAGATGTTTGGATAATATTTTGCTTATACATCCAAAATAACTATGGTATATTGACTATGGTCCAAGAGATCATGATTTCAACATATCTAGAATAATAATAATGAAATAATTATCCTTTTTATACCAAAATTGTACTTAACAATCATGGAATATGATTATGAGAAATGAACTATGTTACGATTGTCGAGATGGTGGGTCATACATATGCATGAGTAATGTTTCCATTTTCCAAAGATCATTATGGAAAGAAGGTTAGAATTATTTTATATATAGAATTATAATAATATCATAAATACAATATTATTTCTTTAAATATACTTATATTTACCTGCTATGTGATGTGGTGATGAAAAAAAATAATTACATCACTTTGTGGTGGTGGTAATCCTCACGTACGCATGAGCGATGTTACCATTTCTCAGTGAATAGAAAGGTAAAAGGTAAATTATATTTTATATTTTATGAATTATGAATATATCATTAATATAATATTTATTTATTATATATCATTTATATAATTAATTTTATCCTTATTATTATTCATTAAAATCCTTAGTGAAAAATGAATCACATCGCTTCACGTGGCGGTAGTCCGCCATACACACGATTGATGTTATCATATCCCCCACAGAATGGAAAGTAAGAAGGAATATGTGATATCATAATTAAATAAGTTTAATTATGTTAAAAATATAATATATATATATACTATTAATATATTATTATAGCAAACCGTGATAGGTTATTATGAAAACAATTACATCAGTTCGTGAGGTGGTAGTCCGCTATACACACGAATGATAGTTTCATTTCCCATTTGACAGAAGTGGAGATAGATTTATGTTATTAAATATCATTAAATATAAATATATGGGATATAATTGTGTAATTATATCATCATGGTTGAAGAATATTTTAAGCAAGTGGAGGAATAAAGAAAACAAAAATTCTCGGTTAAGAACGTTACCTCTTATTTAGACCACCTATTTTGGATTATACTTAAATCCTTCATATACTAGTTTTATGATAAAAAAATGAATTTAGGATGTAGATAGGGAATTCAATAATGGATTCAGGTAGTTATTGGGTGGAAAAAATGAGTTGAATGTTTGAAGAGGAGAGAAGGGTGAATGGACTTTTATAAGGGGGGAGAGGACACACATGAAATTTTTGAAATGAAAAAGGTATACCCACTTCTTTCACATGCAAAATGATAAAAATATATACAATTTTAAAAAATTATATTTTATAAGGTTTAAATATATCTATAAAAATTAATTTAGAAAATTATTTAAGTTATTTTAACCCTTATATGTTTAAATTAACCCCAGGGGAAGCCAATTTTACCTTAACAACAACAAATGGTTGTTCTCTGTTCACTATTAATTATGAAAAAATTAAGTTGAACATATTATATAAAAATAAGTATATTTATTAAAAATATTTAATAAATTTAACCAAATTAAATTTTCAAAATGGGAATAATTTAATTTGAAAATAAACCCACGTATGTGATGAAAAGTGGGGTTTCAAGAGATGTATTTTTCTAGTATCAGATTATTTTATATTACATTTATAACTAGTAATCATAATTATATGAAATTAAATTCATATTTATTTTATATATATAAATTATTTAAATCAATCATAAGTTGGTTTAATTAATAAAAAATGGAGAAACATTACTTACTTTAAAACAATTTTAATAAAAACATTTTTAAACCAAAACAATAAACTTATACTAAAAACAATATAAATAAGATTCATATGTTATTAATTTGAATTAACAAAAAATATATAATAATTATTTTACATTATATAACAATAAAATAGTAATGGTACCATTAAATTACTTAATTTATTGAAAAGAAATGAATGGTTTATAAAAATCGGCTTTCTTCAGTATTTTTTAAAAAATCAACAATTTCCAAAACATTCCAAAAAAATTACCATAAGTTAATTATGATATGACTATTTAAAAAATGAATTTAAATTTATAAAAAAAAATCTGAAATATGTAGAAATTAAGTATAATATTTTCTCATAAAAAGCAATAAAAATAATTTTTCAAGAAAATATATTTTTGAAGAATATAATTACTTTAAAAAAATGGTTGATTATTTAGTTAGAATTTATAATTAATTTTTAATTGAGTATGATGTATATATATGTTGCATAAATTAGTTAATACTATGTATACCCACACAGTTAATGGCTAGGTTATAACTGTCATATATATCTGGCTTGTTTAAGGTGGGAGTTGCATGTCAGACACACTATTGAACATAATGTTATTCTATTGAAGTATCCAAGTGTTTCATTCTACCCCCCATTAATAAATTTAATCCTCACAATTTTAAATTTATCATATTAATTAAAAGTTAGAAATGTTAAAATACTTTCTTGAAGTCCCACTTTGTAAAATGGATTAACAAAACTTCCTCTTGATAAGAGAGAAAAGAAAGTATGATGGTCATATTGAATAAAACATAATAGGTTTCAAAAAAAAAATTGGGGGTTAGTGGAGATTTTTACATGAATGCAAATAATATTTCCAAAAATAACGATGCAGAGTGACAAATATCACAGATCACATTAAAGGGAATGATAATGACTAAGTCAGCATTTATAAAACCATAAACCAAAGTGGCGTCAAAAAGACTATCATTTCAATGAAAATGAATGCAATATAATAACATTTTCATTTTAGATATCTTCTTCTAGGGTTTAGTCATTATTTACTGTCTAGACTAAGAAAAAAAGGGAATATACTTATTTGATAAGTTAAATTTATTCCTCTAATAAATTTCTACCATAATATCATCTATTTCTCCAAACGATGTGTATTCAAAATGATTTTTTCATCACTAAAGCACTAAAATAAACTTTTCAATGTCTACATAAATATAAAAGGATAATAGAGTATTCCTCATGTATTAAGACATTAATAAAAACAAAAACATTTAAAACAAGGTAAGATAATTCCAAATATTAATAAACCTTCATATGATTAAATACAACATTATTCACCAAGGGCTCGACAATAAAACCCAAATTTTATCTTAGATCATTTAACAAATAACTATAATTAAAATTATCCCAGATATTATTGACTAAGATAGAAACCCAAAAATTATAAGGGTTTGACCACATATTATTTGGAGATTCATTTACCATTTATCTGAAAATAACGCCAATCACATTTAATGTCACATACCTAAAATTTATATGCCTAATCTTATAATATCCAAGGTTTTCTAATAATTTCCATATGTAAATGAAATTATCAAAAATATACAGTAAAAAATTATTCAATCTTTATTCCTAAAACAAAATCCCTTATATTTATATTTACCCTAATAATATAAGGTTCCCAAAATCATGAAATTATTTTGAATTAACATTAATTAACTAATCAAAAAACAATTTTCAATCCCATGGTTATCTATGAGATTAAAAATATGTTCCCAAAATCAATTTAATCATCATATTTCGAAA
This sequence comes from Viscum album, assembly GCA_963277665.1. Lineage (NCBI taxonomy): Eukaryota > Viridiplantae > Streptophyta > Magnoliopsida > Santalales > Viscaceae > Viscum > Viscum album. The sequence goes on from OY728125.1 coordinate 584,168,729, forward strand.
AAATTGAGTGAAAAAATGATTTCATATTAACTCGTACATCACATAAGATAGTGTTTGGAGCTACATCCTTACAAGCACTTGTCTATTGGTTCAATCCCTACATCCATGTTGAAAGTGATAGTTTTTCCTTTATCCAAAACAATACAAATATAATTATTATAAAATTCATATAAATTTGGTGAACACCCGCATAAATATTCTTAATCATCAAAGATTATATAAACTATAAAGGTTTCAATACCTTTAAACTTATGTCCTGAAAAGAAAAAAATCATTCTCGCTCAAATTACATTTTCACATGTTAAAATTAGGGTTACATATACATTAAACATCTTTCAAAACTCAATAAATGTCTCCAAAAGTACCCTTATCACATAAAAAATAAAAAGTGTATTAATTTATTTAAACTTCCAATAATCCATAAATCCACCACTATATCATAAATCATAAATCCTTTTATATAGACACCATAATCCCTCAACATTCTCCATAATCCATTACCATGATTTTCCATCTTATTCATTAGTACTTACTTCCTTTAAAAAAATATGAATCTTTCCCTAATATTAAATAATTTCAAAACATAAACCAGGATATAATCTATACCTTTCATATTTCATCTTCATTTTCCTCATCTTTAACTACAATGATATTTTGAATTGATTGGTATTTATCTATATACTTTTGTTTATCCCATTCTTGGGATTTCCCCCTAGGATATCAATTTTCAAAATCCCCAAGCTCCCCCTGTTTAAAACATTCAATTGATATCTTAGGAAGAATTTTATTCCCCTTTGTGTGGTTAACTGAACTTTTCCTTTTTTACTTGGTGTATTATTTATTTATTCCCCATTTAACCATATAAAAATCATCCTAGATTTCTCTTAATAAAATATCCTAGGCACTTCTTCCCACATTCATGACACATAGGTTATAGAATATTTTATCATTTGTGATATTTATCACATTAAATTCAATAAAATTCTATTTTTCCCTTGTTTGGTGCATTAGGAAACTCACCTATGTCCATGTTTTAATCATAACTCGTGATAACTTATTATGAATAACCACAAGAGGTTTCACTATAGCACCCATTATATTCGGTTTCTCATTCATACAACCACCACATTTTCTTTCATAACCATTATTAGTTTGGTTCCCGAGGGATTAAACAACTTACTAGAAAATAGTTAGTGTGAGTGTATCAAATAAAACATAATAACCAATCTTATTTGTAGGATAAATACTAATATATCCTTAAACATTCCATCATATATTCAAATATTTATATTTAACCAAATTAACCATAACTCTTTTTAGTATACAAACCATTGTGGTTATAGAGGGGTTTTAACTTATGATAAGATAACATCCTAACTTCTATTGTTATCAAAATATCTTTTTGACAACAAATTGATGGGACAAACCTTAATCATTATATATTCTAGTGACATTTAACTAGAAATCACTTTCATAAATTCCCAAATATATTTTATGTTTATATTTTTAGAGATTTATGTCATAACTCTTACATAAAAAACCCATATATATACAAATTAGTAACTTATCATCAATTTCCAACTTCCCCACATTATAATTTTTTAAAAATAAAGCATGATTTATTTTCATGATAAATCATCACAAATTCTAACTGGGCTTCTTCCATTCACTTACCCATCTTTAACACTGTGAAATTTTTTAGAACACAGTATGAACAAAAAATGATAATTAATGGACATAATAAGATAAAATCTATTATCCCAGGTAAAAAATTTAAAACCCATGAAAAAATATTTATATAAACATACCTTTCTACCACAAAAGGGGAATCATTTTTTCCTTTGAAAATACCATTATCTTGCAGTTTGAAATCAAATGGTTTCCCTGAACACTCATTAGAAAACATAGAAAAATAATATAGGTTACTAGGGACATCATAATTATAGAACCCTTAGAGAATAATTAAAATAACCCTTACAAATTTTCAAAACTATATTATTGGATTTTAATATAATTCTCTAGAAAACATAATCATTACCCAATGAATTAGAGTGCTATTTGAGAGAATCCATCATATAAGCTATATCAAGATCACCCATGAGCTATAAATGGGATCAAACAATCATATAAATAATTTAAAAGGATCATATCATGAATAAATATTTTTAATCTTGTAAATTTTCATTATAAAACCCGGAAGAACTCTTTTAAACATGTATACAAAACACTTACAGATATCAAAATACCCTTTTCTTTTCTTTAAAACAAATATTAAAAATATAAATTACCCTAAACAAGGGAAAGAAGTGTTTTCTTATAATAAAACACAAAATATTTTAAGGGAATCCAAAATTCAAATAATTATTATTATGGTGGGAGAATTCATTGTCACTGTATATGTTAGAATAGAACACTAAAATTTCTTTTATAAAGAAATTTAAAGATTCTATAAAAGCTTACTTTTGGAAAATATTTTAACTATAGTCAAAACATAACTAAAATTTCCTTTATAAATATTTCATGTCCATATAAAAACACATAACATAATTTTAAAAAAATTTACATGGAAGAAATGGAGTGTGAAAATGAATCTTTAAAATTATATTTTTTTAAAAGAATGTTCCCTACACAAAACATTTAAATGATTATTTATTTTTATCAATCAATTTAAATGAAGTAAAATATGGTAAAAATGAATATTTTCATCAGTTGATACCAGAAAATATTTTTATTGAAACATTTATAATAATATAGAAGAAAAATATTTAGAAATTAAATAATTAATCCTTTTTTAAAATGATGTTTTAAGATAAAGGGATCCATTACCTCATGTCTGATTCTTCACGTATTTTATTTATCTTCATGAATAATAATATTGTTTCAATTATTCACTTACTTAATAAAAAATTTAAAATTTATTATTCATTTTATTTTAGTTATAAAAATGTTAAATATGGTAACTTAATCAATTAATCTTATGACGGATGTTTTCGCGTTATTTCGCATAAATGTCCAAAATGAGTTTAGTAGGATGACTGTGGTCAAAGTGGTCATTATTTAAAAATATAAAAAATAATAATAATCAAATAATTTTCATTTTTATACATCAATTATACTTTTATATTGGATCATGAAATATTGTTATGAAAAATGAACTATGTTACAATCATAGAGATTGATGATCGTATGCACACATGAGTAACGTTTCCATTTTCCAACTATCTTTATGGAATGAAGGTAATTATTTTTATATGTTTTAATAATTATAATCATATCAATAATACCATATTATTTATTTAAATATAATTATATATATAATCCATGTGATGTGGTGATGAAATAAACAATCACATCATATTGTTGAGGTGGCAGTCCACACGTACACACAAATGACATTACCATTTATCAGTGACTGGAAAGTTAAAAAAATGATATTTTATCTTTATAGAATGATTAATAAGTCATTAATATAATAATAATTTCATATATATAAATTATTTTTATTAAATGTTTCCTTCTTACTTTCTAATGAAAGTGTTAGTGAAAAACAAATCACATTTCTTCGTGAGGTGGTACTTCGCCGCACACACGAGTGATGTTATCGTATCCCACAAGAAATGGAAAGTAAAACATGTGTATGTGATAAAATAATTTAAGATGTATAATTTTATTAATAATATAATATATAAATATACTTTAAATACATCAAGATAAAAATTCATGATAGGCGATGTTGAAAGACTAATTACATTTGTTTGTGAGGGGGTAGTCAATTGTACCCACAAATGATGGTTTTTCGCATTTAAAGGAAGAAGAAATTTATTTAGGTTGTTTCACTGACTTAGTAATATATTATTATATTTAATATAAATTTTTTATTATATTATCTTGTTTTAGGAATATTTTAAGTAGGTGGAGGGATAAATAGAACAAAAATGACTAGTTAAGAACATTACCTCTTCTTCAGTCCACCTCTTTAGGATTATACCTAAAGCCTTTATCGAGTGTATTTATGATAAATAAATTCATATATGTTGTTTTTGGGGAATTAAATACGTAATATGAGTATTTAATGGCTGAAAGAAGGCCTTGAAGGTGTGAATAAGAGAGGATAGGTGGTGACCTTTTATAAGTGGCGGAGAGGACACACTTGGAATTTCTGAAAAGAAAAAGGTGTGCCCACATTTTTCAAATTATAAAGGGATCCAAAATAGACCATTCTTTATCCTTACATTATATGAGGTTTAAATATGTATATAAAATTAAATTTAGATAATTTTATGTCATTTTAACACTTATTTTTTAGTTTAAACCCAGATAAATCAGTTTTTACCTTAATCACGGTAAATATTTCTTATTATTTTCATTATTCACTATAAAAAACATTAAGTGGAAAATATTATATAATATAAATTATTTTGTTTATAAATATAAAATATATTTTATCAAATAAAATTAATATATTTTTTATAATTTAACATAAAATTAAACTTGTAGACGGGATAAAAAAGTGATTTTTAAGAGATGTATTTTTCAAGCATAAAATGATTTTTTAACTATATGAAAACTAATAATAATTATATTGATTTAAAATAATATATATATTTATATAATAAATAAATTTCATTTAAATAATTTTTCATTATATGCTACTTTTATTAATTTAAATGGAGAAACATTATGCATATTAAGATAGTTTTCAGAAAAAATGTTTTTAAACAAAAACTAAACTCATACTAAAATACAATATAATTATTATTCAAATATAATTAATTGAATTTAATATAAATAAATAATTATTATTTTACTATAAATTATATTCAAATCATAATGTTACTTTAAATTACATAATTTATTGAAAAAAAATGACAGTTGTAAATAATTGATATTTTTCACTATTTACTAAAAAATAAACATCTTTTGAAAAAATAAACATTTTATGAAAAATAAAAAATTTTGACCATAATTTAATTATGAAAATATGATTTAAAAAATTAATTTAATTTTATCAAATATTTTTTTATAATTTTTAGAAATTAATTATAATATTCTATCAAATAAATGAATAAAAATATTTTTTTGAAGAAGACATATTTTGGAAGAATAAAACTAATTTTATAATAATTGATTTATTATTTACTAATAATTTAACAATAAATTTATATTGAGTAAGAAATGTTTATATATATATTTCATAAATTATTTAATGTTATTTACTCTCACCAATTTAATGTCTTGGTTATAGTAGTCATATATCTTGTGGGTTGTTTAAGTTGGGTGTTGCATGTCGAATATGCTATTGAACATAATGTTATTATTTTCAAATATTGTGGTGTCACAACTTATACTTACTTTATTGACCTTAATATTATGTATACTTTAAATAAAAAATCACAGACATGTTGAAGTTACCCATCACAATTAAAACAAAATAGTCCCCATTACAAATGAAGTGAAAAATATGAAAACATAACCCTTTCAAAATAAAATTCCTCAAGCATATGTCAAAAATTTCTTGTATTATGTTTTAAAATATTATATATCAAATAGATTAATTTAAAAAACATTTTGATAATTCATACCTTTGTAAAAAATAACAAACTTATTTCAAAACAATTCAACCATGGTAAAAAACACCACTTCACTATATAACAAAAAATTGTTTTCACATTTTTATTATAATTAAAGTTATTATTAAAATTAATTAAAACTTAAAATCTTAATTTTCTCATAAATTAATTTCAAAAAAATTATATAACGGTCAACTTGCATCTTTTAAATATTTTTCAAACACGACACAAAAATTGTATACTTTATAAAATTACCAATATAAAATAGAGAACCCCATTCCAAAACAACACACTGAAAAACCTATTTGAAAATTAAAAATTTATAAAAAATATTTTTTTTAATTCTAACTAAAAACATCAAATGAATACATGAAATAACAAATCATAATACCAAAAATAAAAAAAAAATCTATTTTAATAGAACCAAAACCTCATCTGGCCCCCTTTAATCTATCCCCAATATGTGGAAATCAATCAAGATTAAATATATATCCAAGAGGGATAAAAAAAATAAAATATTAGTGAGATATATAGCTATGAACAATTTGGATGCATATTTTTCAATACATGCATCAATTATGTTAAAAACTTTGTGATGTTTTCAGAATCATTTGCATGGGATCCAGATGGTTTGGAATACTATATAGGATAATCGTGCATCTCTAGTTCAGCTTACCTTTTCAACAAAAATGAAATTATGCTCCCAAAAAATCTTTATAACTCATTGAGAGAAAAAACAAAAACCTTCTACATAAAAAAAATTAAATAATCAATAATGGAATAAAAATAAAATACTAAAACTAGATATCCCATGGAAACATTCAGTTATGAATGTGAAAGATCTCATATATAAATATTAATATAAAATATTCCTAATAATAAGAGATAATGACAAACAACCTAGAAACTTACAAAACACCTAGGATCTGATACAATGTTTTCATGAAAGAGCCTGACATTACGAGACACATCACCCAACCCAGCTCATTATAAGGCCAAAATGGTGTTCTCGATCCCCATGGACCCGTACTTTATGCTTAGGAATCAAAGGAAGAATACTTAGGAATGATTCAAACCCTAAATAATAGTTAACACCAAATTCGTATTTTAAAAAAAAGCTTACATGGACTATCCATACTTTGGTTTACCATGAGACATAAAATGAGATTAAAAAACAAGTAAACAAATTGAAGGAGTGATAACCAATAATAACAATTCATCCCATTTGTATCAATATATAAAAATCATCCAAAAAAATAAAATAAAGTGGAATAATAAAGAGAAAAAAATAACAGTAGAATATTTTATTTTAGAAGATACATTAATAACAAAAATAAAAATAAGATGCTGGAAAAAATTTCCTAAAAACCACAATTAAACCCACTATTTCTTTCCACATCCCAAATAACTATCATCATCCCAATAAAATGATAAAAAAGTCCAAGAAATTATATAACCTATATAAAAATTGAGATATTCATACACACATAGGAGTGTGTATGTTGAGAATTAACTAATAGGATCATTAGGATCTCATCAAGGATTTTATCAATTAAATTAGTTAGACCAGCAAAGAATTTCAGTTTGAAAAATAAATAAACAAATCACAGTTTTATATCTGAAAACCAATTATAAAAATAAATCATATATTATTACTAAAAGAATAAAACATTTATTTTCTTTAAAAACTATGTAGAGATATGTGTTTATAAAACTAAATAATAATCGTTTCCTTTTTAATCAAAATCTAACAAAAACATATTTAATCCATTTCTAAAACAATTAATCAAAATCCACTTGATAAATAAAATTATTTCCATTTTGAAAAAAAAATCCAAAATCACCATTAAAATCATTTTAAAATAAATAATCCAATCTTAAAGAATAGAATCTGATTGTAGCAGGGCACTAAATTATCGAGGTGAAATATAAAACAAATAATATGTATAGATGTTACCACTAGAAAATCATTAAAGGGGGGGTATAGTCAATCATGGATAAATTTTCCCTTATTGGAACCATTGATAAAATAAATAATAGCAATGGGAAACTCCCTAGGTCATAAATTGTGAATACTATAGACTTTACATAGCCCAATGAACCATCTTTTGACATATGTTGAGTCAAATGAAAACAGAATCGTACCAAATCAGTCACACAATGACTCTTTCGGGGCACTCTACTAGCTATGGTTAAAACATACAACTACGTTACACTAGACTAGTGGGTGAACTAGGCTAGTGTAGTATAAATTATGGTATCTCGATTAGTTCTCAGGTTCCCAAGACCAAACCAAAGTGGTAGTGATCAAAAAACCAAGACAATATCAATATATACATCAAATAAATGAACCATGAATCTTCATGACCTCCAACATCCTCTCAAAAAACATCCCATTTTTAATATTACATCCATTAAATAATTAAACAACCCATATTGAGTAAATAAACATAATGGATAATCAATAATGGTTTCACAATATCAATCCATTTACTTCATAAAATAATTTTTCCCTTAACTCATAAAATGGCTTAGGATTCCACACCCTTCCCTTTTTTACTTATATTTTTCTCTTTAAAAATAATTTTTAAATCTCTATAACACACATATTATTAACTGAAAATCATTCTTTAAGAATCATGAAACTTATTTTGAAAAATATGAACAAGGATCACGGTCCACAATTTCTATTAAAAAATTTAAAGGATACCCTTGGTCCATTTTATAAACACAAAACATATTAAAAATACTTATTTAAAATGAAACAAAAATACATAATAAGAACCCTTGTAAAAATACATAGTATTTTACAAAACAATTTACATTTTTTTAAAATGTTATATATATTTATAATTTAATTAAAAAATAATTTATAAAACTCAATAATTCCATGATTTATAAAATAAACAAAAATTAAAGAAACACATAACTCATAGAAATTATAATGACGTCACAATGCATCATATTCATTATAGAATGATCAAATAAGAAAGGAGATGTTTTATATGGGTCATAGACAAGAAAAAAATTAGGGTAGAACTATCCCAGAAATGAAGCCTATTCTTCTCTATGATTTATAGTTCTGGTTGAAGGAATAACCTAATAGAAATAAAAGAGGAAGGAATGATGAGAGACTAGAGGATAAATGATAGGGATTTAACTTGAAAATATCTCAAAATATGAATTAAGGATACAAGAATCAATGGAGGTTGGAAGAGTAATCCCTATCATTGGATTCCCATGATTCAGATTAACTAAATGGGAGAAGAGTATAAGATAAGAATTAAAATTTAATTATAAAATAAAATTAATTTCCACTTCAAAGGAAATATGGTAAGACCACATAGTTTTCTAAACTATGAAGAATATGTGTGGATAGATCATTCTAAGAATTTGTATAACACATGGTGGACTTTCATGCTTTCTAATAACTATGAATGAACCATGTACCAACACCACACACATTTTCCCTTAGGAACTTCCCCACACATTACCCATGTGAACAAACCTTTCATATTCAAAAATAAAATAATGAAACTTGTATAAGAGTACCTGTACAGTACAAAATAAATAATACATGAAAATCATATTGGGAATATATTTTCACAAAAATACTCTATAATCAATAATGCTTTTGATGCTCACGAATACCCTTGTTTGTTTTATAATTATGTTTTTATGAGTATGTTTTTTAAGAACTTTTTTCATAAAAAAGGAACTCTAATGTTATGGGATTTACTTTGGAATAACTGTTTCCATCCCTACGTTATGCTACAGTGAACGGTGCGCGTATGGATCATAATCTCTATGCTACGCTAATTAGATCGTGTATGGATCCACAACCCTATGTTGGAATCTAGAAATACTGTTCAAAACCTTACATTTATAAAATATAGGGAATTATGGTTCTCCAACCCTACGTGACATCCCTATGTTGCATAGATGAATGCATAGAAGATGAATGCATCATGCCATCCCTACGTTACACAAATGAAATTATGGTCAGTGAACCCTACATTGGTAAAAGAACCATATGATATGCATATTGAACCTATGCTATGTTCTCAATGTCCGTGATATGTGAATCCGTGTTGGTTATTAAAATCAGTAGGAATGATTTAATCCAATTTAATTACTGATTCAAGGTCATTATGATCAGTTTCAAAAACCCCTTTTTCTCGGAGAACTTCTTTAATTCTTAAGGGAAGTTCCATTTAATATTTGAATTCTTGTGATTATTCAGGCAAGAATTTTGGATCTGGAAATATCAAAGGAAATCACTTGCTCTATTTATTCTATTTAAAGCGTAGAAAAATTAAGAATATATGTATGTACAAATGATTTTTGATACTAATAATTTTTTATGTGCTATAATTATAGTTGATCAACTCTTGATCATTTTCCAAAGAGGAGAATCTTTCAAAGTACTGATCATTCTCAACCTCATTTTGCTTACATAAATTCACAATTTTATTAAAGATCATTATGAAATAAGGATCTTTTTTTACTATTCTTTCTCAAAGAAATTCATTTCTAAAGAGGAAGATCCATCAATTTCTAGTTGTTTACTACTGTAAATGTGAAGTTCAACCTTACTATTTTACAAATCAATTCCAATTAATTAGAGTTTTGAATTATCATACTCAAATTTGGCGGAGTATCATCTTCTCGTTCTGTGCTTTGGATATTGGTTATTTGTTATAGAAACAGAATACTTTTTTGTTTTAGTCTTATTTGTAAAGGTGTCAACTTCCTGTACTGAGTTATGGATTGAAGGTCTTGTGATAAGATGACATATTCTAGTTAAATCACCAAGATCACTGAGAGAGTGATTAGGGGAGTGGACTTGGAGATCTTTGTTACCCGAACCACTATAAAAATCTATGTTCTTTACTTCTGCATATTCATTTCACTTTTTCATACAGAAGAACAACATTGAAAATCTTCATAATTTTCAGAGGGAATCAAAATACTGAATTGTGGAAGGTAACTTGAAATTACACAATTTACCCCCCTATAGTGTTGATTTTCACATTCCAACCTAACAATTGGTATTAGAGGTGATGTTTTTGGATAAATCTATAGAAAGATATATGTTATAAGATCGGTATAAAGAAGATTGAAATGACTGATCCTAGAGAAGGAATGTCAATAGTTTGTGATCCATTTTTCAGTGGTGAAAAATATGGATGATGGAAGTCAAGGATTATTAAATATCTAAAGAATCTAGAATACAAAGTCTATTAAAAAATCCTATATCCTTACAAGATTATTGAGAAACCAAATACTTGGGATGCAGCTATTGATGCAGATTATGATATGGATTCAAAAGAAATGAATTCTATTATTTGTAGTCATAGACCAAACAAATTCAACTGTGTATCGAAATTCCCAATAGCCTATGAAATGTGGAAAATGATTACAGTATCCTATGAAGGTACTGAAAATGTTATACAAATGAGATATGAAATAATGAAATTAAAATTTGATACATTCAAAATGTTTGATGGAGAGATTATTACACAGATGAATGGAAGGCTGCCTGAAATTGTTAACAATGTTAAATTCTTAGGTGAGCCGATCATTCAACCTAATCAAGACTTGAAATTACTAAGAGTATTACCCATGAAATGGAATGGAATATCAGCTACAATTCGACAATAATCTCCGATCAAAAATTGGACAATGAAAGAATTAATTGGGACTCTGATGAAGTATGAATCAGAAATTCAAGAAGAAGTTAAAGACAATAATGTTATTGTTAAAATAGAAAACACTGCATTGAAAGTGACATCTCATAACAAAATAAGAAATCCATAAGAAGAAAAAATGGAGAAATTTCAAACTCCTCGGATTCTAAAATTGAACTAGATCAATTAGTTAGAAAGTTTAGAAAGTTCTACAAAAAGAAAAGAGGATTTAAAAAATATTACAAGAAGGATGAGAGAGAATGAAGAGAAGTTCAATTCTATGAATGCAAAATATTGGGACATATCAGACCTAATTTTCCTCAATTTAACAAAGAAAGAAAAATACCAGAAAAGAAATATCAAAAAAATGTTGATTATGAGCCAAATGGGAAAAGAGCAATGAATGGTACATGGAGTGTATCTGAAGACTCCAAGCACTCCTCAGAAGCTGATTCAAAAAAATAAATACAAAAATCTAAAAGACAACATGTTTTTTGTGGCTAAAGAATAAGAATATTTATAATTCTATTATTACTCTAATTTTAATTCTGGTAGTTTTTCAAATGAAACATTAACTACCTATTGCTCAATGATAGAGGGAAAATATGATTCCTTAATAAAGAATCAAATATATTTAATGAAAATTCACAAAGAATTATTAGGATAAAGAGACACTTTACTCATTCAATATCATGTTTTTAATAAATAAATTCAATTCATCTACTAGAAACAATGTTGATCATGAAATCAGGATCAATGATTTTTATGATGAGGTAGAAACGTACAAAATTGTTCCTCTCTTTTTTACTAAAGGTGAAAATATTTTGAATGAAATTATTAGAAAGAATGTAATAAAAAAGGAAACATTTGGTATAGGAAGTAAGGGTGACAACCCAAGATTTATAAGAAATATTTTGTTCCTAACTCAAAATGTGTAACATGTAATTATTGTGTAACAAAAGGTCATATATAAAAAAATTGTTACTTAAGAAATCATCAGATAAGTGGAATTAAAAGGAATTTCATCTCAAAAATATTATATGAAATAAATGATATGATTTATGAAAAAACAAAGTAGATCTAGGTTCCCAGAACTCTGCTAGATAACACTGATTGACCTAAGATGACGTGGGTACCAAAAAAAACTCTTGTCTAATTGATTTTACAGGAAATAGGTAATAGAACCAGAAAAGTTTTACGGTACATGGAAAGTGGTTGCTCAAGTAACATGAATGAAAACTTAGAAAACTTAAGTAAACTGACTCAAATAGATGTAGTTCTAGTTACCTTTGGAAATAATGCGAAATGAAAGATAATTAGACTTGGAACTATTGGTGATCTAAAAACTGTCTCAATCAATAAGGTACTATATGTACATGAGCTGAAGCAGAACCTGATAAGTTTTTCTCAACTCTATGATGATGGATATTATGTTTATTTCCCTATCATTTCTTATTATATATTTAAAGAAAAGATTATAAAATTTAAACCCCCTATAACTGATACTGTTTATACTTCAGATTTAAATTCCTTGTGTAAAAATTAATTCTTGATTTGCCAAGTCTTAAATTTAATTATGATAGATTCTGTAATGCATGTCAAATGGGAAAACAACACAAATCTTCCTTCAAATCAATTAATAAAATTGATACATCTAATCCTTTAGAACTTATCTATATGGATTGGTTTGGACCATCCAGAATAGCTAGTTTGTCTAGTAAACTATATTCATATGTTTTAGTTGATTATTGTTCAAGATTTACATGGTTTTATTTTCTAAAACTCAAAAGTGTAGTGTTCATTGTTTTTGAATTTTTTTGAAAAATTATTCAAAATTAAAAGGGTCTTAAAATAATTTCATTAACAAGTGATCATGGTGTAGAATTTTAGAATTAGGAATTCAATTCCTTTTGCTCCAATCTGGGTATTAAAAACACCTACTCTACACCAAGAACGCCTCAACCAAATAGAATTTTTTAAAGAATAAATATAACTATTCTAGAAGTGTCTAGGACTATGATAAATGAATACTGTCTTCCTACCTACATTTGTGAATAATTTGTAATCACAAACTTCTATATAATGAATAGAGTATTAATTAAATCAATTTTCAAAAAGACACCCTAGGAAAATTGGAATAACATAAATCCTAAAGTAAAGTACTTTAATGTTTTTGGATACAAAGTGTATATCCTGAACACCAATGATAATCTTGGTATGTTTGATCCAAAATCTAAAGAAGGAATAGTTTTAAGATATTATTCCCCTAATAAATAATATAGAGTATTCCATAAAAATTCAATGATTGTTGAATAATTAGTTCATGTGAAGTTTGATGAAATAGACCCTTTCAATAAATACAAAGATCATATTGATGAAATTACTGACTCTAATGAAAACATGAACCTAGAAAACCTGAGAGGTTATTTTGAAAGTAATAAAACTCAGTCCAGTTTAGAAGAACATGAAACTATTGAACCAATTAGTGTTTTATCTAGACAGACTAGAACACAAAAGAATCATCCCTTAAAAACTATTACAGGAGACCTACAAATAGTAATTAGAACTAGAACAAGTATAGGAATACATAGAATAATTCCCTGCCTTTCTATCTCAATTAGATCCTATGTTTATAAATAAAACCTTAGAAGAAAAAAGTTTTACTTTAGCAATGAAGAAAGTGATAAAGCAGTTTAAGAGGAATAAAGTATGGAAGTTAGTTGAAAGACCTTTAAATTTTCTAGTTATAGGAACTAAATAGGTCTTTAGAAACAAACAGGATGATCAATGAATATTAACTGGAAACAAATCTAGATTTGTAGCTAAAAGATACAATCCAGAATAAGGTATAGATTATGATGAATCATTTTCCCCTGTAGATTGATTAGAATCAATTAAAATACTTTTATACTGTGAATATCAAATGAATTTTAAATTATATTAGATGGATGTAAAATCTAACTTTTTAAATGGTTTTTAATGGAGGAAGTATATGTTGAACAACCTCCTGGTTTTGAAAATTCTCAAAAACCAGATTCTATATTTAAACTTACTAATGCTCTTTATGGCCTTAAACAAGAAACTAGAGCTTGATCTGAAAGATTATGTTCTTTTCTTTTGAAAAATGATTTTACTGTTGGTCAAAAAGACCCAACACTTTTTAAGGAAATAGTTTGTTGTAAAACTTTATTAGTTCAAATATATGTTGATGATGTAATTTTTTTTCAACTAATAAATATATTTGTAATGATTTTTCAAATCTACTGAAAAAATAATTTGAAATGAGTATGATGGGGGAATTGAATTACTTTTTAAGACATAAAATTTAACAAAAATAATATGGAAACGTTTTAAATCAAAGAAAATACATTCTCGATTTACTAAAAAAAATCACTTGAAAATAGTAAGACATATACAAACCCTATGTGTACTAATGTAAAACTTGATTTGGATGAAGTTGGAAAACTAGTGGACAACATGTTATATATAGGTATGATTTTTAGTTTATTGTATCTTACTTCTAGCAAGAAAAACGTTATGTATTTAGTATGTCTTTATGCAAGATTTTAATCAAATCCTAAAGAATCTCATTTTACTGATGTTAAAAGAATTTTTGGATACCTAAAAGGAACTATTTTCGAATCTCTTTTTTACCCCAAAAATTATTATTTTAATTTAATTTCATATTCAGATGCTGATTTTTGTGGCTGTAGATTAGATAGAAAAAGAACATCGGGAACCCATCACATTTTTGGAAAAAATTTAGTATCATGGTCATGTATGAAACAACACTGAGTATCTCTGTCAATTCCCAAGGCATAATATGTATCCGCAACCAGTTTCTATGCACAATTTTTATAGATGAAAAATACTCTACTCGACTTTAGACTAAGGTTTAATAGAACAACTATTTTATGTGATAATACTAGTGCTATAAATATTTCAAAGAATCATATAATTCACTCTAGGACTAAGAACCTTGATATAAGGCATCGTTTTATAAGATATCATGTCATTAAAAAGGATATATCTTTGAAATTTATTAATACCAAATATAAATTAGATGATATTTTCACTAAACCAATTCCAAGTCCAAGTTTTTATTTTATTAAGGGGAGTAAGGATTATTTAATTTTAAGTAAATATATAATTTTAATTAATCTATTTCTAAGTGCTCGTTTAGTTTTTCTTAAATAGAATTTAAAACTGTCCAGATATTTATTTATTTTGGAAAATGTAACATTACTTTTCTTTTTCCAAAAAGTAATAAAATAAAAAAAAATAAAGTAATGAGTATCATCTTCATCGACCTGAGAAAACCATTTCCATTCTTCTACTCTAATTATTCTATCTTACACATTCTATTAGTTAATTGAGCACACACACTCTTGAAACTCTCTCTCAAATCCTTTAAACCCTAAACCTTTTAACCTTCATACCTTAAACCTTCATAATATGGATAGCTTAAGGAGATCAAACAATGTGGAGTGGGAGCTCTCTCTATATCTGTAGAATAAATCCAAAAGAATTCTAATAGGAAAGGTAATTGACTTTACCTATCTGGATTCAAAAAATATATCTCTCAAGAAAGAAATAAGGTTTTAAGGTCTAGATTTTATCTTTAGAGAAGATAATACACCATTTCTGTATGTTCTAGATGTTAAGGAATTTTTTTAAAATCATTCTTTCATTTTCGGTTTTGAGGATGATACAGTGGTTTCTAAAATTCATGAAAAAGAATTCTCTTTATATTCGGTTGAGATAGTAGAGGAACTGCATTATCCCCTTTAGGGGAGTGCCATTTTGATATAAATAATATTGTTGATGGTAAGTATCCCTAAGAGGATATAATTTTTTCATTATTAGGAACAAGAACCATCAAGAAGATCATGTCCAAAGAACTGACTCCAGATAGGCGAGTTATGACGAAGTTCTTACAGTCAGCTATACTACCCAGGATGGAAAATCTAGAGAAGGATCTATATCCAGATATGTCTGCGATGTTTGTATTTTTGAATAACATCAAGTTCAATTTATTTTGGTTCATACTGAGGTATTTAATACATTACTGTCATCCTAAAGAAAAGATGAGGTATTATCACTATGACAAGATTCTCTCTCTTCTTTTATGGAAAAAAGGCATGTTGGCCATCATGTTTTATGCATTGAGGTTCCACCATTCAAATACATTTATTTCTAGGGTGTTCAAGAAGCTGGGATTTGTATGGAACAATTCTTGAAACAGTTTATTACCTATTGGTGGTGAGGAACATCGAAAGATGTTAGCTACTGCTCAGGGGGAGCAAAGAATGATTCCATCGGTTGGCTCTGTGAGACAGATAATAGAGGAGGAAAGTCGATCAAGAACACACGAATCATTAATTCATTTCAAGAATAGAAGAACATCAGTTGTTATACTAGCTGTAGTGTATGAAGTTCCAGAAGTACCATAACCCAAGGCTCAACCAGGTGAGCAGGTTGAAGAAGTTGAGAAAGAGGATCAAAGCCATGAAAATAATAGGGAAGTTTTCCCAAACCCCATTGATCTTTCCATGATTATTATATATTCAATGGCTATAGATGATTATGTTCAGAGGACAATTCCTAAAGAGAATCCAAAGCTAAGCCTGGTTGTGGTTGGTTCTTAACATGCAAGAGAACAATCTGAATCTTCTAACTTAGAGGCCAATGTCCAGGTAATCTGTATTCAGATATTGGATGATCATAATGCCTTCCTAAGGTAACAATTAGAAGTAGAAAATAAAAAGTTTGAGGAATAAAAACATACTATAATTCCCAGACCAAGATTTGGAGCTTAGAAGCATCACTTGGGACAGTTCAATGAAAATCTCATTTCATTGGGAGATCTTAGGGAATTAATAATGATGCTATATGGAGTGATATATTCAATGAAAGGTGAAGCTGTGAAGAAATCCGAGTTTAACGATTTCAAGAAAATGGTGGTGAGGGAATTTTAATCTTTTAAGGAAAGTTATAGTGCTTGTTCCTTAGATTAGTAAACCTCTCCAGATCTTATTAAAAGGTTTGAAGGCATTACAACAATGTTGGCTGATATTAATAACAAAATACACACTCTCCAGTGTGACAGTACCACTTTGAATGTGCTGATTGACAATCAAAGGCACCTGGTGAGCCAGCTCACTTCAACATATTCTTGTATGGGCTTAGCGGTGACTCAACATTAGGACACGTGGTATTCTTTCATTCAGTCAGAGGAGGAAATGAATGACTACATGAATATTAATCTATTTTAAAACTTGAATATTGTCCTGGAATCAAAGATTCTTCTTCAGCAATGGACAAAAGTTTTCAACAACCACTTCCAGTGTCTTCTGATGAAGATCATAGAGCTTACCATTGTAGTTGAAGCTATTTCACACCCAACTACTGAATCCATAGTGTCTGTCGAACCTGATGAAAGCCCCTCATTTTAACCCTCTCTCTGATGATCGTGGATGACACATAAACTCAAACATTTCATTGCTATCAAAATTTTATAATTTTTATTTGAAGATGTGATGATTTTCTTTGCTTTAAAATCTTAACTTCCAATCCTACATTTATTTCTATAAATAGTTTTAGTAACTATTAATATATAGTTCAGTGCTACATTAAAGTGGTACATATCCTTTGTTCTATTGAAACTTCTTTTTGATATCACAAAAACGGGGAGATGGAGACGAAATGGGGAGATAGTTGGAAAGGGGAGATGGAGATAGATTTGGGAGATGGAGATACAGATATTAAAAGGATATATAATGAATATCAAGTTATTTTTAAAATAAAAATTGCAAACATCTTTACAAAATTTACTTGAATCATGTATTTAAGTCTATGGATTATTTTATGGGTTTTGTGATCATCAAAAAGGTGAGATATTTGGGAATGTATTTTCGCAAAAATACTCTATAATCAATAATGATGTTGATGCTCACAAATACATTTGTTTGTTTTCTAATGAATATTTTATGAGTAAGTTCTCAGGAATTTTGTCCATATCAAAGTAACTCTAACGTTATGAGATTTACTCTAGAAACACTATTTCCATCGCTATGTTACACTGCAGTGAATAGTACACATATTGATCATCATCACTATGCTAGGATAAGAAGATCGCATATGGATCTGTATCCCTACGTTGGAATCTATAAATATTGTTCATAAACCTTAAATTCATCAAATATAGGAATGTATGGTTCGTCAATCCTATATAACATCCCTACGTTACATAGATGAACATATGGAAGATGAATGCTATGTTCCATCCCTATGTTACAAAAATGAAAGTGTGGTTAGTGAACCCTACATTGGTAAAAGAACCATACGCTACACAGCTTGACCCTATATTGTGTTCTCAATGACAGTGATCTGTGATGTCACGTTGCTTATTCAAATTAGTAGGAATGATTTAATCAGAGTTAATGACTGATTCAAAGATTGTTATGATCTATTTCGAAGAACCCTTTTTCTTGGAGAACTGCTTCGACTCTTGAGGGAAGTTCTGTTTAAGATTTGAATTCCCGTTATTAATCAGGAAAGAATTTAGGATCTAGAAATATCAAAGGAAATCACTTGATCTATTTATTCTTTACAGATCCGAGAAAAATTAAAAATGTATATATGTGTGAATAGTTTTTGATACTGATAATTTTTTAAGTGCTGTTATTATAGTTGATTGAATCTTGATCATATGCAAAAGAGGAGAAACTTTCATATTAAAAATCATTCTCAACATCGTTTTGATGATGTTGCAATTTTATTTAAGATCATTATGCAAAAAGTATCTCTTTAGACTATTCATTCTCGAAGAAATTCCTTTCTAAAGAATAAGATCCATCAATTTTTAGTTTCGTACAGCTACAACTGTGAAGATCAACCTTACTATTTTATGAATCAATTCCTATTGATTGGGGTTTCGACTACTTGTACCCAGTTGGGGTGGAGTATCAGCTTCTTGGTCTATCCTATGGACATGGGTTCTTTATTATAAAACCCGAAGAATTTTTGTTTAGGTCATATTTTTAAAGGTGTCAACTGCCTGCACTCAGTTATGGATTGAAGGTCATGTGATAAGAGGAAATGTTCTAGTGATATCACCATGCTCGCAGAGAGAGTGATTGGTGGAGTGGACTAGGGGATCTTCGTGCCCCGAACAACTATAAAAATGTGTGTTCTTTACTTCTACATATTCGTTTCAGTTTTTCATACAGAATAACAACTCTGCAAATCTTAGTAATTTTCAGAGGGATTCAAAAATCTGAATTGGGGAAGGTAATTTAAAAATAAACAATTTACCCCCTCTTGTGCTGCTTTATACATTCCAACCTAAAACCCATGTAAATAAGGAAAACATATTTAAGGATTATATGTATAGTTTTTCAAAATATGAAGTGACTGTTCAAAAATTGTGAACATGATATTTTTTTGAAAAATTTAAAAAATTTAAAAAATTCATGCCTCAATCCTCACAAATTCAAATGATCCCAAAATATCATTAAATAAATGAAACAAATATAACAAAAGGTGTTACATATATCTATTTTTTAAACCTAATGATAGTAATTCGTAGTCTTATCTAACTTTGAAGATGAAAACTAGGTTTTTTCTTGGTTTTTATTAAATGAGAAATACTTTTCCATCAAAAAAAATATTTTTAATTTATTTTTAAATTTCCATTCACACCTATTGTTTAATAAATTTCTTAAGAGGATATTATGATGAAATTTGATGTATCAACATAGGTTTTTCCACAAATATATTTTCCAAATAGTTATTTATGTCTTAGTTGTTTTCATGGTTTCGTTAATGGGGTGTTTATAACATTTATAACAATTTGGTATTTCTATAAGTTTTTTTGATTATATTGATGGTTTTTTTCCTGGAAAATAAGTTCCAAATTATGTTTATGAGGTTTATTTATAAAATTAAAAAAATACATAAAAGGATTGATCCTTGAGTCATTCGCTTTATGGTTGATGGTATTGAGTCCCTATTATAGGATGCTATATTTATAATAGAATTCAGGGGTAGATCGGGGAGCAGTTGTTTTCGAAGATGTGGGAATACTTATGGTTCTATTGTCTTTGAGTATAAACAAATATGTATATATGTTTGTATGTATATTCACGTACCTATTTTATAATATTTATTATCCCACCTTTATTTCGTATTCCATGGGGAACTCAATGTAGCTATAGGGACATCCACACACACACACACACATATATATATATATGGTGCACGGGTTTAGTATAATGAATTCACTAGTTTCCCATAATATTGAATCACCATGCTATGGGAGTTTCCTCTTTAGATAGGATATGTAGGGTATAACTGAGTATTAGGGTGGTTGGATAACATAAGGATCACTGATATAATAGATCATGTTTTAGTATTGTTCTATATTTTCTTCTTAGCTCCAAGGTGTTCCCATGTTTACTGATACTTGGATCTGATTTGTGACCACTTTCATTATTCTTTGTTGATCATTGGATTACTCACCATTCTCTATTTCCTTACACTATTATTATTATTATTATATTTTATGTTCATTATATTTTATTGTCTTTCTTTTTTAAAGAAATCAAATGGTTTTTCTTCTTTAAAATGAAAGTTTATTTTAAAATAAAAAATTTATAATTTAAAGATTTTAATATTTGTTTATTTACTTGAAGTTTACAACATATTTTTTTAAAAAATAAATGGTTTCAAGATAATTTTTACTTGGGATTGGTTTTTAAATGTTACCAAAAAACTTAATTTTTAGTTATATTTCAAACTATCATAGAATTTATCTTATATTAAAATATTATTCATTCGGTGTAGGTTTGTTGGAATACCTATTAGGATTCATTATCATGGCTACATAAATTTTAGGTCTTAGGATCAACGTTAGGTCTCTTCTGTAGTGGTCACAGTCTTGGGATTTTATGGTGACCTTGAGGTCATGTGGAGATGGTATCAAGTCTTGTCGGTTTTTTTTAGTATCATAGCTATATCTACCATGTTTTCCACCCTTTTTCTATATCATTGGATTTTTTTCAATTTTATTTATTTTGATTTGGATTTATATTTATTTATTTTAACATTTTAAGTTTATATAAATTGAATAATGTCTTCTTCCATTGTGTATGGATCTTTGATTAATGATAGGGTCATACCAGACTCTCAGGTGAGAGATTTATTCTCACTTTTATTTATTAGGTGAAATTTTTCCCATTTTTTTTGTGCTTTTATTCTTATCCATAAACTATAAAGATATAGAACACCCCTCATAACTTTTTGTAGATTGGCTTGGGTGACTTGTTTAGGGGTAGACTAGACTGGATTTTAAAATAACTCCTCTATCTTTTCGCATCAATAGATGATTTATTTATGGTAATTTTGTCTTCATCGTCATTTCTGAACTTACTTAGAATCCATGAAATAAGATTCCCAACTTTTCCACAAAAAAATCAACCAAGTGGAATCTTTCATTTTAATCTTTTGTTTCCCCATTTGAGGATTGAGGAAAGGAATAAAATCACCCCATAAATCATAATTTCATTGAAATAATTATCTAAAGTGAGTTTCTTCTGTTCCATGAACACTAATTCATGAGAATTATCATTTTATAAAGACTTAATATCATTTTTCCTCATCTATTATAAAATGACAGTCATTTGAAGACTATCCAGAGTTTCTTCACATAGATTTGGTGTATAATCATTGATACCTTCATTTTGAAATGCTTTAGGAATTTATTTGGATCCATTTTAATATTAGATATCAAAAAAGGTTTCTTTGAGTACATTCATTTCATCTATAATAATGTTCACATGCTCAATTAATATATAAATAGAATATTTCTAAAACATCCTTATATTTTTTTTATTTTTTCCAAAGTCCCTATAAATTTTATTTTCATAGATTGGAATTTATTTCATAAATTTGGAGAAGTTTTTACCAAACAGCATGTCAGGATTTAAACGACACCTCCATCATGTAGATCATATTAGAAAAATATACTCTTAACATGTTTAATCCTTTGGAATAAATATAAATATAACTTTATTCTTTTTCCGATAATGCTCTTCTCCCCATACTAATCAAGATCCCATGTGTGGAATCCATGTACACATACATTCCCAAGGATCAAAAATAGTGGTTTATCCTATTCTTCTATAGATGGTAATTATTTTTTATAATATCTGAATCCCTTGGTAGTGACTAACCAGTTCCATCAATAAAGAGGGAGTGAAATTTGATAAGAACCATTAGCTTTGATACCACTTGTTGTTCCAAAATAATTTAAAATACCCTATGAGGATGGGGGATGTGAATCAAGGTATGCATATATTTTTAAAAACCAACCTTTATAATGAACTTTTTCCATGGTTATTAGGAACACTCATCTCTTTGACAATCGGTTTGAAGTGTTAAATCATAAAACAAAGTGACATAATAAATTTACATAGTTCAACCATAATGGGATAATTGATGTGGCATGTAGTGATGATATGTCAATGCACTTTAATAAATCATATTACTTATTAATATAATTTAGAGTGTCCATAATAACCCTAAAAGTTTACAACCCAAAAAAATAAATAACATAATTATCTCAACCAATTTGATGGTTCACTGTATCCCAAACATTATTTTCTAGATATTCATGAATGAAGAGTGATTTTATACAAGTATGTGTGTTTCAATCCACTCAAACTACTTCTTTATTCCCTGTTTTCTTATCTACTTTGATAATTGAAAATTCTTATTCCTTTTGAGAATAAATTAAACTACAATATTTTCATAGAATCACTATATTTACATCTTTATCAAACATTAATTTAATGAAATTAATTTATCCAAATTCATCTAACTACCCACATAAAAGCTGAGTCAAAATATATAATTGAGTCCCTAAATCTCCCTCACAAATGATACGAAAAATGAATATATAATTCTGATCACTTGAAACTTTCATGGCATAGAAAACCATCCTTACATGATACAAACTTCCTTTATGACTATAAGAATGACGTTTTTCACCTCCACAACATACCACTCTTTATAACGACATGTAACCCACAATCATTTATTCTCACAACTCACATCCATAAAACACTTCATTGTGAAAAATCTAGAATTACCCATTAAAAATCAAACAAAAATATGACTCGTAGTAGCACAATGTGGTTTCCTATACTTCAAGGTTAACATATCTTGTACATTGGGACTCCATGATGTGGGCATATCCCATGGTGTTAACATCTACAATAAGGTAGAGCCATCAAAGTCCTCATGACCCCCTTCATGGTATTGTCATTACTCCCATGGTGTAATTGATCTTCCTTCAAAAAAAAAAGAAAAAATATTTATGCACATCCTAGAGAATATTACTAATCTTCCTACATAATGTTACATATATAAGTAAGTCTTTGGATTTATCATTTCTCCATGGATCATAATTCATGAATTGACTAAGATTTTAATCAAATGGATGAATCTTACACATCGATGAACTATTTCATATTTCCATATGTTATTCCAGTCATGGAATGGCACTACTTATGATCAAACGAGTGTAAAATCATCTCTAAAATAGCATATATCCAAACTCTCATGAGGTCCCTGACATTACATGATCTACTATCCATGATAATAATAAGTAGAACCAATATTTTGACACAACCTTCTCTTATTATGATTAATACTTTCATGGAATAACTCATATCCTATAGATAGATATTCTTTAACTTATTCCAAAATTCCTTCTACATTAAAAGAATTTATAATAACTTTCTTAAGTATCACTATAGAAAAAATTAATATTTATAACAAACAAAACCCAACAATACACTAAAGGATTTTCTCTAATAGCATCTAACTCATGGTAGGATTCTTTAGAAGATTGAGAAATATGAATTTATTATGGGAAATGGTGATGAAGTAAAGTTCATATATGATGAACCTAATACATAATAAGATTTTCTGAAAATTTTGGATTCAAAGAAGTGATCAGGGGCAATGAAATATGAGTTAGAATCCTTGTACATGTTGGTTCCGAGTGTAGTAGAATCTGCTGAGGTGGGAAATATTTTTAAATTTATTTTCATAATAATTTTTTGAAACCAAGAGTGAGGAGCTTTCATATAAAATTTATAGTTAATTTTATTTAATATTTTAAGAAATAAATACACAGGATTAGGAACTTTCTTCTTTAGTGAATGTTGGTCATCCATAAGGACCCTTTCAGATTACCTTCATTGTGCTATAAGGATCCAAGGATTGAATCCCTTTATCAGTGATCCACATGTTGTCATATGATCTACGAGAAATACTAATCGATCCCGAAGTTCTATAATGGTGAGTCAAATATCTTGGGTTGTTCTCTCTTGATCTCTTTTTCTTTAGAATTGAAGAAATCCCTCTTTCAATTCTTGTTGTTGAGATGGGGAGAGGATGAGGAGTTGAGAGAGAATTTGTTGTGCACAACAATTATCTATTCTCAATTTCGGATACTCTACACAATAGACATAGTTTTCTATTTTTATATTTAGTACTTATGTTAAAATATTATTTAATTTCATACCATCCATTAAATAATATTTGTTACCTTTAATAAAACCCATTCCACATAATAACAATTATATTATTATAATTTTGTGGTGTACACCAACTTGAAAAATAACAAATATTATGTAATGTTATTGTTAATTAATATTTTTTACCAGACCCCGTCATGGTCCATTCGAACATTTTGTTCCTTTATTGGACAACTGAATAAATATTTTCTTCATAAATTTATATTTTATTCACAATATAGTGAATAAATATTTAATAAAATATTCAATAAATAAAATAAATGCTTTATTCAAATGTCGATGAATAAATATTTATTTAATTTATGAGATCAATATAAATTGAATAAAATTATTCCTCGGACTTGAGAATAATATTTATTTCATTAATTAAACCCAAATATAATTTAATCATGATCAGTGGAAACACTTAGTGTGTGAGGGTCTAGGATTCTTTCTCTTTGGCATAAGGTGGGATTGCCAAAAGTCCATGATTAATATATATCAATGGGTCAAGGCACCCAAGTGAAATAAATTAATGTAGAAATGTCAATAACCACATATGAAAACTCACTATGTAATATAATCTCTTTTTTACAATATTTCATCATGTAGTTTGCACAACAGTGTCACCAACCTATATGCTCGATATGTCTTTATTTTACTATATGAAATTAACATGTCATTACACAATGGCCATGGAATTTAATATGATGGTCATATTCCAATCAAAGGGATGAAATATCAGTTTCTATAAAGATGTAAGGGGAAATCCTTCCTCAACTTATTCATTAATGACTTGTCACTCGTGACGCACCCAATGTATCCAGCTTCATTATAAACGGTTATCGTCATGGTTTACGAAATAAATATAAGTACACAAGTTTTAACATGCATTAATAATAATATTAAAGTCTATGGATCATCACACATGCCTGTATATAAGAATATATGATGACACCAAAACATGAATAATTCCTACTAGTGGGTCTCTTTTCATAATATCCCATCTTAGAGAATACCAAGTGAAAATTTCACAAGAATAAGTCTCATCCACTTACGAGTACTCAAACCTAACAGTATATGTACTATGTTTCCCATCATATTACATTGTCCAACTGCAGAATATTATTTGAGAATTTCATCGTAGAACATCAAGGTTATCATCATAGGGGGGAACAATTATAACCTAATCAATGCACCATATACTCTTAGACATTTTTACATTACAGACATGAAGAACAATAATAAATATGTATTAAGAATATTTATTAATATAATACATCAAATGTTCATGTAATGAAAGTAAAAATAGTTAATCCTAAGAAACGAACTTCAAAAAACACCCACTTGGACTAGAGCCAACTACCTATGACCTTCAGTCTGCTAGACCGCATAGGATACTCATGTCTCTGATGAGTCAAGAATTTAGTAAAGGGGTCCAACATGTTTTATTCAATGAAAATAGATCTCACTATAACTTCATCTCTCTATGAAAAATATCTCAAGAGATAATAATTTTCACATTTTTTCTTCGTTTGCCAATGTGACTTTATCTCTTTTCAAAGAGACACCACTACAATATTACCACAACAGAGGGTGATAATATATTTACTTCTTGATACCACATCTAGAAATTGAAATAATTTTCACATCCATACTACTTCTTTAGCTACCTCATAAGCTGAAATATAAGAAGAATCTACTATTGAATCTACCACCATAGCCTTCTTTGACCTCTCCCATATCACAACATCTCCATTCAATGTAAATTTGTATCCCATTTCTGATGTGATGTAATCTTGAACTATTTCGCATATCCTATGATGATTAATTCCTCATCTCCTTCATAAACTACGAACATATCCTTAGCACACCTTAGATACTTAAAGATAGTGTTGAGTTCTATCCCATGGAGGTCACTTGGATTATCTTGATATCTTCCTACTACACTTAATGCGTAGGCGACATCTAACCTAGTACACAACATAACATATGTGAATGAAATAATAAATGATGTATATGGAATCCTTGTCAATTTTTTTCATTGCTCATGTGTTTGAGGACACATTTTATTTGAAATATAAATTCCATTTGATGCAAGAAAAAATAACCTCTTGTACTTTTTCATACATAATCTCTTTAGCATCTTTCCAATGTAGGTACTTTGACTTAGTCTGAGAAACGTCATATATATATCATGATAGATCTTGATCCCAAGAATATATGATGCAATCCAAATTCCTTCACAAAGAATAATTTATTTAACCATTCCTTAACAGACTATAAGAATGATATTTAAATTTCAATGAGTAATATATCATCAAATTATACTGTTAAGAAAATGATTTAACTCCCTCTCAGCCGTTTATAGAAACATTGCTTGCATTCATTCTTTATGAAACCAAATTATGTTATGGCCTCATCAAAATGAATGTTATATGACCTGGATTCATTCTTTAATCAATAAATTGATCTTTTCATCTTTCATAACATTTTCGAATCTATTGGAGTGACAAACCCTTTAGGTTGGGTCATTTATACATATTACAAAAGGTTTTCATTAAGGAATTTTATTTTGAAATCCATTTTAAAAATATCGAAATCATGGAAAGAAATAATAGAATTTGGAATTTTTATGGATTTTAGTATTGAAACTGGTAAAAGTTTTTCATCATAGTAAATACCTTGGAATTATTTAAACCCTTTTGAAACAAGACATACCATATAGATACCAACTTATCCTTACATGTCCAATTTCTTCTTGTATAATCATTTTCATCCAATGTGATTTACATCTACTGGTGGGTTTACCAGAATCTAGACTTGATTTTGGTATATGGAATCCATTTCAGAATTCAAGGATTCTTTCCACTTGGAAATATTTTTGCCAGTTACATCTTCCTTTTAGGTTAGAGGATTTTTATTATCAACTAATAATTAGTCACCATCCCTAGTGACTAGAAAATCATACCATTCTGGTTCTCTAACCACTTGAGTACTCCTATATAGTAATTGTGTCTTTGTAACAATTTATTCTTCCATGCATATTTTTGTAAATTTTTCCCTTGCCAACTCTTGTGTATCATGAGATTATATTTCATCAAATTCTATCTTTATCCCACTATTTTGTTAAGGGATAAGATCCTTCTAAATAAATTTGGGATGTTTGTTAACCACAAAATTCTTTTTCAGAATAATTTTATACAAAGTATCCCATTGTTTCTTTGGGATATCATATAAAGATATATTTTGTGAATTATGTTGAAAGACTATTTCCTAAAGAGGACTCAAAAAATTCATTACAACACCAAACATTTATGTAATACAATATAGGTTTCTCTAAATTCCATAATTGATATGGTATATCATTTATCACTTTAATTGGGACTCAGTTTAGTATGTATTATATTGTTTCTAACATGTATCACCAAAAGTATGATGGAAGACTCATACAACTCATCATTTATCTAATGATTTCCAACAAGGTGTAGTTCCTCCTTTCACTTAAACCATTCCATTGAGTTTCATAAAGATGAGTTAGTTGAGATAAAATCCCAAACTCTCAAAGATAATCAATGAAGTCTTAAGTAAGATATTCTCAACCATGATCTAGGAAAAGTTTCTTAATGTTCTTTCCAATCCATTCCTCAACTTCATTATTGTATTCCTTGAATTCATCAAATGAGTCCAACTTATACCTCATTAAGTAGACATATACATATCTACTAAAATCATCAGTTTAATAGGTTAGAGTCCACACACATTGGTATGAACTAATTTAAGAATATATTTATCCCTTTCACCATTCCCAATAAATGTTGATTTAGTTTTTTTTCCTTATAAACATGTCTGACATATACCTATTGGTTTTAGTTCAAAAGAATATAAATATCCATCTTGATGTAATTTATTCAAGCACTTTTCCTTTACATGGCCTAGCCTCTGATTCCAAAGTTAGGTGTGGTATGATTCATGTGAAGTTACTTCATTATTGGTTTCCATTATTTGTTTCATGTAATCCAACACATAAAGATATTTTTTTAAATGGGCCTTAACATATGAAATGGTATCTTTATAAAAGAAGGTAAATTTATTCTCAAATTAGAAAATAAATCCATCTGTATCATGTTTGGATATAGAAATAATGTTTTGGGTAACTGAATCCACACAATAAAAACCATTTAAAATCAATATCATTATAGTCATCAATGTGAGGTGGTAGTCCTAGATAGATACTAAAACAAGTTTATCTCTATTGGATGCTCCAAGATATACCTCTCTTAGGTAAATCTTTATGAATATACTATATTTTGGAATTTGTATACATATGTGAGCACCAAAATCTTTATCTAATTCCAAATTTGTAGAAATAGATAAATTACACTCAATAACAACGTCACATGAATGTTACCCTTTCCTCTGAGGATGAGTGAATTTTTTCTTCTAGTGACCCTTCTTGCTACATGAAACATAGACCACATATTTTCCCCTTTCTCACCCAATGATGTTCCTCTTCATAGAAGTGCATGAAGAAGCTTTGGTCTTAAATGTAATCACTTTTACATTCCATTTTTTTCACCACAAGGACAAAATGTTTTTCACTATTAATATCCTTATCTACATAGAAAAGAGGAGTAAGAAAATCTGTAAGAGACTTCTCAATGTTTTTCATATTAAAATTCACAAAAAAACTGGAGAATATATGGGGTAGGGATTCCAGAATGAGGTTAGTGGCCATTTCTTCATGGATTTTAAACCATAGAAACTCTACGAGATCAATGTAGATAGTGATCTTGACTATATGAGGCCCAGATAGAAAACCCTCTCCACGATTTCTAAGAAAGTGATCCTTGGAAATCTCAAACCATTCCTATCTAGCTCTCTTATCGTAAAGACCACAGAGGTTCCCTTGAATTCTATATACATCCATGTTTTTATGAGACTTTATTAGTTCACTAGACATCAATGAAAGCATAAAACATTGAAATTACTCTATGTCGCTCAAAGGTTTTTCATAGTTAAGGAACTCTTAATCACTCACCTCTTTATAAGGAGTATTAGGCATTGAATATTATAGAACATGATACTTTCTTCATGGAGTAACATAACCCAAAGTCATCTAAACCACTTCTAGAAGTTACTAAAAATTAAGAGGATGTCTTTCACCAATATTTATCATAGGGTTCATGTGTATGATGAACTTTACATTTTATTCTAAAATTAAAAAAAGAAAAGATTATTAATACTTTGGGTGATTACCAAATAAGTGAGATATAATAAATTAAATGTTTTTATTTATTTATTTATTCAATATACCTCTATTTTATCATGTATCAATATCCCTCACCATTGATCTCAGAATTTATAATTGATTTAACATTATATTATCATGGATATCCATTAATTTTCTTAATGATCCTGAATTTTCCATGAAAACCATAATAAAATAATTTGGTAGGTGGTCTCTCCAATTGCGAACCTATAGCTCCTTAATCCAATGAGTGTATTCTCGTATCATGAAATCCTAACTTGGATTTCCTCAAAACTTTCCCCAAGATTTTTATTGAATATAATTGGGTCTTCAAACTCAATATACTTTTTGTTAAGTCAGACCAAAAAACTAATAAGAACTCCCTGACAAAAGTAAGTGTCTAGACTTTTCCCATGAACAACACTTAGATCTATGGTTCCATTCTCAATCAATTTTTGGAAGGTTTAGTTCAACATAATATTTAATTGATGGATTTTAATTTATTATGAATTAATTTTATCATGTTTTTTCCTTTACACGTATTGTTAATATTATGTGGATGATTATTAATTAATTAACCAAGTTGGATAAAACATTTACACAGAATTTATTTATTTAATTTCTATCATTTCACATTAATTCATATATTTATGTGACAGTGGTTTTCTATCCATAAAAAATTAATTTCATAGTCATAAATAAATAATTTATTTGAATGACTCATTCATGAGATTTATCTAATGGTTGAATTAATGAGAGTATATAAATCATCCTTTAGCCTAGGAAAAATAACTCCTATCTTGGTATGAGTTAAAACATTACACCTATCTAGATGTGTATCACCTTGGTTGGTATCATTATGGTTTCTTCTTAAACTACATCCATGCACCTTGGGATGATCCATTAATGAAAAATATTTATTAATTACACACAAGTGAGGGGAACCAAAGTATTAGTTAAAGGGGGTTATATAAATATCCTTGGATATATAGGTTCTACATAACAATAGAGGGATGGATGAATCACATAACATCATTTAATTTAATATTAAATGATTACAAACTCATGAAATAAATTAAATTAAAACACCCAACAAATACAAAGGTATTATTTAATCTCATGAATGGTCATACATGAAACGAATACACAAAATTATATGGCTAGCATTCATTTCATTAGTCGTTCTTTGATTATTTAAGATAAAAATTCTCACATTAATGAATTAATAAATTAATTAATTCCATTTCATACTAATGATCATCCAGTCTTATTTGGAGATACCCATCATTAATGGAACTCATAGAAAATAAAATACATAACTAATAATGAAATATTAATTATAATAAATTAATTGATAATTTAAAATTATATAAAACCATTATTCAAATTTCAAAAACACAAAGGTGTTCCAACTAATAAAATAAGGTTTTAATGTTGTAATTTTCAAATTTTATGTAATTTTAATTTTTTTTCATTAATGGGAGACTTCACAGTGTGTGCATGCAGCTACACACCATGTACCTCAGTTTTTATATATCCAAGTCACATGCTTAGGGCTTCGACGTGTTAACTCGTCCAGACTACATGGTGTTTACTTGTCAACTACACACCCTATATCTATTTTTCATGTTCTAGGTTGGCATTCTCAACACATGTTGCACAATAAAAGCACCACACTTAATTAATATCTCCACACATATAGATACAATACACATGGGTATATGACGTGTTCTTCGGTTGTACGTCATGAAACCAAGTTTTACTGGCCAAATATTTGACACTTCTCAATGATATCTCTATACATTGTTAATTTGTTCTTAAACCATTAATAAAATGAAACAATGAATGAACATGATTAATATATCGATAACATTTCAATTCATATTAAATAAAAATTGATAACTTGAAATGTAAATCTATCCATAATTGTCCATAGATCAAAAATAAAATAAATAATTATAAATATAAATGTGGCCACATTGATACCAATTTATGGTTCCAAGCACAGTGGAAGCATGTTGATATGGGTGATATATTAATTTTTTTTGATAATCGTTTACCAAAACCAATAACAAGGATCATGAATGTCAAATTTTTAATTAATTTATTAAATATTTGTAGAAATAATAACCTGAGCTTATGAAATTTCTTTGTTGATTATTTTTGATCATATGAAAGGACCCTTTTGGATTAACATTATTTCTATATAAGGATCTAAGCACAGAATCCCTCTAGCAGTGATCCATGTGTTCTCAAATGATCTCTGAGAAACACCACTCAATTTTCAAGAGGTAGCACAATGATTTGAATGTCTTGGATTTTTTTTTCTTGATAACTCATTCTTCAGACTTGAAGAAATATCTATTTCACATCTCATTCTTGAGAGGTAAAGTGAATGACGAGTTGAGGGAGAATTAATCATGTGCAATAATTATCTATTCTCAATTTTGGATACTCTACACGACAGACATAACTGTCTATTTACAGAGTTAGGATTTAATTTAAAATTTTATTTAATTACATACCGGCCATAAAAAAAATATTTATTACCTTTAGTAATACCCATGACACATAATAATAATAATAATATTATTATTTATTGGCACCCACCAAATTGAAAAATAAAAAATATTATGTAATAGTCTGGTTGATTAATATTTGTCATTGGACTCAGTCTTGGTCCGTTCGAACTCCTCTATCATTTATTGAACAACCAAATAAATATATTTTTCATAAATAATAATTATATTCACCATCTGGATAATAAATATTTACTAAAATATTCAATAAATAATTAAAATATTTTATTCACATTCCTATGAATAAATATGTATTTAATTTATTCGATCAATATAAAATGAATAAAATTATTCCAAGGAATTGTGAATAATATTTATTTTATTAATTAAAATCAAATATAATTTTATCAAGATCAACATAAACACTTAGTGTGTGAAACTCTAGGATTATTTCCTATTGGCTTTAGGTGAGATTGTCAAAAGTCCAAGGTTACTATATAGCAACTAGTTAGGGCACCCAAGAGATAGAACATAATGATGCAACATCAACAACCACATAAAAATTATCACTGTGTAATATAATAACTTTGTCACAATATATCATCAAGTAGGGTGCACATTTGTGCCACAAAAATATAAATTCTTGTTTCTGATGCTTTCGCTGGGGCACGTGCGTCCATTTACTTGAGTACGAAAGGCACAGTTTTGTTGTCCCGCATTCCCTCTTTCCAAAGGTGGGCAGTATCCATTCCCTGTTTGGGGACATTTTCTCTTTGATCGAAACAGGATGATGGAATATCGGTTCTTCCTTCCATGGATTCCTCCTCGAAACTCATCACATAGTCTGGGTCTCCCTTATAGATTTAAGATGGTGTTCATGAAACTATTACTAGTGCCATATCTTCATGGACACTAGTTCATTACACTGCTTCTGTTGGTACATTCCAAAGGGTCTGGTTAAGGCAGCAACCTTCGGTCAGAGGAGTAGTCACATTGGAAATCACTAGTGTTTCTAGATGTTGGAACACTGGTGCATCTGGGTTTCTTCTCCTTATTATAGGGCTTCTCGAGGGTGCGGATTCCTGAGGCATCCCACGTCAAATGTGAGGAATTGATCGTACCACAATTCACTGTTTCATTTTCACCCTTACACCGCTGTACTAAACATATTTTGTATTAAAAACTATAAAAATATTATCAAATTGTGCTTCATTTTTGATTCAACAATTTTGTTTTTATCCCTGTTAAATAGGTCAATGATACTTGTTTTGAAAATTACAATGTAGGTGGAGGTGATTTGGAGGGCCCTTGATGAAGTGAAAGAAAAATGGGCCAAAATTGCATGGATCCATGGACATCTATCCACTGTTTTGAATATTACATGAACTCCGTGCATCAAAATTGGCTTCAATTTTGTGATCCTGTCCAAAATTCAATATTCTACATTTCATATTAAGGAACTTAATCCTGATTCGTCTTTTATGGGGCCAATCCGAACTGATTTGTCCAAGACACCGAATTTGGACCAAGTCAAATGCGGTGTTCTGTATTGTATCAATATCTTGAGATGTAGTTGTCCAAACGGTACCAAAAATTCGGTGGAGACATTCAAGAGGTAGGGATACAAAGTTTCTATTTTCTCCAAAGTGTGATAAGACTTTATGAAGGCCGAAATGCATCGTGCAAGTGGATTGATGAAATCTGTGTGCCCAAAACCACCTTCCACATTTCCTATAAAAGGGAACCTTGGGCTCCTCATTTGTAAGTTCTTCCAAGGACTGAAGTGCTGACAATTTGGAGTCCTAGAGGAGTCTTCTAATCACCTTGTAGGTTTGGGAGGCCCCTATCCTCTTAGGGGAATCAAGGATGAAGAAGGAGTTCCACCCGAGCTTCCTCCTCCTCCCGATGTCGAGCTAAAAGTTGGGTGTTCGTTGTGAGGGATCTACACACATGTCAAGGGAGTTACGGTGCCTACATTAGCTACTGGTTTGGATTAATTTGGGTGTTTAAATATTTCATTCCATGTATCTTATTTTATTTCAGATTTGAATGCTTGATTTGATGCATGTGAGTGCTATGCTCATAATTTCTAACCGATCGGTGTGAGGTTTTGAGTGTGTGACTTGTGTTGTTCCGATTGGACATCACAAGAATCCTTTTAATACCCACCTTATTGAGAATGAAATATTCTTTGGAGGCTCTTATTCCATGAATAAGTACTGGACCTTGACAATACGATTGTTACGTCAAGGTTTGGTCCTTAGAGCATTGAAATAAAAGCTTAGGAATTAATCGGGATTCCAATTAACTCCAACCAAAGAATTAATCTAAAACCAAGATGAATATCTATGAACAATGAACTTGATATGTGTGTAGTGAAATCACATCGACCATTTTATCTCATATTTCTCAAAATCCACTTGGTCACTCATCTTTTAAGCTATTTCATCTAAGTCATTGTTTTGAACTGTTTTCAAAACCACCCCCTCTCTTAGACATTTTTATTAAAAATACACACTCTAAACCTACCAAAGATCCTTGAGAGACGACCTAGGGTCTTCCCTAGACTATATATCATCCTAAAAAACATAATCAATTTGACGTGTCACGATAGCACGGTCAAATTTTGGCACATTTTCCAGGGAGCGCTTTGGTTTTTTTGTGCATGTTTTTGATAAATTTTTTGTAATTTTTGTGAATATTTGTTTGTTTTATCTTCTACCTTTGAATTTATTTTTGTGTTCTAATTTATTTATTGTGTAGGTTCTTTGTATGACTCATTCTACTCCGGGATACCTAAAAACTTTCGAACCCGAACTGGAGAGGATCCTACATCAATGAAACCGAGACATACAAGACCACACTTTGAAGGAGGAGACATCAAATCTTAAAATTCTTCTTGATCCTTCTTCTTCATTTGAAACCAAAGTTAAAATTGAACATAACTTGTATAACATGGCTGAAAATAGTAGAACACTAAAAGAACTAACCTCACCTGATGTTGATATCCAACCCACTTACATTCAATTACAAGGCGAGGCACCCAATTTTGAACTAAAATCTGGTTTAATTCATTTATTACCCAGATTTCAGGGACTGCCTGGAGAAGATCCACATAAGCATTTAAAAGAATTTCATACTATTTGTTCAACATTAAAAACTGATAATGTGGATGAAGAACAAGTAAAACTTAGGGAATTTCCATTTTTATTAGAAGACACGGCTAAAGATTGGTTGTATTATGTTAATTCACCTATTAGAGGTTGGGCGGACATGAAACGACTTTTTTTTGAAAAATACTTCCCAGCCTCTCAAACTGCAACAATAAGGAAAAAAATATGTGGGATAAGACAATCTCAAATAGAAACCCTTCAAGAATATTGGGAACGATTTAAAAGATTTTTTTTCAAGTTGTCCACATCACCAAATAAGTGATCAACTTTTAATTCAGTATTTTTATGAAGGTTTAATCCCTATTGATCGAAACATGATTGATGCTGCTGCAGGTGGTTCACTAGTGGATAAAACCCCAATCGTTGTGAGGACCCTAATTGAGACCATGGCACATAACACTCAACAATTCAATTCAAGGTCCAGTGTACCCATTCTAGGTGTCCATGAGGTGCAAAGTACTGAGTTTGAGAAGAAGGTGGACACGAAGTTCGAAGAGGTAAGTACCATTCTATGACAACTTGCTCTCTCCCAAATGAAATATCAATCTCCTCCTCCTATCCATTGTGGAATCTGCTCTTCTGATCCCCACTATTCTGACCAATGTCCTCAATTGAGAGAAACTTCTGAGAGTTGTGAGGAAATATTTCCAGGACGCCCCTTTAACCAACCCTTTAGGCACGAACCATACTATCCATCCAACCAAGGGTGGAAGGACAACCAAGCCTATAGGCAAGGGGGGTATTCAAACGAACCTCAACAACAATGGAACCAACAGGGCCAGAGTAGTCATCCACCACCACCCAGAAATCCTCAACCACCCCAAAGTCCATTCCAACCACCCCCTCCAAAAACCGAGCCTAGCCTAGAAGATATGACAAAGAAAATGGCTGCCAATAATATCCAATTCCAAAAAACCACCCAAGCAGACATACAAGACCTAAAGACCCAACTAGGCCAACTTGCCAACTCAGTGGGGGAAATCCAAAGTCACGGATCGGGTAAAATACCATCTCAACCAGTAGTAAACCCTAGGGATAAAGGAAATGTTAGTGCCATCACCCTTAGGAGTGGGACACAACTCAAAAGCCAAATGACCCCTCCATTAGATTCCTCCCATCCAAAGGAAACCACCATCCCAACTGCTAAAAATGGTCCAAGAGAAGAAAACCATTTTCCTGAGAGAAGGCCTTCCAAAGGAAAGACTATAACTGTTGATGAGCCACCTATCCCAACCATTCCTCTTCCATTTCCTCAAAGGGCTGACCAACCTAGGAAAAAAAATAAACGAACTTGATAAAGAAATCTTGGAAACTTTCAAGAAATTATAGGTTAACATTCCTTTGATTGATGCTTTGAATAAAATTTCAAGATATGCCAAGTTTCTAAAGGAAATTTGTACACACCGAAGGAGGCTTCGTGGTGATGAGAAGGTGAGACTGGGGAGGAATGTTTCAGCATTGATAGAGTCATCACTTCCTACCATGTGCAATTATCCTGGGACATTCTTGATTCCATGCACCATAGGGGAGTATTCATGTTCCAACACTATGCTTGATTTGGGTGCTTCTATTAATGTGATGTCTCACTCCATATACTCTTCTTTGCAGGTCGGTGAAATAAAGCCCATAGGAATAGTTGTTCAGCTAGCAAATCGGAGTACGGCACACCCTTCCGGTGTGCTAGAGGATGTTCTTGTGAGGGTGCAAAATTTATTTTTTTTCCTGTTGATTTTTACGTGCTTAAAATGGAAGATGATAGGATGAATGGACATGCCCCAATTATATTGGGGAGACCTTTCTTGAAAACCACCAAAACCATAATTAATGTCCATAATGGTACATTATATATGGAGTTTGGTGGTAATATGTCCACATCAATATCCTTGATGACATGAAGCACCCCTCAGAAGAACACTCCTCTCTCTCTATCAATTCAATTGATGTTCTCCTTTCCCCTGAAACAACTTATTTTCATTCACCTGATCCCCTTTCTGAGTTTTCTTCATTGATTGAAATGTTAGGTAATGAATCATGCATTGATTGTTGCAGCGGTCTAGAGAAATTCCATGCATGTTTGTTAATTGATGATTTCTTTAACACAGAGGATCACATGACCATCGATGATACTGCTAAGCTTGTAAAAGCTCATTCCTCATCTGAGGATGTTACCATTGAGCAGTTAGATGTGATCAGTGACCTATCACTGTCACACACACTTCTGTCAATCCAAAATCCCCCAGAATTGGAACTGAAACAACTGCCTCAAGATATAAAACACTCATATCTTGAGAATGGAAACAAGTTTCCCATCATCATTGCTAGTTCACTCCCTCCTGAGCATGAATTGCGACTGGTTGATCTTTTGAGGGAGTATAAACAAGCTTTGGGATGGACACTTGCTGACATTCCGAGAATCAGCCCATCAATTTGTACACATCATATTTTATTAAATGATGAGGCTAAACCAGTGAGGCAGTCACAACGTCGACTGAACCCAAACCTACTTGATGTTGTTAAAAAAGAAGTAACAAAATTGTTGGCTGATGGAATCATTTACCCTATCACTGATAGCCAATGGGTCAGTCCCATTCAAGTAGTTCCTAAAAAAACTGGCCTTACTGTAGTTAAAAATGAAAACAATGAATTGGTTCCAACTCGTGTACAGAATAGTTGGCGTGTCTGTATAGACTATCGTTGACTAAACCAACACACTAGGAATGACCATTTCCCATTGCCATTCATTGACTAGATGCTAGAGAGGCTAGAAGGGAAGTCCCATTACTGTTTCCTTGATGGGTATTCTGGATACTTTCAGATCCATATTGCCCCTGAGGATCAGGAAAAGACAACCTTTACTTTCCCCTTTAGTACATTTTCTTATAGAAGGATGCCATTTGGTCTGTGCAATGCTCCAGGTACTTTCTAACAATGTATGGTTAGTGCTTTTTTGGATTACCTGGAGAATTGCATGGAGGTTTTTATGGATGATTTTACTGTTTATGGATCCTCTTTTGATGAATGTTTGAGTAGTCTTGCTTCTGTCCTACGTCACTGTATTGAAAATAACCTCGTATTAAATTATGAGAAATTCCATTTCATGGTGCGACAAGGCATAGTCTTGGGACATGTCATTTCTAGGGAAGGTATCCAAGTGGACAAATCAAAAGTAGATATCATTTCCTCCCTACCATTCCCTAAAAATGTTCGGGATGTGCGGTCATTCATGGGTCATGCTGGATTGTATCATCGTTTCATTCGTTACTTTAGTAAAATTGCACTCCCCCTCTCATGATTACTCCAAGAAGAAAAAGAATTTTATTTTGATAAAAAAATGTGAGGAATCTTTCAATAAGTTAAAATGGAGTCTCACGTCACCCCCGGTAATCCAACCACCTCGATGGGATTTACCATTTGAGCTCATGTGTGACGCCTCTAACTATGTTGTTGGGGCAGTCTTCTCACAAAGGGTCGATTGAGCTCCACATGTCATTGCCTATGTTTCACGTACATTGGACCCTGCCCAAGAAAACTACACCACCACTGAAAAAGAATTTCTTTCCATTGTGTTTTCCTTGGATAAATTCAGGTCATACCTTCTAGGGTCCAAAGTCGTTGTGTTCTCAGACCATGCAGCCCTCCGATATCTCCTAAAGAAACCAGAATCCAAACCACATCTCATTCGTTGGATGCTCCTCCTTCAGGAATTTGATCTAGAAATTAGGGATAAATGAGGAGCAGAGAATGTGGTTTCTGACCATATTAGTAGGATTCTCCCATCCATGGACATTGACTCATCCCCCTGTATTCCCATAAATGAAATGTTTCCTGATGAGCAATTGTACCGAGTGCAAGATTTTATTCCTTGGTATGCTGAAATTGTAAATTATTTGGTAGCATCTTGCATTCCTGTTGATTTCACCAAAAACCAGGCCGACTGTCTAAAACATGAGTCTCGTTGGTACATTTGGGATGACCCCTACCTCTGGCGCACATGTAGTGATCAAGTTATTAGGCTTTGTGTTCCCGATAGTGAGTTTCAGTCTGTCCTTAGGTTCTGCCACACTCTTGCTTGTGGGGGCCACTTTGGTCCCCAATGGACTGCTCGCAAGGTCTTAGATTCTGGTCTCTTTTTCCCCACATTGTTTAGGGATGCCCATGAATTCTGTAAATCTTGTCCTCGCTGTCAAAGAATGGGGAATGTCTCTAAAAGAAATGAGATGCCCCAGCAACCCTTGCTCTTCCATGAAATTTTTTATGTTTGGGGCATTGACTTTATGGGACCATTCCCCAATTCATTTGGGAACCTTTACATTCTTCTGGCAGTGGATTATGTTTCAAAGTGGGTAGAGGCACGATCCACGAGGACAGATGATTCCAAGACAGTTGTAGAATTTTTGAGAACCCAAATATTCTATAGGTTTGGATTACCTAGGTTTATCATCAGTGATCAGGGTTCTCATTTCTGCAACCGCACAATGCAATCTCTTTTGCGCAGGTACGGGGTTGGGCATCGAGTGTCTACTGCTTATCACCCACAAAGAAATGGTCAAGACGAAGTATCAGATAGAGAGGTAAAACAGATTCTTTAGAAAACGGTTCATCCAAATAGAAAAGACTGGAGTCTTAGACTCGATGATTCATTATGGGCTTACCGTACTGCTTTCAAAACTCCAATTGGCATGTCACCATATCGGCTAGTTTTTGGGAAGAGTTGTCACCTACCTGTTGAGGTAGAGCACTAGGCCTACTGTGCCATTAAACAATGCAATTCTAATCTTTCTAGTGCAGGTATTCAAAGGAAGTTACAGATTTAGGAGTTGGAGGAAATGAGAAGAGATTCATATGAGAACTCCCGAATTTATAAGGAGCGAACCAAGGCTGCCCACGACCGTCTCATCCTTCATCGTCAATTCCACATCGGGAAGAAGGTCCTCCTCTACAATGTAAGGCTAAAGTTGCACCCTGGTAAGCTTCGTTCCCATTGGTTTGGACCTTACATTGTTACTAATGTCTCTCCATTTGGTGTTGTCCAGGTTCAAAATGAAGACACCAAGAAAACCTTCACTGTCAATGGGCAGCGACTGAAGCACTTCCATGAAGCCATTATGGAGTCCCCAATGGAGGAACTCCATGTTCAAGAAGCGGTCTATGAATAACACTCACCAGGTTTTATCCTTCCTTCCCACAGTCTCTTTTATTACAGTGAGGACACTACATTTTCTAGGTGTGGGGTATGGATACATTCCTGAGATAGTTAGGAATTTTCATTTTTTTCTCTTTTTTTCTCTGTTTGGCCTTCTTTATGGTATTTTCATTTTTCCCCATCATCAATTTCGAAGTTCCATGATTTGACGACCATAAAGTCGGGAAAGTAAAAATACCATAACGAAGGCTAAAAAGAATATTTGTATGAATTTAACATCAGGGAGTGATTTTTAGTGAATTGGTTTTCTGTCAATGATATAAATTGTCGTATCTATGTGAAACCTTTGAGATGATTGATACCCATTGTGTGAGTAGTTTTTGGGAAAACTGTGTCACTAATATCTCCAAAAAAAATTTCACCAAACCACAAAGTGTGATTATTTCTTACTTACTATAAGGTAAATATATGTTGGGTTAATATTTTTCATCTTTAAATGATATTTCCATACATTCTTTCCTTATCCGATCTGTTTCATTACTGTACCAGATTGATCTATGCGTGTGTACCTAATGTCTGACTGTTGTACGCCCTCAAAAAAAATTGTTGTGTCTTGGGCAGGTCAAAAACCACTCCTCCTCAACCTTTGATCTTTTTATAACTATTGCAATTAGTGTCGTGAGGAGATCAAACAAGGGTTGAGAGATGAGTGTGAGATTTGTTCCAATTGCAACTTAAAAAAATAAATGAGGGGAGTGATGAAATGTGCAACATATGGGGATATCTAGGTCGGGAGCTTATGGTTTGACTTCTGGGAATTCTTAAATGAGTGGGTCTTGAAATATGATTGCAAAGGATGTAGGACAGGTTTGGTGACAAAATCATTTAAGCTGAAAAATGTTAAAATAACATATATTTATTAGATATCAAGTGGAAATAATAGCATGGAATGGTTTTCACACAAACACATGGAGAGTTAGTGTCATGCTTTACTTCTGAATTCCTTTCTCAATTAGGTATCATGAACCTTTTTGAATTTCTCTATGATATGATTTATGAGACATATTTTTCTATTTTCACTAGGAAGAACTCCTTGGTGTGATTCATGCATTGATCAATTTACTTTAAATAAAATTCCCTCAAATGCTAAATCTTAGTGATGTTTTAAATACATATATATATATATATGCATCATTGTTTTTTGATATGTGACCTTTCCCAGGAGTGCAAATGTTTAGGTGTGGGGGTGTGATTGTAACATGATTCACTGTTTCATTTTCACCCTTACACCGCTGTGCTAAACATATTTTGTATTAAAAATTATAAAAATATTATCAAATTGTGATTCATGTTTGATTCAATAATTTTTTGTTTAGCACTGTTAAATAGGTCAATGATACTTGTTTTGAAAATTACAATGTAGGTGGAGGTGATTTGGAGGGCCCTTGATGAAGTGAAAGAAAAATGGGCCAAAATTGCATGGATCCATGGACACCTGTCCACTAGTTTGCATATTCCACGACATCCGTGCATCCAAATGGGATGAGATTTTGTGGACCTGTCCAAAATTCAATATTCTACATTTCATATTAAGGAACCCAATCCTGATTCGGCTTTTATGGGGCCCATCCGAACTGATCTGTCCAAGCCACTGAATTTGGACCAAGTCAAATGCGGTGTTATGTATTTTATCAATATCTTGAGTTGTAGTTGTCCAAATGGTACCAAACATTCGAGGGAGACATTCAAGAGGTAGGGGTACAACATTACTATTTTCTACAAAGATAGATAAGACTTTTATAATGCCTAAATGCGTTGTGCAAGTAGATTGATGAAATCTCTGTGCCCAAAACCACCTCCCACATTTCCTATAAAAGGGCACCTTGGGATCCTCATTTGTAAGTTCGGACAAGGAGTGAATTTCTGCCAATTTGGAGTCCTAGAGGAGTCTTCTAATCACCTTGGAGGTTTAGGAGCCCCCTATCCTCTTAGGGGAATCAAGGATGAAGAAGTAGTTCCACCTGAGCTTCCTCCTCCTCCCGATGTCGAGCTAAAAGTTGGGTGTTCGTTGTGAGGGATCTACACACATTTCAAGGGAGTTCCGATGCATACATTAGCTACTGGTTTGGAGTAATTTGGGTGTTTATACATTTCATTCCATGTATCTTATTTTATTTCAAATTTTAATGCATGATTTGATGCATGTGAGTGTTATGCTCTTAATTTCTAACCGATCAGTGTGAGGTTTTGAGTGCATGACTTGTGTTGTTCTGATTGGACATCACAAGAATCCTTTTCATACCCACCTTATTGAGATTTAAATATGCTTTGGAAGCTCTTATTCCATGCATAAGTACTGTACCTTGACAATACGATTGTTACGTCAAGGTTTGGTCCTTAAAACATTGAAATAAAAGCTTAGGAATTAATCGGGATTCCAATTAACTCCAACCAAAGAATTACTCTAAAACCAAGATGAATCTCTATGAACAATGAACTTGATATGTGTGTAGTGAAATCACATCAACCCTATTATCTCATATTTCTCAAAATCCACTTGGTCACTCATCTTTTAAGATATTTCAACTAAGTCATTGTTTTAAACAGTTTTCAAAACCACCCCCTCTCTTAGTCATTTTTATTAAAAATACACACTCTAAACCTACCAACGCTCCTTGAGAGATGACCTAGGGTCTGACCCAGACTATATATCATCCTCAAAAACATAATCAATTTGACGTGTCACGACAGTGCGGTCAGTAATTGTATTCCTTAGGCATGCCTCTGTGGTTTTCCTCAAATTCCCATGTTTAACACAGGGTATGCCACAAGTTTAACATCCAACGGAGATAGATCGAATTTATTAGATAACTGATTATAGTGAATCATATGGGTGAAACCCATGGAGGGAGCATTGATATAGAGAGGTGAGTTGTCATGACCTCATCGGGATGTGGCGGCCCGGGTATGAATCAAGATGGATGATGGAGTGTTTGAATGGACTGGATGGTGAATGGGATGGAACCACTGTGAGGACGACGATAATGTTGGGATTGACTCTTGGGGAGACTTCCTATGTATCCTTGTGGTAGGGAATCAAAGTCGATGTATTTTGGTATGGTGGAGAAAGTCCTAAGGAGGTGGCCCGTGAGAATGAACGCATTTATTGGACCAGGAGGAAGTGGAACCTCTAGTTTGGGGAATGACCTTACCGAATAGTCTTGAAGGGAAGACCAGGCAATGGAATTGAATTGGGGCATACACAGAGGACGACAACTAGATGATGTGTATGGGTCTCATGCATGGTTAGCAGCCCAAGTTGGTCTGAATCCACTAGGACGGACAAAAGATGAGGGTCCCCACAAATGGGATTACGACAGCTTTCTACTGAGTAGGGGACGAAACGGCTTACTGCTGATTGAGGTCGCAATGGCTTATCG
The DNA here is from genome assembly GCA_963277665.1 of Viscum album. Classification (NCBI taxonomy): domain Eukaryota; kingdom Viridiplantae; phylum Streptophyta; class Magnoliopsida; order Santalales; family Viscaceae; genus Viscum; species Viscum album. Next base: position 584,213,101 of record OY728125.1, read on the forward strand.
CTTGATTGGGTCACAACGGCATAGCGCCGGGTGGGGTCACAACGTCTTACCATTGGATGGAGTTGATCATCATGGAAGATTCCTACGTACCCTTTCTAGGAGATAGAGATCAAACCCACGTAGTTCTTATGGGATGAGGGTCGGTGGACCGACGTGAAGGGGGACCTGGGGTTCAAATGTATGGTGGGATTGAACCTCATGGAGGATTCCTAGTTACTAATAATTGGCATGGATTAAAGACCTCATAGTTCATGTAGGTGTTTGGTGAACTGATGTGAAGGGGGGTTGGAACCAGTGGGTGGTGGGCTTGAACCTCAGGGAGGCTTCCTACATACCTCTCCTGGGCGAGGATCAAAGTCCATGTATTTCAGGTGGGTGTAACTGCTTACCACTGACTGGGGGAAACAACGGATTACCGCTAATCGGGAGAGATAACGACTTAATGATAATTGAGGCTCGCAGTTTAACGTCACGCAGGACGGGGGTGAACCAATTTTAAGGAGGACTTGGGGCCAAGATGGATGGTGGTCTTGAACCTCGTGGAGTCTTCCTACGTACCTTTCCTTGGAATGTATCAAAGCCCTCATAGTTCAGGTGGTGTGGGAACTGACGTGAAGGGGGTCGGAATGACTGGGTGTTGGGCTTGAACCCTAGGGAGGATTACTATGTACCTCTTCTTGGAAAGGATTAAAGACCACATAGTTCAAGTTGGTGTTTGGGGCTTACACTCTAGGCTGCCCAGAGAGGATGTTGTTGTTTATTTTTTCTCTAAGCCCACATGAGTCATGCTCGGTGTGAGAAACAAGAGATTGTAAAGACCTGAAAATCACACCACAATGGTTCGTCCATGGAATGTATAGTGGGGATTACACGTGGTTAGAAGCCCAAAGAGGAAATAGGTGCTTACACGTGGCTAGAAGCCCAAGGTGATGAAGATTGGGACTTACTCTTGGAGGGAGTCCTAGGTGGTGATAAAGCCCAGCGGGAGAGGGATTTAGCACCCATGAAGAGAGGAGAAGGGGTACTGCCTCCTGCAAGGAGATCTAGGGGCTTACACCAGGGTGGTTTCTCTTTCCCCGCGGATGGACATTGCTCCAATAAAGAGGATTTCATCCCATGTAAATAATGATATTACTCCCCTTGAGACCAGTGGGCGTAGAGAATGTCCGAGATGGGGTACCTCGCATGCACAGCGCAGGGAAAGGTAACAGTTTAACATCATGTGCTGAGGATGAAGGTGTTTGGTAGTTTAAAATCATGTATATCAGACGAGGTGGGTTTACTCCACACCCCTAGGACATACATAACTGGAACCCTCTACACCTTAGTTAAGATAAGGGACAGGCAATGCCGTGGCTAGGGGGTGTTATGGAGAGAACCATTGGGGTGTACACGTCAGCATGGCTATGAAAAAAAGCAATAGCCATTAGCATGCCTATGCAAAGAAGCATGAGGTGAAGCAACACAATGGGAGGTATCGTCCAAGGGTATTTGAAATTTCATCGTGAAAACCTGTAGGGTTTCATGATAAAAGGAGTTGTAGAGCAGAGAGGCCATAAGTAGAAGCCTTGTGAAGCTCTGGTGCTCCATGAATTGGAGGGGCTTCGTGAAGGGATGTTGATGAACACCAGTCATAGGGTGTGGAAAAACAATTATTTCCTATGTTAAAATATAGTAATGTGGGTGACCTAGGATGTCTCTTGAAGAGAAGTGCACACAAAATATTTTTTCACTTTAAAACAAGGGTAAAAAATGTTGTGTTTATGAAAGGAAATTTGAAAATCAAATGATTGAAAATCTATTATATTAAAAGTTTGATTATGTTGGGGTCTGTTTCCTAATTCTAATGCTATCCTTGTTCAATTTAATTCAAACCTCTTCTTCTTTGTCGATTAATGTGAGATTCCATAATCATTTCCTATCACTTCCTTGGTGAAATTATGATGGTGAGAGAAAATATTACCAAGATCTCAGTTTGGTCAACTCTCCTTCAATTTGCAAAATAATTGTATTAAATATCCTTAATTGACATTGTAAATACCCAATTAGGTCTTTTTTATCCCAAACAATCAATAACATTCACTACACATTTTACATGTACTAACAATCGTCGAGTACTTCACCCCTAATCCCTAGTTTATTCCATCGTATATAAACCAGAAATTAGTGGAGAGAGATAATGATTATTTTACCAAGGAAAAAATAAATAACAGAATTAAAATTCAAGAATGATCGCACTTGATAATAAAATCCTCTATATGAAATTTAAAACAATTTTGAAGAAGAAATAAATTTCATTCAATTATGTCCAAGAACTCAAGCATTACAAAATAGAAAACCTAACCTTCCCCAATCACTCCAAATGTTTACCCCGCCATGGTAAGGGTAATTGAGATGAATGTGGAAGAACAAAGCATTAAAAAACTATAATAAATAAAATAAATAAAAGATAAATACAAAAGGTTCTACTCCTTGGTGTCCTAGAAGGAATGGGATGGAATGAGAGATGCTTTGAGAGGGAGGAGCTCTCCTCCTTTTATAGACATAATTTTTCCCCTGAATATTTATGTGTTATATCCCCATTAAATTAATTTTTCACGCATTTCAACCTTCTTGAATGTTGTTATAATTCTCTTGGGTGTTTTCCCTAAAAATATCAGTGGATTTGGACAATTATTCTGAGAGTTATGCACATTTTACTATGACCATTTATTCTGTCCAGTCAGACTCTCCAAAACGCCAACCCCCAAATTATGAAGCTTTAATGGCCGCTTAAATAGCCAATTCAGGTGGCCTTGTCTTCAAAAAAGATATTATGAAACTCTTTTCACTTACATCCACAAAATTACACAATAATTGTGCCCACAAAGAATGAGTTATGGACCCCACACCAAAAAACAGTAGAACTGTAAACAGTTTTCTTGAGAGACTTTGTGAGCTTCCATATAGTCGATTAAGCTTTTGGTACAAAAATATTAAATGAATCCCTGGATGTGTAGAATCTGGAAAAGAAATAATTTTTCAATTTAGATTAGTGTATAATATGTTATGGCCAAACAACAGAATTAATTTAAAACAGTTAAAAATCTGAAATGAGCCATTTTTACTGTTCAGCTCAAAATAACTCCAATATCATAAAAATGAAGTAAATTATCATAGAGTAAATTTTTTTTGGTTTTAAAACAATTACATTTAATGTAAATTTAATTGAAAATATTTTCTCAATCAATTTCCCAACACTTAGCACTTGGACTCCTGGACAAGTAAAAATCAAATCAAATCAAATCCAAAACGCATTCCAATGAGATCTACCAAATCCATACTAAGAAACAAAAAGATATTATGCCTCATCAAAAATAATTATTTAAAGTTCTCCATTTCTGATTATTTAATATATTTACCCTTCATTTCTTATCCCATGCACACAAAACCCCAACCTCACATGAATTTTCTCTCATCTAACAAATGTAAATGTTGATCAAGGATTTTCTCATCCAAACTCACACAAGAGTCACCATAGGATTGATAAATTCCTAATTCTATACCCAATGTGAGTCAAAGACATGTGTTTCTCATGATGAATTTTTAGGTTTCTTCTATGGCTATCAGTTTCTAGGATTTAGATGTTAAAAATTCTGAGCCTGAAAAATGAGGGCTTGGCTCTTTTTGAAGCAAAATTGCAAGATTCTAATTTCACTCAAGAATGGTCTCCTTCTCTTACTCTTTGTAAAAAAATAGGCTCCATCATCATTCAATCAGCTCATGATTTTAGAAACAAACAAAAATTTTAATATTTTCAAAGATGATTTTTCTTGAAAGCTCCAGATAGGCACAGTTTTCATTTTACATCAGAAGATCCATAAAGGCACAACTTCTCTTATCATGAAAGCTCTAGAAAAGGCACAACATTCAACAGAATAATTTATTAGCAGCACACACATCACTTCAATAATTTATTTTCCACACAAATATTCACTAAATGAGGTATCACAATAGAAGACAACTTCCCCACACTTAAGTTCAACTAGGTCATGCAATTTCACTTCAAGGGAAGGTTGGATAGAAAAAATTGGCTTGTAATGTGGCTAACCTAATAGGATGTTCATAGATTCTAAGGGATACAAGGATTAATGTAATTTAGGCCATAATTTAAAATATTATTTATAAAAGGGGTATTAAAACCAAATAAATTCCTCAATCATTTAAAACACATGTACCCCAAACCCTCATGTTTTGAAAGGAATAAATCAAATTCTGGTTAAAGAAAGCATGGTATGGTTCTCGTGAGAAATGAGGTGAATGAAAATAATATGACAAAAATGGTTCAGAAGCCACAAAAGGAAGTGATTTCAATGATATAGGCAGTGAAATATGACATGAGATTCAAAAATCAGTGTACTTTTCATGAAATTCAAAAATATTGGAACTGAAAACAAAGTCATTTCAGCATTCATTTAAGATCAGTTTCATGAAATAGATTAGTTAACTAATTGAAATGGGTTTCAAAAATGGTAATGATAATAATTTCATCTCAAATGTTTCAAAATCACACCAAAAATTGAAAAATAAACACACAAAATTATGAAAACACTGTTTTTTTTTGAAAAAAAAAACACAAAATGAAAATACTAAATAATAAAGTTTCCCTCCCCCACACTTAAATGATGTAGTGTACTCAATGCATTGAATTGGATTTAACATGTAATCAAATTTTAAAATGAATCACAACATCAAAAAAGTGTGAAGGAGAGGTAAAACTTGATGGATCTTATTGATAGAAAGGTTGGGGGAGCATGATCTCCTCCACTGGCTCTGATGGTAGGGTCCCATGGAATTTCTTCAACCTATGACCATTCACATTGAACAGATTATTCTCTCCATCCTTTATAATCATCACATCACCAAAAGGATATACATGAGTAACTATAAATGGACATTCTCATCTAGAACGAAGTTTACCTGACATTAGCTTGAGTCTTGAGTTGAATAACAACACTTTGTCTCCAGGATAGATGTCTTTTGGTCGGATCATCTTGTCAAGGGCCACTCTTATTCTTTCTTTGTAAATCATGGAATTTTAAAATTCTTCCCTTATTATTTCCTCTAACTCTTGAAAAATCAATCTTCTTCTCTTCCCAGCACTTTTAAGGTCCAAATTCATTTCCCTCATAGCCCAATAGGCCTTATGAACCATTTCCATAGGTAGGTGGAAGATTTTCCCATAAATCAGCCTATATGGACTCATTCCAATTGGGGTTTTGTAGGCTGTCTTCTAGGACCATAAGGTATCATCCAACCTTTGGCTCCAATCCTTTCTATTTGGATTAATAGTCTTTTACAAAATTCATATGATTTCCCTATTGGAAACTTCAGTTTTCCCATTAGTTTGTGAATGATAAGGAGTTGATGTTTTATGATGCACCCCGTACTTCTTCAGCAAATTCTCCATTATAAAATTGAAGAAGTGAGTCCCATGATCACTGATGATTTCTCTGGGCACTCCAAACCTACAATATATGTTAGACCTGAAAAATCACAAACAACTTTAGCATCATCAGTCTTTGTGGCATTTGCTTCCACCGATTTGGAAACATAATCAACTGCAAGCAATATATAAGAATTTCCATATGAAATCAAGAAAGGTCCCATAAAATATTTCCCCCAAACTTCAAAAATGTCAAAAAAAAATTCAATGGATTTTGGGGAATTTCATGTCTCTTTGAAATATTTCCTAAAAACTAATTTTTTTTACATATTTTTCAAAATTCATGAGCATCTTTAAAAATGGTGGGCTAATAAATTCCATATTCTAAAACCTTCCTTGTTTTACATTGAGGTCCAAAGTGTCCTCCACAAGATAAAGTGTGAAAATAATCAAAGACAGATTTATCTTTACTTTCATGTAAATATATTCTTATTACTTGATCATTGAAAATCTTCCAATGGAATGGATCATCCCAAATGTAATACCTGAATTCAGCTTTCAGTTTTCGAATTTGGTGAGAATTGAAATGAGATGGGACCTGATACGTTACCAGAAAATTGACCATGTCAGCCTACCAAGGCACTTCTCCTTCAATCAAGTACAACTGCTCTCCTGGAATTTGATCATTCAGTGGGTCTCTTTCTATAATTTCAATTTTAGCAGCGTTTGGCAGTCTACTTAAGTGATCAGCCACTTGGTTCTCAGATCCCTTCTTATCCTTGATTTCTATATTGAAATCCTGCATCAGTATCATCCATCTCACTAACCTTGGTTTAGCATAATATTTCTTCATCAAGTAACTCAAAGCTGCATGATCATAAATCACAATAACTTTAGTTCCAAGAAGATATGATCTAAATCTTTTTAAATCAAAACAACTTCTAAGAACTCTTTTTATGTGGTTGTGTAATTTAATTGGGTTGCATCTAAGGTTCTCGAGGAATCTGAAATGAATTTTTGTTTTCCCTCAATTTGATGAGAAAGGGCTGCTCCAAATGTTTGGATGGAGGCATCACAGAGTAGCTCAAATGGTTCTTCCCAATTTGGCAGTTGCATCATGGGTGGTGAAATCAATCTCTTATTCAACTCATCAAAGGATTACCTACATGATCCATTGAAATAAAAATTAGCATCTTTCAAAAGTAATCTAGTGATAGGGAGAGAAATCTTAATACAATATTTGATAAACCTCCTATAGAATCTTGTATGTCCTAAAAATGATCTAACATGTTTCACACAAGTAGGTTAAGGCAATGAATTTATCACTTTAATTTTTGATTTATCCACTTCAATTCCATTTTGGGAAATGACATGAGAAAGTACAACCCCTATTTTAACCATGAAATGACAATTCTCAAAATTTAAAATAAGATTTTTTTCAATGCAGGTTTTCAAAAAAAATTCTAGATTTTTCAAACAATGATCAAAAGAATCTCCAAAAACCTTGAAATCATCTAAGAAAACTTCCATGAAATGTTCAGTGTGATCTGAAAATATACTTACCATGCACCTCTGAAATGTACCTGGAGCATTACCTAATCCAAATGGCATTCTTTTATATGAAAAGTACCAAAAGGACATGTAAATGTCTCCTTCTCTTGATCCTCGGGAGCAATGGGTAGCTGTAAGTAACATAAAAATCCATCCAAAAATCAATAATTAGTTCTCCCTACCAATCTCTCTAACATCTGGTCAATGAAGTGGATAGAAAAATGATCTTTTCGAGTGAGCTGGTTCAATTTCCTAAAATCAATGCATACTCTCTAGTTGTTTTGAATTCTCATAGGGATTAACTCATTATTTTCATTCCTCATAGAGGTCAGGTTAGTTTTTTAGGAATGAAATTAATATGGTTGACCCACTGTGAATCTGAAATGGGATAGATGATCCCAACTTCTAAGAGATTCTCAATCTCCTTCTTCACAACCCGCATCAAGGTGGGATTCTGTCTCCTTTGGGGCTGTCTAAAAGGTTTGGAATCTCCCTTTAGAAAAAATATATGTGAGCATATTTTTGGGTTTATTCCTGGGATATCACCTAAGCTCCACCCTATTGCCTAGAAATTCTCTCTCAAAATATCAATCAAGGATTTTTATTGGGTTTTATATAGATTATTGTAAATTATCACTGGTAATTTCTCTCTTTCCATAAGGTACACATATTTTAAATCATTGGGGAGTGGTTTTAATTCATGTTTAGGGGGATTCTGAAGGGATGAAATTAAACTGACATTACCCACTTTCAAAGGGTGATCCTCCTGCACACAAGAAAAAATATCATATTACTCATCAATCAACAAATCATCAATGAAATCAGATTTTACCTCTTCTTCCCACATTAAATCATAATCTCCAGTGTTTTGGGAATTCACATGTTCATTAATGGAAAGATTATATCCTAAGTTTAATAATTCTTGGAACATACATGATTCTTCAATGATTTCAGTATTATCTTCATGGTATAGTGAAAAGAGGGAGTGATCGTCTAATGTGTACCTTATGGATTCAAAAATGTTGAAGTGGACAGTGCTATCTCCAAATTCCATGGTGAGTGTACCTTCATGGACATTGGTGATGTTTTTTTATTTCTTCAAGTATAGTCTCCCCAAAATGATGGGTGAGTGTGATGGGTTCCTATCTTCTTCCATGTTTAGCACATAGAAGTTAGCTGGGAATAAGAGATCCTTGGCTTTCACCAGGACATCCTCTAGGTTTCCAACTGGGAAAATTGTGGATCTGTTTGCAAGCTGGACCACCACTCTTGTGGGATTTAAGTCTCCCATCTGTAAAGAAGTGTATACATAGTGAGGAATTACATTAATTTTAGCACCTATATCACACAAAGCATTAGAAAATTGTATTGAACCAATGGTTCATGGAATAGAAAACGTCCCTAGATCTTGACATTTGGTTGGAATCTGTGATGTGATAAGGGCTGAGACACTTCTCCCCAAGTTGACTCTTTTATTCCCATGAAGTCTTCTCTTTTTGGTACAGAGATCTTTCAAAATTTTTGTAAACCTTGTAATTTTTTTAACAGATTCAAGTAGAGAGATATTGATTTCCACTTTTTGAAAAGTGCCTATAATTTCTTTTTGAAGTGTTTCCTCATGCAATTTCTTTTATTCAAGAATATTTGTAGGAAATGGTTTGGGTAGGTCTTTCTTCTACCTTTTTTTCCTTTTCATTGGTGTTTCTTGTCTCTTATTCTATGACCTATCCTTCTCCTCCTTCTCTTAATGTTTTCCTTCTTGGTGTATTTTCACAAGATTTTCTAAATTTTCAATGTCATTCTCCCTCAGAATAGGTGGTATTGTTTCAGGTTTAAAGTTTTATGGAGGTGGGAATTATTTTCCACTTCATGTTATAATTGAATTGAAATTCTCTTTAGGATTTTTAACTTTTGGGATATAATCCCCCCTGGATTTTGGGTTAGAAATTCCAAAACATTTTTAACTTGTTGGATAATTCTTTCACATTTTCTTTAAGCCCCTCAACATTTGACTGTAGATGTTGGTTATCACTTTAATTTTAATTCCATTATTGATTTTTGACTTCGTAAAAATCAATAACGAAATTAAAATTCAAGAAAAATCACACTTTATTTTAAAATCCACTATATGATATTGAAAATAACTTTGAAGAAGAAAGAAATTTCATTCAATAACGTCCAAGAACTAAAGAATTACAAAATATAAAACCAACCCTTCCACAATAACTCCAAATGATTACCTCACTATGGTATGGGTAATTGAGATGGATGGTCAAGAATAAGGAATTAAAAAACTATGAAAAAGAAAATAAATAAAAGATAAAGCCAAAAATTTCCACTCCTTGGTATCCTAGAAGGAATGGGATGGAATGAGAGATGCATTGAGAGGGAGGATCTCTCATCCTTTTATAGCCAGAATTTGTTCCCCCGAATGTTGATGCGTTGTATCCCCATTAAATGACTTTTTCACGCATTTAACCCTTGTTTAATGTTGTTAATAATTATCTTGGTCGTTTCCCCTCTAAATATCAGCGGATTTAGACAATTATTCCGAGAGTTATACTCGTTTTACTTTGACCATTTATTCTGTCCAATCAGACTCTCCAAAACGCCAACCTCCAGATTAGGAAGCTTTAATGGACCCTTAAAAATCCAATTCACGTGGCCTTGACTTCATGAAAGATATTACCCAACTCTTTTTGGGTCCATCCACCGAATTCCACAAAAAATGGGCCCACAAAGAATGATTTATGGACCCCATACTAAAAATCGACATATCTGTAAACAGTTTTCTTGAGACACATTGTGAGATTCTTTTGAGCTTCCATATGGTCGATTAAGGTTTTAGTCCAAAAATATAAAATGAAGACCTGGATGTTTAACATCTAGAAAAAGAATAATTTTTCAATTTGGATTAGTGTAGAACATGTTATGTTCAAACAAAAGAAATAATTTAAAATAGTTAAAAATCCCAAATGGGCCATTTTTACTGTTCATCTCAAAATAACACCAATACCATAAAAATGAAGTAATTAATTATAGAGTAACATTTTTGTGGGTTTAAAACAATTAAATTAAATTTAATTTTTATTGAAAATATTTTATCAATCATATGTTCTTCGCAAAGTGAAGTTTCCTAGGCTAGAAATAGGGAATAGGTGCATATGGGAGGAGCTTCGGGAAGTGGAATGGTATTCACAAAGCAATGCCATGCGAAGTAGGGGTGCCTCATGAAACAGGGTGTTGTGGACCAATGTGCTTCACGAAGCACAGTGACCATGACTTAGCATACATGTCATGTGAGTGTGGTGGGTGTTTCATGAAGCATAAATGTTTCGCGAAAACCTGAGTCCCCATGGGGATCTCCTTCCTTCGCGAAGGCCCGTGGGATTCATGAAATGCATCCCTCTCAGAAGAGGGGATCAATTAAGGAAAAGGGGGAGGCACATTGCAATGAATAATTACCTTGAAGAAATCATGGTTCACAGAGCAAGAGGTGCTTCACGATTTGAGAGCTCATAAGGTGAAAGGTCGGATTCTTTGTCCTTTGGGCTTGGGAGGAGCCCTCTATTTATAGACAAGAGGTGCCGCGAAGTAGATCTCGCTCTGTGTGAAGATGGAGTTAGCTTGGCGGTGGATCGCGAATGTCAAATGCGGTCACAGAGCGTTACCACATCTTTGTTGCGCAGCGGGTCGCGAACGTCCAATGCGATCACGGAGGGTTACCGCCTCCTTCCTCCACGGTGGGTCACGAACATAAAAATGGCTTGCGGAGTGTTTCCACCTCCTTTCTCTGCACCGGGAGCGGGTCCATGGGGCTCTGCAAAAGGGCTCTACGGTGTAGACTGGGAGGCATCCCTCTTGTTTTTCATCTTCCTAATTTTTTGGTGTCAAAAAAATCCCCCCTCAGACTTGGAGCTGAGGAGAAATCAAGGGTCAAAGTCTAAGGATCAATCACCAAAATCTCTTGTCATCTGTGAAGCTATTCCACAAAGAGGTCTTGTGAAGCGGATAGACAACATGTTGGATGGGTGTGCTGCGAATCTCGGCGCGGCATGGGCGCACCACGAAGCTCTGAAGATCATCGCCTATAAATAGGGGAGTTGAACCATATTTTATCCTTTCTTTCCTTTGTGTCTTCATCTCTTAGCACTCTTAATTTGCGAAGCTCCACGTACTCCGTTCTTACTCTCCAGGAATTAGATCTTCTGCTTCGTGGCGCACAACGAGTCTCCAACTCCACGACAACACCTAGAAAATTTCTTTTGGAAGGTCGGGGCAGGGCTCTGTGAAATTATTTGCGAACTAGATCTACGACATTTCTCCAGAAAAGGGATTTGAAAACTGGATAGAAGAAATGCTCAAACTTAAAACTAAATATCTCATCAAGAAGCTGCCAGGGGGTCCTCACGGGTGCTTCCTGAAGGGAGGAGATGGAAAACATATTGGGCCTAGGGGAGTTAATAAAGATCCATTCCGACCACAATTCGTTGGTGGAGCTGCTATTAGAGATCCATGGGAACTATACATTGTGCAAGAGGTTTCCTTTGTACAGATTCGGGCTAAGGGATGATGTCTTCATTCATGAATCAAGTAGGGACGAGCCAGCTTACTGGTTTAGAAGTACGTCGTGTCAGTGTCAATGGTTCAGGGCGGCTGACAGCCATGCCCGAGCAGACTCCACTCCCGTTGATGATGACTGCCAGTATAACCACCTGAACAACATGGATGGGGAGGCATTGTAGCTGGAGACGTCCCCCCTCTATACCATAAAATATTAGAGGCATCCTTGAGGAACCCAAGGAAGGGATGGTCTGAGGATTGGGACCTACTCTAGGGCGGAAACTTCACAGATGATTAGGCTTGTGCCTACTGGGTAGGTCCCTCGCGTGAAGAGTTTGGGGCCGAGCTGAGGAGAGTGGGCCTATATGAGGTGACTTTGGCTTCCCAGTTTCACATATATCAGCAGAAGTAACTGATTCCAGAACTACTAAGTAGGTGGTCATCAAGGACCAACACCTTCCACCTACACCACGAGGAGGTTGGTATCAGCTTGTGGGATGTGCACCAGATATAAGGGGTCTTGATATTGGGGGTGATGTATGATGAATTCCTCCACATCGTGAGTGCGTGGGAGGATCTGGTGCAAATGTCATGGTTGGTGATGGAATTGATGGATCTAGTACCAAGAGAGGACAAAAAAGTCGTGAGGGATGTCTATTTTAGGCGGTGGTTTAAGCCGTTTCTGAACTTCCCAGAATACAGACAGTTTCTAGTGAGGCCTCAAACATTCCCAAAGGGGGATCAATGAGGCAAGGATCACTCGTACTAGAATCTCTTGGAAGAAAGCTAGTGGAAAACATAGGTATTCAGTGTCAGCACCGAGAAATAGCCAGTAGTCAGGCTGGAGGCATTCATCACGGCTCTCATTTGTGGTTGGATTCTGCTGGGAAGGGATAAAAACATGGGCATGTGACCCAACACATATATCATGGCGTCCATGTTGGTGATGGGAGGGTGAGTCAACCTTGGGATCTCGATGCTCGCCACACTATGCAAGATGTTGTGGCACATCAGTGGGGGGAAGAGGCCATAAAGAATATGTGGGCCATTCCACCACCTCTATGGGTGGATAGAAGTGCATGTTAGGGGGGGTTATGAGTACTTGAACCTCATCTCACCTCTAGGTTCGAACTTCTGCCGAACTATTCTGAACATCGTAGGAAGCCTTCTGGCCATGTTGACCACAACGTTGGTACTGAACCTATAAGAACCCGAGTTTTTAGAAACGGGTCAAAACCCATCCCTATTAAACTTTTGACTAGTTTTTGAAAAATCTGGAAAATCTGGGACGTTTCTGTAAATTTCCAGACTACACGCCATGTACATTAAGTACACGCCGTGTAAGAGTTACCCGGGTGACCTGCCATGTGCTCGCCGAGTACATTCTGTGTGAAGACCATGTAGAACTTTCCTACTACACGACGTGTATTTATAGAGGTGCCATGTATCCCTTACCCGTGCGAGGCCAGGTACATGTCGTGTGGTGCCCATGTGTAAATTTCCATCTACATGGTGTGTAGCCTTCCTTGACATGCCATGTAACCTTGCCCCATGTTGCTGTCAGGACCCTGTCCGTGTGTTGACCGTGTACACGGTCCAGGACGTGTGCGGGACTTCACTTAATTCAGGGTACGGAAACACATATACATGGAGTGTACTTTGTAAATACACATCGTGTACTTTTTTTTATTTGATCGATCGAGGCGTTGTTGTGCCTCATTCCTAGATTTTACTTCTTCTTTCCTTTTGGACAGACAGTTTGTCTGAGAACTCCCGAAAAACTCAAACCCTTTCAGATTCTCCGTACGACCTCCGTTCTTCGATCCGTTAGTGGTAGCGGGACCGCATCGGAAAGGCTAACCCCGTGCACCCTTCTTCGTCCTTGATTACTCACTTATTTCTCCGTAGATTCCATCCAAATTTAATTTCTAGATTTGACGGAAACACAGATCTACCGCGACTCAGTATGATTCAAAGGCTGAAATCAAAGGAGTGTCCTCGTACGAGTACGAGGTGGGTGGTGCATACCTTCTTTCGTGTTTTCATAGAAAATTTGGGGTTGAAACCTTCGGGCGTGACGTCGGGTGTTGAGAAAGACCCTGCTTATTTGTTTTTATTTAATTATCTGCATTGTGGAATGCCTCTGGGTATTCCCTAACCCTGTTGAGATCGAGCGAGACCGGGTTAGAGGTCGTTGCTCATTTGGGGCAATTTGGCCGGGGGTGCCGAAGTGCGTGTGAATTGGACCATTGTTTAAACGGTTGTGTTATACTGCTTATTGAATGTATCGAGTTAAACTATTTAGTTTAATTGTTAAATCGTGAATGATTTAGGTGCTAGTATGTGATAGCACAGGTTAGTGCAATTTGACTGTTTAGTAATTGCATGTTTAAAGTGATGCTTCCATGTATGAGTATGAAATTTTTGATATTACCTATGTTGAACTTCTTGTTTTATTGGGCGTGGCCCATATATATTGTTGAGTGATGGGGATCACAGGTTGGGGCTTTGGCTCGGCATATTTTGGGTGGTTGCGACCACGGGATTTGGCGTCATGGACGTCAGTTGAGGCAGTTGGACTGTCAGGTTGGGCTTTGGCCCAAGTTACTTGGATGGTGAGGCCATCTGACTTGGGAGACAGGTTCGCAGGGACACGAGGTGTTAGAGGTGTTGTGGCTTGGGACATACTAAGGTGATTACCGCTCACCGAGTACTTTTGAGTAGTGTGCACATAGATAGACTCTGAGATGAGGTGGTACGACCACTCGCTGGGTAGAGACCCCCGGTAGATGTGGTTAGGTATATTTGGTTTGGGGGTGCTTTCCATAGGAGGCCATGTGGAAGGTGAGGAGCCTTCAGGAGACAACTTTGAGGAGGTCAGGTTGGGGGCATAGGATCACTGTGATTTGAGGGAAGACATTGTTGTCCCTCCGGTTATCCTTTGAGGTCAGGTATCATTGTTCCTCTGGATGTTGTGCCATGGGCAGGTTGAGCTTTCGAGCTGGGTTACGACGGTTGGGCGTGCCTTTGGGACATCGGTACTTGAGGCACATGGTGTCAAGAGGCATGAGGTGCCGGGCTGCAGATCAGACTTTCCGGCATTGGCTGAAGCAAGTGACACTTCCTGGTGGCTGCTGAGCACCATTGAAGTCCTTGTTTACTTTTGGGAATTGCATTGTTTACTGTTTTTCTTATTTAATCATGTCTGTATAACACTTATATTAGGTACGCACCTCTGGGTAGTATCCTACTGAGACTTTTCTCACACCCTACATGGGCCCTTTGGGACACGTGTAGACTTTATGAAATTTCGTGCAGGTAGAGGGTCAGCCTCAGGAGCTGGACTTTAGTGCTATTGACTTAGAGACTGGCATGGACCATGAGGTCATTCCGTACTAGAGTTACTTGTTCGGTATTATTTTCTTGCATCAGCATGTTTAGTTTATATTGTAGCTACTACTTGTTAGCCATTGGTGCCATTATATATGTATTGATTTGTATGACTTTCTTGGATGTATGCATGGTTTTTTTGGTAGTTATTGCAGTTGATTCCTGGCAAGATGTTTTGTTTACTCTCCACTGTTGTTGTTTCTGTCTTGCTTCCACTATTTATTTTCATTGAATGTGCTTCCATTATGTGGGTCTGGTTCGAGTTTTCTGAGTCATTTATTTCCGCTGCATATTTTAGTTTATTACTTGGACCGGAACCTTTAATTCCTCAGAGAGGGTATAGCCTCCCCACTATACCTATTCAGACCCTCGCTGCTAGTCAGCAGCCTTTGGCGTTCAGGGGAGGTGCGCCTAAGGTAGTAACACCCGACCCGTTCGGCACTGTTCGGGTGGCTGGCCGGGTCCGGGTCGTTTCAAAATGGTATCAGAGGAGGTTTTCATGACAAGGATTTAGTATCATTACTTTTCTGGATACTAATGAGTTTGAGCCTTCTATTTTCATTTTCTTCTGGTTTTACTATTTGGGATATGGTAGACTAGAGGTAGGTTGTTGTTGGAATTGGATATTTGAACTTGTTCTTGGGTTCCTGCAGCCCCACGTACGAGGGATGGATTGAGTTGCCGGGGGTGGGAATTTCTATTTGTTTTTTCCTCAGTTTACAGTTGATATGATTTCCACCTCGGTGGATCACTTGTTGTGCGATGTTATTGATTATGATATGTAAACCTTGGATATTATGGCAAGGGTTGCTTTTTGGATTTTGATTGGCACATTTTAGGGTATTTCAATTTCATAACTGCACATATGATTTGTGAAGTGATAATACCATGTGAATAAAAATCAATTTCCATGCTATGTATTCTCTGAAATGTGGATAGGTAAAACTCCGGATAGAATAACTTGTTTATGGAAATGTATAAGCCATGCTTTGTATTTTTGTAAAATTTCATGTTGTAGGATAGTTGAGTCTGGCTCTTATGAGAGCAGACAGGTACTATGGTTGAGGCAGTGTAACTGTCAGGATTGGGCGACTCAGTCGTCGGGATTGAGGCAACGCTGTTTGTCAGGACGGGCATGGCCCAAGGTTCTAGGGATACTTGGCTCTGTTGAGGGTAGGTAAGGAGGCCATGAGGTCGGGACGCCGTGGGGCATGGGTTGCGGTGAGGGGGAGTAAGGGTAGTTGTTATGCACAGCCTTTTACTGCTTTCCTTATCTGCGTAGAATATATTGTTATCTAGATTTATGTGGGATGTCTGACCATTTATGGTATTCAGCGGGTTACGTATTCATGACACGATAGAGCGACATGCAGGAGAGGATATGGTACCGTAGGATCAGGTTCAGAATCCAGTGCAGGTAGAGCATGAGCCACAGGTACATCCTCAGGGACAGGATCAGGTTCAGGATCTAGTGCAGGCAGTGTAGCAATCGGGTTTGGCATCGTTCGGACCGTGGCTTGATGAGAAGCTCTGAGCTAGCCTAGTACGCGTCTTGCGAAGGCTTGACAGAGGCACGTAGGGTACAGAGCCTTCTTTGGCGTATCTGACACGGGAGTTCCAGTCGCAGCACCCTCCACTTTTTCAGGGTGAGGGTGGTCCACAGGCAGCAGAGAACTGGATAGATAGTATTCACATGATCTTCGAGCAGCTCGAGATGCCTCCAGGGCAAAGGGTCAAACTGGTGACGTACATGCTGAGAGGACCGGCGAAACGTTGGTGGGATGTGCAGGTACAGCCTCGTGGGCATGAGGGACTGGCGTGGAAGGACTTTGAGGATATGTTCTTCGAGCACTTTTATCTGGAGACACTGAGATTAGAGAGAGATCGGGAGTTATTGAGTCTTCTTCAGGGAGATATGTCTGTCATGGACTACGCAGCTACTTTCATAGAGTTTTCCAGTTTTTCACCTGGCATGGTGAGAGATGATGCAGCTAGGGTGAGGTGCTTCGAGGACGGCTTACGACACGCCATTCGGGTCCAGGTGAACATCTTTAGGCTGGGTTCTTTCTCCGAGGTGGTGAATCAGGTGCTCATAGCCGAGGGAAATGAGAGAGAGAAATATCGTTTTGGCAGGGTAAAAATCCCAGGTGACAGTTCGGACCGCAGGAAGCGAGGGAGAGATGTGTTCCAGCAGGGCGGGCAGGCCAAGGACTCAGCTAGACCACCTCATCGCAGTTCAATGGTGGTTTTCTTTCAGTGTGGACAACCGGGACATGTTCGGGATCAGTGCGATAGGCCCCGAAGGAGTGTCGGTCATGTGGACAGGTCGGGCATCTGGAGAGGTTTTACAGGCATCCTTCTCAGACAGTCTGTAGGCAGGGACCAGGAAAGACTGTGGCGTCAGGAGCTGGTTTAGGTTTGGTACAAGGAGAGGGTAGTCGAGGTTCAGCTGCACGCGGAGGACATGACCGGGATAGTGGGATTCATCTAAGGGGCCAGTGGCTGGGGACTGGAGTAGCACCACAGGGAGGTCAGGCATCAGGCAGTCAGGCTTCAAGCCAGGTGCATGCTGTGGAGCTGCTAGGGATTGAGCAGGCTGGATAGCCGACGACGGTGGCAGGTACATCGCAGTTGTGGTCGTGAGTTCCTTTACTTTCTTTTGGGATGTCCTCTTGAGGCATGTCTGGTTGAGTGCATAGGCTGCACATGATACTTGTGGACTAACTAGATGCTATTTAGTGGGATTGGAATCATATCAGATGCATTTTATGTTTTAATTATATATTTGAGATGCGTGGCATCAGGAGAATCAAGGATGCAGGTTACTTGAGGTGTCGTTGGCATCAGGGCATCGGGGATGTGGGTTAATTGAGGTGCATGGAACTAGGTTTTAATTGAGCGTATATTAGATGCAGGACCTTAGGGATGCAGATGCCGATGCAGTGAGAGTTACATTGGGTGTTGGAAGCGACATGTGAGCACCGAGGAGGTGCAGGGGTGACGATGCGTCACGGGAGGACCATGGTTCTGGGAAATAGGTCATTGGGCCTTGTTTTTTTATTTGTTTGCTTTGATCTTTTTCTGGGTTGTAACAAAGTGGTATCCGAGTAGGCGATTCCTAAGGTGGGGAGCCCTTTTTAGGAATTTATCCAGAACCTTGAGACCGGGGTAGTCTAGGTTGTTTAACCGGGATGGGCGTGTTCGGTGCCAATTCCTGGTTTCATTTGGTAGCTTGGGGACGAGCTACGTTAAGGAGGGGAGTTTGTAAGAACCCGAGTTTTTAGAAACGGGTCAAAACCCAGCCCTGTTAAACTTTTGACTGGTTTTTGAGAAGTCTGGAAAATTTGGGCAGTTTCCAGAAATTTCCAGACTACACGCCGTGTAATTTAAGTACATGCCGTGTACGAGTTACCTGGATGACCAGCCGTGTTCTCGCCAAGTACATGCCATGTGAAGACCGTGTAGAAATTTCTTACTACACGGCGTGTATTTATAGACACAACATGTATCCCTTACCCGTGTGAGGCCAGGTACATGTCGTGTGGTTCCCAGGTGTAAATTTCCATCTACACGGCGTGTAGCCTTCCTTGACATGCCGTATACCCTTTCCCCATGTAGCGGCCAAGACCCTGGCCGTGTGTTGACCATGTACACGGTCCAGGCCGTGTGCTGGACTCCGCTTAAGTCAGGGTACATAAACACATATACACGGTGTGTACTTTGTAAATACATTTCGTGTACTTTTTTTATTTGATCGATTGAGGCGTCTTCATGCCTCATTCCAAGATTTTACTTCTTCTTCCCTTTTGGACGGATAGTTCATCCGAGAACTCCCGAAAAACTCAAACCCATACAGAATCTCTGTATGACCTCCGTTCTTCGATTCGTCAGCGGCAGCGGGACCACATCAGAAAGGCTAACCCCGCGCACCCTTCTCCGTCCTTGATTCCTAACCTGTTTCTCCGCAGATTCCATCCAAACAGAATTTCCAGATTTGAAGAAAACACAGATCTACCGCGACTCAGTCCGATTCAGAGGCTGAAATCAAAGGAGTGTCATCATACGAGTACGAGGTGGGTGTTTCCTACCTTCTTTCGTGTTTTCATAGACAATTTGGGGTTGCGACCTTTGGGCGTGACATCGGGTATTGAGAGAGACCCTGTTTATTTGTTTTTATTTAATTATCTGCATTGTGGAATGCCTCTGGGTATTCTCTAGCCCTATTGAGATCGAACAAGACCAGGTTAGAGGTCATTGCTCATTTGGGGCAATTCGGCCGGGGGTGCTGAAGTGCATGTGAATTGGACCATTGTTTAAAATGTTGTGTTATACTACTTTTTGAATGTCCTGAGTTAAACTGTTTAGTTTATTTGTTAAATCCTGAATGAGTTAGGTGCTGGTATGGGATATCACAGGTTAGTCAAATTTGAATGTTTAGTAATTGCCAGTTTAAAGTGATTCTTCCAAGTATTTGTATGAAATGTGTGATATTACCTATGTTGAACTACTTGTTGTGTTGGGCATGTCCCGAATATATTGTTGAGTGATGGGGATCACAGGTTGGGGCTTGGGCTCAGGATACTTTGGGTAGTTGTGACCACGGGATTGGGCGTCATGGACGTCGGTTGTGGCAGTTGGACTTTCAGGTTGGGCTTTGGCCCGGGTTACCTGGATGGCGAGGCCATCTGACTTGGGTGACAGGTTTGCAGGGACACGAGGTGTCAGAGGTGTTGTGGCTTGGGACATAATGAGGTGATTACCGCTCACCGGGTACTTTTGTGTAGTGTGAACACAGATAGAATCTGAGATGAGGTGGTACGACCACTCACTGGGTATAGACCCCCTGTATATGCAGTTAGGTATATTTGGTTTGGGGTGCTTGCCATAGGAATCCATGTGGAAGGTGAGGAGCCTTCGGGAGACAGCTTTGAGGCGGTCAGGTTGGGGGAAAAGGCTCGCCATGATTTGACGGCAAACATCGATGTCCCTCCGGTTATCCTTTGAGGTCAGGTATCGTTGTTCCTCTGGATGTTGTCCCATGGGTAGGTTGAGCTTTTGAGATGGGTTACGATGGTTGGTCGTGCCTTCGAGACGTCGGTACTTGAGGAACATGGTGTCAGGAGGCACGAGGTGTCGGGCTGCAGATCAGACTTTTCGGCATTGGCCGAAGCAGGTGACACTTCCTGGTGGCTGCTGAGCACCAGTGAAGTCCTTGTTTACTTTCGGGAATTGCAATGTTTACATTTTTACGTATTTAAGCATGTCTTCCTAACACTTGTATTAGGTACGCACCTCAGGGTGGTATCCTACTGAGACTTGTCTCACAACCTACACGGGCCCTTCGGGACACGTGTAGACTTTATGAAATTTCGTGCAGGTAGAGGGTCAGCCTCAGGAGCTGGAATTTAGTGATTTTGACTTAGAGACTGGCATGGACCTTGAGGTCGTGCCATACTGGAGTTACTTGTTCAGTATTCTTTTCTTGCATCATCATGTTTACTTTATATTGTAGCTACTACTGGTTATCCATTGGCGCCATTATATATGTATTGATTTGTATAACTTGCATGGATGCATGCTTGGTTATTTTGGAAGTTATTACAGTTGATTCCTGGAAAGATGTTTTGTTCACTCTCTATTGTTGTTGTTTCTATCTTGCTTCCAATGTTTATTGTTATTGAATGTGCTTCTGCTCTGCGGGTCTGGTTCGAGTCTGCTGAGTCATTTATTTCTGCTACATATTTTAGTTTATTACTTGGACCGA
Source organism: Viscum album (assembly GCA_963277665.1). Classification (NCBI taxonomy): domain Eukaryota; kingdom Viridiplantae; phylum Streptophyta; class Magnoliopsida; order Santalales; family Viscaceae; genus Viscum; species Viscum album. The sequence goes on from OY728125.1 coordinate 584,233,794, forward strand.
CACCTTAAATTCCTCCAAGAGGGTATTTCCTCCCCACTATACCTATTCAGACCCTCACTGTTAGTCGGCAGCCTTTGGCGTTCAGGGGAGGTGCGCCTAAGGTAGTAACTCCCGACCCATTCGGAACTATTCGGGTGGCCTTTCGAGGTGGAGTCCTAGGGACAATGGTGGACCGTGAGCCCCTCTGTGATCCATACACCCCACACCGATTTTCCCCACAATTTCGGTGCATGCAGCAACTAACCCTAAAGGATTATCTAGGGTTGTTCCACTAGGAACACCCATGTGTGATGAGGTAGATGTGAATCATGTTCACACGGGAAGACAGGAAAATGAGAAACGAGTTACCTCCTCCTATTGCTTCCTTAAGGTTGGTAAAAGAGTATTCCCAAATCTGGGAGGTGGCCTACCAAGGGGTGATGCTGAAGCAGCCAACCATTCGGGTTAGTGATATTGATCCTCCCCAACCCCAAGCCTGGGGCTGGAAGGAGGCAAGGTAATATCATGGTGTCAGGGCTTCCATGGCTGCGAGACCCGCACCAGTTGAGGGTAAGGAAGCGGTGTTAAATCCAACAGCGGTAGCAGACCCTGCAGTTTTAGAAGAACAGAGTCATCCAAAGGGGAGATGACTGAGAGGGTTCTGCATGATACCCACTAAGTCTTTGTGGAAGCAGTTTTTCCATATAAACATGCTGGAGAATGTTGTCTTCCCAAGGGCTTGGGACATCTGGGAAGTCAACCAGAAATTCCTTAGCCCGCCTGATATGTGGAAACACTAGAATCGTCTGGGGATGGATTTGCCGGGGATAGGCCCTATCAGGGCCGACTTGTTGGTGTCCCGGGTAGAGGTGGAGCAATAATTGGCAGAGCTGGAGGACATTGTGAATTCTTAGGGTGCCCCGCATCCAATGACAGATCGTGTCAAGGTGCTGCTAGATCGCACAGTCCCTCCACAATTGTCCACCGCTGAACTGAGAGAGTGCTTCCCTCTGGCGGAAGAATCAGATGAATCCTCCTGGGGGACGAGGCCGGTAGAGGGAGCTCATTAAAGGAGGGATAATACAGTGATCAGGACTCTGACCTTGAATAATTTGCAGAGGCCCCTGAGGTAAATTCCCAAACCCATTTCTCAGGGTCTTCTCCCAGGTTTTTCTAGACTCCTTTCTAATACTTGAACTGTGTAGGAGATTCTCATACATAGAACCTATTCTCATACCTAAATGGACGTAGGTGCGGGGCCTTTAGGATCCACACTAGTGGCTGCATCAATTTCTATGTCCAGTAGGGCTAGGATACTTGAGGTGGCCCCTCCAAAGCTTTCAGACTTTCTGAAAATATATGGGGGGCCATGCCTAGGGGTCCCCACGATGTCAACCCAAGAACGAGACCATGATTTCGATCTCTGTAAGTCTCTTATACTATATTCATGATTTTCACCCACTAACCATGTCAACTGAATTCCAAGCCCTCTTCGGTGCGCACAAATCTTCAAATGGCGTGGGCCGCCTTGGTGAGGATGGTTGGGGCTTCTAGCGGCATCCTTCCCAGAGGAATACTGGTGATCATGGAAGTGGATATCTAAATAAACTGAACTGCAGCACTCGCGATTGCTGGTGCAACCACCAGTGGGGATGTGCTTGAGATTACTGGGGTGGGATCCAATGATGAGGATCAATCAAATAGCCCAGGTCCCTCTGTGCCTGATCAAACGCCGGATGTGGACCCTGCTGATATGTTCCTGAGGGCGTTCCCTAATATGAGCCTACCAACCGCGCTGATTGGGACGAGATGACCTCTGATGAAGAGGACAGTGAAATTTTCCATCACTAATCATGGAAGCTGATCAATCACTTCATTGATGACACTCCTCAAGAACGATGGCTGGATGAGATAGACAGACTTTTCTCACAGCTACGTGAACTATGTACTGGGGGAGTGGATGACCAGCACCCTCACATGCTTTTCGGGGATCTTATGGCTGAGAATATTAGGGAGTATGACCATAGCCGTGGTGTGGGATGGTAGTGGAGGAAAGTGGTGAACATCAAGAAACTCCTAGATGATGATAATGAAGTTCAGAGACTGCAAGTCTGGGCGGATGAGCACTTTGCCACCCTTACCTTACAATCGGGTCTGATATTGTGATTGAAGGCCCAGCTGGCAGAGGCCGAAGAGGGCCTGCAGCGAGCCTCCGAGAAGATGACCATTATCCGGACTGACGTATAGTGTACCTAGATTGTTTCCAATGAATTTCTCCCTATCACTTCCGAGGAAGAGCGAGAACTGAACAGGCGACAACAAATCCTGGATGCCACAAGCCGGAGGGTGGCGGAGCTGCAACTCTCTTTTGACTGGATTAACCCATCCATGGGAGGGGTAGACCATCGTGTGATATAAGGATCACAAACCCTCTAACACACATTCATTCTTCGATTAATGGATTCCATAACATGCATGAGTCCTGTTATTAGTACTAGAATTACACACATCTGTAATATTTTCGAAACGCCCAATGATCAATCCCTAAGCTCATGCAGGTCAAGCCCAATGTGAGAAAAAAGGGATGATCACTATGTTATTCCACATGAACATATGATTACTGAACAATATTCGGGTATCCGAGGTCTAAAAAACCAATCTGGATTCCTGGGAAGAGAAGGGAGAGACCTGATAGGATAATGAAGCTCTAAGAATAGTTGAATTACCATTATCCCAGTGGGCTCTTGTGCAAGAATGGGGTAATGCTAGGGGCACTGGAATAAACCCGAACTGGGGGGAATGGAAGATGTGAATGACCATACCCAAGATTCTTAACATTGTAGTAATGGAATGACAATTAATAATGACTGTTTACCATGTTTGAAACATAATATCCTTACTGCGTTATCCTGAAAAGGGGATAACAAATGATGGCCGACCGCTGACCATGTTTGAAATGTAGGGCTTTACTCATAATGTTATCCATTAGTCTTCCAGAATGTTATCCTAGGATGGTAGGTGAGCCATAGGCTGTGCATCCATACTGTTAGGGGGTTCCTCAGGTCATGAAATAGGGTGAGGATCAGAATAAAGGGAATGCAAAGCATGGAGAGTGAAGTGATGGGTTTGTTCGACTGGAGTCCAAAACTCTTGAAATTACACCACCACTGTGGAAACACATTAGGTGGGTACATCATTCAGATAAGGGAACAAGAATACTTCCAATCAGGACTTCTCTGACAAGGAAATTTTCGCCACTCAACGTTATCAAGGGGCATCCCGAACTTGTTTAGGGTAAAGCTGCAATTTCGTGGTTTTCCAAAAGAGCTCAGGTCAAGGGACCAGAAAAATAGGGGGACATAGGAATTATGATTCCTAGGGATGGACCTAGAGATAGGATGTATGGGGGTTTTTACGTATTCCATGAGAATGGTAATCAAGCCAAATATGGTTCTTGGGGCACCTGGAGGTGGACCACATAGGGAATCCTAAAATTGTTTAGGGTAGAACCACAATTTATTGTCATGCGTTGAGGACATATGGACTCGTGCAGTTTAATGACATACGATAAGATGTGGAGTGAAATGGATGATCCTGGGAAGGGAGTATGTGGTGCGGTATCTATGAACCAGATGTGAATGAGGAATTGGAGTCCGGATCACACTATGTATCCCCGGAGAAAAATATTCAGGTTAAGAGACCCAAAGTGAAAATTAGGTTGGGCCTGAAGCAAAGTGGTCGGGTGTTCTTATGTACCCCATGAGGATGGGAATCGATCCATACATATTTCTGAGAGTGCGGTTTAATGTTATGTGGTATGAGGAAAGGTACGTATGGCATGGTTTTTCCAGTACACGTCATACTAGAACTACTAAGCCCACATGAGTCATGCTTGATGTGGTAAACAAGTAGTAGTGATGGGACTTTCCTAGAACAGGGAGTCACAAGTTAGGGACGATGGGACACTAGGTGAATTATGTCCCACTGATGCTGACCCACCTATATAGCGCACCTAGATGCGCAGAGAAGTAATGCCAAGTATGATGGAATTCCACTTGAACATAAGGAATTGGAAATATTTGAGTCATGATGCTCGAGATCTAGACCCCAATGATTGTGGTGTGATGATTGGGGATAGCTGTTTAACATGTTCGAAACATAGAATCCATATCGCATTAGCCGGAAATGGGGACTAACAAATGAGGGTTGACTGTTGACCATGTTCGAAACATAGGACCTATCACAAATGTTGTCTGAGATCTTTAGGGAAGTTGGACCAGGATGGTAGGTTAGTGAATATTTCATGAGACCAGGCTGCAAAGGGGGTCCCTTCAGACATGGAAGTGGATGAGGATCTAGATGATGGGATCACGAAGCTTGGACATTGAACAAGGGGAATGTCCTAGTGAAAATTACATACTTCAAAATCTTTGTCAAAATGCATCTGAATACGACTATAAGACGTATCCGAAAGAGGGAGTCGAGTCCTTTCTCAAGGACAAAGGTCCTGGGGTCACACACTTCCAACTTAAGGTCCTAGGGTGGACCATTAAGGGGGATTGATTTAATAGACTATGCGCAGGGTGGAAAAATATCCAAATGGGACACGTAGTTTTCATAGGGAGATCTTAGTTTTGGGTCATAGAACTTGGACCACACTAGGAAAAGATATGGGAAGAACATGGTACAGCTATTGAAAAACCCGACGTGAATGAGAACCTAAAAGGTACTCACCACACCATATGTTCCCAAATAAGTTCAGGCCAAGGGGCTGAAAAAGAAGGGACATGATCTCTAGATTCCTAGGGCTGGTCCAGGAGACAAAAATGCATAGGCATTCCTACATATGCCATGAGGATGGGAATCAAGACATACATAGTTCTGTAATATTTCGTACAGTTTAAAGTCTTGTGGAAAGGATGTGGAGTGGTCTTAGTTTATGGTCATAGTGATAGGACCCTAGATGGTAGGAAATAAGAGACACATAGCAATGTAATTACAAGACCCGACATGAATGAGGACATGGTCCAGATCATCGTGCGCTTATTTGGGGAGGTTTCAGGTCAAGGGACCGAAAACGTAAGTTAGGATGGGCCTAATGCAAAGTGCATGGGTGTTCCTACGTATCCCATGTAGGTGGGAATCATGCCACATGTAGTTATAAAAGGTTGTGAAGATCTATCCCTTGCACTAAAAGAAGTGGTATTTGATAGATCTTGTTTTTCCTTTAGGATGAATGATTTTTTTTGTGTAGCGATGGATCTAGGATAGAAAGTGCAGACATCTCCACAAAAATAATTTCCTGTGAAGGCATTGACAAATGGTATAGTGCATGACCGATACCGAACATGATGCATCCTCGAGTGAGGATATCATGATGCAGTGCCCTTTTTTCACCGTTCAGCTAGGACGATAATGTCACAGTTTTGGGTCAAGTTATGCGACCAACCATGCATTTCTAACATCGTGCAGGATATACGCAACAGTTCAATGTTGTGTGTGACTAAGAATCATAGTTTAAAGTCATATGTCTTAGACGTATACCTGATAGATGAGGTTCTAGAGGGGATTCACATGGAGTTATAATGCATATGAGGACGAGGTCCACACAATACCATGCGCGATTTCGAGGAGGAAACCTCAGGACGAGGGGCCAGAAAAGATTAGAGGATAAGGGACAGGGGAAAATAGCTCTTAATTGAAATGGACTCGAAGATGATATATCCAGGTGTACCTACATATCCATGAGAATGGGAATCATGCTATACACAGTTCTTGATGGTTCCTTTTAAAGTTGTGTGGGACAACATATTGTTTAATTTCATGTGGGATAGGAAGTAGGGAGGGATAACTCCTAGAAAGGGGCATACATGGTGAAGTTAATGCAACCCCGATTTGAATGATGACATAATTCCATACCATACCACATAGTCCCATAAGAGTTAGAGCCTCGAAGGTAGAACAGAAGAGATAAATTAGTGGAACTTGAGCTGGACCCAAAGACAAGATGTCTAGGCATTCCTACGTATCCCATGGGAATGGGAATGGGAATCAAGCTGTACGTAGTTCTAAAAGAGATCTTTTTTTATGGTCATAGAGATTGGACCATAGAAGAGTGAAATCCTTCCAAGTAAGTGCAAACCTCAACCTGATTCCTAAGCCCATGTGAGTCAAATTTGGTATGAGAAACAAGGGAGAAAGAGGGTTTTTGCAATATCTGGAATGAATTCCAAATGGAAATCATAGCAGAACCTCTAATAATGCCTTTACCATTTATTTTTTCCACCTAATGTTAAAATGCGCACTGGGGGATAATGCCAAGAGTATCAAAATTCCATTTGGATATGATGGGGTGAAAAATAATGTGAATAATGTAACCAACATTCATGGCTTAAAGGGGATGGCATGACGATGCATGATAACTATTGACCATGTTTGAAACACATCATCCATATCATGTGGCCTGAAATGGGAACAACAAAGGAGCATCGGCCACTGAACGTATTCGCAATGCAGGACTTGTATTGATTTTTTGTCTGAAACACTTGAGGACGTTGGCCCATAATGGTATGAGAGCCATTAGGCATAGTATTCATGCCATTTGGGGGTCCCTTCGGGTGTGAATGATTATGGAAGCCCAAATGAAGGGGAACACGAAGCATGGAAAATGGGAAAAAACATGTCCAGGTAAAATCCGACACTCTAGACACTGAACCAGAGTACTCTTGGGAACATTGGTGAACCACCATAGAGGGTTGAGGGGCTCAACATGAGAGCAGTCAATTTGAAAAGACGAGTATAGATCATAGAGATGGAGAACTCTCCAGAGAAAGAGATACATGGCGTGGTTGTTACAAACCCGATGTGAATGAAGACATAATCGCATACCGCACCATATATCCCTCTCATGGAAGAATCTAGTCCAAGGGGCCTATATAATAGGGAGATCTCTACAAGATGGGTTTGGGCCAATATACAAAATGTCTAGGAGTTCCTACGTATCCCATGAGGATGAGAATCAAGCCACATGAAGTTCTAGAAGAGGGTAATGTGAAGTTTACCATCATGTAGCAAGGACGCGAATGGGTAAGATACCCCACACAAAGGAGGTGTACGGCGTGATGAGTAACCCGATGTGAATGAGTACTGATGAATGTCTGTCATAGGGTGTGGACAAAAACAATTATATTTTTTCAAGTGTGGCATAGTAGCTGACCAGGGTTGTCTCTCTTGAGGAGCCTTATCAATGTAGTTCACCCACTTCTTTTATATCACCTATACTATCTCTTTTTGGTTTTTGTATTATCTAATTAAAATAATGATTTTTTTTTGGTTTTTTATATGAAGAATCTAAATTATCATGAAATACAAATAGAATGAGTTAATGAAGAAAAAAATTTGTTTTGGTGCTCAGTATTGGATTTAATCATCATTCTATTTTATATGTTGATTTCAATTTGATAATCCAAACATGAAATCCCACATTTCAATCACTACTCTTTTCCAGAATAGAAATAGTTTCAGTTACATGTCATTGGGGGTTATCACCCAATTCGGGACATTCACCTCACTAATGCATGCAACTCAAATCTACTACAAACATAAAATAAACAATAACGAAAATTCAACAATACCTTGACCACACCACGAGCCAAGTATCATGCTTAGCCTATCATTTTAGAGAGTATGAGATTACTTGGTGGACTGGTTGGAAGAATAAGAGAGAGAGAGAGAGAGAAATGAAGAAAATAGATGAAGAAACACAAATGCATGGATTAATAAAACAAAAATTAGAAATAAAATTGAAAATAAAATTAAAATAAATATAAAATAAATATAATAAATGAGGGTGGAATAGATGAGTAGTAGTGTTCCATGCCCAGGTGGGATACCTCCTTTGATTGGGTGTCGAGCTGATGATTTGAGAAGGAGGCAAGGGCCTCCTTTTATAGGCAACATTATATATTCCGAAAGCTTGCGCGTTGTTGGACAATTAAATGGTCGATTCACACATCAACCCATTCTTGAATTTTTTTGAAAAATGTGTTGATCATTCACCCTTCATATTTCAGTGCATTTGGTCCTCGGATGAAGGAGTGATGAATTATTCATTGGAGGTTTAAGTTTCTGGACGAATCTTCCCGGAAGTTTCCTCCAAAAGTATATCATTCAATGGTCACCTTAGTGACTTCAAAACTCCCCAAAATTTGTTTTAGAGACATCCCTATATATCCTCGTGATATCCCAGGTGTAAAAAAATAATTTTTATGTGTTTAGACCGAGTTTTGATTCTGTTATGGTGGTGGGGTCCACACTGTATGCCAGAAAAAATTTCCAACTTCAATGAATTTTTAGGCCCTTTAGATGGATGAATCAGCTCCTAGTCCAGAAGAAAAAATAGGAGGAAATAATATTTTAATTCTAAAAAAAATCAGTCACAAAGTTTGGATATATATTTTATGATAAATGACAAAAATATCCTTGTGGTCAAAATCTGTCCAAAATCCATAATTATGCACTTTTCTCTATTATGATCATTTTCATTATAAAATTTAAATTACCCATTATTTTAATAAAACATGTAAATGCATGGGGTTTATCATTGAAAATAGTAAAAAATACTCATTATTTGATAAAAAATATGCACGTAAATTTTCTCTGTCAAATACCCCCACACTTAAACTATACTTCTCCTCAAGGATAAAATCTCAACATAGAAATCAGACGACACTAATGTTACCAATATTCAAATTCCAATGCAATAAAATCAAACAATTTTCAATGTAAAATCAAAATTTAAAAAATAGGCATAAAATATCAATTTAATTTCCCATTTTTCAAAGAAACAAATAATTCACACATTTTACTTTCCCCATTTGAAAATTGATGGAACACCTTTCATTCATTCAAGCTCCTTGATTCATTTTTATTAAACATGCCAAGTCATTATTTACCTCACTTTTTATTCTTTTCTCTCATCACTCATGATACAATTCATGTAGAGTTATGCTCATATCATGAGGACATGCTTCTTATCCATAGGCTTGTAAATGAACTAATTTCTCTTCTTTGTAAAGACAATGACACATAAAATCATGAGGACTTTTAATAAAAGTTCAAATGACTATGAGGCTTATGGTTGGAAGGATTTGATGCTTTAAAAATTAAGGTTCAAGAAGGAGTTTAAACTCTTAACTACAATGCATGATATCAAAAGTAAGTGTAATGAAATTATCCCCTTCAAATTAGCAACACCCACATAAAAAAACTCAAGGAAATGGTTATGATAAAATTATGCATAATGAATGATTTGTGCACCCTCGTGATTTTTTTTTACTTTTGTACTTTTTTTTCATTTTTCGAAAGTTATGATTAGATCAAACCTTACATCCATCACTTAACCACATACGATCAGAGGATCATCGGTCTGGAAAATGGTGATTTTTTGTTCTCCCAAATCACAACCCTATTTTCTCTTTTTATTTAATTATTTTTGTCATTTTGTCATTTTTTAATTCAAGAGGGTCAAAAAATAGAGTATAATGAATGATTCCACAACCTTTTACAATTCCCACAATAACACCCCTATGCTTCTTCTTTACAATGTTTATCATCACGTCCACCATGATTCTCTTTACCCACACACTTCAACTTTAAAATATCATGAAAATACCAAGAGTAGGGTAGGAATGGATAAAGATGGCTTGAAACATGGATCATCCCTATAAAGGTCATTTATGGTCACTAGGGGATAAAAGAAGGATTGATGTAAAGGTGGTATTTTAAGGAGAAGTGGATTTTCAAAGGATGCCTCAATAATTTTAAATGTGTTTTTGCACAGTCATAGCTTTGAAAAGTTTCAATACAAGTTATGGTCGGTTACATGTCCCAAGATCACTCAAGAAATATGCTTAAGAAAAAATAGGAAGTACTTGGTCTAGAAATCCGCTCGGGAATGAGAAATATAACATTGGAAAATCACTCATGGAATGACTAATAATAATAAATCAATTCACAAAAATTTCATAAATTCAAGGCATTAAATATTGTAGGGAAATTTCATTTACATGAATTAATTAATTTCTTCAAATCATGAGTCATCATTTCAATATCTTTTCTTCATATTTAAAAATTCAATTCTTAATTTCAATCATTTAATCATATAAACATTGAAATCTAAAACATGGAATCTCTAGGTTCCTAAGAAACTCATGTCTCCTAGATATGTCGATTAAAACATGAATTCAAGTGTGGGTTTGCAATTTTATCATTAAATCTCAAAACATGTTGTGTAATAAAATGTGGAGAGTTTAAAAGATAAAAAACTAAAATTGAACTCCCTTTCTTCCATAAAACTTGGTTCTTCCCCTTCAATGTCTGGGGCTACCTTCTACAATTATGAACCAATAAAATAAAACAACTCAATTAATCTCAAGGATCATGTCATTAAATCTCAAAAAGATAGAGGGAGTGGGATTCATGCTGCACTAAATCTAATAAAATAAATTGACATCTAATTTCCTAGAAAGAAGGTAAAGATAAATCTTGGTATAATCCCCCAAGCGGGCCCTAAATTTTTATTTCCTCCCAAGGGTAGTATGAGTTGTTATCCAATGTCTCGTAGAGGATGAAGCTTCTTTGATTTTAACTACTATGTGTGGCTTTTCCTAGATTGTACTTCATCCTTATGGGTGAGTAATAATCCATGGATAGAGTACACCAGATCCCCATCCTTCGCTTGCATGGTGGGGGTAGGATTAAGTATGGACCATCATCCTAATTCTTAGTTGCTACTTGCGCAACATCTTCTTGTCTGTCCAGTGGTTCCTCAAGGTATGTTGCATCAAAAGAATAGTCCATAGGAAAGTCAGAGTGTAATTCTATTTGAATAAAACTAAAACATGAAGTATCAAGATCAAATTATTCCCCATCAAAGTAAGCATCTTTTTTCATGTCTTACATAGGAAAATCCACAGTCATCTCTTCATGATCTTCTTTCAATAAATATTCAACATATCTAGGGAGCTCCATATGTTCCTCAACAGGCGCACATCTAGGTTCTTCGTCATCCTCCAAGGCATAGTTGAGATTTTCTGATTATATATAATCAAAACCACAAGGAGTGATGTAGAATTCAGATTCAATGAAATTAGAATAGATAGAGTCAATGAATGGTTCAACTCCCTAAGTCGATTCAGCTTAAATCTCTACCTCAGTGGTAAGTGCCTCTTGGAGTAGACTCTCTAAGGATGGAGGTAGGTAGTCAGGCTCCTCCATCTTGACTTCAAATTCCACGACTTGGGTGGTTTCTTCCTTTAGTGGGGTTGGCTATTCATATTTTTATTGCATTGGGAGATCTGTTAGTTCCTCCCATTCAATCAGGAATTCATCCAATCTTTGTTGATCTCCTATTTGTGGCTCAGTAGGAAATTCATCATCATTTTCCACCTCAAGTTCTTGATCCTGCTCAGGGTTGGGTTTCTCCGTTAATTCACGAACATAGTCAAATGCACTATTAGGTTTTCTCATCAATTGTTCAATGCTTTCTCTATGTTCTCTCACCTGAGCCCTTTTAAAATCTACATATTCTTGTTGTTGTTGTTGCACTTATGAGTAATTGTTAGTCCATGTTGAATAATAATCATTTAAATTCATCATTGAATGATTTTTTTTTATTTTTTTTATTTTATTAAAATAAATTAAATCTATCTAAGATATAGAAATATAAAAATTAAATGAATAAATTACTGGCTCCCTGGAAACGATTCCAGTTTTGACGCACGCCTGTCAGAGGGCGTGCAGAAAAACAATTATATTTTTTCTAGTGCAACACAGTGGTTGACCATGGTCGTCTCTCTGGAGGAGCCGTCTCAGTGTAGTTCTCCTACTTATTCTATATCACATAGACTATATTTTTTGGTGTTTTTATTATCTAATTAAAAAAATTGAAAAAATTGGTTTTTTTATATGAAGTATATAAATTATCATGAAATGAGAACATAATGAGTTAATGAAGAAAGAACTTGGTTTTGGTGTTTAGTCTTGGATTCAATCATCATTATCTTTTATATGTTGATTTCAGTTTGATAATACAAACATGAAATCTCAAATTTGAATCACTACTCTTTCCAGAATAGAAATAGTTTAAGTTACATGTCATTTGGGGCCATCATCCAATCGGGGACACTCTCCACATCAATGCATGCTACTCAAATCTACCACAAACTTAAAATAAACATTAAAAAAATTCATGAATACATTGACCTCTCCCCCAGCCAAGTCTTGTGATTAGAATCTCATTTTATATAGTATGATATTACTTGGTGGAGTGGGTGGAATAATAAGAGAGAGAGAGAGAGAGGGATAGATAAAGAGAGAGAGAGAGAAATGAAGAAAAATGGATGGAGAAACAAAAATGCATGGATTAATAAAACTAAAATTAAAATTAAAATTGTAAATAAAACTAAAATAAAAAAAATAAAAAAAATGAGGGGGTAATAGAGAAGCAGCAGTGGTCTGTTCCTCGGTGGGATCCCTCCATGGATTTGGGTGTCGAGCAGATGATTTGAGAAGGAGGTGAGTGCCTCTATTTATAGGTAGCATTCTGTACTTTGAAAGTGTGCGCGTTGTTGGACTATTAAATGGCCGATTCACACGTGGACCCCTTCTTTCATGTTGTTCATAAATGTTTTTTCCGTTCACCCTCTAAATTTCAGAGCATTTGGACCCAGTATGAAGGAGTTATGAATTTTTCATTTGAGGATTATGTTTTTGGATGAAGCCTCCAGGAAGGTTCCTCCAAAAGTATATCCTTCAATTTCCATGTTAATGACTTCAAAACTCCCCCGAATTTTTTTAGTGCCTGCCTTATCAATCCTCATGTTGTCCTAGGTGAAAAAACTTCATTTCTATGTGTTTAGGCCTAGTTTGGGATTCATTAATGTGGTTGGGTCCATGCTGTCCACTCGAAAACATTGCCAACTTCAATGAATTTGCAGGCCCTTTATATGGCCGAATCAGTTCCTGGCCTGGAAGAAAAAATTAAATTAAATGAAATAAGAATTCTAAAAAAAATTACTCCCAATGTTTGGACATATATGTTATGAGAAATGAAAAAAATACCCTTGTGGTCGAAATCTGTCCAAAATCCAGAATTATGCATTGTTCTCTATTATGCTCATTTTCATTATAAAATTCAAATTACACATTATTTTAATAAAACATGTAAATACATGGGTTTTATCATTGAGAAACAGTAAACAAATACTCATTATTTGATCTAAAATATGAACATAAATTTTCTTTGTTAAGGATATAATCTCACACCACACCGTGCAACCCTAAGTGAGAACTGGGGTCGGGGCCCGAGAAGGGCAAGGGGCATGAGGTTGGGCATCAGAAGAAAAGTCATGGCCAGCATGTAGTTTAAAATCTTTCAGTGAGGATGAATAAAGGGGTAAGATACCTCAAACAAGGGATGTGTATGGAACAGCGAGTAACCCGACGTGAATGATGACATAATCCCACACCACACCATACAACCCTAAGTGAGAACTTGGTCCTTGGGGACGAAAAGGCCAAGGGGCTGAGGCTGGGACATGGATGGAGCATCATGTCTAGCTTACAGTTTAACGTCTTGTACTGAGGATGGATGTGATATTATTTTAGGGTCATAGATCTCAGATCGTATATTCCTTGTTTAACGTTATATGAGTGAGACAGAAAGGGAGAATCATCGTGCTTATGGAAGACCACAAAGTAGCAACGATGATTGAGGAAAAATGTTGACTAGGTTTTCAATATAGTATCCACCCTTATGTGGTCCAAAGGGGGAGAACAATTGAGCATTGACCGTTGAACATATTTACAACATAGGAGTTGCATCAACTTTTAACTCACAATCCTTGATGGTGTTTGCTCGTAATGGTAGGAGAGCCCATGGGCCGAGTATCCATGCCATTCAGGGGCCATTCTAGATATAGAGGGTGATAGAAACCCAAATGATGGGTAATGTCGAGCATGGAAGATCCTATGCTTGCAGAATGGATGATAAATGAAGGAAGGGATATCTCAAAGTGATATGTGTGGCGTGGCGAAGTAGCCCAATGTCAATGAGGACATGAGTCCACACTGCACCACACAATCCTAAATGAGAACTTGGGCGAGGGGCCCGAAGGGGTTGAAGGACCTAAGGTTGAGAGTCCCGGAAAACTATAGCTATATGACCTCTTATGCAGTTCCTGCCTCATCACATCTCCTAAGACAACTTGAGCAGTGCTCGGTGTGGGATACAAGGAGCCAAATTCGGCTTTCCCTATCATATAAGGGTATGATAGATGGCATCGCCCAAAGGGAGTCACAACTTGAAAATACAGTGGGTAGGATGAACCCCCACACTCAATGTTTGGGATCTACCGGGGTGGTGACAATGAAAAAGGATAGCCACTGACCATGTTCAAAATACAACTTCATTATAGTGTGACCTGAAATGGGAACTAAAAATGAACATTGACTGCTGACTATATTTGTAACGCGGGATCTATATCAATTTTTTGCTCAACATCCTCGAGGGAGTTGGCCCGAAGTGGTTGGAGAGCCCTTAGTCCAAGAATCCATGCCATTCGTGTGTCCTTTTGGATGTGAAAGATGATGGATTCCTAATTAGTGGAGTGGGTTAAGCATAGTTGTGCCCATTCATTTAAGCATCAAGCATTGCGATGAAAGTGACAAATATCTCTGTGGAGTGGGACGTATGGCGGGATCGAGATGAGCATGACGTGAATTGGGGAAAAATCCTATACCATACCATATGTCTTGACCTGAGGGTAGATTTTGAAGTTCAGGCTAGGCCAACAGAAAAAATGTCTGGGTGTTTCTACGTATCCCATGAGGATGGGAATCAAGCCGTACATAGTTCTTAAAGTCCATGCAGTTTAATGTCGTGCGGTGAGGACATGGGAGGATATATAAACGAGGAGGGGTAACATGGTGCGACTGTCGTAATACTGACATGAGTGGTGCTATAGGATCCTATACTATACTATGAAAGGACCCTCTGAGAGAATTATACCCAGGGGGGATAGTCAAAGAGAAGAGTCTAGGGGATGGACTCAGGACCGATTGTCTAAGAGTTCCTACGTATCCCATGCAGATGGGAATCAAGTCGTACGTTGTTCTAAGGGTTCATATTAACATCTTGTAGAATGACATACAATTTAACATCATGTGGGACATTTTACAGTTTAAATTCATGTAGGACCTGGTAGTTTAGGGTCGTGTGGGATGAAAGAGTTTAGGGTCATGCAAGACCAAACAATTTAGCATCATATTGGACCAAATAGTTTAGGGTCATGCTAGACCAAATAGTTTTGGGTCATGCCTGACCAGCTGGCTCAGGAAAATTATTTCTTGATGAATTTGGAATTGGTTGGAGTAGTTATACACTCACCATCCATGGTCACCAGTGAGTATGCACTATTGGGGTAAACCTTATGAACAACGAAAGGTCCTTCCCATTTGGGCTCTAACATGGGTGGTTTCCTGCCAGGTATCATTGGTGTCCAGAGGTCCAATACCAAATCATCTTGCATGAAAGAGTAGAGGGGGACCTTATTATTGAAGGCTCTGGACATCTTTTTCTGGTGTATTTCTAGGTTGTGCAGGGCATGAAGCCTATTCTCATCAAGTGCTTACAATTCATCCAGATGAATCTCAACTACCTTATCTGGAACCTGTTGGTCATAGACCACTATGCGTAACAAATTCAACTGAATCTTGATAGGTAGGACGACTTATATTCCATATACCAGGGAATATGGGGTCACTTTGGTGGAATTACAAGTCATTGTCCAATAATCCGAGAGGGCATTGGGGAGATTTTCTGGCCAAATCTTCTTGTTCTGACCAACCATTTTCTGCAAAATTTTAGAGGGGGTTTTGTTGAACGCCTTGATCTTCCCATTTTATTGTGCATGATATCAAGTGGTATGGTTAGAGTGGATGTTGTACTTGGTGTAAAACTTCTTCAACTCAACTGCATGGAAGTTGGTGCCATTATCGGTGAGGACGACATGAGGCACTCAAAATCGGTAGATGATATTGGAGCTCACGAAGTCAATGATGGAACGAGCCTTGACCCCCTTGAGTGGATTTGACTCTACCCACTTGGAGAAGAAATACATAGCGGTTAGGATGAACCTGGACTAGAGAGTTTTCACTGATGGATATGGTCCCATGACATCCAGTCCCCAGACTACAAAGGGCCAAGAGTACTTGGTAGTTTGGAGAGGCTCTGGTGGCTGATGTATGAAGTTGGCATGACCTGGCATGCAAGACATCTATTAGATAACTAGATGAAATCCCGGATCATGGAGGGCCAAAAGTACCCTAGTCTCTGGATCTAGTGAGATAGCTTCGGCCTGATCTGATGAGCCCCACATGAACCGTCGTGAACCTCCTGCATGACCTGAGAAATCTCGACTCCTTGGATGCAATGGAGGAGAACACCATCGAACCCGCACTTGTAGAGGATCTACTCAAGACTGGGACCAATCTGGAGGGTAAACAGTTTCACATGGCGTTGGATTCACTCACTCTTGGCCTAGTCAGATGGGAGGTAAACATTTTGGAGATACTCGACAAAGGGGGCTCTCCAGTCGGGAGTCACTTCATCCGCTGCATCTGAAGGACCTGGGGGTCCTGAAGTTGAGGCTCCCTCAAATACATGCCATCTTTGTCACCTGGGGTGATGAGAGCAATGAATCTCAGATGTTCCACATGGATAATCAGATCATCCTGCTCAGGTTCTGCAAGTGATACAGCTAGGCTGGTTAGGGTGTCAGCTCGACTGTTCTGAGATCGAAGGACATGAGTAACTTCCAACCGAGATGGAAACTATGCCATTAGTTGGAGAGTGAGCTCCAACAATGGTACGAGCTCTGGATTTATGAAAATGTAGTCCTCGTTGATCTACTTGATGACTAGTTCAGAATCCCCTTTCACAAGCAAATGGGGTACATCAATCTCGAGGGCTAGCTCGAGGCCAATGATAAGAGCCTGATACTCTGCCTCATTGTCGGTGTAGCCTTCTGACAATAGGAATGATTATGACAGAATGGATTGTTCCGGGGTAATAAATACAATACCCAAGACTACCCTGTTGAGACTGGGGTCATTGATCCTCCTACCGGTGGGACTCCAGGAAGCACCATCGAAATGCATCTGCCAATATGGGATGGCATGATCTACTCAGAGGATTACCTCATCAGGAAAATAAAGATCCATGGACTGGTCAGCAGGATCCGGATGGGCAGTAAGGAAGTCTTCCAATGCTTTCCCCTTAATAGATTTCTAAGGGAAAAACCTGATATCGAACTGCTGAAGAATCACTACCCACGAAGTTAGACGACCTCCCAACATGGGGTGGTTTAGAATGTACTTAAGTGGGTCTACCTGAGACACTAGCTGTACCTCATGTTATTGCATGTAATGTCACAATTTATTTACTGCGAATACCAGCACAAGGCAACTCTTCTCGAAGGGGGAGTTTCTAGTCTTCGTATCGATGAGCATATGACTGAGGTAGTAGACGATGTTTTCTATCCCCTCATTATTCTTCTGGGAGAGAAGGGTCCCGAGAGATCATTCCAGGGAGGCCACATAAAGGACCAATGGCTTTCTGGAGACAGGTGGCATTAAGACTGGAGGCTGGAGCAGATACTTCTTGATTTCCTCAAACATGGTCTGACACTCTTCGTGCCATTCATAGGCGGCACCTTTCTTCATGATCTGAGAAAAGGGCTTACACTTTACTGCAATATTCGCAATGAATCGGCGTATGTAGGCTATGTGGCCTTGAAAACCTCGAAGCTCCCTAATATTGCTTGGGGGAGGAATTTTTCTGATGGCCTTGATCTTCTTTGTATCGATCTCGATACCTCAGTATCTGAAAAAAAGCTAAGGAACTTCCCAGAGGTGACCCCAAAGGCACATTTCAATGGGTTCATCTTTAGGTGGCGGGAACGGAAGAAGCCGAACCCTTTCTCAAGGTCCTTGAGCTAGTCCTGGCGTTTGAGAGACTTGACAACTAGATTATCCACATAGTATTCCACCAATGTCTCAATGATTGGTTTGAATATAAGATGAATGGCCCGCTGATAGGTGGCACCTTCATTTTTTAAGTCGAAGGGCATGACCTGGTAACAAAACGTACCTTATGGCGCCCTGAAAGCTATGGAATCCTTGTCCTCAGGGGCCATCCGGATCTGATTGTATCTAATGTAACCATCCATGAAAAAGAGGTCTTAGAACCTAGCCATAACATCGATCAAAAATTCCATCACAGTAAGGGGAAAGTAATCCTTCAGACAGGGATGGTTGAGTTCCCGGATGTTGATACAAACTATGATCTGTCCGTTCTTCTTACTGACAAGTACAATGTTGGCTAGATATTTGGGGTACTAGACCTCCTTGATGAAATTGGTTTTAATGAGGTTATCAACTTCTGCCTCTACAATGGAACCGTGAGAAGGGTGCATCTTCCTGGGAGGATGTTTGAACCCACGATGATTTGCAAGGAGACCGAGGCGGTGGACGGCTTCCTGAGGATCTAGTCCTGGCATGTCATCATAGCTCCAGACAAATACACCACGATGTTGTTTCTGTAAGTCTACGTACCGCTGCTGATTCTCAAGGGACATGGAAACACTGATCAATGTGGGTCTCGGATCTGCCTCACTACCAAGGTTCACCTGTACCAACTCATTGAACATGGCGGAAATGCCCTCTTCAACGGAAGGGGGAGTGACCTCCAAATCCTCTTCTTCAATTGAATAGGAGGGATCCCCATCAAGAGTAGCTTCATCTAGGTCGTAATATTCCGACGGGAGGCTAGTACTGTCCTAAGCAGCAGTGGTCACAGCATCGAGAGATTCCGGTACTGCCGAAACCATAGGAATGAAGGTTGTTGACGTGATCCCATCTAGTCTTCGGTCCAAGGGGCCACACTTGATGATATCAAAGAAATAGTGGTGTGTTGGCTTGAGCCGGTTGATTCCAGCATGGAAAAATGGGAAAGTGTGATGTATCACCATTACAATGGGGTGGACATCTCGATACCTTATGGGGGTAGGGGGCTCAGGGATCACCAAGGTGTGATTTGTATAAGAATACGAAGTGATCTCCTGACGTCACTTGGACCTGATAATATGCTTCCCCCTTATTCCAGAGAAAATAAAACATTTCCCCATATCATGGGTCATGGCTTCCAATCGATGGATCAGGAAGACGTAGGTGTCACCTAGACCTGCCCAAGGGTCAGTTGCAACTGTGGCATGCTTGACCTCATTGGACTGAATCTGCTTTTCCTTGCTCTTGTAACAGTCAGAATCCAAGTAATGGACTTCACAAGAGACAAAAGAAGATGTGTCACTTTGGAGAACACCCACTCGACCATTGAGGGAGTACTTGAGGCAGTGGTGACACGATGATGGAACCATTGCGTGCAAGTGGAGCCATGGTCTTCCAATCAATACATTGTACGTGGTGTCTTGGGAGACAACCATAAACTTGGTACTGGAAACTAGGCCCCTAAGAAGGGTCTTGAAATGGATCCTTACGACAGGGGTCTTCTCTGTCCTATCATATCCTTGGATTTTTAGGTTCAAGGGAGTCAAGTCATCTTCGGATAACCCTAGCTTATGTAGTGTCTGTGTCGGGATAAGGTTAATCATGGAGCCGGTGTCAACAACACAGTGGCAAACCTCCACGCTATTTAATTGGCTAGTGATGTATAGTGGGAAAATGTGACAATATATGGAAGAACCTTCATCTTCTCTGAGGAATGA
This sequence comes from Viscum album, assembly GCA_963277665.1. Classification (NCBI taxonomy): domain Eukaryota; kingdom Viridiplantae; phylum Streptophyta; class Magnoliopsida; order Santalales; family Viscaceae; genus Viscum; species Viscum album. The sequence goes on from OY728125.1 coordinate 584,253,617, forward strand.
GATAATGACCTGGCATTTAGCATTCCCTATCACTTCCGCATGAAAGGCCTCTACAGTTGTTATCTCCGTCTTGAACTGGAGTGGGATTCCTAAAGCCTCAGCGAGGGCCTCATGCATATATGTTGATAGGTGAAGGGAATAGAGGATGGAAAGACTTGTTGGGATGCTGGAAAAGTGTTTGAGAACATCATACTTCCATTCTAGGCATGAACTTCTGCTTACAGGAGGCCGCTCTATGACAGGCGGTACGGTTGCCCTTTCCAGATGGGTCGACGGCTGACTAGTGTTGGGCATATCCCGCTTCTCACTATTCGGAGTCTGCAAAGTGGGTAACTGATGGTGGATGGAATACTAAGACTGACTATTATTAGGGAATGGATGGTTGTGGCATGGTTGAGGTGGCTCTGCCAGATCCAGTAGCCCAAACAGTGGTGAAGTTGGGCCTGATGACACCGGATGAGGAGGCTGCGCGTTCTGAGCTCTGTGCTGAGTCTGTTGTCTAGTCTCAGTGGTGTGAACGACCTAGCTGGAAGTGCCAAATGATGTGCCTCGATGAACCATATGGCCATAGATCCACCGATGTTGGCATCGGCTAGGGATGTTGGGGAGATCCTTCTGGCGCTCCTCGTCGTCGGGAGTCTTGTAGGGGTTTACAAACTCTACGGTGTTAACCGAAGTGTACCCTTGACTGCCACTTGAAGATCCATCCACATCTGGGTGGATTTTGGGATAAATACCCATATCTAGGGGCATTAATTCACTGAGATTATGGTACAATTATGGAATTGTTGGGGCGTGTTTCTTTCCCTTCAACCGCTGATGTTTTCTCTTCTATGAAGAGGTCGACAAAGATGACGATGCAGAAGTGGTGGCTGTAGCTTCTAAATGCTCTGGCCAATTCAGTCATGCACAGATGATACCATGGGTGTGAGCAAACATTTTTAAATCCATCCAGTCATCATACTTCTGGGACCCATGGTTAGAAACTTTCTACCACTCGCCCACACTATTGCTGCAGTTGTCTGGCCTTACGACGACGCATGCCACTTGTTTTGGGTCCCGACCCAACCTGACTATGTTATTATCGAACTAGTCTTGAAGCTAGTCTTTGAACACATATCATTTCTTGAGAGTGTGTCCCATGATCTAGTGATATTGGCAGTAGTTGGGGCGACCAGTGAGGTTCGCCTCTTCTGACCTTATGCACTCAGAAAAATGCACAATCCTCTATTCCAAGGCACTTCAAAAATAGCTAGAAACCTGATTCCAATTAAATGAGTAGGTTCAATTTATTTTATCTAGAAAGGGGGCCATTGGAACCTGACCCTGGTAGGAGGCTGGAGGAGCCTCCCGAGGAGGCAGGGCCTGATTTTCCCGCCTAGGCAGTGGTGATGCATTAAGCGGGAGAACCTGTTGATTTTGAGACGACCGCTGCAGGGCTAGAGGTTGTGCCTATGGTGGTGGGCCTCTATGAGGTTGCGGAGCTGGCTCCACTGGTAATAATTATAGTTGTCTGGGGGCCTCTATTTGGGCCACAATGGCGAGCTTGGCTCTGGAATCTATCCTTGCAGAAATTACAGGGGCAACAGATGTGCCTGGCTAGCCTATTGCAGGGCTTCTTCCTGGTGATGGGCCTTATCAGAGAAGTATCAGAATCCTCCAGGGTAGTTTTGGGTGATTAGAGAGGGAACCAGTTCTTTTTTAACATTCCCTACACACATCATCAGTAATTTCTCCTGAGTCAGCAGTATGTCAAGGGAGTATGTAAGCCCTTTCCATCAGGCAATAATGTTTGCAACACGCTCATCAAGCCTCTGTTTTCACTTGAAGAGGTATGTGATGCTTGTTTTCCATGCGGTGGAGCTGAACTAGAATAGGAATTGCCTACAGAGGACATCCCAGCTGGTCACTGATCTGATGGGGAGCTGGCTGTACCAGAAGAATGCAAGCCCCTCCAATGTCTGCACAAAACATCGGAGCTTGGCAGCCTCCTACTGCGCTGGAGTCCCTAACATGGGCCCACAACTTTTGGTGAAGTGGGGCAGATGCTGTGGTGGGTCCCCTGTCCCATTGATGAGGGTTAAGGTGGGATTCCCGAAACCCGGAGGTGCCGGTATATCATCCACCCACGTTGGATTTGGCTTTCCATTAGCTGTGAGTTCCACCAATCGCGTTTCCAATGCCTCAAGGTGGGAAATGAGTGACTCCATTAGATCATCTAGGTGGGGGTCCTCGTCTTGACGGGGGTCCCTAACTATGAGTGCATTTGTGTGTTCTTCAACATGGTATGGTGGCTCAGAGGCTCGTGGAGCGACTGGTGGAGTGATCTGCGGGGCAGTTGGGGGAATCCGAGCAGGGTTTCTTGGACTGTCACACCGTTTCAGAGGATTTGGTGATACATACCTCACCCTCTTACCATAATTTCTATCCTCAACCATATCTATGGGGGAAGGATGGTCAAGATCACCTGGTGGAAACTTGTTGAGGGGAAGTTGTTCCTTCCCCTACTACCCTGGCTTAGGATTAGCGTAGTCTAGTCGTCTCTCTGGAGCGCGTTCAACAAGGAGGTCATCAAAAAACTTCTTCTGTTCGGAAAGTTATTGGCACAACATGACCTTCTCAGGGTCCTCCTTCATCTTCTGCACTGAGTCAGAGGGTCGGAGTGTTTGGTAGCTCTGAGTTTCTATTTACCCTTTCTGTGATTTCGACTAAGGACTAATGCCTTGGTGGGTACAGGGAGACCTAGAAGATTCCTCGACTGGTGAGTAACTCTTCCTGATAGATCCAGTAGTGGAGGAACACCCTCGGAGGGTATGTCCCCACCAAGATTCTCCAACTCATTCTCCTCATCCAATATGTCGGCCATGTTGACCGTGACCCTTCCTGAGGGAATTTCCTCAATATCGCCCAATGTGTCGGGCTGTCGGCGGATGGGACTGATGAGGAGGGAAACATACTTCCCCCAGCCGCTGATTTGTATGTGGGGGGAATCCACCTTTATAATCTTGTAGAGTACCTTGAAACTCTGAATGCATTGCTTCTAGAGGTCCTTACAATGGCTTGGTGACTTGGGGAGCTATCCTATAGGGAGTGCGGCCAAATAAAATAGAAGAAATTGCTCGACAATGTATTCAAAATGATCTTGGATTTTAGGATAAACCACTGGCTAATGATGAAGGCGGAAGTGCATCTCCTAGAGGGTTTGACGGAAACACTCAACTTTCTCTGGGTGAGGGATTCCGGTGTGCAGAAATTCAACACTGCCACAGGCTAGAACATCTCAGGGAAGTGGTCTACTGCGAGAATACTCCATAAGCTCTGAGGCTCGGATTCAGGGTCTGGCCCTTGATTTCCCCATTTTTCAACTGGGGGTGGCTGAGGAACTGGAATGGATACTGAGACAGACCGCTGGGACGACAGGCTGACAGGTGGGGAATATGGCGAACATGATGATTGGCTGTCGAATCTCAGGATGTCCTCCGAAGAGTGCAGTGACCTAGCTGGTATGCCATGATAGGATGTCCTGACAGCCATAGTTCCTGAAACAGGGGCTTGAGCTACTGCTTATTGGTTGTTCTACTGCTCACCTGCCATTGGTCCCCAAAACAGCTCTCTCTAATCTCTAGTTGAGGTAGAGAGTTCTTTTGGTGATGATGGTGGTGATTGCACGCCTGTAACCTGTGGGGTTGCCAAATTTTTATCCTTATGGATATACCTATGGAGGGAGGTGGGAATACAATTTACCTCACATTACGAGAGTACTAGGCTGATACGCCTTGTTCCTGCCCCAGACCTTGGCTCGGAGGAGCGAGGGGAGGGTTCTTATGCTGAGTCATACTCTGCTTCAGAGTCTGAGAAGCGGACTGGTTTGATCTCTGTCCAGACCTTCCCCAAATCCTTCTTATGTCATCGGTGACCAACCTTCCTTCCTCTTGATGGCTCTTATGGAAATGGAATATTTCTAACATGAGGAGGTCCTTCGACAATACTGGTGCTGGGGCGGGGACCACTTCCACCTGAGAAAGCCGGAGTGTAAGGAGCACCGGGGCAGATATCAAAATGGATATGGGGAGGACCTCTGTGGGAAGTGCTGGAGAGGATAGGACCTCTGCTCAAGCCTATAAGAGCATGGGTGGGACCCCTATGATTGTTCCCACTAACGACATTAGTATGAGGAGGGGCCTCATACTGGTCGATCTGAACACGGGTAGGACCTTAATGCTGGCCGCTGGTGAGGTGAAGCCAGCCCTCACTCCTCAGATTTATGAGGAAAGGAGGACCTTCTCCATCTACAATGAGTACATGGGGAGGTCCCCACTTTGAAGAGTGTTCGGATGTGAAACATCCCCATACCAACGATCTGTGGTGGGAGGAATGACTCTATATCCGGTGTAGTGGGCACAGAAGAGACATCTGTGCTGAGCGTTACTGCCAAGGGGTGGACCCTCATTTGGACAGAAGGTGGCACAAGGCAGACCTCCATGCTAATCTTGGAAGCGGGGATGATCTATTTTATCCATGGTAGTGGTATGGGGAGGACCTCTGTACTGGGTGTCATTGCCACAGGTTAGTCTGTGGCAGCCACTGCATGTGCCGGTGACCAAGAGATTCGACCCAGCCAGCCCATGGGGTGGTTGGGGCCTCGATCCAGGTCGGTCATATGAATGTCCTTATTCAACACACACAGGGAGTCTGTGGTATGTGTCTGGAGTGGCTCGAACCACAGTAGCCATTGACATTGACGCCCCTTGGAGGGCATCCTCTTCGGCTTGCGCTCGACACTGGAATCAGGTTAGACAGACCGGAGCTGGTGGTGTAGGTACGTAGCTTACCTTCTCCTAATCCAGAAAGACTATGTGGTGGCGCTGATGTGGCAGGGTGGGAGCCCTTGCTGGGATCCCATAGAATAGGATCATGGCTGGGCTGACCCAGATATCCCCATCCTCATCGGCGTAAGGCAAGAAGTCATTGAAATGTTTTAGGGACATGATCCTGAAATCGTTGTATGTTAGAGTGTGGAGTAGTGGCTCCCTGTGTGGCCCTTGGGGGCGGCATTGATGATGAGGCACATATGTCTCTAAATCCAGCAGGCCATATCCCGATTCGGGATAATACCCTCCTCCTCGTACCAGTGCACGAGGTCATTGATCACCCTACGTTGGATGACATCAGACGGGGAGATGGGGCATGGGTGCCCCATGGTCATGGGTGTAGAGGCCATTATGGAAGATGCGGAGCTGTGTGAGACTGCCATGTTGGCACTGCCCCTACCCCCACATTGGTGGGCAGGCGATGACCGAGTTCTGGGTGCAGCAGCTTGGTTTATGAAATCAGGCAGATTAACTCATCAGTGTTGAATGAAAAAGGAAATCAACGACCAGTGCCCCAACGCCATTCCTCTTTCCATGGATGGTAAGATGGTTCCACACTAACAATGTCGCAGATCAGTATGTCCAACGTTCTACTTCCCCAACATATGGTGAGTTTCATGTCAGGCCTGCTATTTGCTTGGTGGGACCTGACGTCAGATATCTGGAACTGGGGACACACTAATCCACTGATGTCTCGAATGCTACTAATCTCCATATTGTGGAGAAGATTTTCACGTTGGTTTCACCATTTCTATTTCTGACTCTTTCACCGGGGCGTGCACATCCATCTACTTGAGTACAAAAGGCTCGATTTCATTAACCTGCATTGCCACATTCCAAAGGTGGGAAGCATCCGTTCCTTGTTCAGGGACATTTTCTCCTTGATCGAAACATGATGATGGGATGTCAGTTCTTACTTCTTTGGATTCCTCCTCGATACTCATCACCTAGTTTGGGTCTCCCTTATAGATTTAAGACGTTGTTTTTGAAACTCTTCCTAGTTCCATATCTTTATGGACACCAGTTAACTACACACCTTCTGTCAGGACATTCCAAAGGGTCCAGTCAGGGCAGAAACCTTTGATCAGGGGAGTAGTCACATTGTATATCACTGGGGTCTCTAGAAGCTGGAACATTGGCACATCAGGGTTTCTTCCCTTTATTATAGGGCTTCTCAAGGGCGTGGAAGACTGAGGAATCTCACGTTGAATGTGAGGAATTGTATTCCCTAGGCATGTCTCTAAGGTTTTCCTCGGCTTACCATGTTTAACACAGGGTATGCTGCAAGTTTATCATCCAGTAGAGGTGGATCAGACTGATTAGAACACATATTAGAGTGGATCAGATGGTTGCAACCCCTAGAGGGAACACTGATATAGGGGGGGGGTGAGTTTTCCTGACCACACCAGGATGAGGCGGCCCGGGTAAGAATCAAGATGGATGATGGAGTATTTGAATAGAGTGGATGGTGAATGATATGGATCCACCGTGAGGACGATGGAAATGTTGGGCTTGATTATTGAGGAGACTTCTTACATATCCCCGTGGAAGGGAATCAAAGTCTGCATAGTTCGGTAGGAGAAAGAATTCCTAAGGAGGTGGCCTGTGAGAATGAACACATGTATTGTACCCCTAAGAAGTGGATCCTATTGGTTGGGGCATGACCTTCATGAATAGGATCGAAAGAGAATACCAGATAATGGACTTGAATTGGGGCGTACACATAGGATGACAAACCGATGATGTGTATGGGGCTCACGCCCGGTTAGCATCCCAAGTTGGTCTGATACAACTAGGACAGACCAAAGATGAGGGTCCCTACAAATGGGATTACAACGTCTTGTCGCTGAGTAGGGGATGCAACGACTTACCGCTGATTGAGGTCACAATGGATTACCACTAGATAGGATCACAAAAGCTTACCTCCAGGTGGGGTCACAACGGCTTACCACTGGATGGGGTTGATCCTCATGGTAGATTCCTACAAACCCTGCTTAGGAGATAAAGATCAAACCCACGTAGTTTATATGGGATGAGGGTCAGTGGACTGATGTAAAGGGGGACCTGGGGTCCAAATTGATGGTGGGATTGAACCTCATGGAGGCTTCCTACATACCAAGAATTGGCAAGGATCAAAGACCTCATAGTTCATGGAGGAGTTCGGTGAACCAACATGAATTGGGGTCAGAACCAATGGGTGGTGGGTTTGAACCTTATAGAGGCTTCCTACATACCTCTCCTTGGTGAGGATCAATGTCCACATAGTTTAGGTGGGTGCAACAGCTTACCGCTGACTGGGGGAAACAATGGCTTACCGCTGATCGGGGGAGAAAACGGCTTACCGCTAATTGAGGCTCACAGTTTAAAGTCATGTAAGACGGGGGTGAACCGACATGAATGAAGACCTGGGGCCCAGATGGATAGTGGGATTGACCCTCATGGAGGCTTCCTATGTAAATTTCCTAGGTAAGGGTCAAAGACCTCATAGTTCAGGTGGTGTGGGAACCGACGTAAAGGAGGTCGGAATGACTGGGTGTTGGGCTTGAACCCCAGGGAGGTTTCTTACGTACCTCACCTTGGCAAGGATCAAAGACCATGTAGTTCAATTTACTGTTTTGGGCTTACACTCTAGGATAAATAGAGAGGATTTCATGGTTGATTCTTACTTTAAGACCATGTGATTCATGATCGGTGTGAGAAACAAGATATAGCAAAGACCTGAGAATCACAGCGTAAAGGTGCGTCCATGGAAAGTAGAGTGGGGATTACATGTGGTTAGAGTCCAAAAGAAGAAATAAGAGCTTACATGTGGTTAGAAGCCCAAGGTGATGGAGACTGGGACTTACTCCAAGTGGGAGGCCTAGGTTGTGACGAAGCCCAGCGGGAGAGAGAATTGGCACCCAGGAAGAGAGGTGGAGCAGGGGTGCTGCCTCATGCAAGGAAAGATAAGGTCTTACACCAGAGTGGTATCCCTTTCCCTATAGATGGATGCTGCTCAGATAAATAGTATGTCATCCCATGTGAGGAATGATCCCACTACTGTGGAGACCAATGAGTGTAGAGAATGTCCGAGACGGGGTACCCCGCATGCACGACGTAGGGTGAGGTCACAGTTTAACTTGATGTGTTGAGGACGAAGGTGCTTGGCAGTTTAACAACCTGCAGCTTGGACAAGGTGGTTTTACTCCGCACCCCTAGGACATACATAACTGGAACCCTCTACACCTTAGTGAAGTGAAGAGACAAGAAATTCAATGGCTAAGGGGTGTTATGGGGAAAACCATTGGGGGGTCCACATTAGCGTGGCTATGCAAAGAAGCATGAGGCGAAGCAATGAAATGGGCAGTATCATCCAAGGGACTTTGAATTTTCTTCATGAAAACCTAAAGGGATGCATGAGAAAATGAGTTTCAGAGCATAGGGGCCATAAGAAGAAACCTTGTGAAGCTCTGGTTCTCTAGGAAGTAGAGGGGCTTCGTGAAGGGATGTGCTTTGCGAAGTGAAGTTTTCTAGGCTAGGCATAGGGAATACGTGCATATGGGAGGAGCTTCGTGAAGTGGAAAGCTATTCGCGATGAAATTCCTCACGAAGCAGGGTGTCGTGAAGAAATGTGCTTCACATAGCACAGTGACCCTGCCTTAGCATACATGTTATGTGGGTGTGGTAGTTGTTTTGTGAAGTATAAACACTTTGTTACAACCCAAGTCCCCATGGGGATCTCCTTCCTTCACAAAGGCTCATGGGCTTCACGAAAGGCATACCTCTAGGAAGAGGGGATCAATCAATGCAAAGGGGGAGGCACTTCACAAAGTGGAAGTACCTTAAAGAACTCATGGTTCACAGAGCAAGAGGTGCTTCGGGATTCGAGAGCACAGAAGGTGAAAGGTCAAATGCTCCATCTTTTGGGCTTGAGGGGAGCCTTGTATTTATAGGTAATATGCACTAAAAAGTAGAGTTTTCTCTGTGCGAATATGGAGTTAGCTCCGTAGTAGACCGCGAACATCAAATGTGGTTGTGGATCATTATCGCCTCTTTATTGCACAGTGGGTCGCAAACATCAAATGCAGTCACAAAGGGTTACTTCCTCCTTCCTTCGCGGCGGGTCGCGAACGTCAAAACGGATCATGGAGTGTTACCGCCTCCTTACTCTGCACCGAGCGCAGGGCCATGGGACTCCGCGAAATGGCTTTGCAGGGAAGATTGGGAGGCATCCCTCTTATTCTTCATCTTCCCAATTTTTTGGCATCAACAGTTCTATTTGTCTTTATTTGACTCTCTAAAATAAACACGTCATTACACCATGGACATGGAATTTAATGTGATGGTTCTATTCAAATCAAAGGGTTGTGATATTAGATTTCATAAATATGGAAGAGAAAAAACCTTCTTCAACTTATTCTTTAATGTCATGTCACTCCTGAAACATCTAAAATATTCAACTTCAACATGAAATTTTATCATCATGGTTTATCAAATACATCAAAGTACATGAGTTATAACAAGCATTAATAATAATCTTAAAGTAAAAGGAAAATCACACTTGATCGTACTTAGGAATATCTAATGACAGAAAAACATGTGGAATTCCTACTGGAGGGTCTTTTAACAAAATATCTTATCATAGAGATTATGATGTGTGAACATCATGAGCAGAAGCCTCATATTCCTATGAGTACTCTCACCTGAAATTCTATGTGATATGTATAAGGAACCAACCTTGTTACATTAAATAATCTAGAATTTAGTCAATAAATCCCTTCCTTTTACATTGCAGATCTTATCATGTTTATATATTTATAGAATTTGGACATAATGCATTCATAAAATTACACATTATTACAAAGTGGATACCATACAAACAGTATTCATTCCTTAAAAAATATAAAAAACTTCAAATAAAACATGATTTCTTTGAAAACTCTTAAAACACATAACTTGGCTTCCTTATTTGTCCTACACACCCTTATAACCTATGAAAATCATATAAAAACATGGGATGATCACAAAAATATCAGTAAGGGATATAAAAAAGAAGGGAATATCACATTAGTCCATTAATACTTGTATCGTATGAAAATATTTTCAAAAGATGTACTTGTCACCCATATATATATATATACTTAATTTGTAAAACATGTGATTTCAAAAATATTCCCACAATACATAAGAACATTAATAGAACCATAAAGGTATCTTGTATGAATTACTTACATAATATTGTAACCCTCTCGACTACCTTATAATTTGTAACCCTCACGACTACCTTACAATTTGTTTAAACATTGCAGTTTCACATGGAGAAACCATATAGATGACCTCTAACATACACATACCCAATGAATTGGATGGATATATAGGTCCCACCCTTCATCATAAATAATTACCAAGAACCATTACATAACCATACAACATAAATAATAGCATAAAAACATTGTTTTTGAATTTCATAAAACAGAATTTTAAAAGAGGATTTTAAATGAAAAGCCCCTTACATAAATCATATAATTGAAGTGAGACTTAATATAGTGGATGGAATACTGTAAATAGACATAATTAAACATAATATAAACAAAACCCATCACACAACCAATTTTAATACCACATAAATAATGAAATATATGCTTAAACCAAAGAATTGAAATTGGGTTAAGAATTCCCTTACCTCGAGTTTTTCTTACTTACAACTCATTTAAACCTCCTATATAATGGTTAAAAAAGTGTTATTAATATCTTACATAAGAATATCCATCTTTATTATACCTTATATGATCATTTCATTACATCATTTCACCCTTAAATTATTAGTATTTTTTTCCTTGCATTGTTTTGGGTGTGCTCTTTACATGTTTTCCATGATCGATTCATGGTGGATAACATTTTCAATTAGAATTGAAACTCTATAATTAAAATGGAGTTGTACTTAACTGTCTATAGAATCCATAAATTATAAAATTTAACAATTTTATTCTGAGATGAAGATGATTCATAAGTTAAAACATTAATGACGTTTGTTTAGATCATTTTAGTGGTTCTTTGATAATAATGAGCTCATTTTGTTTTATAAATTAAAACCATGTGTATAATATAATTATAGAACCATGGATGAGAAATAATACATATATTATAACCTCATTTTCTGGCACTGCTCTCATCTCAGTCTTGAAGGCCTCGTCCTGGGCTCGACATCATCCTGGTGCGGTGTGTTTCTGGATTGGTGGAGCGGTGTGGCATTGGGTGTCTCGATCTCGGATTGATGCCCAATCTGACATGGTTTTGGTGTAGTGGGTTCCTCTATTATTGGCTCATTGTCAGATCTGGAGAGCATCGGTTTCATAGTGGTGGCTCTAATTGCTTGTTTCTGGTTCCTGAAACAGACTGATGTCGGTTCTGGTTTCAAGTTGCTGGTTTCTGGGTTCTAATTTCTGTTTGCTAGTTTCTCAGTTATGGTTCCTCTATTCTTTTTCTAGTTTCCAGCTCTAGTTGCTAGTTTCCGGTTGCTAGTTTTTCGGTTCTGGCTCCTCTGTTCTGGTTCCTCCATTCTCGGCTCAGCATTGGCTTCTTTTTTGGGTTGGTGTCGGTGTTGACTGACGTGAGTTCTAGTGCGGACCATCTTCTGTGGGTGGTGTGGTGTAGGCTCTAGAGCAGCTTAGAGGGGGGAGGACCTGGTTCTTATTCTCTGATCTGGTTTTAGTTTTTTATTTTGTGGTTTTCTTGGAAGTGTGATAGCGATCTTGCGGCATCATTTTCATCGGAGATCCGCTCCTCATTAACCCTTCAGTTCCCATGGTTTGGACTTTACGGAACCCAGGGAGGGTTCTTCTATAGCCTTTACCTGATCAACCTCATGCCCAGGGTGAGACTATTGGTTCAGTTTGACTCAGATCCCCTCAATGACAATGGTCCATAGATATGTTGTTTGGTATTCAAGTCCTGGGTGACGAAGACTCGGATTCACGTTTCTTGGATAATCATCCTATTTGATTATCTATGGTTTGGTGGTTTAGGTGAATTATGGTTGCGGTGGGGTTATATTATTTTGTTTCTATCATTGAGTTTCTAATGTTCATGGTTGAATATGATCCATTGTCTAGAATGATTTTGGGCCTCAGACACGACCACAAGGTTTAGGACCTAGGTGGTTTCAGAGCAGGAGTTTCTCCTTTGTAGTCTTTACAGATTGGGATGTTTGAGAGGGTATGGTGACAGCCATTGGATCAGGATTGTGCTTCATCACAGAACAAATATTTGTTGTACAGTCCTGCATTGGGTGATAGTTTCTTCACGATTCAATTGCTGGGTAGGTGTAGTTCTATCTTTTATTTTTTTTTTGTTTTCTATGATATCCAGGTCAAGTAATTCTTTATGTCATGAAATCTATTTGGTTTCCCCCTTATTCTATCAAATGGGTCTTCTTTTAAAATATTGAAAATCTAAGGACTTATGGCCATTGATGGAAGACACATCACGTAAAATGTTTTTAATTCCTTGAATAAGTGGGGGAAGAGAAGAAGACTGATAATGAATTTTCCATGAACATGAGAACAAACAGAATATAAAAGATTTCGAAGCTTTCATACCTCTAGGATAAGAGGAGGTGAGGAAAGAATAAGAAATGAAATGAGCTTAATATAAAAGAAGATATCAGAAATACCTTATGAAATTTTGGCAGCCTAATGGCGTCTCTTAAAATTTCATAAATTATTTCAGTGAGAGAAAAGGGGTATCTCATCATTCTTACATAATATGGGTAGTTGGGGGACTATGGAAAGTCATATCCCAACATAAGCCATATTTAATTAAAATAATAACATAAAATGAATTAAAAGAAAGAAAACAAAAGAGGATGTTTACCTATTGATCTCTTCTCTTTGATATCCTTCATAAGGCCTTGGGTTTTGGCCTATTGGTGAGACTAGAAGCTCTATGACGTGGGAAATAGTCTTGGGAAGAGTATTGGGTAGAACATAGGTAAGGCTCAAGGCTTGATATGTGTGTGAGGAAGTGGTAAATGAGGGTGGTTTTTATAGTGGAGGGGATGAGGTATTTTTCATTATTTTAATCATTATTATAATATTGTTTCTCAAGACTTTGAATAGTCTTAATTAATGTGACCCCAAATAGTAATAATGGCATGTGAGTTCGAACATAGTAGGCTTACATCACTTATGATGTCATAAATAGTGTATTTAACTAATAATTTTAATATACAATATTTTACAGTATTTCACTATTCATCAAAAGTTCACGAATTTTAGAAAAATCCAAAAAATTCACCCTTACCATTTTTCGACATATAGAATTCAAAAAAGATGTCCATTTTTTGAAAATAATTTTCTAAATATTATTTATTTAATTTTTAAATAAAATCATACTTAATTCAAAACTTTATAATTTAAAAACTATAATTGCTTTTATATAACATTGAAAAATTAACCAAGATATCATTATCTTAAAGCCTTAAGAAAATAAAATATTAATACAATTTACTATTCATTAGGGTTATATTCCTATTCATATTAAAATTCATAAGGGTATGTTACTATTAACCAAAAATCAACTTGGTTCTACTGGACTGTAGATAACTTACTAAACACAACTGTAGATGACCGTTTTCCGAAATTCAAAACATTGAAGTAGAAAAATTATTTTTAAAGGATTGTTTTAAATATCTATTTAAAATAATGTTTCATGCATTTTCATTTATTTTTAGAAAACCTTAGGGTGTTACATTATCCTTACCTTCTGAAAATTGCATCCTCGCAAATTAATTTACTTACTGAATAAGTGAGGGTACCTTTCTCTCATAGCATTTTCAGACTCCCATGTTGCTTCTTCTACGATGTGGTTTCTCCACAAAAACATTAAATTGTGTATTACCATATTCCTCAATACCTGTTCCCTTATATCAATAATTTGAACTAGTTTATCTTCATAAGAAAGGTTCTCTTCCAGTTGAGCTGGTTCAGGGATCATGACTTGTGATGAATCTGGCACATAATTCCTCAACATCGAAACATGAAAAACATTGTGTACGTGAGAAAAATTTAGATGCAAAGCAACTCGGTATGCAACTGGTCCAACTTTCTCTAGGATTTAAAAAGGACTTATGAACTACAAGCTTAGCTTCCCTTTATTACCGAAAGACAGCACAGCTTTCCAAGGAGATTTTTTAAGGAAAACATGGTAACCTACCACAAAAGAGAAGTCTTTCCTTCTCTTATCTACATAACATTTCTGCCTTCTCTAAGCTGCCCTCATGTGATAACACGCAATCTTCACTTTCTCAGCCACTTCCTCTACTAATTCTAGCCCCATCAACTTTCTTTCACCGACTTCATCCCAAAATGCTAGAGTCTGACACAACTTTCCATACGATGCCTCAAAAGGTTCCATCTGTATACTAGAATAAAAAATATTATTATAAGAGAACTCATCTAAATAAAGATGATGATCCCAAATTCCCTAGTAGTCCATTGAACATGTGCTTGAAGCATATCCTCCAAAGTTTTAATCATTCATTCTGACTGCCCATCTAATTGAGGATGAAAAGTTGTACTGAAATTTAATTCTATGACCAACAACTTCTAAAGGCCCTTCCAAAACATAGAAGTAAACCTGGGATCCCAGAAAGATATAATGAAAAGAGGAACTCCATGTAACCTGAAAATATCTTTGAGGTAAAGTCAAAAAATATGATCTGAACACATTGTATCTCCAATAGAATGAAAATGTGTAGATTTTTTAGCCGATCAATAATAACCCAAATTGAATTATTACCTCAAGAAGTCTTTGGTAGTCCCACCACAAAGTCCATGGATACATTCTCCCATTTCCTCTCTAGCACTAGAAAACGATGATGCATCCCCTTCGATAACTCTTGATCTGCATTAACCTGTTGACATGTCAAGCATTTCATAGTAAAATCAGAAATATCTCTTTTCATTCTAGCCCACCAGTAATACTCCTGATGGTCTCTATAAATCTTAGTACTTCCAGGATGAACTGAAAATGGAGAACTACGAGCTTCACAAAATAAATATTTCTTCAACTGAGAATCACAAGGCACACACAAGCTTTTTCAAAATATTGAAACAGAATCTTTATCAAAGTTAAATTCTGGAAGCTTACCCGTTTTATCCAATTCTATTTTTTTTATAGCTCACAGTCTTCCTTCTATGCTTGCTTAATCCTGTCTGATAACGAAGAATACACTAAAACTAGAAACAAAACAGATTTATTCCCTACACCAACAAATTATACTCCAAAATTTATCAAATCATTAACCAGGGGATCATTTTCCAAACGTAACATGGTTAATGATGCATGATGTTTTAGACTCAAGGCATTTACCACTTTGTTTACTTTCCCCGGATGATAATTGATCGATAAATATAAATCCTTTATTAGTTAAAGCCATATTCTCTACCTCATGTTTAATTCCTTCTAAGTGAATATATACTTTGGAATTTTATGGTCAGTATATATTTTACATTTGGCTCCATATAAATGATGCCTCCAAATTTTGAAAGAAAAAACCACAGCTATCAATTCCAAATCATGTGTGGGATAATTTAACTAATGAAGTTTAAGTTTTCTGGAAACATTAGAAATTACCTGATTATTCCTCATAAAAAAAACCAAATCCCTTCAATAAATCATCACGTTAGATGAAACACTCGCCATTTTGGGAAGGCAAGGCAAAAACTAGAGCATTCACCAATCTCTTCTTCATTTCTGGAAAATAAACATCACATTCTTCAATCCAAATAAATTTAAACCATTTTTGTGTTAACTTAGTTATTAGGCTAGATAACCATGATAGGTTCTTAACAAAACATCGGTAATAACATTCCAATCAAAGAGAACTACAAATATATGTTACATTTGTGGGTCTTGTCCATTCATCAACCACTTTTGTTTTGGCAGGATCAACTACTGTTCAATCCTTATTTACAATGTTCCCATGAAAAGAAATCTATTGTAACCAAAAATTACAATTTATGAATTTTCCATATAGTTTCTTTTCCATTAATGTTTGTAAAACAACCCATATATGTTTTTCATGCTCTAATTTACTCTTAGAAAATACCAAAATGTCATCAATAAACACAACCAAAAACTTATCCAAGAACTCATGAAATATTCTATTCATAAGATCCATGAATGGAAAAAGTTCATTAGTTAACCCAAAATTCAAAACAACAAATTCATAAGGCCCATATCTAGTACGAAAGGATTTTTTCATGATGTCATCCTTTTTAACATTTAGCTGATGGTATCCAGATCTAAAGTCAATCTTGGAAAAGTACTAAGCTCCCTGGATCTAATCAAACAAGTCATCGATGTGAGGAAAATTATACTTTTTTTAATAGTGATTTTATTCAAAGATCTATAATCAATGAAAATTCTCATGTAACCATATTTCTTTTAAAAAAATATGATCACCCCATGGGGAAGTTCAAGGACGAATGAATCCTTTATCAAGAAAATCCTGCAACTAATTTTTCAATTCAAGAAGTTGTATTTGAACCATATGATATGGGGGTTTTGATATTGGCTTAGCATCAGGAACTAAGTCAATTGTGAATTCAACTTCCCAATCAGGTATGACACCAGGTAACTCGCTAGGAAAAACATCAAGGTATTCATTTACCACTAGCACATCATTAATCTGAACAGTTCCCTTGTTTTCAATAATATAAGAAAGATAACATTCATTTCCATTTTCCAATAGTTTCTCAGCTTCATGACATGTTATCAATTATATGGTTTCTTTATGGTATAAAAACTGAAACACTTTTTGAAAAACAACTTATTTATCTATACAGTCAATCATAGCATGATAAACAAAAATCCAATCCATTCCCAGAATAACATTAAACTCAACTAAGTGTAAAATAATAACATTTTTAGGTAAAGTCTTTCCAAACACCATAGTAGAAATATTCTTATAATTCATATTTACTATAATTTTTCCCCGGGTGTTTTAACAACAAGTTCCAGTCTCATTTGTTGAGGCGATATTTCCAATTTACTAGAAAACTTCTCAAACATGAAGGAATGTGTAGAACCCATATCAAACAAAACTTTAGGAAAATTTGAGTAAACAAACAAAGTACCTGATACAACTTCATTGGATGGCCCGACATCTGATGATGTAGTTGCAAAAGAGCTCACTACACCTTTATTCTTATAGTCTAGCTTCTTTGCACCATTTGGATCTCTCTTTGGGTAGGCATTTACATAATGACCCATCTCACCACATTTAAAACAGTTAATAGTTTTTTTATTAGGATTATTCTTAGGATCATCTTCATTAACAATTCTGGATATATGTCCAAACATACCACATCAAAAACACTTCCTAGTTTTTGTCATATATTCCCCAAGGTGCTTCTTTCCACACTTTTCACAAACTGGAAACTGGATTTTCTTACCATTAGATTTATTTTGTTGATTCTTACCCATATCTTTCCATCTAGACCTCTTCTTATCCTTGTTTCCAAAATGCACATGATCATCAACAAACTCCATCCCCACCCTCTCACCACATTAGGGAAGTTTCTCATTACTTTTAAATTCACAGGAGGCCAATGCACTTCGATACCTTGACTTCAGTCCTGAGTAAAAGTGGTTTATTTTTCTATCAAGTCTAGAATAATATTTGAAGCATACCGCTCCAGCCGGGTGATTTTCGCTTCATACACGGCCACTAAATCTTCCTCCTTCTATTTTAATTCATGTAATTTCTTCTCCATCCTATTTCGCACCCCCATAGGAAAATATTTTTCAAGGAAAAGACTTTTAAATTCATCCCAATATATGGTATCAAAATCCTCCCTATCCCTAAAATTACTTTCCATTGACCACCATTGATGATCTTCACCTTAAAAAAATAAATGGAAAGATATACCTTTTGATTATCTAAACAACCCATTACATCAAATATCTTTTCAATGGATTTAATCCATCCTTCAGCCGCTACTAGGTTAGAAGATCCCTTTAAAGTAGGAGGGAGTTGTCTAATAAAATTATCCACTATTTTCATGTTCCATTATGGTAACTCTTGTTGTTCTCTTACATGGATGTCACCACCATTTATTTCCAACATCAGCTGATCCATTTATATCACAAACTTCTCAGTTCCAATCACTACCATTCCAGGTTGCAGATTCTGAAGGATGTTGTTCTGTAGGTGTCTCTCTTATTCTGCTTCCTTATTTCATCTATGGAAAACCATTCTAAACAAACGTATCATAGATGAATCAAAATGGTAATATTTAAATTATATATCATTTAAAATTGACCATATAGTAAAAAACATTTATGGTAATATATTAACATCATCCTAACACCTAATGTTCTATAAACCATCATCTGATACCAACTATAAGGACCTGTCCTTATTACATTAAATAATCTTGATTTTAGTCAAGAAATAAATTCTTTTTACATTTAAGATCTTTTTAAATTTATATATTTATATAATTGGGTGCTGAGTTGTTTCCTCGAAGGTATATTGTCGGTGTCCCAAATTAGTTTTTCCCTAACAAGTATAGCACCATTAAGGGGACCATCCACAAGGAAAAAGAAGTTATTCTTGTCTTGTTGAACATAGTTTTTATTTTTGTCTTAGTGAAGTGTGCTGAATTTATATTCGATTGTTATTGTTTGGATAAATATAATAATTGGTTTTAAGTTTCTTTTAACAAATTTATTAATGAAATAAAAGTAATTACGAAAAAATTGGTTATGATACAAATGATGAGAGAAATGCGTTGGGATATGGATTTATGAGAAGTTTATTATTAAATCAAATTTCTTATGAGGTTGTGTTGTTCATAATAACCCAACACTCTAGTTTTCAATTTGTAATAAAGTTTCTTTGGTCCAGTAAACTTATATTTATAGCTGAAGAAACTAACTCCTTGGTCTGGTAGTCTGTGTTTCACAGTTCTTTATTTGGCTTAGTCCATTTTGAGTCGACGAATACTTCCAACGGTCATGAAATTATTATTAATTACTTTTCTTTTAAATCCCTAAAAATTCTTCCCTTGGTTTGGTTCATAATTTCCAGTGATAAAATGAAGTGATTTAAGATAAATAAGATAAAGTTAATTAGAAAAACACATTCATAACAACTAATTTAAATTAAAACTCATCATCTCCCACAGCCTCAACACACTGGGTATTTAGTTACACATATAGGTAAAGATGAGCACAAAACTCCTGATACCTAATGTGATCATGCTTGAAACTTCAAGTGGAAAGTGATTATTCGGTGGACGGTAGGATGACGGTAGTATGGAAGTAGAACATTTTCCTTTCTGACCTTCAACCCTTTATCTCTACAATTTCTCCTCACACACCACCCCTGTAAACCGGTGGCCATGGACTCCTTTTATAGTAAATATAACTACACTACATGTGGGAAAAGTACATGGCCTGTACTTTTGTCAACACACTTTTTCCTTTGTTTTCTCTACTGGTAGGCATCCTAACATGCCGTCTTTGACTTGGAACATGATGCCTCCTGGTAAGTAGCTATACACGGCATGTAGAGCCACTATATACAGTGTGTAGTCTCATTTTTTGGCCACCAACCACTCCTAGAAAGGTCTACACATCATGTATAATTAAAACACGATGTGTTCCCTTCCGTCGGCCACATGGGCATGTAGACTTATTCTCACCTGCCAACAGCTTATAGAAGGGTGTACACTACATGTAAAGTGTGAACACGACGCGTACCAAATTCTGATTTCTTATTCATGTACTTGTCCTGGTCAATCTGTGTCTGAGTCTAGATGTACACGATGTGTAAATAAGTACACTCCATGTAGTTTGTAAATTTTGATCAGTTCTCCCTTGTTTTGTGTATTTGGCCATAAATCTCCTGAAAATGAACAAGATCACCGAAATCAAAGTATTTTTCCCTAAGAAGTAGGTAATTGATAAAAACTTGTTCTTTTTTTCAATAAAGTATATGAAAATATATACACTAATCCGGTGCATCAAACTCCCTCATACTTAGTCATTTTCTTGCCCTAAAGAAAATCTCAACATCTAATTATCCGAGTATATATTTTAAAAGGAAGGAATTCAGTTAATAATAAATTTAAATAATAATTTACAAGATAAAATTCCAAAAATAATACAAAACAGTTTCAATTCAGGAGATATTCTAATCATGCCTCGTATATAATTCAATTAACTACTTTCATCCCCTTTTAACACATGTTTCATCCTTTCAAAAACACGCAAGCCTCTTGATGATCTACCTCACCAATAATATAATCAACATTCCAAAAATTTTAAATAAAATATTTTCTCAATCAAAGATATATACACTCTATCCATAGGTTTGAAAGAAATCTAGTTCTCTACTTTAGAAAATTGATTTACAGAAATCATGAGGGATTTTCAATAAGGATCATATGTTTTTGTGGATATAGGTTGGTAGGTAAAGATGTGAAAAATAACTCTGAGGGTTGAAAAAGGAGGCTAAATTCTTTAAATAACAGTTCATGATATTTGAAATTATGCTCAATGTAAAAGCATCCTCATCAAGAATTATCAAATAATCTCACTACCACCATCTCCTTTAGTTGGGTAGGTAGGGTTCACAAAACAATTAGTGAGTATAAAGTCCCTTTATCTGTACCTTTTTTTAACAGAATAAAGGGAACCTTTCATAATTTCACAAATAGAGGCTTGTAACCCTGTTTTCCCCAAAAGATAAAGAGGCTCTCCCCCATTCTTAATTTATTTACAATTCATGAAAGTATGCCATGTGTTTCCAATTCCTTCTTTTGAGCTCAGATGAATAATCATGCAAAATCATAAAAGAATTAGGGTATGAAGGGAAATAGGCTTGTAATATGGATTTCTATATAATATATTCATGGTTTCCAGGGGCTTCATGAATATAAAATGTAGGGTAGGTCTCAAGATAATGCGGTTTAAAAAATCTCATGCCACAATCATTTTAATGTAATTCAAAAATTATTCATGTTTAGAAAAGAAAACATTCAAATTATGGTAGTTATGTATATCATAAGAATCACCCATGAAAGAGGGTATTAGAAATAATAGGAAAAAGGGTTTAGAATACCTCTTAAGAGTGGGAAAAACAAATAAAGAGACAA
Organism: Viscum album; assembly: GCA_963277665.1. Lineage (NCBI taxonomy): Eukaryota > Viridiplantae > Streptophyta > Magnoliopsida > Santalales > Viscaceae > Viscum > Viscum album. The sequence goes on from OY728125.1 coordinate 584,274,636, forward strand.
TCAGGTCATGACTTGAAAATAATTGACTAGTCTAATTGATTTAATTATCCAAGGATTACAAGTTTCAAGTTAAACTATATCAACAATCATTTTAAAATAATTAAGAACCAAAAGAGGCATGCAACTTTTGTTTAAAAATTTCCCACTTTTAGCTTTATTATTTATAAATATGGTTCACCAAAATGGCTTAATGTTTTAAAATACATTTTCTAATAATGATGTCTCCTAGAATGTTGACAAGGGAAAAGACTAAGGTGGTCGAGATACGCCCCCCAAACTTAATCGCACACATGGTCCACCAAGTGCCATAAAAAATGAAGAAGGGAATGTGGGGACACAACAGTGGACCCGAACGAGGGGAAGTAAGGAAAGAAGTAAATCATGGAAGAAATTAAAAATTAGGGAAAATGTGAAAAAACAATACTCCCCTCATGTCGTGGTGAAGATATACGGGAGGTGGTGGAATAGTGTAGCCCTAAACGTGCCAGAGTACCTGTGATGGAGGTGGAGAGAAAATAATGCAATCATACACAACATACACAAGCACAATATATCACAAATATATATATAATGAAAATCATGTGGCCAAAAACCAGTCAGGGGGTCTCCTCAGAAGAGGCATCATCCAGTACAAAAACAACTGGTAGAGAAGGATGAGGATCCATGGAAAATGATGGTTCAGAATCTAAACTCGGAAGAGAAGCCATAGAAGTAGGATATGCAGAAGATGGACTGAGAATAGGAAGCTCGACATCACTCCCGGGACTGGAATCAGTTTTGGCAGCAGTGGTAGCAGCAGATGGGCCCATAGTGGATGGAAGAACTGAATTTGTGGCCAGTGCAGTAAAGGGCGGTGGAGCTGCGGAGGAAGGGCCCAGGGCTAAGGTAGAGGCAGGTAGCGGGGGCAGTGGAATACAATGATGCTAAAGAAGAATCCTGAACATCTACTCTAAGTAGTCCAGATGGTGACAGAGACGAACCATGTGTTGCTCCACCACAGCTAGGTGGAGGGAAAAAGATAGATCGATCGAGGGTGTGGGGTTAGGTGGGGCTGGTGGGGAAATATAATAAGGAAGGTCAAAAGTAGGGGGATGGGGTGGGGAAGCTGGAGGGGGTGGGGAAGGAGGAGAAGGTACATCAATGGGGGTAGGAGGGTCAACATGTGGGTGGGGTCATGTCTGGGCAAGGACGTAGGCACCCCTGCTTCTGGACCAATCCCATGCGAATAAGCATGAGAAAGTCCATCCACTTGGGGGAACTGAGCATATCATGAGGAAGAGAAGGCTAAAAAACCACGAGGTGGTGGGAAAGGTTGGTGGAGTAAAACCCACCATTCATGTTTCTTTGATGGCTAGTAAACATGACATGGAAATAGGAGGCATCAAGGTATGGGAGGTTCGGGTAGTCATTCTGGATGACACAGGTAAGGAGATCCATGTCACGACTGGTCACGACCCCCATATCCTCATTCCAGGTAAATGGATGGCGCTAAAGTACTGGTGGGTGAATCAAAGGATATGGTTAGCTATAAGGGTTCTCTTCGGGGAGGTAGGGGTATAGCAGTGGTCATGCTCAGCAGTCTCCTGCCACATGGCAATGCGGTCAGAGCGCTTGGGTTGGGTCATAGAGGAGATAGGGGTGGGGTGATAGGATGAGGGTAGAAACCTAATCCTCAGCCGAACTCGGTCATGGTAAGGGAAAAGGGTCAGCTACCAAGCTGGAACCGAACCACTGGTACTGCATCACCAGGCATCTCCCGGTACGCGGCTCTGTTGAACTCGAAGGAAGAAACAAACTCCAAAAATAAATCTCGAAAAATAGGAGTGCTGACCTGGAAGATCCATAGTAATTATAAGGCCCCAACATTAAACCTTACTTAATCTTGAGTTATTACAAGATTACACATTGAGGATCTTTTCGGGTTTAGAGTTTTAGAGAATTAGATCATAAAACTTGCATTACATTCCACATATAAACAAAGTGGTTACATAAATATAGTATTCTTCTTTCCCATCAATGAAAACATATTTAAAATAAAACATGGATTCTTTCTTGACACTTCCTTGACACTATCATCATATCATGTACCTTTCCCTTGACCTATGAAAAACATTTCAAAAAAACTTGGGATGAGCATAAAAAGCTCAGTAAGGGATATAAAAATATGGAAAGGAAACATGGGTACATATACATAAGAATGAAATCATACTTTACCCATAAGACATAAGAACTTTAACATACCTAATCAAATAATGAATAAATCATATAAATCTTAAGACATAAAGGTAACTTGAGGCAATCATAACATTCTTACGTAGGGAGTAACCCTCTTGGTTACGTTTGGAATACCCATCACAGTATATTCCCTAAATCTATTTGGAGAAACCTTAACGTTTCACTCCTTCGTGTTACCCAATTCATTGGAGAGCTATATCGGGCTCACCCGCCCTTAGTTTATCACAGAACCACCTGTCTTCATAATAATGCCCAAGAACCTCTACACAATCGTATCACATAAAACATGCATAAAGGAAACATAAAATTTCCACCTTTCAATCACAAGATATCAATACAACACATTGATATAAAAAGATTATGAAAACCATTTTCAATACCAAAATAAAATAAAAGTAAAACATGGTATTTATTTTTCATTTAAAAAAGGTATGGCTTGTAGAGGAAGCCGAAACTCAAATAATGGTCACGGCGGTGGAGAAGTCGTTGTCTCTGCATACGTACGACAAAAACATTCCCTTTTGTCATTTAGCAAAGGCTTAGTATAAAAAATATTCCCTTAGGATAAAATTAAAAGCCAAAGGGGTTTATAAACCATATAAAAGAAGGTTTTGTATAAAACAAAATATACCTCAATGAAAGGAGATTGAGACGAAGTCCCATACCTCGGGTCCGACTTGACTCGATCATTCTTTAATGTCCTGAATAATAAACATGAGTTAATTTCTACTTTCTTAAGAACCTTATTCAAGTTCATTATTCCTTTTATATCACTTATTACCATGTCATGAACACTATGTAATTATTTTAGTTAATAACGGTCGTTTTAACGATCATTGGTACTTGAGTCAAAATATGCTCTTTATAATTACAAGTTTTTCATGTATCCACAATATCCAAAGTTATAATCATGATTTATATATCATATATATCATATATATCCAGTATATATATGCATTTATAATATTACATAATCATTTAGAGGTAATAAATGAAATGCACCGTTCATGGAGACGGTAAGCCGTACGTACGCATGAACGCTACTTTCATTTGAATTTCATATTTTATAGAATGAAATCATAATGATATAAAGGTATATTATAATTCCAGTATAATATCATATATAATATCATAACTCCATCTTTTATACGTCCCACATATGGTATTAACGAATCAAATCACTTTGAGGGGGTGGTAGTCTGCACTTCCTTAAATGAAGATATCGCGTTTACCCATAATGGAAACCATAAAGGTATGCCCAAAATGAAAAATACAGAATCCTAAGGAAAACATAAAAATATTATATATTATATATAAATATAGTGTCATCTTAATGGCCACCTTTGAAGGTGTTAAAATAATGTTGAACAATCATCATTTCGGGAGGCAGAAATTCACCATCCACGGAAACAGTATGTCCTTTAACCATTAGATGTAGGTGTGTGTAAGTGTAGCTCTAATACTTCTTATAACAACATCCTAGTATATATAATATACAGGAGTTGTTACAAAATAAATGAATAAAAAGAGTTTAGGGGGTTGGAGAATAAAAATAAAACAAAAGGACTTAAGTGAAGACATTACCTTAAAATCGGGTAACTCCCTTTGGTTTGAGCTCAAAGGCTTCCTTGGGAAGACTTCTGCCCAATGTGAGGCTTCAAGGAGTAAGAGAGGGATGTGTAGAGACAAAATGGGCAGTGGTTGTCTGAGCCAAAGGCTTTGGGAGTGTGGGTAAGGAGGTAGAGGTGGGGTCCTTTTATAAGAGGAGAGGAGGGGCACTCTCGGAAAGTAAAGAAATGTTACTTTATTTGAAAATTATTTTGGGATTCAAAAGGTCCCACATTGATATAATTCTAGGTTAAGGTGATAAGGGTTCGAAATACACCCATCCAATAGGTTTTGGACATGTTTAGGTCATAGATTTTACATTATCATTTCATTTTATTTAAATCCTTTATTAATGAGGTAATCGCTACATCATCATGATGTCATAAATAATTTAATTTATTTAAAGTCTAAAAATTATGAAAGAACTAATATGATGTAGGAAAGATTTTTAGCTTTCCAATGAATATTTATAGTCTAAAATATCATCTATGTAGACAAAATTAAAAATGTTTTAATCAGGTGATACATTCTTGTTATATTTACTTTCTTTAAAACAAATAAAAAGATAACAAGTCACTTTCCACAAAAGTGATTCCATGGGGTCCCCAAGTTTGGCACAAGACATCCCATGGTCGGCCATGAGACAACCAGTAGAATTAGGACACATGTTGGTGTCATTTTTTTATTATTATGATATTTTTTAATTATCCTTAACTACCCGATTACTCATTAATCAAGATAATTAAAGATAATTACCGTCGTTACTATTCATAATGCCCAAAAACAAAAGTGTATTGATTAAATAATTTGGACATTATGATTCCAAATATGTAATCCATTTTACCAAATTCCAAACACAGAAATTGAAATAATTGATTTAAAAATAATTTCTGTTGTCAAAACAAATAGCGGGTTTTTTGAAACAATATCTATGAAAGGTTTGGCATTAGTTTATGCCCAATTCCAAAGTGAAATTAATCCTAATGACCACCATTGGATTAAATGGTAAAAATATATTCTAATTTAACTTTAAAACCAATTAAAAATATAATCTAATCATATAAATAAATTAGATTAAAAAGCAGTTTTGATGTAAAATGCAGTATTTTTCACTATTCATTAAAAAAAGAACATTGTCAGAAAAATACCAAAAATTCACACAAAGTAAATTTTGATGTCCCAATCATAAAGAATAAGTTTATTTTGACAAACATAGCTTATAAAATTGTCAAAATATAGATTTAAAAATGGTTTTCCATCAAAAGGCAGTAAAAAAATCTTTTATAAAATAGTAGTGTATTCCATGCCTAAGATTGGATTTATTTTCATTTTAAGCATCTAAAACACTATCTAATTCATTAATAGAAATAGATAAAAATATCTATTATTCATTACTTACTTGGGATGTTACATCCTTCCCCCCTTTAGAAAATTTCATCCCCACAATTTATTTACTTATCAAACAAATGGGGGTACTTATCCCTCATTGCATTTGCAGATTCCCATGTTGCCTCTTCCATCATGTGGTTTTTCCACAAAACCTTTACCTGATTAATCACCTTATTTCGTAACACTTGCTCCCTGTGGTCAAGAATCTGGACCGGTTGTTCCTCATATGATAGGTTCTCTTCCAGCAGAACTACCTCTGGACTCAAAACATGAGATGGATCTGGCATATACTTTCTCAACATTGAAACGTGAAAAACATTGTGTACCTGAGATAAACTCATAGGTAAAGCCACCCGGTATGCAACTGATCCTACTCTCTTTAGAATTTCATATGGTCCAATGATCCTTGGACTCAACTTTCCTTTCTTAACAAATCTCATCACCCTTTTCCATGGTGAGACTTTGAGAAAAACATGATCACCTACCTCAAAAATTAGATCCTTGCCCTCTCGACATGTCTATCCATAGAACGCCAAATACTAACCCTCTTTGACTACACGCTGTGTACTTTTTCTTTTTTATTTATCTCACATTTTCTTTGTTTCTTTTTATTTTTTTGGTTTTTCATTCTTTTTTAGGGTATGTCAGACAGAGCTCTTTCCCATAGGAAGTTGTCACCTTTGTTACTGAGGGTGAGAGTCCCATTTATCATCGCATACGACTTCGGCCCGCAACATCACCTGATCCAAAATCTCTAGTGTACCAGCTCCCTCCGTTTTCTATCCTTCCTCCACTCACTACCTCCATCGATGCTGGTCCTATTAGCGCCACATCTCCAACAATTGTCACCGAGCCTCCGTGCACCACACTTCCTTCTCCACCAGGTGCCACTCCACCTGAGCTATCCTCATTCGCAACTAGTCCACAACCGACCACCCCATCCAGCGACCCTCCGCCTACTATAGCCACTTTTCCCCTAGAGCCAGCTCCCACTACTTCACCTCCACCTAGGCCAGTACTACCAGGTGTTCCCTACCGTTTTATTGTTTTCTCGGTCACCGATTTGGCGCACGATAGGGTCCAATGCTTCTCTCACCACTCAATTCCATTGAGCAGCTGCTAGCTGGATAGCAGTGTCCCATAGTAGCTAGGTATCTGGGGCAAGTTGGAGGATCTTCTTGGGCACACCCCATTACTGTAACATACCAAGTAAGTAATTAATAATAGATATTTTTATATATGTCTATTAATGAATTAGATATTGTTTTAGAGGCTTAAAATGAAAATAAATCCAATCTTAAGCATGGAATAGACTAATATTTTTAAAAAAATTGTTTTACTGCCTTTTGTTGGAAAACCATTTTTAATCTATGTTTTGAAAATTTTATAAGCTATGTTTGTCAAAATAAACTTATTCTTTATGATTGGGACATCAAAATTTACTTTGTGTGATTTTTTGGTATTTTTCTGACAATGTTCTTTTTTTTAATGAATAGTGAAAAATACTGCATTTTACATCAAAATTGCCTTTTAATCTAATTAATTTATATGATTATATTATCTTTTGAATTGGTTTTAAAGTTAAATTAGAATATATTTTTACCGTTTAAATCTATATTTTCACACGGCCTCGCACACGATGTTCACGTACACTTTTACATGTAAAGTGGTACTAGTTGTAGATTGGAAAAAAATGGCCACCATGTAAGCAGTTATAATAATATAGGACACATCGTGTACAAGTCCAACATGGAGTGTGCAAGAGAAAAGGTTAGATGTCCATGTGGAGGGCTAGACATGGGCTAGACGGAGGAAATGGTATAAACGATGTGTACAAAATACACATGTTGTGTACGTGAACATCGTGTGCGAGGCCGTGTGAAAAATATTCCATGGCATGATGGGGCTGGTAAATGGTGTGTACCAAACATAAAAACCGTGTATTTACAAATCTTGAAGCATTCAGTGTGTGGCCATGTACAAAAGTACATGTCATGTGTTCTTTAAATCGTCACCATGTATCATGGAATCCGAATGGTCAGCTGATCAGTAAATCACCCTAAACCCATATGATAACATAAAATATGGTGTATAAGGGTGTACCTAGACTGAGGATAAAAATTTAGGAGAAATCAGAAGCAGAAACCCCCTAAATCAGCGAATTTGGGAGTGGGGAGGCCGGGTGGCGTACGGGGGAAGAAATAGGGAGAGGAGAGGGGGTCGTGCTACATGGACTGAAGTCGGGTGGTCTGTGGCTTTTATAGACCAGGTACATGGTATGTACCATAGACTACACGTCATGTATCCAATGTTTTTAATAAATAATAAATATACATGTAGATATATAATTATTATAGTAAACTATATAATAATTAATATTAACAATTAAAATAGTAAAAGTGTATATATATATATTCATAATTCAAAAATAAAACTATACACGTAATGTAGTTTGTAAACACATGTCGGGTGTTTTGAAATTGGAAAAAGAGAAGTACAACCTTTGGTCCGGTGCTTGGGGAAAGGTTCGAACCGACGATCGGCCGTTCCGAATGGAAGCCCTCAACCACTGGAGAAAAGGTAGTACTGCTTCTCCTATTTATTATATATATATATTTAATCCATATGGCCTATACTACAGGAGAAGAAGGAAAAGCATGACATGTGGTTTTTAATTGTACAAAAAGGGATGAATCAGGGAGATTATCTGAGTTTGAACTCAGGTCTTTTGGATCCAGGATCGAGACTCTTCCAATCTACCAACTTCACCCGCATAAAGTTATTTATGTAGAAAACATTTTCAATTTAGTAATGAAAAACATGTCACACACTACGTAAACTCCAGTGACCTTACCATCAACATCGACATCATCCCTTTTTATTAATTTGTTACGCTATATATTTATATTAGTTTAAAAATTAAATGAAAAGGAATAAGTACACACCGTGTATATAGGAGGTAAACAACATGTATCTGTTGGGTTGCCTCCCAGGAAGAAACTTTGTTTTAGGTCATTGGATATACCTACTTACCTTTTCTTTACCTGAGTTGTATGGTGGACGATGTTTCTACCGTGTCGTCTATGTGATGGTAAGCCTTCAACTACTGTCTATTCACCTTGAATGGTTGACCATCCTCTCTAGAAATTTCCACCACTCCATGATGGAATACGTGTATAACTTGGAGTGGTCCCAACCATCATGACTTTAACATCCCTGGGATAATTGAAGACGAGAGTTAAAGAGAAATACCCGATCACCGGGTTGGAAAGATTTACATGAAATCATATGGTCATGAATTGCTCTTGTCTTCTCCCTATACATCTTGGCGTTCTCATATGCCTATAATCTTATTTCATCAAGTTCCGACAGTTGAAACTTTCGCTTCTCTTCATCTGCCTTCAGATCAAAAGTCAAGGCCTTGACGACCCAATAGGCTTTGTGTTCCAACTCTACTGGCAGTTGTCATGGATTTCCATAGATGAGGCGGAATGGGGACATTCCCAGTGGTGTTTTGAAAGAAGTCTGATATGCCCACAAAGCATCATCTAACTTCCTTGACCTGTCTTTCCTCGATGTGTTCACTATTTTCTCCAAGATCTGCTTGAGCCCACAGTTGGAGAGCTCCTCTTGTCTACTGGATTAGGATGATATGGTGTCCCCATCTAATGCATTACTCCATACTTTGATAGTATTACTCTCATCAGTGTGTTTTCAAAGTGGGTCGTTCAATCACTGATAAATACTCGTGGAACTCTGAACCTTCTAAAAATATGTTTCTTTAAAAATCTCAGGACTACCTTTTCCGTGTCGTGTGCTTTAGCAGTGGATTCCACCCAATTCGAGACGTAGTCGATGTAGACCAGGATGTAAGTTTTTCCGAAGGATGGGGTAAAGGGACCCATGAGATCTATGCCCCAAACATCAAAGATCTAGACCTACAGGATGGGGTGTTAGGGAATCTCAGCTCTACGACCCACATTACCTGTTCGCTGGCAGTGATCGCAACTAGATACTAAGGCTCGGACATCTCTATGCATGGTGGAATAGAAAAACCCAGACTGCAAGATCATTGCTATCATACGGTCTGGTCTATGTTGTCCTCCAACTGGTGAGGCGTGACAGAACTCCAGGACACCGTGAACTTCAATCTTCAGGATGCAATGGTGGATCACCCCATCTCCACAGGACCGGAATAGCAGAGGATCTTCCCAGAAGTACCTCTTCACATCAGAGAAAAATCTCTTCCTTTACTGGAAGGAGAGTTTGCGGTGAACGAAACATGTAACTATAAAATTATCAATATCAGCATACCATTGTCTAGGATTTCATTGAATAAAAAGAGGTTCTCATCAAGGAAATCATCCCTGATCTCCTGATCTTCCTCCTTCTCTAAATGAGGCTGGTCGAGGTGGGATAGATGGTCAGGAACAACATTCTCACTCCCTTTCTTATCTCAGATATCCATATCAAATTCTTATAAGATGAGTACCCAGCAGATCAATCAGGGCTTCACATCTTTCTTGTTCAGTGGGTACTTTAGTGCTGTATGGTTAGTATAAAAAATAACTTTATACAACACTAAGTAAGAATGATACCTATCAAATGCAAAAATCACTGGAAGAATCTACTTTTCTATGGTTTTGTAGTTGATCTATGCCTCATTGAGTATCCTTATAGCATAATATATAGGTCAGAAAATCTGGTCAAGCTGCTGGCCCAAGACTGATCCTACTGCATAGTCGCTAGCATCACACATCACTTCAAAGTGTTCCTCCCAGTTGGGAGAAATCATCACTGGAGCATCCACCAGGATCTACTTCAGGTGTTAAAAAGATATGGCACATGTCTCATAAAACTCCAATATGGAATCCTTGGTTATTAGATTGGTGAGGGGCTAGGATCTTTTTGAGAAGTCGCAAACAAACCACCTGTAGAAACTGGCATGCCCCAGGATGTTGCGGATGGCTCTGATAGAAGTCGGAATAGGTAGTTGTGAAATGACTTCTATCTTTTTCGGGTCCACCTCTATCCCCTGTGATGAGATTCTGTGGCCAAGGACGATGCCACTTTGCACTATGAAGTGACACTTTTCCCAGTTCAAAACTAGGTTAGTGTTATCACATCATTTCAAAACTAGTTCTAGGTTGCCACAAACAAGTGGTGAATGATTTTCTGTAAATGGAAAAATCATCCATGAATACCTCCAGGATCTGTTCCGCCGTGTCATGGAAGATAGTCAGCATACAACGTTAGAAGGTGGCGGGGGAATTTCACTCACCAAAAGACATCCTTCAGTAAGAAAACATACCACAGGGGAAAGTGAATGTGCTCTTCTCCTAATCCTCTAGAGCAATGGAAATATGGTTATAGTCAGAATAGCCATTGAGGAAGCAATAGAAGTTGTGTCCTGCTAGTCTCCCTAGAATTTTATCCATGAATGGTAGAAGGAAATGATCTTTCTTCATGGAATCATTCACCTTCCTATAATCCACAAAGACTTGACAGCCCGTGATAGTGCATGTAGGGATGATCTCATTCTTTTCATTTGAAATTACAGTGATACCCCCCTTTTTGGATACCACTTATAGGGAACTCACCCACGGACTATCTGATATGGGATAGATGATTCCTGCATCCAAAAATTTAATCACTTTTTTTTTACAACTTCTTTCATGGGGAGATTCAGGCACCACTTTGGTTTCCAAGATTTCTTGGCACCTTCTTCAAGTATCACTTTGTGGGTGAAAATGGTAGGGATGATTCCCTTCAAATCAGTAACTGTCCACCCAATAGCATGATTTCACTATTTCAGAACTTGCAAAAGTGCATATTTTTTTCTTTTGTGATAGTTTTATGTTAAGTATGATAGGAAATGTTTGATGGTCCCCCAAATACCTGTACTTTAGAGAAGATGGAAGAGGATTCAGTTATAGTTAAGGTGCCTTTAAAATTGAAGGCACAAGTGGTTACATCTTGTCTCGTTCCAGACTATCAGGAACAACTGCACATTGCCAATAATGGCCACCCAGGACTACTAGGAATTGAAAGTCCTCTAGTGCTTCTGTAACTGGAATGTCTGGAATGATAAAGTTATCTGAAGTAAAAGAACATACCAAATAATCCCCTTTTTCTCTCAAATGATCATCCATGGGGGTTATATAATAACATTCCTCATGCTCAGACAATGATGCATACATGAAAGCCTTGAGGACATTGCAGGAAATTCTTTCATCTCCTACTCAGAAAATCAGCTCCCCCGGATGCACGTCGATCAAAACCTTCCTAGTGGTCAGGAAAGGACTTCCTAGTATTATAGGTGCCTCTTGGTCATCCTCCATGTTGTGGATGATGAAATATGCAGGTAGGATCAGCCTACCCACCTTGACCCATACGTCCTCCAATAGTCCCTTCGAATGTTTGATGGATCGATCAGCAAGTTGAAGGGGTACTCGGATAGGCTTGAAATCATTGAGCCCAAGCTTCTTGAAAAATCCAAGGGTCAAGAGGTTCACACTAGACCCTAAGTCACAGAGGGCCTTCCCAAACTCACATGGTCCAATAGTACATGGAATAGTGATGCTACCTGTATCCTGGTGTTTGAGAGGAATTGAATGCTGGACAAATGCATAAAACTACTTAGATAGGGAAATTGTGCCCAGATCCTCCATCTGTCTTTAGTTGGAGAGTATTTCCTTCATGAATTTCACATAAGTGGGAATCCACATCAGTTCCTCTACAAATGGAATATTTATGTGCAGCTTCTTGAATACGTTCATGAATTTTCTGAACTAGTTGTCCAGTTTTCTCTACTTCAATCTCTATGGGAAGGGTAAGGAAGGTTCAAAGGGTTTGACAACCTCCCTCCCTTTATTCTAAGAAGCCTCATTCGGTGGGTTTTTGGATGAAGAGGGGTCTGTATCTGTATATTTTTCATCAACAGGGGGTGTGGGTGCACCTGGCTGTGCTGGTTGGTTTGATTATGATAGCTCTTTTCCACTCCAGAGTGTGACAGCATAGACCTCCTCCCCCGGGTTCTTCTCAGTGTTACTCAGTAGTGTACCAGGTTGCCTTCCCAAGAGTTGGTTTTCCAATTGGCCAATTTGGTTTTCCAGGCCTCGAATTGAAGCCTCCGGGTTTTGGAACCTGGTCTTAGTAGTAGATTTAAATTTGGGCATGAGATCCTCTAACCTTGTGGTGTTATTCTGCTGAGGTGGTTGTTGAGATGGTGGAGGTGTTGGTTGCCTCGGATTCTATGGGCGAGGGTTTTGATACCCTTTCGGCTAATATGGGTCATGTTAGGGTTGTTGCTGCCTCTGGTACTAGTTTTGATAAGAAGGCTAGTTATAGCTGGGTGGTCATTGGGGTGGAGGATTCTACTATTGTTGGCCCCAGCCTGTGTTTTTTTGATCATTCCATGCCAGGTTCTAGTACTACTGGTACTAGTTGGGCCCTCGATTTTTGGAAAAATAACTCACCTCACTTGTTGAAGGGCCTCCAGCAGAACTCAGGCATTCTCTAATGATGTGGTTATCACCAAATTCACTACACACCATATGGTTTTCCATATGTACTTGGGATGCACCCTTTAGATTAGGCGTGTCGATCTTATTAGACACAACATCCAACTGGGCAGCTAGCATAGTAGTTGCATCAATGTTATGCATACCTCGTTTTTGGGTTCTCTGCATAGAATGCCACTGGAAGCTGTTGGCAGACAAGTATTCCAGTAGTTCGAAAAGCTATTTGGGGGATTTTCTCATTACTGTACCTCTGGCAATAGCATCCACCACATAATTTGTATTTGTTTTCAACCCTCCATAGAAGGTTTGGACCTGCATCCATATTGGGAGTCCGTGGTGTGGGCATTTTCACAACATCTCCTTGAAGCGCTCTCATGATTCGTATAATGGCTCTAAGTCTTGCTTCTGGAAGTTGTGGATTTCATTTCGTAGCATCACCATCTTTAAGGTTGGGAAGTATTCAGATATAAACGCCTAGTAAAGCTCCTCCTAGGTGAGGATGGATCATTGCAATAATCCTTTAATCCAGTCTTTCACCTTATACCTTAGAGAAAAGAGGAATAGGCGAATACAAATGGCTTCTGTGGACACTCTGTGGTAGAGGAACATGTCAAAGACCTCTAGAAAATCAGAAATATGGGAATTGGGATCCTCACTGGGTAGACTACTGAATTAAATGGTGTTCTAGATTATTTTCATGATAGCAGACTTGATCTCTAAGTGTTGGGCCTACACCGGTGGATGGATGATGTCTTTTTCAGCTCCATGGATGGATGGAAGGTCGTACTCCATGAGAGTATGATGTAGAGGTGGGTGCTGAGGGAGTGGAGTCAGCATGTGTTGTTGTTCATGAGGGGAATAGTACGACCCTTGACTTGGGTGTAAAAATGGCATCTACTCTGGTTAGAATTGTTGGAGTTGTTGTGTTCCATACCCTGGAGCAAGTAGAGCATGCTGGCTCTAGTTGTCATCTGGACCTAACTGCTATCCATCTCCTTGGAAAGCAGCTAGATTTCCTACCTCGTTCTGTTCCATTGGATTGTTTTGGTTGTGCTCAGTCATGAGGGCTCATTGGCGCCTCAATAAAGTCCTTTTGATCTCTAAATCAATTGGGAAAATCACTGAAGACTTAGCATTCTTGGAACGTGTGAGGTAGCCGCTCATACACTTAACGACCTGCACAATATGAAACACACCAAGCATAAACGATAAAAAAGAAAGATAAAAACAAATAAGATTAGAAAAGGATTTTTTTGGGAATTTATAATTTTTATTTCCACTAATATTTGATACAAACTAAATGGAAATAAGAACAAAATTAAATTTTCTTTGATTCCCCATCAACGATGCCAAAATTTAGAGAGTCATTTCACCGAAGGTATATTATCTGTGTCTCAAATTATTTTTACCCTAAAAAGTATAGCACCAGTAAGGGGTCGATCCAAAAGGAAAATAAAGTTATTCTTGTCTTTTTGAACTTAGTTTGTATTTTTTTCTTAGTGAAGTGTGCTGAATTTAGAGTCGATTTTTATTGTTTGGATAAATATAATAATTGGTTTTAAGTTTCTTTTAAAAAATTACTTAACGGAATAAAATTAAATACATGAAAATTGGTATTTATTCAAATGAGGAGATAAATTCATTGGGGTTATGGATTTATGAGAATTTTATTATTAAATAAAATTACTTATGATGTAGTGTTGTTTATAATAACCCAACACTCTGGGATTCAATTTGTAATAAAATTTCCTTGGTCCGGTAAACTTATCTTTAGAGATGAAGAAAAAAACTCCTTGACCCAGTAGTTAGTGTTTCACAGTTCTTTATTTGTCTTAGTCTATTTTGAGTCAATGATTAATTCAAATGGTCATGAAATTATTCGTCGGTACTCTTCTTTTGAATCTCGAAAAATTCTACCCTTGGTCTGGTTCAGAATTTCTAGTGATAAGATGAAGTAATTTAAGAAGAATAATAAGATGTTAATAGAAAAAACACATTCATAACAACTAATTTAAATTAAAACTCATCATCTCCCACAACCCCAACACATTGGGTATTTAGTTACACATAGAGGTAAAGATGAGCACAAAACTCTTGATACCTGATGTGATCATGATTGAAACTTCTAGGGGGAAGTGATTATCCAGTAGATGGTAGGATGAAAGTAGTATGAAAGTAGAACTTATTCCTTTCATACTTTCAACCCTTTCTCTCCACAATTTATCCTCACACAACACCCCCTTAAATAAGAGGACAAGGCCTCCTTTTATAGAAAATATAACTACATGGAATATGAAAAAAGTACACGGTGTGTACTTTTCTCAACATGCTTTTGCCTTTTTTTTCTGCCGGTAGGCGGCCTAACACGCTGTCGTTGAATTGGAACATGGCGCCTCCTGGTAGGTAGCTATACACGGCATGTAGCGCCACCATAAATGGCATGTAGTCTCATTGTTTGGCCACCAAAAACTTATAGAAAGGTCTACATGGTGTGTATAAGTTAATCACAACTTTTTCCCTTCATCCGGCCACATGGGCATGTAGACTTCTTCTCATCCTCCAACTGCTTCTAGAAGGGTGTACACAGCGTGTAAAGTGTGAACACGACACCTACCAACTTCTAATTACATGCGAATGTACTTGTCCTGGTCAATAAGTATCTGATTCTCGATATACACGACGTTCAATTAAGTACACACCGTTTAGTTTGTAAATTATTCTCAGTTCTCCCCTATTTTGTGTATTTTCCCATAAATCTCTTGAAAATGAACAAGATCACCAAAATCAATGTATTTGTTCCCTAAGAAGTAGGTAATTAATGAAAACTTGTTCTTATTTACAATAAAGTTTGTGAAACTGTATACACAAATTGGGTACATCATTGGGGCATAATACATTCATAAAATTATTCATTATTACAGAGTAGATACTAGACAAGCAGTATTCATTTCATGCAAAATATAAAACTTTTCACAAAAAAACATGATTTCTTTGACAACTCTTCAAACATTTAACGTGTATTACTTTATTTTCCTACACACCCTTATAACATAAATAAATCATTTAAAAACTTTGTATGAGCACAAAAATCTTAGTAATGGATATAAAAAGAAGGAAATAGCACATTAGTCCTTGAATACTTGTAACGTATGAAAACATTTTCAAAAGAAATACTTGTCACCCAAATATATATAATTACTTTGTAAAACATGAGATTTCCTCAAGATTCCCACCAAACCTAAGTAAATTAATAGAACTATAAAGGTATATTGGGATCATTACTTACATAATATTGTAATCCTCTCGGCTACCATATAATTTGTAACCCTCATGACTACCTTACAATTTGTGTAACCATCGTAGTTACACTTGGAGCAACCATATAGATGACCTCCAACTTACACATACCCAATGCATTGAAGGGATATATAGTTCCTACCCTTAATAGTAAACAATGACCATGAAACAGAACATAATAATATAACATAAATAATAGAATAAAAACACTGTTTTTGAATTTCATAAAACAAAATTTTAAAAGAGGATTTTAAAAGAAAATACCCTTACATAAATCATATAATAGAAGCGAGACATAATAGAGTGGATGGAATACTGTAAATATATATAATTAAACATAATGAAAAAAAACCCATCACACAAAAAATTTTAATACCACATAAATAACGATGTATATGGTTAACCCAAATAATGGAAACCAGGTTAAGAATTCCCTTACCTTGGGTTTGTCTTAATTCCAACACATTTAAAAATCCTGTATAATGGTTAAAAGAGTTTTATTAATATCTTATAGAATAATATACATCTTTATAATACTTTATGTGATAATTTCATTAAATCATTTCATCCTTAATTTGTTTATATTTTGTTCCTTGCATTGTTCTAGGTGTGTTATTTACATGTTTTCCATGATCGGCTCATGATGGATGTTCTTGTCAATTGGAAGTGAAACAACAGGATTTGAATGGAGTGGTATTAAAATATTTCTAGAATATATAAATTATACCATTTATCAATTTTAATTCTGAAATGAAGATGATTTATAAGTTAAAACATTAATGATGTTTGTTTAGATCATTTTAGTGGTTCTTTGGTAATAACAACCTCATTTTGTTTTATAAATTAAATCCAGGTGTAAAAAATAATTATAGAACCATGGATGATAAATAATACATATATTATAACCTGGTTCAACCATAAAAGTGGTTTCATGACCATACTTGAAGGAATTAAAGAAAATTTAAATCACATCCTCTATGATGTCAGTAATTCGACACATCAAGGACAATGTTTTTAAGTCATTGAATAAGTGGGGGAAAGATGAAGAATGATGATGAATTTTCTATGAACTTGAGAACATAAAAAATATAAAATATTATGGATCTTTAATTCCTCTTGGATAATAAGAGGTAAGGAAATAAGAAGAAAATAAAGGAGCTCAAAATAAAAGAAGAGTTGAGAAATCCCTTATGAAATTTCAACAACCTAATGACGTCGTTTAAAATTTCATAAATTATTTGGGTGAGAGAAAAGGGGTATCTCATCATTATTACATAATATGGGAAGTAATGGGTATATGGATTGGCATATCCAAACATAATCCAAATGAAATTAAAATAATAACATAAAATTAATGAAAAGAAAGAAAACAAAATAGGATGTTTACCTCTTGATCTCTTCTCCTTGAGATCCTTCTTAAGGCCTTGAGTTTTGGCCTTTTGGGGAGACCATAAGCTCTAGGACGTGGGGAATTATCTTGGGAGTAGTATTGGGTAGAATGTAGGTATGGATAAAGTCTTGGGAGGTGTGGGAGGAAGAGGGAAATGAGGGTGGTATTTATAGTGGAGGGAATGGGGTATTTTTCATTATTGTGATCATTATTATAATATTTTTTCTAAAGACATTAAATAGTATTAATTAATGTTACCCTAAATAATAATAATGGCATGTGAGTTCGAACTAGGTGGTTTAACATCACTTATGATGTCATAAATAGTGTATTTAACTGATGATTTGAATATACAGTATTTTACTGTATTTCACTATTCATCGAAAATTCAAGAATTTCATAAAAATCCCAAAAATTCACCCTTACCATTTTTCGACGTGTAGAATTCAAAAATGAAGTCCATTTTTTGAAAATAATTTTCTTAAATATTATTAATTTAATTTTTAAATAAAATCATACTTAATTCAAAAATTTATAATTTAAACACTATAACTGCTTTTATATCACACTGAAAAATTAACCAAGATCTCATTATCTTAAATCCTTAAGAAAATAAAATATTAATAAAATATAATATTCATTAGGTTTATATTACTATCCATATTACTATTCATAAGGGTATGTTACTATTCACCAAAAATCAAGTTGGTTCCATTAGACTCCCAATAACTTACCAAACATAATTGTAGATGACCGTTTTCCATAATTCAAAACATTGAAGTGGAAAAATTATTTTTAAAGGCTAGTTATGTATATCTACTAAAATAATCATGAATTTCAATTTATTTTTAGAAAACCTTCGGATGTTACAATAAGTGTCCCATCATAGTATGTTATCCAATAATAGAACATTATTTTAGAATATGATCATAGCACATCAAGGTTCTCATCATAGTAAGGAACTTCTATGACCAAATAAATGTGTTGCATGCTCTAGGGAATTATTGAGTCATGAAAAAAAAAATGATATGTAATAATAAGTTTTATTAACATCCAATCCATAGAATATTCATGTAATAAAAGTGAAGATAGTTGGTCCTATGACACAAACTCCAACAGTACACCAACCTTGTTTGGAACATGATTGATCTTCCTAAAGGGGTGATGTAACATACATAATTTAAATGAAATATATAAATATATGTTGACTAAGTTTCTTGGATTGAGTAAAAAACATATATTGGTAAAGTATTAAATATTTTTAAAATGGAGAACACCAATAAGGGTTCTTTATTAGTGTTTCATGACACGTATGTTAGTAAGATTCAAGATCCTTATGAAGAGTCAGAAAGAATGGATAGGATTATTTATGCGTCCACCATAGGATCTGTCATGTATGTCATGTTTTATATTGAACCTAATATTTCTTATGGTTTTAGTATGACAAGTAGATACCAATCATGTAACAGCCCGAGATTTTATGAAAAATATTCTTTTTAATTTTATTAATGTCTTGTGTTGTACGCTACACCAAAAGGAGCTTGCACAACACACATCCTTGACTTGCCTTGCATTACACACAATCGTGACCTTCCTCGATAGCGTGTGTAGTACGCAATACCGAGTTTCACTAAACAACGATATGCTAGCCGTTATGAATAGTAATAACCACCTTTTAAAATTTTAGAAATTTTAGCTCCCAAAATGGACTTCATTTTTGGATTCGGAGTATCGAATTTAGCCTAAGCTGAAATTTTGGTACTTTTCGGATAACTTTCATATTCTGATGAACAGTTAAAATTACTAAATTATAATTAAAAACAACTTTTTTAATCAAAAAAATTAATAGTGATAAATTATTAATTTGAGTGGTTTTAAAGTATATTTAGAATATATTTTTACAATTTAATACAATGTTGGTCATTGGATGTAATTTCACATTTAAACCAGACATAAACAAGTGTCAATCTTTTGATAGATATTGTTTCTTAAAAACACGCTATTTGTTTTAACAGCGGGATTTAATTATAAAATTAATTAATGCAACTTTTATGTTATGAATTTGGTAAAATAGACTTCATTTTTGAATTCGGAATATGAAATATAGCTTAGGATGAAATTTTGGCATTGTTCTGAAAAACATCAATTTTTGATTAATAGTGAAACTACTAAGTGGTAGTTAAAAAACTGAATTTTTCATAAAACTTAATTTTACCGCTTCTGTGAATGAAATTTCAAAAATCCGAGAAACACGGTTGATGTCAGTAAGTAAAATGTGGTTCAATGAGATGAAAATAATTTTTGGTGAATAGTAACTTTTTACTTTTATTTACCACGGTTAAAAGTAAATAGGGTAATTAAGGGTAAAAATGATATTAATATTACCCTAACACATGTCCTAATCCTATTAGAAAAGTGTATCTCGACCAAAAACAACCTTAAGTGTAAAATATTATCATTTAGTACAACTTGGATTAGATTAGGACATTTATTATTATTTAATTCAAAGAAGAGTTAAAAGAGTTAAAATAAAAGTTTATTTAATAAAAAAATTTTAATATAGGGTTATACATAAGATAAATTCGATTGTAAATATTAATTAGAAATATAAAAAGATTTCCTACATAATGGTATTTTATTTGTAATTTTTAGACATCAAATAAGTTAATTTATTTATGACAAAAAGATGATGCAGTAATTATCTTATTAATTAAATATTGACATAATTGATATTATAAATAACCAAATAAATTTAATTTAAGACTATTTATGAATTCCACTAATTTTCTAGGTTACTATGATATATTAGTGTTGATTTAATCAACTTGGTTCGAACATATAATTCTGTTATGACTTTCACAAAAATCATATATCAAATAGTGTCAAAATTGACACCAAATAGTTTTTAAATCAAATATTATATTATTAATTATTATTTTGTTCCTAAAAATCTAAGGTTCAGACAAATGACTTAGATAAGGATATATATATATTAATAATAAACAATTTGGGGTTCGTTTGGCATGTTATAGTAAGTGTATTAACCATATAGTGTAAGAAAACAAAAAGACACGGTAAAAGTTAAATTATTTAACTTAAAGTTAAATCTAATTGATAAGGTTAAAATAATAACCTAAACTTGTCTAAATCCTATTGGTTGATAGGATTTCGACCCATCCCCACTTTAGCTTCGAAATAAGACCCTTTGGAACCATTATAAACCGATTTTGACCTTAATATAAAATAATATTTTGAGATATTCCTAAGGTGCCCCTCTCCTCCCTTATAAAAGGGCACCTCCTCCCTCTCTTCCTCACACAACTTTGAGCCTTAAAGCTCGCCCAACCCCTGCCAAAATCCCTTCTCCACTTCCCTAGTATCATCCTAGAGGTCCTGGTCTTCTTCAAAGACCATCCTTAGTTCTTTAAGTGGAGGCTAAGAAAAGGCGCGTCAAAAAGAGGAGGTTCAGACACTTACGAAGCAAATCAGACCTAAGGTAAGGAAAATATCACATTCTCATTTTTATCCGAGATTGTTTATACTTTAGTATTTACTGGGGTGTATTTTATCATCCACATCCATGTTTCCTCAATATGTAATATTATTTCCATTCACATACAATTGTTTAAATCCTATTTTACCCTTCAGTGAGTTTTTAGTAAAAGATATGAACGGAATCTTTTGTCGTTTTTCGTACGAGGTACTTTTTTTGACTTTTCCAACAAAAGTATGGGAAGAATGTTTTTTTTAATTTATACGGCATGAATGTATTTTTAAAACATTATTTCAAAGAATCTTCCTTTACAAGTTTTCATGTTTATTTTTAATCAACTTCTTTTAGTTTAAAGTTGTATGACATGTTAAGAAAGGAAAAATGTTTTTGAAGAAGAAAGGATATTTTCCTCAAGAATGGAGTTCAAGTTTTTAATCAAAATTATTTTCCATCTAAGATAATAAAGGGTACTATTTTTATCCCTATTATTACATTGATTTGATTATGTTGTGATGGAATTATTTTTAGGAATTCCTTTATTGTATATGAATTGTTTTATGATGTCATGATGTTTAAGATTCCCATTTTTATTACATGGGTTATGAAATGATGTATGATTTATGATTTTGTGGCACACATAAGAATGGTATCATTATGAGATGGGTGGGACCTATATCTCCTTCCAATGCATTGGGTAAAGATTTCATATCTCATGAGATAGACATGGCTGGAATGATAGGTTATACCGGTTCAGTGAAACAGGACTGAAACGAGGGTGACTCGATTCAGAAAGGCACATTGTCCACTAAGATAGTCTTGGCAATGAGTCATGACTAACAAGAAATGATTCACTATGATTATGTGTGTATTCCACAAAGTTTCATGTTTTATGTTATGCTTATTGGGATTTCATTTCACTACTATGATTTATCCAATGTTATGAAATTATGCTCTCTTTTGCAGGATAAGATTTCCAAAAGTTATGTTCTTATGAATATGATGTGATTGATTTTTCTTTTGTTTACCCTTATTGAGAATTTGAGCTCACACTTTTATGTTTTCTTTTCCCCAGGATATAAAGAAAGGATTTAGGAAAAAAAAGGGAAGATCTTTATGGGAGATATTGAAGATCTTTCACCACGATTAGAAGATTACGTTCCGAGTTTCCAAAGACACTAAACTATTACGATCCTTGTGTGTGTGTTTTTGTTATGTACTAAGTATTACACAAAAGTAATGTAATGTCCATGTACGATAAGCTTTGGGTCTCTACAGTTGGTATCAGAGGAAAGGTTTAGTCAACCTTTGGAAACTAGGATGCGAGAACTTTAGTGAGATCCCTAGAGATATTTCTAAGGTATGTCTAGGGATGCCTCTAAGGTTAAGTATACATATAGGTTATAGTCCTAGAATTACTCTAACGATCTTAGAATTTAACCTAAGATGTTAGATATTAGGGGTACTTCCCCTTTACTATGTTGTTTTCTCTAGCATGATTTTTGCCTCTCACAGAATTATTTTTGTGTTCTAGTTAATGGAGGGAACCAAAAGGAATTCGGTTAACATTGAATCCAATGGAAACATTGGTGACTATGAGAAACAAAATTGTGTAATGCCTAGAGAGAAAGATATTGTGATTATTCCAAATTAGTCATCGCGATATATGATTAACAAGGTGAAATTTAGTGGTATGCCTAATTCATCAAAGAAGAGAAAGATAGACTGTTATGCATGTTCGCATGTTGAGGAGCATAAAGAAAGGAAGATTGAGATTTCTAAAGAAGGGAAGAAGAACCTTGAGGAATACCTCAAATGGAGGGACCGATGTTATCTGTGTGGAGAAAAGGGTCATAGAGTGACAGACTGTTATGTAGTTCAATGTGTTATTTGTGGAGAACATGGGCATTACCCAACTCAATGCCCTGACCTAAAAAGTTACTTCTAAATCAAGTAAGGACTTATTCCAGGACAATAATTGAAGAGGATGGATTGAAGTGTTTATGTATTGGTATTCACGAATAACGTTGTTGAGGTACTTTTATTGTGTATTAGAATATTGTTGTATTATTCTATTGTAGTTTTCAATAATCTTAAGGTACCGGTAACCATGAAAAGTGATTCAAATATTTTTGAAAGTAGATGATATGCGCATAATGAAGGGATAATGAGAAAATGAAATGTTTTATAGTATTCATGAGCTCATGATTCATATAAGGACAAAGTGATATCATGGTTTGAGTATATAGAATTTTGAGGATTTCGGTATGTGAAAAGTGTTAACTTTTAACTACATTCAAGTTTTCACTATAGTTCAATGGGTATTCAAGAGAATACATTATTAAGGCCTTTGAATGTTTTGAATGTGACCAACAATACATATCTTAGGATATATGGGGATCAACGATGGTATTAAATCTCTGGTAATCGTTTTCACTATATTATGAGAGTGGACTGAAGTATTATGGATAAGCCTAAAGATTGTAATGGATTATGTTGGACATAAGTTAGGATAAAACGTTTTTCGATATTATTGATGAGATGTTATAGTAATACAGCTTTAGAAAAAGGACAACCTACAGGACGGGCGACTGCCCATCGCGTCGGACAAGGCTGTGGAAATCGAACCCACAATCGAAGTGCGACTGGCCTTTATCGCCTACCACTGTCCTACAAGAAGTCCCTGTTTAGTAGAAACTAGTTTTATTATATTAAGCAGTATGATATATGAAGTATAAGTCCATTTTAGGAACCATATATGATTAATCTCACTATAGATCGACTTATGTATATAATTTTTGCTAACCTTTTGTTTAAGACAGATGGAATGACCTGTCATTCTATCACATGATCTGCTAACACTTCACGAATAACAAAGTCAACTTCATTTATTTAAGAGATGAAGTGGAAATTGTTCAAGGCACGAACAACAGTGATATTGTACCAAAATAAAGTAAGTATTTATTCTAATGCAAATTTCCAACTTTAGGGAAATGATCTTGAAAACCAAAAATGTTGTCCTAGTGATCTTATACCTGATGAATCAGATGGTACCTTATATCATCACAAATCTATGGATTTGTGATTACTGGCTTTTCCATAGCCATGTTCTCTACCACTCTCCATCAGAACATGATGGTTAGATTTCTCTTCCATATCCATATTTTCACCTATGTGGAAACCCAGTGATTAGTTTATTTGGGTAATCGTTACATTTCATACTTTAGTTTTTAAATCCAAGTTTTGGAATTCTTTTTTACGATGTGGGTTTCTATTAAAGAAACTTTCTAATAGTAAACCATTTATAACCCCGACGAATTTCGAGGGCGAAATTCCTTTTAAGGGGGGTTGAATGTAACAGCCCGAGATTTTATGAAAAATATTCTTTTTAATTTTATTAATGTCTCCTGTTGTACGCTACACCAAAAGGAGCTTGCACAACACACATCCTTGACTTGCCTTGCGTTACACACAATCGTGACCTTCCTCGATAGCGTGTGTAGTACGCAATACCGAGTTTCACTAAACAACGATATGCTAGCTGTTATGAATAGTAATAACCACCTTTTAAAATTTTAGAAATTTTAGCTCTCAAAATGGACTTCATTTTTGGATTTGGAGTATCGAATTTAGCCTAAGGTGAAATTTTGGTACTTTTCGGATAACTTTCATATTCTGATGAATAGTTAAAATTACTAAATTATAATTAAAAACAACTTTTTAAATCAAAATAATTAATAGTGATAAATTATTAATTTGAGTGGTTTTAAAGTATATTTAGAATATATTTTTACAATTTAATACAATTTTGGTCATTTGATGTAATTTCACATTTAAACCAGACATAAACAAGTGTCAATCTTTTGATAGATATTGTTTCTTAAAAACACGCTATTTGTTTTAACAGCGGGATTTAATTATAAAATTAATTAATGAAAATTCTATGTTATGAATTTGGTAAAATAGACTTCATTTTTGAATTCGGAATATGAAATATAGCTTAGGATGAAATTTTGGCATTGTTCTGAAAAACATCAATTTTTGATGAATAGTGAAACTACTAAGTGGTAGTTAAAAAACTGAATTTTTCATAAAACTTTATTTTACCTCTTCTGTGAATGGAATTTCAAAAATCCGAGAAACACGGTTGATGTCAGTAAGTAAAATGTGGTTCAATGAGAAGAAAATAATTTTTGGTGAATAGTTGTAACACCCCAAACTTCCACTGTACGTTTCCCTTCGAATAATCGATAGCGTGTGTTGTACGCAACCTCGAGTTCTAACACACACCACAACTAATTAAACTTGCCGTTGTGAATAGTAATACCTACTTTTTGAAATCATATATATTTTATATTTCAAAATGGACTTCATTTTTGGATTCGGAATATTGAAATTAGCCTAGGGTGAAATTTTGGTACTTTTCGGATAACTTTTATATTTTGATGAATAGTGAAAATTACTAAATTTTAATTAAAAACAACTTTTTTAATCAAAATAATTAATAGTGATAAATTGTGAATTTGAGTGGTTTTAAAGTATATTTAGAATATATTTTTACCACTTATTATAATGTTGGTCATTGGACATAATTTTACAATTAAACCGAACATAAACAAGTGTCAATCTTTTTATAGTTATTATCTCTTAAAAACACGCTTTTTGTTTTGACAGCGGGAATTAATTTTAAATTAATTTATGCCACTTCTGTGTTTTGAATTTAGGAAAATGGATTCCATATTTGGAATCAGGATGTTCAAATTGTGTAAATAGGTAACTTTTATTTTTAGACATTATGAATAGTTACTGTGGTAAATATTTTATTTACCATGGTTAAAGGGTAAATCCGGTAAATAAGGGTTAAAAAATAATATTATAATAATACAAAATTACCCTAAAACGTGTACTAACATTATTGGTGGACACATACCCGACCATGGGCATCCTTGGGTCAATTTGGGGACCCCTTAGAGCCATTTGTATGTGGTAGGGACACATTATATTAATAAAGTTAAAATAAAAATAAAAATGGCATAAGCTTACATCTTTTAGAAGAACAATTTTTACATAGGGTTATACATGTTGGATTTTCGATTATAAATATTCATTAGAAAGCTAAAAAGATTTCCAACATAATTATGTTTTATTTATAATTTTTAGACATTAAATAATGTATTTTATTTATGACACAATGATGATGCAGTAATTACTAAAATAGTAAAAAATTAACATAATTGATATTATAAATACCCAAATAAATATAATATGAAACTTTTAATGAATAACACTAATTTTCTAGGATAATATGATATATTAGGATTGATTTAATTGACTTTTTTCGAAGTAATCAATCTGTTATGAGTTTCACAAAAATCAACTATTGAATAGTGTCAAAATTGACATAAAAGAGTTCTTAAAACAAATATTATATTATTAATTGATATTAAATTCCTAAAAATCTAAGGTTCGGCCAAGAGACTTATCTTATGATAGGTTAATCATTAATGGACCACTTGGGAGTCCCTTGGATTTATATAGTATGTTTATTAACCATATTATATAAAAATACAAAGAGACATTGTAAAAGTGAAACTAATTAACTTAGAGTTAATACTTAAAGATAAGGTTAATATAAGTACCCAAACCTATCTAAATTATATTGGATGAGTTGTTTTCGACCTACCCCCACCTCATCCTATGAATAGTCAACTTTGGAGCCTTTGGAAACCGAATATGAATTTATTATAAATTAATATTTCTAGCTTTTCCAAAAGTGCCTCTCACCCCTCTTATAAAAGGGCACTCCTCCTTCTCTTTTCCTCACACCTCTCAAGCCACTTGGCTCGTCCAAACCCTGCCCAAATAAGCTCCCCAAATCCCTCTCCTCCTCCTTGAAGCTTCCCCTTAGGTAGAAAGAATTTCAATAAGTCCTTTGGTTCCAACCAAAGTGAGTTACCTAGATTAAAGGTAACGATTTCTCTTAAATTATTTTCATTTATTTTGCTTCTCCAACCCCCAAACTCTTTTTATTTCCTTTCTTTTGTAACAACACCAGTATCCTCAATATACTAGGATGTTGTTATAAGAAGTATTCAAACTACACATACACACAACTCCATCTAATGGATGATGAACATAATGTTTCTGTGGATGGCAAACTAACGCCTCACGAAACGATGATTGTTCAAATACATCTTACCGCCTCTCATGGTGGCCATTATGATGGAACTATAATTAAATATGATATTAATGATATATATTTTATATATAAGCTTCTGTAATTCCATTTTATTTCATACCATTATTCGTTTCATGTTGTATATACATACGATAAATTCATTTGAGGAAGTGCGGACTACCGCCCCCTTAAAATGATATTACTCGTTCATACCACACATGGAACGTATAAAGGATGGTGTTAATGAACTTAAGTAACATATATAAAATATTATATTATACTGGAATAGTAATATACTTATGTATCATTTGGATTTGATTCTTTTAAAATAAAAATTAAATGGAAGTAGCGTTCGTGCGTACGTACGGACTACCGTCTCCACGAACGCGATGAGATTCATTCTCCATCGTATCCATTAAAGTATAATTATCATTTGATGATTTAAAAATGATGTTTAAGGACTAGATATCATTCTGGATATGAATAATATACAACAACCATGGCTTATGTAACAAAACATATAAAAGAAAATGAGTAAGTTAACTCCCGAAACGACGATAATTCTAAGATATTATTAACAAATCAATGTTAAAAGACCATATATGATATCATATTATTATATATGATTCCTGTATAATTTAATAACAACTATTTCACCATTATACAGGAGGTTATCCTACCCCAACCGAGGAAAAGTACAAGGTAAGGGTTATTTCACAATCTCTTCATTATCCGAGGATGTATTATACGTAATAATCTACTGGGATCTCTTTATCATCCACATCCATGTTTCTTCGAAATGTATTTCAAAACATTTTTACTATTTACAAGAATATGGGTTAAAGTCATTTATACCCTTGTTTGACTTTTTATAAGAGGTTTATAAAGGAATCTTTCCGTCGTTTTCAAAACAAGGTCCCTTTTAACCTTTTCGACAGAATTGAGGTAAGAATGTTTTTTTAACTTATACGGCGGGTGCGGTTATTTTCCGCCGTTATAAAATCGTCGAAGCTTTCCATACAAGCTTATAAGAATATTTTCAAAGAAAATGTTTTATTTTATATGGATCTTAAATGATTTCAAAATAAAAGGAGATACTTCTTTAAAAAGAATTTTGATTTCATCTATGTCAACAACCTTTGATGGATTTTAAGATGATTTGAAGTTGATTTATTATGATACAAAACTTCTATATTGTATTGAAGGTTTTGTGATATGTTTGACTGTGGATGTGCTATTTTTATACCATTCATAGTTTATGGTGAAATTATTGACATTTCGTATGCTAGTTTTAATACGAATGTTTATGTTATGTATAAACCTTTTCATATGGGAATGCATTGGACTTAATAAGTGACGGGTGGAGCCCGCTATAGCTCCTCGATGCATTGGTAGGTCTCATGAGACAAAATAGTGTCTTGGCACAAGGCCTTGACAAAATCATATTTGTAGTCTTGGGACGAGGCCTTGGCTATGTGGTTATGATAGTCTGGAATTATGCATTCCAACATTATGAAAGTGGTTATTGATATTGCATGTGATTATTCGATTAGTAGAATATCCATGTGAATAAGTAAATGGCATTATTTCATTTTAATTTTTCCATACTATGTTGATGTTCAATTTTAAAAGGCTTTTGTTTTAGTAATTCATTGCCATAAATGTTTATGATTATTTTGAATGTTCCGCTATATTGTTATCCTTACTGGGCATTTGAGCTCACCCCTTTTCTATGTTTTATTTTTCCCAGGTAGTGAAGAAGTAAATTATGAATGACTTGCAGGGATATTATGAGGGGTTAATAGTGTGGATATGAAGACTTTGTTGTTGTAGTAGTTTTTCACTTTGAAATGTAATGTAAAACTTTATGATTATATCTAGTGTTTCCAAGGCTACTAAACCAATCGGTCTTTCGGGATTTGATCTTTCTTGTGATCATGCCAATGTTACGAAGTAATGCATCGACTCTGGGTAGCTGGGGTTGGGGCGTTACAGTTGGTATCAGAGGAAGTTTAGTACAAACCTTGGAAGCTAGATTTAGATAAACTCTGATTAGAGCACGTAGACCTAAGATGAACTTTGAGGATTAGTATAGAAGAAATTCCTAGAATTTTGGTATTGTAGAGATTTTGTGATTTTTCAGAGCAATACATCCTTGTCTGGATACGAGCAGGTAGAGGCGGCTCTGGCACAGATGTACCTAGGGGTAAAACCTGAAAACACCGCTTTGAGCAAGACTCGAACGGGAACTGGTGCACGACAACGGGCCTTGCTGCACTCTTGGTTACGACACTCCCGGGGGATATGCTTAGGATAACTCTCATTTTCTTTACAAATCATTATGAAGGGTTTATGAGTATATACTTCCTCAAAGAAAACATTTTTATGATTATGGATTATATCCATAAAAAGTTCAATTTATGTTAAGTTTTTTATAAGTATAGGATTATGTATTTTGATTCATAAACTGATCTAGTTTATGCCATTGTTTAGAAATAGCGCCTAGTGGAAGAAATGGAAACCGTATCAATGCACGCACTCCATGTAGGGATTTCCCTCCTGCTCAAGATAATTATAGTGGGGCTGGTGATGCAACTGGTGCTGATCTGCTAATCACCATACTGGGACAACTTACTCAGGTTATGAATAATAACCTTACCCGTATGGAGCACCCTGATCCGCAGCGTGGAGGATCAATGTTAGATCGATTCATGAGGCAACAACCACCAACGTTCAATGGGAATACAAATCCCTTAGTAGCTGAGCAATGGATATTTTCCCTAGAGAAAATATTTCAGGCTTTGGGGAGCAGTGAAAGGGAAAAAGTTATCATGGCAGTTTACCGCCTCACTGGAGATGCTGATCAATGGTGGTCATTGATTCAGAACATGAAGGAAGATGATGAAGTATCAAATATGGAATGGAGGGAGTTCAAAGATCTGTTTTTAGAAAAATACTTCCCTCGCGACCATCGAGCAGATATGGAAAGGCAATTTCTGAGTCTGAGACAAAAGGAGGATGAGAATGTCACAAAGTATGAGGCTAACTTTACAAGGTTAGCGAGGTACGCTGGTGATTATATTCGTAACCCAAGAAGTAAGATTGATCGTTTCTTTGATGGGTTAAAACCATTTCTCCATCGAGCATTAGTCTCACAATCCTTTTCATCGTACGAAGACATTGTCTCATGTGCTATCAAGACCGAAAAGGAATTCTCTAAGTCTTATGACTTTAAAGCAAAGCAAGAGAAGAAGAGACCTGCTGATCAATCTGGGAATGGAAATAAGGGGAAGAAGGGAAAGGTTGAATATCCATCTTGTGGTAAATGTGGGAAGAAACATCCTAGTAATTTCTTGAAGGGAATGGGAGTCTGTTACAAGTGTGGTGAAAAAGGCCACCAAGCTCATGATTGCAAGGGGATGAAGGAAGCTACCAACGTTCAGTGCTACAATTGCAGGGAGATGGGGCATTATGCAAATGCATTCCCTAAGCGTCAGGAGAACTTACCTCAGAAAAGGCCAAGGGATCAAGGCCAGGCTTATGCTATCACTACTGGAGAGGTAGAAGCTCCGAAAGATGTGGTGGCAGGTAATTTAATGGTTTCCTCAAGTTTAGCAAATGCATTATTTGATTCTGGATCATCGCATTGTTTCATATCTTCCCAGTTTGCTAAGAAAATTAGATATTTCCAATTTGATTTAATAAGGGAGTTGTCAGTTAAAACTCCTAAGGGAAGTATCATTGCAACAAAGTTTTGTGAATCAGTCCCCATTAGAGAACATAAATTTTCTTTATCTGCTGATCTCATCGTCATACCTATGATTGAGTTTGATATAATCCTCGGTATGGACTGGCTTTCGGACTATGATGTGAATATTTATTGTAAGAAGAAAGAGGTTACGATTCTTGATGATAATGATAAGGAACACCTTATTTTTAGAGCAGAATCGTCACCACCTAATTCTTATTTAGATCCACCCCTAGTAGCACAACTAAATTCAATTATGGGGGAGGAAGAGAATGAAGTAACTATCGGTGAGGAAAGGAATGTTCAAATAGAGGATGTACTTGTTGTGAAAGAATTTGTAGATGTATTTCCGGAAGATTTACCTGGACATCCTCCAGAACGAGAAGTTGAGTTTTCCATTGATTTGATTCCTGGATCAAGGCCTATATCGAAGACCCCTTATAGAATGGCCACTGTAGAGTTAGTCAAACTAAAGAAACAACTAGAGGAATTGAGTAATAAGGGATTTATTTGCCCTAGTGTTTCTCCATGGGGAGCCCCTGTTCTTTTTGTTAAAAAGAAAGATGGATCTATGAGGTTATGTATCGACTACAGGGAGATCAATGCTATAACGATAAAGAACAAGTATCCCCTACCTCGTATTGATGATTTATTTGACCAACTGCATGAAGCTCAATACTTTTCAAAGATTGACCTTCGATCTGGATACCATCAGTTGTGTGTGAAGAAGGAAGACATTCCGAAGACAGCATTTCAAACCAGGTACGGGCATTACGAGTTTACTGTAATGCCGTTTGGATTGACTAATGCACCCTCTGTATTCATGGATCTGATGAATAGAGTTTTCAAGGAGTATCTCGATGAATTTGTGGTGGTATTTATTGATGATATCTTGGTATACTCAAAAACCTACGAAGATCATGAAAATCACTTGCGCATTATCTTGAAGACTCTGAGGAGGCATGAATTATATGGGAAGTTTAGCAAGTGTGAATTCTGGCTTCAGGAGATTTCTTTTCTTGGCCATATTGTCTCTAAAGATGGAATCTCTGTTGATCCTTCTAAGACCAAAGAAATCCAAGAATGGCCAGCACCTACGAGTATAACTGAGGTACGCAGTTTTATTGGTTTGGCAGGTTATTATCGACGTTTCGTCCAGAATTTTGCCCGATTGGCAAGCCCATTAACGAAGCTCACACGTAAAGGGGTTAAATTTGTTTGGACAAAATATTGTGAAGAATGTTTCGAATAACTGAAGAGAAGATTAGTCAATTCTCCTATATTGACTTTACCATCGGGGAATGATGGGTTCGTTATTTATAGTGATGCATCGAAGAAAGGACTTGGCTGTGTCCTTATGCAGAATGATAGAGTTATTGCCTATGCATCACGACAGTTGAAAATTCATGAACAAAACTATCCTACTCATGATCTCGAGTTAGCAGCAGTGATCTTTGCTTTGAAGATATAGAGGCACTACCTCTATGGTGAAAAATGTGAGATTTATACTGATCACAAGAGTTTCAAGTATATTTTCTCACAAAAAGAACTCAACATGAGGCAAAGGAGATGGCTTGAATTACTCAAGGATTATGATTGTACGATACACTACCACCCAGGGAAAGCAAACAAGGTGGCAGATGCTTTGAGCAGAAAAGACCATGGTGTTTTGAACATGATGAGAATTGAAAGGGATCCAATTTTCATGGATCTAGTGAATATGGACATGGGAATAACCAGGGAAGGTGAAACATCAATGCTTTTTCAAATGGTTGCCAAACCATCTTTACTAGAAAAGATTAAGAGTTCTCAGACCGATGATGAAGAATTTCAGAAGAAGATTAAAGCTGTGAATGATGGGAGATTGAGAGACTTTGTGTATGAAGATGGAATTTTGAAATTCGGGAAGAGGCTTTGTGTTCCCAATATACCTGATCTAAAAAGGGAATTGCTGGATGACGCTCATAGTTCCAATTTCTCTATACACCCGGGGATCACCAAAATGTATAGAGATTTGAAGGAACATTTTTGGTGGGACAACATGAAGAGGGAGATTGCTGATTTTGTGTCAAGATGTATGGTTTGTCAACAAGTGAAAGCTGGAAGGCAACAGCCTGGAGGAGTCATGCAACCTCTTCCCATACCGGAGTGGAAATGGGACAATATTATGATGGACTTTGTCATGGGGCTACCAAAGACTCCTAGAAGGAATGATGCAATATGGGTTATTGTTGATCGTCTTACCAAGTCAGCACATTTTCTTGCTATAAGAGAAGATCTACCCCTGGAACGTCTAGCAAGACTATACATTAATGAAGTTGTGAGACTTCATGGAGTTCCCCTATCGATTGTTTCTGATCGTGATCCCCATTTTACTTCAAGATTTTGGAAAAGTCTTCAGAAATCCCTGGATACTGAACTTCATTTGAGCACTGCTTACCACCCTCAGACAGACGGACAATCAGAACGGACTATTCAGACCTTAGAAGACATGTTGAGATCTTGCTCACTTGATTTTCAGGGTATGTGGGATCAATATTTACCACTAGTAGAATTTTCCTATAACAATAGCTTCCATTCGAGTATTCAGATGGCACCATATGAAGCGTTATATGGAAAGAGATGTCGTACACCAACCTGTTGGGATGACGTTGGTGAAAGAAAACTTGTAGGCCCAGAACTGGTGGAGGAAATGGTGGAAAAGGTGAAGGTAATCCAAAATCACATCAAAGCAGCTCAGAGTAGGTAGAAGAGCTATGCCGATAATCGAAGGAAGGATTTGGAATTTCAGGTCGGTGATCATGTTTTCCTAAAGGTATCTCCATGGAAGGGAGTCATACGTTTTGGTAAGAAAGGTAAATTGAGTCCCAGGAACATCGGACCTTTCGAAATTCTAGAACGAATTGGGGCTGTAGCTTACCGATTGGCAATGCCGCCAAGTCTCTCCAAAGTTCACGATGTGTTCCACGTATCTCTGTTGAGAAAATACATGCCTGACCCAACGCATGTACTCACCTATGAGGAATTGGAACTGGAACCTGATCTTTCCTATTGTGAATAGCCCGTCAGGATTCTTGATACAAGAGAACAAGTACTGAGAAACCGGACGACGCGTCTGGTAAAAGTTTTGTGGAGAAACCATAAGATGGAAGAGGCAACGTGGGAACCCGAGGAACTTATGATGAAGAACCACCCGAGTATTTTTATGCAGTAATACCCTAGAAATTGCGAGGACACAATTATTTGAAGGAGGGGAGAATGTAACACCCCAAACTTCCATGGTACGTTTCCCTTCGAATAATCGATAGCGTGTGTTGTACGCAACCTCGAGTTCTAACACACAACACAACTAATTAAACTAGCCGTTGTGAATAGTAATACCTACTTTTTGAAATCATATATATTTTATATTTCAAAATGGACTTCATTTTTGGATTCGGAATATTGAAATTAGCCTAGGGTGAAATTTTGGT
This sequence comes from Viscum album, assembly GCA_963277665.1. Lineage (NCBI taxonomy): Eukaryota > Viridiplantae > Streptophyta > Magnoliopsida > Santalales > Viscaceae > Viscum > Viscum album. The sequence continues at coordinate 584,308,967 of OY728125.1, forward strand.
ACTTTTCGGATAACTTTTATATTTTGATGAATAGTGAAAATTACTAAATTTTAATTAAAAACAACTTTTTTAATCAAAATAATTAATAGTGATAAATTGTGAATTTGAGTGGTTTTAAAGTATATTTAGAATATATTTTTACCATTTATTATAATGTTGGTCAGTGGACATAATTTTACAGTTAAACCGAACATAAACAAGTGTCAATCCTTTTATAGTTATTATCTCTTAAAAACACGCTTTTTGTTTTGACAGCGGGAATTAATTTTAAATTAATTTCTGCCACTTCTGTGTTTTGAATTTAGGAAAATGGATTCCATATTTGAAATCAGGATGTTCAAATTGTGTAAATAGGTAACTTTTATTTTTAGACATTATGAATAGTTACTGTGGTAAATATTTTATTTACCATGGTTAAAGGGTAAATCCGGTAAATAAGGGTTAAAAAATAATATTATAATAATACAAAATTACCCTAAAACGTGTACTAACCTTATTGGTGGACACATACCCGACCATGGGCATCCTTGGGTCAATTTGGGGACCCCTTAGAGCCACTTGTATGTGGTAGGGACACATTATATTAATAAAGTTAAAATAAAAATAAAAATGGCATAAGCTTACATATTTTAGAAGAACAATTTTTACATAGGGTTATACATGTTGGATTTTCGATTATAAATATTCATTAGAAAGCTAAAACTATTTCCTACATAATGATGTTTTATTTATAATTTTTAGACATTAAATAATTTATTTTATTTATGACACAATGATGATGCAGTAATTACTAAAATAGTAAAAAATTAACATAATTGATATTATAAATACCCAAATAAATATAATATGAAACTTTTAATGAATTAAACTAATTTTCTAGGATAATATGATATATTAGGATTGATTTAATCGACTTTTTTCGAAGTAATCAATCTGTTATGAGTTTCACAAAAATCAACTATTGAATAGTGTCAAAATTGACATAAAAGAGTTCTTAAAACAAATATTATATTATTAATTGATATTAAATTCCTAAAAATCTAAGGTTCGGCCAAGAGACTTATATTATGATAGTTTAATCATTAATGGACCACTTGGGGGTCGATTGGATGTATATAGTATGTTTATTAACCATATTATATAAAAATACAAAGAGACATTGTAAAAGTGAAACTAATTAACTTAGAGTTAATACTTAAAGATAAGGTTAATATAAGTACCCAAACCTGTCTAAATTATATTGGATGAGTTGTTTTCGACCTATCCCCACCTCATCCATTGAATAGTCAACTTTGGAGCCTTTGGAAACCGAATATGAATTTATTATAAATTAATATTTCAAGCTTTTCCAAAAGTGCCCCTCACCCCTCTTATAAAAGGGCACTCCTCCTTATCTTTTCCTCACACCTCTCAAGCCACTTGGCTCGTCCAAACTCTGCCCAACTAAGCTCCCCAAATCCCTCTACTCCTCTTTGAAGCTTCCACATAGGCAGAAAGCATTTCAAGAAGTCCTTTGGTTCCAACCAAAGTGAGTTACCTAGATTAAAGGTAACGATTTCTCTTAAATTATTTTCATTTATTTTGCTTCTCCAACCCCCAAACTCTTTTTATTTCCTTTCTTTTGTAACAACACCAGTATCCTCAATATACTATGATGTTGTTATAAGAAGTATTAAAACTACACATACACACAACTCCATCTAATGGATGATGAACATAATGTTTCTGTGGATGGCAAACTAACGCCTCACGAAACGATGATTGTTCAAATACATCTTACCGCATCTCATGGTGGCCATTATGATGGAACTATAATTAAATATGATATTAATGATATATATTTTATATATAAGCTTCTGTAATTCCATTTTATTTCATACCATTATTCGTTTCATGTTGTATATACATACGATAATTTCATTTGAGGAAGTGCGGACTACCGCCCCCTTAAAATGATATGACTCGTTCATACCACACATGGAACGTATAAAGGATGGTGTTAATGAACTTAAGTAACATATATAAAATATTATATTATACTGGAATAGTAATATACCTATGTATCATTTGGATTTTATTCTTTTAAAATAAAAATTAAATGGAAGTAGCGTTCGTGCGTACGTACGGACTACCGTCTCCACGAACACGATGAGATTCATTCTCCATCGTATCCATTCAAGTATAATTATCATTTGATGATTTAAAAATGATGTTTAAGGACTAGATATCATTCTGGATATGAATAAGATACAACAACCATGGCTTATGTAACAAAACATATAAAAGAAAATGAGTAAGTTAACTCCCGAAACGACGATAATTCTAAGATATTATTAACAAATCAATGTTAAAAGATCATATATGATATCATATTATTATATATGATTATTTTATAATTTAATAACAACTATTTCACCATTATACAGGAGGTTAACTTACCCCAACCAAGGAAAAGTACAAGGTAAGGGTTATTTCACAATCTCTTCATTATCCGAGGATGTATTATACATAATAATCTACTGGGATCTCTTTATCATCCACATCCATGTTTCTTCGAAATGTATTTCAAAACATTTTTACTATTTACAAGAATATGGGTTAAAGTCATTTATACCCTTGTTTGACTTTTTATAAGAGGTTTATAAAGGAATCTTTCCGTCGTTTTCAAAACAAGGTCCTTTTTAACCTTTTCGACAGAATTGAGGTAAGAATGTTTTTTTAACTTATACGGCGGGTGCGGTTATATTCCGCCGTTATAAAATCGTCGAAGCTTTCCATACAAGCTTATAAGAATATTTTCAAAGAAAATGTTTTATTTTATATGGATCTTAAATGATTTCAAAATAAAAGGAGATACTTCTTTAAAAAGAATTTTGATTTCATCTATGTCAACATCCTTTGATGGATTTTAAGATTATTTGAAGTTGATTTATTATGATACAAAACTTCTATATTGTATTGAAGGTTTTGTGATATGTTTGACTGTGGATGTGCTATTTTTATACCATTCATAGTTTATGGTGAAATTATTGACATTTCGTATGCTAGTTTTAATACGAATGTTTATGTTATGTTTAAACCTTTTCATATGGGAATGAATTGGACTTAATAAGTGACGGGTGGAGCCCGCTATAGCTCCTCGATGCATCGGTAGGTCTCATGAGACAAACTAGTGTCTTGGAACAAGGCCTTGACAAAATCTTATTTGTAGTCTTGGCACGAGGCCTTGGCTATGTGGTTATGATAGTCTGGCATTATGCATTCCAACATTATGAAAGTGGTTATTGATATTGCATGTGATTATTCGATTAGTAGAATATCCATGTGAATAAGTAAATGGCATTATTTCATTTTACTTTTGCCATACTATGTTGAAGTTCAATTTTAAAAGGCTTTTGTTTTAGTAATTCATTGCCTTAAATGTTTATGATTATTTTGAATGTTCCGCTATATTTTTATCCTTACTGGGCATTTGAGCTCACCCCTTTTCTATGTTTTATTTTTCCCAGGTAGTGAAGAAGTAAATTATGAATGACTTGCAGGGATATTATGAGGGGTTAATAGTGTGGATATGAAGACTTTGTTGTTGTAGTAGTTTTTCACTTTGAAATGTAATGTAAAACATTATGATTATATCTAGTATTTCCAAGGCTACTAAACCAATCGGTCTTTCGGGATTTGATCATTCTTGTGATCATGCCAATGTTACGAAGTAATGCACCGACTCTGGGTAGCTGGGGTCGGGGCGTTACAATAGTAACTTTTTTACTTTTATTTACCACGGTTAAAAGTAAATAGGGTAATTAAGGGTAAAAATGATATTAATATTACCCTAACACATGTCCTAATCCTATTGGACAAGTGTATCTTGACCAAAAACAACCTTAAGTGTAAAATATTATCATTTAGGCCCACTTGGATTAGATTAGGACATTTATTATTATTTAATTCAAAGAAGAGTTAAAAGAGTTAAAATCAAATTTTATTTACTAAGACATTTTTAATATAGGGTTATACAGAAGATAAATTCGATTGTAAATATTCATTAGAAAGATAAAACGATTTCCTACATAATGGTATTTTATTTGTAATTTTTAGACATCAAATAAGTTAATTTATATATGACAAAAATATTATGTAGTAATTATCTTATTAATGAAATATTGACATAATTGATATTATAAATACCAAAATTAATGTAATTTAAGACTTTTTATGAATTCCACTAATTTTATAGGTTACTATGATATATTAGTGTTTATTTAATCAACTTGGTTCGAACATATAATTCTGTTATGTCTTTCACAAAAATCATATATCAAATAGTGTCAAAATTGACACAAAATAGTTTTTAAATCAAATATTATATTATTAATTGTTATTTTATTCCTAAAAATATAAGGTTCGGCCAAATGACTTAGATAAGGAGATATATATTAATAATAAACAATTTGGGGTTCATTTGGCATGTTATAGTAAGTGTATTAACCATATAGTGTAAGAAAACAAAAAGACACAGTAAAAGTTAAATTATTTAACTTAAAGTTAAATCTAATTGATAATGTTAAAATAATAACATAAACTTGTCTAAATCCTATTGGCTGATAGGATTTCGACCCATCCCCACTTTAGCTTCGAAATAAGTCCCTTTGGAACCATTATAAACCGATTTTGACTTTAATATAAAATAATATTTTGAGATATTCCTAAGGTGCCCCTCTCCTCCCTTATAAAAGGGCCCCTCCTCCCTCTCTTCCTCACACAATTTTAGCCTTCAAGCTCGCCCAACCCCTGCCAAAATCCCTTCTCCACTTCCCTAGTATCATCCTAGAGGTCCTGGTCTTCTTCAAAGACCATCCTTAGTTCTTTAAGTGGAGGCTAAGAAAAGGCACGTCAAAAAGAGGAGGTTCGGACACTTACGAAGCAAATCGGACCTAAGGTAAGGAAAATATCACATTCTCATTTTTATCCGAGATTGTTTATACTTTAGTATTTACTAGGGTGTATTTTATCATCCACATCCATGTTTTATAAATATGTAATATTATTTTCATTCACATACAATTGTTTAAATCCTATTTTACCCTTCAGTGAGTTTTTAGTAAAAGATATGAACGTAATCTTATGTCGTTTTTCGTACGACGTACTTTTTTTGACTTTTCCAACAAAAGTACGGGAAGAATGTTTTTTTTAATTTATACGACATGAATTAATTTTTAAAACATTATTTCAAAGAAGCTTCCTTTACAAGTTTTCAAGTTTATTTTTAATCAACTTCTTTTAGTTTAAAGTTGTATGACATGTTAAGAAAGGAAAAATGTTTTTGAAGAAGAAAGGATATTTTCCTCAAGAATAGAGTTCAAGTTTTTAATCAAAATTATTTTCCATCTAAGATAATAAAGGGTACTGTTTTTATCCCTATTATTACAATGATTTGATTATGTTGTGATGGAATTATTTTTATGAATTCCTTTATTGTATATGAATTGTTTTATGATGTCATGATGTTTAAGATTCCCATTTTTATTACATGGGTTATGCAATGATGTATGATTTATGATTTTGTGGAACACATAAGAATGGTATCATTATGAGATGGGTGGGACCTATATCTCCCTCCAATTCATTGGGTAAAGATTTCATATCTCATGAGATAGACATGGCTGGAATGGTAGGTTATACCGGTTCAGTGAAACAGGACTGAAACGAGGGTGACTCGATTCAGAAAGGGACTTTTTCCACTAAGATAGTCTTGGAAATGAGTCATCACAAACAAGAAATGATTCTCTATGATTATGTGTGTATTCCAAAAAGTTTCATGTTTTATGTTATTCTTATTGGGATTTCATTTCACTACTATGATTTATCCCATGTTATGAAATTATGCTCTCTTTTGCAGGTTAAGATTTCCAAAAGTTATGTTCTTATGAATATGATGTGATTGATTTTTCTTTTGTTTACCATTACTGAGCATATGAGCTCACCCTTTTATGTTTTCTTTTCCCCCGGATATAAAGAAATGATTTAGGTAAAAAAAAGGGAAGATCTTTATGGGAGATATTGAAGATCTTTCACCACGATTAGAAGATTAGGTTCCGAGTTTCCAAAGACACTAAACTATTATGATCCTTGTGTGTGTGTTTTTGTTATGTACTAATTATTCCACAAAAGTAATGTAATGTCCATGTACGATAAGCTTCGGGTCTCTACAAATCCCATCCCTGTGAGAGTCACTATATTACCATCATGAATATCCCTTAGTGATTATGAATAAGTAAGGAAAAATTCTAGGATTTTGAAGAAAAGGATGAGATTATTGTAAAGGGTTACACTAATTATTGTTTTCAATAGTAAAAAATATAATATGAGATCTCAATATGGTTTCATTTTTTTCCTCAATAGTGAAACTATCTACTCTAAGAGATTCAATTTATCCACCATGGAAGTAGAGGAAAATTACATCGATGAATCAAATACTTCAACAAAATATATATGCATCAAGAATAATCCATAGAAGGATCTGTCTAGATCATCCACACACACTTAAAAAATCCACACACTCGCCATTCATTATAATCTGGGTTCTAGCATGGAGTTATGATGAGTCCTTCAGTGTCGTGTTGATCACCTTGATCTGATGCCTTATATCCGTCGAAGGCATGCTTGGATATGTACTCAGAGAGAGGATTTATTTCTCTATAAGGTGGTATGATAGAGAATCTCTCATTCCTAGAGAATGAATATTCCCCCAATAGAATATCTTATTTTTCTTATATAGTGTGTGAGAAGATTACCTGGAAAGGGTTCCCTAACCCTTTAAAAGTAATGCCCCTAAATAAGAAATATATAAATAATATTGATGAACTAAACCACATAATTAATATTATTTTTTATTTTATCACATTCCTGTAATATATATAAAATATATTACAAGAAAAACTCGATCCATTTAACTTGACTTGTCATTCCATCTTAATATTAAACAAATATGGAATATTAAAATAATATTCATTCAAATAATATTATTCCTTGTATTTACTTAACATGTAAATACTTTTAATAAATAATTTCAACACAATTATTATTAACTTGAATAATAATGATTTATTTATTTATTTTTGATCGATAAGTTAGACAACACTTGAACCCCATGGTGGGGCCCACCATGTCTAATTTTACTATTCAACGAAATATGGTGAATTCTTGAATATTATATTGTGTTTGACCCTCTAGGACATTATCTTGATATTAGTGAATAAAATTAATAGACCAATAGTAGAGTATAACAACCCTTCAAGGACCCTAAAAATATATGGAAAGTCATAACAATGAAAACCCACCTGCGGACACACACTATGTATAATAATCTCTTTGTACTTGATCTCTCATAAAGCTGGATGCACACATGTGTCATCACTCTTTTATTTATTTATTAGTTGTTGATATAACTGAATGAATTTACCGTTTATTTCCTTTCCCATGGTCTTATAAAGGTACAACCATCCTGATCAACAAGGCCTAACATATATTACTTCCTCAACCCAGAAGAGACAAATCCCTTCTTAACCGTTCAGCAAATGTCATTTCACCAATAACTCACCCAAAACAAGATACCTCAGCATGATTTCATCATCATGGTTTTTCGTTATCCTCAAAGTACATGATCAAATGACACAAATTGATAATGATCTAAATTCAAGAGACCAATACACATTTCTGTAGATAGGAACAACCAATGACACTAAAAACATATAGTGTTCCCATTGGTAGGCCAGTCCTCATGATCTCACATCCATATATCACCAAATGAAAAATTTATGAGAAGAAGTATCAGTGATTATGAGACCCCATTCACATTATATTCAAACATCAAATTTGTCCAGTCATTAATATTTATCTAGACCATAAGGCCTATGTTTAAGATTAATGTCATGGTATCTCGAGGTTATCATTATAGTATGAGATCTTCTATAACCTTTTGATAAAATAATTAATCTATGGAAATTTCCATTAAATTCTAGATTCATAAATATTACACTATAATGGTTAGTATACATCATGTGTATCTAACTATACATATGATATGGAAACCAAAAGTACTGTTCAAGTTGGGTCTAGGGAACCCACTATTACAACACTTTGAATTGCACTAGATCCAACTTGATAATAAATATTGTTATGTCTCACATGATAAACATCATGTTTTTATTGAGTCATAACTTTATTTTTTGGACCCACCATGTTTCTACCACATGGATATTCTCATACGTGCGACCTCATCTCCTTGATTAAAAATTCTCAAGAGATTTAAACCTCGATTAGATATCCATATTCCACTTTAAAGAAATGAAATCTTGGATATAACTAAAAATAGAATTATCATAATGATAAAACATAACTTACTAGTGGTAATTACAAGAACTAGACAAAAATAGTTTCATTTAATAATTGCTTCTTAGCTATCTTAGAAACTACAACATACTCGGTATTTGTAGGTATAACTACCACTTTCTTTCAGAAGCTAGCATCGTTTAAACAATTATATTAACTATGATATCAGATCAAATTGATCTAGAGTAAGACTAGCATAAATCCCACATAAACTAGTATCCTTTTCTCTCAACGTATAAGGTACATATCTTTTATACTTTCCAAAGTACAAAAATATAGTTATGAATTAATCTCTTGTAGTACTCTCAGATATAACTGATATTTTCCTAACATAAATTTTTATGTTTGAAATATCATATTTGTACATATCATGGGATATGTGATTGATTAATCACTAAAGCATATACAACTCAAATCCCCACTTAATATACCCATATTCATTTTCATGGCTACTTGGAAAGATTTTTGCCTTATGACACTTAAAAAACTCTTCTCTTGAATTGTTCCAACATGAATATTTAAATATAATGTCACTATATATATGATTGACTAGGTCCAAGAAACCATTATATCTGGTAAGATCTCTAATCTTTGTTTCAGGTATGCTTTTCCTTTTTCGGGAGTTTTAAAAAAAATGGAGTTTCTGGAAAATTTCGAAGTACACGCCGTGTAATTTCTGAGTACACGCCATGTACTCTTCTCCGGCTCGAAGATGTGTGTTGGTCGTGCCCAGGCCACACACACGGTGTGTAGGGGTGACGTGGAGGATGTTTTTGGCGGAGTACAGACAAAACCTAGTACACAACGTGTACTCTAAAATTACACGCCATGTACTTTTCTTTTTTTCACAAAACGCACTAGGGTCACGCCTGACGGACAGAACACACCCCTTACCTTGGTTCCTTGTCCGAGAGCAACCTGTATGGCCGGATCTTCCCCGATCCCCCACCTCTCCGTCCAATCATCGATTTGAGCATGGTCGATTTCGTTGGAAGCGCAGTGGTGAGTTCTTCCTTCTGCTTGAGCCTTGTTTTCCAATTCTTCCTCTTTATCATGTTATCTTAGGTTGAACACTTTTTGTGTTTTCTCAGATCTATGACGTTCTAGGGGAAATTAGATGTCATATTTCAAGTATATCGATCTCCTAGGATCAAGGTAGGTGGTTTGTGCCTTACCGTTCAAGGTCTCTGAGTTTTATGTATGAATTTCCACCGATACCCATGAACGGGGTATTGCATGTTTACCTTTTTGTCGTTGTTGTTTTTTTACCTTGTCTGTATGCTTGTGTAGAGGTAATTTGACCATGATAGAAGATAACTTGGTTGTGCTTGAAGGCACTTGCCCTTGCTTTATTATGTTTACAACCTTTGGGTCTCGTTTGCCTTTGGATGTTACACTTTTTTTCATTCCTTGCAACTATAGGTTGAAGTGAACTCATGACATGCGTGTTGCCTTATAGACTATTTATCCAATTAGCTCTATAGGTGGACTTTGGTTATCCAAGTAGCTCTATAGGTGTACTTTGGCCTTATATCATTATTATGCACGGATTGGCATGGGGCTGAGGGAACTTGGTGCTATAGACTATAAGGGATCGACTGAGTGAGCTTCCCAGAGAGTCTTAGATGTTATAGACTATAGGGGATGGACCAAGTGAGCTCCTATAGAGTCTTGGATATTATAAACTACAAGAGGGTAGACCAAGTGAGCTTCCTTATAGAGTCTTAACTTGTTTGAATCTATTTAAGAACCTTCCCCGGCTAGAGGAGGAATTGACCGAGTGAGCTTCCTCAGAGAGTCTATGGTATACCTGAGGCTATAGGAGGAATTGACCGAGATAGCTTCCTCAGAGAGTCTCTAGACATTGGTTCTAAGAAGGTTAGACCGTGTGATCTTCCTCAAGAGAGTCCATCACTACCCTAGACTATAAGATGAATTAACCGAGTGATCTTCCGCAGAGAGTCTCATAAAATTAGTACGACCAAGCTAGAGGGGTTAGGCTGAGTGCACTGCCCAGAGGGTTGTGGTACTTCTTGGATAGGACCATAGGGGATGGATGTGAGTACTTCCCAGAGGGTTTTTGGCTTGATATCTGTTTGTTTCACTGTTGTTGATTGGTTGTGAATTGTTTGCTGCTATGTATCATCCTGTTCACTGCTTACTGTTTACTATCTACTGCTTTCTGTTGTTGTTTACTGCTTATTGTACTTTTACCTGCCATGTACTCGCTGAATGTTAGGCACAGATCTTTGGGTGAATGACTACTGAGATTTTATCTCACACCCTATTTGGGCCATGCTTTTGGGCCCAAGCAGACTATGTTGTTGTAGGTATGGACAAGGGCAAGCACCCTTCTACTTCTGGAACTTGATTTCCTAGAGCAGGGGAGCATGGGACCAAGCATTGTCTTGCGATGCTGAGGAGCTGTTTAATTTTCTTTTGTACTTGTTTTAGTACTGTAGTGTTTTACATCATTGTGACTTGTTTGAATGAATTCCTAGTTATGCATCATGCATCATTTCATATATACACATGTGCTCCAGTTGTTGATTTAGTCTTCTACTGTTACATTGTTGGTTATTACTTCTTCCGCTATCGCATGTTTATTTTTCGTCCGCTGTTTACTCTGCCAATGAGGGAATAGTTTCCCCACTATCACACCTAAGGACCTCACTAATATTCGATAGCCTTGGGCATTTGGGGAAATGCACTTGAGTCCATGTGACCAATCAGGTATGGGGCACCTCTGGGTGGATTCCAGAACCGGGACATTACGAAGTTGTATCAGAGGATTTTCTTTTCTCTTGATTTACTATTTGGAGACATTAGCCAGGGATAGGATGGATTCGGTACTTGGTAATAAGTTGTGCCCGGGAGTAGCTAACCCGTGTATAGGGAAAAGCCATACTATCTCATTTATTACAGTTTTCTGGTTTTGAGATTTTACGGTTGATACGATTTCACCTAGAGTGATTCACATGCTTTGTACTGTTATTGTTTTGATATTACTGTTCTATTTATGTCGCAACCCGATGAGATGAGGGTATTCCATCTCATGCATCATATAGGCACTTGTAGAAATCACATGCCATGCATTCTTTCTATACCATTTAGGGTGCATTAGCGATTTCATCTTGTTGTGATAGAATTTGTGTAGATTATGTATGCTGTTGTGATAGATGCTTAAAAGAATCTTTGCTGGTTGTTAGAGAATTTTTTGTATTGTACTTGTTTAAATGAACGCCAAATTTGGATTCTTGAGGTGATATGGGCCCTCTAGAGTCGGAAATTGGTGGATCATGGTCCTGTTTTCTCTTGTACATGACTTTAGGGGATGCCAAGCTTTGATTTGCGGGGAGTATGGCCCCTCAGGGATCGGAATTTGGCACATCTTTGCCTTGTTTTATGTGTTTCTGGGCTTCTGTGGAGTTTCTGAGCTACTGCCTAGAAAAACCCAGAATACACGGCGTATACTTTCTGGTTACACGTCGTGTAGTTTTTAGGCTGTGTTACTGACTGTGTGTGCAGGAACATGGTGTTGTGGAAAATAACTTTAGGAACACACCGTGTGCGGTATGTACACACCGTGTAGTATAGAGCCTTGTACCTGGTCGTTTCACTAACAACACGGGTCGGGGAAGCTCGCGTAGAACACGCCATGTTGTAAAGGAACACGTCGTGTAGTTATGTCTAGGTACTTGGCCATGTCATGAACAACACTTGTCGGCATGATCTTCTCTTAGACATGCAGTGCTGCTTTCGGAACACGCTGTGTAGTCTTTCCCAGGTGCCCGGCCATGTCATGAACAACACGGGATGGTTTTACCTTCTCTTATACATGACATGTTTGTTCGGAACATTCCGTGTAAGGGCCAGCCATGTAGGCGGCTGTGTAACTAACAACACGAGCTGCCAATTCCGTGTCTAGTACACACCGTGTCCCTAGGGAACACGCTGTGTAGTCCGAGGTTAGTTTGAACCGTGTGAGTTAGCCGTGTAAAGAGACTCGGGCAGGGGAATAGTCTTCAAGTACACGCCGTGTGTTGGGTCAACACATCATGTAGTTTGAGGTGTTACACGACCTGTAGGGCCGGGGGACACGCCCATGTTAATGGCCTAAGTAGACACGCCTTATAGTTTTTCTACACGACGTGTAGTCTTTTTTTGTAAATCTTGATAGTTTCTTTCCCTTGTTCCCATTTTGTACTCCTGTGTTTCTTGTCCTTGTTTTTCTAATCTAGGGTGTACTTTTGATCTTTCAGAGCTATGCCTCTGAGACGTCCTCCAGTTGTATGTCTGTCATCAGGCAGTGATTAGACGCCAGATATGGCTGATCAGGGACTTCCTGCCAATCCTCCAGTCGAGCCAACCTTGGCACCGGCTGTCATACCAGTTGCAGGCACTAATGCGCATTTCAGTGAGGACTTCCTGAGGATGATGAAGACCTTCCAGGGAGCACTGCCTCCTTCCCCTTCGATGGCTGTGTTGACGCGGGTTTTCCAACAGCAGCATCCTCTTACTTTTTTAGGGGATGGAGGACCTCGGGCTGGAGAGTCATAGATAGAGGCCACACTGACCATCTTTGAGCACCTGGAGATCCCTCCTGGAGAAAAGGGTAAATATGGATACTTTTATTCTCCAGGACACTGCCAAGAGGTGGTGGGAGGTGATCTCATGGTCAGGGCGTCAGCAGGATATGTCTTGGGACGAGTTTCGAAGCACCTTCTATGACTACTTCTATCCGGAGACCCTATGGGCTGATCGAGCATGGGAGTTTATGAGTCTGCAGCAGGGTGCTCTTTCTGTTACGGAGTACTCGTCTCGTTTCACTGAGCTGCAACGTTTCACACTGATCCGAGCAGGTGATGAGTTATTCCTTTCTAGGAAGTTCGAGGACGGTCTCAGGCAGGAGATTCGTTACTAGGTGAATATCTTCCAGCTGAATTAGATATCCTCCATCGTCAACCAGGCACTGATCACTGAGCGCAATCTGAGAGATTCTGGAGTAGTGAGACAGGGAGGTTCATCATCCAGAGCTGGTGTTCCTCCTACGGACAGTAGGAAGAGTCGCAGAGAGTCTTCTCGAGGAGATCATGGTTTGCGGGATGCATCTTCTGGTATCCAGGTTGTATGCTACCAGTGCGGTTGGAGTGGTCATACTAGGCCTCAGTGCCAGAGGGATCCGATGGAGTGTCGGTCTTGCGGAAAGATGGGCCATCTTTAGCGTTTCTATCACATATTCTCGCCTTCAACTGGTGGTAGGGGTTCCTCTATGACCCCATGTTCTGGAGATGCTTCACCAGTTTCCCAACAGTCAGGGAATTGGAGTTCTTCTGGCCATTCAGGCCAATGTGTAGGTTGCGGTCATGGTGGTCAGTCACCAGGTCATTTGCGATAGCAGAGTGGATCAGCTCAGAGCGGTCAGCCAGGGGAACATGGCCGCAGTGCATGCCAATATTTCACCGTGGAGCAGACCTATAAGGAGCAAGATCCCGCACCTTCTACAGTTCAAGGTACGATCTTATTAGCCTCAGTTTTATCTTTAGTTATTTTAAATACTGGTACTTCCCATAGCTTTATCTCTGTTGCAGTTGTAGAGAGCCTTGGGCTCTGTATCTTTTTGTCTTCCAACTTGTTGACTCTTGACACACCGTTGGGAACGAGGACATCTAGCGTACGTCATTGCAAAGAGTTCCTTCTCAAGGATGTGGGGTGTCATTTCTCATAGGACCACTATGTCTTAGAGATGACGGGCTATGACTTCATTCTCGGTATGGAATGGTTGGTTCCCTTCGAGGCAGTCATTGATTGCTATCTTCACAGGGTGAGTTTCGTATCACCAGAGGGCTGATGTTTCCTTCATGGAGGTGAGTGGGATGTCCAGGCGGGTAGAGCTGGACCAGAGCATCATGGGCTAGGGGAAGTTATAGCCTAGATTGTAGTCTTTATCTGGATGATAAGGGGACTTCACAGTTAGACTTTCCTCCAGTGGTGGATCGTTTCAGGGATGTCTTTCCTGAAGAATTTTTAGTTTTACCTCTGGAGTGTGAGGTAGAATTATCGATTGAGCTCATGCAGCAGTGGTACCGGTGTCCATTCCTCCTTATTGGATGGATACACCTGAGTTGTAGGAGCTCAAGAAGCAGTTGGAGGAGTTGCAGGAAAAGGGTTTCATCCGACCCAGTACCTCTCCTTGGTGTTCGCCTGTCCTGTTTGCAAAGAAGGCAGATGGAACCCTTCGGCTTTGTGTGGATTATCGGAAGCTGAACCAATTGATGGTCAAGAACCGATATCCCTTTCCGAGGATCGACGACCTCTTTAATCAGCTTCGAGGAGCCCGAGTGTTCTCAAATATCGACTTGAGGTCCGGTTATCATCAGTTTCACATTAGACGATCAGATATACCTCTGACAGCTTTCAGGAGCAGGTATGGTATTTACGAATATAAAGTCATGTCATTCGGACTTACGAACACACCTGCAGTATTCATGGAACTGATGAACCGACTATTCTATCTGTACTTAGACTCCTTCGTCGTGGTCTTCATGGATGATATCTTGGTGTACTCTCACACTCGACATAGAAATTCCACACATCTTAAGATCATTCTGAGTACACTAAGAGAGCATCGGCTATATGCTAAACTCTTGAAGTGCCACTTTTGGATGGATCAAATTCACTTCTTGGGTCACATCATCTCAGAGGCTGGAGTATCTATGGACCCAGAGAAAGTGAGAGCTGTAGTTTTCTGGGAGCAGCCGAAGAATGTCTTTGAGGTACGGAGTTTCCTAGGGCTGGCCGGATACTACAGACACTTCATGCAGGACTTCTCGTGCCTAGCAGCACCATTGATAGGTCTCACCAAGAATGGGGTGAAGTTTTTATGGTCATATTCTTGTGAGTCAGCCTTTCAGGGGCTGAAAGGGAGGTTGACATCAGCACCGATACTATTCTTGCCAGAGCCGGTCAAGGGCTACACTATTTTCTACGATGCTTCAGGTATTGGGCTAGGAGCTGTGCTTATGCAGGGAGATGGAGTCATTGCGTATGGGTCTCAGCAGTTGAGGCCACACGAGAGGAACTACCCAACGCATGATCTGGAGTTGGAAACAGTTGTTCATGTCTTATGCTATTGGAGACACTATCTTCTGGGAGAGCACTTTGTGGTTTTCACCAACCAGAAGAGTCTCATGTATATCTTCACTCAACATGATTTGAATCTGAGACAGTGCAGGTGGGTCGAGTATCTTCAGTCCTTTGACTTCGAGCTTGCCTATACGCCGGGAAAGGGCAATGCAGTAGCAGATGCGTTGATAAGAAGAACTCAAATTCAGGAAGTTCAGGAGGCCAGAAGTGAATGAAATTTTATGGCTCTATTCTCTGAGATGAATCTGGAGGTGCACGACAGGCAGGGACAGACTGTCCTATCTTCTGTGGCGGTTACCTCTACACTTCTTGATCGGGTACGAATGAGGAAGCTATCAGACTCAGAGGCCTTGGTCCTGTGAGATAGTGTGTTAGGAGGGGACCCTCTTCCTGGATTGACAGTGGGTTAGGATGAGATCTTGTGTTTCCAAGGAGGCGTATGGGTGCCAACAGACATATGCGAGGAGTTGATGCAGGATTTTCATTCCCCAGTTTGGGCAGTTCATCCTGGCATCACCAAAATGTATCGGGATCTTCATCGCCAGTATTGGTGGTCAGGTATGAAGAGAGATATTGATAGTTTTTTCATGAGATTTCCTACTTTTCAGCAGGTGAAAGCAGAACATTAGTGACTAGTAGGGATTTTACAGTAGTTACCCATTCCAGAGTGGAAGTGGAACGATGTCGCGATAGACTTCATGACCGGGTTGCCGAGGTCACCTCGGGGAAGTGGTGTTGTTTGGGTTGTCGTCGACAGGCTTACAAAGCTATCACACTTCTTGCCGATCAAGGAAAACTTCAGTGTTGATGATCTGGGACAACTGTACATCTGAAAGATTGTACGTCTACATGGAGTTCCACACTCCATTGTTTCAGACAGGGATGTGCGCTTAACCTCTCGGTTCTGGAAGGGACTTCAGAAGGCCTTGAGTACACGGGTAATTTTGAGTACAGCATACCATCCCCAGACTGATGGCCAGTCCGAGCGCACAATCTAGGTGCTTGAGGATATTCTTCGAGCTTTCATTTTAGACTTCAGCGGTTCTTGGGAGAAGAATATACCTCTTGTGGAGTTCACCTACAACAATAGTTTTTAGGCGACCATTCAGATGGCACCATATGAGGCTCTATACGGTAGGTCATGCTGATCACCCTTATGCTGGCTGGAAGAAGGAGAGACAACATTGTTGGGACCTCATCTTGTTCAGGAGACCTTAGTGTAGATAGAGTTTATTCAGAAGTGTATGGTTACATCATAGTCTTGACAGAAGTCTTATGCTGATTGGCGGAGACGACCTCTGGAGTTCAAGGTCAGGGATCAGGTTTTCCTGCGTGTCCACCAAGGTTGGGACACAAGAGGATTCAGAGACTAGGTAAGCTTTCATCATGGTACGTCAGGACATTTGAGGTTTTGGAGAGAGTTGGGACGGTTGCCTATCGGTTGCAGCTACCTCAGAGGTACCAGGACATGCATGACATCTTCCATGTCTCTCAGCTCTGACGTTACTTTTCAGACCCATCTCATGTCTTTCAGCCCGAGGAGGTTGAGCTCGAAGAAGATGCATCATTTGAAGAGAATACCATCCGTATTTTCAATCACAGTACGAAGGTTCTTCGAGGCCAGTATGTTCCTCTTGTACGAGTGTTATGGCAGCACGAGTGAGTCCAGGATGAGAGTTGGGAGAGAGAGGCCGAGGTTTGATAGCAGTTGCCGGAACTGTTCATGGATTCTTCTTCTACGCCCATCTAAGGAAATTTTGGGATGAATTTCTTTAAGGGGGGAAGTTTGTAAGAACCCAGATCTTTGTTTCAGGTACGCTTTTCCTTTTTCTAGATTTTTTAAGAAAAATGGAGTTTCTGGAAAATTTCAAAGTAAAAACTGTGTACTTTCTGAGTACACGACGTGTACTCTTCTCCGACTCGAATCCGTGTGTTGGCCATGCCCGAGCCACACACACAGTGTGTAGGGGTGATGTGGAGGCCGTTTTTATTTGGAGTACAGAAAAACCTAGTACACGCTGTGTACTCTAAAAGTACACGTCATGTACTCTAAAAGTACACACTGTGTACTTTTCTTTTCTTTTTTACAAAATGCACCGGGGTCGCGCCTGACAGACTGAACACACCCCTTCTCCAGGTTCTTCGTCCGAGAGCGACCCGTACGGCCGGATCTTCCCCGAGCCCCCGCCTCTCCGTCCGTTCTCCGATTCAAGCACAGTCAATTGCGTTGGAAGCGCAGTGGTGATTTCTTCCTTCTACTTGGGCCTTGTTTTCCAATTATTCCTCTTTCTCAAGTTATCCAAGGTTGAACGCTTTGTGCGTTTTCTCAGATCTATGACGTTCTAGGTGAAATTATCCATCGTGGTTCAAGTATATCGATCTCATAGGATAGAGGTAGGTGGTTTGTGCCTTACCATTCAAGGTTTTTGAGTTTTATGTGCGAATTTCCACCGATACCCAAGAACGGGGTATCGCATGTTATCCTTTTTCCCCTTGTTGTTTTCTTGCCTTGCCTGTATACTTCTATAGAGGTAATTTGACCATGATAGAGGATAATTTTGTTATTCATGAATGTACTTTCCCTTTCTTTGTTCTTTTTATGACCTTTGGGTCTCGTTTTCCTTTGGCTGTTACACTTGTTTTCATTCCTTGGGATTATAGGTTGAAGTGAACAAATGACATGCTTGTTTCCTTGTAGACTGTTTAGCCAAGTAGCTCTATAGGTGTACTTTTGTTAGCCAAGTATCTCTATAGGTGTAATTTTTTCCTTATAACATTATTATGCACGGACTGGCACGGGGCTGAGGGAACCTGGTGCTATAGACTATAAGGGATAGACCGAGTGAGCTTCCCAGAGAGTCTTAGACGTTATAGACTACATGGGATGGACCGAGTGAGCTCCCAAAGAGTCTTGGATATTATAGACTACAGGAGGGTAGACCGAGTGAGCTTCCTCAGAGAGTCTTACCTTGTTTGAATCTCTTTAAGAACCTTCCCAGGCTAGAGGAGGAATTGACCGAGTGAGCTTCCTCAGAGAGTCTATGGTATACCTGAGGCTATAGGAGGAATTGACTGAGATAGCTTCCTCAGAGAGTCTCTAGAACTTGGGGCTAAGAAGGGTAGACTGTGTGATCTTCCTCAATAGAGTCCCTGACTACCCCAGACTATAAGGGGAATTGACCGAGTGAGCTTCCCTATAGAGTCTCATAACATTCGTACGACCAAGCCAGAGGGGTTAGGCTGAGGGCACTACCCAGAGGGTTGTGGTACTTCTTGGATATGACTAGAGGGGATGGCTGCAAGTACATCCCATAGGGTTTCTGGCTTGATAGATGTTTTTTTCACTGTTGTTGATTGGTTATGGATTATTTTCCGCTATGTATCATCATGTTCACTGCTTACTGTTTACTGCCTACTTCTTGATGTTGCTGTTTACTGCTTATTGTACTTTTACCTGCCGTATACTCACAGACTGTTAGGAACAGATCTTCAGGTGAATGCCTACTGGGATTTTATCTCACACCCTGTTTGTTTCATGCTTTTGGGCCCATGTAGACTATGTTGTTGCAGGTATGGACGAGGGAAATCACCCTTCGACTTCTAGAACTTGATTGCCTAGAGCAGGGGAGCATGGGACCAAGGTTTGGCTTGCAATGCTAAGGAGTTGTTTACTTTTTTTTTGTACTTGTTTTGTTACTGTTGTGTTTTCCAGCATTGTGACTTGTTTGGATACTTTCCAAGTTATGTATCATGCATCATTTCATATATACACATGTGCTCCAGTTGTTGATTTATTCTTCCGTTGTTACATTGTTGGTTATTACTGCTTCTACTATTTCATTTTTATTTTTCTTTCACTGTGTACTCTGCCAATGAGGGCATAGTTTCCCCACTATCACACCTAAGGCCCTTACTGCTAGTCAGCATCCTCTGGTGTTTGGGGAAATGCGCTTGGGGCCATGTGACCAACTGGGTACGGGGCGCCTCTGGGTGGCTTCCGGAACCGGGACGTTATAGATCTACCTCAGTAGATCATGTTCCCTAGAACATTGGTTGCTACATTAAGTTAATACCTGGATAATTACTTTTATCAGGGTCTTAACTAACTATAAAAAAATACATTATTTCCATATTTTTTCAATCATATTTTAGTTGGAAAACAATGGTGATCCCACTAACCATTGGTTCACACATGGTAATGATTAATTCCAAATAAATAATATAAGATTTTGTTTATTAATGTAACCCTAAACATGATTTAGTAACTTTAAACTTCTATTGGAACCCCGTAATGTCATTACCCCTTTTTTGTTATGTCGTATGGACACCTTGTACAAAATTTGGTCTTGAAATCCAATGGCCAATGAAATTATGTTAGAAATTATCTATTAAAAGAAAAATTCTAATTGATTTTTTCTTACCAACTTGGTATTACCAATCGAGTATTATTAGTACCAGACATGTACCATCCATTTATCATCACACTTGAATACCCACCACAATATTCAATATAATAATCCCCTGTTCACTTTGATACATGGAATCAATTATAAAATTTTAGTTGAACATTTAAATCTTAGTTGATTTCTATATACCTCCCAATTGTACAAAAAAATATTTACAATGAATAATTTATAACTTTACGTGGTTAATATAAAACCATCACTATGGTCTTAACCTTCTTACATAGTATGTGTGTCTAGAAAATTATTCTGCCACATGTCTTATGGAACTTTTTCCTATGAAAACTATATGTCCGTCTATGGATTTGAATAAACCGAAGTCAATATTTCTCCCACTATCTCAATTAGAGACATAGACCTTTTTATATAAATTCAGTCTATCACTTTACTACCACTATTATATCTTTGGGATTTATGTAATATCCTAAGATACTGTCAGGGTACTTAATTAATTGTATAATGTGTTTAGTTTTATGCAAGTTTGTTTATATCTTAAAAAACTCTTGGCATTAAAACACATGTCTTATGAAATAATGGATTTCAATCAAACTATGTATCATATGATATACAATTTTAATTAGAGTTATCATATTGTTAGGGGATATCTCTACTATTTTCAAAGATCATCGTGAAATATAATGGATGTTTATGAAAGTTACAACATTAATACTACATAAATCATAAATTTGATGTCTAAATGTGTATTTAAGAATTTCTCGATGCTACATTTTTCTTCTCAATGTTAACACGTAAGACTTATAATTGATCCTTTATATTAACATAAATTTCATGATATAGATAAGGTAATGTTAGTTTAGGAATTACTCTATGAAACATTATAATGATTAATGAATGTTTGGTCAGAATATTACTTAGAATTCTATCCCAATGAAACCCATATCTTATGACCAGGGATATATCATACATTGTCTCACCATTCAAGAATTACTTAAATGAATATTATGAATTATATTTACCTCTAGTTTAATTTTTGAATAGTTCAAACTATCTTGTTGAACTAATTTCAAAAGATTTATAGCATAAATTTATTTATAAAGGATTATTTGTCCAAATAAACAAGTATATATGTCGATAATACCAATGGTTTTCAACTCTACCGAGTGTAAATACCAAACAGGGTTTATCCTTGACACCCACTATTAGATTTTCTAGAAAATGAATTATCATTCTAAAACTGGGTATAAGGCTTACATTTTGTTTTCATCAAGTATTTGCAATGATTCAACTACAACATATCTATTACTTGAGTATGTGATACTAGTAAAAAATCCATTCATGAACTTGGAATAATGTCTCTTTATGCGTAATGGGCACATGAGATAAATATTTTGGTTATACTCAATAATAGTTTGAATTAAATTATCAAATTGTAAATTAGAAGTTATGTGTTTCTCACAACTGACATAGGAATTACCCTTTCAAAATCACTAAGAGAATACACCTAACTTATTTTAATTTTTCTATTACTTACTTGTTTAATGTATTTCAATAAACATATGTGATAAAACATATTTTATTTAATACCCAAGAAGTATGTGACAAACAATATTTATAGTTGATGAATATTCAATGAAGAAGACTGAGGTACTTTCTTATTCAATTAAATTCAATTCATTTAAACTTATATTGATTTATTTCATGACACTATAAAAAATAACCTCATGTTAAGACCTCTTATCATTGAAGCATGTTGTAAATGTTCCTTTAGTGTTATTCTTTCCACTTACCTTGTCACTTTTCCTTTCAATTTCTTTTCCATAATCACTAAATATTAACCTGTCTTTATTATTATTATTACTTGTGAAACCTTAACTAAAAGGTAATGAAGTGAATACTCCATCCTATTTTTTTGTAACCTTAAAATATTTTTTTTGAATGTGGGTGAAAATATGTATGAGTGGCATGACTTGAAAGATCATGATCCGTGTTTCATATTTAAATAGTATAGTGTGATTATTACTCATTCATATTTTTATTCAATTTCTCCTTGTAATCTTCTCAAAGATGAGAGTACATGTTATATCATCCATGACCCGATGTTGTAACTGCAACAAGAATCACCTGTTTATGAAAACATTTTTACATAACCATCATATGATCTATACATGAGTCTCCTTTAAGCAATTTTACACACTTGCTTCCTGAGATGGATTAATTGGTATAAGGATACCAATAGATTGAATTTATGATATAGTAGTATTGTGTGCAAGATCCTACACTACACTTGGAAATTCATGCCAGATAAGACATTTCCTTTTTACAATACCATCAAAGTGTATTTTTTTGTGGTATTACATTCCACTTTCTGAAAAAAAAAGAATATTAGTACTTTTATATTTATTACAGAATTAGACAATATAGATTAAATTATTAAATCATTATCTTTCACCCACTAGTTTATCATATTCTACGAACCCTCTACACTAGAATTGGAATACTCTTCCTCTTGAGTATTATAGTCCCAAATTCTAAAATCATAACTTGATTTTCTCAATGATTTCCTATAAAAATATAGAAAGTATTATTTAGATAATCCTTACTACCACCTTAGTTAATTAAACCCACCATTTTCATAATAAGTCCTTGGTAGTAAGAGGCACCCTCAAATTTTGTTGATGAGCACCCCAAACACAAGGTTTTGTCCAAATTTTAATGATGGAAGGCAGTTGACAAATTAATATTTCATTGATGGTTTTTTTGTTTTTTCTCTCAATGTACATAATCTATTATTACTAAACTTGTTCATAAATATTGTCATGCTCACAATTGAACATTAATAGAAAAATACATTCCCCGATTCATTATGTATTTTATAATTTATTATTTTATGTATTTTTCAGCCATTATAAAATGTATAAAATAATAAATAAATGAATAAAAATATACAACTCGACTAGTCTTGAGCATATAATATTAGTTTATCTATTTAAATTCAAAGGATCAACCAAGACCTAGGGGCATTACACCTGACTCGTTGCTTGACTTGTGATGTAGCTCAGTCTATACAGTATGTCCGATACTCATTCAGTGTAACGCCTCATCTTCGCAAGGTCCACATATCACATGGTTTACTGCATCATTTTGTCATTGAATGAATCTTATACCTTCCTCATCATGGAATACCACCTCATCTTGGTGGGGTCCACATCGTACATCGTCCTCATCCAATGTATAAGTGTACTTGAGCATAGGTGAGAGGAAGTAGGGGAAAAGGTACATGAGATGAATTTGGTCATGCATTCTCTTATACATCTTGATAAAAAAAGATGATGCACAAACCTTATAAATTAATTACCATCATCACATACAGTTAAAATAATTAATTAAATAAAAAAACCATACGTACATAGGTTCAGACAATTGCTCAAGGCCGCTCTGTATAATTATAAGCATGCTAAAATTAAATTACAATAAATTATGTATAAAAGTATTTTAATTAAATTAAATTAATTAATTAAATTCAAATAATTTAATTATTTTTTGTGCTAATTATTTCTTTTACACCAAAAATTAAAATAATTAGTAGATTAATTAATTAAATTTAAACCGAAAATTAAATTAATATACCTAGGTATTAAAAAAATAATATTCAAAATCCATAAATTAATATATTAATTTATTTAATTTAGCTATGAGATTAATTAATTATATTAATTTAATTTAATCTCTACCGTGAAACTTGGTGCATGGAATGTGTGGGTCCAGATAAACCCACACATGCCCATTCCCGGCCAAGAAAATCCCATGTGTGGGGCTACTCTGGGCCAAGAGGGCCTACTCAGACCCGTTTTGGATACGGAAGATCCTCTCTATCCCAAACCAAGGTGGATCTAGACTGGAATAACCCAACAGGGTACCTCACGACCTACGTATGACTTTTCACCAATGGAGGTGGGGTATCTGGTGGCCATCTCTCTGAATCTGGTGACTAGAGGAGGTTGTATGATTGTGCACAACTAATCAACAACCATGAGAGGAGAAGATATGAGGCGAAAAAATGGGATGAAGGGCTAGACAAGACCACCTATAATCCCAATCTAGAGCGATGAGGTACTCCCGTGGTGGAAGAGATATGGTCAAATTTGTAGGATCTTGAAGAGGGGAGGCACACCACTGAGGTTGTCCGACATGAGAGGTCAGCGGTTGGACAATCAGGACTAGGGTGGTTCAAGGAACGTGAAAACATAGGAGGAGGGCCGATCAGCCTTCTGTTTTCCAAATCTCAATGGTTAAGGCATGACAGAAGTAGGCGATGCGGCGGGAGGACGAATCTAGCCATCTCGAGTAGGGAGACAATTCCGCTAGAAGGAAAATCATAGGGATCCAAAAGGCTTAGTTCTAGTAGGCGAGGTAGTGTCTCACCGGAGGGGATGATTGCAGAACTATAGAGGAGCCGGTGCGTGAGCTTCTAGTCTGTGTGGATGGAGGGTTCTCGGAACAAGGGTGCCATGGTTGAGGGCACACGACGGTGGGGTTTGGGTGGTTCCAGGCAGTGGCCATGGTATGGGACTTCTACAAGCCAAAGAGGAGATAAATCCACAATGGAGGTGACAATCAGCAGAGGGGGTCCCGTCGGTTTGACAAAACAAATCCAATGTTTTTTTCTTCTCTTTTGAATTTCCACCAGCAAATTTGTTTCTGTCTAAATTTCCGAATGCTCATGAATAACCTTTCAGTATAATAATAATAATAATTACTATTATTATTATGATAAAATATTTATTATTATTATTATTAAAAATCCTATGAAACAATATAAATTAAGAAGACACTATTCCGATTCGATTGATATCCTGGTCATAGTGGAAGATGGTGGGAAGAGTAATTTAGAATTTTTCATTATCAGGATGATGATACATATCATATACTATAATCTGAACCCAGATAGAGTCTTAGGATCTTGTGTAAATTAAATTGAGCACAAAAAATACAGCTAACTCATACCATGTTCGAAACCAAAGCCGCACTCGACGTCTGCTTATTGTCGGTGATCACTGCATGAAGGATACATAGTAGAATCACTCTGGATCATCCACACATGATTCAAAAATATATGTGCTCACCATTTATATAATATAGGTGGTATCACAGAGTTCTGATGAGGCCTTCACCATCGAGACAATCACTCTGATTTGTTGCCTTTGATCTATTGAAGGTGTGATTGGATCTGCACTCAGAGAGAGTCTTTAACTCTCTAGAAGGAAGGATGAGAGAGAATCTCTCATTCATAGAGAATGAATATTCCACCAAGAGTTTCTCTTCTTCAACTTATATAGTTGTTGAGAAGATTACCTAAAAAGTGTTCCCCGAACCCCAAAAAGAAACACCCACTAAATAAGAAATAAATAAATAATATTGAAGAACAAAAGTCCATCATTAATATTATTTATTATTTTATCACATAACTATAATATATGTAATATATTATGTGATAAAAATGAGCCATTCAAATCGACTCATCATTCACACATAATATTAATTGAACATGGAATATAAATATAATATTCGTTTAATTAATATAAGTATTCGTATTTACTTAATGTTAAATACATTTAATAAATAAATTCAACCAAATTATTATTTACTTGAATAATAATAAATTCATTTATTTAACAACTTGTTCAACAACTAGACACCGTGGTGGGGCCCACCATGTCAAATATACATATTCAATTGAGTAAAGTAGACTCTTAAATACACTATTGTGTGTGACGCTCTAGGCCCTTATCTCTATACTAGTGAATAAAATTCACAGACCAAGGGTGGAGTATAGAAGCCCATCAAGACCCCTAAATACATAAGGAAAGTCATAGAAATGACAACAAACCTATAGAAATGCAATGTGTAATATAATCTATTTGTCTTTGATATCTCATAAAGTAGGATGCACACCTATGTCATCACCCATTTCATTCTTTTTTATTTTTTGATATGACTAGATGGATTTACCCTTGAATGCCTTGGCCAAGGTCTTATGATGGTACTACCATCATGATCAATAGGGATTAGGATATATTACTTCCTCAACCTATAAGAAACAAATCATTTCTTGGCCATTAAACCAATTCCATACCATCAATGATGCACCCAACAGAAGTTACCTCACCATGATTTAATTTTCAGGATTTTTTCCTTGAATCAAAGTGCATGATAAACTGTCACACATTGATAATGATATCATGTTAGGAGACTAGTACACATGTCCATATATAGAAACAAATAATGACACCCAAAACACATGATGATCTTTTTGGCGAGACAGTCATCATGATATCACTTCCAGAGATCACCAAGTGAGAAATTTATGAGAATAAGTATCAATGGTTATGATCCCCTAGCACTTGATAGTCAAAAATCAAATGTTTCCAGAGGGTAATATGTATCTAGACCATATTAACTATGTTTACAAATAATGTTATAGTATCTCGAGGATCTAATTATAACATGATACATACTGTAACCTTTTGAAATGATAATTAATGACCAAAAATTAACAATTAATAGTGGGCACAAAAATATATACACTATAATGGCAAGTATACATCATGTGAATCTAATTATAAAGATGATATCATAATCAAAAGTAATGTTAAAGTTGGGTCTTGGGATCCAATATTAAAAACCCTTTCTTTTGATACCACTTTAAGGCACCATCCTTAAACATTACATAATATTGACTTTTATTCAAGAGATTACCTTATTTCACATCGCGGATATTTTTCGGTTTAGAGTTTTATTGAATTAGGCCGTAAAGCACACATAAAAGAACCATAAAATACAAAGTGGACACTACCAAATAATATCCATTTTTCCCATAATATAATAATTTTAAAATAAAGTGTGATATCTATTAGTAAAACTCTGAATGCCATTCAACATAGCTTCTTCCAGTCCCTCACTCATCCTTATGTCACATAGAAAACATTAAAAATGTGGGATGAGCAGAACAAATATCAGTAAGGTATATAAAAAGAAAGAAACTGTTATTACATTGATAAACATTAAAACCCATGAAAACATTATCATACATTAATACTTTTTACCCTTAAGAAGTAGTAAATACTTTTCATTGAAAATAATCTCATTTCTTACACTTTTTATAATCACATTAATACCTTAAAAACTATAGACAGAATAGAAAAATCATAGGGGTATGTTGTGATATTATTATATATTTCAGTATTATAAATGGAATAACCATTGGTTCGACTTCCATATATGTAACTCTTAAAAATTGAATATCCATACAACTGAATTTAATACCCAATGTATCATAGGGCTATCACGAACCCACCCAACATTTCTTTATCACAAAATAAAATATCATAGGTTTATCATGTAACCACCCATAAAATATTCAAGTACCATTACATAGGCATAACACACAAAAGATTGAAATTTTCAACATTTCACTCAGAAAATTTCATTTTCAATCACAAAAAAACATTTAAAGATATTAAAATAATCAATCCATTTTCAAAACCCATTTTCAATAACAAAATACCCAAAAAAAAGGAAATATGGGTTTCTTTTTTTAACAAGAAGGATTATAGAGAAATCCAAATATAAAAAAAGACCTAAAATGCTTTTTATAATAATTTTATATCCATATAAATTAATAGGTAAAATACTATCAAGAATATTTAAATCGAGAAAATTATTTTTTAATTAAATCATTAAACATTCAAGATATCCCATACCACTTTGAACATTTAAATCACAAGCCCTATAAAAGAATAAAAATTAACTGAAACATTAAATAACATGAGAATAAGTAAATTCTTGGATGGATGTGTCAATAGTGTTGTATATACACAACATAAAATTATTTGTGTGTATAACATCAAAATATGCCTCAATGATAGGAGATTGAGATGAAATCCCTTACCTTGAGTCTATCTTGTCACGTCTGTCTTAATCTTACTGAATAATAAAATTATGTTAATTATTTATTTTATGCAGATCCTTTTTCAAGTTAATTATTAATTTTATTTCACTAATTACATTTTTTTATACAAATAGTTAAATAATTACGTTTATGTTGGGTGTTTTGACTATATTCAGGTTATGTGTCAAAACAACTTCTGTAGGCCAACTATGGTCAAAGGAGTCATTATTAAAAAATCTCATGAATAATATTCCAGAAATAATTATCTTTTTTATTCATCAATTTTACTTTTAAAACCAATCATGAATCATGATTATTAAAAATGAACAAACGTTACAATCAAGGAGATGGTATGATGTATGTATGCATGAGTTGCGTTCTCATTTTTCAATGATAATTATGGAAATAAGTTAAATTTTTTTTACCTTTATATATTGATAATTATATCATTAATACTATGTTTTTAATCACATATAATTATATATATAATTCTCATTAGGAAAAAGGAATCACATCACGTCGAGGAGGTGGTCATCTACACACCCACAAACGACATTATTAATTTTTCAGTGCGTGAAAATGTATTAAAGAAAATGATATATTATATTACCAGATGTTAATTATGTAATGAATATAATATATATGTCATTTATTTCACATTATTTTATTAAAACCATCCTTAATACATTCTATGTAAGGTTTGAATGTATCACATCAGTTTGAGGAGGCGGTAGTCCACATGTCCACAAACGATGCTATTGTACTCCCAGAAAATTGAAGGCATGCAGATATGTGTATATAAATTTTAAATAAGTATTATAAAAACATATATATCATATATATCATATAAAAATAGTGTTACCATCATAATTCCCAATGATGGGGGGTTTCAAATGAAAAATGAACGACCTTATTTCTTGAGGCAGTAGTCCACCGTACACACGAACTACAATTTCGTTACACATTTGATGGAAGTGTGTGCATTTTTAGGTATAAAAATTAACATATAAGAATATCAGAATATTTAGGATATTTATTTTATTATATTATCAAGTAATAATAATAATTTAATGTGTGGAGAAATAAATAAAACACCGATGCACATTAAATAATGTTACCTCTTTTTCGGTTAACTCTTTTTGGTATGTACTAAAAGGATTCCTTGGTTAGATTTCTACCTAAAGTGATAAATATATGGTGATGTTAGGGATATTGGGAGATTTGTTTCTATGGTTTTTATGAGAAAAAGGTCTTGATAGGTGTGAATAAATTTGGGAGGGTTGGTGCCTTTTTTATAGTGTAGGATGATGGTCATTCTTGTAAATAAAAAAAGGTAAACAATATTAGAACGTATCCCTTACATCTTGTGCCTAAAATAATGATCAAAATTATATAAAATAGGGTATATGGAAGAATAATCTCCAACCAATGGGTTTTAGAAAATTTTCTAGGTCAATTGGACTCTTAATATTAAAGTGTAACCAGTAAGTAAATACATTTTTACCTTAATAGCTGTAATTAATTTTAATTGTTTTCCCTAATATTTTTAGTAAAAAACTAAATTAAACTTATTAGAAATATAAATTATGATGATTAAAAAATTTTCATCCATTTCTTAAAATTAAAAAAATATAATTGGTTGAAAATAATTTAAAATTAAGACCTCATACATGATTAGAAGACAATATTTTAAAGTGAATATGTTCAAATATTTTCTCAGTTTTTATATCCAATTTCAATGGGAAAATAATTCCAATGACATAAACTGGATTAATAAATGTAAAATTGAACTAATTATACCTTAAAAGAAATTACAAATATAATTTAACATTATAAATTATTAATAAATAAACATAAGTTTTCAATTTAAAATCATTGTTTTCACTATTCATCAAAATATAAAACTTCTTAGAAAAATACCAATAATTCATGCAAAGTTAATTTTTATATTATAATTTATAAAGTAAATTTTATTTCATATAATGATTATAAAAGTGTCAAAATTTATTTTTAAAATAGTTGTTCCATTAAAATGAAATAAAATCACTTTTTTTAAAAAAAATAGAGCTTTTAAGCATAAAGTGAATTTATTCTTATCTAATACCTACAATATATATCAGATGAATGTAAAAATAATTTATAAATAAGTTTAAATATAAAATATTTAGTCATATTCAGTCCATGATATACAAAAACTAGGTGATAAATTCCTTATTTAGAAAATACAATTAATAGTATATTATTGTTTGTTATAACTCAGTCTTGTGTGGAATGAAGGATTTTGGTAAAACATATTGTTTTGTGTCATGTATAATATTAGACAAAGAATCCATTTTATTTTAAAATGACAATTTAATTCATAAATATTAATATGTATAGAAAATAATTGTTCTATCATTACCTAGGATGTTACAATAAAGGCCTAAAACACACATCCACACTCATGTTTTAAACATGTTTGAGTTATTCACTTTTATGTTTTTACTTTTACCATTTTGGATTTTACCGTGGTAACTAGTTTTTACTTAAGTAACTTATACTTTATAATAAAAAATTATATATTCTTTATTTTATAATTTAGAATCAATGATTCCACAATTAAAATATATTTAATTTGAATCAATTTCAAAAATTGATAAAAAATAATTTTAAAATAAAAAATATATAATGTATTAAAAATATTTCTTGAGAAAATAATTTTATGTTAAAAAACATTAGATATTTTCTTGTAACCTAGAATCATTTTTTTGAATTTTTAATATAACTAAAAAAATTATTATTTTATCTTGAAAATTAATTCATAAATTTCATAATCATTCTTATAAACTAATAATAACGTAAAAGGCAAGGTATTTATAGAAATAGTACATTTTACTATTCACATAAACCTCATTGTTTTTTAAAAAATCACAAAAAAATCATCTTAAAATAATATTAAAATGATAAATCCAAAAATGAAATTACTTTGTTTTTAAAATTAAAATCCTACAAATTATAATTTTTATTTTCAATTAAAAACATAAAATATAGAATTTTTTTTGTAGGTAAAAGAATTTTTGTATACTAACTTCTCCCCATTTCTTATAAATTAATAATTAAACTACTGTGAATCTGTAATTCAATCAAAATGTATTATACTTGAAGAAAAGTTATTTTTTGTTAAAATATTTTATTATTTTCTTATCCATAATAGATGAGTCAATATTTAAAGTGAGATTTATATTTCCTCATTATTGATTTTTATATTAATATAGTTTTAATAATTCCATTACAACTATTTAAACCTGCCAATTCTATAGCTAACTCAAAATGGTATATAATTTTTTTTTGGTTTTAGTGTTTCATGTTGAGTAATTTATCAAACATAATATATATTTAAATAGGAATATTTTACTAAAACTCGAATCAATACATTTTACCCCGCACAAAAATAATTTCATCTTTAGTATTTTATTACAACAAAGAAAACAAGTGAGGTTAATTTTCCCTCATCATATCCTACGTTTCCAATGTAACCTCCTCAAACATATTATTTCACCATAGAAGTTTAAATAGATGGGTGGTAATATTTCTAAGAACCTTGTCTCTTCAATCCATGTTTTCCACATGATGTTTTAGATATGGAAGGTCATGTTCTAGTTGTATGGCTTTCGTGATGAGTACATGTGATGGATCTGGTATGTATTTCTCCAAAAAGTAATATGTGGAACACATTGTGGCCCTAAGAGAGGAGTCAAGGGAGTGATATGTGATATGGTATGATCCCAACCCAATCATGGATCTCTAAGTTACTAAAATATATTGGTATCACCTTCCTGTTCTTCCCAAATCTCATAACCCACTTCCAAGGAGATATTCAAAGGAACACCTTGTCACAAGCTTCAAACTCTATATCTCATTGGAAATTATTTTCATAACTCTTCTATAAACTTTGTTCCACCATCATATATCAATGAGTGGTTAGAAACTTCAATATCATTTCATAGAAAAGGCCATGATCTATCAACACACTCTTTCAAAATTCATCCTTGTATGTTAGAGCCTTATATCTCTTCCCATAAAGAGCCTTATATGGTGTCATTTGAATGATAGAATAAAAACTAATGTTATATGAGGACTAAATTAGGGGAGATATTGATTATTTAATCATAATAAATGCATAAAACAAGATCTCCAAATTTCCTATAGAGAAATAATTTTCCCCTATGACTGGGCATTTTTATGAGGGTGATACATAGTGCTAAAAATCAACTCTGTCTCTAATACTTTTTGAAATCTTTTCCTAAATATTGATGCAATCCCAGGATCCTGATTAGATACAATGGATAATAGTAGTCTATATAGCCTCACCAGTTCCCTTATGTATATCTCGATGAGTTATCCAATGGATAAATATTCATTAATGTAAATAAGATGCATTGAATTTGTCATGAGATCGACTATAACTTAAATAGAATTATGGACTTTATATTTTATGGGGAGTCCTATGAATAAGTCCGTGGTGATGTTTTACCATTTCCATACTACTATGGGTACTATTTCCAATATAAAATTTGATTATTTTCATTCATTGATAAATT
Source organism: Viscum album (assembly GCA_963277665.1). NCBI lineage: Eukaryota > Viridiplantae > Streptophyta > Magnoliopsida > Santalales > Viscaceae > Viscum > Viscum album. The sequence continues at coordinate 584,341,456 of OY728125.1, forward strand.
ACTACAATACTAATAATCAAGATTCATATTCTAAAATTTCTCTCTTCATGCTATCCCATATGAAGTTTTGTTTTAGATCTCTATACATCATTTTAATTCCTAGATGAATAAAAAAGGACAATATTTTTAAATGATCCAAAATCTCCTTCTTTAATTATAGTTATGATGTGATATATATCCAGGATACAAACCTTATAACTCAATCTTTATCAAAGTCTATATCTAGAATACTCACTACCAATTTCTTTATCTCTACATCATTATTCTAGGATTCTTTGATCTTTATGTGAATAGAAGTTTTAGCATTCAATTTGGAAATATAGGATCTATATCCTCTTATTATGAAATCAATATTCATCCTCTAGAAATCCATGAGTATTGGGTACTTTTAACTCCTCATAATGGATAGAGTAGCACAATCTTTTCTGCTCATATCATTATCCACCTTAGTTTCCATCCCTAGGTAGTAATGTATTGATTAGTTATAATATTTTATCAATTCCAACCATAATATTTGGTGCGTAATCAATTCCTTCTATGTTAATTTATATTTCAAGCTCTAGTTCTCTTTATATATATATATATCACAATTTTACCAATAAATATAATATCTCTAAATATTTAATGAAAATATCATAACATCCAACTCTAAATCACACGTCGTGTAGTATTTTTCAGGAATCTTTAATTGGCATGAGTCATAATAAATTAACTTATAATTATTTATGAGGATGAAACCCAAACCCTTTTTTGAAGCATAATTATATATTACAAACCCTTCCACACTGTAGGGTAATGTTTGAATAGGAGAAATAAGAATCCTCTTTTTCGGTTCATTGAAATTTTCATTACATTCCTCTATCCAAAGGAACTTAATTCCTTTACATGTAAACATAGTTAATGGATTTAATATTCTTGATAAATTTCTCATAAAGAACCAGTAATATCCTACCAATATAAAAATGAAAATATTTTAGTAACAGTGGTTGGTATGGACTATTTCTTGATAACTTCTATCTTTGATGTATCTAATAATATTCCCTTTCTTGTGATTACATGACCTAAGAATGATAATTTCTATAGACAGAATTCACAATTGATAATTTTGGAATTCAATTTATCCTTTCTCAAGTTCATTAAAATAAAAAAAAATTCTTCATGCTCTTCCTTACTCTTTAAATATAGAAAAATATCATCTCTAAAGACAATAAGAAATTGATCAAGGTCATCTCTGATGACAATATTCCTTATATCCATGTATATAATGTGATAATTCATAATTATAAATGGAGACACTATAAATTAATAGTGTCCATACCTTATATAGAAAAATATCTTGGGAATATCCCCCCTTTTAACCCTTAACTGATGATATACAGATCGATGTTCAATCATCGAGAATCATTGAGATTCTCTGATTTGATTAAATATATCATCAATACTAGGTATATATTACCTATTATTGGTCATGATTTTATTATTCTTGTGATAATTAATTAAAAGACACATCAATATATCATCCTTATTGACAAAGAGGATTGGACCAGCCCATAGTGATGCACTGGGGAATATAAAAATCTTGTCCAAATTCTCCTACAATTTCTTCATTAACTTTTCCAATTAAATTAGATCCATTCGATATATACTCTTTGAGATGGTAATGTATCTAGGTATGAGCTCAATTAAAAACTCAACCTTCTGTTCTGGGGGATGACCAGATAGTTCATTTGGAAATACATTAATATATTCATATAAAATAGGCTTGTCATCAATGTTGACTTCCTCTCTGGTCATTTGAGTGAAGAGTCCCTAATTTTTGGGTATCATGAGCCATATTATGTAATATTATTCCATTGGGAGATGATACTCATCCTTGTGTTAATACATGATAAAATGTTGATTTGTGATACGAAATGAGATCTCCTTATCCTAATAGTTAATATGTGCTTTATGAATGGAAGTCCAATCCATACCCTATAATAACTCGTGATTATAGATTTTATTTTCATTAATTAATGTATATGGTAGCATGTGGTATACAAAATACTAAGCTTAAAATGGGCTTTGATATAATATTGTTATTTTAATATGATTTTTATGAATTAGATGTTGGTTTGGTGGGTATAAATATGAATATTTATATCATGAAATATATATAGGTCCTGCTCAATACATATTTATTGATTAATTCTTAGGAAATTATCACTCAATTTTTATTAAAGCCATTTTATGCTTTAAAAATACCATTTCTTAAAAAATGGTTCATATTTATTTTTTGTAATAATATATTATAAATAATTTCTGACACTTCTAGGAATTTTATTTTATAAAAAGGATATCATTTTTGAAATCAAAATATCAAAATTATCTTATGGTGAAATCTTGCGATTTTTTTGTAAAGATTAAATTATCAATGAATTGTGAAAAAATACCAATTTTATGGAGAACCATATTTACATTAAAGTATTTAAAAACTACCATTTTGTTTTGAATTGAATTTAAAATTTTAGTAGTCCCTATTTATTAAATAAAATCCAATTAATTTAATTGGAATCAAATTATTTTTAATTTTGGTATAAAAATTTTTTATACTTAAAAACAAACTTATCTGGATTACCGTTTTCATCATGTTTTACATGTTTATTTTAAAATTAATTTATACCACTTATAGGAATTTTATTTTGAAATATATTTCTTATTTTTTAAAATTTATTTTTTTAAATATACCATCTTTTTTTTGATATAATGAAATGTAATCATGGAAAATATTTGTCACCATATAAGAGTAAATCGTGTAATTAAGGTTACAAATACTATAATAAGGATTTAAAAATATATCTAATATGTAATATTTTTTATTCTATGATTTTATTTTGACCACTTACTTAATATATTAATAAAATGTGGCATTGTTGACCCAATTTGCATTGATAAATACTTTTATATTATTTTTAGTAAAGGAAAATTCTAAAATGTCAGACTCTTGTTTCTAATTTCTCTTATATCTTCACATAGATATAAAGTGATGTTATGAATGAATATGTAAATTTAATTAAAAAAATTGATTTATTCCTATTATGGTTATTTTTTATAAAAATTTACTCATAGTATAATTACCTTAAATGCTTACAAAATGTTGACAGAGTGCTTCCTACAAGCAGAAGAAAAATCAAAATAAATGATTTTAAAAACATAAAAAGTAATATATTTTGGATTAATTATGGAATAAAATGAAATTTATGGTTAATAATAATATATATTTTTTGGTGAAAGATTTCATATTCAAATTTCCATACATTTTGTGACATCTTTAAAGTCAAAAAATGTGAATAGTTCTTAAAAAGACTTTAATGACATTTAATATTAAATAAAAATTAATTAAATGATTTAAAGATCACAAAAATATTTAATGAGGACAAGGGGATGTTATATGGTCAAAAAATTCACTGCTAGATTATTTTTAATCCAATTGTTTTCTTTATATGTATATTTATAACCCTTTAGTATTGAATCATTTTTAACACTATAAAGGTTAACATAGGTTAATGGCGGTGTTAAAGCAAAAGATAAGATTTAAAATTTCAAATAAAACTATCCAAATTTTATTGGTTGAAATTATTTCACCCTTAAACTATCTTATCTTAATTTTTTCCACTTTTTACCACTTTCAGTTGAAAATATTTCTTATATTTAAATATTTTAAAAAAAATACAAGGGTGTCCTTTCCTATACTATAAAAGGACACTACCTATCCTATATTATTAAAACCCACTTGATCCCCTTATATTGAAAAACCTATGATAAATACTTTTATAAACATACATATAAATGTTTTAAAAGATTTTTTCTCTTCAAAAGACCATCCCTAGGGTCCTTATAATGAAATTCAAAAGAGGTTACTCAGTGTGGGGATAATAGTTTTAACCGATCTATTTCATTTTAATTATTATTTTATATCTTTTAATTATATCATAAACATTATGATATTATAAAATTAGTATATCCCATAAAATTATATATTTTTATTCTAATATTAAAACCTTATTAATCTACCATTCCATCATATAGGGAATGAAATCATAATTCATACATACATGTGGACAACCACCTCCATGAAGCGATGTGTTCCATTTCCCATCACCACCTATAATGGATATTTATAATTAGTTATTTAATATATATATATATATATATATATTATATTCATGACATAATTATAATTCGTGAAATATAATATACCATCTACTTTCTTTCCCTTCCATCCATTGTAAAATGATAACGTTGTTTTTGCATACGTGTGGACCACCACCTCCGTAAAGTGATGTGATTCATTTTTCATATATACCATTCATGGATGTTTTTAGAATTGTTTTTAATTTATAAAATTTTAATTATTTAATTATTATTAATATTTATATGATGTAAAATTTATTCCTTTTACCATGATCAACATACCAGAATCATTTTTCAATTATGAATTAAATGTCCCCAAAACACTTGAGATGGATTAAACTAAATAAGTAAATAATTTTATCATTGCAGTAAATAAAATAAATGGTTTAATGATATGGAAATAAAACAAAAATTTTTATTAAAAATTAAATAATTAATATATGTTTATTATATAGGATTTAAAGTACAAACATAGTTATTTTTTACTCGAGGTATGGGGTTTGATAACTCAATTTCCATTCATTGGGTTATACTTCTACTTCGTTGAATATATTATTCCAGGATTATGTGTAAAATGACATATGATTATATTATGTTTCACTTAAACATGTTTTGTTGTGTTTCTACAATTGGAACACATAATTACATCATTGATTAAATTTTAACATCAATGATACGATCTTTGTAAGGATTACTCATTTCAATATTGTTTCTTTGAGACAAGTCTTGTATTATGAACATTATTCATTTCATAAGGTGTATGTGGTGACTATTGAGATATTATATCATGAATAAAATATTTTTTCTTGATATTAAAAGTTATTTTGACTCTCTCTATTTTGAGATATGTTGATACAAATGTTATAAAATTTGTAAAGGTTTTCAAGGTCTCAATTTCAATTCTTTGAGACATAATTCATGTTATGCACCATGAATTTTTTTCATGATGTGTACTTCATACCCCATGAATTTTTATTAATATATTATTTTATGGGAATTATTGTTTTAAATAATAATTTTATTTTCATTTTTCAATGTATTTTTGATTCAAGCATTATCTAAGTTTCACAGGTTTCTTGTCTCAAATATCATTTTTAGACATGTTTTGATTGATACAGTAATATTCATATATTTGGTTTAAACACCAAATCTTTAAATAACATATCATTGATATTTTTATACTAATTAAATTTTATGTTCCTTATTATGTTCATTATTTCAAATGGTTTTTTTTAAATGCCAAAAAAGGTTTTTTCTTAAGAAATAATATTTTAATGTTTTTAAATAAATTTAATCAAACTCTTCATCTATATTCTTAATATTATTTCAAGACAATTATTTTATGAATGTAAATTATTTATCCATATTTATTTTACATGATCATTTATCTTCTTTTATAAGGTTTTAATAGTAAATTTCTTAATTTTTTTTCACATCGGTCACTTTTGACTATCATTACAAAAGTTTGTAAATAATGTTTCTTTTTAAAATTTACAACAATAAAAAAATTTCCCACCATCATAAATGTTATTTTATTCAATGAAAACTTTGATATTTTCAATTATTATTTCAAATAATATATTTCTACTAATATCCAATTAATATTTATAAAATATTATCAAAATAAAATTATATTTCCCTTATTTTCAAATAAAAATCTTAAAATTTATTTTAAATGTATTTTTCATCTTTATTAATATACATTTATCTTTTCTTATACTCTAATGGGGATATGTTCCAATGATACTATTGGTATCAATCTAAAAGTTTAGATAAATTTTTAGATTAATATGTTTTTGTGTGAGGTTAACTTAAGAGTTTGGGCTACCATCATGGGTTTATAAGTTTAAGGTTAACCCTACGTTCAAATTCATAAGCACCCATTTTGAGGTTTTGAGTGATGTGATTTTAAATTGATTAATGATATCTTGGGAGATTAGTTATGGGGTTGAGGTACAATTAACCCTTATTTTTATCATGTGATTTAACATGAAGGATTATTATAGAATAATTCCATTACATGTTTGGTTATTTAAGATGAAAGGTATGGGATAACCATTGAGGATAAAATGTTATTTAATGTTGAGGTTAATTAAGATATAGGTTAGTAATTAATGGAATAGTCTATGTTTAACCACAACTATTATTACATAAATTTTAGGGTAAGATTTATTATATCTCCATATAAAGGTTTACACATTTTGGATATTATCTTAGCATATTCCAAATATTTTAGTTTTTATTAATGTCAAAATATAGGAGGAATAAATTGTTAGCATTTTATGGATTATGTGATCCATTAGAAGTTTATCTTATTGTTTTGATCAAGAAAAATTCATCTTGAATAATAATTTATTAGAATATGTCATGTGATATAAGCAAAAATAGATCGAAGCACAACCAAATGATGAAAATTATTCTTTTGAAATAGAAATAAATCAAGTAATTATATTTTATCATGTTCTTTATCCTGAGGGTAAAAGATTACCTCAATTCTATGAAAATGATCTTTAAATAAAATTACTGTCCTTTTAACTTCATTATTGATGAATTAATGTTCATTTTTATCCTCTAGGGATTTATGTTTTTGTGGCCATTAAATTCCTCATGATCATGTTCTATATCAGTCTCTATTATTTTTTGGGTGTAATTTTTATCACCCTTTTCTATATTTTTTACTGACCACAATGTTTATCCTAACATAATAACCCATTTTTTTTGTTATTCTGAATGACATCCATGTTTCCCACTTCCAGTTTTTATAAATGATATTTTATTAACCCTTTTTTGACGTGGATATTCAATAATGATATTTTTAAATATTCAAAAAGTTTTTCCTTTCATAATCAAATGTTTTATCTTTAACACAATGAAATTGATTTTCTAAACCATTTTTATTAGTAATGAGATAAACTTATAACAATTCAATTTATGTAATGGGTAGAATTTAACACCCCAATGTTTTAGAATTTATTTACATTAAGTAAGTTAAATTACCAATCTTAAGAAAATTGGGAAATACTATGATTATTTAAATATGACCATTATAACATAGCCATTGGTTTGGTGGGTATAAATAATAATAATAATATTATATATATATATCCTACTCAATAAAAATTTATTGATTAATAATTATGAAATAAGCACTCAATTTATAACAGTCATTTTAGGAATCAAAAATAATTTTTCTTCAAAAATGGTTAATATTAAATTTTATAAGAATATATTATTATTAATTTTTAAAAAAAATTCAATATTTATTTTATAAAAAATATCATTTTTAAAATCATCATAAAAAAAATTTCTAGGGGTTTTAGTTTTTATGAAAAGATAATTTTCATCTGAATAGTAATAAAATAATGATTTTATAGAAAACTTCTTTTTACATTCAAGTATTTACAAAATCTTATTTTATTTTGAATTTATTTTAAAATTTAATAATTTTTTTTAATTAAAAAAAATTAATGTCATAGGAATCTAAATTATGATAGTTTTGATATAAAACATTTATATACAGAAAGATGCATTTTTTTTTCTAGAAAACCAGTTTTTATTACATTTTGTGGGATTATTTTATAATAAATTTATGGATATTATATGGATTTAATTTTATAAAATTTATTCTATATTTGTAATCACCATGTACAAAAATTTTAAATAGGAATAGTAAGTGAGATAAATATTTTTCACCTTAGTAAGGGTAAATCGGGTAATTATGGTAAAAATAATGTGATAAGGATTTAAAACAACATATAACACCTGAATAATTTATATTAGATAAATTTATTAAGACCAAATACTATCTATAATAAAAACATATGGTGTTTCGGTACCATTGTTTTTTATAATGTCCTTTATATTATTTTATGTAAATGAAAATTTTAAAATTTCACTCTCTTGTTTTTAATTTCTCTTATGTGTTAACATAGGGTTATAAAGTTGTTATGTATTAAAATAAAAGTTTATTTTGAATATAACTAATTTATTCTTATTATGGTAACTTCTTTTAATTTTTAGTGATGTTATAATTACCTAAAATTCTTACACAATATTGGCACAATGATTTTGAAATCAGTAGAAAAATCCAATTATATAATTTCAAAAACATAAAAAGAAATATTTTTTGGATGGATTATGGTGTTACATAAATTTACGGTTAATAATAATATATAAATTATGGTTAAATTACTTATATTCAAATTTCCATACTCATTGATGTCTTTAAAATCAAAATATGGGAATGGTTCTTAAACTCACTTTAATGGTATTTGATGTTAAATAAAAATTTATTAATTTATTTAAAAATAAAAAAAATGAAACAGTAAAGTGTGGATTTTATATTTTTTAAAATTTTACATATTTACTATTTTTGAGTCAATTTTTAAACTAGAAGTAAATTTATAACCCTTTAACATTAAAAACATTGTAACCATGATTAAGGATAAAATTTGTTAGTGAAGGGGTTAAACCAAAAACTAAGGTTATTAACAAAACATAATACTTTCCAAATTTTATTGGTTAATGGTATTTAAACCTAAAAATATATTATATTTGAATTTATTTCAAAATTTTCCCCTTTCTATTCTAAAATAATTTATTATATTCAAATATTTTATGTAATTAAATGTACGACCCTATCATCACTAAAAGGACTCCGCGTCACCTATATTATTCAAACCACATTGAGCCACTGAGATCTGAAAAACATATATAATCTATTATAAATATAATTATACATGTTATAGATTTTATGGTCTCTTTAAAATCCTATCTCTAGGGTCCTTAAGAAGAAATAATGAATTAATATTTTATAATGAATTATTATTTTATAACGAAATTAAAAGTTACTTTTATTTTCTCTCTTTCACAATATATTGATTCAAATGTTATAAAAGCTATAAGGGTTTTACCTATCTCAATTTGAATTATTCAAGACACAATTCATGTTATGCACCATAATTTGTTTCATATTGTGTACATAATACACCATGCTTTCATTTTAATATATTAGTTCATGAAAATTATTTCCATTATTGAATCATGTTTTTCTTTCATTTAGTGGATTTTTGATTTAATCATTACCCAAGTTACAAGGGTTTATCATATCAAACTTCCTTCTTTGAGAAAAGTTTTGATCGATACACCTATATTAATTTATTTGGTGTATCTACTGAATAATTACATAGAATACAATGTATATTTTTATACTCATTTTATTTCATGCTCCTTCTTATGTTCTTTCGTTGAAATGATTTTTTGTTTAAATTTCCAAAAAGGGTTTTTCATTAAAAACATTATTTTATGATTTTTAAAGGCTTATAACCAAAATATCCCTCAATGTTCTAACTATTATTTCAAAATTATTTTTTTATAAAAATTAATAATTACTAAATTTATTTTCCATGACCTTTAACTTTATTTTAAGTGGTTTTAAGGGGAAATTTCTTAACATTTTTTTGCATGATTCAGATTTGAATCTCTTTAAAAAAATTTGAAAACATTTTTTATTTTTAACATTTAAGAAATTATATGAGTTTCCCACCATCATAATCATTTTTTTATTTGATGATTAATTTATAATTTTATATGGTTATTTATAAAGAAAATCATTCTCCCAACATTCTGGAATGATTCGAAATATTATAATAAGAAAATGATATTCCCCCTGTTTTCAATGAAATGTCTAAAACATTATTTTAAATGTATTTTTCATCTATAGAAATATCATTTATATTTTTATTATGATCTATTGGGTATATGTTCCAATAACACCATAATTTTTCTTTAACTAGTTGGAATATGGTTGTTTTAAAGATATATTCATAGAACATGTGTCTTTTCCATTGGTAATCAAGTTATGAAAGGAATAATGGTTATTTATAGGGTTTTATAATGAAATAAAAGCTTGATTTACTTTATTCATTTTAGGGTTATTTGAATTTTTTATGATCAACTCAGCCTGATATATATCTCCAATGTATTGGATAAGGATTATGTTTTCTAGATAATTATGTTTTAATTAACCAAGTGGGTTATTCAATTTGAAGAGTTATTATAAGGGTTATATAAAGAATAATGTTCCATGATATGTACAATGTTATTGAAATGAATTCTATAAATTCTAACAGATCATTTACATAAATATGTTTTTTTTCACATGGATGATTATTATTGATTTATTTTAATTTATTCTTATGTTAAATATTTATTATATATCTCATGATTTATGATTAGGGTTTTTTTGAGTATGAATATCTTTTGTTATACTCATAAACATTGATTACGTCGTCCTACACTTATGATCATCTTATAACCACTATTGAAATTTTATTATTAATGATTTTTTATACCATTACCAAGTTTTTGATCTCATTATTATTATGTTTCTCATTTATCTAGTTTATGAAGAATGATGTTAAGTGAATTAAGTATTGGAATATTTCATGTGTGATAAATTTTATGGGAGATGTTGAATAATTATTATGGAATCAGAAAATATGGGTATAATAGTAAAAAATGGTCCCTTGAAGACATGGTTATTACTAAGAGTTTTTTTGTAAATATATAAAACTAAAAACTAAATATTTCATTGGGTATGTAAGTGATCCAATATTTTTTTTGGTATTAAATGCTTTGGATGAATAAAATATTTCCATGTTTATTTCTATCAAATATAGAAATATAGAGATTAAATTTTTGGTATTTGATTTGAGAGTGCAGGTTTGGGGATATTATATACCCAATATTATATAAAATTAATCCAAATGAAGAATAATTTGATATGTGGGAATTATCATCTTATAAATATCAATTAGAGAATATTTATAATACTTTTATGTGATCATTGTTTTACCTAGGTTTTCAATGATAGTTCAATATCCATGGATTGGGGTGGTTATTCCACATTATTAGAAAACTTGTGTGATATAAAATAAGATGATGATCCTAAATCAAATAAGGTATTATAAGATCTATAAAATTGGTCAATTATACTTTCCATCATTTCATTATCAAGATCTACCTCAGTGGTAGTGATCATCCCTTCCCTTTTCCCACAATTTTCGGATGTCATTGAGGGCTATTTTATTCATTATTCTAGGGATTGAGAGACTTATTTGAACAATATCTAAAATATTTCCATATAAAGAATTATTGTGTGGGTGGATCATTATCATGTAACTTCTTATCTTATATTTAAATAATCATCTTAGTAGCCTTATTTTGAATGTTTTTGGATTGGTGTCCAACTTTACCACACTTAAAAAAATTCCTTGACCCCCTAAGGAAATTACTAGAGTGCTTTCTCCCACATTTATGATACATTGGAAATTTTACTTTGTTCCCACAATGTTTTCTATCATCAGTTCTTCCATGATTCTCTACATTCCTTTTATTTTACCCATAATACTTAGAGGCTCAAGTTTCCATATCTACCTTAGGAGAACGTATAACAAACTCTTCTTATATAACAAAGAATGTTATAGCTCATTCCAAAAAAATAATAAGGATTAAGATACTAAATAAGAGATCAATTTTCCTCTCGGTATCAGTGATGAAACTAAAGGCATACCTCATGAGTCTTGGGAAAATTTCTTTATATGGTTTATAGATTTTCTATATTTTTTACTTCAATTCCAAGCATTCCAGCTCTATTTTAGTGTGAAGAGTATAAAGAAAATTCTTAATAAAAAATATATTCTTGAACTCTACCCATTCCTTAGATTCTACATACTAATTTTAAATGGTATTATTAATGAGAATAAACTAATAATAAACATCACCTTCTAAATTAAAGGATTACAAAGTCATTCTCATAGTCTAAGGAGTAGAGAAAGAATATTATTTTTTTCTATTGCACTGACCCAATATTAGGAAACCAGTGGACTTGAATACTCTCGAATAGAGGGTGGATGTTTCCTCATAAAGGAATCAATATAGAGTTTATCCTTCCTTGATGAGTTTATAATATCATCAAGGTTTAGTTCATTTCCCACAACAAGAGATATTTGGGTGTTTATTTCCTATTTCATTCATTCTATCATCAATATCAATATTTTTCTTATTGGTATAATCTTCACACTGTCTATTTCACACATCATTAACTCGGTTATTTTAGGTTCCAGACATTAAAATGACTAACGAAAAATTTGGCATGAGAATACTTAATTTAATGAATATATATGTAAGTAAACTATAAAAATTAGAAGTAATATTTCATAAATTTCATGCATGTGTTATCCTTGTAATATATAGGTTTCAATATAGGTTACCTATTCTTTGTTTTATAAATGACATATTTATATATATTTAGATACTTTAAAATGGGGTTTAAGAGAATGTGAATTAACCACATAATAACCCCTAGGAGTGTCAAACTAGCTGTGCAGTTATGCCTCTTTATCATGTACTGGGTGACAATTGAGTGAATTCCAAACATGACATTTTGGAGATATTACCCCTAGATATATGTATTCCAAATTTTCTATCCAAATGTTGTATCCCTACATGGATATATGTTCTAAGAGAATCACACAATATATACTTTATCAAAATTTTATGATATTATCATATACTTAGAATCATACCTTAGAATTTTCCCTAGGATTTTCACTGAAGTTATCTAAATTAATCCCAAAAAATAATTAAACACTATATTAATACAAAATAAAGAATACCAATCTCATTATAACTTAAATAATACATTACTTTATTTTTTTAGATAATACATTTCACATAAAGTCAAACCACATAAGGATTGAAAGGTTTAGTGTCTTATACATTAACTATATAAAAAAATTATTTAACAACACATGGAAACTAAAATACATAATCATTATTCTTCATACCCTTTTATACATCTCACATGATATAATCATCATCATAACCTTGTGTGTAAACATAATAAATGGGTGAGATTAGATACATGATAAGGGAAAAACATATCATAATTTATCTGATCATAAACATGATGGATAGCATGAGGTAGACATATATATCTTAATAAAAGATCAAAAGACCATAAATTATAATCATAAAACATAATAGAGAAAACTAATATCATAAAAATATTATTAGGGAAGTGTAAAACATATGACATGGATCAAAAATAAATATCAATTAAATAAAACATGTGATAATCATATACATGTGTAGAATAATTTTAAAAAAAGGTGTAATCATGAGAACATGGTATATTATGAAAATTAAAATAATATTTATAACGTTTCATAACATTATAAAAAACATTTAAATGTGTAACAACCCTAAAAGTTGGTAAAACTTTGTGAGTAAACGCATTATTCCCACATATATATGAACAAACTGATTATGTGCACACCTAAAAATGTTAATATACCCATTATTCCCATGCTCACATGAGTAAAATCATTATCTCCATACTCGACTATCCCATAAGATATAAACTTAAAACAATGCATTTTAGGGTGATAAAGGACCCCACCCATCATCATGCATACTTATGTGGGCCTTTAAAATCAACCATAATCTTATCTTAAAGAACCCATGGAAAAAATGAATTTTTAAAACTTTTCAAAAATATTATATAACATGAAATTATGAAATAATAATATATCTAAAATATAACCTTAAAAAATTAGCCATATCCTAATAATATATATAAGATTATAAACATGTAACTTCATGGGAGATAAACCTTCGATGAAAAATAAAAGTTAAAATATAAAAGTGTTGAAAAAAACATTTAAACAATTTTATAAAAGATGAAGTTTAAATTAATTTTAAAATATTTTTTATAAGTAGATGAATAATTTTAAAAAATATTATAATAAGGTTTTATAAATAAATGATCCTTAAAAAAAATAAATCTAACAAATCTGAAGTGGTAAATAATGAAATGAAATACATTTTTATGATTTTTAGGTTGTTTTAATGAAAAATCCACATCAATGAACCACTGAAATAATTTCATCTAATAAATTTTTTAAATAAAATCATAATGAATATAGAGTAAAATATTTTTAGGATTTCATTATAGAAAACACTTTTTTATAAGAAACATGGCATTGGGTGAAAATATTCCTTGGTAATAATGTGGGTTATTCATAACAACTATATACCATTAATTTATATATTTTTTATCAAATAAGTGGTTATTAATGATTAAAAGTAATTTACAAATATTATAATTAAAAAAAATAATTTTAATTAAAGTATAAAATAAAAGATGGATATTATATTCAAATAAGAAGGACTATAACCCAATGATTTAGAATCTGAGTTTATGAAACCGTACAATTTAATATTGATTCCAAAGAAAGAAATTACAAATAATATATCATAAATACTATCATCTTAATTGCCTATTTAATAATCCTATTCATATAAATTTTCATTTATACCATTAATTTTTAATAATTCTCTTCCTGTATTTGATTTTCATAAACAGGTGTTTCTCATCTATACTATTTTGTAATAGTAGTTTCAAACTCTCGTATTTTACAAAATATAAAAATTAATAAACGAGTAAAGGTACTATAATTGATATTATATAATTTATTATAATTCTATAATTCCATTTCAAGAGAGTTTTATTGAACTCCATTAAAGAGAATTTGGAGATGAACTAGTTTCAGGTTATCTATTGATATTGATAAACTACATAATAACAATCATTAAATATTTTTGTTTTTTTCAATAAAAATTCACATTAATGATATATAATTATCATATATATAATATATATTCATCAATTATAAACTAAAACTATCCATGAAAGTTGTAGAGAAAAACCAAATGCATTATTCCATGGAGGTAGTGGTCTGCAGGTACCCATGGATGATGATTTCATTTTTAAAGGAAAAGGAGAATGAAAAGACATGGTTACTTATTTAAGTATATTAAAAAGTTTATTTATATCATAATTATTTATTAAATTAAAATTATATACCATCCATGTTTTTTTATTAAGGAAAATGAAGCACATTTATTCATGGTGGTGGTAGTCTGCACACATTCATGATACATTTTTTTTGTTTTTCTTGATGGAAAAGGGAAGGGTGGTTAATGCATGTATGATTATTATAATAAAATATAAGAATACTAGTGATACTTATTTACACATTTTATGTTGGTGTAATGTAATTTTATTCATAATAAGTTCACATACAAAATAAAAAAGAGAGAGGATCTGTTAGTAATTTATACCTCACTTCTTGGGTCATCTCCTTTATGAGGGGGTTAAAATTTTGAGTTATGGTATTTTGGGATGATAAAAACATATTTAATGTGTCTAAGAGTGTTAAGGAGAGGGTTTGGTAGTTTTTTGTTTAATAATATGGGGTTTTAGTGTGAGGTAATGTTAGGAGAGGTGATCCCATTTTATAAGTGAAAAGGGATGACATTTTGGTAAATGCCAATATCATTTCAATAATTGGGAGTAATTATAAAGAAAACTGTATAAATATTTGAAAAAAATGTAGAGGAGAAATGATAAGTTCTATAAATTCCAAAAACACACATTCCCACACATGTTTTAACTATGTTTGATATCATTTACTCATAGATTTTTACTTTAACCATTTTTTTCATTTACCACAAAAAGTAGTTTTTACATAAGTAACATATCCTTTATGATTAAAAATAAAATGGTCCTTGTTATATAATTTATAAATATTTATTAAACATTGTAAATAAATTTAATTTTATTCAATTTCTAAAAGTTATATGAAGTAATATTAAAATAATAAGTTTATAATATGTTAAGAATAATTTACTAAACAAATATTAATTGAGTTCTGAAACATTAAATATATGTTTATAAATTAGAATTAATACTTTTAAATTTATAATATAACTCCTAAATTTCATATTTTTTTAAAAGGTTTTCAAGAATTTCCAAATCATTATTATTAAATAATAGTTCTATAAAAGGCATATTATTTTTAAAAACAATATATTTCATTATTATCCTAAATCTTATTTTTAAGAAATATTTAAAAAATTCATAACTAGATAATATTTAAATGAAAAATCCAAAAACAAAGTTAACTTTTTAAAATTTATATCCTAAAATTTATATTATTTATTTTTAATTAAAACCATAAAATATAGAGAGAACCCATATTTTATAGAATTTTGTTTTTTGGTATATTAAATATCTTTTCCAATTTCCTATAAATTAATAATTAAACTAGTGTTAATCATTTATTCATAAAAATATATTATACATTAATAAAATTAAATTTTAGAGAATATATTTTTTAGTTTCTTAGCTACACTAGTTGATTTGATATTTAAAGTGAACTTTATTTGGGTTTGTTCTTATATATATATATATATATTTCATAATTCTGTCACCACTATTTATACCTACACATTATATATCTAAATTAGAATGTTATATATATATATATATATATATATTTGGTTTTAGTATTTCATTAGGAGAAAGATTTCAAATATCGTATTTATTTAAGGAGGAATAGTTTACTAAAATTCGGTTGATTACAACATTCCTAACCACCTAGTGATTAGATAATATTTAAGACTTTCATAAGAAGGGTATTAAAGTATAATTATTATAATGATATGTATATTACTTACCATATGGATGATTAAATCAAAATATGAAACATTCAACCATATTATACCAAATACATATTGCATGTAACTCTATGTGATATATTTCATGGGCCATCCATCATACAAAACCCATTTTGTGCCTCATTATCATATTTTTTATTCCGGTTAAAGAATACTAAATTATCATATTCTTAACATTTTATCAAAATGTATAATACTCTATGACATTAATGAGTTAGGGATAACATACAATAACAATTTGAGAATTAAATTATCATTTCACTTTACATAATATATGCACCAATGCGAAAGAATGAAAAAGTGAAGAAATTATTTTATATAACAAGATACAATTATTAAAATAAATTAATAATACTTAACAAAACCATATATAAGTTACAATGTCATAATATATTATATGATAGACCTCTAGACCATAATTGTGTTTTTTCACTTCTATGTTTTTTTAAACACATTACATCTATATGTGATGCCAACCACATCTCTATGAGACCATCTAATAAAACCCACCCAATAAACTCTTTATTAAGTAAAATGTGTGAATAATTTTTTTTGGATAATAGAGGTACTTAGGAATCATATTACTAATATTAGAAACTTTTAACATAATATTAAAACTCCTTAACATCGTAAGATAAAATTCTATGATGTTCATAAATTCTGTTTTCTACTAAGAAATTTTCTATGTTCTTCTTCATCATCATAATTAGAACCTTTTTGTAATTTTCTTCCATGAAATATTTTGATAACTAATTTAACTATTTGAATTAATATTTTACCGAAATTTCATTACCCATTTATAATATTAAGTGAAATTAAAATTATGTTTTGGCTAGTATAATATTTTATTTATTAAATTTGAACTTCAGTAAGTCCAAACATGCTTCCACTAGCCTCTTAAACACTATATTCAATCTAGAAACTTCATGATAAGATACTCAAAATCTTTTACAATCATAAAATAAAACTTATTTCCATTATTAGTTGTATTCAAGAAATAAACCTTTGTATTCTTATCTTTTTATTCTATGTTTTTAGAGTAACAAACTAAAAATTATATTTCATTCTTTAATATATGCCACTAATGGGTGGTGGGATCCCATACCTCATATTTTAATGAACATATTAAGAATGTCTTTTATATTAGATAAAAAATATTTTATCCTTATATCCTTTTCAAACATGTTAAATAATCTAATGAATCATAAATCATGTTTATTGAATGAATTGTATCATTTTTTTCATAACAACACTTTGTTATTAAAAAAATTCTATAATCATATAAGGTAAATAATAAGAAATGAAAATACTTTAATCAAATTAATTTGACCTTGATATATTCCTTTACATTAAAATAGATGATTTAACAACACATTATTTCATTTTTTATTTAAAATTACATGTTTTATCAATGATTACCTTGATTTTGAACTCCTGTATATTTACCACCTTTGTAAAATATATATTTTGATTCACGTAGCCTTAAATATCAAAATATTTATTTCTATAACATGAGTTCATGATATATAATTTACATGTAGTTTCCCAGACACCAATTAGTATTCCAGAAAATTATATCATATGGAAACATATCCCTTCTACCCTGAATCAACCTTTAGGTTTTAATAACCGTGAATTACTACTTGATTTTTTAGACTTTCTAACTTTATTTCCTTCTTTTGGTTTGAAATTTCACCCACTTTTATTATCAATACAAGACTATAACATAGACAACACATACGGTAGTTCATCTATTCTCAACACTATAATATTGTGGAGTAAATATTTCTTAAAATCATTGAAATTATTATAACATTACAAAATTTGAAAATAAAATGAATTCCATAGAAAAGACTTAAAGAAACCCCCAACATCACCAAGATATTAAAATATCCAATCATATTGAATAAATATAAGTAGATACAAATATTTCATTGGTCACCATGCATCTAATTATCTTGAAACATTGAGAGAATCATTATATGATTTTCATAAGCATCTAGATACACCAATTGAACAATTTTATCCTAAGGTTACTCCAAATGGAATTTATTTAACACATTGAATTTTATCTTTTAATTAAGAATTTTATTTATATCTTTTACCATTATAAGATATTTATTATATAAATATTTCACTTTTATAATAATTGATCAAATGGGTTTGTTATAGGATGATGATGATTCCTATTTATCTTCAATATAATTTTTTATCTAATGAGTATCATGTTTAACATACATTTTATAAGTATTTATATTAAAATTTATCCTATTAAAATGATGATCCATTTTAGATTCCATCATATCCATTAATCATCCTAGACCAATATTTCACAAATCAATGAGTTTTCCTTATTATTCCTCTCACAAATTAGTTATTTGGGTATAGAATCTTTTCAATCATATCATATATAACACTTGGATGGTTGAGAGGACAACTCATTGACTAATCTTATATATTAATAAATTAAACATCATTACTATGGTATCCAAAATATTAGAGTTTCATAGTCAACTGTAACCCAAATAAAATGAAACAAAATGAGGAACCTAACTTGTTGGGTCATCTCATACTTTCTTATCTTAGGCAAGATAATTCAAGGGAACCCTACATTGCTAAAATATACCTTATTGAATGAAAAACGTATTTAAAAGTGTTTAATTTATAAATAATATGACACAAAGTAATTTTAAAGGGGATTTAATATCACCAAATTATCTAATATATTTCCTCTACATGTATGTATGATTATAATGATTTTTTTGGAATCCTTATTATTTCCAGGAAATTAATATTTCAATTCATATTGAGGTGTAAAAATTTATAAAACACATATATATATAATATTAATAACCAAAACTAAAATACAAATATATTTATACACATCCAAATTCATCTCATGCATAAGGTATATAAAACTGCTTATTATCAAATCTTATATGTATAATAAAAAATATTCTCACAAGAGTATGTGATAAAGATCATATTTCAATTTTTTATTTTTTTTAATTAACTAATCCCCATGAATTTAATATTTTAATGGAAATTATAGAATATTTATTTTATAAGAATATTATATTAATTTTTTATAAAAATGAACTAAACCCATGATTTTTATTGATTTTGTTAACAATTATGATTTTAACACGTTCAAAAAAATTTATTCTATGTGTATTTTGATATTTCAGAAGATAATTCTATAAGTAAAGAATTTAGGAAGAAAAGATTATAGATGAAGTAGTGATAAGATATTTATAAATATTTGGAAGTAGAAAATTCCGAGAGAATGGAAATGTCTGTAAGCATGATGAAATTCTATAGGATTGGTGAAGAATTGGATAAGGACTAGGATACATTAAGTGGAAAACAATATTTATGAGCTGGTTAATACATAATAGTTCCCAGAGGGGATATGTAAGGTATTACACTTTACTGATGAACGAGTTTCCTATACACACACAAGGTATTTTCCCTAAATATAAATATTTTTCCTTTTTCTCTATAGTTGCATAATACATATGTAAGAATTTATAATTTTATGTGTATGATTTTCCACTACTTCAATGATATGTGATGAATTTTCCTTTTCTATATTTAGTAAATAATTGTGTTCTCTGTTGATATGTAAAATCACCACATGGAACACAAGGTACATAAATACCATTCATTTTCTATGGGGATGATACACATCATATGTAAAGGTTATTTTACGATACAAAAGAATTTTTTTACTTATAGATGATATTTTTTCCATTTATGTTGGAAGATTAAATGTAACTATAAAAGAATAAATCAAAAATTATTTAGGGCTCAATCTAAAATAAAATCAATTATTATCTTGAAAAAATTGAGAAATTTCCTTCTAAGGATTTCACATGGAATCCATCCATAAATAAATTAAGATGAAGTACATAAGAGTAATTTTGAAGTAGGAGTATTCATTAAATGGTTTGATATTGTGATCCAACATGACAGATCAATGTGAAAGTGATTAAGGGGACAAACTCGTAGGCTTCAATTAAAAAATGGGTGCTCAGATTCAAAAGGGAGAAGGAAGAGAATTATATATAAAGGGAAGTGTATTACTACTATGTAAATGGTTCTCCATTGAATATTATAATAGAAACATAATTTCATATACTTTGTTTATTTTCAATATGACTAATTTAATTCAATTAAAATTTTTTTTTTGATTATTCTCATATATTTTCATTCTATACTATAATTTATTCTCTCAAAATCTTACTAGTGGTTAGATACTAACTTCAAGATCACATATTGGATGAAACTAAATGTTTCCAAAGTCTCTTGAACACATTTCATCATCCTTTTTCCAATCCTTGATAATTTAAAGCTACAAAGAGGTTATGATTGGTGACAGTTCTCTTGATATTGGTTTTCCATTATTTCTATACTCACTGCTCAATATATCTTCTATCCCTTCACTTGAGTATTGGTATAATATGGAAGTAGTGATCCTATGATAATTTCTATACAACTGGAAAATGAAGGGGGTAGTAATGAATTTACTCTCAATCAAAGTGTTTCCCTCTTTTAAACCCAAGGGATAATGTAGTGGTATTTCATTTCAACACCTTAAAGGTGGTAGGGATGACTGTGTGAATGCTGGGACATGATAATAAAATTAGATTTGGGAAATTTAGAAAGACTATGATAGAACATTTATTAATATTTGATAAAGGATTTTCTTTATTCCTTACATCATTCTGTTTTCATTGAATTTTCATTTTCAAATTATTTTTAAATTCCAACACACACAACCCTCCACATTTTTATGATTTATTATATTAAAAACACTGAAAATATAAATACGTTTTTATAAATGGGGAGTGTTTTTATAAAACTCATGGATAAACATTAAAATATATTAATAGTAGATTTTTAAAGTATACTTTAGCATCACTATGAAAAAAATCATATGAAATTTTGGTGCAGTTTTAGGGGATCCAAACATTCATTCACAACTCATTGTCACCCTGTGTATTTTTCATCATTTACCGTTAGTTCATTTAAATGGAATTTGTTCATGAATCACCATTACCTTTGGAATAGAGTATTTTATTTCATTCTAGATAATTGTGGGGAGTTTTAAGCTCACCGTTCTGAGAAGAGGTGTTGAAGGAGGTCATCCCTGACCTTAATGTGTTCCTCAAGAAACTAGTGTTAGATGTTTTGGACCAAATATTAATTGAATTATAAGAGTATATATTATATTTAAATAAAGCGGAAATCAAGGAATAAGAATATACTCCCTTGATCCCTTCAACATTTTTAGAAGTGCTCTAAGTGATTAAGGCTACACATGGAAATAACCCACTTCCCAAACCAATAATTGGATTCACAATGACACCCCAGGAATAATAAGAGGATCCAAATAAAATATTATATGTGGATGATATTAACTTATCATCCCCAATATTTAATTTGCCTTAATTTATTTTAAATTTTAAATTCATTTTTTAATAATGCTAATTTAGTAGTTTTTGAGTGTGTCTTGGAAGAAGGTAATGAATGTAAGTGAATGAAATTTGAAGAGAATGTGGAGGGTATAATTACCACTCTAATAGAAAAATTCATTGAGGCTATACTTAAATAAATAGAGTTTAAAAATAAAATTAATGAAAGAAATATATTTTCAGTGCATTTATTTATTTTTCATTATATTAAATATAATTTACAAAATAATAACTATACAACTATGATTGATGATTAAGTACCATTATTATAGGCCCTATTTGTAGAACATGATAAAGA
Source organism: Viscum album (assembly GCA_963277665.1). Lineage (NCBI taxonomy): Eukaryota > Viridiplantae > Streptophyta > Magnoliopsida > Santalales > Viscaceae > Viscum > Viscum album. Next base: position 584,363,989 of record OY728125.1, read on the forward strand.
CATAAGAGAAGTGTTGTGTTTTTAATAAGGGAAAGAGTATACACTAGGGTTTCATATTGAGATCAACATATGAGAGAGTACATAGGTGTACTTTCATGATGATCAACCTAGTGAATGAAAACTAGATGGAAAGACCTTCCTAGAGGAAACCTTCACATAATATGTGGGTTATCCATGTATGAAAATAATATAATAGGGAGCCTTATATTTCATCCTTCCACCCTACCATGAAAAAGACACTAAATTTATCAGGTGTTGGAATGAATAACCCCATATAAAATCTTCTATATTTGATTTTTAAGGAGATGTTCATTATATAGAAGAAGATATGGTTGTTTAAATCAAATAAACCATTTTCGATATAATTTTATGAACAATTTTAAGGATCTTTAGATTTGTATAGTATAAAATGAAACATGTTTTATGGGTTTTAACCAAGAACACTAGTCTATTTCCTTCATTTTTCTTTTATTTTCTATTCTGATGAACTTTTAATAAATAACATAATATTTTTATTTTTTATATATAGAGAATAATATGGATAGTATTTTCTATACCTACATGAATATCATTTTAATTATCTAAATGGGATATCCACCTCTAAATAAAACTCAAGTAATATCTTTCATCCTCAGTGGTTAATCTTCCCAACTCTTTTAAATCTATATGACTGAAAATGAAGTGTAGTAATAGACTAAGTGTGGGGGAGTGGTAATAACCTTTTTAGAACCAAAATGTTTTGTTTCTATTTGTAATTATTAGAGAGTTATTATGTTATCTACAGCAAAACTTATATCCTTTGGAAATTTATAGGATATTGGTATTTTTGGAAAAATAGATTTTTTTGAATATAAATGGATTTAAATGGTTTTTTCGTTCTAGATCAAATATAGAATATTAAATACTTATAATCTATGTGAAACCTATGTGTAAAAGAATTTTACAATGATTATCTTTACAAACCTGAGATATTTCTAAACATTTTAAACAATTTTTTTAAACTTTTACTTGAGTGTCTCAATGCATGTCATGAAATATAAATCTTTATATTTTTATTTTTTAAAAATAAATTAGTGTTCATGAAATGTGTAAAAAATGATTGTGGTATATTTTAAAAATTAATTTTTAAATTAAACCTCAATACAGGCCTTAATTTTCATCTAATATTCATTTTAATCCAATTTAATTCCAAAAACCACATTTGAGGTATCTATATTACAAGGTGACTATCCCCGACTACCTTACACTTGATTATTATGAATTATTTCATCAAAAGAAAGTACGAGGAAGGGGATACTTCATAAAATTCATGAGTGGATAGTTTCTTTATTATGGATATGGTTGGGGAATTCAAAATTTTATATGGGTAAGAGAGTTCATATAATTTATTATATCACATTTATACCCTATTTCTCTAAATAAAAAAAATATAAAAGTTTCTTAAAAAAACAGTTGTACATAAATAACATAAAAAATTGATCAAAGAGGTGAGACGATTCATTATAATTATTTATTATAGACATCCATCATGAAAGGGGAAGTATGGGTCAGAATAATCTTTTGAATGGGATTGAGTGAGGCATGTAACATCAACTAACCCACTTGTTTAATCATAAATAGTGTTATAAAGATCCAACCTCTTCATTATTTCTAAAAAAAATTAACATCAAAACCTACTAACCCTTACCCAGAGAACAATACATGTCATGTTCTCATGATTGAAGCAAATTTTAGACTCTATGAAGTGGATAGATTAATAATACAAAAAGTCTATAGAAAGCATTCATACATTTTAGAATGAGAAAAAATTCATATAAAATTTATTTATTTAAGATTAATACATTTATAGGGAGGTAGGTATAACATAAACACAATAATATACATGATATTGATTATATTTCTATGAAAAATGATGAATTAGGTTTTTGATATTTATCTAGGAAGCATGATATATCCCAGGGTATGATAATTAAAAATTTATTCCTACTCTACCTTGAGGAGTTTAATTTTCCATCAATATTAGATGATTTCATGGGAATGAAAATTTTAATTGTCGATAGATCATAATTTCCATAATTTTTCTTTTTTATTTTAATGAATTTTACCTTATAATTTTTACATTTTAATTGAAATTATCACACATTTATTTTATAGGAATATTTTTGACATTATTATGAAAATGGACTAAATTCATGATTTTAATCAATTTTGTTTTGAAATATGATTTCATTTCCATGAAAAAACATTATTTTTTGTGTTTTTGATATTTGAGCATATTTTTTTGGAAGTATTAAAGTCTAAAAGTAAGTAATATAGTTAAAATAGTGAAAAAATATTTATCAAAGTTTAGGATAAGTAATATCTAGATGAAGGGGGATGTGTGAAAACAAGATGAACATATTATTGAGGAATTGAAAATGGAATGGAATAAAGAATGTGAAAACCCTAAAATATGAACCAACTAATGTGTAATATTTACTATCTTGGATTTATAATATATTACACTCTTTTATGAGAATGTTTATTTACACATACGTAATAGATTTCCTTTTATGTATAAATTATTCCTTCTTATTTAGATAACCTGATTCAAATTTAAGAGTTTATAGCTTCATACTTAAAAGTTACCATGATTTCACTAATATATAATGAATTTACTTTCACTAAAAGAAGTTAGGATTTAGGGGCCCCCATGATATGTAAGATAACATCATGACCTAATAGATACATAAATATTTTTAATTTTCTATTGGGATTAAGAAAATAATATGTTAATGTTATCAGCTAATATGTAAGATTACTTATATCGAAACATGAAATTTTTTCGTTTTTCTCTTGAAGATAATATGAAACCATAGGTGATTAAATTAAAATTATTTTAGGATCATCATAAAATTAAATCACTAATTCTCTATCCAAATTATAAAATGACTTATTTATAAATCCACATGGAATCCAGCATGAAATTGAAGGAGATAATGATCATGGAAATAATTTCAATGTAATAAGATTGAAGTGAATTTATAAAATGGAGATCCAACTTGGCTGAACCATGTGGAAGTGGTCAAGGGGAGAAACTTGAAGGTAATAAGAAAAAATGGTTGGATTAATTCTTAATGAATAGTAGAGGGAACATAAATTTATTGTACTTTATTTTCAATTAATTTATTTACATTATATTTATATGTTTTCATGAATCTTATCATATCTTTTTTTCCATTTTTATATTGCGGTCACTCAAACACTCAATAATGGTGAGAGACTAAACCAAGGTTCACTTTATGGATAAAACCAAATTTTTCTTAATCCTATTCAACATATTATATATATATTTTAAATATTTGGGAATTTTAGGGTATATTGAGGTTCGTGTGGGTGATAATGAGCTTCATATGGGTTGTTTCATTTCTCACAGTTCAATATTTGTTTTGTCCCTTCACTTGAGTATTGGTATGATATGAAACCATTTTTCCTATGATAATTGGAATGAAATTGTAATGTATAATGGGTGTTATTAATAGATTTAATCCTGATCAAGGTGCTTCCATCTTCTAAACAGTGGAGATAGTTTCTTACAGTGCACTAGATATCTCTAGTGGTATTGAATTTATAAAAATTTAAGTAAGAAAATATGATTTTTTGAACAATGGGGCATGATACTAGATTAACATTAGGGGAAATTTAGTAAATATACATACGAATATTTAGGAATATTCTAGAGAGGGTTTCATTTATTACTTATATCATCCTGTTTTAATTACATTTACATATTTAAATTATCACTGATTTCTAAAACACACAAACCCATTTATTTCCAAGATATATTTTATTAATAACATAAATAATATAAATAAGTGTTCAAGAATAGTTATTTTTTAATGATTCTTGAGATAAATCCTTTAGTGTGCTCTCAAAATTTTTATAGCATTTTTTAAATTCTATTTTAATAGTCCTGTGAATAATGTATACTCAGTAATCTTCGAGAGAAAAATTTAAAGCCCCTACTTTTCTAAGAAAGGAATAATCCTATAGGATAGTGATAAGTCAAACCCAAAGTCTATCTACCCTAGGATAATTTACTCTTGATATACCTTGATTACATTATAATTATATCATCTAAATTGTGGAAACTTAATTTTATTACTTTATCCAAGATTATAACCCAATACCAGCTAATGTTAATGTAGAGGGAAACGAAATCCATTATCATACACAATATATAACTCCTTAGATGTATGCATGAAAATTTATAGAATTACTATGTATGTAAATGTATAAAATATTTCATAATATAAAAATTTCATAACTCTGAATTATATAAGGATTGTATTAATTAAATTCATAATTTATAATTTAAACATGAGGGAAAAAACTTCTAAAAAATTAATAAATTATACAATTATAAAAAATTTAGAATTTTTCTATGGATTATAGATATTACATAATTAAATACATATAAAAACATTATGTTTAATTTTAATATGAATAATTTATATTATATTTTTTATATAAAAGTTTACTTAAATATTTTAAATTAAATGAAATAAAAACATTTTATATTCTATGTTTATTATGTAAATAATTTACACAATCTAAATATAACATATATAATATAATTTAAACCTTTATCATATAAATTTATCAAAACCCCTTTTGATATGGTTTAAATAATTTCTCAAAAATATGAATTTTAATTAAAATTATTAAAATTAATTAGTATGAACAATTCATTAATTTAAATATAAAATCTTTTATATTTAGTATATTTTTATAATTTATAAACATTTTATATAACACCCCGATAAGTTTTAGATGATAATTTTATATTCAAATTATATTGAATTCTATATATATTTAAAAAGTTATTTGATAATTAATATTATGGGATATTTATTTAATAAATGTGTCATAAAAATTTAATTAATTAATTATAAAAACTTTTTTAAATAATTAATTTTATAAAATTTTTATAAGTTAAAGAAATATCCCAAAACACCTTTTAATATGATTTGTAAAATTTTTATAAACTATTTAATTTAATTTAATTTTAAATTGAATCTTAGAAAAATTAAATTTTATAAACAATTCATATTTTATGATATCCTCTATATCATAATTTGAGGCATTCTTTGTTATGTATTATATTTAACAATAGATAATAGAAGGTTGTGATATCCCTTAGGTTCCCATGGAGTTATACTCTATGACGAACATTGATATTGTTTTGATGGTACAATCCTTTTTCATACACAACACAATATTATCGTCTATTGTGATCCCCCATATTATACTATACATTAAGCTAAAACTAAAGGTTTACAACTTTTTTAGTGACTACCATATCCCATATCATATGACATGATCCTAATATAAATTACATTATCACATAAGATAAGGTTATCTTTGCATATCATATTTTATGACATGGATTACAATATCTATTTTCCATAAGAAAATATATATAATAGCCTATAATACAAAATAAAAATTGTATAAAATGTCAGAATTATTTATTTTAAACAATATTTTGAGAAAACAATTCTCATGGAATGGATTTTAAATAAATTATGTTTTTCTAGGTACAGAATGACATTCATTCAATATATTAGAAGTAATTGGAAAACCAATTTCTTAAGATTAACCATTCATAGAATAGAAACTATATATAAATAGAAAATAAAGAAAATGTGTTGTGAATGTTATGACTTCAATGCCTCTCTTACTAACTTTGATCAATATGTTGATGAAGATCCCTTAGAGTTAGTTTAATGAATCCATCCTTTAGAGAATATCTATAGGCTAACATGAATCACCCAATGCTCAGATAAGATGATTATACACTCCATAGTTCCTAAATTGGAAGAGAATTAAGGAGAAGAGATCTCAATTTAAAGGATAAATGGTAGGATTCTAGGTAAGTTTAGAGATACCATCTCGATTTTAGTTTCCTCTTTATATATCATTTGGTAAGACTCAATGAATTTACTAATATGTTTATAAAATATCGTTAAATTTCATACATTTATAATTTTTTACCCCATTAACATTCTAACATATCCCATGTGTTTCATCTTATAAAAATAAAATTAATAATGATATCCAACAAAGGAAATATTTGAATCCTTTAATGTTCTACTACCATTACAATTCAATATCTATGATATAACTATATCTAAACCAAAAACATTCCAAAAACATAACATGTAAAAAACATAATTAGTTTATATATATCTATATTGTAATATATGAAAAAGTTGTATCATTCACTATGATATTGAGCTTTAGAGAATATCACTAATATTCTTCTCATGGTTTTCTATACCATGTTGTGGTGGTCATTTTTAATGATATATGATACCTTTCTGCTAACTCTTCTAGGTTAACTATCATGTTTATTTAGTCACTAACACATCATGTGATGATATGAAAATATGTTAATTATTATTGAAGGAGTTTAACAACTAAACATGGTATCCCTTTTATAGAGTTACAGTGGTAGAAAGAAAAAGGGTATGGATGTTTCATAGTGAATGAAACATTATAAATTTATGATTCTCCATCATTTATTAAACTAGGGCTATAAAATATAAATTAATGAGACCACATTTTTGAGACAAGAGATCATTATACATTGGGTAAATGTTTCTTGATTTCTCTTTTATCCATTTACCTTTGATGAGGAGGAAATATATCATTTATGTAAAGAAGAGTTTGTACCTAATAATTTTGGGATTGTAGTGGATGGTGGATACCGTTGGATATAATATCCAATTTTTTGATTCTAAGGTAACTTTATCAAACTCATTTATAGTGAAGATTAAGAGCATGGACAATGAGGTATGTTTTTTTAGTTTTTTATTTTATCTCATTGATTCCTCTTTTAGTCGATCGTGGAATGGGATTTTTATTTCCTTCAACTTTTTTTGGTCAATGTTATGTCCTATGAATCCAGTAAATGGTAAAAAATGATAGTCCATTAATGCATTTATAAGATGAATTTTAAATTTAATTTGTAGTTTTCGAAGCTTTTTATGAACAACAACCTCAGTTATATAACCACATCATGGTCCATGATTATTTCCTCAAAATAGAATGGTTATCCAATCACCACATCATGGCCTTCCAAAATTTATATAAAAATTTCCATGGTCTACGGGAAAGAATAATGGTAGTTCAAATAATAAAATATCAACATTTTCAGCATCACCAAAACATAGTTATCTAACAACTATGATGTGGTTAGATCCACCCTATGGTCCAACAATGTAGTGGTGGGTATACAGTTTTCATGGTTAGATCCAATATAAAGAACAATTATATCAAGGGGAAAATTGATTCACTATGTTTCTTGGTGAGTCTAATGAACGAAAATAACATATAAATTTACATTATGATGTGGTCTAAAATAGTTCAGATTATGTGACAATACCATGGTCTTCAGAAATAATAAAAAATTATTTTTCTGAATACATTTTTATGATGTGAGCCCAAAGAACCTATGCCAAATCTATATTACTTTAGACCATATCAAAAGTGGTTATTATTATTATGATTATATAAATTTATGACATATCATATAAAATAATTGAACTGTTCATTTTTTTATGAAATCACTATTTATATATTCATGTATATAAATTGTTTATATGTTATGAATATTGTTTTCTTAGGTTTAAATTATTTACAATACTTCTTATAAATTTTCATTCCAAATATATAATATTTATATTCTATATATGAAAACATAAAATATAGTTCCATTTCTCCTTGAAATCACTTTTTTGAAGTTATAAACCTAAATTTAGTTTTTGATTATAGTTTATACATATTATGTTTCAGAAGTATGAGTGGATTAAGGTCTCTCTTAACTAATGAAAATTGGGTAGGGGGACTTTGGATCAGTATAATCACTAGCTTGGAGGCTTATGTATTATCTAGAAATGTGGGGGTCGGTTACCTATCACTCTATGCATAATATTACAAGGATTATTGATTTAATATGATTCTAAGACATCATATTTAATAGTTTGGTGTATCTTATGCATAAGATAAATTAAGATATCTATAAAAATATTTGGATTATGTTTTTGGGTTAGTAACAAAAACTATGAGTTGTGTAAAGGTTTAATCATTAATATGGACTGAACATATTAATTTGGTGGAAGGAATAAGCATTCTAAAACTAAATTTCTATAAGAAATACTATATATTGGGATTACATGAAATGTAAATATTTTACAAGATTTAATAGTTATATATATGATATACATATAATTCATATAATAATGGTTATACTAAAAAAAACATTGAAAATAATAAGTATGAAATTATATAAAAAAACATAGTTTAAGAAATTTACCATCCCACAAAGTAGTTTTATACTAAATCTAGATTACCATAGAGTATCTTTTGTATCGAATGATGAAAATGGATAACCCTAAGACTTAGGTAACAATATCATACTATAATATCTGTGGGAAACATATCTAGTAAACCCTATAATATTGGATACGAGGGGGGATATATTTATTTTTATAGACATGATAAATTTTATAAAAGGGTTTTCAACTCAACAATACAAGAATGATATTTTATATTATTTTATTGAATTCCTAAATGAATAACTAAATTTTGAGATGAATAATGAATTGGAGTGAAACTATAGTGAAATATGGATATTGGAATAGTAAAGGTAATGGTGTGTGAGGTCATTATTTTATCATAAGTACCATAATTAAAAATCCATGATTAAAATATATAAAATGTGATACCCACCAATAAATATGTCTTTGATGTAGATTATAATATGTAAAATTAATGTAATTTTTGAGATATCATATTGGTATGACCTGTAATGTGATTTTAATTTGGTATCTAATTCTGAGATGTGTTCTCAAAGTAAATAATTATGATTATATAGATATGAATGTCACATAAATAAATTTATATAATTATGAATCATTGTTATTTGATATTGAGTGTGCATCACTAATTTTTGTAGATAAACGGTAACTCTGAAATTGGAGAGAATTAATGAATGTTGATGCTTATCTACATGCATGAAATGGGAAAAGTGTTACTGAACTATAGGTAAGTACTAATGATTTCTGTCTACCTAGAGGAGTTCTTGAACTAGAATACAGGTACTATGTTCTAGTCATAAATAGAAAGTTTATTTCTATATATTATTCCAATATAAATAGATTCTTGTTTTATATTAAAAATATATTGATTCTATATATATATTAATAAAATATTTTACAACATTGGGAATATGATGAATGGTTTGTATATTTTAGACCTGAATAAAAGGTTTATTCTAATAAAACATATTTTTGTAAACGTTTAAATTGAGATTTCAATGAGAAACACAAGAAAACACTCTATTAAGATAGATTATTTGACTCATTAAGTTATGAGTCCTTTGATAACTATGAATATTGTCTATTAAGAAATATTACCATAGTAAATTTTAATGTGAACTACAAGAAATCTAATAGACCATTGTATATTTTACATATTAATGTATGGTTATCAATGATTACAAAATAATGTTGTGTGTATAGGTAATTTTATCTTTAACTAATGATTTTAGTTGGCATGGTTATATGGTTTACATGATACACGAGTTTGAAAACATCAAAAATTATATTTTGTTCACAATTTAATTATTAAATATTCAATGGAAGACTGTTGTGATTCTATAATCAGATTGAGGTGGTGAATATTTATGCCAGGGATTCATTGATCATCTGAGAGATTGTGGAATTTCATCGTATCTCGCTCCTCCTAGAAAGTCATTGTGGAATTGGGGGTTTCAGAAGAGGAGTCATATATTTTTTGGACATGGATTTATCAATGATGAGTTTATGTGAAAGTCAAATATCATATCTAGGATATTATATTTAATCTATTTCATTATTTCTTAACCTTATTCTATATAAATTTATAATAATGAAACCATATGAGATATGGATTGATAATCATAGAAATTTTTATATTATGATTATTATAGGTTTTGATGAATATACACCATGTTAGGATTCTGAAAAACATGAAAGTAAATTGGATAAGGTTTTTTTGGTTATCCTATAGAAATAATGGGATATTATTTACATAATTCTACTGAATAAAGAGTGGTTATAGATTGGTACAATATTTACTTTTAGAAAACAATACATGAATATGGAAATCAATGGGAGGAAAATTTAACTTTGATTAGTTCAATACCAAAAAATAAAAAGTATTGTTGAGATATAATTTTAACTATCCCCATAAATAGTTTTAGAAGAAGAACCAACTCAGGTTATAAAATAACCTTTATTTGTCCCCATAAATGTGAAATACCCAAATTCGGGTGGGGGGGGGGGGTGAATTGAGGTATATTGATCTTTTAAAAATTAACTTATCAAATAATTTTATTCCACAATGATTTATAACTCTATTCTCTATCACAATTGATATAAATCATTAAAGCAAAGAAATAAATGTACAAATTTTTTTTACTTGGTTCAACTAAATCAATATAATCCTAGGATCATGCAATGAAAATGTGATGATGAACCATAAAATCTATGTTTACTGCTTGTTATTACAATTTGAGTAGCTTCAATGGCTCTTATATATTTTAACCCTCACAAAAAACTCACTGTAATTATTAAAATAGATGTATCACTATAACCTATGAATCGTTTCCTTGATCTGAATGAATAAAGGGTGAGTTTGCACCAAAATCGGCATATCAACCCACTCAACACTCATCCACTTGATGAAAACCACAAAAATATAGCAAGATAACTATAACATCCGGCCTTTCTAATTTTTCTTGAGAGGGCTGTGAGACGTTACTTGGCCTTAAGAGACTTCCCCAAGATTCCAAATGCTAACAATAAATGCTGAAGGGATTCGATAAATATGGGGGATATTTTTACCTTCAAGGATAAAAAAATAAAAAAACAATCCATAAACTAGAAAACCACTATAAAATTCAGGATCACAATGAAAGATAGATAATTTTTTTTATTTATATCAAACCAACCAAAGGGCACCAAAATTGAATAAAAAATAACAACAATGAGAACAGTGGAAGACAAACTACTAAAACTCAAAGACAACCATAAGACTCTAAAGCTCCTTATTCTCTAAACTCTAACACAATAAAACATCCCAATTATCATAGAGTAGTTCTAAAACAAGTGATACTATACCTTCTTGCATGTATAGGCTAATGACATATGAAAAAGCACCGAAGTTCCAAAGTAGGGGTGAGTACTAAAACTCATTAGGTTTTCCACAAAGACTTCCCTAATCGCACAACTATGATAGAAAAGTTATCAAAATTTTCATAAAATATTTTATATAAAACAATTTCTTAAATAGTTTATAACTAAATATAATCATGTTCTATACCAACCAATTTTCCAACAAAATCTATTTTCAAATAAAGTAGTGAAACAATTCTTTAAAATCATTTCAAAAGTTTTCATTGGCACAACCATTATATTTTTAAAATCAAAACCACCAACCATTCATGATTTGTTATGAATGATTCATACTCCTGAGTGGTTTATTGTCGATATAAAAAGTCATCACAAGGTAATTATATCCCTTTTTCTGTTACACCTTTGGCACTGAGCACAATTTCATATTTGAACCAAGCCATGTAAATGAAATATAAACACCCACACCATGTTTTACCAAAAACCATGCCAATTAAATCATGCCAAAACCTTTACAATAAAATAATATTTGTATTGATATATTTTTCTCCAGAAATCCATTTCAAAAACCAAGAAAAGTCATATTTTAAAATAAACTTTTTTCAATCAAGAATCCAAATCACTATGCAAAAAAATTACAACAATTACACAATTTCACCAAAAACCATAAATCGTCACTAAATATTATTTTTATGATGATTTGGAACACAATTTCACAATAAAAATCAAGAAACAAAACCAATTTAAAATAATAGAAATCAGAACTAGTAAGAGGAGATGAGAGTGAAGCCACCTATCTCAGGTATTACTATGAAAATGAAGAATGGAATGAAGAACATCAATGAAACTGGGTTGAATCTCCAAAACCCCGCCTTTAATATCTTCCCCTATCAGAAAGAAAGACCAAATATAAAAATATTTGTAATACATGAAACCCATGATCTACCCAAAATGGGAATAAATCTATGAAACTAAGAGAAATGGAGAAATATATCTAAGAAAAATCATCAAGAATGAAAAATAATGAAGCCTTACTACAAGAATCAAGATTCAACGCACCAAGGAAAAAATCTGGATCACATCAAATTCAATGGGATAAACATCCTTGACCTTTTAGAGAGAAAACCCCTGAGTTAGGTCCATTTTGAGGAAACACAAGATTCAATGCACTAATTTTTGTAACATCCTTTTAGATTACCCATTTTTCAGAGGATGATATGAAATACTCATAGTCAACTAACTCCCAAGATATTTCTATAAGGATTTACAGAAACAAGATGTAAACCTTGGATATCTATATGATACAATCAAAAGTTGTATTCCATGCCTCTTTACCAATTACTAGATATATATTTTGGACATATCATTAACTGTATGTGTCTGATGAATATGTATGAAATGGGATGACTTTATGAGATGATCCAAACTCACCCATATGGAATCATGATTTTGAACCATTCTTGGTAGACCTATAATAAATTCTATAGCTATATAATCTCATTTACATAGTGGAATAGGTACTGATAGAAACATACCTACTGGTCGTTGACGTTATGCCTTAACTTGATGACAAGTTAAGAATCTCAAAACAAAATCAGCCACATTCTGGTTTATGATGGCCCACTGAAAATATGCTTTCAAATCCTTATACATATTATGTATTCCAAAATAAAAAACCCATATTCAATGGTGGTAAGCATGAACTAGTTATTCTGAATAATATAGAGGTATGACTATCTGATCTCTGAACCACAACACTAAACTCCCACCCATTTTACAACCCTTAATTTTCTCTCCACCATTGAGTTTTGAACTCATTGAAACACATTCTGAATCAGACGTCTATTCATATTTTACCATTTTTACCAAACCAGGGAAAGGAGAAATTAGAATGAAAACTAGAACATCACCTCGATCTTTACATTCTACATGCATGTCAGCTAGGACCAACATCAACTGCCACACATATGAATCTTATTTTTCCAACTCAACATAAAAATTTATTATTAAGGCATCATCCACTAAATTTATTTTAACTGATGTATAAATCATTTCAATTTTGAACATTTAGAGATATTCCATCTATATTCTTTACTTTAGGTTAAAATAATATTATGAGAGAATATGATTAAAAATCTTATGATATGTGAACATTATAAAATTATCACCAAAGATATAATGATGCCAATTCATTAAAGGATGGAAGACTAAAACTAACTCCAAATCAAGTGTTTTTTGGTTCTTCACATGCACCCTTAAATGACTTGATTCATAAGATACAACATGGTATCCTAGATTGAGGACACACCCTAACATAGATCCTGAAGCATCACAGTAAACTACGTACCCTTGTCTTCATTCAGGAAAAAATCAAGATTGGTGAAGATGTAAGGTGAATGTTTAGCTCTTGAAATGATTTCAAGTATTATTCATTCCATTTTAATGGAACATTATTTTTTGTCAAAATATTCATAGGTGAAACTAGTTGGGAAAAATCATGAACAAAGCATCTGTAATAACCATATAGACCAAGAAAACTTCATATCTCAAAGATATTATTCGCCGGTTTTCAAGAGATAACAACTTATATCTTCTCTAGATCCCCAAAATCACATCTTTCATAAATTAAATGGCCATGAAAGTTTACATATTTTATATAAAAATCACACTTTGATCATTTGGTATACAAATGATGGTTTCTCAAGATTTACAACACTGCCACTATGTTTTTCTCATGATAAACACTTGTCCTTGAATATACCAATATGTCATCCACAAACCCCAAAAAAAAGAATTAAGATATTGATGAAATATTCAATTAATAAATTCTATAAATACCATTGGGGCATTCTTAAGACCAAAATACATTACCACATATTCATAATGACCATATCTTCTCCTGAAAGATGTTTTTGAAACATCCTACTTCCAAACCCACAATTAGTGATACCCAGATCATAATTAAATCTTAGAGAACCATTTATCTCCCCTAAATTGACTGAAAAAATTATTAATGCGTGGAAGGGGATATATTTTATTTATTGTAACTTGGTTAATCTTATGATAATCCACACACATCCTTAGAGTTCCATCTTCATATTCACGAATAAGACTGGTTTTTCTTATAGAGATGTGCTAGACTGAATGAAACCCTTGGTTTTTAGCTCTTCTGAATGCACATTCAACTTCCTCAATTCTATTGGTTCCATTAGATAATAATGAAGTGAGATATGAATGGTCCCTGGGAAAAGATAAATCGTAAACTCCACTTCCCTTACTGGTGATAACACAGAGAAATTTTTATGAAACACATCATAAATCTATTCTTCAACTACTAGAAAAAAAATATATTCTTGATCTCTTCCACATATTCCAAAGTTAATGTTTCCAACTAGTAAGATATTTTTCCAAATTATGGTTCCCAAAATCTCATTTCACTAGCCTTTACACTCTTTTCTCTTCTAAATAGATACTCGATGCCATCCTTAGTTACAAAACTGACTATTCTTTTACAAAAATTGATGTGATCCTTGAATACTATCCACTAATCAATACCAAGGATTATATTATATACATCCTTCTCTATCATAGATAAATCATATAACTATTCATCTCCCTCAACATTTATAGAACATGATCTACATATAAAGGCTCAACATTCTATTTGACTAAGTGGAGTTGGAAGTTGTATCATAGAGGGCATCATCTAATGTTTTAATCTTTTCAAATCAATAACACTAGAAGAAACAATGAATGTGATGAACTAGTAACAGAAAATGCCTGCATAAGGTTATATTTTAAAAGAATCATACCTCTCACCAGAGATGGACCCTCCTGATAATCTATAATCAACTACTCAGCTCCATATAATTTCTTCATCACTATACATTTTTCTTTTTTTCCCTGCTGAGATTTCCCTTGACGAGGAGTAATGGTATTCCTATAATCACCATGGATAGATTTGTTCTACTGAAAATATTGATTATATTATCCTATCCTCATCAAAGTATATGAAGTCTACGTCACATGAGGAGTTCCCCAAACACCCAAACTGGGAGTACTGCGACAATAGCAGTAAAGATTCCCCATTTTGTTGCAATTGTGACATGATATAAGTGATACAATTAACGTTTAATTGATGTGACTTAGTGAACCACATTGAAAACATACAGTCTTGGTCTTGGGTCTTGGGTCTTGGAGGATGTTTAATTGATCTTTTGGTTTGATTATAGTGTGTTCCACCTTCATGATAAAAGCTGTCCATATTCCACTATAACTTATTGTTATATTTCTCACATCCTCTCATGGAGACAAGAATACTCCCTCCACTTGAATTTTAAATAGTGAAATATATCGTAAAAAGGGTATCTAGCTATAGCCATGGCCCAATAGTTTGAAAATATTGAGTGATGATTTGGAGCAATTGTTAGTTCACTTGTGGCTCAGGTGCAACCACATTCACAATGGCCTCCTCCAACTGGTTCCGGTGACGCCTAATAAGTTCCCTTTTCTAGAAACACAACAATTGCAATAAGTCTCAATCTATAGAAACTGAATACTTATCATTTCAAATTTGATCACATCAACTATCAAAATACTTTTTTCCAAAATCAACCATTCTCAAATTCATCTATTTTTGAAAAAACTCTCCTAGATTTTAAAAATAGAACCAGTTTCAAAATACCCCAACCATACCCTTTTCAAAGTCTTTCATTGGAAAACAACTTCAATATATTTCAAACATTTTCATATTTCACCGAATCCTATATCATTACTCAAAATTATATATGCACTCCCAGTGGGAATTCATTCCTCTAATGCATTTAATGTTCATCTTATTGGATAAGTCCATGAAAATGAGATTTAAAACCTATAAGTGTCTCCAAAACACTTATTTACCCAAATCTTTTGCAACATGAAGTTCCGAATAAAAAGGTTAGATATATCTTTTTATTCTCTACATTTAGAAGTCACAAAATCTTAATCCATTAGATGTTCTAAACTCAAGGAATATAAAATAATGAATTCAACTCCTAGACCGAAACCAAGATAAATTAAAAGAACACATGTTCCCGAAAGAATGGACTAATATGATATCACTTTAGTAAAACAAAAATTAGATCAAAAAAATCTGAGAACATTTGTAACATCCCACCCCATCTCATTGGATTGAGGGGGTGGAGATACAATACTTGGCCTTAAGATAAATCCCCAAGATTCCAAAGTATGGAAATAAATGTTTAAGGGCTTCAATACAAGTGGTGGCGATTTTCCCTTTAATGATAAAAAAACTAACCAAACAATATATTACCAAGATAACCATTATATGATGCATGATCCCAATGAAAGACTACTGAAACATTTAATTTATATCAAACCAACCAATGAGTGTGTTATAAGAAGAATAACTAACAACAAAGAGAATGATTGATGCCAAACTAGTAAAAAATAAAGAACACTGCAAGGCTTTAAAGCTCCACATGCTCCAAAATCCAACTCCACCAAACAACCCAAGCATTAAAAAGTAGTGCGAAATATGTGTGACACTTTACCTTTTCCTATGTCTTGGTAGATGACATCATAAAAAGTACCAAAGTGAAAAATCATGGGTGAGTACAAAACATCATTAGGTTTTCTGAAATGAATCTCCTACTCACACCACTAGGATAGAAAAGTTTTCAACATTTATATAAAATATTTTAGATAAATAAATTTATAAAATAGTTTACAACTAAATGTAAATATGTTCCATAATTTTTTTTAAAAAAAAATGTATTTTACAAAGAAATCATTAAAACAATTATTTAAAACTATTTCACAATTTCCCTTTGGCATAGCCATTCCATTTATAATATCCAAACCACCAACCATGCATGCTCCGTTATGACAGTTCCATACTCTTCAGATGTAAGAACACGAATCTTTCTTTGGGGTATGGATATTTCCTTTTTCAGTTTGAAATTAAAAAAATGGGAGAAAATAGGTCTAGGGTCTCGCTATAGGCCTGTTATACAACGTGACTCAGAACTACATTCCATTTACTTATTGCTACAAGCCATGTATGGAAGGATACAAGCCATTTAATCCTAGTACACGACCATGTAATGGTCAGGCCATAATTTGTAAGGACATGGCGTGTTGCCCCAAATACATTCAGTGTAAAATTTTTTAAGTGATTAAATCATAAAGTAGAGTAATTTTTGTAAAAATTTATTGAAACAGACTCCCTTCGATGGGTAAAATGCCCCAAGAATCTGAATGGGAAATTGCCTCATGTTTTGTCATCCGATCTCCAATTCAAACACCATCATATTTGTTAGAATTATCTCAGTAAGTACTCGATTCCACATGATCATTTATTCCTGATTTATTCACTTGATATAGTTATTTAAGCACATTCATTTATGAACGTTATTTAGATTTAGTCCATTCAAGGGTGAATCAAAGCCTGCTGCTGGATGAGATGAGTCGTACTATGAATAGGTAGATGGCCATGTGCCTTTCTCTAAATGTCGAGTTTTTTACAAGTGTCTTATTTCTATTCTCTAATTTTTAGGGTGTAACCTTGAATAGGAATTGACCCTTTTGGTTTCCAAATGAATATTAGGACATCAAATTAATTAATTAAAGCATGTTTGAGCTTGTAGGTCTGATTTAGAGCCACCCCGTGGGAGAGTTCCCATGGAATGACCATTTACGACAGTTTGGATGAGGTTACCTATGAGGTAGGCCTTGTTTTCATCTTATTGGGTTGTTAAGTACAAGATACAATTATAATGGAATTTTAATTGTGGTAAATTGTTATTGATTTGTTTTAAGGGTTTGGGATTTCTGATTTCCCCTTTGTCCCTTGATATGCCAATTATCGTTTAAGCCTTATGATAGTTCAATTCACTAGTTTATTGATATTTATGACCCCCACATGAGTTTTAATTATTTTCAACATGTAATAGTGTAATTTACATGTGTTATTTATTATTTTGAAATGATGATATACCGGGATTGACCCTGATTGACTATTATGATTCTGAGTAAGGAATTATTACCATGTGGGTGGGGATTTGTTATGCCTATGGGAGAGGATTCGTTAGGCCTAAGGGAGAGGATTGGTTATGCCTGTGGGAAGTATTTTTCTATGCCTAAAGGAAAGATATTGAATAGATATTGAAATGGAATGACATATGACCCATGTATCAAGACAAAGCACAACATAGATTCATTCTTCAAATTATTTTTTTAGATATCCTTCTGAGGTATCTATTTAGTATTCTTTATATAGGGTATTGACAGGCTTAGGTCAGATCTTGAGACTTATATAATTCAATGTAACAAGATGGTTGAACTAAACACAATGAATGAAAATGGAAAATATGACTTTTAGGATTGTTTACTTTTGAGTGCTTCCTAGTTTACAGATTTACATTTTTGTACACTACTTGTTTCAAATGTTTACTGACTGATAGGCACAGATCTTTGGTGGTTGCATACTGGGTTTATTTCTCACTATAAGGACTTGTCCTTAAACATTTACATAATCTTGAATTAAACAAATAATTAACATTGAGGATCTTTTCAGGTTTATATTTTTAGAGAATTAGGCCATAAAATATACATGACAACTTGAATAATACATGTAGACACATCTACTCAGTTTCCATTTTATTCATAAAATAAAAACTGTTGAAAAAAAAGATTCATGTATAGTTCCATGTTTTAAACAGCATGACATTTCCTTGATCCCATACTTGACCCTATTCCAATTTATGTCACTTGAAAGACATTTTAAAAACTTGGGATGATCATAAAAATCTTAGTAAGGGATACACAAAGAAGAAAAACTATGAGTTTTGCAAAACAGTATGTAAACCATGAATACATTATCATAAGTAATACTTTTCACCTTTATGAAGTAGTATATACTCTTAAATAAATAAAAGATCATTTATTAACCTTTTGTAACCAAAAGATTACCATAAAACCCATATAAAGAAAACATAACATATAAAGGTAAATTGGGACATAAACATTCTTAAGTGGAATAACAATACGGTCGACCTCCACACATATCACTAAATTGAATAGCCATACGGCTGACATCCATACCAATTCATTGGAGGTTATAACGTAACTACCCATCATGGATTATCATAGCACCACCCTTCATTTGGTTAATCATGTAACAACCCGCCAAATGTCCAAGTACCATTATAAAATCATAACACATAAAATATTGCAAACATAAATATTTCACTAATAACATTTAATTTTTAATCACAAAAAATAATTTCAAGATATTAAATAATCAATCCATTTAAAAAACCATTTTCAATACCAAAACACCCAAAAATTGAATAAGGGATTTCCCTTTTATTTTTTATAACATTTAGGCTTATAGAGGAAGCCAAATAATGATTACGGCGGTGAAGAGGTCATTATCACCACAAATGTTAAAAACATTCCATTTGTCGTTTAGTAAAATGCTTCAAAGAAAAAAAATTACCTTTTAATGAAATTAAAAGTCAAAGGGTTTTATTATACACCGTGTAAAAGAAGAAGGTATATATTATCGAAATATGCCACAATGAATGGAGATTGAGACAAAGTCTCTTACCTTGTGTCCGACTTGACTCGTTCATTCTTTAATATCCTGAATAATAAACTAAAGTTAATTTTACTTTAATTAGAAGAATTTTCAAGATTATTATTCCTTTTATATCACTTATTACCATGTTATAAACATTATGTAATCATTTAAGTTAATATTGTTTGTTTTGTCGATATTTGGTACAAGAGTCAAAAATGGACTTCTTATAATTACATGTTGTTCACATGGTCAAAATTTCAATTTATCCAGAATTATATTCATGATTTAGATATCATATACATCATATATATCGAGTATATATTCGTATTTATAACTGTACATAACATTTTGGAGATAAGAAATGAAATGCGTCGTTCATGGAGACTATAAGCCGTACGTACGTATGAACACTACATTCATTTATATTTCACACTTTAATGGAATTAAAACATAATGAGACATAGTTATATTATAATTCCATTATAATATCATATATAATATCATTAACACTATCCTTTATAAATCCCACATATGGCATTAATGAGTTATATCACTTTGTGGTGGCGGTAGTCCGCACTTCCTCAAATGAAATTATCGTGTTTACCCATAATGGAAACCATAAAGGTATGATATAAAATAAAAATATAGAAGCATAAATAAAAATTAAACTTAACATATATCATATATAAATATAGTGTCATCTTAATGGCCACCATTATAGGCGGTAAGAGATAATCAAACAATCATCATTTCATGAGGCGTTAGTTTTCCATCCACAGAAACAATATATTCTTCACCCATTAAGTAGAGGTGTGTGAAAGTGTAGTTAGAATAATTATCATAAAAACATCCTAGTATATTGAGGATACTGGTGTTGTAATAAAATATTGTAATAAAAAGAGTTTAGGGGTTTCAGAAGTAAAATAAAAGAAAAGAATTTAAGTTATACTGTTACCTTTAATTTGGAAAACTTCCTTTGGTTTCAACGAAAATGACTTCTTGAAGTTCCTTATACATAAGGTAAGGGTTCTAAGAGTAGTATAGGGATCTTGAAAGATTATTTGGTCAGGTTTTGGATGATCCATGGGGCTTGAGAGGTGTGAGGAATGGGTTAGAAGTGAGGGCTTTTTATAAGTGAGAGGAGGGGCTCTTTAGGAAAGTGTGAAAATATTATTTTATTATATAATGATATTCTGTTTCTAAAGGTACAAAACTAATTACAGTAGAAGATAATATTATTTATGGTCGATGTAAATTCATCCAATAAGAATTGGACAAGTTTTGGATGTTATTTAAATCTTTATAATATTATTTATTTAAATCATTTATTAATGAGGTAAACACTACATCACTATTGTTTCACAATTTTTTTTATTTATTTGATGACTAAAAATAATAAAAAAATACCATAATGTAGGAAATAGTTTTATATTTCCAATAAATATTTATAGTCAAAACGATAACTTATATAACCCCCTGTAATAATTAATTTACTAAAAGATATTTGTTTATGTCATTTTTGCCTTTACATTAAGTTAATTAATATAAAGTGTTATTATCACTCCCATGTAGCTCCATGGGGTCCCAAAATCAACACAAAGATGCCCATGGTAGTAAATGACTTAAAAAATAAGTATTGGGAATGTTTTAAGGTAATAGTTTATTATTATAGTATTCTTTTTACCTTTCATTACCCTATTTACCTGTAACCGCGATAAATAAAAGTCAAAAGTTACTATTCACCAAAAATTGTTTTCGTCTTATACAACCAAATTTTAGTTAATAATAACAACCATGTATGTTGTATTTTCAAAATTTAATCCACATAAGCTATAAAATTTAATTCAAATGAAAATTTCAGTTTTAAACTACTACTTAGGGGTTTCACTATTCCTCAAAAATTGATGTTTTTCACAAAACTACCAAAATTTCAGCCTAAGCTATATCTGATATTTTGAATTAAAAAATGATGTCTATTTTAACAAATTCAAAATAAGGAAGTTGAATTACTTAATTTAAAATTAATTCCTGTTGTCAAAACAAATAACGTGTATTTAAGAAACAATAACTATCAAAAGATTGACACTCGTTTATGTCCAATTTCAAAGTGAAATTAATTACAATGACAAACATTGGATTAATTGGAAAAAATATAATATAATAAAACATTAAAAACAATTAAAAAGATAATATTACCATATAAATAAATTATATTAAAAGTCAATTTTGAATAAAAATATAGTATTTTTTAATATTCATAAAAAATGAACTTTACTAGAAAAATAGAAAAAATTTAACCAATGTAAATTTTGATGTGCTGAATCTAAAGAAGAATTTTAGTTTTTCAAATAGAATATATAAAAGTGAGAAAAACTAGATTTAAATAGGGCTCACCATTAAAAGGCGGTAAATCGACTATTTAATGTAAATTATGCTTAAAATTTGATTCATTCACATTTTAAGCCTATAATTGTATTTAAAAACATGTATAATCATATTGTAGTTAGTTTTTTTTTTCATTCCTATCAATACAATGTCTAGGAGTTATCTACCTTTTAAAATAATAATATTATATTATTAGTGTACAACGTAAGATTTCAAAGAAACCCATTGTTGTTTATCGAGTACGCCATCGAACATAACTACCCCTTTAAAGTAAAATTAATATTTAATTCAAAAAATATTAATAAAAAGAGAATGTATTATTTATTTATTTACCTAGGATGTTACATATTTCCCCCCTTTTGGAAAATTTTTCCTCACAATTTTATTCACTTATCAAATAAGTGGGGGTATTTATCCCTCATATCATTTTCAGATTCCCACAATGCCTCATCAACCATGTGGTTTTTCCAAAAAACCTTTACCTAGTGAATTATCTTCTTCCACAAAACTTTCTCTCTACGGTGTAACGCCCTGACCCCAGCTACCCAGAGTTGGTGCATTACTTCGTAACATTGGCATGATCACAAAAGATCGAGTCTCGAAAGACCAATTAGTTTAGTAGCCTTGGAAACACTAGATACATTCATAAACGTTACATTACATCAAAAAGTGAAAAAATACAATAACAAAGTGTCCATAGTCCACACTCATATCCTCTTCTGACTATCCCTGTAGGTCATTCATAAAATACTTCTTCACATCCTGGAAAATATTGAAACATTGAAAGGGGTGAGCTCAGATGCTCAGTAAGGATAACAATATTGCGGAAGCTTTCATAAATAAACATTAACATTTAAGGAAATGTATAACTAAAACAAAAGCCTTTTTAAACTTGAACATCAACATAATATGGAAAACGTAAAATGAGATAATTCCATATAATTACTCACATGGATATTGTACTAGTTGAATAATCACATGAAATACCAATAACCACTTTCATAATGAGGGAATGTATAATGCCAGACATTTTGAAACATTTTGTAAAGGCCTCGGCAAGACGTCTAAAATGATTAAGGCCTCGACCAAAACCATAAATCAATTTGGGAAAGGGCCTCGGCCAATTCCATGTCTAGTTGTCTCATGAGACCTACCGATGCATCGAGGAGCTATAGCGGGCTCCACCCGTCACTTATTAAGTCCAATACATTCCTCATATGAATAGGTTTAAACATATCATAAACCATAACATAATCGTATCAAATAAAACATGCATAAAGGAAACATAACATTTCCACATTTCAATCACAAGATATCAATACAACACATTTATATAATAAAAACTCTTTCAAAACCATTTTCAATACCAAAATAAAAGAAAGTTAAAACTTTGTATTTATTTTTCATTAAAAAAAGATGGCTTGTAGAGGAAGCCGAAACTCAAATAATGGTCACGGCGGCGGAGAAGTCATTGTCGCTGCATAAGTACGGAAAGAAAAAAATTCCCTGTTGTCGTTTAGCAAAACGATTCGTATAAAAAGATTCCTTTTGAATAAACGTAAAAGTCAAAGGGGTTTATACACCGTATAAAAGAAAGTTGTGTATAAAACCAAATATGCCTCAATGAAAGGAGACTGAGACGAAGTCCTTAAAAAGATCATTTTTTTTATAAAGTAGGTCTATTATGTGTATTCACTATATGTACACATAAATAATGTAAAAATGCAAGATAGGACATAATAATATCATGACATAATTTGAAAGTAGGAGATTAACCCAAAGAATGGATGTTGGGTTAAGGAATTCCCTTACCTCGTGTCTGACTTGACTCAACCGTTCTTTATCCTCCTGAATAATAAACTAGATTTAATATATACCTTTTTAAGAACCATTTTCAATTTCATTATCCTTTTTATATCACTTATTACAATGATATGAACATTTTTTAATTATTTAAGTTAATAACGGTCATTTTGTCGATCTTTGGTACTTGAGTCAACAATAAACTTCTTATAATTACAAGTTGTTTATGTGGTAGAATATCCACTATATCCAGAATTATATTCATGATTTAGATGTCACATATATCATATATATCCAGTATATACATTCATTTATAATATTATGTAACATTTAGAGGTAAGAAATGAAATGCACCGTTCATGGAGACGGTAAGCCGTACGTACGCATGAACGTTACTATCATTTCTATTTCATATTTAATGGAATGAAATCATAATGATATAAATGTATAATATAATTCCAGTATAATATAGTGTATAATACCATTTACTCCATCCTTTATACATCCCACATATGGCATTAACGATTCAAATCACTTTGAGGGGGCGGTAGTCTGCACTTCATAAAAAGAAATTATCGCGTTTACCCATAATGGAAATCATAAAGTATGCCATAAATGAGAAATACAGAATAATAAGTAAAACATAAAACTTTTATATATCATATATAAATATAGTGACATCTTAATGGCCACCTTGGAAGGTGTTATATGAGTGTTGAACAATCATCGTTTCGTGAGGCAGAAATTCGCCATCCACAGAAACCATATGTTATTTAACCATTAGATGTAGGTGTGTGTAAGTGTATCTAGAATCCTTCTTATAACAACATCCCAGTATATTGAGGATACTGGTGTTATTATAAAAAAAATGAATAAAAAGAGTTTAGGGGGTTGGAGAAGAAAAATAAAACAAAACAACATTAGAGAAGACATTACCTCAAAATCGGGTAACTCTTTTTGATTTGAGCCAAAGGCTTCCTTGAGAAGTGTTATGCCCAAAGTGAGGCTTCTAGGAGTAATAGGGGGAAGTTGGGAGAGTATTTGGGAAGAGGTTTGCCATGCCAAATGGCTTCAAAGTGTGAATGAGGTGGTAGAGGTGGGGGCCTTTTATAAGTGGAGAGGAGGGGCACTCTTGGAAAGTAAGGAAAGTTTACATTATTATACAATGCTTTTCGGATTATAAAGGTCCCAAACTTATATAATTTGTGGATAAGGTGATAAGAGTTCTAAATATACCCATAAAATAGTCTTTGGACAAGTGTAAGCCTTGGATTGTACATTATCGTTTCATTTTCTTAAAATCGTTAAATAATGAGGTCATCGCTGCATCATCACGATGTCATAAATAATTTAATTTATTTAATGTCTAAAAATTATAAAAAAACTACTATGATATAGGAAATAGTTTTATCTTTCCAATGACTATTTATAGTAAAAAATATGACTTGTATAACCCCATGTAAAAATTCTTTTATTAAAACATTTCATGTTTGTGTCATTTTTTACTTTAACATTAAATAAAAGGTATTTATGTCATTTTCCAACTAAACTGGCTCCATGGGGTCCCCAAGTTGACCCATTGATTGTCTTTGTCGGCCATGGAACATACAATAAAGGTAGGACATGTGTCAAGATCATCTCATATTATTAAAACATTATTTTTACCTTAACCTACACTAATTACATCTAATCGCGATTAAGAACTTAAAAGTTACTATTCACCAAAAAATTATTTTAATCTCATTGAACCAAATTTTACTTATTATTGACAACCTTGTGTGTTGTATTTTTGAAAATCAAATCACAGAAGTGGTAATATTTCATTTAAACAAAAAATCAGTTATTTAACTACCACTTAGTGGTTTCACTATTCATCAAAAATTGATGTTTTTCAGTACAATGCCAAAATTTCACCCTAAGATATATATGATATTCCGAATTCAAAAATGATTTCTATTTTACAAAATTCCAAACATATAAGTCGCATTAATTAATTTTATAATTAATTCCCGCTGTCACAACAATAGCGTGTTTTTAAGAAACAATTTATATCAAAAGATTGACAATTGTTTATGTCCTATTTCAATGTTAAATTAATTCTAATGACCACCATTGGATAAAATGGTAAAAATATATTCTAATTATACTTTAAAACCACTAAATAGTATAATTTATCACTATAAATTATTTTGATTAAAAAATTTGTTTTTAAGTATTTTTCACTATTCATAAAAAATTAGAAGTTCTCAGAAAAATACCAAAAATTCAACATAGGCTAATTTCGATATTCCGAATCCAAAAATGAAGTCCATTTTGAAATATAAAATTTCTATAATTTTAAAAAGTGGTTATTACTATTCATAACGGCTACTTTGATTAGTCGTGGTGTGTTAGAACTCGAACTTGCGTATAATGCAAGCTATTGCATTATTGAATGAGAAGCGTATCATGGAAGCTCGAGGTGTTACATTCTCCCCTCCTTCAATAAATTGCGTCCTCGCAATTTGAAATTTTTATTTAAAAATAAAAGGTTGAAATGAGAAAATACCTTTGAGGATAACCCACATCGGAAATAAGATTAATAAAATTTAGCCTTAATAAGAGGGAAACAGAAATGAAAAAGTCACCACCCAATTATGATCTCGATTAGGAGAACATTGGTTGAAATTAGCGACATATAATTGGAGGAAAAACGTAAATATTTGTAGGGAGTGATTGAGGTCATCAATTACAATCAACTGTCAAATTTAGGGCCTCAAAGCCTTAAATATATGTTGATTTAAAATATCATCAAGACATAAGGTATTAGGATAACACATTTTTTTGTTTTAATATACCTTTACTAAAGTTTATGAATTAATTTATTCATTGAATAAGAGATAGGTGTATATATATTTATGCTTGACAATTAGAGTTTCAACCATCAACTCATCTTTCACTCACAAAAGATAATAGAACTCAAAAATATTATACTTATCCTAATTGTATAAGGTCCCAAATGTTAACACATACCATTTAGATTAGTAAAATTATTTTGTAATAACCAGGGACTTCCTGTAGGCTAGTGGTAAGAAATAAAGGTCTGTCGCACTATGATTGTGGGTTCGATTCCTGTAGCTTTGTCCGACGTGACGGGTTATGCCCCACCCTGCAGGTTGTCCTTTTCCTAAAACTATAGTATCATAATATTTCAAAAATAATATTCATAAATTTTTTAACCTTAAACAATACTATCCAAAGATCAACTTAATCCACTCCAACCTTTATAGTTATCCAAAATACCTCTGTCCAGACTTTCTCTAAAAGGTCTCTTAATTCCAAAATCAATTTATCAGATTCCGCAAACAAAGTAAAGTTTCTCTTATTGTCACATACTAAAAATATAATTACCTTCATCGTATTAAAACCTTACTGAAATCAACAAGTACTGCAGTACAATCCTTATATATATATAACATTATTCTAATAACCAGAATATAATCCATGAGTCCAAAAGCACCAATACATTAGTTATTCTGCTTCAACTGTAGTAACAACATAAGATTGTCCTTGATCCCTTGGCCTTTTCTGAGGTAAGTTTCCCTGACGCTTAGGACATTCATTTCCATAATGCCCCATTTCCCTACAATTGTAGCATTCAACATTGATATCCTCTTTCTTTCCCTTGCAATCACGCGCCTGGTGACCTTTTTATCCACATTTATAACAAACTCCCATTCCTTTTAGGCAAGTACCAGGGTGATTCTTCCCACAATTATCACATAATGGAAAATCCTTCTTTCCCTTTTTCCCTTTATCTGTCCCTTGTTCCAGCGTTCTCTTCTTCTCTTGCTTTACTTTGTTGTCATAATACTTAGAGAATTCCTTTTCTGTCTTGATAGCACAGGAGACAATATCTTTGTATGTTGAGAAAGATTTTGATACTAATGCTCTACGGAGAAATGGTTTTAACCCATCAAAGAAACGATCAATCTTACCTCTTGGGTTACGTATATAATCTGCAGCATACCTCGCCAACCTTGTAAAGTTGGCCTCATACTTTGCGACATTCTCATCCTCCTTTTGTCTCAGACTCAGAAATTGCCTTTCCATATCCGCTCGATGGTCTCGAGGAAAGTATTTTTCTAAGAACAGCTCTTTGAACTCCTGCCATTCCATGTTTGTTAATTCATCATCTTCCTTTGTGTTTTGAATTAGTGACCACCATTGATCGGCATCTCCAGTGAGGCAGTAAACTGCCATGACAACTTTCTCCCTTTCACTACCCCCAAGGCATGGAATATTTTCTCTAAGGAATTTATCCATTGCTCAGCTACTATAGGATTTGTACTCCCATTGAAGGTTGGTGGTTGTTGCCTCATGAAACGGTCTAGCATTGATCCTCCACGTTGCGGATCAGGGTGCTCCATACGAGTAAGGTTATTATTCAAAACCTGCGTGAGTTGTCCCAGTACGGTGAGAAGCTGATCAGCACCAGTTGTATCACTAGCTCCACCATAGTTATCTTGAGCAGGAGGGAAATCCCTACACGGAGTGCGTGCATTGATACGGTTTCCATTCCTTCCACTAGGCGCCATTTCTAAACAATGGCATAAACTAGATTAGTTTATGAAATAAAATACATAATTCCATATTTGTAAAACACTTTACATAAATTGAACTATTTATGGATATAATCCATAATCATAAAAAGAAATGTTTCCTTTGAGGAAGTATATAATCATAACCCTTCATAGAGGTTTTAAAAGAAAATGAGAATTATCCTAATCATATCCCCCAGGAGTGTCGTAACCAAGAGTGCAGCAAGGCCCATTATCGTGCACCAGTTCCCGTTCGAGTCTAGCTCGAAGTGGTGTTTTCAGGTTTTACCCCTAGGTACATCTGTACCAGAGCCGCCTCTACCTGCTCGTATCCAGACAGGGATGTATTGCTCGGAAAACTCACAAAATCTCTACAATAACAAAATTCTAGGAAGTTCTTCTATACTAATCTTCAAAGTCTATCTTTGGGCTATGTGCTCTAATCAGAGTTTATCTAAATCTAGCTTCCAAAGTTAGTACTAAACTTCCTCTGATACCAACTGTAACGCCCCGACCCTAGCTACCCAGAGTCGGTGCATTACTTCGTAACATTGGAATGATCACAAAAAATCAAGTCTCGAAAGACCGATTAGTTTAGTAGCCTTGGAAACACTAGATACATTCATAAACGTTACATTACATCAAAAAGTGAAAAACTACAATAACAATGTCTCCATAGTCCACACTCATATCCTCTTCTGACTATCCCTGCAGGTCATTCATAAAATACTTCTTCACATCCTGGAAAATATTGAAACATTGAAAGGGGTGAGCTCAGATGCTCAGTAAGGATAACAATATTGCAGAAGCTTTCATAAATAAACATTAACATTTAAGGCAATGTATAACTAAAACAAAAGACTTTTTAAACTTGAACTTTAGCATAATATGGAAAAAGTAAAATGAGATAATGCCATTTACTTACTCACATGGATATTGTACTAGTCGAATAATCACATGCAATATCAATAACCACTTTCATAATGAGAGAATGTATAATGCCAGACATTCTGAAACATTTTGTCAAGGCCTCGGCCAAGACGTCTAAAATGATTAAGGCCTCGGCCAAAACCATAAATCAAATTGGGAAAGGGCCTCAGCCAATTCCACATCTAGTTGTCTCATGAGACCTACCGATGCATCGAGGAGCTATAGCGGGCTCCACCCGTCACTTATTAAGTCCAATACATTCCTCATATGAATAGGTTTAAACATATCATAAACCATAACATAATCGTATCACATAAAACATGCATAAAGGAAACATAACATTTCCACATTTCAATCACAAGATATCAATACAACACGTTTATATAATAAAAATTCTTTCAAAACCATTTTCAATACCAAAATAAAAGAAAGTTAAAACTTTGTATTTATTTTTCATTAAAAAAAATGGCTTGTAGAGGAAGCTGAAACTCAAATAATGGTCACGGCGGCGGAGAAGTCATTGTCGCCGCATAAGTATGGAAATAAAAACATTTCCTTTTGTTTTTTAGAAAAACGCTTTGTATAAAAATATTCCTTTTGAATAAACGTAAAAGTCAAAGGGGTTTATACACCATATAAAAGAAAGTTGTGTATAAAACCAAATATGTCTCAATGAAAGGGGATTGAGACGAAGTCCTTAAAAAGATAATTTTTTTATAAAGTAGGTCTACTATGTGTATTCACTATAAGTACACATAAATAATGTAAAAATACAAGATAGTACATAATAATATCATGACATAATTTGAAAGTAGGAGATTAACCCAAAGAATGGAAGTTGGGTAAAGAAATTCCCTTACCTCGTGTCTGACATGTCTCAACCATTCTTTAATCTCTTGAATAATAAACTAGAGTTAATATATACCTTTTTAAGAACCATTTTAAATTTCATTATCCATTTTATATCACTTATTACAATGATATGAACATTTTGTAATTATTTAAGTTAATAACGGTCGTTTTGTCGATCTTTGGTACTTGAGTCAACAATAAACTTCTTATAATTACAAGTTGTTTATGTGGTAGAATATCCATTATATCCAGAATTATATTCATTATTTAGATGTCATATATATCATATATATCCAGTATATACATTCATTATTAATATTACGTAACATTTAGAGGTAAGAAATGAAATGCACCGTTCATGGAGACGGTAAGCCGTACGTACGCATGAACGCTACTTTCATTTCTATTTCGTATTTAATGGAATGAAATCATAATGATATAAATGTATAATATAATTCCAGTATAATATAGTGTATAATACCATTTACTCCATCCTTTATACATCCCACATATGGCATTAACGATTCAAATCACTTTGAGGGGGCGGTAGTCCGCACTTCCTAAAATGAAATTATCGCGTTTACCCATAATGGAAATCATAAAGTATGCCATAAATGAGAAATACAGAAGCATAATTAAAACATAAAAATTTTATATATCATATATAAATATAGTGACATCTTAATGGCCACCTTGGAAGGTGTTATATGAGTGTTGAACAATCATCGTTTCGTGAGGCAGAAATTCGCCATCCACAGAAACCGTATGTTATTTAACCATTAGATGTAGGTGTGTGTAAGTGTAGCTCGAATACTTCTTATAAAAACATCCTAGTATATTGAGAATACTGTTGTTTTTACAAAAAAAATGAATAAAAAGAGTTTAGGGGGTTGGAGAAGAAAAATAAAACAAAACAACATTAGAGAAGACATTACCTCAAAATCGGGTAACTCTTTTTGATTTGAGCCAAAGGCTTCCTTGGGAAGAGTTCTGCCCAAATCGAGGCTTCTAGGATTAAAAGGGGTATGTTGGGAGAGTATTTGGGTAGAGTGTGGCCGAGCCAAATGGCTTGAAAGTGTGAATGAGGTGGTAGAGGTGGGGTCCTTTTATAAGTGGAGAGGAGGGGCACTCTTGGAAAGTAAGGAAAGTTTACATTATTATACAATGCTTTTCGGATTCTAAAGGTCCCACACTTATATAATTCGTGTCTAAGGTGATAAGAGTTCGAAAGCTACCCATCCAATAGTCTTTGGACAAGTTTATGTCTTGGATTGTACATTATCATTTCATTTTATTAAAATCGTTAAATAATGAGGTCATCGCTGCATCATCATGATGTCATAAATAATTTAATTTATTTAATGTCTGAAAATTATAAAAAAAAATACTATGATGTAGGAAATCTTTTTAGATTTCCAATTAATATTTATAGTAAAAAATATGACTTGTATAACCCCATGTAAAATTTTTTTTATTAAAACATTTCATGTTTGTGTCATTTTTTACTTTAACATTAAATAAAAGGTATTTATGTCATTTTCCAACTAAAGTGGCTCCATGGGGTCCCCAAGTTGACCCATGGATTTTGTTGGTCGGCCATGACACATCCAATTAGGGTAGGACATGTGTCAAGCTCATCTCATATTATTAAAACATTATTTTTACCTTAAACTACACTAATTACCTCTAATCGCGATTAAGAACTTAAAAGTTACTAATCACCAAAAAATTATTTTAATCTCATTGAACCACATTTTAATTATTATTGAAAACCATGTATGTCGGATTTTTGAAAATCAAATCACAGAAGTGGTAATATTTCATTTAAACGAAAAATCAGTTATTTAACTACCACTTAGTGGTTTCACTATTCATCAAAAATTGAAGTTTTTCAGAACAATGCCAAAATTTCACCCTAAGCTATAATTGATATTCCGAATTCAAAAATGATGTCTATTTTACAAAATTACAAACATATAAGTCGCATTAATTAATTTTATAATTAATTCCCGCTGTCACAACAATAGCGTGTTTTTAAGAAACAATTTATATCAAAAGATTGGCAATTGTTTATATCCAATTTCAATGTTAAATTAATTCTAATGACCACCATTGGATAAAATGGTAAAAATATATTATAATTATACTTTAAAACCACTAAATTGTATAATTTATCACTATAAATTATTTTGATTAAAAAAGTTGTTTTTAAGTATTTTTCACTATTCATAAAAATTAGAAGTTCTCAGAAAAATACCAAAAATTCAACATAGGCTAATTTCAATATTCAGAATCCAAAAATGAAGTCCATTTTGAAATATAAAATTTCTATAATTTTAAAAAGTGGTTATTACTATTCATAACTGCTGCTTTGATTAGTCGCGGTGTGTTAGAACTCGAACTTCCGTACAATGCAAGCTATTGCATTATTGAATGAGAAGCGTATTGTGGAAGCTCAGGGTGTTACATACGGTTAATAATCTGGACTGGTTGTTCCTCATAAGAGAGATTATCTTCTAACTGATGTACCTTTGGACTCAAAACAAGAGATGAATCTCGCATATACTTTCTCAACATTGAAACATGAAAAACTTTTTGTACTTGGAATAAACTTGGAGGTAAAAACACTCTATATGAAACTGATCCATCTTTATTAAGGATTTAATAAGGTCCAATGAACCTTGGACTCAAATTTCTCTTCTTACCAAAACGCATCACACTTTTCAATGGATAAACCTTGATAAAGACATGATCACCTACCTGAAAAAAAAGATCCTTCCTCTGGTTATCCACATAAGTTTTCAATTTTCTCTGAGCTATTCTCATGTTATTATGAATCAATGAAACTTTTTCTACCATCTATTCTACCAATTCTGGTCTCATCAGCTTCCTTTGACCTACTTAATCCCAAAATGCTGGAGTTCGACAACACTTTCCATATAGTGCCTCAAATGGAGCCATCTGTAAAATGGAATGAAAAATGTTATAATAAGAAAATTTACCCAAAGAAAGATATTGGTCCCAACATCCCTGGTAATCCAATGAATAAGCACGTAGCATATCCTCTAGGGTTGGAATTGTCTGTTCTGACTGTCCATCTGATTGTGGATGAAAAGTTGTACTAAAATTTAATTTAGTACCCAATGACTTCTGAAGGCCTTTCAAAAAGTTAGAAGTAAACCTAGGATCACGATCAGATAAAATGAATAGGGTAACACCATGACACCTGAATATCTCTTTAAAATAAATATGAGAAAGTTTATCTAGAGACAAAGTATCTTGAATAAGAAGGAAATGACCAAATTTAGTCAACCGATCAACAATAACCTAGATTGCTTTATTACCTCGAGATGTCTTTGGTAATCCCACAATGAAGTCCATGGATATATTTTCCCATTTCCACTCGGGCACTGGTAAATACTGAAGCATCCCTTTTGGTAACTGGCACTTTACTTTAACCTGCTGGAAAGTCAAACAATTCACAGTAAAATCAGCAATATCTGTTTTCATTCCATCCCACCAATAATAATCTCGATGATCGTTGTACATCATAGTATTGTGAGGATGAACTAAAAATGGAAATCTATGAGCTTCACATAACAAATCATTCTTCAACTATGAGTCTAAAGGCACACATAATATATTTTCAAACGTCAAAACACAATCATTATCAACCTTAAATCCAGGCAACTTACCATTCTGAAATGACTATACATTTTTCTATAACTCATTGTCTTTCTTCTATGCTTTATTAATTCTGTCTGATATAGATGATTTAACTGACACTTAAAAAACTAGAATAATTTCTTGTACCGATAACTTATATTCCAAAATTTATCAAATCAAAAATCAAAGGATCTCGTTCAAAATGTATCATGGTTAATGAAGCATTACTTTTTTGAATGAAAGAATCAACCACTTTATTTACCTTTCCTGGATGGTAATGAATCGTGAAATCATAATCCTTGATTAATTACAACCATCTACTCTGTCTTAGGATCAATTATTTTTGAGTGAATATATACTTCAAACATTTGTGGTCATTATATATGCCACATTTTACTCCATACAAATGATGCCTCCAAATTTTAAAAGCAGAAACAACATAAGATAATTCCAAATCAAGTGTAGTGTAATTTAACTCAAGAGGTTTCAACTGACGTGAAGCATAAGAAATTACCTAAACATTCTGCATAAGGACAGATCCAAATCCTTTCAACAAAGCATCACTGTAAATAACAAACTCACCATTTCTGGAAGGCACTACCAAAACTGGAGCATTCACCAATATTCATTTCAATTCCTAAAAATAATCATCACATTATTTTGTCCAAATAAACTTAACACCTTTTCGATTTAACTTTGTCAATGAGCTAGATAACTGTGTAAAATTCTCAAAAAGCCTCTAGTAACAACCTACTAAACCAAGAAAACTACGGATCTCGATTATATTTGTGGGTCTTGTCTATTCTTCAATAACCTTTGTTTTAGGCGGATCTATAGTTTTGCCATTTTTTGAAACATTGTGACCAAAGAAAGAAATTTGTTGTAACCAAAACTCACACTTGCATAATTTCCCAAACAATTTCTTTTCTTTTAAGGTTTTAAATAAAACCCTTAAATTCCTTTCAAGTTCTTATTTAATTTTAGAATAAACCAAAATATCATCAATGAACACAAGCACAAAATTATCCAATAACTCACGGATAATTCTATTTATAAGATCCATGAATACAATAGGTGCATTTGTTAAAAAAAGGCATAACTAAAAATTCATAATGGCCTTATCTAGTAAGAAATGAGGTCTTCGGAATGTCGGATTTCTTTACAATCAATAAATGGTACCCTGACCTCAAATCAATCTTTGAAAAATTCTCAGCACGCTGGAGCTGATCAAACAAATAATCAATATTAGGCAAATGATACTTGTTCCTAGTAGTGATGTTATTCAATGATCTATAATCAATGCAAAGTCTCATTGAACCATCGTTATTTTTAAAAAAAATATAGGATCACCCCATGTTGATGTGTTAGGTCGAATGAAACCTTTATCTAATAACTCATTCAATTTCAACTTTAACTCTAAAAGTTCAATTTGAGTCATTCAATAAGGGGGTTTTGAAATTGGATTAGCATTAGGAACTAAGTCAACTATAAATTCAACTTTCCAATTAGGTATAATACCAGGTAACTCATCGAAAAAAACATCAAGATACTCATTTACCACTGGGACATCATTTATCTGAATAGTTCCTTTGTTTTCAACAATTTGTGAAAGGTAACATTCATTTCCATCATTTACTAGTTTCTCATCTTCCTGATATGTTCTCAAAAGTAAGGGTTCATTCTTGTATACAAACTGAATTTTTTTTGAAAAGAAACCTCTTTAGCCTTATAGTCAATCATAACATGATAAACAGTCAGCCAATCCATGCCCAAAATAACATAAAACTCTACTAGAGGAAAAAAATAAGGTTTGAAGGTAGATTATTTCCGCACACAAGGACATGAAGGTTCTTATAATTTCATTTTGTATCAACATTTACACCAGGTGTTTTTACCATAAGGTCAGGATTCAAATATTGAGATGTAATTCTCAATTTACTAGAAAAACTCTCTGAAATGAACGAATGTGTAGACCCTAAATCAAAAAACACATTGGCATAATTTGAACAAACAAACTGTGTACCTAATACTACTTCATTTGATGGCCCAACATCTCCTGTAGTAGTTGCAAAGGATTTAACAACCCCTTTCTACTTGTAGTCTGGTTGATTTCCCTCAGTTGAGTTCTTCACAGGGCACTCATTTGCATAATGACCCATTTCATTGAACTTAAAACATCTTATCGCTGGATTTTCATTGCCTGCTTGATCATCTTCCATACAATTACAAGCTATATGACCATATTTACCAAACCATAAGCACCTCCTAGACATTGATAAACAGTCTCCAGGATTCTTTTTACCACACATCTCACAAGATAGATATTTAGTTTTCTTACCTCCAGGCTTCTTTGATGAATTATTTCCCTTTGCCTTCCAATTGGACCTCATATTCTATTATTTTTCAAAGAACACATGATCATAAAAAAACTCCATTTCCACTTTCTCTGCACATCAAACAAGTTTTTAATAACTTTTTAACTCACGAGAGGCTAATTCTATTTGATATTGTGGCTTCAGTCCTGGGTGAAATCGATTTATACTACTATCAAGATCTCAGATGAAATTTGGAGCATACCTTGACAGTCAAGTGAACATTCATTTGTAAACAGCCACAGAGTCATCTTACTGCCCCAATTCCAAGAATTGTTTTTCCATCCTAAGTCAAACCACTTTAGGAAAATATTTCTCAAGGAACATACCACTGAATTCATACCAAACAAGAGAATCAATCTCATCACTATACCTGATATTTTTCACCATCGACACCCACTGATTAGCTTCACCATCAAAATGGAAAACTATGAGACTAACCTTTTGAGGTTCTGAACAACCCATGACATCGAATATTTTCACTAGTGCTTTAATAAACCCTTCTACTAGCATAGGGTCAGATGATCCTCTAAATGATGGGGGGTGATTCCTCATGAAATGCTCCACTACTGATATGTTCCTCTGTGGTTGATCTAGCTGATATCATGCAGGGATACCACCACCATTTATAGCCCGAGTTAACTATGACATCACTATGACAAACTATTCAGTTCCGATTCTAACCATCTCAGGTTGCTGATTTGTAAGGATGTCTTCCTCCTGATGTCGTCCCAACATCACTACCCTGTTTCCACTGCGGAAAACCATTATGAACACAGAAATATCTTAGGTGAAGCAACATGGTAATATGTAAATGCTATATCATTTCAATTATAAATTAAAATAAAATAATTTATGGATATTAATTTAACTATATTCTAACTCCTAATGTTTTCTAAACTGACCTCTGATACCAACTATAAGGACATGACCATAAACATTTACATAATCTTGAATTAAACGATTAATTATTATTATGGATATTTTTAGGTTTAGAGTTTTTGATAATTAGGCCGAAACATATACATGAATACTTGAATAATACATGTAGACACATCTACTGAGTTTCCATTTTATTCAAAAAATAAAAACTCTTGAAAAAAATATTAATGTCTAGTTCCATGTTTTAGACAACATGAAATTTCCTTGATCCCATCCTTGACCCTATTACACTTTATATCCTATGAAAAACATTTCAAAAACATGGGATGAGCATAAAAATATCATTAAGGGATAAATAATGAAGAAAAACTGTTAGTCTTTCAAAACAACAAGTAAACCATAAATACTTTATCATATGTAATAGTTTTCACTATTATGAAGTAGTAAATAGTCCTCACTGAATAAAAGATCATTTCTTACCCTTTTGTAACCACAATATTACCACAAAACCTATATAAAGAACACATAACATATAAATGTAACTTGGGACATAAATATTCTTAAGTGGAATACCCATACAGTCGACTTCCACACATACCACTAAATGGAATAGCCATATGATCGACTTCCATACCCAATGCATTGGAGGTTATAACGTAACCAAATGTCCTAGTTTATCATGGCACCACCCATCATTTGGATTGTCATGTAACCACCAATCAAATGTCCAAGAACCATTATAAAATCATAACACATAAAATATTGAAAATATAATCATTTCACTAATAACATTTAATTTTCAATCACAAGAAATAATTTCAAGATACTGAAATAATCAATCCATTTCAAAAACCAATTTCAATACCAAAAAACCCAAAAATAGAATAAGGTATTTCCTTTTCATTTAAAAAACACTTAGTCTTATAAAGGAAGCCAAATAATGATTACGGCAGTGAAGAGGTCATTATCGCTGCAAACATTAAAAAAATTCAATTTTTCAGTTAGTAAAAGGCTTCATAGAAAAAATATTCCATTTGAATGAAAGTAAATTTCACTGGGTTTTATTATAAACCGTGAAAAATTATAAGGTATATATTATCGAAATATACCTCAATGAAAAGAGATTGAGATGAAGTCTCTTACCTTGTTTCCGATTTGATTCGTTAATTCTTTAATATCCTGAATAATAAACTGAAGTTAATTTATACTTTATTAAGAGCAATTTTCTAGTTTACTATTCCTTTTATATCACTTATTCCCATGTTATTAACATTATGTAATCATTTAAGTTAATAACATTCGTTTTGTCGATATTTGGTACTTGAGTCAAAAATGGACTTCTTATAATTACATGTTGTTCACATGGTAAAAATTTCATTATATCCAGAATTATATTCATTATTTAGATATCATATAAATCATATATATTAAGTATATATATGTATTTATAACAGTACATAACATTTTGGAGATAAGAAATGAAATGCATCATTCATGTAGACTGTAAGTCATACATATGCATAAACGATACTTTCATTTCTATTTCACACTTTAATGGAATTAAAACATAATGATACATAGGTATATTATTATTACAATATAATATCATATATAATATCATTAACACTTTCCTTTATATGTCCCACATATGGAATTAATGAGTCATATTACTTTGAGGGGGCGGTAGTCCGCACTTCCGCAAATGAAATTATCATGTTTACCCATAATGGAAACCGTTAAGGTATGATACAAAAGAAAAATTCAGAAGAATAAATAAAACCAAAAAATAATATATATCATATATAAATATTATTTCATCTTAATGGCCACCATGAGAGGCAGTAGGAGATAATCAAACAATCATCGTTTCGTGAGGCGTTAGTTTTCCATTCACAGAAACAATAGGTTCTTCACCCATTAGATGGAGTTGTGTGTAAGTGTAGTTATAATACTTCTCAAAAAAAACCTACTAGTATATTGAAGATACTGTTATTGTTATAAAAGAAATTAATAAAAAGAGTTTAGGGGTAAGGGAAGTAAAATAAAAGAAAAGAATTTAAGAGAAATTGTTACCTTTAATTTGGGTAACATTATTTGGTTTGAACCCTAAGGACTTCTTGAACTACCTTCTGCCTAATGTAAATTTCCTAGGAGGAGTATGAGGCTCTTGAGATATTATTTGTTCAGGGTTTTGATGTTCCAAAAGGCTTGAGAGGTGTGAGGAAGGGGTTAGAAGTGATGGCTTTTTATAGGGGGGAGGGTGGTTTCTTTAGGAAAGTATGAAAATATTATTTTATTATATAATTATATTTGGATTATAAAGGTCCAAAACTAACTGAAGTCTAAGATAAGATGACTCGTGGTTGAAATAAATTTATCCAACAATAATTGTACTAGTTTTGGATGTAATTTTAATCTTTATAATATTATTTATTTAAATCATTTATTAATGAGTTAAACACTGCATCATTATTGTGTCATAAATAATTTTATTTATATGATGTCTAAAAATTATAAAATAAATACCATAACGTAAAAAATCTTTTTATCTTTCTAATCAATATTTATAGTCGGAAATAGAACTTATATAACCCCTTTTAAAAATTAAATTACTAAAAGATATTTGTTTATGTCTTTTTCCCTTTACTTTAAGTTAATTAATATAAAGTTTCATTATCACTCTCAAGTGGATCATGGGGTCCCAAAATCGACGAAAATATTCCCATGGTCATAAATGAATCATCCAAAATGGTTAGGACAAGTGTTAATGTATCTTATTATTATTATTATTATATTCTTTTTACCTTGAATTACCCTATTTACATTTAACTGTGGTAAATAAAAAGTCAAAAGTTACTATTCAGAAAAAATTATTTTCATCTTATAGAGCCACATTTTACTTAATAATAACAACCATTTATGTCATATTTTCAAAATTTAATCCACATAAGCGGTAAAATTTCATTTAAATGATAATGTTAATTTTTAACTACTACCTAGTGGTTTCACTATTCATAAAAAATTGTAGTTTTTTAGAAAACTACCAAAACTTAAGCCTAAGATATATTTGATATTCCAAATTAAAAAATTATGTCTATTTTACCAAATTAAAAACATAGAAGTTTCATTAATTAATTTAAAATTAATTCCCATTGTCAATAAAATAGCCTGTTTTTAAGAAACAATAACTATAAAAGATCGACCCTTGTTTGTGTCCAATTTCAAAGTGAAATTAATTCCAATGACAAAAAATGGATTAATTTTTAAAACATAAAATAATTAAAATTTAAAACAAATTAAAACTCTAATATAACCCTATAAATAAATTAGATTAAAAGGCACTTTTGAATAAAAATACTGTATTTTCACTATTCACAAAATAATGAACTTTACCAGAAAAATACCAAAAATTTACCGAAAGTAAATTTTGATATCCCAAATATAAAGAATAATTTTATTTTGTCAAATAGAACATGATAAAGTGAAAAAAACAATATTTAAATAGGTTTCTCCATTAAAAGGCTGTAAATCGACTATTTAAAGTAAATTATGAATAAAATTAGATTCATTCCCATTTTAAGCCTCTAACTTTTATTTGATAAAAATGTATAATCATATTGTAGTTAGTTTTTTTTATTCTTGATAATAAAACTACTAGGAGTTAACTACAATTTAAAATAATAATATTTTATTATTAGTGTGCAACATACGATTTAAAAGAAACTTGTTGTTGCGTATTGGGTATGCCATCGAACATAGAAACACCGTTAAAGAAAAATTAATATTTATTCACAAAATATTAATAAAAAAGAGAATGTATTATTTTTTATTTAACAAGGATGATACACTCACACCCTATTTGGGTCATGCTTTGGAACCAAACATGTTATATTGTTGTAGGTGTCTATAAGGGAAAGCGCCCATCTCTAGGTACATGAGATGCTATTTAGCCGTAGGAGAGCATGGGATCAAGTTGTGTCTTGGGATTATTATTAGATTCTTTTTTTTTCTTTTTGAACATATATTGTGAATTCCACTAGTGTACCATTTTTTTCTTCTTTCCTAGAACATGTGACATGCGGCGTCATCTTTTATACTTAATAATGCTTGGTTATTTATATTATTAGTCTTCAGTTGTTTATTTCAGTGATATGTTGTTACTTCTTATACTATTGTATATTATTATTCCACTATGTTACACTATAACAATGAGGGCATAACTTACCCACTATCACACACTATACCCTGACTTCTAGTCAGCAGCCTCTGGCATTTGGGGAAATGTGCTTGGGGCCATGTGGCCAATCGGGTATGAGGCACCAGTTGAGTGGCATCTGAATTTAGGATGTTAAAAAGTTGTATCAGAGGAGATTTATTTTTTTATTTTTGTTAATTTTTGGTTACATTATTAAGGGATGACAAGGACATGGAGTTTGTTAATTATCTGTGCTATGGATTAGCTACCCCGTGTTTAGGGAAAATCCAAATTACCTCGAACTAAATTGTGATTTTTGTATTTTTAGCTATTATAGTTCATTTGATTTCACCCTTGGGTGAGTCAAATGTTTTGTGATATTATTATTGATATAATTTTGGTTCAATTTTTTTGATACCCGATGAGATAAGGGTATGGAATCTCATGCATCATATAGGAACTTGTTAGAAATCACAAGCCATGTATTCTTTCCATGAAATTTAGAGAGAATTACTGATTGCATGTTGCTGTGATAGATGGCATGCTAGATATGCATGTTGTTTTGATAGATACCATGATATATATTCCTACTATTTTTAATGGTGTATTGGTATTTTTTATTATTGAATTTCATGAATTCCAAACTTTTATCCTTGAGTAGTATGGACCCTCTTGGATCATAATTTGGTGGATCACATTACGGACATGTGATATAGAATGTGTTGTTATGTTCTATATGAGGATTCCAAGATTTTATTTGTGGGGATTGTGGCCCCACACATATCATAATTTGGTACAAAATTCCTTTATTTTGAAAAAACTGGGGTTCCAAGGTTGTTTCTAAGGCTTACTATCCAAAAAACTAGAAAAAATGGCTTGTGGTCCTTTGAATACACGCCATGTGTTCTTCTGTTTGGGAAGAAATGAACTTTTCCAAGTACACACCATGTACTATGAGTACACGCCATGTGTTAGATGAACGTGTCCCTGACCTTGTGAGAGAAAACATGTGTTATTGGGTTTTGATATGAAAATTCCGTGTACCTTATGTACACCCTATGTAGTTTTGAAAAGGGAGAACCATGTGGATCTGCCCATGTAAAAGTACTTGGTCAGGAGGGAAGACCTGAGTACACTCCATGTGTGATCCTAACACACTGCGTTCCTAGGAATTTTTAAGGACAAAAAAGGTGGATTTACAAGTCCAAGTAAGAGTTTAAAGGGACAGATCATGTGTCGGGATAACACGCCATGTACCTGGGGTGTTTAAATTCTTTGGCCAACAAGAGTACATGACCATGTAAGGGATTAAGTGTACACACTGTGTATGATTTCTATACACCATGTACACTTCTTTTATAAACTTCATAGGCTTTACTTATCCTATTTAGTTCTTTCACTCTTGAACTGTGTACCTTGATAAATAAGCTTATATTGTGGTGTATTTGATGGAAGATAAAAAGAAATTCCACCATAACGACCTAATGTAGTACTCCAGGAGATTGGTAATGATCATACCCCCGAGGTGGTAGGCTATAGGCTACCATTCGACCCTCCAAACATTCCAATCGTGGCACCATCTATTATACCAGATGTAGGTGTGGATACACAATTCTGTTAAGGCTTTATCAGGATTATGAATACCTTCTAAGGAGTACCTTAGCTTTCTACATCTATGGAAGAACCAACGTGAGTATTCCAGTAGCAACATCTGCCTACCTTTTCTGGGGATGGTGGACCATAGGATGTAGATTCATGGATTAAGTCCATGCTTACAATCATCAAGCATCTGAAGACGCCTCTTGAGAGGATGGTCAATATCGTAACTTAAATGTTGTGTGATTCATCCAAGAGGTGGTGAGATGTTATCACACAGAAGAAGAATAATCAGGAGATGATATGGGGAGATTTTTAGATGGGATTCTATAACTACTATTTCCCTGAGATGTTGTGGGCTGATAGAGCCTAGGAGATTATGCATCTGGAGAAGGGTGTTTTTTTAGTGATGGACTACTATGCCCGTTTCACTACGCTTCAAATATTATCACCTATTATGATGGCTGATGAGACATCTATGGCTAAGAGATTCAAGGATGGTCTTAGGTATGACATTCAATTGCAGGTGAATGTTTTCAGGTTTCCTTTTGTTTATTCCATTTCCAATTTGGCGTTGATTACGAAGCATAATCTATGATAAGATGGAGGTGAGAACCAGGGAGGTTTGACACCCAGATATGGTACTATCTCGACCAAGATCAAGATGCACTATATGGAGCTTTCTCCCAGTGATATGAGTATTCATAATGTTTCTTATAGTATCTAGACTCCAGGTTTTTAGATACAACAGATTGGATTAGCATAGGGTAGCCAGGTTGTGTCATAGGGACGTGGTAATGAACAGACTTTTGTAGTGGAACCGACCCAAAAGGAGCAGGATCCCGAACCCTATAATCTCAGATGTACTATTCTAGTCACCTCAATTTTATATTCTACACTCTATGATATAGGGGATTCACATAGTTTTTTATTTGTTTCTATTGTAGAGAGCCTTGGACTCTGTGTTTACTCTTCTAATGATGTTATGATGCTAGATACTCTATTAGGGATAAGAATTGTAGGTGTGAGTTAGTGTAAGGATTTCCCCCTTGGGATTGGCATGTGTCAATGTTTTGGGAATATATGTGTCTTATAGATGACATGCTTTGATTTCATCGTTATAATGGATTTACTAGTGTCCTCTTAGGCCGTTGATGATTTTTATCACTGTAGGTTGAGTTTTACTTCACCA
The DNA here is from genome assembly GCA_963277665.1 of Viscum album. Lineage (NCBI taxonomy): Eukaryota > Viridiplantae > Streptophyta > Magnoliopsida > Santalales > Viscaceae > Viscum > Viscum album. The sequence goes on from OY728125.1 coordinate 584,408,245, forward strand.
GAAGGAGGATTATTTCTATACAAGGGAGAGTGGGATGTCCAGGCAAGTAGAGATGGACTCGAGTAACGTGGGTTGAGTGCGATGACAACACATATTTCCAGTTTATGTCTGGATGACCAAAAATAACATCAAATAGTTTTCTCTTCAGTGGTTAATTATTTTAGGGATGTTTTACCAGATGAATTTTTAGATTCAACTCCAGTAAGTGAGGGAGAGTTCTCTATCGAGATAGTACCAGGAGCTAGACCTGTATCCATTTCTCTTTATAAGATGAATACGACAGAGTTAAAAGTTCTCAAGAGATAGTTGTAGGATATGGAGGCTAAGGGTTTCTTCTGACCCAATACTTCTCTATGGGGTTTGAAAGTAATTTTTGTGAAGAAGGTGGATGGTACCCTAAGGCTATGCATGGAATATCGAAAACTAAACCAGCAGATAGTTAAAAACCAATATCCATTTCCACAGATGAATGGCCTGTTTTATTGTATTTGAGGAGCCCTAGTGTTCTTGAAAATCGACTTGAGGTTAGGATTTCACCAGTTATATGTTCAACCTTTAGAAATACCTCTTACTGCATTTCATAGAAGGTATGGTCTATAAGATTATCTGGTTATGCCAACCGGTCTCATGAATGCATGAGGGTTTTTCATGGAACCAATGAACCGAGTTTTCCATCCTTACATGGATTCTTTTATAGTGATTTTCATGGATTATACGTTGGTGTATTATCATAATCGATGTGACCATGCCACACATCATGATATTGTTTTGAGAATACCGGGAGAGAATTAGTTATATGATAATCTCCCAAAGTTCCAATTCTGGATGGATCAGATTCACTTCCCGAGTCACATCATCTCGGAGATATTATAATCAATAGACCGAGAGAAGGTGAGAGTATTAATTACCAGGGAGCAGCCAAGGAATGTCTTTGAGGTGTGGAGTTTTCTAGGTCTGACTGGTTAAAACATTAATTTCATATAGGACTTATCATGCTTATAAACAGCGATGATGGGATTGAAATTGAAGGGTGTGAAGTAAGTATGGAAAAATTCTTATGAGACAACATTTTAGGAGCTAAAAGGGAGATTAACGTCAGCACCAATACTGACATTTTCAGAGATGGGTAGGAGTTATACTGTGTACTTTGATGCATCGGGTATCAAGTTGGGAGCTTTGATTATAGAGGTGTAATGAGTCGCTACATATGGGTCTCAATAGTTGAGGCCAAAATATAGGAACTCTCTGGTGCGTGATCTCGGGTTTGGCGAGGTTGTTCATGCATTACACTTTTGGAGACATTACATATTGGTGGAGAATTTTGTGGTGTAAAAGGACCACAAAATTCTCAAATAATACTTTACTAAGTGTGATCTAAATATAAGGTAGCGAAGGTGGATGGAGTACCTAGAGTATTACGACTTTGAGATTTCCTACATGCCTAGAAAGGGCAATGCAGTGGCTGATGCACTACGCAAGAGGACTCAGATGAAGGCAGTGAATGAGGCCAATAGAGAGTATAATCTTATGGCATTGTTATTTGAGATACCCTTGGAGGTGCTTGATAGTAAGAGATATATTTTACATTCATCTTTATCTATGACTTATACCCTCCTAGATTTTGTGAAAATGAGAAAACTATCAGATTTTGAGTGCCTTGTCCTATAGGAGAGTGTAGTAGTTGAGGATCCACCTCCTAGTTGGACGGTAGTTAATGATGAGATCTTGAATATACATGGATGTTTCTAGGTTCTGGTGAATATACATGAGGAGTTTATGTGGGAGTTTCATGCTTCATCTTGGGTAGTGAATCCTAGAGTTACCAAGATGTACCATGATTTGAGCCGTTGGTACTGGTGGCTGGGTATGAAGTGATGGGTGGCTGGTTTTGTTACAAGGTGTTCCAACTATCAGTAGGTGAAGGTGGAACATCAGTGGCCGACCATGATTTTATAGAAGTTACCTATTATAGATTAGAAATGGGACGATGTCATGACGGATTTTGTGACAGGTTTACTGAGGTCACCCCAAGGTAATGATGCAGTGTGGGTGATGGTTGACAATCTTATGAAGGTCGCTCACTTCTTGCCAAAGGATACCTTCAGTGTTGATGAGATTGGGAAGCTGTATATTTGTGTGGTGGTACAAATTCATGGAGTCCCTCATTCTATTGTTTTAGATAGCGATTCTCGATTTACATCTTGTTTTTGGAAGAGTTTTCAGAGGGCGCTCGGTACACATGTGGTTCTAATCACATCATAACACCATTATAATGATGTTCAATCAGAGAATATGACATATGTATTGGATGAAAAGCTGCAATCATGCATCCTATACCATGGGGGATCTTGGGAGAATCATATTCCATTAGTTGAATTTTTCTACAAAAACAATTTCTAGGATACTATAGAGATGGAAACTTATGAGGATTTGTATGGTAGACCATGACGATCACCTCTGTACTGGCTTGAGGCAGGTAAGGAAACGTTACTGGGTCCTCATCCCGTACAAAATAATTTTATTAGTTCTAGAAGAATCATATGTAAATGACTAGTATGAAGTCTCAATATAAATATTATGCTGATCGCTGAAGACGAACTTTGGAGTTCGTGGTCGGGGATCATGTTTTCTTGCGCATTGCACTGATACTACTAGAAAATAGACCTACACCCATGGTTTTGATTAAAACCATGGGCATTGGTGTGCCTTATACCCACGGTTTTGGAAAACCATGGGTATAGTTATAGTATACGGACCTATACCCACAATTTTTTTAAAATCCATAGGTATAGATATTTTTTGAGGACCTATACCTACAGTTTTCCTAAACCGTGGGTATATGTGTTTCTTTTAAGGCATATACCAACGGTTTTATGAAAAATATGGTAATAGGGTTTTTTTTCCAAAGACCTATACCCACAGTTTTACAGAACTATGGAAATAGCATTGGCGGAAAAAAACCGCAGGAAACTAAAAATATTTGGCGGGAAAACCTATACCCAAGGTTTAAATTAATATATAAATGATATAAAAACATTTTAACAAATAAAATCTATTGGTCGGTTGGTGAGGTAGTTTTACTTTCTTCCCACGGTCCAGAGATCAAATCCCGCAGTGGTTTATTTTTTCCAATACAGTGAGATATATTAATATATTATAGTAAATATATCTCTATTTAAGGCAAAGCGGTGTGGATTGGTTGGTTAGTCGTGACTGATTTCCTAAAACCGATCAGGGATCGAAACCCACTGGATTATTTTTTACTTGATATGTAATTAATTAATTAATTTAACATAATAGTAATATATATATATATATATATATATAAGTGTTGTAGGTTAGTGGTGTGGCGCATCAGCAGCATGGCGCAGGTCCCAGAAGACGCAGGTTCAACTCCTGCTGTTTATAATTCTGTATAAAAAAATACCCATGGTTTTAAACCGTGGGTAAAGATGTTGACAGCGTGGAAAGGGGTATACATATTTTACAACATGAAAAAATACTATACCGATGGTTTGTTAAACCGTGGGTATAGGCTCAGGACCTATCCCAACACCTCTCAAGTCCTTGGTTCACAAAACCGTGGGTATATCCTATACCCACAATTTTGGGGGCTATACCCACAGTTTTGAGCCATGGCTATAGGTTAATTTTCTAGTAGTGTGAGGTTGAGACATAAGAGAATTAGGGGATAGGGTAATATATAGTTGAGATATGTCAGTCCTTTTGAGATTCTGGAGAGGTTCGAGCCATTTTCCTATCGATTGCAGTTGCCTCAGAGGTATGGGGTTATGCACAATGTCTTCCACATTTATCAGTTGTGACTTTACCTTTTGGACCTATCTCAGAACTTTCAGACTGAGGAAGTGGAGTTGGACAAAGATGCATCCTTTGAGGAGAATCTTGTTCATACTATGGATCATAACAAAAAGCATCTTCATGGCCGGTCTATTAATTTGGTGCGAGTGCTATGGAATCACAACCAAGTGTAGGAAAAGGATTTGGATAGGGAGGATTACATATGATCCCAGTGGTTGGAGTTGTTCTTGGATATTTATTCCCTACCCATCGTAGGGAAATTTAGGGATGAACAACTTTAAGGGGGTAATTTTTTAAGAACCTGGTTCTTCCTTTGAATTATGGATATTTCCTTTTTAGTTTGTACTTAAAATGGGGGAAAAGTGGTTGAGGGTCTGGCCACTGGCCTGTTACATGACGTGACTGGGAACTACACGCCGTGTACTTATAGGTACATGACCACATAATGGTCAGGGAACAATTTTTATGGACACATAGTATATTCCAAAATACATTATATGTAATTTTATTAAGTTATTATATTTGGAAGAAGTGTATTATTTATAAAAATGTACAAAAACATACTCCCTTCGATGAACAGAATTCCTCAAGAATCCGAATAGGAAATTGCCGCCTATTTTTTCATCTGATCTCCAATTTAAACATCGTCTAATATTTTGGAATCCTCTCAGTGAGTAATCAATTACACTTGAGACATTCTTCCTAATTTTCTCTCTAAATCTACTTATTTGAGGTCAAGATTTTATGACCATTTTATAGATATACACCATTATAGGGAGAATTAAAGCCTGAAACAAGATGAGAAGAGTCGTACAATGATGAGGTAAGTGGTCTTATGTCTTTATCTGAATTTCGAGTTGTTTATATGTGTTGTATTTCCATTATCCCATGGTTAGGGTGTAACCTTGAAGGGGAATTGACCCTTTTTGTTTCTTAAGGATTATTAGGATCTTGAAATTAATTAGTTATAGCATGTTTAAGCTTGTTGGTATTATTTAGGGAAACCCTATGGGTGTGTTCCCTTGGAATTGCCATTTACGAATATTTGGTCGAGGTTCCCTATGAGGCATGCCTTATTTTTACCTTATTGGGTTGTTAAATACAAGTTACATTTATAATGGAATTAAAATTATGATAAATTGTTATTGATTTGATTAAAGGGTTTGGGATTAGTGATTTCCACTTTTCCCCATGATATTCTAATTATCATTTATGCCTTGTGATAGATTAATTCAATTGTTTTTGAAATTTATGATGCTCATGTGAGTTTTTATTATGTTAACCATGTAAGAGTATAATTTACATGTGTTGTTTATTATTCTTAAATGTGTATACACTTGGATTGAACCCAATTGATTATTATGCCTGTGGGATAGGAATTGTTACACCTATGGTCAAGGATTGGTTATACCTGTTGGTGAGGAATTGTTAGGCATGAGGATGAGGATTGGTTATACCTAAGGGAATGGTTGTTCTATCCCTTTGTACAAGATCCTAATTAGAATATTGAAATGGAATGACATATGAAGCATCATCTATGAAAAATCATAAGCTCTGATATAGTTTAGACTTTATTTTTTTAGATATCCTGAGGTATATATTGAGTATTCTTTATATGGGGGATTAACAAGATTAGGCTAGATCTCAAGATGTATAAATTTAAATGTAACTAGATGGTAGAATATAAAATAATGAATGAAAATGGGAAACATGACTTGTTAGATTGTTTACTTTTGAGTTCTTCCTAGTTTACTAATTTTTTTTTCATACTCTACTTATTTCACATGTTCACTGACAGATAGGAATAGATCTTTGGTTGTTTCATACTTGGATTTATTTCTCACACCCTGTTCGGGGCATTCTTTGGACCCAAATAGATTATATTATTGAAGGTGTTGATAAGGGAACGTTCCCTTTTATAGGTACATGAGATGTTGTTTAGGATCCAGAGGGCATGAGACTGACATGTGGCTTGCGATACTTCCTAGTTCCATTTTTTCTTTTCATTTATGAACATATATTGTGGATTCATGCAGTGTACCATGTTTGGATGCTTTCCTAGAACATGTATCATGCTATATCATATTTTTTTTGAATGAATCTTGGTTATTTATCATATTATTCTTCCGCTGTTTATTTCATTTATATGTTGTTACTACTTCTGATATTGTATATTATTACTAATCTGTGTTACACACTACCAATGAGGGCATAGTTTCTCCACTATCACACCATACGCCCACTCTAATAGTCGGAGACATCTATCATTTGGGAAAATTCACTTGAGGCCATGTGGCCAACCGGTTATAGGGCACCAGTTGAGTGGCATCTGAATCTGGGACATTATATGAGTGGTTTATCATTGATCTAACAATTCATCACAAATTAATTATGTCACATTTTCCATTAAACCTTTTGAACCGAGCATAAGTTAATATTTCAACCTATCCTCATAAATTAAATATGAACACGCACACCAAGTATGCCCAAAACCCATGCAAATACAATCATTCAAAAACCATTTCAATAAAAAATCCTTTTTATTGAAAAAATGTTTACAAGAAAACATTAATAAAATATATAAAATACATATTTTGAAATATAAATTTTAAAATATACAAACCAAAGCACTTTTCCCAAAAAATTACCATGATTCCAAAATTTCACAAAAAAACTTAAATTTTCAATAAAGAGGATTTATATGATGATTTTCACCATAATTTTACAATAAAAATGAAGCAATTAAACCAATTCAAAACTAATCCAATAATTTCTAGAAATAGGAGTCGATATTGAAGCAACCTAATTTGGTTTTATGAAGAAAATAAATAAAGGTATAAAGAATGTCAACAAAATCAGGTTGAATCTCAAAAACCCCACCATAAATCTCTTTCCATATAAAAAAAAGACAAAATACCAACATATTTGAGATCCAAATCCCATGATCTACCCATAGTGTTTGTAGATAAAAGAAACTAAGATAAATTTAGAACTAGATATAAGAAAAATCATTATGAAATATGAATAATGAATACTTACGATAAGAATCGAGCTTCAAGGAACCAAGGAATGTATTTATATCACTTAGAATTTAATGGGAGAACCTTCCTTGACAATTGAGAGAGAAAATACCAAGTTAGGGACATTTTGGGGGGAAGAAAAGAATTAAAAAAAAGGCCGACCTAGATCCACTTTTTTGGATGTTTTTTAACTGTGCCTTGTTTAGTTGCCCGGTTAGGAAAACTATGCTCTAACTATGAACCAACCACTTCCATCAGGAAACCCCACGTATGGTCATCTCACATATTCTAAAAACCATACACCAACTATGCCGAAGCCACTGCCTCAAAAAGACCGAAGACACTATTTCAAAGCACACCATTTCTACTAGGAATTTGCACAATTTTGATAAATCGTGCACCACTCATGCACTTTTTCCCCCTATCTCTCTATGAACAATTTCTTATAGGTGTTTCACGGGTTTCCCAAATTCTGCACCAACCATGAACCTGTATGAAATCCCACAAACACTCCAAAATGTTTCCAAAATCTCCCTAACTTCACCCATATACATTATATTCATAAAAATAATAATTAATGGGTTACTTACTTGAATATGAGGGTTCTAAAAAACCACCTCGATCCTTCCTAAAATTCTATAATAAGTCTATAGTAATTTTATATTCCTTACCTTCTTGTCCTCCATGTTAACCAATGATTCATCTTCCATTTAAGAAGAAATATAACTCCAATATTTTCAAATAATCATCATATTGACTTATCAATCCAACATTAAATTACTTTAATTATGTTAATAAAATTCATCTAGTTAAATCAAAATCAAGTTATGATCTCTCATTTAATTCTTATATATCTCTTCTAAAAGATAGGATAGATGAATTTTAAATGTTCTTAACTCAACACTATCATGTCACAAAGCGATCCCCAGTTTTTTTAGAATAAAATCCAAATATTATACAACTATATTATCCAAAAAATTTCATCATGTAATTGGAAACATTAATATACTAATTTTATATATTTAATATGAAAAAAATTCATGGTGAAAAATTCGGAATTCTTCTTTGACTAGCACAAAAAGATATAAATCTCACCTGCATGGTGTGGTCAGTTATAATCATGGAATTAAATATCCTATACATCAAGAATCCATGGAATAGAACTATCAAATGAAATTAATATCTTCAACAGTGTAGAGCCACCAAAATATTCATTATCCCCTTCAAAATGTGGCTATACCTCCTATTGTTCAACCAGACATTCTTCAAAGTAGACAAGCTAAAAACATGACAAACTTATCAAAGGCTCGTGAATATTATCCAAAATAATGTTATGTATATAGGGAAATTCATTCCTTATTGATTTATCCTAGTAAAGTTCTTTATTATGTAATAAAGACTAATACAACATGACTAAATCTTACACATCCTGGGACTTTTCCATATTTCCATCTACTTGTCCACTCACTGTGTGACACCACATACAGTGGGGTGAGTACAAAATAATCTCCAAAAATAGCCCATGAAAAAATTTTCACGGGGTCCCTATCATGACGTGATATACTCCCCATAATACAAACATGTATAAAAAACCATTTGACACAACCTTCTCATGCTTTAATTAGTATTTTCACAACAAGAATCGGGTCCTACAAAGTGATTTCATCTAGCTTCTTCCATAACACCTTCATCCATACAATGATTTTGTAAGATTTTTTGAATGTATTATCGTAATAAAAATTAATATTTTCAATAAAAAACACCAAAAAATTCAAGGATGTATTTTTTATAACAATCCCCCATTTGGTTTTGTTTAAAAATCCTTTAAAAATGATAACACACATCAGCATCTAAAAACATCAAAACTAACCTATAACATAGTATGAAACCCATTTCCTCTAGATAATGCATAAAAAATTTACTAATCATCAAATATGATCCCACATGAGTCAATATGATCATTATGCACAATATTTAAATGAAAATATCCTAAATAATAGGATTCCATGATTCTTATGACCATCAACACAAAGTCGAAGCTATTGTTCCACTTGAATAAAAATTAAAGCACTCTAACACTTTTCAAAACGTCAACATAGGATTTATCCTTTATATTTAATAGACAATAACACAACCAAACTTCATCACTATTCATGGAAAAATTAACCCATATAACATATGAACAACATCTCCCCTTTTTAATGAACACAAATTGAACTTCTCTGAAATGTCACAAGAAAGGGTTATTAATCAAAATATTTAATTCAATAGATTCAACACACATTTCTATAAATAGAAAATCACATGGGGTAGTGGGATTCAACCCTCGAACCCAAATAGTTGGGTGGAGATGGTTGGACTCCAAGATACAACCTATGCCTCCTAAACATGACCTTCAGATGTTCATTCATCATAATGTCTATAACATGGTTTTTCATGGATACATACTCCAATATAAAAAAACCTTATTAAACTTTCTCCATGATAAAATGATACTTTGTATCATTATTTTTTCTTTGATGTATGGACATGAATTTTTCTAAGATTAATAGAAGTTTACTGATCAAACATGATTGCAATAGGTGATTTTAACACAATGACAATATCGTCATGCTACTGCTTCATTTATAGTAATTAAATATAATCTTGAGTAGCCTATATATATTTATCCTCTGTATTTCTAAGTAAAATATATATTTTTACTTTATCAACCATGAAATACACTCACCACCAAGAGAAAATGAATTACATGATGTTTACTTACGATCATCAATTAATCATGCATAATTATAATTAGTGTATCCCAAAAACTCCTACAATGATTTATTATGATATGAAAGGTTGAAATACACTATTATATTGTTTTAATGAAGAATAATTTTCACTTATAGTATGTGTAATTCCTTGGGAAAATTTTTTACCATGTATCTAGGCATGCGACAAACAAATTGTTGGGACATGGCACTGTTAGGTATAATATGCTCTTAATGATTTACCTATATTATATTAAATTGACCATATTACCATCATAATCTCCTAAAAATTTATATGAGTATCCAATTGTGTTTTATTATACCTAAAATCATATATTATAAAATTATTGTGAACTTTGGAATATTTTTATTGAGAAATAAATTTACCATGCCTTTGTTGATTCATGTATAGTGAAGGAAAAATTGTTATCTCTTCAATCATGGATATATTGAATTAAAACCACATATATTTAGAGAAATAATTTTATTGTTCATATTTAGATCCAATAAAAATTATGTTGTACACATAAATGAGCACCAACATCCATTGATCATTCTCTTTCAAAATATAGAGTCTATGATCCAATTTCTCTTATTGAAATCCAGTCATTTTAAAATATAGATCATGACTAGAAAACCATGATCTTGGTTCTTTATTCAAATAATGAAATAAATTATTTATGAAACACACTTTTATATTATCTTAATTTATTATAAATTCATCCATTTTATTGATTTACTCTTTCTCCTCAAGAAAACCATTGAAGAATATCGATCCAACATCCTTCTAGTACACTTTTAATCCTCATTTCATCAAAACTTACTAGAATAATACAATTGTTTTCAATTAGGATATGGGTTAAAATTTATAATCAATGGTAATTATTATAATAATATAATACCCATTTCATACTAGGAATTATTTATTCCGAGTCACCTTGCTGACTATATCAAGCTTATTCTATAACACCCAATTAAATATAATGAAATTTTAATCTTCCTGCTTTAGTAAAATTTCCAATATTTAGTTTTTTTAAATCAACTAATGTTAATAATTCATTTATTTAACCTAATTTACATATTTGTTAGCCTATTTAAAAAATTTACTCTCTATTTGAGATAAAATTTAAATTTTTTGTAGATTATTCATTATTTATGTTTTCACTGGATCTACCTAGTTTCAAATAATATTCTCATGATTACTTTCAATATTACATCTCCCCTTATTTTTTTTGTTGGTATTATTTTTATTTCACCATAATGGGTCATTTTTCTAAATATTTTATAACCCAACGTGTTTCCATATTATACTCACTTCATCATTGCACTCATATAATATTTCCACATTATATTTTGTTAAAACATGCTCACTAATTTGAGAACTCTACTTATTCTAAAAAATAATTATGTATTGACATTCAATGACTTCCCCAATAATTCTATTATATTATTTTTATGAATTTATTTTGGTTGAGTATCTAAAGAAAATACTTTTATCTCTATAATACCAAAACTAATGGTTTTTCTTTTAATTAATAATAGAGAATTTAATTACAAAAATTGAAAAGTAATTTCATGTTGGCTTCTTCTTGTACCACATCATGTTGGGTGTCTTCTCTTCATCCTGATGTAACAAAACCTTATTTGATAATTAAACTAACATAATAACAAATTACTTTTATAATGTATCTGATATATAGTTCTCAATGAGCATTGTCTAAGCCATGTTATTAGAAATATAATTTATTCTCCAAATGACAAATATTTTCTAGGATTCTTGAACAATAAAACTTGTTTTATTATTATATGGATATTGATATATTATTCCAACCAATTATTAGTGAATCATATATCATTATAAATTTAGAATATTTAAATTTTCATACTGATCATCTTCTCTACGAATAACTAATAATGTTTAATACACATAAATAATTCAAATTTATGAGAGATAACCAATAACAAAATCATACTACAATTATAATTTATGAATAACACATAATAATATTTTCTATCCATGGAATTGGGTGATATTATTCCACACACATCAAATATTACCCACTAATGAAATTTCATCAAATTCATATCATTTGACTTATAAGACTTCTGAATGATTTTTTCTTTTTGAATACTATCACCCATGGGAGTTTGGATATGTGAATGTTTTGGGATATCATGAAACCATTATTCTTTAAAAATTCATCCTAAGTATTTTAGACAATGTGGAAAAGACCCTTATTCCAAAAATAATTATCTTATTCCTTAGAAATACTTTTCTTCTTCTTTTCCTCTAATGAGCTAGAAATTTACCTCCATGTACTTTCCTTGCATCATAAGTATACAATATTTTCCTTTGATCATGCAAGAATTCTTATTGAAATTTACTACATTCCAAATGTCAAAAAAAGACTTACTCTAATAAAATTATTAATAAGTCCTTAAACCACAAATAAATCCTTGTTTCTCAAATATATTTTTTACATTATAGTTTTTTTGAGCCAATGATCTTGAAAGGTTCATTATTTCCAAAAATAAAGGAAAAATTATTAATTATTAATTTATTACCATGATAATATTTTAATTTTACATTATATTTGAAATGCATCAAATATAAAGGATACACACTATCGTCTGAACATTTTCTTTTAAATAAATATTTGTGACATTTTCTTTCTCATATTTTCCTTTTTTGATCTATGTTCATTTATTTTCTTCTATTAATGGAAAATGAGATTGTTCCACCACCAAATCCCTTAGACCATCCACATATTATAATTCTACAAATTTATTATGAGTTTTCAACTCCCTTGATAAATATTTAGGTTAAAAAATATCATTTTTTAGTCTCCATTTATACACTTATTTATTCTATTTATGATCAATTTATGGCTCTGTGGACATATCCTCTATACCAAAAAATAGCCAATAAAAGCATATAAATAATATTAATTTATTGTTTTCTATTTTTGTTTCTCTCAATACTTGTAATTTCATATCACAATGGAACAAATATATTATGTATTCCCCATATTTTCATAAAAATAACATTGGATTCATGGTATATTAATACATGTCTTAACTACTTTACTTGTATTCATTTGGATCATTTTTTAATCACAAAAAAAACATTTTGAAATATGTGAGTAATTGTGGTTTCACATCAGCTGACACTGATATTTTCTTATGATAAACCCCCTCATCATATTTGAATTTTTCTTTTAATAGTTATAATTTTGGTCGAGTATATACCTTTTCCAGGGATTCATTGTGATACTATTTAGATTCTTCCACAACTTATACACTCTAACTTCCCGATTATATTCTACGAGTGAGAAGTATTTCATGATCTGTGAGAATTCATCACATGGGAGAAACTACATCTTAATGATGCTCGATCCTATCCACATGATATTTTGTAGAATTATTGAAGACATCAATAATCTAGGATTTCACTTTGACCAAGATCATATGGTCCATTTCATTATATGAGTTTCTATAATTTCAGAGTTGAGTCATTCAATTTCAGTATTCTAGTTAGAATTTTCTTCTTTATAATTATATATATATAGTTAGGAATTATATATAACTTGATTAGATTAATTTATTTTATCCTTCCAAAAATTAATATCTTCAATAGAATATTTTTGTTCAACCTTTGGGTATACTATATAATCAACTCAGTGTATTCACCATCACTACCCTCTAATTATTGTATGATTATGATATCCAAATAAAATTCATCATAGATATTTTTCAGTCCTAATATTCCTTAGATTATGTTTATTATAAGATTATATCTTCATGAAAATTAAGATTTTTATTTTTGAAAAATAATCCTTCTTTGAAATTTTCAAACCTTGACATTTATATGGATTTATTTTTTTATTTAATGGTGGTTGGTCTTATCATTTAATTTTGGTTTAGTTTTCCTTGATTTTTCAAAATTTTATAGGTTCAATGGTGGTACCAAAATTTTGTTCACATTTAGTATGAACCATGAAAAAACCACGCGAGTGTCCTCTAATTTTTAGCATATCCATTATTTTTGGTTGGTGCATGGTTTGTAAAATGCTAGAGCTAAACCATGTATGTTCATAGGTGTATCAGTGAGGGGTCTATGATTGTCACATTATTTGTTAAAATATTAATAAAAACCATGTAGCCTACCCTAAACATAAAATTACATAAATAATCATTTTAACCCTCCCTTAATTTAATAGAAAAAATTCACCCTTCATTATCTCATTCAACTCCTATGGCCATGACGTCCATCCTCCCTTCCTTTACCCTCTTACTTTGGTATATCCATGGTGATTATTTAATATCATTTGTAAATTTATTAAGGTAATTCTTTTTAGATGATACATTATACCCTATTTTTTCTTGTTTCATATTTCTATTTCTATATAAAGGAATTAAAAAAATTGGGATTCAAGTGGTTTCATTTTCACTTAGGGTTTTCTTGGTTTTAGTGTTTAGAAAAGTTTATGCGAGTTTTTCCTTTCCTTATGGTGGTATACTAACATCTCATTTTTTATAATTAATGAAATATATTATGTTTCCCTTGGTTCTAATCATGAATTCAAGAACCATTTATTTTTTATATTTAAATATACATTTTTTGTTACCTAGTGATGGTATTAAAAGTGGTTATGGATTTTTAGGGTGAAAACTAGGATTTAACTTGGTTTTAATTTAATGTGAATGATTATTCCATCAAAACATATAGTTTTAATTTTTCTATTAATTTCATGAACACATAATGTTTGATAAATTTCCCAAATGTTTCATATGGAGGAATTTTAAGTATTAGTTGAGTTTTGGTCCTCCAAATGATTTTCAATGAAATAATTATATATTAGTGGTGTTCCTAGTTTTATTAAAAGGGTGTTATAATAATAATGACTCAGATTGTTTATAATGTTTTTATTGGTTTTAAATCATTTGTCATTAAATATAATTTTCAAATAATGATTATAAGTCTAAGAAGAATCGTAAAAATTAGTTTTACTAAAATGATAAATTTTTGTGGTATACCCCTTATAGTTCAAGGTGTTGATTCCCTATTATAGGAAACAAATTACATTGGAATTAAGGGGTGTCATGAGGATAGTTTATTTCTGAAGGTGTTATCATGATTATGGTTCAATTTTCTATAAGTAAAAAACACACACACATGTTTTTATGTGTATAAATATCATTATTTGGGGGTATTTATTAACCCATCTACATTAAATATTACATGGTAAATAGAGTATAGTTATAGGGAACTAAAAATACATATGTTGTACTAGATTTTGATTATGGTTGGGCTTGTTTCCCTTAATATGGAGTTTTCCTTTGTTTGGGAGTTTTCCCCTATGTTAGGCCAGGCAGGGTATGACTGAGTGTTAGGGTAATTGAATTTCATTAGGCTCACCGATAGATGGGCCATGTTTTTATGTTTTTTTATATATCCCCTTAACCTAAATCTATCACTATGTTTACTTATTATTGAATATGACTAGTGATCAATTTAATTATACTTTAGTGATCTATATATTATTCACTATTATTTATTACCTTTCCTTATAGTTACAGTTGTGATTATGATTAAATTTTCATTTTATTCTCCCTTATTATGTTTACTTTAAAATAAAACAAAAAAATCCCTCTAAAAAATTAAATTTTCCTTTTAAATGAAATTTCTCATCCTTACCTGACTTTATAAAAATCGGTTGACTTACTTAATGTGTATAACCTATATGTTTTATAAAATGATTTTAAGATGATGATTATTTTTAATTTTTTTGAATGAAATCATAAAACTTACTTTTCAATTATATTTCAAAATAAAATGAAATGAATGTTTTTATAATTATTATTCATGGGGTGTTGGTTCTATAGAATACCTACTAGTATTAAAGATCATTCCTATATATATATCATGTTCTAGGTTCAACATCATGTAATTCATGGAGTGGAAATGGTGTTAGGTTTGGATGGTGACATTGAGGTCGCATGGAGATGGTATCTCATATTTGAGGTGGTGTTTAGTATCAAAACTTTATTATCACTATTTTCTACCCCTTTCTATATCAATGGATATTTATATATTTTATTTATTTAGAGTTATAAATTTATTTATCTAGTTTACCATTTTTGGTGTTTCTTAATCAAAAAATGATTATTTTTGTTGGGCCTAGATATCAGATATATGAAGTGATGATTCTAGACTACTTGGTTGGAGCACCATGATATCTTTAATTTATTGTGAAATATCATTCCCATTGAGTATGTTTTGAAGCCTTTGTGATTTTCAGCATTTCATGGGGATTGAGAATTCACCTTGTGCCTTGATGCGAACCAAATTAGGTGCTAAGTTCAAGAGTAGATCTGAATGGTTCATTAAAAAATTGTATAAAAGAACCTATTGTTATTTGGGTGTATTTTTTATATTGGAGTTAGGAATATTAGAACATGATAGGCAGGAGTGAGAATTTATAAAAATATATTACTTATTCTAAGCCCCATATATCCATCATATATGGTGTTTCAAATCTTGAATTTTGAGTTTTCATTAAATATTATTGGAATGTTGGGATTTACATTAGTGCTATTTGAGATTTTGTTGGATTAAATGAATGATTTGAGGTTTTTAATTTATTGGGGGTGACAAGGGAGGAAGAAATAGGGTGCATGGTTATCCCACATTATTTACAAAACTATAATGATCTCATAAAATTAGTTCTATTTTTATTCCAATGACATTTTATTGGTTGGATCATGGTTTTATAAATTCTTGTGCCAACCTATGAAAAACCACTATCACTATTAAAGTTTTTTTGGGATTACATTTGAATTTGAGTTCAGTTATATTCTATATAAATTCCATTTGGGATAAAATAAATCAAATAATTATGAAGCTTGAATATTTATATGTTTGATTTTGATGGTATTTTTAATGGAATTGTTGGTTTAAAGTAAAATAAATTAGTTTTTATTTTAATGATAAGGGTTTATGAAATTATTCTAAACGGTCCTCATATTTACAGGGTTTTCAAAAATATTTGTTATAAATTTTCATGAATTCTTAAAAGCATATAAGTGGAACATTATGATTTCAAAATTTAAGGGTGTGAGTTTGAAACGACTTAAAGGAAGATTTATATGTTTGGTTCATAGAAACATTATGTTTTACAAATTATTGTTTGATATAAAATAGAGAAATTTAGTTTTAAATATAATAAATTTAGTTTTTTTGATATATTTTTATGATATTTCCTAGAGTTCTGGGATGTAAACACGGTGTTAATGTAAATGTTAAATTTTGAGTATTTGTAAGAGGTTATTATTAAAAGGGTATGAAATTATAATGATCTTTCGAAATTTACCATTGGATTTCAATGGGATATTTCTAATAATTTAAAATTAGTTAATAGGGTTTGTTTTGAAACTGATAAGTTAGCCATTGATAATGGATTTAAATGGAATTTATGTTTCGGTAACATGAATATATTTTTGATAAATAACTTATCATAAAATGATACTCAAAATGAAACTTATGATTTAAAACTAATGTGTAAGGTTTGAAGATTACATTTTTTAGTGCTTGTGATTTATCTCTTTTGATTTGTTGATTTGACTTGTTTTTCGATTTGATTTCATGTGATTTATGTTCTAAATATTTTTATAAGGTCTTTCTCTTCTCCTATTATTTGATGTATTCCTTCTAGAATAGTCTTCGAGGGTTTCATTGATTCATTAAAGTAGTGATTCAATCAATATTATATCTCTTAGTTTTTAATTATATATTTTAATATTGTTATTGCTACCCATTATCTAAAAGGAGTTGTAGAACATGCTTTATTGTCCTTTGGCTCAAACTAGTAGGCATTTTTTCTACTGGGGTAAACCCTTTGTCTCATTGTTCGCCTCCTTATTTTACTTATTTGGTATTCTAATGAATTTTACCTCAATGGTTGACTTATTTATCTTTATGGTTTTAGTTAATTCAAAATGAGTATCCTATATGCATATCATAACATAAGGAATAATAGTTGGGATGTATCTATCTTGTTCTCTCCTCATTTCCTTTTCCCATTCTTAATTTTGGGATTTATATTTTTGGGATATTATATATCATATGCTTATATGGATTAAAAAAATATTGGATCTGTTAGATAATGGAAGCATCGTTTATTGGGACTACCTTTTGAGATATTTTTTTTGGAATTGATATTATGCTTCATAATGGGTCCTCTATGCTTATATTTTTCTTTTGTCCCACCAGATTAGCAAAATTCTAAAATAGTGGGGATACTAGTTATCAGTCTCAAATTTTTTATCATCCCCTTCAATTTTTTTAGATGAATTTTAATATTTCAGGACTTGAGACTTGTAAATGTCCATGGATTAGAGGATGTGTCCTAATTAAACTTGTTTGTTTAATTTCTATATTGAGTTATCCATCCTTTTTTTAAAACCTAGTTGGTATTTGTTTTCCTTATTTCTGAAGAATTGGTATTTTAGTGAAAATAAAATATTGTGGGCAGACCACCACAGTTAGTATGACATTAACTCTCTTACAGATCTAACATAGTTTCCTTTATGGGAATCTCTATTGATAAAGGAGTACCGGGTTTTTCTGTAACTTTATAGGTTAGTTTGGAGATAAATTATGTTTAAGAGATGAATTTGGATCATTTTAGTAATATTCTTAGGACCATTCTCATTGATAGTTTGATGTTTCTTTTTTTTATGAAATCTATCACATTGAGAAGGTTGAATATTACCCTTTATATTAATCAAATAAATATATCAAAGCATTCTGGGGGGGGGGACATTACAGTGGGGTGGATTTTCACAACCAACCTTCTTTGTTGATTATTATTTTTATATAATTATAGTTGGTCTTATTGTTAAATTTTAGTAATTTTTTTCTTGAAAATTTGGTTGTTTAGTATAGGGAATGAAGTTTGATACACAATTAGTATTAATATTGAAACAACCATGAGAGTGAATTGAATTTTTTAGTAAAGGAATTGTTCATGGTTGGAACATATTCTGTCCAATTATGAATCCAAACCACAAGGGTTCATTGGTGTGTCTAGTTAGGGATGAATAATCACCAAACACTATAGTAATCCTTGTGGCCAAAACTTCTAGCCTGTTTAAATATTAAAAATAATGAAATTTATATTTTAACCCTGTATGTATTTGAAACAAAATCCACCCTTACTCCACCCATTATACTCCCAAAACTAAGGAATTAGTCCCACCATAATTTATCATCCTCCTAGTGTAAATTCATAGGGATTATTCAAGAATTATGGATGGTTTCACAAGGTAATCCCTTTTATACCTGTCCTTCTCCTATATTATATTCTTTTTCAACTTGTTCATGCATTAAAGAGATCATGACTACCTAGGGATTCATGTGGTTTTATTTTTACTCATTGTTTTCTTGATTTTATTTTTTATACATGTTGATTGGAGGTTTCCCTTATATTTAAGTGGTTGAATAATAAGTCTATTTGTGGAAGAAATGATTTGAGTAATTTCTTCCCCATGATATAATCCTTAATTATAGAACTTTTTATTTATTAATCTTTATATCATGAATAACCCATGTATGACTTGACACATCATCCACCCTAATTCTCCAAAAGGCTCGAACTGAATTCACAATCCCAATGGGTGGGAAACTAGTATATAAGAATCAAAGGAAGCACACTTGGGAATAATTCTTCCCTTAATTAAGAGCTAGCACCTAGTGTGTATTTTATAAGAATTCGACATAGACTATCAATACATATGACTTTCAGGTGAAATCAAATGTGAATAACCAAAATAAATAAACAAAACCAATGAGTCATAACCAATAATATTGAATCATCATTTTTTATCTATATGAAAAAATCATCTAGAAACAATACAAAATGAGGTACACGAAAATAACTAAATAATAGTAAAGAAATGAAATCTTGGATGATACATCTGTAAAAAAATAATAAAAAAAGACTAGAACAAAAAACACAATAACATCCATAAAAATATAATAATGTATGATTTCTGTTAAAATTCCTCCTTAAAATAAATGTGGTGTTAAATATCTTGTTTCACACGCACCATTGAACCAAATAAACCAAAACATTTTTAATCAGATAAATATAACCATTATAAAGTATCCAATGAATTTTAATCTATAAATAAAGTTCAAAAAATTATGAACTAAATATTTAAATAAAAATTATGGTTACTTTTAATAGTAATGGATTAATGAAATTAAATTAGTATAGCTAAACCGAAGGTTAATTTCTTAGTGTAATCAATTATTAGGGAATAAAAAACTCTTATTTTTGTTGTAATAAATTAATAATATGAGAAGTGCATGATAAATAACTCATGAACAAATAAATTTTGTCAAATATTAATTAAAAATTATTTGAGAACAAATAAAAAAATATCATCACATATAATTTGTAATTAGTTTTTTTTCAGATATTGATATACCTCATTAAGAATTGCTTCCTTCAATGATGAATTAATATACCACTTATTGTCATTATATTGTTGTGGTGATAAATTTCAATCTAATAACCCTTTTAGCAGTAATCCATTTATATATTGAAAACTTGTTAATGTTTCCATATAAACCCATGGGTACTAGCATGAAAGTTATGAGTACTTTTTTTATTCATTTATAATCACCATAAGAATCACCTATGGTGGAAATGAATCTTCTAGGTCTCTATATTCTTAAAAAGGTGTTGTAATAGGGTCAATATTTTTTCTTTAGATAATTTTAAGGTAAAATCACTCTAGTGATAGATAAAATTCACTCAATACTTCCATTATTTACAACATGATTAGGTTTTGAAACAACACAATTAGGTTTCTATAGAGATAGGGTTAGATAAATAGTAACTATATCTAGAAACTTTTTTACTTTTATAAATCCCTAAAAAAACTCATATATAAAATAATCATAATATTATTACTTACGTTTCATGAACCAAACCCACAGTTCAAATAAATAATATTTTTCCCAAATAAAATAATTCAATATTTATTTAAATAATATATACATTTTTATTTAATCCTCGATCCATTATCTTGACCCATATCCTTCTCAATATTTATCATAAGTTGAATAATGATTACTTATTGAAATAAATTAATATTACTACATTATTAGGAGATGAATTATTAATTATTATATTTACTAAATTAGAAAATAATTATTTATTAAATATTTCACTCATCTATATATTCTACAGAATAACTGGTAGCTGAATATTTTCATTAAATTATATATAAATAGTTATTAAACTATCTATGAGGATGATATTTATTCCACATGTTAAATTAATATATAATTTTTCTAAGGCTCCATATAAACTTTGTGTGTGACCCTCTTGGGACCTTTCTCAATGGAATTAGGTAGTTACCCCTAAAGTACAAGGTTAACATATAATAACAAACCAAGTCACACATAAAGAATGTAACATCCTAGTGAAGGTAAACTCTTTTTTTAGGATTTAATAGGTTGTAATTCATGTTCAAGGGTGTCATCAGTGATCCATAATTTTTCTAAAGTACTTGGGGTGGGTGATAACTATAAGGGCAAGTTCACACCATGAATGATATATTCAAGATGTGAATTAATCCTCATAATAATTGATGATTCCCATTCAAGATATGAGAAACATTGATGACCTGAAATTCGATTCATGTCATGAACTTGGATTTTAGGTTTTTAAATTATGGAGATGGATTTCTTTATATAGGCCATCTCGAGAGTTCATGTTGTGAATTTTTATTTCATGATATGAAATGATTATGATCAACTAATTTATATATGTGTAGTTCCTGAACATTTTATCATTTTTACCGCCGCCTCTCTCCCTCAAACACTATGTAACCCCACAATATTTTAGAAAATAAATCCATTTTTTAAAGCATATATTACACAAAACATCGATCCTAAACAAACCAATATTATTTAAATATATATGTCACGACAATGTCATTAAATTGGTAGGTATGAACTGGTTTAACTAAATTATGATATATATATATATATAAATTCCCACTACAAATAAATGTATTTATAAATTCTTATGAAATATGAAGTCAATTTGTAATAAAGTCATTTTTTTATTCAAGAAAATATATTTTCATCAAAAATTATTTTTATTACTTTTAGTGAGATAATATTATATTAAATTTCTAATAATTTTAGAAAAAATATTTGATAATATTAAATTCATTTTTGAAATTATTATGTCAAAATTAACTTAAGTTGAATTTGTTTGCGATTTTTCAGAAATGATTGATTTTTAAGTAAATATTTAAAATTATATATTTTTCAAATACTATCATTTCTTTTCATTAAATAAATTATTTTTAAGGTACGATTATATATTGGATTTAGAATTAAATTTTAATATGAATCATTTTATTTAAAATAATATAATTAATTTCATTTTAATGAGAAATTTTCATGATTTTGGGATAAGATTTATTTATTCTTATAAATGATGTTTTTTCAAATAAAATTTATGTGAATACAATTTATCCATTTTAATTAATTAAAATAAAACATAATAATGAAATATTTAAATAAAATTTATTTATTATTTATTTATTTTTATTAATAAAAATTCATATAGTAATGATTTATTATCATAGAGTCAATATATGATTATTTATTGCTTAAAAATGTATTTTCTGAAAAAATAGATTTTCATCTTGTTTTGTGGATTCCATATTTGGAATCACATGATCTAAATTTATTAAAAATCCCCCTTTTAGTTTTGGTTATTATAAATAGTAACCATAGTAAATAATTATCACCACGGTAAGGGTACATTTGGCAATTAAGGTTAAACAAATATGATAAGGACTATAAATTGAACGTATTTTTGGTATTTATCCAATTTCATGAGTATAAGTTAGCCAATTCTTTATAAGTATTGAATATATGGAAAATGGGTGACTTATTTCTTGGATTTTGACCTTTATAATACTTAAATTAAATATAAATACAAAAATGTTACATTATAACATTTAATAACTATAATATTTTGTGATAGGGATATAAAAAATATTATCGATTTGAAATAAACATTTTAAAGATAATTTTTTCATCATATTAATTTATTTCTAATTTTTATAAATGAAATTATTTCTTAAAATGCTTACATAGAATTGGCTCAAAATTTGTTAAAACAATAGAAAAATAAAATAAACGATTTTAGAAATATTTAAAGTAATGTAATTTGAAATAATTATTGTGTTCCATTAATTTATTAGATAAATATAACATTTTATAGAGGTTTTAACGTAATATATTTGAATTAATTTGTTAATATGTTGGTTTAAATGTCAAATTAAATGAATAGTTCTAAAAATGATATTAAATTTATTTTATAATAGAAAATATTTTATTAAATGATATAAAATTCTTAAAACTCCTATAAAGGACAAGTAATTTTGGTATGTTTAAAATAGATTCTATGGTTCATTCATGGACAAATATTTAGTTTATAATAACTATATTGACCCCAAATGAGTAAAAACATCATTGTCATGCTAATTTTAAAAAATGATTAATATGGGTTAAAATCAAAAGATAAGGGTTAAAACATCACATAAAATTTCAAAAAATATTCACGAGATTTTTAAGACCTATACTCATCATATATTATATTTATATAGTTTTTTATGTTTTTTATAGTAAAAATAATTTAAAATAATTTAATACTTTATGAAAATCCAAGATTACCCCTCCCCTCACTTATAAAAGGAAACCTTTTATCCCTTTTACATCAAACTTCAAAAAAAAATTGGTACAGAAAATACTTACACATATATATTCATTACATTCATTCCCGTTTACTTTAGGCCTTATCTTGAATATAAAACACTTCTAGGAAGGATTTTGGTGTAATCCTAAAGAGGATGCCTGAAGAATATGTATCCTTTCTAACTGAGAGTTTTTGTTTTATTTATTCTTCCAACTCCTTAAAATATTTTAAAAAAATATTTATATAATAAAATTAGTATCAGAAATATAGTAATATGTGTTTATTCTAATTTCACAACCTATATCTATCTCTTATTCAATCAAATGGGAAACGAAAATATCGTTCGTTTGTACGAAGGGAAACTGCCTCAAAAAATAATTTAATTCCCCCATATTCACCTCTCACAACTATTTTTATTGATGTATTTCATGTACAATTATTAAATTCATTACATGTTTATCATTTTATAAAAGTAATATATCATATTTTTTATACATTTTTGTCATTAAAAGATAATAATTTTGTTTATGTGTACATGTGGATTACCACCTCCACAAAATGATATGATTAGTTTTTCATTACCACATCACACAGATAATATATATAAATATATTTAAATAAGTTATATTATATTTAATAGATAATTATAATTTTTTATAGATAATATAACACTTAACTTATTTCTATCATGATCTTTGAAAAATCAAAATGTTACTCATGCTTACGTATGACCCACCATCTCCATGATTTTAGCATAGTTCAATTTTCATAAATATAATTCATGTTTAGTTTTAAATTTATAATTGATGTAAAATAATTATATTTATTCAATTATTATTATTCTAGAGATTATGAAGTAATAACCTCTTTGAAATTAGTCAACTTACCAAAGTCATTCTAGATTAATCAGAGGGAGAAACTGACATAATTATTATTCAAAACACCTTATAGGGAATTAGTTCTATTATATGTTATTTTAACTACATTACCAGAATATTCCAAGGAATTATCATCCACAACAACAAAGTCATCCACAAATGGCATGAGGAAAATCAAGTTGCATACCACATTTATTCCCTTGATGTCATTTGTTTTGATCCCATTTTCATTCGTAACGTGCCTATCTTGAAACCATATATGTTTAACCAGATTAAGGGAGATTCCCCTGGCCTCTAATACTTAAGTCCCCTATAGGATCCTCTTTCTTTAGACTGACATGGCATGTCATTCCTTTTGTATTCCATCTTTAATTAATAAAAATGTACATGATGATGATCAAAATTCCAATGAGAAAATGATTGATTAAGTAATTTTATATAACATTGTAGTAAATAAAATAAAATGAATAATTAAATTTAAATAGTTTCCAAAAAAATTAAGTAATTAAGATATTTTTATTATTGAGGAGTTAAAGAATTTACATGACAATTCATACTCAAGGTAGGGGTTCTTCGTCTCAAATTGACTTTTATAGGACATATGTTATATTATAAACCAATTTGATTCAATGCTACATATCTACTTCCACAATGATATGTTACATAATGAATCTATTTATATTTATGGTATTTAATTTTTATCTTGAAGTTATTTCTTTCATGATAACATGATTGAAAAATTACAAAAGTTATGAGTGATTTCTGTTTCAACCTCATTTTAATCAGGATTATTTATTATTGAATTTACCTTAAAGGAAATTATATTATCATTTTATAATAAAACACTTTAATTTTATTCTACAATGAATATTCATGAAATTTTCTATTAATATTACCATTGTCCTATATTTGTTACTTTAAAGGAATGATAATATTTGTGTGAAAAGCTGATTTTATTTCTCTTTTTGATCAAAATTACATTTGATTCTTTGTCTATGTTTAATAAAAATGTTTTCAAGAATGTTTTGAAAATAATATTATCATTTTTAAATTCATTTTTATCTATATTAAAATTTTATAATTTTTTAAAAAGGATTCTATCCATCATCTTCTAAATGAGGTACTTATTTAGATTTTTTTACAAAACTGTAAAAGTGATGATTTATTTTAACTTATACGGAATGAATAATGTTTAACACCATCATGATTTCTCAACTATTTGAAGATTAATTTAATATTTTCTAGGGTTATTTTCAAGGAAAATAGTTTTAAAATATTTTGTAATTTTTTTTATATTTTAAAGAAGTGCTTTTTATGTTAAACAGTATTTTTCCAAGAAATATTCCATGTGACCTTTTACAAATCATTTATTAAATAATTAAAAACAATTATGTTATATATTTCTTCTAAATCATGTATATATTAATATTATATATATACATATATCATTATCCCTTCATTTTATGGGGTTAATACATCCCTTATGGTCATTTTTCAACTGTCTTCTTTATGAAATATCTTTTGATTATGGTATGTGGAAAGATTATGAATCTCATTTCCTTCCATGAGAATTATTAAATTTAAGCATTAATTATTGATTTCATTTTTTTCAACAGATAATAATCAACATTTTATGATGGGTATTCCCAGATTGAACTCCAATGAATTGGTTAAATCTTTTATCTCATGAGACGTTACGTATGCGATTGGGGGTAAACCAAATCCGTTATAGGACTCTATCCACCATGAAATGTAGTCTGGGAAGTAATAATTGACTTATGATTATGTAATTTTTTGTTTCTTCAATATTTCCTATGTTTACATGATCTTGTGATACCATTTTCTTTATGTTATTCTCTCATGTTATTATTCATGATCTTTATCTTTTATGATATCATGTTATACCTTTGACTCATACATTATTTTTCTTAATAATGTTTATTAACCATACTGGGACTTTTAGATCACCCCTTTTTTCTATGTATTCTCCATATTATCCTATATTGTTTTAGGATCTGAAATGTATTTAGGTTCAAAACATGAAGACTGAAATAAATAGATTTTATTTACATGTTGATGTTTTACGTATATAGTCTTTTAAATACACTAGGAATTTTTTATCCTTGTTTTATATTAATGGTTAATTATGTTAAAAATCGTGTAATAATATTTTTTGACTTGGTATCAATAGTTTGTGTCATAGTAATATCTATATAAATTTGGTAATTTTTATTATAGAAATTTAGCGAAATCAATAGGAATAAGTCTAAGTTTTGGATAACATCCTAAAGTTTTGTTAAGGAAGAGAATCTGTGGTTTTCCAAGAAATACATTTCAATTTAGATATTAATATTTTGCATGGTTTTGATATAGACACATCTTGGTGTAATCAACATGAAAATAGTTTATCGAGTATATCTCAAAATTAATTTTCATTCACTATGAGTTTGACCTTACTGCACACCTAGTTTGACACTCCCAAGAGATATGATAGGGTTAATTCAAATTCTATTTTTGAAATATTAGGAGAGAATAAAATATATTGAAATATATAATATTACATAGTGATATGGGATAAACATAATGTATCTTAGGTAGATTAGTATAGGTTTGATAAAAAAATTAAATGTGTAAATACTTCTTTTTGAGGTTTTATGTTATAGAAGTATAAGATGATTAATAGTAGTTTTTGAGACATATTTGCTAATATAATAGTTGGGTTTAATATAGGTTTTAGTAAAACAATTTATGTAAGGAACAATAATTTTTCATATGTTTAAAGGTATTTGTAACCTTCGTGGATTATATGATCCTTGGGGATTAAGGTTATATTTAAGTATTATGATCATATTTTTGGGTTTTATAATAATTTTGTAAATATAGTTTTAGTGAAAATGAAAACCGGTCACATCTAGCAAGGTTACTTGGATTAAAACCAAAACCAAAGGGAAAAAATTGTATCACTTACCACTATACTTTGTGATGTTCTTGTTTGTATGGATTTATTTACATAAAACAATTTAGGGGTAAAGATTAATTTTATTTTTAGGAGCATATTATAGGAACAAATAATTTTAAATTTGAGACTTTAAAGTGATTAATGACATTAAGAGAGAAATTTTAATGGGTCGAGGTATATATAACCTTTAGGATTAACAAAAATGATTATTTGGAATGAATAAATTTAAATTTTGAGGATGTAAGTTGAAATATATTATATCACCTTAGAGGATAAAACATTATTTAATATTGAGATTATTGATGTAATTTGGGATGTAGGATTTTAGAATGATTAAGTTGAACCAATGGTGTTATTATGGGATTTTTTTTTAAAATATATTATTAATTTTAGATATTATCATACATTTGGATAACAGTTTTGGTTAATGTTTAAAGATTGGAGAAATAAAATTCTCTCCTTCATGGATTGTGTGATCTCTTATAAGTTTATTTTAATTCTTTAGGCATGAATAATTTATCTTTCTTTATTTATTTCTTTAATTAAACATTTAAACATTTTAATCACATGAATATGGTCTATCAAGAACCATAATAGTGATTATTTCATTTACATGATATTACTCTACTTGGAAGCCTAAAAAAAGGCTAAAGGTGTCCTCATAAGATCTTCCATTTGATGATACTATAATTTCTACATATTGGAAGATGAGCCACTATATATTAATAATTTCACAATATATGTTACAAAAAATAACATGTAAGAGTTAATAGACATTATCATCTTGATCTACTAAGATTAGGAATCTCCTCACAACTACAACAATGAATCCCTGAAATATGGACATGGCTAAAAATTCAAGCCCACCTCCTCCAACACTGATGTCCACTGTAGGACCAAGTATGAAGAATGAAAATGGTAACGAAACACCATATAATGGAATACCATATCCACCAATGAGAGGGGGAAAACTAGTGGATACACATGTATATTGGTCATTTAATTACTAACACTAGGCGAAAGGGACCATGAGGCCGCTGAACAAAACGCCTTCCCTCAAACTCTACCCCCTATTTTGGTCAATGATTCTTCATTTACAGGAACCAGTATCAAGACACCAGTTTCCAACATCACAATCGATAGTTTCATAAATAGATTATCATTTTTAATGGTAAATACTTATTACATATATTAGTAAGAAAGTTTCAGGAAATATAGCTGATAAAATGTCTTGAAACATTCTTGCAGAACCTGGGAATCCAAAGAATGATAATGTTGGCGACGAAGCTATACTGGGATGAGTAAATGAGAATTTTTCTTAAACCAATCGCCATTACGAAATCATTATCAATGAAAAATTCACTTTGAATACTTATCATTTGGTGAAAAATATGAGATTGTGGAGAAAATTAAATAAAGGACACTACCACAGATCCAAGCAAGGGATGCACCGCCTTTTATTAGCACTAAGAAAAAAGCACTGATAAAAGCCACACCTTTATCAGTTCTCGCTAAATGAACTTATAAGGGTCACATTTAGCAATGAAAAAATAAGCACTGATAAATATGTACCATTTTTCATCACATTTTCACCCTGATAATTGATAGATTTATCATATCTAATTTTATCACTAATAAAAGTTGTTAATAAAAAATGTTATTGATTTATATAAAATTATTATATTTCTATTCAATTTTTTTACTTATATACATTAATTAAAAAACATGTTTAAAATTAATATAATTATGATATATTATAATATATATTTTTCTAATAATTCAAATATATATATATATAATGTTTTTAAAAAGTATTTATAATTTTATAAATAAATAAATAAATATATATATATATATAAATTTTAATATGGTACGTTTCTGAGAAGGACAAGACTATTTTATTAGAAAAAATAAATGCATCCTTATAGGAGTTCTAATATTGGAGTTTTACATTCATACCTCTGAGAAAGATATAAGTGGTCATCAGGAATCTCATAAGACCATAAGAAGTCAATACCATTGACACCTTTATTCGCACGACCATGCTTCAGAGAATTGGCCTCCTTGTTGACATGAGTGATAAAATGATTCATGGAAGAGAGATAATTCAAACATTTAGTCCAATGATTACTAAGCTTACAAGATATATGATAAGAACCAGTCCTAATTAGAAGAAAAAAAAACAGTGTACTGACATTCAAGCCAAATATTTTTCTAACCATAATGAAAAGCTTTCTCTACTACAAACATAATACTAATCAGTTTATCTCTATGATAAGAGGAAATAAAACATGATACATGTAAAAAAATTGAGGAAAACCCCTATATTATCAATGAAAATTGCTCCATAACCGGAGAGACTCGAATTACCTCTTGAGGCAAAATCAGAATTGACATTAATATAGCGTTCAAAAGGAGCCTTCCAAAAGACCTCAAACATACCACGAGGAGGAAGAAATATACCCCTAACACTAATCCTATTGAGGACTATAAAATCATGTACCAATTTTGAACAATGATTCTTCATTGGTGGACCGGAATCCAAGACAACAACAAGTACCATGAAAACAGGAGACCCATGAGTGAAATGAAAACTGTCATGAATTACCTTACTCTCGACAAACCATAAAAAGTGAATAAGTTCTTCCGTAACAACCTGGAATTGATCCTTGATAAGGGTAGAAATAACAAGTCCATGCTAACAAATGAGTAATTCATTAATGGAAGCGACCCGAGGAAGACACACTTCCAAAATATCAAAAACGACTTTACAAATTAAAGATGAAGTGTCACAACTTACGAAAAGTTCATTAATATCATCTCTGTGTTGATGAAAAAGGACACAATGGGAACCCATTGAGATTCTACACAATTGGAGAAATCAGTCTGTTGGCAGCTTTCCATGTGCCAATATCCATACAAGAATTGATCGAGAGGGACTAACAAAAAATCTGTTCATATTCCAATCCACTTCAAGTAAGGAGAGTTGCAGGTAGAAATCCTTTAGAATAGTTTTGAAGTGAGTACTCCATTGGAATATGGTTCCCAAGCCAAAAAATCATATCATGAATAGAAAACATAGTTTTCCCTAATGCTAAAAATGTTATCTGGGAGGATCTCTATGATACAAACTAGATCCTTGATAGAAGTAAAAAAATTAAGATTAATCTCATCACCCACAATTGAATCAATTAAGGGGGTAACGGTCCAATTTCTTTTCCAAAATTGAATAGAATAATATCTAGAGGGAAGCCATCTAGAGTGAGAGTCAATAAAGGAAAAAATAGACTTGAAGGAAAGCAACACAGAGGAGCTAAAGTAATTGAAATTTCCAGTTTTGAGTTAATGCATAAATCTAGCCCGAAGAAGACCAAGAGCTTCAGAATTTGAAATCATGGGTTTCCAAAAAAAGGGTCCTGCAAAGAATCATTAATGTATCCAATATTCTTAATTACTAAACCCCCAGAATCAAAAGGTTTGTAGAAATAGATCTATGATACTATGGATTGATTTCATTCTATTATGCTACCGCTCCAGAAAAAGTTCTTAATTGAGATATAGATCCTTTTGATAAGAGAACTATGAAATTTTTAATCCATAAAAGAGTAGACAAACTTGGAAAGAATTATAGACTTCACTGATAAAACTCTACCAACAATGGATAAATATTTTTTCTTCCTAGAAGAGAGTTTTTTTCGAATATTGCAAATAATGTTAGAAAAATAACAGGCCTTCAGTCTTCCCCAAAACAAAGGAACCCCAAGATAGGTAATGTGAATAAATCCCTCAAGAATTCAGAAATCCCAAATAATGTTATTTTTATTGTTAGTAGAGATATTTCTTCCAAAATAGACGAATGATTTTATCCACCGGATCTCTTGCCTAGAGAGCTTCTCATAGTGAAATAAATCCCTCTTGATGTTATTAATATTCCTTGTGTCCCTTTTTAAAAAATTAATAATGTCATTAACATACAATGAATGGGTGGGAGAAAGAAGATACCTACTAGAACATATCGATTTCATGTTCCCATTTCTATCCATGATGCAAAAGAGCATGCTGAGATAATATTCCGCAATAAAAACAATAATTGCAGATAAAGGGTCACCTGTCTAACACCTCTAGAACAATAAAAGTAGCCTTCAAGAGATCCATTAAGAAGAATAGAAATGTGATCACAACTTAAGATGAATTTAACCCATGTAATTAATAGACTATAAAAAACAAATAAGGGGAGAACACTGCAAATGAATCTCTAATGAATCATATTGAAATATTTCATAACATCAAGTTTAAAAACAATATTGCCACCCCTGATGGGTTTCATAAAAATATTGATACATTGTGAGGCAGTTATGAGATAGTCCTAAATTGACCTTCCTTTATTGAAACCAAACTGATTTAGAGACACAATTTTATATGAAATAGGAGCAATCCTGTTAGAAAATTATTTTCTAATAATCTTGAAGATGGTGTTACCCAGGAAAACCAGACTAAAAAGATGAATCTCATTAGCGTTATCCACTTCGGGGATAAGAGAAAGAAACTAAGAATTAAAACCTTGAGGAAGGATACCCCTTTTAATAAATAGACTACCATCCTATAGACATCAAGTTGAATAATATCCCAAAAATTTTGAAAAAAGAATTTCCAAAAACCATAAGGGATAAAAGATCTTTCAGGTTTGAGGATAAAAAAACCTCCTTGATTTAAAAATAAAAGGGAATAGAAATGTGTTTGGAGTTTTCTTCTTGATGAAAAAGACTTGGAGTAATACACTCCACATGCTCAAAAATAGATGATGTGACATTAAAGAGATTTTTGAAATAAGAAACAACATGCTCAGAGAGATCCTTAATGTTATCAATGAGATGACCACCATCATTAATCAATGAAAGAGGCCTAGAAACCATCACGATTTTTTGAATTGAATTAAAGAATTTTAAATTTCTATCAGCATCCTTGAACCACATAACCCTACAAGAATCCATTTTCAAAGAATCTTTTAACTCTATTGATTCTAACATTTTTTCCCTTGAGACTTCGCTTCACCATTCTCAAGAGATCAATACTCACAATGAATACTCAAATGATCTCATGGGTGAAGCCGATATGACCTATAAATACATATTTAAGGAATATATATATATATATCATGAGGTAATAATGACATTGATTGTTGTTATTTATATTTATATATCGATTCGTTAGTATAATGGATCATGTAAGATCATAAAGTATATTTTTGGATGTGAGTGTGAGTTTGGTTCTAAATGTTAAAATTACATATACTATGATGATGCACACATGCATATGTTATGTATTCATCATTATGAATGTTCATTTGTAATTTTACACTCGTATGATTCATTCATGTTATACCCTTGAACTTATGATTTTCTCATAAATACTTATAAAATTAAAAAAATTTATTTAAATAAAAAATATATTATTTAGTTTTTTAATTATATAGAAATATTTTTATATTTTATATTTATAATTATTATTATAAAAATATATATATTTTTAAAACTATAAAATTACAATAAATACAATTTTTATAATTTTATAAATATATATATTTATAAAATAATATACACACATATATATAACTATATTTATAATTATATAAAAATATTTATAAAAATATTTAATTATAATTACAATTATATATATATATATATATATATATATATTAAAAATTACAAAATTATAAAAAATATATTTATAATAATTAAAATTTTATAAATATATATATAAATTTTCTAGGTTCTTAGGGGTATAATAAAATATATATTAAAATACTTATGAAATTGTAATAAATATATTAAATATATATATTTATTATAATTTTATAATTATTTAAATAAATATATATACATATATATTTATATATATAGTTATAAGTATAAATAAATATATAATTTTTTATCCCTCATAGATATAGACATTAATCTGTGCTATAAGTGAACTGATAAATTGTGGCTTTATCAATGCTATAGAAGTGCTAATAAAGGTAGTTTGATTTGAGATTTCTATCATAGCACTGATAAAACATACCTTTATTAGTGCTTTCTCATCAAGCACTGATAAAATCCTTTCGTTTTATTTTAAAAGAAACCATATCTATACCCTACCACCACTCGCGCTCATGCTCTCACGGAACCAAACATCTACCACTACTTCCTCTTTCCCCCACTACCTTCTTCCGCTGCTGCCTCTGCTCCCTCTAGTGCTACTTCTATTTCCATTCATGTGTATATCACTGCTGCCACCGCTGAACTAGTGTGGCTAATTCCCTCCACGGCCTCCAATGCTACCACTACTACCCCAACCCTAACTCTACCACCGCCATACCCTACTACTACTACCAGGCCACCAGATCTAATGTATGTTATTATTTGTGCCTTCTTCTTAGCTATGTATTGTTTCTATATCTTTAAATGGTCATTTCATTCAAATAAATCGTTAATTATATTTTAAACTAGGAGATTTTAGTGTCTTGTGTGTATAGAGTCCCAATTTATCCTTATCTACCTTTATTTGAAGGAATTGTTTCAATTCAACATGACCAGTATTGGTGACTCTATTCTCTTTTATCTATTTTACATAGCCTTGGAAGGGTAATTGTTTTAAAATAATTGGGAAATAATTAGACTTATATCAATGGTATTATTTACTTTTAATTAAAAACAGGATGGTTTTTTTCTATTTGGAGAACATAATGACTTTTTTATGAAAATAAAAATTGTTATTATTTTATTTATATATTATTTTTCATGTACTTCTTTATTTATGATATATATTTAAAATATTATCATGCTCAATTATGGGTGTTGATGTGTAATTGGATTCTTTACTTAATGTTATACCATGATTACATGATAGTTTTATAAATGTGTTTCATCGATTATTAGTGATGGCATTTAGGAAAAACATCATGAAAATAATTAGGTAGATATGTAGGAATTATAGATACATGGGTTATAATATTATGGTCAAATATTTACAATACCCCTATCTTAGATCTCACACCAGATACTAGAATTTCATTCTCAATGAGGCAATTAATTATGAGTTGATTGTGTTTCATTTTTACTGCAACAATATTCTAGTGTGATGATCCCATTAAATTTTCAACGTATATTATCTCTTTAATCCTTTGGTAGGTACCCATTAATGGTTGATGCTTGATATTTTATTATTATTTTATCTTATGGTTGTACACTGGTGAATTATAGTTTCCTTAAATGAAAAATATATGTTTTTTAATTTTTATTTATTCAATCCTATGTAATAAAATTATTTTCATTATTTTCCCCAATACTATAATTTTTTCTTGTCTACGAAAATGAATGGTATACAATTTTGATGATATCCTACTAGGATCTTTTCTCAAACTATACATATACAAATTTCTGAATATATAGATTTATTTTTCTATGATATAGGTAATAGGAAAGGGTCACACTTTTATAGTGGTGTTCCGTAGTCTCTTGTAAAAGTTATAATGATAATGGGATGTAGAGGTCATCATAGGGAATAAAGAGACAATACTCATGTTGTGTTATTTTCTGAAATTTACTATAAAATTAATCTCTTGAAAAGAAAATTATTTTTGGTTTATACTTATATTTTGTATCATCTATGAAAATTTTATAGCTCTATATTTTAAAAAAATTTAGTTAATTTTTATTCATGTATCTTTAAAAAAGTGCCTCTCTTGAGATTTATGCCATTGTGAAAATTCTTGGGTAGCTATTTTAAAATTATTAATGTTTTTTGAATTGTTTCTTAAAAATTTATCGGTTCCAAACATACCCTTTTCGGTTTTAAATAGATTTGAAATGATTTAAACAATTGGCATGGACTTAGGTTGCATGCCATGTGTTTTTCAAATAATCAAATTGTGTTGAATAAAGGGAAGTCAACATTTTAAAAGTTTATTTAATACTGGTTTCATTTGAACAAGGGGTGTGTGGAGTTTTAAATGATAATTTTTAAAATATAGAGGATTATTACAATTTTTAAATGATTAATACTATTGGGTCATGATGTTTCCTTGAATTCTTAAAAAACCAAATTGTAGTTTTTTGAAAGAGTACATAGAACTGATTGATTTATCCTAAAAAGGGTGTGTTAATTTAAAAAAGAATTTGTGGAAATGGTTGGTTTTTAAATGGAATTTCAAGTGTGATTTTATAAATAGTTTTCAAAAGAAATAAGAAAATGTAGCTTTTCCATAATATTTTAAGTATAGATTGGTATAGAATTAGAAATACTATTACATTATATATGAAAGACAGGTTGATTTTTTAAAACACCATGGAAAGGTCATGTCACTAAATCTATCCAACCCATAAGATATCCCTCATGAACTCACTCCCAAAAAAAGATGAATTAATTCTTACCACCATTGCAAATCCTAAACCAAATTTGTATCCAACATCACCATCATGGTTTAAATTTATATATTCCTCTACAATTACAGGTTCTTTCTTATTTTGTGTTATCATTTAAGAAGACGAGTCTTAGGAAACAAAATTCAACAGTAACTATTATTCAAATGTTGAAGTCTCCTTATTTGAAAATCCCCTTTTATGAAATTATTTTATTAAATAATAATATTAGTAAATAAAATAGGATTTTTATGAATAAAGAATGTATGTATGTCAATAGTATTGCAAAAGAGTGAATATAAAATGATGTAGTTGATAAAGTTTGAAAAAAATCATGAATATGACACTTCTAAAATACTTTTTTCATGTTTAATCTATTATTATTCTAGAATAATTATTCCAGAGGAGTTAGAAGAACACTTGATCTATCATGGAATAGGTCAAAGTTATTAATTTTGTAATAAACATAGGGAAAAGATAATATAACTAGTGTATAGGACACCAATAGGTTTTATGGATCATATTGTGTGATTACAAATGTGTAAAAACTGAGGAAATCTTTAAAGATATCAATGATGATGAGGATTGAATTGAGGAAATGACAAGGAAAATTGAAGATGAACTTCATGATTGTATATATTTGTTAGATAAGTTAAATAATTTTTCAATGACACCAATTTAAGATGGTTTCACTAAATATAAAACATTTTTAGTTGTGATGAAGATATATAATTTGAAAGTAGGAAACAAATAGAGTGAAACTGGTTTTACAGAACTACAGTCCTTCTTGAATGATATACTCCTAGAAGCTAATGAGCTCCCTTGTAGAACATATAATGCCAAAAAATGCTATGATCGATTTGTATAATATTTAAAATAAAACACGCATTCCCAAATGACTGAATAATATTTCTCTATGACCAAAAATCACTTACAGAAGTCCAAAAGTGTGGTACTTATTGATACAAGAAAGATGAATCTGGTCCTATGGAAGTTGTATGGTACTTTATAATAATTTCAAGGTTTATACACATATATGAAAGTGAGGAGACTATAAGGAAATTCATGTGGAACACAAATAAAAGAAATAATGATGGGAAATTATGACACCAGAAAGACTCTTCTTAGTGGAAGAAAATTTATCTTGAGTCTCCTATATTTGGAAATGAGCTGAATAACCATCATATTCTATTATCTACTGATGGAGTGAATTATATAAGTTTTCAAAGAATAAATCATAGTAAATGGGAACTTATGTTGGTAAATAAATTTCCAATGTGGTTATGAAACAATTAAAAATTCATCATGTTATCAATACTCATACCAGGACCAAAACAACAAGGTAATGATATTGATGTTTATTTGGACCTATTGATCGAGGAATTAAAATTGTTTTGGGATTTAGGTGGAATTTTGTGTGATTATTATAGAAATGAATATTTCATTTTGAGATCCATTTTTAGGGGATGACAAATGGTTTTATTAATTATGAAAAGTTTTTAGGATATTAAAGTAAAGGAACTCAACGGTGGCCTGTTTGCAAACAAGGTACACAATGAGTTAGGTTGAAAAATTCATCAAATACTGTGTTTCTAGGAAATAACAAATGTCT
The DNA here is from genome assembly GCA_963277665.1 of Viscum album. NCBI lineage: Eukaryota > Viridiplantae > Streptophyta > Magnoliopsida > Santalales > Viscaceae > Viscum > Viscum album. Next base: position 584,445,478 of record OY728125.1, read on the forward strand.
ACCCAAACTATATAAGTACCAATGTTGGATGGCATCATTCTATGGATGTTTATAAGAATATAAAACACCATCTCCACTAATAGGAGATCAAGTGTTTGATAAAGTAAATGTTGTGGAAATGTATTTTGGTAAACAATTTTAATAAAACCATATACAAAATAGTTGAAAAAACAGATCAATTTTTATAAATTACCATACTGGAATTGTCTATATGTCAGAAAGTTTTTTGATGTTATGCATGTTTAAAAAAAATCATCTGATAGTTTCATCAACACATTTCTAAATGCATCGAGCAAATAAAAGGATGTAATTTACGATAGGTTGGATATGGTTGGCAGGGGAATATGAGAACAGTTGGTGCTAGTGAAGGGTGAAAATGAACTATTATTCCTCTAAATTCTTACACTCTTTCCAGTCAAGAGAGGTATCTGTTTTTAAAATTCTTTAATAACATAAAGGTTTTAGAGGGGTATTCATCAAATATAAAGAATATCATGTTAATGGCCAATTTAAAGTTAATGGATCTGATATCACATGATATCAATTGTTTGATTCAAGATCTAATCCCTATAGCTTTATGTTTCATTTTACCATGAATGTATATCATACATTAACCAAGATTTGTTACTTACTCAAAGCTATATGAAACAAATTTATAGAACTAGTGACATTTATGACTATGGAAAGAGAAATTTTCATTATATTATGTGAATTAGAAATATTATTCCTACCATCATTATTTGATATGATGGGTCATTTTATGGTTAATTTTATGATATAGATTCTACTATGTGGTCCTCTACACTATATATGAATGTGCCCCACTTAACGATATATAAAGATTTTGAAATGGTATGTATAAAATAGAATTTAGTAAGAAGGTTGTATTGTGGATTGATATATTTTTGATGAAGCCAATGAATTATGTAATAAATACCTTTTATGTGTGAAAAAGCATTGTCTTACCAAACTCTCATCACTCTGGGTAGCTTTTGGGTGATGGAATTTCTAGAATAGATGTTGTCACAATCAATATTACAGATTGTAAATAGGTTAACATTTAAATTTTGCATAACAGTTTGGAGGTTAACTAAAATGTTGAAAAACCCAAAAAAAATTCTTAGTCATTTTATTTTTTCAAAGGATGAAATATGGATATGAAATACAAATAATTAATAGTTTATAAGATGGTTTAGAACCATATTTCTAATAAGTCAGATGAAAATACAGATTCAATTTTTAATGACTTTTATGTCTAATCAGAGAACTAAGTATGTATGTATTAACTTAAACTGGTTATATAATTTATGGATTTATGTTATAAAGAAGTAAACATGATGATGAAAATACCATTAAAAATATTGGAGTTACACTTGTGGCTGAAGCGATGTATGTTTTTGGTATTAGGGACATTAATCTAATTTACCCAAATATGTTATACTTTGGAATCATCAAAAAAATATGGGAGTTAGATTATACAACATTCCAAGTGATGATTTTTCAATTCAAGTGGGTTGATAATATGAGTTGTGTTAAAAAAACATGGTTTGATATTTATTAAAGTTGATTTCCGTAAGGAAGGGTATATAAAAGAACTGTTTATAATGTAATCACAGGAAGTAGAACTATTTTATGATCAAGATCCTACAAACTGAAAGTGGTTAATTAATCTGTTATTGACCAAACCCATTGAAGGGTCAAATTAAAATTTTGTTTAGGATGACCCTTTCAATGGGACATTAAAATAATTTCAAAATGGTCCCAATGTAGAATGTGTTTTGTATGACACATGAGAACATAATGATGGGATTTGGATAGTCGATAGAGGTGTCAAATCCCTTCAGCATTTAAAAAGAGTGAGTTCAATAATCATGTTATATTTATTTTGTAATATACACTGTGTTACCTCGTGTTAATATTTATTCCCTGTTTCATTTATGTAATCTAAATTAAATGTTAAACCACTTCAAAATATAATGTCTTCTGTATGTGCTGGTGCTCCCAATAGCGAGGAACAATATGTCTCTCATCCTATTGCTGGTCGTAGTGTAGAGGAACAATGATCTTCTGCACATGTTCATGCTCCAAATCCTAAGGAACAATAGGTTTCTCAATATATTAATGCTCCAAGTGTAGAGGTACAATGTCCATCTGAACATGATCATTCTACCTCTATATAGGAACACTATATTTATGATGTTGAATATGATGAAATGGTAGGAAAAAATGGAATGATGAAGCATAAAAAGAAGGATCATTGTAGTTTGATGTTGTTAGAAAATATCATTAAGGTAAAAATCAAATAAATAAAATAAGAGGCCATATGAAATGCATGGGTCCCACATGTTAACCCAAAGATGGTCATGTTCAGTAGTTACATTGGAATTTTTACTAAATAATGTGTGTTAATTGATGTATATTCTTGGAACTATGTTGTTTTTATTCTTAAGACACTGATGTGGGAAGAGATTATTATAACATTGTGATATGATTTCTTTATTTTACTAAAAAATAAATTAATGAAATATTTTCTTATTCTTCATCATTCCTTGTAGAGTGCATTTATAGTAGATGACTGTTATAAGAAAAATGTAATAATTATATATTGAAGGATTAATAGAGGATTTTACACAATTCTAACATGAAATCATCTTCATGATTCCAAAGGGAAAATAAACCCACACCCACCGTTTATATATGCATAGCAGATAACCCAACAAGTGAGGGATGTATTTACTATCCATTGTGCGGATGTGTCTTTTCAGGTACATTGTGGCCTGTAATATGTAGTTGATGATACATGTATTCATTACTTTGACTGATTATTTTTATTTCTGAAATAAAAAATGAGTGGTGAAAATAAATAACTAGTGGCGAAACCAATGTACCCCTACATTAAAGTAAGGATGTGGTATGGTTCGCTTTAAATTTTTTTTATATATTTTAAATCTACCATAATACATTTATGTGACCTGAAACAAAAAGATAATTATATTCCTCTATTTATATTCATATTGATGACTCCAATTTTAAATGAACTTCTATCTTATCCCATGTCACATGGAAGGAGGAAAATGTTAATAATTATGGGTTACTAATAAATGCAAACACACACAAATTTTGAGAAACATGTGTAATTAAGAAATAATAATAAAATTCTTCAAACCGATATTACATAACAATGATTACTTATTATCCTATAATTTCTATCTAAAATAGTCATAGGAATCAGTAACACCCATACAAGATGAAAACCTACTATCTATGGCGTTGAAATGGCTAGAATAGTGTGGCCATGTTAGAGGTTTTGGTTCTGGGTGACACCCAGAACATATTTTGAGAAAAAAACAACAGGAGGATAATGATAATGAAATGAAACATATGAAAGAAAGGATAGATACCATTTAAAAACAATTCAAATGGAAGATATATATTCTAGAAACATTTATAGGGGGAATAAAAGAGAAGAAACAACACAAGAAAAACCATTATGTTAATATCCCACCCAACCCCACCATATTTGAGGTAAGCGATTCACCTCCAAGAATTTTCTTAATCATGGTAATCAATATTATAATAATTGTTTATATGAAATGTGAATTAGAAAGACACTGATACCATTGCTGTAATGATATTATATACTGTGGAAATGAAAATTATTTATATCTATCAACACCCACCAATCACCTTGTAGCGAGGGATATAGTGCTCAATATCTTAGACACCAATATACACAATTGAACACCTCCAACAATTCATGTGAGAGTGGCGATTAGTGTTGATCATGAGTTGAATATCGAGCTACATATTCTACTTTATGACGATGATATTTATACAGTTGACCATGATTTGGGAGAATTCATCACATGGCTATAATATCTTTTAAAAAAACCTGTTGACAAGGAGGTATTCATTTCCAAATTATTTTTCAAGCTATTCCTTTAACAAATAAAGAAAAAGGTTTGAAATGATGAATGTTATTACAGATGGAAAAAGGGAATGGGGTGAACTAAATGAATGACTCAAAACCATCTAATGGATCAACCAGTCGATCAAAATGATATTCCAAAAACACCTTTACCTCGCCCATTCCATACCCGTATTTACTAACACTAAAGGTTCACGTGGATACAAAGTTAGAAAATGGTAGTCGTCACATAGTTGATTTTGTAGAAAATATTTATAGAGAGGAAGTTTAAGACTACATTAGTGTTGATAATTTAAATGAAATACTTGAATATGATTTTCCAGATTCCTTAGTTGTAAATGTATATGTGATGTATGTTTTCAGGATTTGATTTTCCAAAATTTGACAAAATATGTTAAATTTGACTAAATAAATTTCATATTTTTTTTCCGGAGTATATATCAACACCAATTGAATGGATTTACCTGTGATTTTTTGGACTCATTATTCCTAAAAAAACCTCAATAGAACAACAAAAAATAGAATACAAAAAAGGATTAAATAGTGGCACACATGGTCAAATCATTTGAAAGAAAAATTCCAGATCAAAGACTCTTCTTAATACCAACGATGTAGGGGTTATACTCTATTGTTTAATAATATCACCTATATTTTTATTTCTTTAATTACTTATTCCTTGTTGTGTTTTAGGAAATATTGGATGCTCATTATGGTCAATTTAAATACTCTAAATATTTACTTCCTAGATTTTCTACATGGATACCGATTAAACTGATCACACATGATGGGATTTTTCAATATGTAATAAACTACACCCAAAATTTTGGAACTAAACATAATGTTATATAATTAATATTATATTTTATGAAGAATCTATTATGATATGGAAGTGCATCAATATTGTGAAAAACAAGGAATGAGGCTTGTGGATAAGCACAAGGATATTGAAAAGTTCTACAACTGGACAAGTTTCAGGGTATATATAATAATATTTCACTATCCAAAAAATGTATAAAAAATTACTTATTTCTCTCAATTATTTTTTAGTGTCTAAAACAAACAAATGGAAAATATTATGGTTATTATGTTTGTAAATTTATGAGAGATTTCATATTTCATGAACAAACTATCAACCCTTAAGAGGTATTTTTGAATATAATTTCCATCTAATTTAAAATATTTATTAATACTATGTGTATTTATATTTTTTAGTACTACTATTACATTTTAAAAAACTCATATTCCCAAGATGATATATATTTTCTTAGAACTGAATGGGAAGCAAACCTGATGATAGAATTTATACAAATTGCATAAAGATGTGACTTTCATATAATTAATGGATTGTTTCATATATAAGTTGAATTTATTTATTTTTTGTATTACTAACTTAATAATTTTTTTCTTATATAGGTGGATTCCTATGTTTGACTTGGGGTGGTTTATTTGAAGATTTTCATGTTCATGAGAGATTGTGCTTCAAGGTTACAAATGAGATATTTTCAAAAAAGAAATGGGTCAATAATGTATAAAACCATCACGAAAATGTGAATTCATAATAATTATTTAATTAATTTTTTAATAATCTTACCTTCTATTTTTATGTTCCTTTTCATTTATATCTATAAATTTTGTTTCACATATCTTTATGCTTTCCATTTTTAAAAGGTTGGGGCCGAAGCCTCATTTTTATTATTAAACAAAAGCAAAGACCTCTTTAAACTGGGTAGAGGGAAACCCATAACATAGCCCAAAGGCCTAATGGGCTTATAACCCATTACATAGCCCGTAGGCCCAAATTTATGGCCCAATAGTCATTCTATGAATAGTTACCCACCTGCTACAGTACCCGCACAGTACCGCCACTGCTACAGTGCCCTGTCGCCGCTACAGTACCCACCGATCAATAGTGTCGCTGCTGCTACAGTGCTGCTACAGTACCTGCGCCCAATGGGTTTTGAACCCCCATTTTTGATATAGGATTACGGGGTGCTTACCACAAATCCAAACCCTAACACTACATAGGGTCAATGTTATTTAGATGAAAGAAATTATCATTAAAAACCAAATGAGGGGAAGAATATCATGTTCTTATTATGGTGACTTCTCATGATATAATTGAAACATGAGCTTCCACCACTCTCTTGGCTTTCAAGAACAAGAGTGTTTTTTAGTTAAGAACATTGATTCAATATGCAGTGTGGAATGTTTAAAAAATAAAGGAAATAGATTTCATGATAAAATTTGAATTTAAGGGTTTTAATACTTTGGGATGTTTATGAATCAACCACACATCAATATGACATATGTTGTGATAGGTATAACTCAAAGTGCTACTTTATATTTAAAATTAACATAAATTTTAGTAAAAACATTACAGATATACTAAAAACTAAGAAATCCTATTATAACTATTTTTATACTTTAAGAAAATTTTCCCTAACTAATTTTTGACATGTAAGAACCAGTTTCACTTAAATATGAAACATGATGTTCCTAGTATGACTCTTAAGGTCTATTTTTATTTAAAATTGACATTAATTTTTGTAAAAATTATAAATGACATACTGAAAATAGATAAAATAAATTTGGATTGTTTTGATACATTAGAAAAATGATCCACAAGTCATTTGTGATGTATAGGAGTCAACCACACCTCAATATGATTCACATTGTGATTATTATGACTGAAAGTGTGTCTAAATTTTGAAAATTGACATTAATTTTAGAAAAAAGAACAAGTGACATACTGAAATCCCAGAAAAAAATTTAAATTGTTTTGATACTATAGTAAAATGATACATAAGTAATTCTTGAGCTGTAGAAATCAAATTCCCATCTATCGAATGCACAGTGTGACCACTATAACTCTACTTGTCTATTTTTATATAAAATTGTTATTAATTTTAGTAAAAAGAAGAAGTGACATATTAAAAGATGAGTAAATGAATTTGTAGTGTTTTGATACATAATAAAAAACATCCATAAATAATTCGTGATGCATAGGAATCAACCGAATATCAATATGATGCATAGTGTAATAGGTATAATTCCTTGTGTGTCTATTTATTTAGAATTAACATTAATTTTAGCAAAAATAAAATGTGACATACTAAAAACCAGAAAACACATTCACAATATTTTGATACTTTAGAAAAACGATCCCTGAGTCATTTTTGGTGGGTATAAATCAACCACACCTGCATCAGATGCTTTATGTGACCACTATAACTCTAAGTGTCTATTTTTATATATAATTGACATTAATTTTCGTAAAAAGATCAAGTGACATACTGAAAGATGAAAAAATAAATTATTTTTATTTTGATACTTCAGGACTATGATCCATGAATCATTTTTGAAATGTAGGAATCAAACACATATCAATATGATATACAGTGTGACTAGTATAATTCCAAATGTGTCTATTTATTTAAAATTGACATTAATTTTATTAGAAAGAACAAGTGACATACTAAAAACTAAGAATATTCCATTTTATTATTATGATAATTTAAAAAAATGATCTATGATTTATTTGTGATGTGTTGGAATCAGCCACACCTACATCAGAATAATAGTGTGACCTCTATAAATCTAATTGTGACTTTATTTTTAAAATTAAAATTAATTTTAGTAAAAGGAACATGTGTCATACCGAAAGATGAGAAAATAAAATTGAGTTATTTTGATACTTTAGGAAAATGATCCAGAAATCAATTTTAATGAGTATGAATCATACAAACCTCATTATGATGCACGATGTGACTTTTATAATTTCAAATGATTCAATTTATTTAAAATCGACATTAATTTTATTAAAAAGAAAAAGTGACTTACAAAAAACCAATGAAACACATATGGAATATTTTGATACATTATGAAGACAATCCATGAGTCATTAGTGATGTGTAAGAATAAAACAAACATAAATCGGATGCACATTGTGACTGGTATGACTAAAAGTTTCAATTATCAGTTTAAAATAGAAATTTTAGTTCAGAATGTTTCACTCACCGAACACCATGAAAACTCACTCCGAGTATCCATATATTTTAGGACAAGGATTCACATTTCATTTTTTGACATGTATGAATCAGTCTCATGTCAAAACAAAGCATGATGTGACTGTTATGACTCTAAATGTGTGTTTCTAGTTTGAGATGACATTTTAGTAAAAAACACAACTCACATACTGAAAGCCAAGAAAACACATTTTGATTTTTTATACATTAATAAAATGATATATAAGTCATTTTTGAAGTTTAGTAATCAAACACACCTCAATATAATGTGCGGTTTATCCAGTATAACTGAATGTGGCAATTTTTATTTAAAATTGACATTAATTTTATAAAAAAGAACAAGTGACAAATAGAATATAGAGCAATCAAAATCAGATTATTTCTATAATTTTGAAAAATTATCCATAATTCATTTATGAAGTTTAGGAGTGAAATGAATGTCAATCCAGGACACAGTATGACCGTTATGACTCAAAGTGTGTATTTTTATTTAAAATTGACATTCATTTAAGTAAAAAACACCAAGTGACATACTAAAAACTCAGAAAACACATTATTATTTTTTATATGTTAGTTAATTGATCCATCATTCATTTTTATGTGTGAAAATCAATTGTACCTCAATCTGATGCATGGTGTGACCAGTATAACTAAAAGTGTTTGTTATCAGTTAAAAATTGAGATTTTAGTTCAAAATGTGTCACTCACTGAAATCCAATAAAACATATTCTTATTTTATTGATAATTTATGGAAGTTATTCATAAGTAATTTGTGATGTGTATGAAGCAATAAAACATTAAATTGATATACAATAAGGCCATTATGACTCCAAATGCATGTTTCATGTTTGAAATGACATTTTAGAAAAAAACAAAACAAGCTTACTAAAAACTAAGAAAATGTTTTCAGAATGTTTTGATACTTTAAGAAAATGATCCATTAGTAATTTTTGATAGTTTGGAATCATCCAAACCTCAATCTGATGCATGGTGTGATTAGTATAACTCCAAATGTGTCATTATTTAAAATTAACATTATTTTTTGTAAAATAACAAGTGACATACTCAAAACCAAGTAAACACATTCATATTGTTTTCATATTTTAGAAAAATTATCCTTTTCTAATTTGTGACAATTAGGAATCAACCCCACCTCAATATGGTGCTTGGCATGACCAATATAACCCCAAATGTGTCTTTTTTATTAAAAATTGACATTTTATTAATGTATTATTTCATATTAATTTTTAATTTATTTATTTATAGTATTATTAACATACTAATTTTTTCTTATATAGGTGGAGTCTTTTTCTTGGGATGAGATGATATTTTCGGCAACTCATAGCATGAGAAGACATTTTTGAGAGAGGTTCATGGGCTCCAAAAGATTAAACATTAATGATTTTAAATGTTTATTTGATAATTGAAAATGTAATTATATAAATTTTTTTTTGAAATGTATATAGTAGTGTTTTGTTTATATATAATGTGAGGAAATTTTTTATTCATTATGTCAATTAAATTTAGATTGCATTGTTTGAAATTACTAGTTTTTGCTGGGTGTGTTGTTATATTAACAACAAGAATGCAGAAAGGTATGACTTTATCAGTGATATTTCAAGAGATAATAAAGGTGTTCCCTCATTAATTATTTTTTTAGCATGGATAACAGACCCATTTTATTAGATCTCTGATAAAAAATAATTTTTAGCATTGTTAAAATTAATTTTTCATGCTGTCAAATGCAATATTAGATGTAGTGGGATGGAATTTTACTTTTCGGGTAATTATATTTATGAATTTCTGTTGTATAGATGGAAAATTAATGCCTTAAATCTAGGTGAATGATCTTGAATGGAAATTTTTATCATATTATCTTCATTTATAAGGAATTTATTCTCTTTTTTATGCCTATTTTTACAGTTTTGTGGTCATTAACTTTCTCACGATCACTCAATTTCTTGTGATCAATGATCTCTATCACACTCCATCATTATATTGACATTATACTTTTATTAAATATATATATTTTTGTTTAATACTAATGTTATACTATTAGTAAACGTAGTTATGTGTTATTCTATAATACCATCATAATTTCTCTTCCCTCTTTTCAAAAAGAAGTTTTATTAACCCTTTTTTGACATGGGATTTTAACAAATATATTTTCAGACGTAAAACCCTTGATCATTGAGACTAAGTTATAATATTTAGGATACAATTTTTTAAATGGGTGATTAATTTTACACCCAGATATTTTAAAAAAATAAAACATTGTTCGATAGCATATACGAAATGAAACACTCAACCGAAATGAACCATTTTTTTAAAATGATCATTATTACCAAGAAAATAAATTAGTGGGATTGAATATGATTATATTATTTATTATATATATAGGCCCTATTAAATTTAATTTTATTTAAAACTCATTAGTAAATAAACACTCAATTTTTAATTAATATATTTAATTCTTAAAAAAAATTACATTTTCTTCAAAAATGATTTTAATTAATTTTTGTGAGAAAATATTAGTACTAATTTATGGAACTATTGGAAAATTTATTTTCAAAAATCAACTTCATTTTTAAATTATCATATTAAAACTAACTTTAGGTGAAATTTTGGGATCATTCTAATATGATTGATTTTTCAGTAAATAATGAAAATTACCAATTTTTCAAATACTATCATTTCTTTTCATTAGATCCCACAATTTAAAAGTACTGTTATATTTTTTATTTATTATTAAATTAAAATATGAACTATTTAATTTATAATAGTCTAATTAATTTAGTCTGAATCATAAATTTTCAGAATTTTAATATATGCTTTTTATCCTTGAAAACACAGTTATCTGAAAGATGTTCATAACTGCATAAAGTAATCCATTTTAATTAATTAAAATAAACCCTAATAAGGAAACCAGAAAATAAAATGTATATAATATAAATATATATATTCATTTAAATTTAAATTAATATAATGATGAATGTTTGTAATATATTTAATTAGAGATAATCTATTGCTTGAAAAAAATTATTGAAAACCCACTTTTCATCATGTTTTGTGGGTATAATTTTAAATTAAGAAATTTCACTTATAGAAATTTAATTTTGAAAAATGTATTATATATTTTTAATATGTAGGTATGAATTTTGAAGATAGGCCCTTCTATTTTGGGTCATAATGAATAATAACCACAATAAATAATTGTCCCCTTGGTAAGGGTAAATTGGGTATTTATGGTTAAAACTAATATGAGAAGGATAAAAAATCCACCTCTAAAACATTACATAATCAAATTTTATAAGTGGATTTTGGCCATTTCCATGAAATCACCAAATATATTTTCACTTATTTCCGTATTTCTTTAACTTTTACCTTTATAATATTTAACTAAAAGTTAAATACAAAAATGTCACTTTCATATATTTAAAAACTATAATATTTTGTGATAGGGATAAAAAAATTATTTCCATTTACATATAATAGTTTTAAATATAAACAAATTTTTATCATGGTAATAAATTTTTTATTTTTAGTAATTAAATAATTACCTTAAATTCTAAGGCAACACGAATAGATTATTTATTCAATTAATAGAAAAATAAAATAAATGATTTTAAAAATATTAAAAGTATTATAATTTGAAAGAATTATTATGCTACTTAATTTTTTATATATGACTGTAAAATTTTAAAGAGTTTTTAAATGAGTAAATATAAATTCCTTTGGTGCAATTTTTTTCAATTCTAAATTAAATTAATAGTTCCAAAAATGACATTAATGTTATTTTGTTATAAATAATATTTTATAAAATGTTTTAAAATTCATTTAAATCCTATATTTGGAATATTTGTTGGTATATGTTTAAAAATATAAAATATGGTCCATTAGAGGACCATTTTTTATTCTATTTTAACTATATTTACTCTAAAAGCGTAAACAACTTAATTATCACGATAATTGTCAAAAAGGGTTAACACGGGTTAAAACTGAAGGATAATGGTAAAAACATCACCTTAACAAGTAAAATTTTTATTAGATGATATCACTTCAATAGATCCTAATACTATATTAATATTATATCATTTATTATCATTTTTTTGGGGAAATTAATTTATATTAATTTAATACATAACGAAATTCCAAGAGTGCCCCTCCTCTCACTTTTAGAAGGAAACCTCTTATCATCTTTCTTTTACACATAAAATGTTTAGCCAATACCTAACCAAATACATTAAATAATTTCTTTATCATGTCTTAAAGTAATTTATTTATCATAAAACCCTCCGAGGAAATATTTGTGTGTAAACCAAAAGACATTGTTCGAAGAATAGTTATCGTTCCTAACCATGCGTTTTTTTATTTCTTCATCAACCTCTTTCAAATATTATTCAACCATATTGATAAAATAAAATAATTATCATCCATATTATTTTATATTATTTTTTTAATATCATAGCTTACATCCATCTCCTCTTTGATCAAATGGGAAACAAAATCATCATTTGTGTGTACAATAGACTATCATCTCATTAAATGATGTCATTCGATTTCCAACATTGCTTCTCATAGCTATTTATGATGATATATTTAATATATTTATATGATATTAACTAAATATCTAATATTCTTGAAAATTCATATATCATATATTTTCTTATATTTCCACTCATTAAAATATGATAACGTCGTTCGTGCGTACATGTGGATTGTGTCCTCTATGAAGCTATGTGAATCATTTTTCATTACCAAATCACATTGATAGTATATATAAGTGAATTTATAGAAATATTATGATTTTTATGATATAATTATCTTTATATAGTTATAAAATAACACTCACATTCTTTTAATCATGATCATTGTAAAATGGAAACGTTAATCATGCGTACATATGACTTACCATCTCCATGATTGTAACATAGTTCATTTTTCATAATATTCATTAAAGGTTGGATTTAAAATTATTATTTTTGATTAAAAGTTATATTTTATAATAATAATTATTTTGGTTATGGTGGAGAAATAACCTCTATGACAGTAGTAAACTTACCAAAGTCATTCTAGACTTATGAACCATATATCATTAGAAGTTTGAAATGAACATAAATTGATTAATTAATTATATATAATATGATATTAAATTAAATTAAATTAATAATGGAAATGAAAAAAGATTCTTAATAAATTAAATAATTGACATAATTTTAGTATTTAGGAGTTAAATAATATATGTGACCAGTCAAACTCGTTTTAAGGTTTCTTCATCTTGAGTTGACAAATTTGGGACATGGGTTATATTATACACCTATCTGCTTTTATATGGAGAATTTATTACTCCTAGATATGTAATATCATGAAAATATTTATTTTCATGTTATTTAATTTTTCTTTAGATTCTATTTATTTCATGAGGTTTTTATTAGAGGTTTACCAAAGTAGTTTGAGATTTAAGTTTCAATCTCATTTTAATCGTGATTATTAATGGTTAAATATCCATTTAGGGAAATCACATGATCATTTTACAATAAAAACCTTTAGTTTAATTATCCTCTATTTATTTAGGAAAATTTCAAGTGATAGTACCATTAACCACAATTGGGTTCAAAAAATGATTGTGAAAATGATTTTTAAAAAAATCAGACCTTATTTGTGATTTTGGTTGAAAATGATTTTTCTTCCATATCCATGTTTTCAAGAAATGTTTTAAAAAATGATTTTAATATAATATTATTATTGTTTAAAGTCATTTATGACCATGTTTTACTTTGTACTAAATTTTTTTAGAGGAATAGTTTTTTCATCTTCTAAATGTATAATTTGTTTTTACTTTTTTTACACAAGTGTAATAGCAATTTTTTTTATTTTAACCTAACATAAACAAGATTTATCACCATTATGAATACTTAGTTATTTGAAGCCACCTTTATATGTTTCTATGATTCCATCTTATTTTTTTATATAATATTTTATAATTTTTTGATTTAATGATGTTATTTCAAAGTGAAATGGGTATTTTACTTAAGGAATATTCCATGTGATATTTTAAAGACATTTTCATCATTTAATACCACCTATGATGTTAAATATTTATTATAAATTATACATATGTATCTTATAAATATACCTAGATCTTTATCAATTTCTTTGATGGGAATATACATTCCATATGTTGATGTCTCAAATTCCTTGTTTTAGTAATATCTTTTAATTATGGTATGAGGAAATATTATGAAACCCATTTCTTTACATGGGTAATTATTATGTTTATGGATTATTATTGATTTAATTTTTTGGAACACATAATCATGAACATGTTATGATGTGTTCACCCAGATAAAAAACCAATTAATTGGTTTAATATTTGGTATTATGATACATCTCTTTTAGGATTAGGGTGTGAACCTAATACACTATGGGACTCTATCCACCATGTGATGTTTTCTTGGTAGCCAGCCTTGAATAATCATTATATCATATTTTAATTTTCTACCAAATTTATTATGTCTCCATGATATTGTGATACCATGTTCTTTATATTATTATCCAATGTGATTACTCATGAGCGTTCTCTTTTAGGATATACACTTATACATTTGACTAACATGTTATGTATCCTCATCATATTTATTACCTTATCTGGATTTTAAGATCACCCAACCTATTTTTGTATTCTACAGTTTATTCCATGTAGTTTTAGGATATAAAAGGGATTTCAGATCTTATTATGAAGATTAAAATTAAAATTATTTATTTTCATATTGATGTTTTTTATACATAGTCTACCAAATACATAGTGGATTTTTGAGAAGTGTTTTTTATTACTTGTAATATATATTTAAAATTATGTAATAATATATGAAATTTTTTTGTATCACTATAACCATGGTATTTTTCAAGTGATCTTGGGTGAATCTTTCCCTTATAGGATTCTCCAAATAGCACTTTGATCTCCGAGTAGGTTAATTTCTCCTATATTAGTAAGTGCAATCATTTTCTCTTCCATTACTACTAGATCTATTTATTCAGATGTGGTAATGGGATATGTTTTGGAGTCTATTGATTAGGATGTGATATCCCCTGATCCTTTATAGGTTCTTTTATACAATTGTACTTTGGAGGCCAGTTCTTATGTTGATTGTGGTGGGGCATGTGATATTCTTGAAGAATGTGTTGATTTAACTTCTCCACAGACGCTTTTTCATATAGAATAAGATTCTAATATGCGATGATCAATGTTATAGCATCAATTCATTTCTATTACATTCTATTCCCTTTATTCTATGTGAAGATACACTCATGGCTGGTGTGTGACCAGAGTTTGAGGTAGGAAGTTCCATTTCAAGCCTATGTTGGTGGAACTATGCATGATATTGATTTGTTAAATGGTTTTAGAAATTAATTGGAGAAATTATTGAGTGATTTATTTATGCGTGTAAATGAGGTTTTGAGAAAAGTTGGTTTCCCCAATGATTTCGGTAAAATAATATGTATTCTAAAAGCATTATTAATTGGATTTTCTAATAGGTTATAAACACATTTTCTTGATGAAATAAGGGTTGTATAGAATAATTTGGGAATTGTGAAATCATTTTGAAATTTATTTGATATATGCTGCACATGGTAACCTTGGGTACTTTTTTGGACGGTGTATTATTGGACCTCATCCATTGTTATTTTGAGGGGGTTTACTTTTTTAGGGTTCTTCTCCATTCCTAGATCATAGATTCATGGGATATAGGGCTTGATTCAAAGTGTAGGGGGTTAAATTTCTAAGGTGTTCTTATTTACATAGACTATGGATTCATTAATTCTAATTACTTGATGTGCATGTTAGTCTTTAGTTGAGATTTATGTATGAGTGATATTTCTATACCGAATATATGTTATACTTGTTTTGTTTTCACTTATGTGATGGGTTTTTACTACTTGGTTTGATATAAAATCATACTTGATCTGAATGATGAAAATGGTTATTGAAATTATTATTTGAAACTTTTTCTCTTGGTTATGAGAATTATTTGGAAAAGGAGAAATACTTACCATGATTTTTTATATACAAATATTTAACTTCTTATCATATTTTTTTACTTTTCATATTATCATATTGGGTTTATTGTGTAAAGAATTTATATGGAAAATTTGGGGAGGTTCCTATTGATCCTATTTAGATCACACCCTTCACACTCCCTTGGTGGAAAGTATACCTTGTTTTGACTGATGTAGGAAAGGTAAAGGCACTGAAGTGAGGTAGAATAGTTTATGTTAGCTGGGTATAGTTATCTAGTAGGTCATTTAACACATATCAAATGTCATAGTTTTTTTTATAGTTTTTGATTGTCCTTTTGGGTTTTTGGAGTTTTACATGGGTTTTTAAATAGCTACATTTTGGTTGTATCAATTCCGTTGTCATTATTTGATTATGATATATTTTTTATAGTTTTATCTATATATATTACATAAATATTGTATTAGGTTGGTTTAAATAATTCCCTTTAGTTGTTTTTCATTGTATGGGTGTTAGTTTCCAACATGTGGGGATCAAGGATTCCCTTTGGGTCTTATCATAGTTTGGTTCAAATCCTTGATTGATGCATTTTTCCAAGAAAGTTCATGATTATTTGGCATCAAAGGAGGTATATCCTCATGTGACCCTATCTTGGGATGTCTAATAGATAAAAGATATTGATGTCAAGACTTGAGAGGTATGTTTCAATGAGAATATGGCAATCTCTTATCCTAATCAGACATATGGAACCATGGGATACGGGGATGTGTATCTCATGTGTTCGGCTTTGACACTGATCTAAATTTGTTCTTATTTTCTTCTAGTTCAAACTGATATTTTCCCATCATATGATTATTTTATATTATTTTGGTGAGTAGTAACATGCCTCTGGAAGATATTACAAGTTTATATTAGGAGGGTGTAGTGGGAGATGATCCTTAATGGAATCCTCCTTTGTATTAGAATATATTAGTGTCTAACGTATGAGTGGTTCTTGCTGTGGACTAGAATATACTACAAGATCAGAACCAAGCTATTGAGGCATAACCTGAAGTAGTGGGAGGTAGAGATCATTATCAATAGTTCCTACATGAAAAAACCTCATAATTTATGGGTATGAATAAACACCAATAGGTTACTTACTATCTTGAAAAGATAGATCATCTCCTTGAATTCTTGGATACACGTAAGGATATTAAGGTGAAATGCACAATTTTCAATATTGAGGGTCTCAAAAAGATGTGTTGGGATTCAATAGTATATGAAAACTAACATGTGGTCTTGGATTGGAAGGGTTTCAAGAACCTATCAGTTCATAAATTCATTCAAATGTATTTTATGATATAAATGGATCTGGAGTTCATATCCTTTTAGTATGGAGAGTTCTCGATATTGGAGTACACCATCCATTTTTTTGAGCTGGCTCATTTTTCTAAGGAGGTGGTGATGAATGATCACCTAAAAGCTCATAGGTTCCTACATGTTTTTTGTCTGAACATCTGATCATAATTATACATGATAAATCATTCAATATATACTGACATTGTTTAAAAGGATATGATGGTAGAAATGGATGTGGAAAGAAAGATTGAATATTATGACATTTTACTTCCACCAAATGGAATGTAGGGAAGGAAGGTTATGTTTCACAATAATAATAGGGGAGATGGATGTAGTTTTTCTACATTAGTCCTCCTCTACTCCATCAGAAGAAGATAATAGTGTATCATCATCATTCTATTAATGTGTAAAGGTAGGGAACACCCAACATTCTTTCACCTCACCCATGAATATTTTTAGTTCTTGCAGAAGCTGAGGCCACCTATAATGTTTTTTCCAGGATTTATCTATTCCCCATTATGGTCAGGGGTATTCATCTCCAAAGGCCACTATGGTATAATCAAATTATTCAAATTCTATTAGTCTTAATCAACATTCCTCAGGATTGAAGAGCCTTCACAGAGTGTATGGGTTTCCTGTAGAGGATAACATAGTCCAAGCTATTGTGAGAGGCCCCATCATCATTGCACCTTCTATATAGACTTATTAGTTATTTAAAGGTTCCTCAAACTCATTTATATCTACTAATATTGTTGAATTTGTGAAAATTCCAATGGTGCTCCTTTATTCTATCATGAAGTTGTAGATGCCTCTAAGAAAGAGGAAAGAGTTGGGGTTTCACTGTATTTCATATTTATTATAGGTATTTATCATAGATATAGTCTAGGATTTCTTATTTCTTGGTCTGGTTATATATATATAGAATATTTATATACCCTCTTATAATATGGTACATATTGATCTGAAAGGGATTAATATATAGTTGGATGATTTACTTGATAAGGTCATTATTCTTTCCATTGTTTCACCAAGAGTAACCTCTGTGCCCTTTTCCATGAAATTCAATTGTTATTTAAATATCTATATAGAATACCAAAAGTTAAAACAGATGATTCATAAGAGTAATTACCCTATTCACTCTATGGATGAAACATTATATTAGTTAAATTTATTGTAGTGGTTTTTCAAAATCGATCTTTTTTTGGGATATCATCTTCTTCAGCATTGAGAGTCTGATATCCTGAAGAACTATTTCATATATAGATATGAACATTATGAATATCTTGTAATTCCATTAGTCTAATTGAAAATAATAAATTTTGTATTTATTTAATATCCCAAATATTCCATTAGTATATCGAAATCTTTTTCATAGTGTTTTAGATGATAACATGACTTATTAGATATATATGTTTGAGCACAAACACTATATAAATATGTAATTGGAAATATTGACGATTCACTACCGTGATGTGATGTTTTTTAATTGAAATTTATCAATTCAAAAATTTTGGTTCTTGGGATACTTTATTTGACAACATGTTCTCTTAATCGATCTTAAGAAGGAGAAGGATTTCTTGTATTGGTATGAATCAAAAAACATCTTTGAGATATGGAGTATCCTAGATCTAGTGGGATACTATCAACATTTATTTTACGGATTTCTTAAAGATAGAATCACCATTGAATTATCATACCATGAAAGGGGTAAAATTCACTTGGGATGGTAAATTTCAATCTTATTTTGAGGAATTGAAATAGCTTCAACCATCTAATCCTATTTTATTCTTACTTGAGCTTTGATAAGGGTCATGTGGTATACTGTGATTATTCAGGGTTGGTTTGGGTTGAGTTCTTATGCAAGATGATCATGTCATGTCCTATGAATCACATTATCTTTGGACACATAACAAATATTACCCACTCATGATTTGGATCTTGTTGCGGTTATGCTTGCACTAAAGTATTAGTGGAATTATCTTTTTGGGTAGTGGTTTATTTTTTTATTATCAAAAGAGTTTGACCTCTATATTTTCATTGAGGTACCTAAATATTAGTCATAGGTTGTGGGTGGAATATCTATAGATGTTCGACTCTAGAATCACCTACACTCCTAAGAAATGGAATGTTATTTTTGACACCCTTTGTGGAAATTTTCTTTCCAAGCCTATTTGGGAATCAAAAGAGGAGTGGAACCATATAGGGATTTTACCTTAGTTGCATCTAGGAAAGCAAGGGGATGATTTAGTTATGTTTATAACCACTGTTAAATTATCATTATATCCCATTGAGTCTTTTTTTCATAACTAGTAACATGACAAAAACTTCATAGGAATCAAGGAAACCTTGTATGGCGGGGAGACAATTTCCGGTGTGTCCCTCCCTTCTGATTGAATTAATTGCATTGAGCATTAGTTTTTTATCCTATCATATTCTAGGAATTTTGTGTTATATGATATTAATAGGTCATCATGGACCATAAATCCTAGAACAAAAAAATGTATTATGATATGAGATAGTATTTCTGGTGGCTGAGTATGAAGTGCAACATTGCTGATTATACGTCCCACTATTAAAACTACCACAGATAAAGACAGAGCACTCAAAACCTTCTAATACTCTACAACATCATTTGGTACCAATTTAGAAACAGGAAGAGGTTTACATGGAATTCATTATTGGATAAAAATGGAATCCTTGAGGTAATAATGTTATCGGGGTGGTGATTGAGTGGTTGAATAAAATCACCCAATTTTATTCTGATCAAGGACACCACTAAGGTTTAAGATCTTGATAAGTTGTTTGTGAAGAAGATTTTGAGGTTTCATGGGTACCCTCTTCCATTTTCTTTGATTGTGATCCCAGGTTCACCTCCTAGTATTTAATAGTATGAAGAGGAAATGGAGAAACATTTCCTATTGACTGCATCTTACCATCCAGAGTTGTATCATTGATTTTGGTGGATCTTGGGACTAGTCATGTTCACTTTTAATTATTGTTATATGTCATTGATCATAATGGATCCCACAGAGCCTTTTATGGTCACTCATTCGTGTCAACAGTTTTTTGGGTAAAGGTGGTTAAGGCCACCATCATTGGACTAGTTCATATTAAAGAGATATTGAAGAGGATTCCTGATACACATCAATGCTTGGTAATAGCTCAGAGCCAATATAAATTGTATGTGGATTCTAAACACCATCCTTTGGAGTTCTCCAATGGTTGTTGGGTTTTCTTGAAAGTTTATCCTTAGTTGGTTAACTATGAGTTTTTTAATTTTTAGAATATTCCTCTTATATACGTTAGACTATTTGTGAACATTTTGTAGGATGGAAATGATTCTTATCAATTACATTTATAAGCATAATGTATGGGTATTTAGTTAGTTCTAATTAAATATTAATGGTTCCAGAGGCATTTCAGGAGTTTTCAAATGACATGGTCTAGTCAATGGATATATGATCTATTTCACACCATGAATCACATATTCACAACATGAATTAATTTTAGAAAAAATCCATGATTTTTACCTAGCATATTAGAAATATTAATGAATTGATTATTTATTCACAACATGAACTTTGACTTCAAGTTTTTAAATTATGTAAATGTGATTTTTAGAGTACAGGATATCTTAAGAGTTTACATTTTGAATTTTTAATCCCCAACCTAAAATGATTATATCCTTTATATTTATTTATATTGAGAACATGAATCCTTTATAATTCACTCTCATCTACTTTTCCTCAAACCATATATTTTCAAAAAAATATTTTAGGCAAATCTAGTCCTTATGGGATTATCTAATTTTCAATTTGATCCTTATGTTGGTTGGTTTATAATTTAATGGTAAGTGTGATCATTATTTATTCCATTAATACTTCATATATAGTTTTGGAAGCAACCCTGAGTTTTTTTGGAATCTATTAATTGAGATGGGATATTTCTGGATCCTTTGTAGGTTCCTTCATGTTATTATATTCTAAAGGCTAGTTCCTATATTGATTGTGGTGTAGTGTGTGAGATTCATGAGGAATGTGTTTATCTAACTCCTCTACCTACAATTTTTCTTATGCAATTAAATTCTATGTTGTGATAATCAATGCAAGGGCTTATTTTAATTTATCTTATATTCTATTACCTTCTTCATTTGGGTGGACACCATTTTGGTTTGTGGGTGACCTGATTTTAGGTAATAAGTTCCATATCTAGACTATATTGGATGAAACATTAATGATATTTTATTATAAAATGGTTTCTTAATGAATTTCATGATTATTTGTATATTGATTTGTTTGTATAAGAGGATTTGTTTTATAATAGAATTTTCCCCTTCTTTTAGTAAAAGAAAATTTATTCTCAAATCATTGTGAAATGGATTATGAAATTGGTTTTCAAAGTAGGTTTCTGATGAATAAAGGGTTTTAGAATTTTTTTTTGTGAATTGTGAAATCCATTTGAAATTGATTTGATATATTCCACACATGGGAGCCTTGGGTACTTAGGTGGAAAGTGTGGTATTAGACCTCTTCCATTTGTATTATAAAGGGATTCACTTTCCAGGGTGATCCTATATACACATATTTTAGATCACTTGGATCTAGGAATCGATTGACATTATAAAGGGTTCAATTTCTAGGAATTTACTGATTCTATAAATTATGGATACAGTAATTATATGGACTTGATGTGTACACTAGCCTTTGATTGAGATTGAGGTATGAGTGAACTAGCTATCCTATCCTTATGTTATCCTTGTGGTGCTTCCCTTTTTGTGTTTTCTTTGTACTTCATGGTTTGATATAAAATAATACATGCATTGAATGATGATAATTGTTTTTGAAATTATGATTTGAAACAATTTTCCTATTTTAGTGAATGATTTAGAAAAGGGAAATTATTTATTATGTTTTTGATATAGAACTTTTTTACTATTTTATGCCTTGTTATGTTTCAATATGAACATATTGGGATTATTCTATAGATAATTGATATGAAACACCTAGGTGGGATCTTAATGATCCTATTTTATCTCACACCCAATACACTACAATTAGAGTGAATTGAAATTATTTTTTATAATGATGAAAAGGGAAATATGAAATAGTGATAAGGCATGAATTATTTCATCATGTAATGGGTACATGGTTTTGATATTATGGATTGTTTCCCACACATCTCATAGAGTGGATGTTGGTAGTTTCAGGTAGTAATTTTTGTTTTGTGGACATGTACTTGGGTTCTTTATGGATACTTTTGGGTGTATCGCTTCCGAATTCCTTTTTTAATTAGAAAATATTTTTTTGGTTTCTTTTATATATATTCCATGTATCTTTCTTTAGTTTGGGATAAATCATTCCCTTTGGTTGTTTTTTGATGATTGGGTGATATTCCTCATCCCATGGTGATCAGGGACACCCTTTATATCAGATTTTATTCCAATTTAGAGCTTGGCTAGATGAGTTTTTTCATGTTAGGTCATGAAATAAAAAGACGTTTAATGTCTCAATGAAAATATCAAAATGTTAACACATATTGTGTAAATGATATCTATAATCAAGAAAGTTTCTTGATGGTGTAATCACTATATATTCTTTAGGAATCATTATTTAAATTTATGGAAATGAACTTGCTAATAGAATTCAAATACCGTGCACTTGATCAGGTAATTCCATTTCCATTAGTGGTCCTCGGGTATCAACGTCCACTAATTTGGGAAGGAAAAAATCATTTCTCACATTAATTCAATATCACTAATGACACACCCAATGTATCCTACCACGCTGTGAGTATAATTCATCATGGTTTTCATCAATACATAAAATTATGTGACTCATGATATGCATTAATACTAATATTAATGTCTATGGACTATTAAATAAATCAATAGTTCAGAACATTGAGTGAAATATATGAATGCATATTTCTTATTGGTGGTTGATGTTCTTATAATATCATGCTTTAAAAATTAAAAAGGCATACATTATACGAAGGTGCATTGGATTCCTATAATTATTCAGCCATTATTTTCTATATCATCTGTGTCTCGTTAAATTATATCACCTAGCTATAGAATAAATATTTATAAATACAATCATGACAATTCTAGGTTCTCATCATAGAAGGGAGATACTATAATTTTTTTGTTCAACAATTATCCTGAGAACATTATCACATACTATTTCACACAAGAGAACAATCATGATATAATAATATCTTTATTAATATTAAAAAATAATAAATAAATGTAATAATAAATTAGATAGTTTTTTCTAGGGAAATAACTTCAAAAGACTCCCAACTACACTAGATTCAATTGCTAACGATCTTCGGTATTGTAGATCTCACATGAAATTTACTCTTTTTATGAGATAAGGCTTTAGTTAGGGGTACACCACATTCTCCTACCTTGAAAATCCACTCATAATGACTTCAAACCTATGAGAAAATACCTAATGTTGTGAAACTTCCTTACTTTTTACGTCACCCGTTTGTGTGACCATGGTTCATTTACAAGAGGCATCATTATAGTATTATGATAATATAATATAGAAGGGTCATTATTAATAAGAACCACATCAATAGTTTGGACATGTTTCATATCCATAATATCTTATTTGCTTGTATTAGAGTCCACTATATACTTAGTCTCCACTGTAGAATTGGAAACAACTTTCTACTTTGAACTCGTCTAACACATAACTCCTCTATTGATACAAAATATATATCCTAACTATAACTCCAGATCATTATAATCTATTTGAAATCTAAAATATTTATAAACCCTAATGTATGGATTTTTATCTCCTCCATATACCATGAATATATCATTTGCCTCCTAAAATTATGGATATCCTAAACATTAGATCAATATTGTTCCCCGAGATCAACTTGAATTCTTACTACCGTAGTCAAAAAGTAAGCAACATCATGCATAGTACATAACATGGTATACATTATTGATCATATCATAGAAGTATATGAGATATTACTCATTATCTCACTTACCTTTTTTGTTTGAGGACACATTTTATGGGAAAGATATATACCATGGGATACTAGAACCAATCCCTTTTTAGATTTTCCTATACTAAATCTTTTCAATATTTGGAAAATTTATATACCTTGACTGAAATAAATTAGACTCCAGGATCTTTCAAAAATGATCTTGATAATAAGGATATATGATGCTTCACTTATTTCCTTCATGGAGAATCACTTGTAAAACTAGTATTTTACTGTATGTATGATTGGTATGTCACTTCTAATAAGTAACATGTCATCTATATATTCTACTAGGATAAGAATCATACTATCACTAAATTATGTGTAAATACACGTGTCACATTCATTATTAGTTAAACAAAATTATATTACAGATTCATTGAAATGAATTTTCTATGACCTGGATAATTTATTCAAACTATAAATGGAACAATGTAAGTTGCCTACCCTTTTGGAATTATCTAGAGTCATAGAACCTTCTGGTTGTGTCATATAGAAATCTTCCTGAAGGTTCTTGTTAAGGAAGTCTATTTTGACACATATCTACCAAGTCTCCTAGGAATTGAAAGATTCAATAAAAAGTAGAATTATGATGTATTTAATCATGGATACTGGAGAAAAGGTTTCTTCCTAGTTAATTACTTGATTTTTTTAAAACTTTTTGCCACTATTCATTGTTTATATGTACTCATTATACCTTCAATGTCTAGTTTTTTTATTGAATACTCATTTGCACCCAATGGGATTTATATAAACTCACTAAAAAATGCTAATTAGCTGCATTTTTTGCATTAGTGATGTTCTTGGACCTCATATTCCTTTTCAACTCTTACACCCCTCAAACAATACAACTTCCATGTTACAAAATAATAATTTCACCCCCTAGAATTTGTTCCATGATCCTGCAGCTTATAAAAAAGCAACACTACCAACTAAGCTATTTAAGATTTTGGTAATTAAACATATTATGTTATATATATATATATTGATAGACTTCAATATTTTAGAACTTAATATTAGATATATATATATTAATATATTTATGTTTATATTATATATTATATATTATATATTATATATTTTATTTCTATATTTTATATTTTATGTTCATATAGACATATAGATGTTTATATTATATATATATATATGTTTATATATATATATATAAATTATATATATATATATTAAATATAAATAGAGACATTTTAAAACTTTGGTAAAAATGTCACTAAAATAGTCATGTTTTCGTAAAAATGTGACTAAATAAAAATTATTTGATTGTATTATGTTATATATATATTGATTTATGTATTTAAAAATAAATATTATATATATATATATATATATATGTTTATATGTTATATTTTATATTCTATGTTTATATATACATATATATTTTTATATTATTATATATATATATGTTTATATTATATATATATGTTTATATTATATATATATGTTTAAAATTTATATTATATATATATATATTATATAATTTTATATTATATATATATTCATATTTTAAATAATAAATATATATATGTTTATATTTTACATATATGTTTAAACTTTATATTATATATATATGTTTATTATATATATGTTTATATTATATATATATATATGTTTTTATATATATAAGATTATTTGTGTCTGTGTGTGTATAAATATATATGTGCATGTATATATGTATAATTATAAATATATATATATATATATATAATTTTCCATGTTTTTAAACACTAGTAAAAATTCCAGTAAAATAGAAATGTTTTCTTAAAAACATGAATAAATTTAAATATATATATGTGTGTGTGGGTGTGTGTTTATATATATATATATATTAATATATAAGTGCTTATATATATATATATTTACATCGACGTAGGGAAATGTTCTATATAAATATAATTATTTTTAGTGACGTTTCTTGAAAATGGTGCTAATTTAGAAACATTTTTAGGGAAATTTTGGTAATTCAGTGATGTTATGGAGGAAATATCACTACATTAGTGACTTTTTCTAACAACATTGCTAAATTATCAACACTTTTTAGAAGAATTTCTAATTTAGTTATGTTTTCTAAAAAGCGTTGCTAAATTTAAGAAGCAGCCAGGTTTTTAAGAAACACCACCAAAATATGTCACTAAATTACAGTTTTTTATAGTCAATGGTGGTATAACCAAAATACATACTTGATTTTGATATATAGAATCCATATCATAATTCAGTGTTTATTTTTATCTTTCAATTTATGAGATCTCTATCTCTTAATTATCAAAAAGAGGATCATATTTATTAACTAATAATTAGTCACTATCTTCATTAAATAGAAAACAATATCTTTATAGTTCTATAAACTATCCAGAGATGCTATTAAATAATTGTATTTTGAGACCAACATGTTACTTGCATGTCTAGGAAATATGTTCTTACACTAAATATTATGTACCTTGATTATTAAATTTATCAAATTCAATCTTGATATTTCTATCATTGTTGAGAAAGTGTACCCTCTCAATAAATATATCATATCTTTTGATGGTCAGCTTTTTTTCTGGAGGGGATGTAAGGATAGTATCCCCTTTTCCTTGGAATAAAATATAAAGATACACTTCTTTCTGAGAGCTTATATTTTGTTACAAAAGGTTGACTTATTAAATTCATCACATCTCCATACATGTATGTTTGAAAACATGGATTTATTTACATACATTAACTTATATGGTATTACATTTACTACTTTAACAGGTACCTTGTTGAGTGTGTCTTCTACATCATGTAATACAAATAATTAAAAATATAATAATATATTTTCATGAATCATCATCAAAATTACCATTTTAATAAAGTTAAGGCTTCTCCTTTCAATAGAACCACTCCAATGTGGTGTATACGGTGAAGTTAGTTGAGATAAAATCCTATACACCATATAAAATCATTAATGATGTGGCTAACATATTCCACAACTCGATCGGATCGAAGCTTCTTTATCTTATTAAAAATTTTATTCTATACTTCATTCTGGAACACTTTTAATTTTTCAAAGTATTAATACTTATACATCATAAAATTTATATAACAATATATAATCAATTTGTTGGAATCATCTAGTTTTAATGATAAAAAATCATGCATAATTATTTTTAAATATGTTTAATTATTTTTACTCATGTTTACATATAATATTAATATATTCTGTCAGTGTTCTACTTGATAAGAGAGGTTAGAAATTTTATTTATTTCTAAGTCACCGTTGAGGATGAGTCACTGTTAGGATGGACTCAATATTGGACTTACTGATGATATGTCTCATTTTCAGTTTTTTCACCGTCAACATGGATACTAAAATATGGAAAAGGAAAAGACACTGATATGATTCATTGATGCCTGACCTAACAATAGCTAAGTCACCTTCTCATTGAGCTACAAATATCTTTTTAAAATTTTTATTAAGGAAGATTCACCATTCAAGATGAGTTACCCATGGAATGAGTCACTGTTAGCTCGAGGTACTGACAGAATGAATCACCGATGTTCAGAATTTTAATTAAGCATTAGTTACTAATAATTGACCTACCATGAATAAGACCTACTATTAGAATGAACCACCAATAGCTAAGTCACAATCAATTCAACCTACTGGTAGAGCAACCAACCAGTTGAAACTCACTATTCCCGAACAATCGATCCTGATACACCGTCATTCTTTTATTTTTCATTTCAATTAAAATTTATTTATAATGGTCATATTTTTAAAATTATCTCCCTAATTTATTCTAATAACATTGTATTACTTTTTTAGACAACATTAATATCAATATATGAGTATGAGGTATGAGGTACCAACTCACGATCGAGATCCAGTTTCTTGTCCGCACTCTAGTGTATAAATAATTCACCTGATCCAAAAGACAAATAGAGATGAAAAATATAAGAAATAATGAATCCCATAAACACATAAAAAGATATTAGTATAGTTCATACATGATTAAATTTTTTAGAAAAAAATTTAAAAACACTTGAAGCCTAAAATGAAAATTGGAGAACATTCATCGAACACGTCTTTATCTCACAAGAAGAAGAAGAAATAATCTCTCATTGCACTCTTTTTTCTCTGTTTCTAGAAGCTAACTCAATATTAATTTCAAGAAATCATTCAAGAGTCTCTAGATTTATCACCAAGCACATAGAGCCTTCTAAACACTTTTATCTATATTTTTCTCTATTTGTGTATTTTTTCTTCCTTTACGAGTACTGTGTGTATCTTAACATTATATACACACACTTACTCTTATGATAAAATAAAAGATACATTAAAATCTTCACAAAACTATATCTTTACACCTTACACTAACCACTGATAATTTTATAAGAGATCTATGCATGGCCTATTATAATTTTCACTCCCACAAAAACTGTGGAAGAGGTCTGTTGACCTAGACATCTATATATTCAATTGTTTACCCTGATCTAGGGTGTGGATACTTGTTTATTTATATAATCCTATTGGTGGTAGGTGATAAAATTGTAGAGAAAACTATGTATTATTTCAAGATTTAACATCTTATTTTAATTCTATTTTTCCTTTCAAATTTATTTTTTCACTACGTTATCTTATCACAAAAGATAACATTCCTTTCACTCTGATAGTTAATATTAGCCAGTGTTTGTATTAGAATTAGATTTAGTAGGTTGATTTCAAATGATAGTATAATAACTCAAATTGTTTATATTGAGAACTAATTACTCTTTGATAAGTCTTTCAAAATATCAATACCTTTATAATTCTGCTACTTTGGTTAACTGGGCCGTTTTGTATTTCAACATGGGGAACATTAAAATAAGTGTTTTAGATATAAATTTTTATAAGAACAAAATTAACCCCCATCTTGAGTGTCCTACTTCCACCAACATAATTCATCAAAAAAATGAAGTAATAATACATACCTCTATATTCTACTTGAAAAGGTCCTCAAGAATCAGTGTGTACCAATTATAAAAGCTCTATTTCCCTTTCACTATGCCCACTAAAAGGCGGTTTGGACATTTTTTCCTTGTAAATAAGTGAGACATCTGTCATGTGGATTTTTTTCAATATATTCTAAATAAAAATTATTATAGAGCATTGTCAAATTCTTTTATTTAAATGACTTAGGTGGTGATGCAACATCTTGGTGGGATATGAGTCATGTAAACATGATTCATTATCAATTTCCAAAAATTGGTTTTTCAAATCTAATAAATAATGTAAATTATTTAAATTTTCCATACAATAACATATTCAATCTTTGTAAGATAATCAACTCTTCTTCCAAAATATGAAAATAAATCCATCTGTATCTTGTCGAGAAACCAAAATAATATTTTTTAGTAGTTAGTATATAATAAAAATATTTTAAAACCATAATCATCCCTATTGGAAAAGTAATTTGGTAGTCCTATATAACACTAATACAAAACATGGTTTATCTAGAACTAGTGCTTTAACAGTTCCTTCTAAAATCATTGTTAAATACCCCATTTATTAGTTCTAAAAAAGTGCTATTAAAGGGGATATATAACAAAACTTTTTTAGTGGTGTTAAAAGGGGTCTTTAACAGTCCTAAAAAATCATTGTTAAAGGGGATCCTTTATCAGCGCTTATGATAACTCTCTAAAAAAGGCCCCCATTATCAGTGTTATTAAAAAAGAACTAATAACATGCGGTCCTTTTAGTTCTAGTAAAAAAGAACTTGTAAGGGGGGGGTCTTTTTCAGCGCTTGAAAATAATCAGTGATATGTGGTATTTATTAGTTCTTTTTTAGAAGAGTTGATAAAGACCCCCACCCCCATTTATGAGTGAATTTTTACTCGTGCTAATAAAGGTTATATTTCAAAAAAAAAATCATTCAAAATAATATATTAATATATTCATATTGATATATATATATATATATATAATTTTTTAAATATGTTTTAGTTATGGCTAAATAAGCATTTTCACTTAATCTATATGAAATTTAGTGAAAATGACTTATAAAATAATTAAAAAAATGTTTTTATTTTTTAATTTTCTAATTATTATCACTTAATAGTCAATTTATAACAATTTTAAGATAAAAAAAATTAAAAAATTAAGAAAGGATCTAAAATAAGTTGAAAACGTAACTAAAACATCAAATGACAATAACATTTGATTTGGTTGTTAGTTTATTATCTACCATATATTAAATCAATTTCTATGACGTTCTTTATGCCTTTTTTGTAAAGGGGTTCCCCCATCTTTTTTTCCCGGTCAAAAGAATCCTAAAAGGCCTCCAAAACTGAATTTTTAATCAGGTTACACAAACTATTTTACATTTGATGGAATTTCTTCCACTTTTAAGGTGGTATTATTGTCTTTTTCATTGAGGAATGAATTTATTTCTAAGGATTACATTCATATTGATATTATGGTTTGGAATTTTTACCATTTTTTGCAATGTAATAATATTTATAATCAAATATATATATATATATTATATTCACACAAACTAAAAAAATATTTTATATAAATATTTAAAAATACATATAAATAAATATATTAAAAGAGATATATAACGATATATATAAATATATGGATTAAACATGTACTGAAATATATATAAATATATAGATATGCCATAAAATTGAATACAAAACAACATAGGGGAGTGGAAAAGGTGCTAGGATATGAGAAGAAGGTATTTGGTTCAAAATTGGCTGGTGGTAGGGGCGCACAAGAGATATTATAACTATATAAATCACAAATAAAGGGTGTGATAATTTCTAATAAAAGGTGGGGTGGGAAATGGTTTGAATAAAATAATTATCCCCATTTATCAGTGCATCCTTTATGAGTGTTTTTTTCAAGAGATGTTAAAGCCAACCCTTTAACATCACTCACATTATCAGTACTTATAAAGAGATGATAAACCGATTTTACTATCTATATTAAAGTATATATTTTTCTTAGTGTATCCAAAGTACTAAATCACTCCATTTCAAACTCCACGAACCTCCTATCATATAGGAATTTTTTAGAATCCACTTTATTACTGCATTGGAATATAGATGTGAGTACCCCAAGATATATCAAAAGACCAAATTATATATATGAAAATTTTTCATTAAAAAATGAATTTAAATAAATATTTATATTTATTTTTTTAGTAATAGTTCTTATTCATGTGGCATAACGTTTTCCATGTAAAATATAATCCTTCCTTTATTCTCGTTTTCTATCTTTTTGTATTCCTTTTTGTGGAAGGATGAATATTAGTAGCCTTATAAATTGAGTGATTCATGGGTCCATTTTCCATATTTTTTATTTAATTCACCATATGAACAAAATGATTTTCATACCCCATGTATTTATCAACTTAGATAATCAAAGTATGGAGTTCCCAAAGATTATTCTCTCCATTTCTCAAATAAAATTCATAATGAAATCATATAACCATTATGTAGTGAGGATATAATGAGATATTTGTACATCTCATTGAGTATCTTAGTAATCAAGATTTCCATGTGCTCAATATAGCCAATCATCTTGACTATATGAGCCTTAGCTGGCCCCATCTCTCCAAAATTGCATATGAATAATGCAATAGAGATATCATATCTTTCTTTTTTCCTTTTATTGTTAAATATCATGATGGCAATACATTATGATATATGCATCCATTTCATTAGGTTGTTTCATGATATCACAATATATGGAAGATAAAATGAAATGTTGTAAATATATGGAAATATCCTTATTTTTAATGTTTAGAGATACATATTTCTCACTTCCCTGTTTAGCAAAGGACACAAGAGTTAGGAGTTTTATCACATATAATTTTCCCTTATGTAATATTATAATAAAAAACACCGATATCATTACTTGAAATTTATGTTTGTGATAATTTTATACTTCTGTAGAATGGAACAGAGTTATATTATTGATGTAATGTGACTTTACATTTAAATAATAAATAATAATAGAATTTTAGTACTTAATTTTTATTAAAAAAATCATTATATGAATTTTAAATTTATTAATCTCCCATTATTTTGTCGAAAACCCAATATTCCACAATATTTGTTTTTGAATATCCAGCTGCATGGTCATCCTAGTGAAAAGGATTGACTTTTCCCTTCTTGTAACCCAAGATAGGGATTAGTTAATTTCTCAATGGAATTTAGGTAGGTGCGTCTTTTACAAATATATTAACACATAGCTCCTTGATATGTTGAGTAGAGACCCCAATATTGAGATCAAGGTATTACATTTCTTCAATAGTTTCCTCCATATTTACAATAACTCTTGTGAAGGATGCTGATCTTGATATGAATTTAGTTAACTCTACCCTAAACCATATTTATAAATCCCCCTTAAATGGTAGTTTCAAAATTAGGGTTGGATCAAACACTATAATACAGAGGATTTATTCAATATTTTGTAACTGACGGTTATACTGACTAAATATTTTAATCCAAGTATCTTTTCATTATGCACAATTTTCAAGATTTACCTTACTGAATTCTTTGTTAATATTAACGGTATTTTACTTATGTTATTAACCATGTCTTAGATAAAATTTATGCATAGTCCATTTTTTTCATTTCCATCTTGTATTGTTGATAATTTATTTATTAAATGATTGAAATAAATAATCCACTAATAATTAACCATCAAAGTTTCTGAAATAAAATAATAAAGTTGTATGATCTTGAGTTTTTTTTTAATTTTTAGATTATCTAGAGGAAGATAAAAAACCCTCAACCATAAGGGAGAAAAACCTTGAACTATAACTAGTTTGTTCTACATCATCCCATTTTTTCACTTTTGTATTTCCTTGATTGGTTTAATCTCAGGTATGAAGTTGAAATACCTCCACTTTCCAGGAAGATCTATTCCTTACATAAGCATTACTTACAAGTATGTGAGGGGAAAAAAATAATTTATTAAGGGTACTACAAAAAATAAACCATGGGCATGCATGAGGAGGGTATGATACACATGCCATTATTAAATTTAATAATAATAAATTTATGAAACCATTCAATTAAATATGCTTGGTATTATCTCATGATCACCCACATAAATAAAACACATATAAATTTTCAATCCAGATATAATATAGTTTATTTCATTCTTTAATAAAGATAAAATACCTTGAAATAATCTTACGAAATAATTGATTAGTAAATTAATTCCATATATCTTATTTCCATCCAAACCATCCTCAAAATTTACATCATCCTCAATTTTAAAGTAAGAAAACATGTTAATTTTATTTAATAATAATAAAGTGAACTTGTGAACTTATAGGGAAAATCATTTACCCATCCAAACTAATCAAAATGGTCTTTTTACTTGGTACTCACAGGGAGTCCAACATAAATTCTTTTTAATGTAATTACAAGGCATGGACAATTAATAAATAAAACATGAACACATATAAATTACGTGTTCTATAATGTTATTAATTCGTTTTGAGTTCACTATAATTAAAGACCATACACAACTTATAAATCATAATTTAATACATAAATTAATTTAATATATATTTAATAGGCCTAACATACAGTGTGTACTATCAATAAATGACATACAAACACGTGTTAAATATATTTAATTATAACATCAATTTTCTATTTGCATCAAATGAGTCAAAATATTAACATCACATTACTTGGTGTGTAATTGGGATAAATTCCATGTATTGTTTTCTACATAGTTCATGACACATGCCTCATAACTAGGCATGTTTTTCTTCTAGAGATGTGTATGTTGTACATGGCACATGCGCCAGCAACACACCATGTGATGTCAAAGTTTTCTTGTATGTCGTGTTCAAGCATAATTGATCAACATAAAATGTCTATTTAATGTATTTTATGTGTAATTATTAAATCATGACTTGTATTTATCACATATTTCCCAAGTGTATTAAACATAGGTATACGACATGTTCTAATGGACTACATTCCATTTTGTCTTATGTTACCTTGATAGAATCCAAAGCACATCCAAATAGAGACTTAAAATAATATTTAGATAAATATAACTGGTTCTTAGAAATATAGTTGGGAACAAATAAAGAGAACATAATATTTCAATGTTTTAATATAAATAATGACAGATTTAGAAATAAAAACTAACAAAAAATTAATATCATCCATCAATTATTAATAAATATTTAGAAATTAATTATATGACCACTCTAATACCAATTAAAGGTTATAAGTGTAATGAAAGAACCTATTAGGATGTAGCCAACCCATATTATTATCAAAATCAAAGTATAATAAATTTTTTAACTAAAAAATAACATCCCAACCAACAAAATTGAATAGAAGATTAATTTATTACGACAAAGAAACTAAGAAAACATGATCATCACATATAATTTTTAATTAATTCAATTGGATACAGAAATAACTGAAATTGAATTTATTTCATTATTAATGAATCAACAGATAACTTCTTAACATTATATCATGGGGGTAGGGGATTAAAGTGTATAATCCCTCTAGAGGTGATCCACACATGCTCCGTGAACCTCTGAACATCACCATAGAAAACCTTAGGTGATAAAAACAAGATTTTGAAGATGGAAATATTCATCAACGATCACCACAGAAATAGATTTAGGTAGAAAAGAGTTTTTTAACATTATATTCATGAGATATTAGTGGAAGAGGATCACTATATGATATTGAAAACATTCTTTAGGAAAATATTTCTAGGTCCTGAGGGACTCCTCTATAAACTTCCACTGTGCACAATATGATTATGTTTATAAATGAAATAATTTATTTTATATATAATAAGGGATTGAAAAATAATAATTTCACCTAGGCCCTTATTACTTATTGAAATACCTAGAAAACCAAATTTCTAAAATAATAATAATATTATTATTCACTTGGAATGCACCAAATTCACGGAAAAAATAAATTTTATATTTCGTGCATAAATAAGTCAATTATTATTCAAATAATATTTAATATGTCTTTTCAAATCATCCCATTAACACCATTTACACCTCATCAATATTTATTGGAACCTAAATATTGATTATTTATTTAAATTAATAAATATCACACCATTATTTTCTAATGAATAAATAAATAATATATTCACTAAAATAGAGAATAATATTTATAAAATATCAAAGTCATATATATATTCTCTCAAATAACCTAAGAATAAATATTTTATATTAATCATATATGAATAATTATTAATCTCAGTATGTGAATAGTATTTATTCAACATGATAAATTAATATAAAATTTATCAGAGGTTCATAATATACTTAGTTTGTGCCCCTTTAGGTTTCATTCACAATATCATTAGATTGTTACACTTAAAGTCCATGATTATTTTCTAGAAACATGAAAAGATACCCATATATAAATAAGTAAAATTTCAAAATTTCAATAACCCCATATAATTTCATGACCTGTCCCCTGAGGCACGTGCCATAACTACCCCAGGCCTGCCTCCTAATGGATAGGGGCTGGTGACTAGCGCTGAACCCATTATCCAGTAATTGGGAGGTATTTTTTGAGTGCCTATATGAATGCACACCCACAAATCCAACCCAAAATGCTAAAAATTAAACAAGAATGCCACAAAGACAACCACTGAGTGTAAAAGTAAAAAACTGGAAGTAAAGGGAGCTGGAATACAAGCCCCAAAAAAAGACAAGTAAAAGCAATTGAACTCTGTCTGTGGTAAACCCTTCCTAAAGAGTAGGTCAATGGGGTGACTCCTGAAGTCATAGAAGTATGCCTCATCTGTGAGATCTCACTTGGTACCACATGTTGATGGACAACCAAGGTCTCTATCAAAGTGTCTATCATCTTCACAAGACACAACAACTGCGGGAGGAACCCGCGTGTGGGTGAGTAACACAATACATAGTAAATACCTCAAAACAAAAAGATAATACCACAAAGGAATGTATGTACAAAGTAGACTACCAAATAGGTACACAAAGTGTAGCCTCTAGGAAGTATAGTCGAGAGATAGAGTCACTAGAGTCATATCAAAAAAGTATAACCAAATGTAAGGAAATAAAGACTATATGTTTTAATACTGAACATCTTTTACTATCGAGGGACTCATCCCCAATGAGTCACCCTAGTGTTCTAGGACACAACTATTAGCTCGTCTGCTTGGCCATTAAGGTCTGCTCATCTATTATTCCACTGAGTTCTACTTGTCTGCTAGGACACTAAGGTATGGTTGTATACTAGGCCACTGAGGTCTACTCATCTAATGGGCCACTCAGGTCTTCTCATCTATTATGCCACTGAGGATCGATCGTATGCTGGTCCACTATGGTCTGTTGTTCTTCTGAGTCACTCTGGTCTGCTCTTCTGCTGGGCCACTAAGGTCCGCTCAATTCACCCTTTTAGCACCCTTGATTCTAAGAGAATATACTTTTCAATCCATCAGTTTTATTTCAAATTCCATGAAAACACACATGGATTATTTCAAAAGGACGATGTTATCACTATGGTCCTGACGTGACCAATGGTTCATCAATCGGATGCATGGTTTGGAAATTATGTATATTTTACTAAAAAGTGGCTGGTTGGGTCTGTGTCTAGTCCAACCCAGTTGAACCAAACCTACATGACCCGGCTTGGGGTTCACTAACCTAACCCAAATCTGACCTTGCCTAGGGCGGCCTAGGGAGGCACGTCTTCTCTAGCCTGGCCTGCCGCTACTGCTTGGTTCGGTCTCCATCGGACGGTGTGATGTCAACATCCCCTCTACATCACGCGACTGACCGCCTCCCCCGAACACGATCCCATGGGCCACATGCCCTCACAGACCTATAGCCAAGCTATAGGTCATCCAATATGACATGATGTCGTGTTTTCACACCACTATAGACCACTAGTCGTGGCCTCCACCACTACGGTGCACGTGACCTCTAACACGCTACTGTCGACATGTGTCATCGCCTACACCTACGCGCCAATGGTTTCTTCCACGGGCCACCAGACTTGCTCTGATGGTTTCTTCTAGGGGCCACTGGGCGTTCTTTGGTGGCGTCTTCCATGGGCCACTAGACATGATCCTATGGTCCATTCTTCAACCCGGTGGGTGTTCTGGAGTCCCCGAATCATTTTGTCACTTATTGTGGGCTCTAATTCATCTTATCGTTGATCTAGGGTTTCAGTCATGCTCAGAACCTCCTATAAAAGTCTGACTCTAAAATTTTGGTTTATCGGTGAAGAACACAAGGAGGAGGAGAGATCACAAGGAACCCCCAAAGCAACGAATGTTGTCCCTATTCGTTTGGTCTTTGTTCATAACATTTGAAAAGGGGAAGATATTGAAACATTATTAAGTCATATCTCCCGTTATTTAATCCCAACAAAAGAGTTCTCAAACCCGCAAGAATGATCAAACCATGGATCAACATGTTAGTGGGTTGATCTGTATTCATCATTTATAAGGAAATAACAGGGAAGGAAAATCAAATAAAAAGGATCTCCTTACCTCAATGTTGGATCATTCGATGGAAATTTTTGGTGTAGCATCATCATCGCCCATCGTTCTTTGATCCTCAATCTTTCATTGGGGGTGATTCATTTTTTGTCACTCACCAACACAAATACTCTAGAGGTTATGAGTAATCCTAGATATTTTTCCCATGACCCTATATTTGCATAATAAATTAAAAGGAGGAAACGTGTTTCAATGTTTTTATTATGATGAGTCTCTATATCATTTCACTATTTCATTTATGAAATAGCTTTTCTATTACACTTTATTTTCAAATTCATTATTGTATTTCATTTATGAAATGAAACATCCAATGTGACGTTGCATCTTAGCGAAACAATTTTGAATAAAATAAAATTTTATGATTATTTTATTCTTCTATAAAACTCCTAAAAATAAACTATTCCCATGTCCCGCATAGGTCGAGGATAGTTCCTTTCATATGCAATGTTGTAATTCCAAATGTAATGGTTCCCTTGTATTTTTAATCCAGGAACCCATTTAGAATATTCCAAAATAGCACATGCTCTTTATTTTAAATTAACATAAATAAATTTCATATAATTATTCGGGGCTCACCGAGATACATAATTAAGTTTCTTTAGAGTTCTTGGTCTCAAAATAATCCAATAAAATAAAAAATAACTACATTGAATTTCTTGGACATTAAATTTTACCCACCATATGGAAATACATCATCATTATCCAAAACAGGAGATAACAAAAAAAATGGGGTAACGAACATAGATTTGAGCCTCCTACTCCCAAGTAGTCTAATGGAGATTCTCATGATGCCACTGAATGCATACAATAGGAATCAACCATACATGATGGACTCACTTGTGTCAGTCCTCAAACTCCTCTGGGAACTCAGAAAAGGTCATGGCATCATTGATTTCTAGCTCTCCCCACTCGATGAAATACGATGGATCATGCACATACCACCTCAGTTGTGACATGTAAAAGAAATTACGAACCTGGTGAGTCTAAGAAGGAATTGTTAGGTGGTATGCCACCTCACCAATTCTACGCAGAATTTGGAAAGGGCTGATGAATCATGGAGACAACTTGCCACCCCAGCCAAGTCTCCGCAATCCATGTATAGG
Organism: Viscum album; assembly: GCA_963277665.1. Classification (NCBI taxonomy): domain Eukaryota; kingdom Viridiplantae; phylum Streptophyta; class Magnoliopsida; order Santalales; family Viscaceae; genus Viscum; species Viscum album. The sequence goes on from OY728125.1 coordinate 584,484,422, forward strand.
TGATACTTGAAAGAACACATGGTATCCCTCCTCAAAATCCAAGGTCCTTTGTCTCATATGTTTAGAAGATTTATGTATACTCCGTATAGTCATCATCTGCTCCTAGATGACCTGCACCTTCTCAATGGTAGCCCGTTCCAACTATGGATCCATGAGTGCTGACTCCCCTAGGTCTGTCCTGAAAAACTATGATCTTCATGGTCACCCATAATGTGCCTTGTATAGTTCCATACCAATGGCGTAGTGGTACTTTTTGTTGTACGTGGACTCTTTAAAAGGTATATGGTCTTCCTAACTATGACCGAAGTCCAAGATTCAAGCATGAAGAATGTCCTCTAAAACATGGATAGTCTTCTACATCCATCCATCTAACTGCAGGTGGAAAGATGTGATCAAGCATAGATGATTCCCAAAAACCACATATAATCCCTTCCATAACCAAGATGTAAAGAGTTTGTCTCGATCTGAGACTATCATCAATGGGACTCTATGTAGTCGAACTATCTTATGAATGTAGAGGTGTCTTAAGATCTCTAATGTACCCTTCTCTCGGATGGGTAGGGTGCTAGAAAACATGGTCAGTTGGTCCATGATAACCCATATGGTATCTTGACCCATGGAAATATGTTGTAAACATATCAAGAAGTCAATCAGGATACCATATGAATTCCACTCTGGAACCTCGAGTGTCTAAGACAAGCAAGCTGGATCCTGATGCTCTGCCTTCACTTGCTGAAAAATGAGGCATGAAGAAACGACATCTGCAACAACCATCTTTATCCCCAACCACTATTACTAATATCATTGATCTTGTTAAATATTTTCCTCTATTGGAATCACTACAAAGGGGAGGTGTTGAACTCCCTCAGAATCTCCTCAAGAAATGCCACTGGTACAATGGCGTACCCTTTGAAAATGATGACATGTTCCTCATCTATCGAATATCCATCAGGGGCTGGACAACTGAGCACTTCAGGTAACAAAGTCGATATCCCCAAGTTGTGTCTCCCTAAATATCTGTAATAGTGGGGGAGTAAAAAACATCGATGGAATATAGGTTTCCCTATCTCCATCCAGGAATGATATCGACATCATGGATAACTATTCCAATTCCTCACTCAGAAACCACAACCCGGTTCTCTTGAAGATTTTATCTACCACCACATTCCCCTTTATAGGAGTATAGGCTATCTCAAAGTCATAATCCAATTTGATCTCAATCCACCACTGCTATTTCATGTTTAGGTCCTTCTGGGAGAAGATACACCAGAGACTTTTGTGGTTGGAGTAGATAGTAAACCGCTCTCCCATCATGTAGTTCCACCACATATTCAAAGAAAAGACCACTGATGCTTTCTCTAGGTCATGGGTGGCATAATTATGCTTATGCTACCTCAAATTATGTGAACCATTGGTGATCATTTCCTATTCTTTTATTAGGACATAACCATGTTCGGTCCATGATGTGTTGCAGAATACTACAAACCCAATGACCTCTTCTGGTAGTCTCTTGACGGGGGCACTCGTTAATCTATACCTTAGCTTCTGAAAACAGTACTGGAACTTATCTATCCACATGAAGGGCTATCCATTCCATTTAGAAGCTGATAAGGGTTCTACTACCTTGGAAAAGTAAGACACGATCCTCTAATAGTATCCAACAAAACCCAAGAAACTATGCACACCATTCATGATCTTGGGTTGCACCCAAGCAAGAACCGCCTCTATCTTTCTTGGATCCACTGCAAATACAACCTCAAAAATTACATTTCATAGAGAGTGGACCTCCCGAATCTAGAACTAACACTTCAATATATTCCCGTAAAGATAGAGATCTCATAGTGTATCCAGAACTATATATCAGTGTGTTGTGTGCTCCTCTTAGGACACCAAGTACACAAGGATGTCATCTATGAGGACCATGACGAAACGATCATGGTAAGACAAGAAGATTGTATTCATGAGTCCCATGAACACTGATGGAGAATTGGTCACACCAAAAGGCATAAAAAGAAATCATAGTTGCCATATCAACACCTGAAGGCTGTCTTCAGTACATCCTCATCCCATACACGAAGCTGATGATATCCTAATATGAGGTCTATCTTGAAGAATAATATCCCTCCCTTCATATGATCTAAGAGGTCAACAATACTTGTTAGTAGATACTGGTTCTTCACAATCACATGATTCAGGTGTGGGTAGTCCACGCACAACATCAAATTACCAACTGACTTCTTGGAAAACAATAATGGGGCTTCTCATGTTGAAGCACTAGGCCTTATAAATCCCTTCCTATGAGAATCCTCCAGTTTTACCCTCAAATAATGATGAATCTTTGGAGCCATATGATATCATGGTGTGGATATCAGTTTTATCCCATAGTATAGGTCAATTTAGAATTCAACCTATCTGTGAAGGTGTAATCCTAGAATATCCTCAGAAAATATGTCTTCATACTCGTCAACTACAATAGGAAAGTGAGAAATCTTCTCATCAACCACACCAAGGGTGATGGTATCCAACTGGTGAGTAATTTATTGCACCCTTATCTGAGAAATTTCATCATGTTCAGAAAACTTCCCCTTTGTCTAGTAATGGAAAAATATTCACCCATCTCTATGGACATGCTGTACTCTACGACTAAAATAATCAATATGATCATGAACTATAGATAACCAATCCATACCCAGAATGACGTAGTAAGGCCTCTTCTTCTCTTCTAGATGATAACAGCCAAAGTGCTCACCTCTAAGAGTAAGCTCACATAGACGACACCACTGTGTGATGGTCGAATTTCCTCCCAGTGGATTCTCTAATCGTAAGGATCGACACAAAGACACCACTATAATATCTGAGCTCTGAACAATGTCTATGAAAAAAAGAGTGACTAGAACCTGTGTCTATAAGAACTGGTGCTAAGGTGGAGTATACATAGGTCATACATCTAATTATCTCTGGGGTGCGGTGGTCATAAGCCTCCATTGCCTAAAGCTGTCCTCACACATATCCATCGGCTCCCAGACCCCGTGGTGGAGCACCTGGTGGATGTGACAAGAAATCTTAAACCTCTGTCCACCGTCTTCTTCTCTTCCTACTCCCTTTCCACATATTCCTCTGTATGGACCACCCTAGTTGACCCCCTTCCTCAGCCTCGGCGGTCCCAAGACCATCTTCTAATCATGTTCATGATGAGTAGGGAAGTCTAGAGACATGTATCCCTAACCTCTGCACAAGTAGCACACACTATTCCTCTACTCACTCCCACTTCAGTGGGGGCCTCACACTACAAATCATATGTCATTGGTATATCCACTGAAAGGCTTTATTTGATTGGGTATCTACATAAAATGCTTTCTACCCACTCCTGATGGTTCCTCCACCTAGTGTCTATCAGCATCTCTTACTACTGGCAACTACTTCTACTAGGAAGCTCTCCACGAGTATAGCTCGCTCTATCACCCCAGCCTGGGTACGGATGTTAAGAGATACTGTGGATGCCCTGATCTATTGGAATAGTCCCTACTCAAAAGCCTAATCATGGATGAATGGGTCTCGCACCATGTCTGTAGAGTAGTGTGAAAGCTCCAATAAATCTAGTTGAGTACCATTCTACTGTCTTGCTACCCTGATATAGGTGCAGTAGCTTCAGGATGCATATTGAGCAAATATTCACTCGAAATAAATCCTCCCGAAAAAGGTAGTCAAAGTTTTTCCATGTGAGGCTCGCCTCATCATACTTCTAGATCATCATGCTCCTGCATCTCCCCACATGGCCATGAAGAAGTCTCATGGCTATGATCACCATCTGGTGGAGATACATCCTCTAGAGACAAAGACTCACATTACCACATCATGTCAATCCTTAGCCACTTGGTGGTTAGAATCACCCCTAAACCTGGGAGGCCTATGTCTCTTGAACACATGTAAGGCACTAAGACTACATGAATCCTCTATCGGTAGGGCCGGTATGATCTTATGGTGAATGGGTAGTTGTAGCACTGGTGCACCACCTGATTGGCCTACCTCCTCTACTGGTCTCTGAACTGATGCCTCATCACTAGGCGTACAATCCTTACAGTCATGCATCAAGATCATGGCTGGCTATTTGTGTGGTGGAATATTGAGACATATCAAAATGAAACATAGTCATTAGATTATACCTAGTGAGCTGACTCTGACTCAAGAAGAACATGAGAACACCCTCGATTCCTATATGATATATGAAACTTGTGTTTTCATGTACCAAGTTGAAAAGTAGGACTCATGGTCCTGGTGTATGGATGCGTAGGCCATCACACCAACACTGGACTCCCCGATTTTGAAAATAAAACTCAAATCATTTAAAACTATTGCCTCAAACAACCACAGACTCTTGGCCTTTAAGGCAGAACAGACCACCTATGATAACACTTTTTCACGACTTGCACAATAGGGCCCATACTGTGACTGCCCCAAGCCTTCCTCTTGATGGCTAGAGGATGGTGAGTAGCACTGAAGGCATTATCCCATAAGTGGTAGGTATTTTCTGAGTACCTATACACACGCACACACACACATCCAACCCACAAAGCTGAAAATTAGACAAGCATGCCACAATGTCAACAACTAAGAGAAAACATACAAAACTGGAAGTAAAGGGGTCCAAAATAAAATCCCAACTAAAATACAAGTACAGGATCTTGAGGTCAACATGTGGTAATCCCTACCTAAAGGGTAGGTGAAAATGTTTCCACGAAAAGTCATAGAAGTACGCATCGTCTATCCAATCTCACTAGGCACCACTTGGTGTTGGACCAGCAATGTCTTTGTCGAAACGTCTATCGTCTGCACAGGGCACAACACGTGCATGTAGATCTCGTAAAGGGGTGAGTAACACAATACACAATAAGGACCCCAAAATAAAATGTTAATATCTCAAAGGAATTCATGCACAATGTAGACTACCAAAGAGTTACACGAAGCGTGTCCAATAAGAAGTACAATAGAGAGAGAGAGAGAGAGAGTCACTAGAGTCATCTCACACGAGTATAACCTAATGTATATGATGAAAGACTATCATTCGTAATTCTAAACATATTGTACTGTCTAGGGACTCATACCTGGTGAGTCACTGTGATCTGCTAGTCCACTGTGGTCTACTCGTCTGCTAGGCCACTGAGGTCCTCTCATCTGCTGGGCCACAAAGGTTCACTCCTCTATTGGGCAACTCTGGTCTACTCATCTACTAGTCTTCTCATATCTAATTCTCTAATGGGACGTTAAATTCCACTCATCTACTAGGACACTAAGATCCAATCATATGTTGGTCCACTAAGGTCCTCTCGATTTTTTCCTATAGCGTTCTTGATTTTGGGAGAATCTACTCCTTAAGCCATTGGTCATATTTCAACTTCCAAGAAAAATCACATGGATTATGTCAAAAGGACCATATCATACTTAGGTTAATAATGCCGCAAATGTCTAAAAAATTAGATGCATAAATTGGATGTTATGATTTTTTTGTTGAAAAGTGGCTGGTTGGGTCCATGACAGCCTATCTTCTCGAGCTTGACCTGCCGCTACGGGCCGGTTCAGTCTCCACCCGATGCGAAGGTGGCCACATCCTCTCTACGTCACGGGGATGAAATCTTGTAGGCCATGTCCCCTATACACAGTCTTGTAGATCGCATTCCCCTACAGACCGTGGCCCTGTCACGAGTCATATGGCCGGACGTGGTGCCATACTTTTGCACTACTGCAGTCTTCTAACCGCGACCTCCACTGTTGTGGCGTGCCGCCAGTTTCTTATACAACCTACCAGACATTCTCTGGAGGTACATTAATTGTCCAGGAGTGCGTTTTGGAGTCCTTGGATCATCTTGTCACATGTTTTGGGCTCAAAATCATCTTCTCGTTGATCCGAGGGTCCGGTCATGCTTGGAACCTCCCTGAAAAGATCGACCTGACAACATGGGTCTGTCAGAGAAGAACTCGAGGAGGAGAGATCACAAGGAACTCCTAATGCGAAAAATGTTGACCTCGTTTGTTTTTCCTTCATTCATCACATTAGAAAAAGGGATGGCTTAAAAAAAATATTAAGTCATATCACCTTTCTCTGATCCCCACAAGAGTTCCCAAACCTGCATGAACATTCGACCCACAAATCAACTTGTTAGTGGGTTGATCTATGTTCATCATTCATAAAGAATGAACGGGGAAGGTAAAATCGGTTTGAAAAGAACCCCTTACCTAGATGATAGACCTTTTGATGGTGATGTTCATAGTAGCACTATAATTTCCCATAGTTCCTTGATCCTCAATCCATTATTGGAGGGGATTTGTTGATTGTCTCTCGCCAACGCAAATACTCTATATTTTCTGAGTAATCCGGGATCTTTTTCCCATGACCCCGTATTTGATTAATATATTAAAATGATGGAAATGTTTCAGTGTTTCTATTAAGTTGTTTCATTTATTAAACAACATTTTTATTATGATTCAGTTTCATAGTCTTTCCGATGTATCATTTATGAAATTAAACATCCAATGTGACGTTGCATTACTGCGAAATAGTACTGGATAAAATAACTTTTTAACTTTATTTTATTCTTCCTTAAAACGCAAGAAAATATAATTTTACCCTTGACCTATGATGTTAAATGTTAGGTACTATCCTAGGTAATTTAATTGTTCCAAATGCAACAGTCCCCTCAGATTTTTAATTCAGGCACCATTTTAGAATCTTTGAAAACAGTGCATGCATGTTAATTTTTATAAAATTAAATAAAGTTAAAAAAATTATTCTAGGATCATTGGGTCTTATAATAAAGTGTTGTTTTAGTGACCGGTTTCGAAATAATCCCATATAATACAAAATTGTATGGAATATCTAGTACATTACATTTAAACATAAACTACTTAATATAATCTTATTATCACGATATCTCTAATCATAAAGGCTGCATATTTTTTCCATCGACCTATGTGTTTCATGTGTCTTTATTTTACTTAAAAGAAATAATATTTTTGATATAACTCTTTGGGAATAGACATCATTATATAGATCCTTTTCCATTAAAAGTCTTCAGATATCACCTTTTACAAAAATAGGAAGGGAAAATTCCTTCATTTCATTATTCATTAATGCAATATCACTCAAGGAATACCCATTGTATTTACCTATTAGAGAGAATATGTTATCATTTTTTTCATCAAAACATCAATTTTTTTGGATCATGATATGAATTGATAATAATATTAAAGTATGAAGGCCATTACAGATGTTTGTAGATAGGAATATCCATTAAAAAATATAAATAAAAATTTTATACTGGATGTTTTTGGTTTTATAATATCTTCCCTTGAAAATTACTAGGGGCATACAACCTGAGAATGTGTCTCCCTATATTATGAGTCCCAATCCATAATATATTGTATAATTTTTGTCCCATACAATTATTTAATCCAACAATATAAAATAAATTTATGAATACAATCGTGACACTTCTAGTTTCTCTTCCTTGTGGGGAGCTGCTATGACCTTTTAGTTTGACAGTTACACTTATGGAATTTTTACAAACTATATCACATAGAAACATAATCATGAAGTGATAATATATTTATTAATAATAAAATACAATCAATATAGGTAATCATAATGTATATAGAAGTTTTTTTGGGCACCAAGTCCAACATAAACAACTAATAAGATCATTTTATATTAAAATACAAATTTTTCTCTAAAATTTATATTTTATGTGCTATGAATTTTTATTTATACCAAATAGGTATACTATTGTTAAATTATGAAAAATATATTATTTGTATGAATAATATATTAACACCAATCATAAATTTATCGGAAATAAAAATAGTAATATTTAATGTTCAAAAAAATTATTTTACTTTAAAAATAGTTTTAATTATATTTTATGTTTCTATTTAATAGTAGAATTGATAAATTTTAAAATATTTACGTTAAAAAATAAACTTAAGATATTATATTTATCATAAAAATATCATCTTGTGAGGATTTTTTAGGGTTTTTTTAGAAAAAAATGAAATTTATTTGAAAAATAAAACATTACTATTTTTTTTACAAATATCGTGCCTTTTATGACATTGTTAGGATGTAAGAATGATATAAAATTTAATGAAACACTTTTTCTGATTTTTTTATAAGTATAAATATATATATAAAATATTAAATTTATTTTATTAACCTATATTAAACCTTAAGTTATATTTTTCCCAAAAATTGTTTTAAATGCTTAATACATCTATTATTTTAGAATTAATTTTTATTTCTTTTAATAATTTAACTTATTAAAATTTATTTCATATATGGAATCATAAGGTTAAATTTATTAATTAATTTCCTTTTTATTTTTATGAATAAAAAAATTCTCTCAACTAAAAATTAGTTATCATTTTAAAATCCAAAATGACAAAAGGGTTAAAAGAAAGGGTAAAAGACCAAAATCATACTAAAATAATGTATAGAAATTATTTTCGAGGTTTTTTTTAAAAATCTAATTATCCCATATCCATCATTTTATAATTTTGGAGCCACATTCCTTGAATAGTGCCCCTCTTTTAACAAAAGTGCCACTCCTCTAACTTGTAAAAGGATCCCTTCACCACCCTATTTATTGGCATACCAAAATCCCATTAATTCAACTAAAAAATATCGAAATACATCCCAAAATATACTATTAAATTCCTAGATATTTTGGCCTCTTCAATGGACCATCCCTCAATTTATTAATCCTATTTTGAAAGGAGTTATTAGAATGGGTAAGGTAAAAATTACAAAATTACTCTTTTTCATTTATACTTATTTAAGGATTATTATTCCACCTCAACTATATTATACCATAATAAAATAATAACATAAATATAATTATTATATTAATGTTTAATTATATTTATGTAATAATAAATATATTCTTTCATCCCTTGTCCTTAGAAAACTGAAAGCTTTATATTTGTGTATGTGCAGACTACTACCTCCATGAACGACGTGTATTATTTTTAATCACATACTTACATGTAAGGTTAAAAGAAAAATTTAATTAATAAATATGATATTTATTAGAAGATTAATATAACTAAATGAAAATTTAATTTCTACCTTCATTCTATTCTATGTAAAATAAAAAGGTTGTTCTTGGTTATGTGGAGACCACTACCTCCATGGAACAATGGAGGTAATTTTTCATGACTACCCTTCTTGGATAATTAAAAGAATGTATTTAATTAGATAAAATTATTTTTATGACATGATTAAGGTTATTTTTAAGTTATATAAATATGTAAATCATTATTAATATAATAACTTTTTCTTTTAAAAAAATTCCAAAACAAGCTCAACCCCAATTAATTCTTTACAGATCACTACTAAAACATCCATGGAATGAAATTTGAAATTTATAAATCAATATTTATTATCTTTTAAAATAAATTGAATAATATATAAATTAAGGAATTGGAATCATATAATGGGGATTATCATCAACATTTTACAGCATGTGAGAAACAATGAAAATCGCTAAAATGGAATGATGAAGATAAAATATAAATATATAATAAATATATAATAAATTATTATAATTGGTGAATATATAGATTAATATAAATGTATATGGGTTTTAAATATCTTATTAATATTTTTTTATTAAAAATAATGTTAAATCACCTTTATATAAATTAAGACCAAATTTAAGGGATTTTTTACTCAACTTCTTTTCAAGACTCTTATTTGTTACTCATTGACTATGGTTTAATAATATTGTTTTACCTTATCCTATATCAATATAATATATCATTTAATATTTATTTTTATATGAATTATATTTTCACAAAAAAATACATATTTTTTGATAAATTTATTTCCTCACAGAATTTGATAATGTTAAGAATAATTCCTATCCTCGCCAAATGAGAACTTTTATTCGATATCCATATTCACTCTTTCCATATATTTTATACTTTATTATTTTTCAATATAAAAATTAATAATTTATCGATATCTTAAAATTTATTTGTACCACTTTTCAAGTGGAATATTTATCATGATTTTTGTTATTGTAGGTTTCAATAAATGTTTTTAATATTGAAAAGTGTTTTCCTTTCATGGTCAGAAATTTTATTTCCCAAAAAAAATTAATTTGGAAAAATTTATATATTTTTGATGGATTTAGAGAGACTAATTTTTAAATAATTTTTCAAAAATTAATCATGATTACTTTTAAAAAATGATCTTTTTAAAAGTGACTCCAAACTACCTCTCTTAACAGTGATGATAAGAAATGTTTTCTAAAGAATGTTTTATGTTTTTATAAAAAATTAATCATTATTTATATTGGATATATATTTTATGGAATCATATTTTTTGAATCACCTTAATTATTTTATGAAATAGTCATTTTGGCTGATTTAATTATTGGTATCATCTGATTTAATTTATGAGTTCATTTTATGCAATATCGTTTCAGAAATGTTACAAATCCCATTTTATTTCCATGGGTTCTTTATGATTTCTAATGACTTATTATGATATAAATATGTTTGGATGTTTATGGGTGGGGTCCTATATTACCATCCTATACATTGGAAAATGTTTTTTTTTTGGAGAAAATGGATCATGGACATTCTTGGATTTGTTCACAACATAAAGGTGGGACCTTCTTGGATATGATCACAGCTTAAAGGGTGAGACAAATTTAATATGATCACAATTTGAGTATAAATTATAGTTATATTTGTGACCCAATTCCTTATTATTCTATGATTCCATGAAATTCTATATTTTTATGAAATATGGCTATAATTATGTTCCATGGATCTTATTTATTATCTCATTCTTCCACACTCTTATAAAATGGTATATGTTAGTTTATTTGAGATTACATGTCTTTCTATCATGAATTACCGATATATATATCTATTCCATGTTTCTTTTAATTATATATTTCTCTAATGTTAATGTTTTATCACAATATTATGTTCTTACATTTGATGGCATGATGATAAGTTTTAACCGTACAGATAATCTGAGATAACTCTTTGTTATGTTTCAATTACCCATGTTATAAAGATGATTATAGTGTATGTGAATTCTAGAAGGGAGTCTACTATGAATCAATTATAGAGAAATGTTCAACAATACTAGAAAATATGTTTCTTATATACTTGATCCTTAATGTCCCCAAATCACCAGTTCACAGGATTGTGAGATTATTCATTAGTTATAGTGTATAAATTTTGAAAATAATGTAAAATGAAGATATTTTTGTTGTGTTTCTATAGTAGGTATTAAATCAAGGTTTTGTTAACATTAAGGATTATAATGAGGGAAATTTAGTGAAATACCTATGCATAAGTCTATGTATAGGATAATAATAATAAATATTAGTAAAGTATATGGTGTGTGGGTTTTAGGAAATTTCATCCCTATTTGGTTACAAACTAGTGGATACAAGCTCTAGAATAGATGCACCTAGGGGTAATAACCTTTGAAATTATGGTTGAGTTTTAACTTGATCTTCACCGGGTACATGATAAAGTGTCCTAACTACAAAGTTGGTTTGAATCTTTTGGACGATATTCTTTGGTAATTTGTATACTCTCTATAAAATATTATGAAGTATTTGAGAACATTTTAAAGTTACTATTGGGTAACCTAATAAAAAATATAAAATGAATAATATAGATTTAATATTATAAAATTACAAGTTATGGTTCTTATGTAATTTATGATTCTTTCCTTTTAAGTGAATAGTTTATATTTTTATAAGATTTTTGCTTAAATGTTTCGTATCTTTTACTTTCATTTATTTATGTAATGACCAGAATAAGAACAAACTGAGTTAAAAATGCGATCGGTGAGAAATGTGGTGATTGTTCCAATGAAAAACCAAGTAGGATAGCAGTAGTCATACACAAATATTATGGTGATTATCATTAAACACTCCTAGGATTTGAATAATTACATAAGCCACATTGTGATCCTGAATTCACTAATAAAGATCCAAATTTTTATTCAGTCTTTTATGTATCGATGAACACCCTCCTATAGTGGGTCTTCAAACACACTAATTAATGAGTTATGTATTAACAAAAAAGGGAACATATTTTTTATTCTATAGTCATTCAACCATGAGAAGGTTATTGTAGTTGTTTATTATATGGTAGGTGAGGCTGACCAATGATGGACTCCAATTAAGCATATAAATATAAAGTAAGAAGTTGATTTAATGGGATGGGAAGAGTTAAAGAAAATATTATTCATTAAATAATTTCCTCAAACTCTTCATATGAAAATAGAGTTGGAATACTTAGAACTAAAATACAAATAGGATGAATCCATTATAAAATATGATTCTAACATCACGACAGTCATAAGGTATTCCACTATTTTTAATAATTAAAATAAAATAAATATTAATCAATTATTAAGTGTCCAAAACCCATGTATTAGGATATCATTAGCCTAAAAATAATTTAATAGCTATGTAAAAATTGTTGTATGTACACTTAATGTGTAGATGAAAGTTGGAGACTCTCATTACCCCATGGATATAAGGACATGAAAAATAAAATGGTGTTCCATGGGAACATAGATGAAAATATCATCGTGGAAATAAATATCAATCACATACAAGACAAATAATGTAGGAGGAACCACCAATGAAATTTCCCAAAAAGAACAAATTTTTTTTAAGGATGGTTAGGTTATCCATCATGCTCATTATTTCCAATTAGGGAAAAAAATATATAATCAATGTAATAGAGAAGAAGGTAGTATTGACTAATTCTCATACAACTCTCCAGTTCTTGAAATTCATGGTTTCTAGGTATTATATGAACCAATAACCCAATAAAATGATTATGGAAATAATCAATGTTTTCAACCTCATAATAGAATGGAATAATAGGAGGAGTATATAATCCTAACTGTTGTAGTGGATCACAAAAATGAAGTGGATAATGGTACACACATAATTTCCTCTAGAACTATGGATGTTTTTTCAGATTAAAGCTATACCCACTAATTTATATGTATATTTCTTTTTAAAATTCAACAAACCACTAACATAATTTTTAGATAATAAATTATAGATAAAAACTCACGGGGGTGTGATAATTACATCTCATGTCTACCAGTCCTCTCTGATTAAATCATAGATGATTTTGTTTCCAGAAAATATTATAACTAATAATTTGGCTGAATTTAATTTGATTTGAGGAATGGATTTACTCTCTTTATATCGACCTAATATTAATTTTTTTGGACAGAGAGGTCATATTAAATTTCCCAAATCATCATGTGAACATTTATTAGTGAATGTTTAACTATGAAACATCTATGGAAACTACTTCAATATATGGGTTTTAATACCCAACCATGAGGGGTATTTGGATAAAATAGTTACAAAAAACCTAGAATTAGATATATTCCTTTTGTGAAATATTATATTGATTTATTTCCAATGGAATTTCCTAGTTTTTTCCTAGATCATGAGTTTGAGTTTTTAATTAAAGTCATACCAGGTTCCTTGATAATATCAAAGACTCTTTATAAAATATCTCTAATTTAATTTGATGAATTTAATAAAAACTATAATAAAATAGAAAAGGGTTTAATATGCCTGATTTTTTCTCAATGGGGTGCATTGGACCTCTTTTTTAAACAAAAGGATGGGTTAATATACTTTATATTGATTATCACGAGGTCAAGAAAATAACAATCAAGAATAAATATCCTCTACCCCCATATTGATGAAATATTTGATCCACTCATAGGATCTCAATAACAATAAAATACTGACCTTATATATAGATATCATTAATTAAGGGTCAAAAGCGAGGATATTTCCAAGATATATTTTCATTTTAAGAATAAAAACTATGAATCTATTATGAATCTATTAAGACTTAAAAATTATCTAAATTTCATTATGGATATGATGAATAGAGTATTTAGATATTACCTCAACAAATTTGTGGTATCCTCTATTGGTGATATGATCATATATTTTATGTGTAAGTAAGAACATGAAGTGTATTTGAGGACTGTTCTAAATATCTTATAAATGTAGAAATTATATGTCAAGTCCACCAAGTGTGAATTATGGCTAAAAAATGTATCTTTCATGGATTATGTAATCATAATAAAGTGTATATATATTGATATATATATATATATATATAATGTGTCTAAAAAATGGAATAGACCAACCACTATGATAAAAATATGAATTTCTCTTGGATTAGCTAGTTACTATTAATGATTTGTGAGAAATTTATCATGATTTTCCAATCCTTTATCAATGTTTACCCATAAAAAAGTGTATTTACATGGAATAGAATAATGCAAGGTAGCTTTAAGGATATTAAGAAGATATTGGTCACTATATTTATACTTATATTAAACTATAATGGGAATGGGTTTTTAATATATAGTGATGCTTCAAATAAGGTCCTAGGATGTGTCCTCATAAAAAATTATAAGGTAATTAATTACGCCTCACATAAATTAAAAACTCATGGGAAATGTTTTTTATGAATGATTTGGATATGGAGGTAGTGATCATTAAATTAAATATTTGGTTTTATTATCTATATAGTGAGAAGTGTGATTATCTATATTGACCACATGATCTTGAAATATATATTCACATAGAAGAATTTGAACATGTTCTGAAGTAGATTCTTGAAATTGATCAAATATTATGATGAATCAATACATTAACACTTAGGGAATGAAAACAAAGTGACTAATGATTTGAAGAGGAAATTTCATGATACTTTATTCAAGATGAATGATGAAAAATACTGAATAATAATGGATTTTCAAAGGATAAATCACAAAGTCATAATGGAAGGGGTCAAATCCTATATTTCAAAAATTATTTCTCAAACTTCCATTCACAAGAAGTTTAGAGAATCTTAGAATGATAATATGAATATACCAAAAGGGTAATGAATAATTTAGAGATAAAATTTGATAAAGATAGACCTATATGATTTGGAACATGAATATGTGTTCTATAAAAACATTGATTAAATAGATAAATTTTTAATGTTGAATATATCTCTCCTTATTCATTCATCCTGAAAGAATGAATATTTATAGTGATCAAAAGTAAAAATTTTACTCATATAACCAGAAGAGGGAGATTGTAAAACATGTATCTTGATTCTTTGTATACAATCAAGTTAATTATGAATGATATAAATCAGATGGAATGATGTAACCATTATGGATATTAGTTTCAAAATTGGAAAATATCACAATTTACATTTCTATAGGTATACCTAAGATATATAAAGGTTATATTTACATTTGAGTTGTAGTCGATCACCTTAAGAAGTTAGTGTAATTTATTAAGATAATATAAGACTTATCACTTGATGAAATTAGAAAGATATACAGAAGGGAATTTGTAATGATCCATGGAATACTACTCTGTAACACCCCGATATTTGAAGAGATATATTATTTTTAATTTCTTTGATGTCTTATATTATACACTACACCAAGATTAGCTTGTACTATAAGCAACACCGTATTATCTTGCAGTATACGCAACACTATTCTTGGATCATGTTACACACAATTTCAAGTTCGTTTTGTGGAAATTATTCTACGCAAAATTAACTATAGATTTTGTTTGATGTATAAATGAAATAATTTTTGATCATGTTATACATAACACTAAACAGAGCTTTCACTACATGCAACCCTAACTTGTCTTGCATTACATGCAATCAAGACATTCTTTGATAGCATTTGTAGTACGCAATACCAAGTTTCACTAATCGAGATATTATTATAATATTATTATGAACTAACTGTTATGAATAGTAATACCCACTTTTTGAAATGTTATAAATTTTATCTTTCAAAAAGGACTTTATTTTTGGATTCGGTATATCAAAATTAGCCTAGAGTGAATTTTTGGTATTTTTCTGAAAACTTTCAATTTTTGATGAATAGTAAAAACACTGGGAAACTATTTAAAAACAAACCTATTATTTAAATTTATTTTAGGTCAAAATTTATACATAATACTTATATAAGTTCAATTTAAATCATTTGATTCATTTTATAATAATTTTAGATATATAAAAATTTTATTGAACTTTTCACCGTTTTTTACCCACCTCCTAGGAGAATTTGAAAATTTACATAAATCATAATTTTACCACTTTTGTGAGTGAAATTTCAAAAATCCGTGAGACACAGTTAATATAAATGAGTAAAATGTTGTTCAATAAGTTAAAAATAATTTTTTGTGAATAGTATCTTTTTACTTTTATTTACCAGGTTAAAAGTAAATAGGGTAATTAAGGGTAAAAATGATATAATTATTACCCTAGAACATGTCCTAATTCTATTGGATAAGTGTAATTCGGACAAAAACAACCTTAGGAATAAAATATTACCCTTTAGGTCCACTTGGATTAGATTTGGACACTTATTATTATTTTATTTAAAGAAGAGTTAAAATAGTTAAAATCAATGTTTAATAACTAAAACATTTTTAATATAGGATTATACATAAGATAAATTAGACTATAAATATTCATTAGAAAGATAAAAATATTTCCAAAATAATGGTATTTTATTTATAATTTTTAGATATTAAATAATTTAATTTGTTTATTAACCATAGAGTGTAAGAAAAAAAGGAGACACAGTAAAAGTTAAATTATATAACATAGAGTTAAATCTAAATGATAAGGTAAAAATAGTAAACTAAACTTGTCTAAAACCTATTAGCTGATAGAATTTTGACCAATCCCCACTTTAGATTTGAAATAAATCAATTTGGAGCTATTATAAACTGAATATGACTTTATTATAAAATAATATTTTATGTTTTTACAAAGGTGCCCCTCTCATCCCTTATAAAAAGGGCACCCCTTCCCTCTTCTCTTCACACCCTTTTGAGCCATGAATCTCGAAAAAACCCTGAAAATTACTCTTCTCAACCTCTCTATTTATATCATAGAGGTTCTGGTCTTCTTAAAAGACCAACTCTAGTGCCCTTAAAAGAAGTTTAAAGGAGGTGCGTCGAGGAAGAGATAATATCTTCTACCGACTCATTCAAGTTTATTTCTTCTTATACATCCTCTTATTTAGTTGTTTCATTATAAAGTAATTACATAAGTATTACTTATATACTGATATATTATTATAAATATTAAATAACCCTATTTCACCTTCTATCCATCCTACAGAAAATGAAATCACCGCGCGTGCATACGTACGAAATACCATCTCCACGCCGTGGTGTAATCATTTTTTCCACCACCACCTTAGTTGGATGGGTATAATGGTGTAAATAATAACTATATATGATTATTATAACATAATACTGATTCTATGATATTATATCATCCCCTCAAATTCCATTCAATAAATATGGTAATGATATCATCACTCATGCATACATACGAATTACCATCTCCACGACGCGATGCGATTCATTTTCCATGTTAACAATTCATGAATGATTATAAAGTATATATAATAAGTAATCATGAAATATATGACATAATAATGCAACTAGATTTCCGTATATATATGTATGTCATCTACTTAATTCCATTCAATTCAATATGGAAACGAAAAACAACATTCATGAGTACATACGGCCTACCATCTCCATGAGCGGTGTATTTATTTCCATTTATCGATCTATTATATATATGTATATTGTGAATATATATTATATATAAATCATGTTTTATAATCTGGAATTAATTAATCATGATCTAAGTAATCATATTAATAATTACAAGTCAAAACATAGAAGATAAATGAAATGATTTTACCCAAAACGCTGCTTTAACATGGAATTGACAAATGAACGGATAATATAAAGTCGTAAGTGAATAATATATGATATCATAAATATTATTTGGTTATGTTAAAAGTTAATAATATGTTCAAACCCACCATACAGGAGTCTCAAACACAAACTGATGAAATTGGACATAAGGCAAGGGATAATTATTCCAATATCATTCTTATCCGAGATTTTTTATTCATAAGTATTTACTAGGGTTATATTTATTATCCATGTCCATATGATATCAAAATGTTTTCATAAAATGTTTAATTTTCTTCCATGTATGTTTAAAATCATTTTACCCATTTGTTACTTTTTGTAACGCCCCGACCCCAACTACCCAGAGTCGGTGCATTACTTCGTAACATTGGCATGATCACAAAAGATGAAGTCTCGAAATACCGATTAGTTTAGTAGCCTTGGAAACACTAGATACATTCATAAATGTTACATTACATCACAAAGTGAAAAACTATAATAACATAGTCTCCATAGTCCACACTTCTATCCTCTTCAGACTATCCCTACAGGTCATTCATAAAATACTTCCTCACATCCTGGAAAATATTAAAACATTGAAAGGGGTGAGCTCGGATGCTCAGTAAGGTTAACAATATAGCGGAAGATTTCATAAATAAACATTAACATTTAAGGCAATGTATAACTAAAACAAAAGCCTTTTAAGCTTGAACTTCAACATAATATGGAAAAAGTAAAATGAGATAATGCCATTCACTTCTTCACATGGATATTCTATTGGTCGAATAATCAAATGTAATATCAATAACCACTTTAATAATTATGGAATGCATAATGCTAGACTATCATAACCACGTAACCAAGGCCTCGTGCCAAGACCAAAAATAAGATTTTGTCAAGGCCCCGTGCCAAGACACTAGTTTGTCTCATGAGACCTGCCGATGAAATTTTTTAGAAGATACTTACGTTTAAAATTTCTTAAATATACTCTAGTGTTTTTCTTAAAACATTATGCAAGCTTCTGAAAACAAAATAACTAATTCTGAGACTTCTTGACTAATTACAGGCCATGATGGGTCCACGCCCAATCCCTTCCTGTCTACCACACTCGAGAGTCAGGTTTTCTAAAAACATTTTTAAGCTTGCGTTAAATACGTATACGTTTGCACTGGATTTTCATATATTTGATAGAAATATCTCTTTTTTTAAATCATTTAAAAATCACATAATTATAAATTAAAACCTTTTGAATAAACGTAAAAGTCAAAGGGGTTTATACACAGTATAAAAGAAAGTTTTGTATAAAACCAAATATGCCTCAATGAAAGGGGATTGAGACGAAGTCCTTAAAAAGATCATTTTTTTAAATAAAGTACATATATAATGTGTATTCACTATAAGTACACATAAGTAATGTAAAAATACAATATAGGACATAATAATATCATGACATAATTTGAAAGTAAGAGATTAACCCAAAAAATGAAAATTGGGTTAAGAAATTCCCTTACCTCGTGTCTGACTTGACTCAACCGTTCTTTAACCTCCTGAATAATAAACTAGAGTTAATATATACCTTATTAAGAACAATTTCTAATTTCATTATCCTTTTTATATCACTTATTACAACGTTATGAACATTATGTAATTATTTAAGTTAATAACGGTCGTTTTGTCAATCTTTGGTACTTGAGTCAAAAATAAACTTCCTATAATTACAAGTTGTTCATGTGGTGAAATATCCATTATATCCATAATTATATTCATGATGTAGATATCATATATATCATATATAAAGTATATACATTCATTCATAATGTCACGTATCATTTAGAGGTAATAAATGAAATGCACCGTTCATGGAGACGGTAAGCCGTACGTACGCATGAACGCTACTTTCATTTCTATTTCGTATTTAATGGAATGAAATAATAATGATATAAATTTATAATATAATTAAAGTATAATATAGTGTATAATACCATTTAATCCATCCTTTATACATCCCACATATGGCATTAACAAATCAAATCACTTTGAGGGGGCGGTAGTCCGCACTTCCTAAAATGAAATTATCGCGTTTTACCCATAATGGAAATCATAAAGTATGCCATAAATGAGAAATACAGAAGCATAATTAAAATATAAACACATTATATATCATATATAAATATATTTACATCTTAATGGCCACCTTTGAAGGTGTTATATGAGTGTTGAACAATCATCGTCTCGTGAGGCAGAAATTCGCCATCCACAAAAATCGTGTGTTATTTAACCATTAGATGTAGGTGTGTGTAAGTGTAGCTAGAATACTTCTTATAAAAACATTCTAGTTTATTGAGGATACTGGTGTTGTTACAAAAGTAATGAATAAAAAGAGTTTAGGGGGTTGGAGAAGAAAAATAAAACAAAACAACATTAGAGAAGACATTACCTCAAAATCGGGTAACTCTTTTTGATTTGAGCCAAAGGCTTCCTTGAGAAGAGTTCTGCCCAAAGTGAGGCTTCTAGGAGTAATAGGGGGAAGTTGGGAGAGTATTTGGGCAGATTTTGGCCGAGACAAATGGCTTGATGGTGTGAATAAGGTGGGAGAGGTGGGGGCCTTTTATAAGTGGAGAGGAGGGGCTCTTTTGGAAAGATTGAAATGTTACATTATTACACAATGCTTTTCGGATTCTAAAGGTCCCAAGATGATATATTTCGTGGCTAACGTGATAAGATTTCAAAATCTACCAATACAATAGTCTTTGGACAAGTGTAAGCCTTGGAATTTTCATTATCTTTTCATTTTATTAAAATAATGAGGTCATCGCTGCATCATAATGATGTCATAAATAATTTAATTTATTTAATGTCTAAAAATTATAAAAAAAAGACTATGATGTAGAAAATATTTTTAGCTTTCTAATGAATATTTATAGTCAAAATTCGGACTTGTGTAACCCCACTTAAAAACTGTTTTAGTAAAATAACTCATGTTTGTGTCAATTTAATTTTAACATTAAATAAATATATATTAATGTCATTTTCCAACTAAAGTGGCTCCCTGGGGTCCCCAAGTTGACCCATGGGTTGACTTGGTCGGCCATGACTCATCCAATAGGAGTAGGACAAGTGTCATGCTCATCTCATATTATTAAAACATTATTTATACCTTAAACTACACTAATTACCTCTAATCGCGATTAAGAACTTAAAAGTTACTATTCACCAAAAAATTATTTTAATCTCATTGAACCAAATTTTACTTTTTAATGACAACCATGTATGTCGGATTTTTGAAAATCAAATCACAGAAGTGATAATATTTCATTTAAACGAAAAATCTGTTATTTAACTACCACTTAGTTGTTTCACTATTCATCAAAAATTGAAGTTTTTCAGAACAAGGCCAAAATTTCACCCTAAGCTATAATTGATATTACGAATTCAAAAATGATGTCTATTTTACAAAATTCCAAACATATAAGTTTCATTAATTAATTTTATAATTAATTCCCGCAGTTACGACAAATAGCGTGTTTTTAAGAAACAATTTATATCAAAAGATTGGCAATTGTTTATGTCCAATTTCAATGTTAAATTAATTCTAATGGCCACCATTGGATAAAATGGTAAAAATATATTCTAATTATACCTTAAAAACACTAAATAGTATAATTTATCACAATAAATTATTTTGATTAAAAAGTTGTTTTAAGTATTTTTCACTATTCATAAAAAATTAGAAGTTCTCAGAATAATACCAAAAATTCAACATAGGCTAATTTCAATATTCCGAATCCAAAAATGAAGTCCATATTGAAATATAAAATTCTTATAATTTTAAAAAGTGGTTATTACTATTCATAACAGCTACTTTGATTAGTCGCGGTGTTTTAGAACTCGAAGTTGCGTACAATGCAAGCTATTGCATTATTGAATGAGAAGCGTATCGTGAAAGCTCGGGGAGTTACATTCTCCCCTCCTTCAATAAATTGCGTCCTCACAATTTGAAATTTTTCTCTGAAAATAAATGGTTGAAAAGAGAAAATACCTTTGAGGAAAACCCACATCGGAAATAAGGTTAATAAATATATAACATTAAAAGAAAGAAAGAAAAGTACAAAGGTCACCCGATATAGCCCATTATAGGATTATATGAAAATATGGATATAGAGGAGAAACAAACCATCAAGGTCTGATAGAGAGTTATAGAAAACAGGATTAGGAGAAAGTTTAAACACAAGAAAATCACAAACTTGTGATTGGTTAAACGGTCATTGAATCCCCAGTTGGAAATGTTAACCGACAGCATTTTTGTTTTAAGTTACCTTTAATAATGTTGAGGAATTTATTTAGGAGATTTACTAAGAACGTAAGGGAATATACATACTTGTTATGTATACTTTCATTCGTTAATAAATTTTTACCACAAACCCAACTTTTACTCCAAATGGTAACGAAACTCAAAAATATTCTATTTATCCTAATTGTATAAGGTTCCAAATGTTAACACATACCATTTAGATTAGTAAAACTATTTTGTAATAACCAGGGACTTCCTGTAGGCTAGTGGTAGGAAATAAAGGCTTGTCGTACTATGGTTGTGGGTTCGATTCCTGCAGCTTTGTCCGACACGACGGGTTATTCCCCACCCTGCAGGTTGTCCTTTTCCTAAAACTATAGTATTATAATATTCAAAAATAATCTTCAGAAATGATTTAACCTTAAACAATACTATCCATGGTTCAACTTAATTCATTCCAACCTTAATAGTTATCCAAAATACCTCCGTCCAGACTTTCTCTAAAAGGTCTCTAAATTCCGAAATCAATTGTAACATCAGATTCCCCAAACAAAGAAAAGTTTCTCTTATTGTCACATACTAAAAATATGATTACCTTAATCATATTAAAACCTTACTGAAATCAAAAAGTACTGCAGTACAATCTTTATATATATCACATTATTCTTATAACCAGAATATAATCCTTGAGTCCAAAAGTACCAATACATTAATTATTCTGCTTCAACTGTAGTCACAGCATAAGATTGGCCTTGATCCCTTGGCCTTTTCTAAGGTAAGTTTCCTTGAGGCTTAGGACATTCATTTGCATAATTCCCCATTTCCCTACAATGGTAGCATTCAACTTTGACATCCTCTTTCTTTCCCTTGCAATCACGAGCCTGGTGACCCTTTTCTCCAAATTTATAACAAACTCCCATTCCTTTTAGGCACGTACCAGGGTGATTCTTCCCACAATTATCACATAATGGAAAATCCTTATTTCCATTTTTCCCTTTATCTGTCTCTTGTTCCACCATTCTCTTCTTCTCTTGCTTTACTTTGTTGTCATAAGACCTAGAGAATTCCTTTTCTGTCTTGATAGCACACGAGACAATATCTTCGTATGATGAGAAGGATTGTGATACTAAAGATTGACGGAGAAATGGTTTTAACCCATCAAAGAAATGATCAATCTTACTCTTTGGGTTACGTATATAATCGGCAGCATGCCTCGCTAACCTTGTAAAGTTAGCCTCATACTTTGCGACATTCTCATCCTCCTTCTGCCTCAGACTTAGAAATTGCCTTTCCATATCTGCTCGATGGTCACGAGGAAAGTATTTTTCTAAGAAAAGCTCTTTGAACTCCCTCTAGTCCATATTCGATACGTCATCATCTTCCTTTGTGTTTTGAATCAGCGACCACCACTGATCGGCATCTCCAGTGAGGCAGTAAACTTCCATGAAAACCTTCTCCCTTTCACTACTCCCCAAGGCATGGAATATTTTCTCTAAGGAATTTATCCATTGCTCAGCTACTATAGGATTTGTACTCCTATTGAAGGTTGGTGTTTGTTGCCTCATGAAGCGGTCTAACATTGATCCTCCACGTTGTGGATCAGGGTGCTCCATACGAGTAAGGTTATTATTCATAACCTGAGTTAGTTGTCCCAGTATGGTAATAAGTTGATCAACACCAGTTGTATCTCTAGATCCACAATAATTATCTTGAGCAGGAGGGCAATCCCTACACGGAGTGCGTGCATTGATACGGTTTCCATTCCTTCCACCAGGCGCCATTTCTAATCAATGGCATAAACTATATTAGTTTATAAATCAAAATACATAATTCCATACTTGTAAGATACTTAACATAAATTGAACTATTTATGGATATAATCTATAAAAATGTTTTCTTTGAGGAAGTATATACTCATAACCCTTCATAGTGGTTTATAATGAAAATGAGAATTATCTAAAGCATATCCCCCGAGAGTGTCATAACCAAGAGTGCAACAAGGCCCGTTGTCGTGCACCAGTTCCCGTTCGAGTCTAGCTCAAAGCGGTGTTTTCGGGTATTACCCCTAGGTACATCTGTGCCAGAGCCGCCTCTACTTGCTCGTATCTAGACAGGGATGTATTGCTTGGAAAACTCACAAAATCTCTACAATAACAAAATTTTAGGAAGTTCTTCTATACTAATACTCAAAGTCTATCTTCGGGCTACGTTCTCTAATCAGAGTTTATCTAAATCTAGCTTCCAAGGTTAGTACTAAACTGCCTCTGATACCAACTGTAACGCCCTGACCCCAGCTACCCAGAGTCGGTGCATTACTTCGTAACATTGGCATGATCACAAAAGATCAAGTCTTGAAAGACCGATTAGTTTAGTAGCCTTGGAAACACTAGATAAATTCATAAATGTTACATTACATCACAAAGTGAAAAACTATAATAACATAGTCTACATAGTCCACACTTCTATCCTCTTCGGACTATCCCTGCAGGTCATTAATAAAATACTTCCTCACATCCTGGAAAATATTAAAACATTGAAAGGGGTGACCTCGGATGCTCAGTAAGGTTAACAATATAGCAAAAGATTTCATAAATAAACATTAACATTTAAGGCAATGTATAACTAAAACAAAAGCCTTTTAAGCTTGAACTTCAACATAATATGGCACATGTAAAATGAGATAATGCCATTCACTTCTTCACATGGATATTCTACTGGTCGAATAATCACATGCAATATCAATAACCACTTTCATAATGATGTAATGCATAATTCCAGACTATCATAACCACGTATCCAAGGCCTCGTGCCAAGACCAAAAATAAGATTTTGTCAAGGCCTCGTGCCAAGACACTAGTTTGTCTCATGAGACCTACCGATGCAATTTTTTAGAAGATACATACGTTTAAAATTTCTTAAATATACTCCAGTGTTTTTCTTAAAACATTATGCAAACTTCTGAAAACAAAATAACTAATTCTGAGACTGCTCGACTAATTACAGGCCATGATGGGTCCACGCCCAATCCCTTCCTGACTACCACACTCGAGAGTCAGGTTTTCTGAAAACATTTTTAAGCTTGCGTTAAATGCGTATACGTTTGCACTGGATTTTCATATATTTGATAGAAATATCTCTTTTTTCAAATCATTTAAAAATCACATAATTATAAAATAAAACCTTTTGAATAAACGTAAAAGTCAAAGGGGTTTATACACCGTATAAAAGAAAGTTTTGTATAAAACCAATTATGCTTCAATGAAAGGGGATTGAGACAAAGTCCTTAAAAAGATAATTTTTTTAAATAAAGTAAATCTATAATGTGTATTCACTATAAGTACACATAAATATAGTAAAATTACAATATAGGACATAATAATATCATGACATAATTTGAAAGTAGGAGATTAACCCAAAGAATGAAAATTGGGTTAAGAAATTCCCTTACCTCGTGTCTGACATGACTCAACCGTTATTTAACCTCCTGAATAATAAACTAGAGTTAATATATACCTTATTAAGAACCATTTTTAATTTCATTATCCATTTTATATCACTTATTACAACTTTATGAACATTATGTAATTATTTAAGTTAATAACGGTCGTTTTGTCGATCTTTGGTACTTGAGTCAAAAATAAACTTCCTATAATTACAAGTTGTTCATGTGGTGAAATATCCATTATATCCAGAATTATATTAATGATGTTGATATCATATATATCATATATAAGGTATATACATTCATTCATAATGTCACGTAACATTTAGAGGTAATAAATGAAATGCACCGTTCATGGAGACGGTAAGCCGTACGTACGCATGAACGCTACTTTCATTTCTATTTCATATTTAATGGAATGAAATCATAGTGATATAAATTTATAATATAATTACAGTATAATATAGTGTATAATACCATTTAATCCATCCTTTATATATCCCACATATGGCATTAACGATTCAAATCACTTTGAGGGGGCGGTAGTCCGCACTTCCTAAAATGAAATTATCGCGTTTTACCCATAATGGAAATCATAAAGTATGCCATAAATGAGAAATACAGAAGCATAAGTAAAACATAAACACATTATATATAATATATAAATATAGTGACATATTAATGGCCACCTTTGAAGGTGTTATATGAGTGTTGAACAATCATCGTTTCGTGAGGCAGAAATTCTCCATCCACAGAAACCGTATGTTCTTTAACCATTAGATGTAGGTGTGTGTAAGTGTAGCTCGAATCCTTCTTATAACAACATACTAGTATATTTAGGATACTGGTGTTGTTACAAAAGTAATGAATAAAAAGATTTTAGGGGGTTGGAGAAGAAAAATAAAACAAAACAACATTAGAGAAGACATTACCTCAAAATCGGGTTACTCTTTTTGATTTGAGCCAAAGGCTTCCTTGAGAAGCGTTCTGACCAAAGTGAGTCTTCTAGGAGTAAGAGGGGGAAGTTGGGAGAGTATTTGGGCAGAGGTTGGCCGAGCCAAATGGCTTGAAGGTGTGAATAAGGTGGGAGAGGTGGGGGCCTTTTATAAGTGGAGAGGAGGGGCTCTTTTGGAAAGATTGAAATGTTACATTATTACACAATGCTTTTCGGATACTAAAGGTCCCAAACTTATATAATTCGTGGCTAAGGTGATAAGGGTTCGAAAGCTACCCATCCAATAGTATTTGGACAAGTGTAAGCCTTGGAGTTTTCATTATCTTTTCATTTTATTAAAATAATGAGGTCATCACTGCATCATAATGATGTCATAAATAATTTAATTTATTTAATGACTAAAAATTATAAAAAAATACTATTATGTAGGAAATCTTTTTATCTTTATAATGAATATTTATAGTCAAAATTTGGACTTGTGTAACCCCACTTAAAAACTGTTTTAGTAAAATAATTCATGTTTGTGTCAATTTAATTTTAACATTAAATAAATATATATTAATGTCATTTTCCAACTAAAGTGGCTCCATGGGGTCCCCAAGTTGACCCATGGGTTGTCTTGGTCTGCAATTTCCCATACAATAGGAGTAGGACAAGTATCATGCTCATCTCATTTTATTAAAACATTATTTGTACCATTAACTACACTAATTACCTCTAATCGCGATTAAGAACTTAAAAGTTACTATTCACCAAAAAATTATTTTAATCTTATTGAACCATATTTTACTTCTTAATGAAAACCATGTATGTCGGATTTTTGAAAATCAAATCACAGAAGAGGTAATATTTCATTTAAACGAAAAACCAGTTATTTAACTACCACTTAGTGGTTTCACTATTCATCAAAAATTGATGTTTTTCAGAACAAGGCCAAAATTTCACCCTAAGCTATAATTGATATTACCAATTCAAAAATGATGTCTATTTTAAAAAATTCCAAAAATATAAGTTTCATTAATTAATTTTATAATTAATTCCCACAGTAACGACAAATAGCGTGTTTTTAAGAAACAATTTATATGAAAAGATTGGCAATTGTTTATGTCCAATTTCAATGTTAAATTAATTCTAATGACCACCATTGGATAAAATGGTAAAAATATATTCTAATTATACCTTAAAAACACTAAATAGTATAATTTATCACAATAAATTATTTTGATTAAAAAGTTGTTTTAAGTATTTTTCACTATTCATAAAAAATTATAAGTTCTCAGAAAAATACCAAAAATTCAACATAGGCTAATTTCGATATTCCGAATCCAAAAATGAAGTCCACTTTGAAATATAAAATTTTGATAATTTTAAAAAGTGGTTATTACTATTCATAACGGCTACTTTGATTAGTCGCGGTGTTTTAGAACTCGAAGTTGCGTACAATGCAAGCTATTACATTATTGAATGAGAAGCGTATCGTGAAAGCTCGGGGTGTTTCACTCTTACCACATCATATGGAAGGAATATTTCTTTTGTTTACCATACGAGGTACTTTTTTACTTTTCCGGAAAACGTACGAGAAGAATGTTTTTTTAACTTATACGGCATGAATAGATTTTTATAGTTTTATAACACCATATTTTCATGAAGATTACTATACAAGATTTAATGACTATTTTCAAAAAAATCTTTTTCTTTTAAAATTCAATGTCTTTTTGTGAAAAGAAAATGATTTTGAAGAAGGAAGGATATTTTCCTCAAGAATTCATTTCAAGTGTTTTATCAAAACAATTTTCCATATAAGATGGAATTATTTAATATGTGTATGTTTCAAGTATAATTTCTCTATGATTTACATGGTTTCACTTTTATTATTATAAAATTATATCCATTTTTTTGTATGGATTATGTTATGATGGGATGCTATTTATGAAACCCATTTTATACTTTGGGTAATGATGAATGATTTATGTTCATGTTGTGGCACAAGTAATAATGATTTCATTATGAGATGGGTGGGACCTATATCTCACTCCAATTCATTGGGTAAATATTTATATCTCATGTGATAGAATTGGTTGGAATGGTAATTTAATCTGGTTCAGTGATACAGAACTGAAATGAGGAGTGAACCCGATTCAGAAAGAGACATTGTACACTAAGATGGTATTGGCTGCAATTCCTTGGCTACTATGAAAATAATATCATGTGCTTAATGGTTTGACATAATTAAATGTCTTATTCCCATGCTATTTTATCATGATTAATGTTCTTTTATGACTTATTCCCTACGTACTGCCAAGATTTATTTCACAACTCAAGATTTTGATGTGTAAACTTTATGTTCATGTTTTGAAGTTCAAATGTATATGGTTTGTTTTATTTTCTCCATGCATACCCTTACTGAGAATTTGAGCTCACCCTTTATATATTTTATTTTCCCCAGGATATAAAGAAAGGTTTTAGGTAAGAAAACAAAAGGGGAAGATCTTTATGGGAGATGTTGAAGATCTTTCACCATGATTAGAAGATTATGTTTCGAGTTTCCAAAGACACTAAACTATTAAGGTCCTTGTATGTTTGTTTTTGTTATGTATTAAGTATTCCTCAAAAGTAATGTAATGTCCACGTACGTCAAGTTTTGGGTCTCTACAGTTGGTATCAGAGAAATGCTTTAGTTAACCATTGGAAAATAAGATGCAAAAACTTTAGTGATATCCCTATAGATATTTCTAAAATATGTCTAGGGATGACCCTAGGGTTAAGTATATGTATAGGTTATAGTCCTAGAATTACGGTAACAATATTAGAAATGACCCTAAGGTGTTATATATTGAAGGTACTCCCCCTTTATTATGTTGTTTTCCATAGAATAATTTTTTCCTCTCACACTATTCATTTTGGGTTTTAGACGATGGATGGAACCCGAAGGAACCATGTTGATCAATGTAATGGAAAATGAAATGATTGTCCTCTTAAAAAAACCAATGTTATGGGAGATAGAGTGAAAATATTATTGCTATATTTATACAAGCTATGAATCATTCTGGACTTCCAAATGAGCAGAGAAGGGAACAATATTCTATTGAATCCTTTACGAGGCAACGACCACCTTCTTTTAGTGGGTCTTCTGATCCACTTATTGCTAAACAAAGGATCAATACCATTGAAAAGATATTTTTCATACTTCCCAGTTTGGAACATGAAAAATTAATTCTGGATATTTACCATTTATAAGGTGAAGCATATCAATGGTGGACTCTAATTAAGAATACGAGGCCCTGAGTTGAAGTTGAATCCATGGAATGGGATGAGTTCAAGAACTTATTTTTCAATATGTAATTCCCTCATATTCTTCTAACAAAGATAGAAAAGGATTTCCTTGAGATTAAGCAAAAGGATGAAGAATCTGTTGGTATATACGAAGAGAATTTTACAAGGCTTGCAAGGTATGCATATGACTTTATCATCCAACCTGAAAGTAAAGTTGATCAATTCTCCAGTGGCTTAAAACCATCTATTCGAAGGGAATTATCTATAAGATACTTCAGTAGCTATGATGAAATTGTGTGTTGTGCTATCAAGGTAGAAATGAAAGTTGGTGTTTCATATCCATCTCATGGTTTTGACAAGAAACGAAAGATGAAGTTCAAGGAGAAATATTAGAATAATGGTGAAAAGAATATGAATGTTTCTTTATGCTCAAAGTGTAGAAAGAAGAATAGTGGAGATTGTATTAAAGGGACTAGAAATTTTTTTATGTTTTTAAAAGAAGGTCATCAAGAAGGTGAGTGTCGAAGTAATGGAAAAAGGGTTGCTAATGATGTGAATAAAGAAAAGACTACAGATAACGCACCACCAACACTTCAATGCTTCAAGTGCAAGGAAATGGGGAATTATGCTAATCAATGCTCTAATCCAAGGGTTAATGATTATCAACATGAGAAACCTCTTAATGAAAAGGATAAAGGGAAGTCACATGTGCCCACTATTTATGATTTTGAGTATGACAATGATGATGTGTAATGATTAAGTGTTTATGTAATGGGATTTCAAAATAGTACCATGGAATCTCATTTATGGCATCATGGAATTTTAAACTATCTATGTATTGGTTTTCAATAATTATATTGTACCGGTAACCATGAAAAATTATTGAAATATTTTTGGAAAGAAGATGATATGAGCATAATAAAGCGATAAATATAAAAATGAAATGAGCTCATGACTGATATAAGGGCAAAGTTATATCATGGTTTGAGTATATATAAATTTTGAGATTTTGGTATGTGGAAAGTGTTTAATTTTGATAGCATTCATGTTTTAACTAAGGGTCAATGAGTATTCATTTATCAAGAGAATATATGATTAAGGTATTCAAATGTTTTTTATTTGACCAACAAGGTTTATCGTATGATATATGGGGGATAAATAATGGTATTCACATGCTCGGCAGATGACATTTTTAGAAATTGATTTCTTTATACTATGAGATTGGACAGAAGTATCTTGGATAAGCCTGAAGATTGGTATAGATTATATTGGACATAAGTCAGTATTTTTTAAGTCTAGACCTTTTTTTGATACTATTTATGGAATGTTATAATAATGTAGTTTTAGAAAAGGACAACCTGCATGATGAGCGACAACCCATTGCTTCAGACAAGGCTATGGGAATCGAACCCACAACCAACGTGTGATAGCCCTTTATCACCTACCACTGGCCTACAAGAAGTCCCTAGTTAGTAGAAACTAGTTTTATTATATTAATAAGTGTGATATATGAAGTATAAGTCCATTTTATGAACCATATATGATTAATCTCACTATAGATGGACTTATGTATTTTTGAAAACATTTTCTAACCTTTTGTTTGAGATGGATGGAATGACCCATAATTCTATCACATGATCTACTAACACTTCACGAATGAAAAATTAAACTTCATTTCTTTAAGATATAAGGTAATAATTGTCCATGGAATGACCAACGGTGAGATTGTACCAAAATCAAGAAAGTATTTCTTCTAATTACAATATCTCCAACTTTTGGGAAATGATATTGAAAACCAAAAATGTTCTACTAGTGCCCTTATATCTGATGAATTAGATGGTACCTTATATCATCACAAATTTATGGATTTGTGGTTGTTTTATTTTTCATAGCCATGTACTCTACCACTCTTTATCAGAAGTTGATGGTTATATTTCTCTTCCATATCCATATTTCCACCTATGTTGTCCTTTGTGGAAACCCAGTTCTGAGTTACTTTGGGTGACTTTTATGATTATATCTTCCCTGTTTAAAATGAAGTTTTAGTATTAATTTTTACGATGTGGGTTTCTATGAAAGAAATTTTCAAGTAGTAAACCATTTATAACCCTGATGAATTTTGAGGGCAAAATTCATTTTAAGGGGGGTAGAATGTAACACCCCGAGATTTTATGAGATATATTACTTTTAATTTATTTGATGTCTTCTATTATACACTACACCAAGATTAGCTTGTACTATATGCAACACCTTATTATCTTGCAGTATACACAACACTATTCTTGGCTTACGTTACACACAATTTCAAGTTCGTTTGGTGGAAATTATTCTATGCAACATTAAGTATAGATTTTGTTTAATGTATAAATGAAATTAGTTTTGATTATGTTATACACAACACAAAATTGAGCTTTCACTACACGTAGCCCTAACATGGCATGCATTACATGCAATAAAGACCTTTTTCGATAGCGTGTGTAGTACGCAATACCAAGTTTCAGTAAATGAGATATTATTATAATATTATTATGAACTAGCCGTTATGAAAAGTAATACCCACTTTTTAAAATTTTATAAATTTTATCTTTCAAAATGGATTTCATTTTTGGATTCAGAATATCAAAATTAGCCTATGGTGAATTTTTGGAATTTTTCTGAAAACATTCAATTTTTGATGAATAGTGAAAACACTCGGTTAGTATTTAAAAACCATCCTTTTATTTAAATAATTATTTATTTTATTTAAATTTATTTTAGGTCAAAATTGATACATAATACCTATATAAGTTCATTGTAATTCATTTTAGTCATTTTATAATAATTTTAGATATATAAAAATTTTATTGAACTTTTCACCGTCTTTTACCCACATTCTAGGAGAATTTGAAAATGTACATAAAAATTAATTTTACCACTTCTTTGAGTGGAATTTAGAAAATCCGAGAGACACAGTTAATATCAAGGAGTAAAATGTGTTTCAATAAGATAATGTTTTTGGTGAATAGTATCTTTTTACTTTTATTTTCCACAGTTAAAAGTATATAGGGTAATTAAGGGTAAAATGATAATATTACTACCCTAACACATGTCATAATTTTATTGGATAAGTGTAATTAGACCAAAAAAACCTTAGGAAAAAAATATTACCCTTTAGGTCCACTTGGATTAGATTAGGACACTTATTATTATTTTATTTAAAGAAGAGTTAAAATAGTTAAAATCAATGTTTAATAACTAAAAAAATTTTAATATAGGGTTATACAGAATATAAATTAGACTATAAATATTAATTAGAATGATAAATATATTTTCAAAATAATGGTATTTTATTTATAATTTTTAGACATTAAATAATTTAATTTATTTATGACACGATGATGATGCAGTAATTACATTATTAGTGAAATATTAACATAATTGATGTTATAAATACCCAAATAAATGAAATTTGATACTTTTTATAAATTCCAATAATTTTATAGGTCACTATGACATGTTTTTAGTGATTTAATTAACTATTTTTTAACTAATCATGTTGTTATGATTTTCAAAAAAATCAATTACCAAATAGTGTTAAAATTGACATAAAATAGTTTTTAAAACAAATATTATATTATTAATCGTTATTATATTACTAAAAATATAAGGTTCATCCAAATGACTTAGATAAGGTTATATATATTAATAATTTACCACGTGGGGTTTGTTTGGCTTGTTATTGTAAGTTTATTAACCATATAGTGTAAGAATACAAGAAGACAAGGTAAAAGTTAAATTATTTAACTTAGAGGTAAATCTAAATGATAAGGTATAATTAGTAACAAAAAATTCTATAAAACCTATTTTTTGAGAGTATTTCGACCCATACCCACTTTAGCTTCAAAATAAATTAATTTGGAGCTATTATAAACCAAATATGACTTTATTATATAATAATATTGTATGTTTTTTCAAAGGTGCCCCTCTCCTCCCTTATAAAAAGGGAACCCCTTACCTCTTCTATTCACACCCTTTTGAGCCTTGAAGCTCAGCCAAACCCTAAAAATTAATCTTATCAACATCTCTAGTTATATGATAGAGGTTCTGGTATTCTCAAAAAACGAACTCTAGTGCCCTAAGAAGAAGTTTAAAGGAGGTACGTCGAGGAAGAGGTAATCTCTTCTACAAACTCTTTCAAGTTTATTTCTTCTTCTACTTCCTTATTTTTAGTTATCTCATTAAAAAGTAATAAAATAAGTATTTATTATATACTGATATGTTATTATAAATATTAAATAACCATATTTCACATTCTATCCATCCTATGGAAAATGAAATCACCACGTGTGCGTACGTACGGAATACCGTCTCCACGCCGTGGTGTAATGAGTTTTCCACCACCACCTTACTTGGATGAGTATAATGGTGTAAAGAATAAATATATATGATTATTATAACATTACACTAATTATAAGATATTATATCATCCACTCCAATTCCATTCAATAAATATGGGAACGATATCATCGCTCATGCGTACGTACGGATTACCGTTTCCACGACGCGATGAGATTCATTTTCGATATTAACAATTAAAGAATGATTATAAAGTATATATAATAAGTAATAATGAAATATAAGACATAATAATGTAACTGGATTTATGTATATATATATGTATGTCATGTACTTAGTTCCATTCAAATTAATAAGGAATCAAAAAACAGCGTTCATGCGTACGTACGGCCTACCGTCTCCATGAGCGGTGTTTTTCTTTACATTTATCGGTATATTATATATCTATGTATATTTTGAATATATATTATATATACATCATGTTTTATAATCTGAAATTAATTAATCATGATCTATGTAATCATATTAATAATTACAAGGCAAAAAACAGATGATAAATGAAACGATTTTACCCAAAACACTACATTAACATGGAATTGACATATGAACTGATAATAAAAAGTCGTAAGTGAATCATATATGATATCATAAATATTATTATGGTTCCGTTACAAGTTAATAATATGTTTAAACCCACTATACAGGAGTCTTGGACACATACGGAAGAAATTAGACATAAGGTAAGGGATAATTATTTCAATCTTATTCTTATACGAGATTGTTTATTTGTAAGTATTTACTAGGGTTATATTTATTATCCATGTCCATATGTTATTGAATTTTTTTCATAAAATGTTTAATTTTATTCCATGTATGTTTAAAGTCATATTTAACCTTTTTTTTCTTTTACCACATAATATGGAAGGAATCATTCTTTTGTTTACCATTCGATGTACTTTTTTACTTTTCCGGAAAATGTACGAGAAGATTGTTTTTTTAACTTATACAGCATGAATGGATTTTTACGGTTTTATAACGCCTTATTTTCATGAGGCATAATCTAACAGATTTAATGACTATTTTCAACAAAATCCTTTTCTTTTAAAATTGCATGGCATTTTTCGAAAAGAAAATTATTTTGAAGAAGAAATAATATTTTCCTCAAGAATTCATTTCAAGTGTTTTATCAAAACCATTTTCCATATAAGATGGAATTATTTCATATGTGTATGTTTCAAGTATAATTTCTCTATGATTTATATAGTTTCACTTTTCTTATGATAAAATTATATCCATTTTTTTATGGATTATGTTAGGATGTGATGATGTTTATGAAACCCATTTCATACTTTGGGTAATGATGAATGATTTATGTTCATGTTGTCGCACAAGTAAGAATGATTTAATTATGATATGGGTGTGACATATATCTCCCTCCAATTTATTGGGTAATGATTTATATCTCATGAGTTAGACATGGCTGGAATGGTAAGTTAATCTGGTTCAGTGTTACAGAACTGAAACGAGGAGTGAACTCAATTCAGAATGGGACTTTATCTATTAAGATGGTCTTGGCAGCAATGCCTTAGATACTATGGAAATAATATCATGTGATTAATGGTTTTACACAATTAAATGTTTTATTCCCATTCTATTTTATCATGATTAATGTTCCTTTATGACCTATTCCTTACGTACTGCCAAGATTTATTTCACAACCCATGATTTTGATGTGTAAACTTTAAGTTCATGTTTTGAAGTTCAAATGTATATAGTTTGTTTTACATTCTCCATGCTTACCCTTACTGAGAATTTGAGATCACCCTTTATATGTTTTCTTTTCCCCAGGATATAAACAAAGGTTTTAGGTAACAAAAAAAATGGGGAAGATCTATATGAGAGATGTTGAACATATTTCACTACGATTAGAAGATTATGTTCCGAGTTTCCAAAGACATTAAACTATTACGGTCCTTGTGTGTTTGTTTTTGTTATATATTAAGTATTCTGAAAAAGTAATGTAATGTCCATGTACATCAAGTTTGGGGTCTCTACATACTCTCCATTTTATCTGATCTATATCCGAGGAATACCTTGAGGTTCTAGAGAAGTCTTCAACAATAATTAATGATATAATTGATCTTCAACACTACTTATCAACATCATAATGATATATAGTCGGAAAGAACCATTTAAAATATCAATTCTAGGCCTAAATACTATTAAATTGATATGAAATTGTGTTGAGATCAACAATCCCTCTATTAGAGTTCTCATATAACAATGATTTCCATTTTAGAATTCATATTGAATTATATGAGGATTTGTATGGGAGGAGTTAAAGTAATCAAAATTTTTAGGATGAAATTGGATAGAGTAAAGTGATAGGACTTTACTGTGACTATGAAATGATAGATAAGGTTCAAGACATTTAAATACATATGAAAGTTATTGTTTTGGTCATAAGTGTTATGCAGATAATAATTGATGGGATCTAGAGTTTGAAGTTGTTGAAAATGTGTTCCTATAGACATATATTTCGATGTTTGTTATGATATTTTTGAATTAAAGGAATATTAAACTAAGTTATATAGTCCCCTAAAGGATTCTTGATCATGTTGGGGAAATTTATTTTTTCTTATCATTCGCTTTGGAAATCTCCCAAGTACAATATGTGTTCCATGTATTACTTTTAAATAAGTGCATTCTAGACCACCTGTATGTTGTAAATTTAGAATACATGAAAATAGAACATGATCTCTCATATGTGAAAAAACAATGTATATCCAGGATTGAAGAGATAAATTATTGTGGAACAAGACCGCCCATCTAGTCAATGTTATATGGTTGACTCATAAGTTAGAGAAAGCTATGTGTTAACCTGAGGATTTAATGAGACAAAAATATTTTCATAAGTTTTGATACTAGTAATAAAATTTATCGGATATGATTATTTAATGGAGAAGAATTTAACAACCCATTATTTTAGGGAATATTCCTCCATAAAATAAATATTTTTTAAATAGGTTGTTTCTCATATAACATAAATAAAATACAAAAAAAATATTAAGATAAATATAAACATTCAAAATAATATATTTAATTAGATTATATATTTATATATAAACACATTAGGTGATATATTTATAATTAAAAATAAATATAAAGTATAATACTAATGCATTGCTGAAATTCAATTAGTGTACCTAAAAAACTAATAACAAAAGTTTGTGTCATTTTTTTTTCTAAAATTGGATTTTTATGTGATATGAATTATCATTTAAAGTAACTAAGTATATCATGGTTAAATAATGATAAAATATATACTTTATATGAATAATATACTAACACCATTGAGAAATTTATAATATATAAGAATAATATTGTTTAATATTTAGAAAAGTCATTTTCCTATAAGCAATTTTAACTATATATTATATTTCTATCTTAATATTAAATATTTAAATTTGGGATGTTTATTTTTAAAAAATGTTCATAATTTTTGGATTCATAATAACAATATTATATGTGGACTAATTTTTTATATTTTTCTAAAATACTTGATCTTTAGATGAATAGTAGAAAATACAATTTTTTACAAATACCGTGACATTTATAACATCATTTGGATGTAGATATGAATTAAAATTTTAAAAATTACTTTAATTGACCAAATTTGGAATATATAATTAAAATTTAAAATTTTAAAATATAATATTTAATATATAGACACTATATTCGTCATTTTGGAACTTAAGTTTTATTTTTTCTATAAAAGTTTTTTTGATGCATTATAAATTTATTATTTAAAATTATTTTTTATCACCTTTTGAAATTGTATCGAATAAATGGATTTAATATTTTTAATATGACTGTTTTAATTACCTAATAAGTCCCATTTTATTTTTAGGCATAAAAATAAAATACTTTGTAAAAATAAATTACTACGATAAAAAAGAAAAATGGTAAAAGGGTAAATGAAAAAGGTAAAACAACTAAATATTGATAAAGACATGCCTATAAATGACATATTGAAGTATTTATTGACCAAAACTCATCCCCTATCCATTATTTTTCTGTTTTTTATCCTCTTTCAAAAACAAAGTACCAATTACTACAAAATTACCACTCCTCTCACTTATAAAACGATCCCTTCGTCACCCCAATTTCCCTCACTCCACAAGACCATTGGTTTAAATGAAATATACTCAATTCAATAAAAAAAACTAATATACATATCTTAGAGTTTTATTTCTTCTCATATGGCTACCCATAAATGGTTTAATACAATTTTCAAAGAGTTATTTCAAGGAGTATGATACAAATTCCCGAATCACTCATTTTATTCTTTCATCTTTAAACATGATTATTCTACCAAAAATATATTACAAAATCCTAAATTAATAACATTATTATAATTATTATACTTAAGTGTGGTTATATTGGTGTAATAATCATTATCACCTTCCATTCTTTTTATTATAAAAATGAAAATGTTGATCTTTTTATACGTGCAAACTACCA
This sequence comes from Viscum album, assembly GCA_963277665.1. Taxonomy (NCBI): domain Eukaryota; kingdom Viridiplantae; phylum Streptophyta; class Magnoliopsida; order Santalales; family Viscaceae; genus Viscum; species Viscum album. The sequence goes on from OY728125.1 coordinate 584,523,067, forward strand.
CCTTGTTAAATGACATGTTTTATTTTTTATCACCTAGTTACATGAATGGTTAAAAATGAGTATTTAATGAATAAATATTAAATGACCGAAATTATTATTATTTTTAAAGGACAAATAAATTTATACCTTTTTTATATTCTATGAAAACTGAAACTGTTGTCCTTGTATACGTGTAGTCTACCGCCACAATGGAATAGAACTTTCAATTTTTTCATAACTACCCTACTTAAATGATGCTATGAATGTATTTAATGAAATAAAATTATTTTTAAAAATTGATTAAGGTTTTAGATAATATATATTAATATTTAACTTATTATTATTATAACCATTTTTTTTCAAAAAAATGACTGAAACACGCTCATTAGTGATTTCGTCTCCACAAATAATTACTAAAACACTAATGGAATGAAATTATAAATTTATAAATTATTATAAAGATTATATTAAATTAAATTGTATTATATAGGACTTATTAAATTATAATTAAATAATTGGGATAAAAATTGACATTTCAAAACATGGATGGAACAATCAAAATTGGTAACAACCAATGACGAAAAATAAACTATAACTTAATAATAAATGAGTTATAAATGATTATAATTTTTGGAATATACATAGTAATAGAAATGATTAATTCTATTAAGTAGGATATCAAGATTTTTATTATTATTACATATCAGGATAAAGTCCCTTTGGGGAAGTCGAGATAAAATTATGGTATTTTATTTACTCAACTTATTTTCTGGTGTTATAATTATTCATTTTCAGCTATAGTTATACAAGATTTTTTTCTTCTATACTATGATGATATTATATTTACTTTACTATTAATTAATATAAAATTACATTTTTACATCAAATAATATTATTTAATGTATTTATTTCATCATAAAATTTTATGATGCTAAGAATAATTCTCATCCTCTCAATATGAGATCTTTTTTTTTCATGTCCATATTCACTCATCCTACCAATGTTAACCATTTTTATTTTGATATAATTAATTTTTATTCTTAATAATATTAAAATTTATCTTTATCTCTTTGCTAATGGATGATTTATCACCATTTTTGACTGTGTTTTAAAAAATTCATTTAAGTATTTAAAATGTTTTTCCTTTCACGGTCATATATTTTATATTCCACTCCAAATTTAGTTTAGAAATAAATTATTTATTTTTAAAGGATATTTTATTTATTTTTTTAATAATTTTTGACACATTCTCTATGCTAAATTATAAATATTATGTTTTCAAAAGTGACTCATAATGTTTTTTTTATGATTATGATAATAAATGTTTTCTAAAGATTTTTTTTAATTTAAAATCCATGTTAATATTAATTTATAAATCATATATAACACCTATAATCATGTATTATGAAGCACCTTTTAAATTATATTATGAATTAATCATTGGGTGATTGGATTTTTGGTATCTTTAGATTTAATTATTGAAGTAATTTTAAGTAATATCTTTTCAGAAATGTTACAAAACCCATTATCTTTCCATGGGTTCCTTATGATATGATGAATGATTTCTTATGGAATAAATTTGTATGAATATTTATGGGTGGGGTCCTATAATACTATATAATTAATTGGATATGGTTTTATATTTCATGAGACAATGGAGCACATACATACTTGGATTTTTTTACAATATAAAGGATAAGAATTATTTAGTATGATCACAACTTAAACGGTATGACTTTATGTATATACTCATGATGTGATGATATAATATGCTAATGTTTTATCAATAGTTTATTTTTAAGTTATTTTTTCATGACATTCCATTTTTTTGATGTCATATTCCTATGATCATTCTCCTTGAATAATGTTTATTTTATAATGAATCAAAAATATTATGCCAAGGTATATTCTTGTTCATTTGAGATTACATGTACTTGAATTATGACCTATGTGAAATTATTATTTATCCATGTTCATTTTAATAATATATTTTTACCATGATGATGTTTCATCACATACATATGATTTAAAGCTTTAATACATGAGGATAAGTTCCACACATACTGAGAATATGAGAACACACTTTATTATGATACCATTCCCTAGGTTATGAAGACGAGAATAACTTATGAGAAGAATATAATAAAGTCTACTATTATTATATTATGAAGAAATGTTTATATGTATTATCAATTAAGTTTATTATGTAATTCATCATCAAAGCCACTAAACATTCACTTCTTGTGATTGTGAGGTTATTTGGGAGTTATAATGATAAACTTATGGAAATGTTGTATAATAAAGTAATGTTTATCTTGGTATGCCTCAATAACCCATGGGTTCTCATCACACAAAAACTCACCATTGTTAGCCTAATAAATGATAGAAAAAAAGAGAAACCAAAAACCTATAAGAATTATAAGTGTAGTATACACCCAAATGAGTGTGTTTGTAGGGTGTGAGCTAAGTGGCCTAGTAGGGTCTCACCAAAGATTTTATATGGTTACTATAGCAATGAAACACCCCAAATTTCCAAGGTATGATTCTTTTTGAATAATACAATAGCATGCGATGTACACAACTTCGAGTTCTAACTCACCAAGACCAATAAAACTAGCCGTTATGAATATTAATAACCAATTTTTGTAATTTTTTAAATTTTATTTTTTAAAATGGAATTAATTTTCGATTCAAAATATCAAAAATATGTTAGGGTGAATAATTTGTAAATTTCTAAACACTTTAAATTTTTGATGAATAGTGAAAAACAGTACATTATTGTTTAAAAACAGCATTTTATTTAAATAATTAGTTATTTTTTATAAAATTATTATAGGTAAAAATAGATACATAATACCTATATATGTTCAATATAACTCATTGGTGTCATGTTATTATAATATTAGATATATAAAATTTTATTGCACTTTTTACTGTCTTTTACCCACATTCTAGACACATTTGCAAATTTGTATAAAACAAAATTTTACCGCTTCTGTGAATTGAATTTCAAAAATATGAGAGACATGGTTGAAATCAGTAGGTAAAATTTGGTTCAATAATATGAAAATAATTTTTGGTGAATAGTAACTTTTGACTTTTATTTACCATGGATAAAAGTAAATAATGTAAATAAAGGTAAAAATGATATTATAATTACCCTTACAAACGTCCTCATTCTATTGGATAATTGGGTTTCTCACAAAATAATCCTTAGTAATAAAATATGACCCTTTTGGTCCACTTGGATTAGATTAGAATATATATTATTATTTTATTTACAGAAGTTTTAAAAGTGTTATGTTTAAAGATTAATAACTAAACCATTTTTAATATAAAGTTATACCTAAGATAAAGTTGACTATAAATATTCATTAGAAATGTTAGAAAAATTTATACATAATTATATTTTATTTATAATTTTTTGACATTAAATAATAAAAATTTTTATGACACAATTACGATGTAGTAATTACATTATTCATAAAAGTTTAAAACAATTGATATTATAAATATCCAAATAAATGTAAATTTAGACTTATGGTGAATTATACTAATTTTATAGGTTAAAATGACATGTTAGGGTATATTAAATAAATTTTTTTCGAAGTGAAAAAAATATTATGACTTTCACAAAAACAAAATACAACATAGTATCAAAATTGACATAAATGAGTTTTTAAAACAAATACTATATTATTAATTGATATAATATTCCAAAAAATCTAAGGTTTGGCTAAAGGACTTAGATAAGGTTATATATATCAATAATTAACTAGTTGTGTTTCTCTTTGTTTTTTATATTATGTTCATTAACCATTTATTATAATAACACAAAAATACATTGTCAAAGTTAAACTATTTAACTAGGAGTTAAATCTAAAAGATAAAGTTATTATAATGACCTAAACCTGTCTAAAACCTATTGGATGAGATAATTTACTCCCATCCCCACATTAGTCTCAAAATAAATCATTTTAGATCCACTATAACCAAAATATTATTGTATAATAAAATAATATTTCAATCTTTTCATAAAGTGAACCTCACCTCTCTTATTAAAGGGTACTTCCCCTTCTCTCAAAATCAAAACTCTAAAGCCATTATTGTAACACCCCGAGATTTTATGAAGATATTATTTTTAATTTCTTTGATGTCTTCTATTGTACATTAGACCATGATTATCTTGTACTATAAGAAACACCGTATTATCTTGTAGTATATGCAACACTATTTATTCCTCGCGTTACACACAATTTCACGTTCGTTTTGTAGAAATTATTATACACAACATTAAGTATAGATTTTTTTAATATATAAATGAAATAAGTTTTTATTGTGTTATAAACAACACCAAAGGGAGCTTTCACTACATGCTGCCCTGACTTGGCTTGCATTACACACAATCACAACCTTCCTCGATAGCGTTTGTAGTACGCAATACCGGGTTTCACTAAACAATGATATACCAGGATGGTTCGAAGCATGAGTTAAAACCCATGCTCCCCAAAAATTTATTTATAAAAAGTAAAGGTCATGTGATTACACAAGGTAAAATGAGCTTATACCAACAAGTGAAATAAGAAAAAAAGAAGGTGCCAAGAAAAACCTCCAAATCATCCTTGAGAGGGCCAAAAATCTCAACACGGAATGATGCCCAACGATATGTCATTGTAGAACCATCAACAGATCATCCCCCCAATGTCTATATCATCATTGAATTTTTATTTCAAAATCTGATGGCATGCAATCAAGATTGCATGAAAAAATTGACAGCAGCAACATAATTTTGCATTGTGTAGATTCTTCATGAAATGATCCAAACCATTACTACAAGGACATGGGATAACCCCCAATGCCTAGGACTCTATTGAAAGGGTCAAGTATGTATAAGAATCAGAAACCCCCTGATCATTAAATCAGAAACCAAGTGGAAAGAGAAGATGATAAATAAATCCTCACAAAGCACAAATGAAACCATGATGAACACCAAAAACAGCCACCCAAGTCAGCAAATAGATACAACACTCCTCAAAGAAAAAACCCTTCAATGGTTGTGATAAAACGATAAGTAGACCATGAGTGAAAAAACACTATTCCCACCAAAGTTGAAGATAATAAAAATCAGGGTTTCGATCAAGTTCATGTTACACTATATCAAACATATTCTCTCTGATACTGAGATAATCATCAACATGTATTTCCTTGTTACAGTATCTTCCAAAAGACAACTTTTCTTGTTCATCAATCTAAGGGTAGAAGTCCTCCTTATAACCTTATTTAATCACCCGAGTGTAATTTCTATGCTTCATTATGTCCTCTTGATCCTCAATCCAAGAGTATGAGGCCTCTTCAATTGATGATGAGGAGCCCTCTTCGTTAGAGGATTTTGGTGCAGAAGGATTTTTGTTGGGAACAGGTTGTGAAGAAATGTTAATTTCATCTATTCAAAGCCCTGAAGTTCTAGTGAAAATGGTCCTCTCCAACTTAGAGTATTGAATTCATTTTTTATTCTTCTTTGGATGCGGAGTGATAAAACCATCAGGATCAGTAAAAGGTTTCTTAACTTTTTTGTCGCTTGAGTGTAGATATTCCTCCTCAATATTAGATGCATCCTCATTATCATCAAGATTAGAATCACCAGAAATAGAGTGATCCTCTTGCTCTATCTCATTAGTGATTGGGGAATCTCCTAAGGTGTCAATGAAAGTCTTATCATTATTGACCTCAACCACAAACACAGAGATCACAGAATCATGAGTGCATGAAGGTTGTGCTGAGCAGGAATCCGGGACAGATGAAGACATAAGTGGGACATTATCATTAGAGGGTTCAGCCAGTTCAATAGAATTCCTCCCATCTTTCTCAACCCAGACTGATTTTCCTTCATTTAGAAAAGGTTTCTCAAACTTACGAGTGCTCAAAGCCTCCTTCCCAAAGCCACAATCTCCAAATGAGTGTCTAAGATGTAGGCAATTAGAGGAGTAGCTTGGTAAGGATTCATAGACCACTTATTGAAAAAACCAAGCATCTCTATTCTGGATCCAAAAAACTGTAGGTAGGTGCTACATAAGATTAACCTCAAAACACACACACGCGCAACTGATGGTCTTGTGAGGTTTTGAGTAGCAGAATCCAACTTAATGGGATTCCCTATAAGTTTAGTAACAGGAAAAAGGGAAATCTTTTTGAAAAAATGCATCGACAGACCCAGGAAACCTAACCATACAGGGGAAATCAGTGATTCAATGTTGTAATAAAACAAAGGAGACCATTTAATATAATTTATATCATTTGAATTTATTTTACATTTAATTCATAGGTAAAATAATTTCAGTCTTTTGCAATGTTTTATCTTTTAAAACTCGTTTTCTTGATAATGAGATTAATTTTAAATTAATTTATGCACCTTCTATGATTTGAATTTGAAAAAATAGATTCCATATTTGCAATCAGTATATCCAAATTATGTTAATAGGCTAGTTTTCATTTTTGGGCACTATCAATAGTAACTTCGGTAAATATTATTAACCATAGTTAATGGTAAATCAGGTAATTAAGGGTAAATATAATATTATACAATTACCCTAAAACTTGTCTTAATATAATAGGATTATTATATTTCATAATAAGGAATATTTGGGTCTAAATGGAATCCATTGGAACCCACTTGGATTTGATTATGACCTTTAATTTATTTTATTTTAAAAGAAGTGAAATATGTCTCACTCAAACTTTAATAATAAAAGTATTTTTAATATAAGGTTATATAGAATATAAATTCGATTATAAATACTAATTTGGAATATAAAAAGTTTTTCTTTGTTATGGTAATTTTTGTGTAATTTTCAAGAGATATTTAATTACCTTAATAGATTACACATTAATGATGCTGAGATTATTTATTTAATAAACAATAAGCAATATAGTTTTTATTAAAATAATAATACCCATTAAAAGGCCCAAAAACTTGACCAAAACTTATTGGTCATATATAACTAAACCATAACCATCCAAGGGTAAACGTTTTTACCATTTGGAGCTTTATAAAATCAATTATGACACCTATATTATTTTATTTTAAATGATGTCAATGTGGTCACCATTATAATTTAATAAATATAACAATTTAATGATGTGATTTTTAGATGATAAATTCGAGTAAAAGTATTCTTATGGAATATATAATATTTATCTAGATCATAGTATTTTAATATTAATGCTTATTCAACAAATATGTATGTTAAATAATTATACAAAAATGTTGTAGTTATTATTTTTTTAAGGGAAATATCAAATAAATGGATTTAGAACTATTAAAAAAATATTTATATGAAACAATTAATGTGCTACATGAATTTTTTAGATTAATATGACATGTTAGGAATCTAATAAATATTTTGTTTCGAATATATCCTCTGTGTGTATTTTATTTAAATTCAAATAAATGAATAGTGACAAAATTGACACTCTGGTTATTTTATAAAAATAACATATTATTAAATTGTTTGAAAGTCACAAATATATTTAAAATTTATAAATTGAAATTTATATGGTCTAGAATGTCATAAGGTATAAAATTATGTACAAATCATAACTCATAAGAAATTATTTATAACAATTTAAAATTTAGAATATTATTACCACAAATAAAATTAAATAGATTAAATAGGGATAAATCAAGTTGATAAGGTTTAAAATAAATTAACAACATGTATAAATATTATTAGTTGGTGATATTACAACCCTATCTCATCTAATCTTAGACATTGAGTCATTTTTTGAGGTTTTTAAGTGGGGTTATATTTTTTTTATAAATTAATATATTAGAGGATTTCAAAAGTGCCCCTCTCCTCTCTTTTAAAAGGGAACCTCCTCCCTCTCCTCCTCACATGATTTTGATACTTCAATCTCGGCCAACCCCAACCAATGTCTCTTCTACACTTCCCTAGAAACATACTAGAGGTCCTAGTATTCTTCAAAGTCAAACTTTAGTGCCCTAAGAGGATGTTTAGAAGAGGCGAGTCGAAGAAGAGGTAATATCCTTTACCGATTCTTTCAAATTCATTTCTTCTTCTACTTCCACTTATGTTTTTGTTTCATAATAAAGTAATAACATCAGTATCACTCATATAATTATATGTTATTATAAATATTAACCAAATCTATTTCACCTTCTATCCATCCTACGGAAAACAGAATCACCCCGCGTGCGTACGTATGAAATACCGTCTCCACGCCGTGGTGTCATCTGCTTTTCCACCACCACCTTACTTGGATGGGTATAATGGTGTAAATAATAACTATATATGGTTATTATAAAATGATACTAATTATGAGATATTATATCATCCACTCTAATTCCATTCAATAATTATGGGAACAATATCACTGCTCGTGCGTACGTATGGATTACCATCTCCATGACGCGATGAGATTTATTTTCCATGTTAACCATTCAAGAATGATTATAAAGTATATATAATACATAATTATGAAATATATGACATATTAATGGTAATGGATTTATTTATATGTTATTTACTTACTTCCATTCAATTTAGTAAGTAAACGAAAACAACATTCATGCGTACGTACGACCTACCGTCTCCATGAACGGTGTATTTATTTACATTTATCGATCTATTATATATATGTATATTCTGAATATATATTATAAATAAATAATGTTTTACATTCTGTAAGTATTTAATAATGATATAAGTAATCATATGAATATTTACAAGTCAAAACACGGATGATAAATGAAACAATTTTACCCAAAACACTTCTCTTACATGGAATTTACTAATGAATGGGTAATATAAAGTCGTAAGTGAATCATATATGATATAATAAATATTATTAATGTTCTATTGGAATTTAATAATATGTTTAAACCCACTATATATGATTCTCGGACATATACATAAGAAATTGGACATAAGGTAAGGGATAATTATTCTAATCTCATTCTTATTCATGATTGATTATTCTTAAGTATTTACCGGGGTTATATTTTTCATCCATGTCTATAAAAATGTTTTCATAAAGTGTTTAAGACTCTTTGTTATATGTTTAAAGTCATTTTACCCCTTTTTGACTTTAAATTTGTGTTATCGAAGGAATCATTCTTTTGTTTACTACACACGACAGTTTTTGGATTTTTCGGTAAAAGTACGAGGAGAACATTTTTATAACATAAACAACTTGAATAGATTTTTACAGTTCCATAATGACTAATTTTCATGAATCTTACTCTAAAATATTTCATGATTATTTTCAACAAAATCATTTTCTTTTAAAATTGAATGACATTTGTTAAAATAAAATTATTTTGAATAAGAAAGGATTTTTCCCTCAAGAATTCATTTAAAGTGTTTTTTCAAAACTATTTTCCATATAAGATGACATTATTTAGATTGATTATGTTTCAAGTGTAATGTCTCTATTATTTACATGGTTTTATTCTTCTTATGATGAAATGATATCCATTTGTTTTATATGGATTATGTTATGATGGGATGATATTTATGAAACCCATTTTATTCTTTGGGTTATGATGAATGATTTATGTTTATTTTGTGGCAAAAGTAAGAATTATTTCATTATGAGATGGGTGGGAAATATATCTCCCTCCAATGCATTGGGTAAAGATTTATATATCATTATATAGACATGGATGGAACAGAAAGTGAATCTGGTTCAGTAATATAGGGCTATAATGGAAAGTAAACCCGATTCAGTAACATACTTTGTCCACTATGATTTTATTGGCAGAAATGCCTTGGCTACTATGGAAATCATATCATGTGATTAATGGTTTTCCACAATTCCATGTTTTATTCCCTTGTTATGTATCATGATTAATGTTCCATTACGATCTATGCCTTATTCACTACCAATATTTTTTTTCATTGCTCAAGATTTTGGTGTTTTATGTTCAAGTTTTTACGTACAAATGTTAATGGTTTGTTTTATGTTCACTATGTTTACCCTTACTAAGAATTTTAGCTCACCCTTTCTATGTTTTCTTTTCCCTAGGATATAAAGAAATGTTTTGGGTAAGAAAACCAAAGGGGAGCATCTTTATGGGAGATGTTGAAGATCTTTCACCATGATTAGAAGATTATGTTCTGAGTTTCCAGAGACACTAAACTAATACGGTCTTTGGGAATATATTTTTGTCATTCATTATGTATTACACAAAAGTAATATAATGTCTCTGTATGTCAAGCTTTGGGTCCCTACAGTTGGTATCAGAGAAATGGTTTAGTTAAACTTCGGAAACTAGGATGTGAAATCTTTAGTGAGATCCCTAGAGATATTTCTAAGGTATGTCTAGGGATGTACCTAAGGTTAATTATAAGTATAGGTTATGGTCCTAGAATTATAGTAATTATCTTTGAACTAAACCTAAGATGATAGAAATTTAAGGTACTCCCCCTTTATTATGTTGTTTTCCTAGAATTATTTTCCCTCTGACACTATTCTTTTTGGGTTTTAGAAAGTGGATGGAAATATGAAGATTCATGTTAATGGAGAATATGATGGACAATGGAATGATATTCTTCATGGGCTACCAAATGAAACGGTATTTGGAAGGCGAAAAATCGTTATTATGACAGATCAGTAATCTCTTAATATGATCAATAATCTCAACTTTGGTACGATTCCTGACTAAGATAATAAGAGAAAGATATAGTTTCATGATGATCATAGAGGAAAGAAAGTTCAATTTCCCTCATGTAATTCATGTGGGAAGAGATGTAAAGGATAATGTTTCAAACGAACTGGAAGATGATTTGGGTGTGTAAAAGAAGGGCACAAAGCTAGTAATTTCAAAGTAAAATGTTCAGTTAACACAATGGACAAGGATAATGGTATTTCTAAGACATCAAAAATGGTTAAATGTTTTAAATGTGGAATGTATGAGCATTATACAAACCAATTCCATACGGGAAAATATCATGAAGATAATCACCACGGTCGCATGGGTAGTATTTATGTTGATGAAGATTATGACACTACAAATGATATATGAGATGAAAGAAGTTTTGAGGAATAAAATGATAAAGCTCGGTCAATGGTTTTAAAAGGTAGTGGAAGGATGGCATGTTTATCAAGAATAATATATGGTACTATGGAATAAAGAAAAATCTAAGGATTGTTACACTGTTGTCTTTCCTTGAGCATTTGAATGTATATGATGAATGGTACTGGTAACCATGAAAAGTGATTGAAATATTTTTGGAAAGAAGATGATATGTGAATAATGAAGGTATAAGGATTAAAATAAAATGTTTGATATTATTAAAGAGATCATGACTGATAAAAGGACAAAGTGATATCATGGTTTGAGTATATAGAAATTTTGGGATTTTGGTATGTGGAAAGAGTTACCTTTTGATAGAATTAATGTTTTCACTAAAGTTATATGGTAATTTATTTTTCAATAGAATACATGATTAAGGTATTCACATGATTGGAATGCGATCAAAAATATATATCTTATGATATATGGGGTATAAATGATGGTATTCAGGTGCTTGTTATGTGACCTTTCCAGTAATTGCTTTCTTTATACTATGAGATTGGACAGATGTATTTTGGATAAGTCTAAAGATTGGAATGGATTATGTTGGAAATCAGATAGTATTGTTTAAGGCTATAACTTTTTTCGATATTATTTCTGTAATGTTATAATAGTCTAGTTTTAGAAATAGGACAACCTGTAAGATGGGTGACAAACCATCGTGTCAGAAAAGGTTGTCAGAATCGAACCCAGAACCGAAGTGCGACATGCCTTTATCACCTCCACTGGCCTGCAGGATGTCCCTGGTTAATGGAAACTTGTTTTATTTTATTATTCAGGATGATAGATGAAGTATAAGTCCATTTTTGGAAACATATACAATTAATCTCATCATTTATGGACTTATGTATATAACTTTTGATAACCTTATGTTTGAGACAGATGGAATGGTCGATCATTCTATCGCATGATCTTCTAACACATCAAAAAAGACAAATTCATCTTCATTTCTTTAAGAGATGAAGTGAAAATTGTTCAAGGCATGAGAAAAGGTATGATTATACCAAAAATTAAGTAATTATTTCTTCTAATTAAAAATTTTCAACTTTATGGAAATGATATTGAAAACCAAAAATGTTTTCCTAGTACCCTCATATATGATGAATTAGATGGTACCTTAGATCATCAAAAATTTATGGCTTTGTGATTTTTTTATTTTTCATTTCCATGTTCTCTACGACTCTTCATCCAAACATGATGGTTAGATTTCTCTTCAATATCCATATTTTCACCTATATTCTCCTCTGTGGAAACCCAATGATGAGTTACTTTGGGTATCTGTTATGCTTCTAACAATCCTTTTTAAAATGATGATTTAGTATTAATTTTTATGATGTGGGTTTCTATGAAAGAAACTTTCAAGTAGAAACCCATTTATATCCCCGATGAATTACGAGGGAAATATTCATTTTAAGGGGGGGGGGGTAGAATGTAACACCCTGAGATTTTATGATGATATTTTTTAATGAATTTGATGTCTTCTATTGTACACTACACCATGATTATATTGTACTAAATGAAACACTATTCTAGGATCATGTTACACACAATTTCAAGTTCATTTTGTAGAAATAATTCTATTCATCATTAAGTATAGATTTTGTTTAATATATAAATGAAATAAGTTTTGATTATTTTATATGAAACACCAAAGGGAGGTTGCCCTACATGCAACCCTAACTTGGCTTACATTACATGAAATAGTGATGATATTATTGTTAATTTATTTGATGTCTTCTATTATACACTACACCAAGATTATCTTGTACCAGACGGAACACTGTATTAGATTGTAGTATACACAACACTATTCTTGGTTCGTGTTACACACAATTTCAAGTTCATTTTGTAGAAATTATTATATGACACATTAATTATAGATTATTTTAAATATATTAATGAAATAAGTGTTGATTGTGTTATATGCTACAAACAATGGAGCTTTCACTACATGCATCCCTGACTTGGCTTGCATTATACATAATCGTGACCTTCCTCGATAGCATGTGTAGTACATAATACCAGGTTTCAATAAAAAATGATATATTGTTACAATATTATTATAAACTAGCCGTTATTAATATTATTAACTACATGTTGAATTTTATAACATTATTATTCATCTTAAACCTTTTTTATAACATAGTATGAGAACAAAATAAATTTTTCGGGTAAAATAAGTATTTTTTAAAAAATGCAGTTTGCCACCTTTTGATAGAACACCCACATTAAATATAGTTTTTGACATGTTTATAAGTCCAATTTTACAAAGTAAAACTCTTCTTTGGAATCATGATATAAAAAGTTTCTTTTGATAATATTTTCATATTATTCACACAACTTTCATATTTTAAGGAATTGTAAAGACACACTATATTTTAATTAAAAACAACTTTTTTTCATCAGAATAATTTATATGGTTAAATTATAATATTGATGGTTTTAAATTATAAATAGAATATATTTTTACCCTTAAATATAATTTATGTTATTATAATTGATTTTACATTGAATTCATAGGTAAAATCATTTCAATCTTTTGCAATGTTTTAACTTTTAAAACTAATTTTCTTAACAACGAGATTAATTTTAAATTAATTTCTGAAACTTTTTTGATTTGAATTTTGAAAAATTGATTCCATATTTGGAATAATTAGGTACAAATTATGTTAATAGGATAGTTTTTATTTTTGGGCAATATGAATAGTAACTATGTTAAATTTTATTTACCACAGTTAAAGGTAAATCAGGTAATTAAGGGTAAATATAATATTATAAAATTACCATAAAACATGAATTAATATAATTGTATGATTATATATCCTCATAATACATATTGGAGATGAAATGGAATCCATTGGAACCCACTTGGATGTGATTAAGACCTTTAATTTATTTTATTTTAAAGAAAGTGAAATATGTCTCACAAAAACTTTAATAATTAAGGTATTTTTCATATAAGGTTATAGAGAATATAAATTCGATTATAAATAATAATTTGAAATCTAAAATGTTTTTATTTGTTATTGTAATTTATTTTTATTTTTTAAGTGATATTTAATTACCTTAATATCTTATACATTAATGATGCAGAAATTATTTATTTAGTGAAAAATCTGTAATATAGTTTTTATTAAACTACAAATACCCATTAAAGGACCAAAAACCTAAACAACACCTATTGGTAGTATATATATATACTCTAACCATCCAATGGTCAAATGTTTGACCATTTTGAGACCTATAAAAGTAATTATGACACTTATATTATATTATTTTAAATAATGTTAAAGTTGTCACCTTCATAATTTAATATATATAACAATTTAAATCATGTGAATTTTAGATGATAAATTCATGAAAAAGTATTCTTATGGACTATATTAGATTTATCTGGATCATAGTATTTTAGTTTTAGTTTTTATGAAACAAATAAGTATGTTAAATAATTATACAAATATATTGTAGTAATTATTTTCTTAAGGGAGATATAAACAAAATGGTTTGAAAAATATTAAAATAAATGGTATATGAACATATTAATAATTTCAATGAATTTTTTAGATGAATATGAAATTTTAGGAGTCTATTAAATATTATTTTTCGCATATATCCTCTGTGTGAATTTTATTTAAATTTAAATAAATGAATAGTGTCAAAATTGACACTATTGTTATTTTATAAAAATAACATATTATTAAAATGTTTAAAAGTCAAAAAAATATTTAAAAATTATAAATTGAAATCAATATGGTCGAAAATGTCACAAATTATCCAATTATGGATAGTTCACAACACATAGGTAATTATTTATAATAATTTAAAATTTAGAATATTATTACTACCAATAAAATTAAATAGATTAAATAAGGATAAATCAAGTTGATAAGGATTAAAATAAATTACCAACATGTCTAAATATTATTTTTGATGATATTACAACCCTATCTCATCTAATATTTGTATTTGAGTCATTTTTAGAGGTTCTTAAGTGGGGTTTGACTTTTTTTATAAATTAATTTTTAGAGGTTTACAAAAGTGCCCCTCTCTTCTCTTATAAAGGAAACCTCCTCCTTCTCCTCCTAACACCATTTTGAGCCTTCAAGATCGGCCAAACCCTACCAATTTCTCTTCTCCACTTCCCTAGAAACATACTAGAGGTCTTGGTCTTCTTCAGAGACCAAATTTAGTGCCCTAAGAGGAGTTTTAGAAGAAGCGCGTCGAAGAAGAGGTAATATCCTTTATTGATTCTTTCAAATTCCTTTTTTCTTATACTTCCTCTTCTTTTTTAATTTAATAATAAAGTAATAAAATAAGTATCAATAAAATACCGATATGTTATTATAAATATGAACCATATCTATTTCACCTTATATCCATCCTATGGAAAACAAAATCACTGCGCGAGCGTACGTACAAAATACCCTCTCTACGCCGTGGTGTAATCTATTTTTCCACCACCACCTTACTTGGATGGGTATAATGGTGTCAATAATAACTATATATGGTTATTATAACATGATAATGATTATTAGATATTATATCATCCATTCTAATTCCATTGAATAATTATGGGAACGATAACATCACTTGTGCGTACATACGGATTACCATCTCCACGACGTGAGGAGATTCATTCTCCAAGTTAACCATGAATGAATGATTAGAAATCATATATAATAAATAATCATGAAATATATGAAATATTAATGATAATGTATTTATGTATATGTTATTTACTTACTTCCATTCCATTCCATTACATGTGATTATTTGACTAGTAGAATATCAATGTGAATAAGTAAATGGAATTATTTGATTTATCATTGCCATATTTTTATGAATTTTATGTTTAAAAGTCTTTTTTTTCACTCTTATACATTTCCTTAAATGTTTATGCTTATTTATCAATGTTTCCACTGTATTTTTATCCTTACTGACCATTTGATCCCACCCATTTCTATGTTTTATTATTCCTTGAATTCGATGAAGTATATTATGACTAACCTACATGGATAGTATATGAGATATTAATGTGTTCAAAGAAGACACAATGTTGTTGTTTTTCATTTCTTAATGTAATGTAAAAATTATGTATGTATCTAGTATTTCCAAGGATACTAAATAGATCATTCTTTCAGGATTGGATCCCTTGTGATCATGCCAAGGTTACATAATATTGCACTGACTCTGGGTAACTAGGGTCTGGGTGTTATAGATGGTATCAAATGAAGTTTAGTATAAATCTTAGAAGTTTGATTTAGAGAAACTCTGATTATAGAACATTAACCTAAGATATATTTTGAGGATTAGTATAGAAGAAATTCCTAGGATTTTGGTAATGTATAGATGTTGTGAGTTTTCCAACAAATAAATCCCTATCTGGATATGAGAAGGCGGAGGCGACTATGGCATAGATGTACATAAGAGTGAAAACTCCGACAAGGAGTTTCGGGCATGAACCGAGGTGTGATAGTACATGAAAATGGGCATTGCTGCACTCTTGGTTACGACACTCTAGGGTGATATGTTAAAGATAAATCAGATTTTTTTACAAACTATTATAAATGATTTATGATTATATACCTCCTTAAAGAAATTTTTTTTATGATTATGTATTATATCCATAAACTCTTCAATTTATGTTATGTGTTGTACAAGTTTGGAATAATGTATTGAGATTCATAAAATAATCTACTGTATGACATTATTTAGAAATGGAACCTAGTGGAATAAATTGAAACTATATCAATACACGTAATCCATGTAGGGA
Organism: Viscum album; assembly: GCA_963277665.1. NCBI lineage: Eukaryota > Viridiplantae > Streptophyta > Magnoliopsida > Santalales > Viscaceae > Viscum > Viscum album. The sequence goes on from OY728125.1 coordinate 584,539,914, forward strand.
TTTCCCTTATACTTAAGATAATTATAGTGGAGCTGGTGATGCAACTGGTGCTGATCATCTTATCACCATAATCGGATAACTCACTTAGATTATGAATAATAACCTTACCCTTACGGAGAAACCTGATCCACAATGCAGAGGATAAATGATAGACTGCTTCATCAGGCTACAACCACCAACATTCAATCAGAATACATATCAATTTTTAACTGAGCAATGGATAAGTTCTTTGAGGAGTGACAAAAGGGAAAAAGTTGTCATGGAAATTTATCACCTCACGGGAGATGCAGATCAATGGTGGCCATCAATTCAAATCATAATGGAAGTTGAATAAGTATAAAATATGGAAAGGAGAAATTTTAAGGATTATTTCTTCGAAAAATACTTTCCTCATGACCATTGAGTAGATATGGAAAGACAATTTATGAGTTTGAGGAAAAATGAGGATGAAAATACTGCTAAGTATGAGGCTACCTTTACAAGGTTAGAAAGGCGTACAATAGATTATATATGTAACCCTAGTAGTAAGATTTCTTTATTCTGTAAGGGGTTAAAACTATTTCTCTATAGAGCATTAGTATCACAATCCTTCATATCAAACGAAGATATTGTCTCATGTACTATCGAGGTAGAAAATTAATTCTCAATGTCTTATGACTTTAAAGAAAAGAAAGAGAAGAAGATATCTACTGAACACTCTAGAAATGAAAATAAGGGGAAGAATGAAAAATTTTAATTTCCATCCAGTAGTAAATATGGGTAGGAACACCCCAGTACTTTCCTGAAGGGAATGAGACTCTATAACAAGTGTGGTGAAAAAGGTCACCAAGATCATGATTGTAAGGGAAAGAAATAGGTTGTAAATTTTGAATGCTAAAATTATAGAGAAATGGGTCATTATGAAAATAAATGTCCTAAGTGTGAAGGAAACATACCTTAGAAAAGGAAATGGGAGCAAGGCCAAGCTTATGAGATCACTACTACAGAGGTTGAACCACTGAATGATGTGGTGGCAGGTAATATAATGATTTCCTCAAATTTAGCCAATACTTTATTTGATTCTGGATCACCACATTGTTTCATGTCATCTCAGTTTGCTAAAAAAATTAGAGATTTTCAATTTGATTTAACTAGTGTGTTTTCATTCAAAACTCCTAAGGGAAGTATCATTCCCACAAATTTTGATCAATCTATTCCCATTAGAGCATATAAATGTTAATTATATGAAAATATCATCGTCATATCCACGATTTAATTTGATATAATCCTTGGTATGAATTGGCTTTTGGACCATGATGAAAACATTTATTGTAAGAATAAAGAGGTTAAAATTTTCAATGATGATAATGAGTACCTTATCTTTAGAGCAGAAACATCACCATCTGATTAGTATCTAGATCCACCCCATATAGATCTAATAAATTAAATTATTGGAGAGTAAGAGAGTGAAATAAAAATGGGTGAGGCAAAAAACATTCAAATAGAGGATGTACCTATTATGCAAGAATTTGTTGATGTGTTTATAGAGGATTTACTTGGACATCCTCCAGAATGAGAAATTGAATTTTCCATTGATATAATTCTTGAATGAAGGCCCATATAAAATACCCCTTATAGAATAGCCAATGTAGAGTTAGTGGAACTTAAGAGACAACTGAAGGAATTTAGTAATAAAGGATTTATTCTCCCTAGTGTTTCTCCATGGGGAGACCTTGTTCTTTTGGTTAAGAAGAAAGATGCATCTATGAGGTTGTGCATTGACTAAAGGGAGATCAATCCAATAATAATAAAGAACAACTATCCCCAACCTCTCATTGATGATTTATTCTACCAACATCATGGAGATCAATATTTATCAAATACTGACCTTCGATCTGGATATCATAAGTTGTGTGTGAAGAAAGAAGACATTCAAAAAATAACATTTCGAACCAAGTACGGGCATTATGAGTTTACTTTAATGCCTTTTGGACCGACTAATGCACCCTCTATTTGCATGGATATAATGAATAGAGTTTTCAAAGAATATATTGATGAATTTTAGTGCTATTTATTAATGATATATTGGTATACTCAAAAAACTATGAAGATCATGAAAATCACTTGACCACTATTCTAAAGACTCTTAGAAGAAATGAATTATATGGAAAGTTTAGCAAGTGTGAATTATGGAATCAAGAGATTTCTTTTCATGTCTATATCATCTCTAAGATTAAATCTCTGTTGATCCTTCAAAGACCATAGTAATAAAGTAATGTCCAGCACTAACAATTATAACTTAGGTACACAATTTTACTGGTTTAGGAGGTTATTATCAGTGTTTTCCAGAATTTTTCCTGATTGGCTAACCCAATAACCAAGATCACATGTAAAGGGGTTAAATGTGTTTGGAAAAAAGAGTATGAAGAATGTTTTCATGAACCAAAGAGAATATTAGACAATGCTCCTATCATGACACTACCATTAGAGTTATTGCATATGCATCACAATATCTAAAAATTCATGAACAAAACTATATAACTCATGATCTTGAGTTAACAGCTGTAATATTTGCTTTGAAGATATGGAGACACTATCATTATTGTCAAAAATGTGAGATATATACTGATCATAAGAGTTTGATGTATATTTTCTCACAGAAAGAACTCAATAAGAGGCAAATACGATGGCTTGAACTACTCAAGGATTATGATTGAATTATACACTACCACCCAAGGAAGGAAAATATGGATGAAGATGATTTGAGAATAAATTATTATTGAGTTCTAAACAAGATGAGAGTTGAAAGGGGTCCTATGTTCATGTATCTAGTAAAGATATATATGGGAATAATCAGGGAAGATGAAACATCTATAATTTTATAAATGGTTTCTAATACAACAATAATTGAAATCATAAAAAGTTACATGACTGATGATGAGGAGTTTCAAAAGAAAACTGATGCTGTGAATTATGGGAGACTGATTGAATTCATACATGAAGATGGAATTTTGAAATGTGGTAAGAGACTTTGTGTTCTCGATATACCTGTACTAAAAAGGGAATTGTTGGATGATTCTCAAAACTCCAATTTCTCTGTACACCCTAGTATCACAAAGATGTATAGATATATAAATGAACATTTTTTTATGGGAAAACATGAAGAGGGTGATTGCTGATTATGTGTCCAGATGTATAGTTTTTCAACAGGTTAAGGCTGGAAGACAACATCCTCGAGGAATCATGCAATCTCTTCCCATACCTGGGTGAAAATGGGATGATACTATGCTGGAAATTTTCATGAGGATACTAAAGGCTCCTAGAAGGAATGATAAAATATGGTTAATTTTTGATCCTCTTACCAAGTCAGCACATTTTAATTCTATAAGAGAAGATTTACGACTTTCACGTCTAGATATACTACATATTAATGAAGTTATAAGTAATCATGGAATACCACTATCAATTGTTTCTGATTGTGATACCTGTTTTACATCAAGATTTAGGAAAAGTATTCACAAGGCCTAGGATACTGAACTTCATTTGAGCACTGCCTACCACCCTCAAACTGATTCACAATAATAATAGACTATTTAAACCTTAGAAGACATGTTTAGATCTTCCTCACTTGACATTCAAGGTACATGGGATAAATATTTAGCTCTGTTAGAATTTACCTATAACAACAACATCCATTAAAGTATTCAGATGGAACCATATGAAATGTTATATGGAAAGAGATGTCGCACACTAACTTGTTAGAATGATATTGGAGAAAGAAAACTCGTTGGCCTAGAACTTGTTTAGGAAACAATGGAAAAGGAAAAGGTTATCAAAACCCACATCAAAGAATATTAAGGTAGGAATAAGAGCTATGCTGATAACCGAAGGAAAGATTTGTAATTTCTAATCAGATATCATGTTTTCTTGATGGTATCTTCATAGAAGGGTGTTATATGTTTCAGTAAGAAGGGAAAATTAAGTCCTAGGTATATCATACCTTTCAATATTCTAGAATTAATTGGAGTTGTAGATTATCATCTGGAAATGCCACCAAGTCTCTCCAATGTTCATGATTAGTTCCACGTATCATTGTTGAGAAAATACATGCCTGACCCAATGCATGCACTCACCTATGGAGAAACAGAACTAGAACCCAAACTATCTTATTTCGATGAGCCTATCATCATTCTTTATACCATTGAACATTTGTTGAGAAACCTGACGACTCATCTGGTGAAAGTTCTATGGAGAAACCATAAGATGGAAGAGACAATGTGGGAACCTGAGGAACTTATGATGAATAACCACCCGAATCGTTTTATGGAGTAATATTCTAAAAATTTAGAGGATAGAATAATTTGAAGGAGGGAAGAATGTGACACCCCATGTTTCCTCGGTATGATTATTTTTGAATAATACAATAGCTTCTGCTGTACACAACTTCATGTTCTAATGCACCACGCCCAATCAAACAAGCCGTTATAAATAGTAATACCCAGTTTTTGAAATTTTATAAATATTATTTTTCAAAATGGACTTCATTTTTTGATTCCATACATCAAAAATTATCTTAGAGTTAATTTTTTGTATTTTTCTAAAAAGTTTCAATATTTTATGAATATGGAAAAACACTGCGTTTTTGTATAAAAACGAGTATTTATTTAAAAAATTAGTGATTTTATTTAAATTTATAATAGGTTAAAATAGATACATAATACTTATATGTTGAATATAACTCATTGGAGTCATTTTATAAAAATATTAGATATATAAAATTTTATTCAACTTTTTGCCGTCTTTCACCCACCTTCTAGGTGCATTTGAAAATTTTCATAGAACATAATTTTTCAACATCAGTGAATTGAATTTAAAAAAATTTAGGAGACACAGTTGATATCAGTAAGTAAAATTTGTTTCAATAAGATGAAAATAATTTTTTTAATATTAACTTTTAACTTTTATTTACCACTATTAAAAGTAAATTGGGAAATTAAAGGTATAAATGATATTATAATTACCTTAAAACATGTCTTAATTCTATTGGATAAGATTTATTCGACCAAAATAAACCTTATGAATATAATATGTCCATTTTGGTCTACTTGGATTAGATTAAGTAATTTATTATTATTTTAAAGAAGATTCAAAAGTGTTAAATTCAAAGTTTAATAACTAAACCATTTTTAATATATGGTTATACATAAGATAAATTCGTCTATAAATATTAATTAGAAATATAATAATATTATCTAAATAATTTTATTTTATTTATAATAAATAGATTTCAAATAATTAAATTTATTTATAACACAATGATGATGCATTAAATACATTATTAATGAACGATTAAAATAATTGATTTTATAAATATCAAAATAAAGTTAAATTGAGACTTCTTATGAATTAAAATAATTAATAAGTTAATATGACATGATTGGGTTTAATATGTAATTTTTTTCGAAGTGATAAAGATGTTATGACTTTCAAAAAAACCAAATACAACAAAGTGTCAAAATTGACATAAATGAGTTTTTAAAACAAATATTATATTATTAATTGTTATAATATTTATAAAAATATAAGGATAATCCAAAATACTTATATAAGGTTATATATATCAATAATTAACCACTTTGGGTTCTCTTGTATTTTTATAGTATGTTTACTAACCATTTATTATAATAATACAAGAATACATAGTAAAAGATAAACTATTTTACTTAGAGTTAAATCTAAAAGATAAGGTCAATATGGTGACCTAAACCGGTCTAAAACCAATTGGTTTGTATATTTTAGACCCATACCCACCTTATCCACGAACTAAATCACTTTGGATCCATTATAAAGCGAATATGATAGTATAAAAACATAATATTTCATGATTTTCCAAACGTGATGTTCATCTCTCTTATAAAAGGGTACTTTCCCTCCCTCAGAATCACACCTCCAAAGCCATTTTACTCAGCCAAACCCTACTCAAATATCCTCCCAACTACCCCCACATAGACCTAGTGGTGCTACTTATCTCATAAATCCATCCTAAGGATCCATTTTGATCAACTCAAAAAAAAAACACCCAAAGAAGATGTAATAATTTCAAAGTTCTTTTCTTCTTCCACTTCCTATTACTATGTTGTTTCCATACCAAAATAATAACTCCCATAAATTATAAATACGTAGATGTCATTATAAATATTTTACAACCATATTCCTTATTTTATCCATCCTATGAATGAAAAATCACTATACATGATTACATACGACTTACCGTCTCCACGTCGTGGTGTAGTTTGTTATTCAAACACATTATTATTTGGATGGGTATAATAATGAGAATAACTTATGTAAATAATAAATATTAAATTTTAAGGATTATATATATATAATATACCATACAATTACATAATATTTCACCATCAATAGAATGATATTGTCGCTTGCGCGTACGTACAGATTACCGTCACCATGAACGCGATGAAATTCATTCCCCATAATAAACATTCATGATTAATTTTTACTTTATGGTTAGAAATAATGTTTAAGAACTTAATATCATTCTGGATATGAATCAAATACATTCTATACATATCCAATATTACTTACGTATCATTGTATATAAAGGAAAATGAAACAATTAATACCCAAAACAATGATACTACTGAAATATTATTAGAAAAGTAATATTAGAATATCATATATGATATCATATTTATGTATTTTGTTATTTTATATTTTAATAAAATTTATTTAACTATTAAAATTGAGGTTAATGTACCCTCTACCAAGAAAAATTTCATAGTAAGGGGTAATTCTACAAATCTCTTCATTATCCGAGGCTGTTTTGATGTCAGTATCTACTAGGACCTCTTTATCGCCTCACGGGAGATGTAGATCAATGGTGGCCATCAATTCAAATCATAATGGAAGATGAATAAGTATAAAATATGGAAAGGAGAAATTTTAAGGATTATTTCTTCGAAAAATACTTTCTCATGACCATTGAGTAGATATGGAAAGACAATTTATGAGTTTGAGGAAAAATGAGGATGAAAATACTGCAAAGTATGAGGCTACCTTTAAAAGGTTAGAAAGGCATACAATAGATTATATATGTAACCCAAGTAGTAAGATTGCTTTATTCTGTAAGGGGTTAAAACTATTTCTCTATAGAGCATTAGTATCACAATCCTTCATATCAAACGAAGATATTGTCTCATGTACTATCAATGTAGAAAATTAATTCTCAATGTCTTATGACTTTAAAGAAAAGAAAGAGATGAAGATATCTACTGAACACTCTAGAAATGCAAATAAGGGGAAGAATGAAAATTTTTAATTTCCATCTAGTAGTAAATATGGGTAGGAACACCCCAGTACTTTCCTAAAGGGAATGAGACTCTATTACAAGTGTGGTGAAAAAGGTCACCAAGCTCATGATTGTAAGGGAAAGAAATAGGTTGTCAATTTTGAATGCTAAAATTATAGAGAAATGGGTCATTATGAAAATAAATGTCCTATGTGCCAAGGAAACATACCTTAGAAAAGGAAATGGGAGCAAGGCCAAGCTTATGCGATCACTACTACAGAGGTTGAACCACTGAATGATGTGGTGGCAGGTAATATAATGATTTCCTCAAATTTAGCCAATACTTTATTTGATTCTGGATCACCATATTGTTTCATGTCATCTCAGTTTGCTAACAAAATTAGAGATTTCCAATTTGATTTAACTAGTGTGTTTTCATTCAAAACTCCTAAGGGAAGTATCATTTCCACAAATTTTGGTCAATCCATTCCCATTAGAGCATATAAATGTTAATTATATGAAAATATCATCGTCATACCCACGATTTAATTTGATATAATCCTTGGTATGAATTGGCTTTTGGACCATGATGAAAACATTTAATTTAAGAATAAAGAGGTTAAAATTTTCAATGATGATAATGAGTACCTTATCTTTAGAGAAGAAATGTCACCATCTGATTAGTATCTAGATCCACCCCATGTAGATCTAATAAATTAAATTATTGGAGAGTAAGAGAGTGAAGTAAAAATGGGTGAGGAAAAAAACATTCAAATAGAGGATGTACCTATTATGCAAGAATGTGTTGATGTGTTTCTAGAGGATTTACTTGGACATCCTCCAGAATGAGAAATTGAATTTTCCATTGATATAATTCCTGAATGAAGGCCCATATAAAATACCCCTTATAGAATATCCAATGTAGAGTTAGTGGAACTTAAGAGACAACTGAAGGAATTTAGTAATAAAGGATTTATTCTCCCTAGTGTTTCTCCATGGGGAGACCTTGTTCTTTTGGTTAAGAAGAAAGATGTATCTATGAGGTTGTGCATTGACTAAAGGGAGATCAATCCAATAATAATAAAGAACAACTATCCCCTACCTCTCATTGATGATTTATTCTACCAACTTCATGGAGCTCAATATTTATCAAATACTGACCTTCAATCTGGATATCATAAGTTGTGTGTGAAGAAAGAAGACATTCAGAAAATAACATTTCGAACCAGGTACGGGCATTATGAGTTTACATTAATGCCTTTTGGACCGACTAATGCACCCTCTGTTTGCATGGATATAATGAATAGAGTTTTCAAAGAATATATTGATGAATTTTAGTGCTATTTATTAATGATATATTGGTATACTCAAAAAAACTATAAAGATCATGAAAATCACTTGACCACTATTCTAAAGACTCTTAGAAGAAATGAATTATATGGAATGTTTAGCAAGTGTGAATTATGGAATCAAGAGATTTCTTTTCTTGTCTATATCATCTCTAAGATTAAATCTCTGTTGATCCTTCAAAGAAAATAGTAATAAAGTAATGTCCAGCACTAACAATTATAACTTAGGTAAACAATTTTACTGGTTTTGGAGGTTATTATCAGTGTTTTCCAGAATTTTTCCTGATTGGCTAACCCAATAACCAAGATCACATGTAAAGGGGTTAAATGTGTTTGGAAAAAAGAGTATGAAGAATGTTTTCAAGAACCAAAGATAATATTAGACAATGCTCCTATCATGACACTACCATTAGAGTTATTGCATATGCATCACAATATCTAAAAATTCATGAACAAAACTATATAACTCATGATCTTGAGTTAACAGCTGTAATATTTGCTTTGAAGATATGGAGACACTATCATTATTTTCAAAAATGTGAGATATATACTGATCATAAGAGTTTGATGTATATTTTCTCACAGAAAGAACTCAATAAGAGGCAAATACGATGGCTTGAACTACTCAAGGAATATGATTTCATTATACACTACCACCCAAGGAAGGAAAATATGGATGAAGATGATTTGAGAAGAAATTATTATTGAGTTCTAAACAAGATGAGAGTTGAAAGGGGTCCTATGTTCATGTATCTAGTAAAGATATATATGGGAATAATCAGGGAAGATGAAACATCAATAATTTTATAAATGGTTTCCAATACAACAATAATTGAAATCATAAAAAGTTACATGACTGATGATGAGGAGTTTCAAAAGAAAACTGATGCTGTGAATTATGGGAGACTGATTGAATTCATACATGAAGATGGAATTTTGAAATGTGGGAAGAGACTTTGTGTTCTCGATATACCTGAACTAAAAAGGGAATTGTTGGATGATTCTCAAAACTCCAATTTCTCTGTACACCCTAGTATCACTAAGATGTATCGATATATAAAAGAACATTTTTGATGGGAAAACATGAAGAGGGTGATTGCTGATTATGTGTCCAGATGTATAGTTTTTCAACAGGTTAATGCTGGAAGACAACATCCTCGAGGAGTCATGCAATCTCTTCCCATACCTGAGTGAAAATGGGATGATACTATGCTAGAATTTTTCATGAGGATACTAAAGGCTCCTAGAAGGAATGATAAAATATGGTTAATTTTTGATCCTCTTACCAACTCAGCACATTTTAATTCTATAAGAGAAGATTTACGACTTTCACGACTAGATAGACTACATATAATGAAGTTATAAGTCATCATGGAATACCACTATCAATTGTTTCTGATTGTTATCCCTATTTTACATCAAGATTTTGGAAAAGTATTCACAAGGCCTTGGATACTGAACTTCATTTGAGCACTGCCTACCACCCTCAAACTGTTGCACAATAAGAATAGACTATTTAAACCTTAGAAGACATGTTTAGATCTTCCTCACTTGACATTCAAGGTACATGGGATAAATATTTAGCTCTGTTAGAATTTACCTATAACAACAACATCCATTAAAGTATTCAGATGGCACCATATGAAATGTTATATGGAAAGAGATGTCGCACACTAACTTGTTAGGATGATATTGAAGAAAGAAAACTCGTTGGCCTAGAACTTGTTTAGGAAACAATGGAAAAGGAAAAGGTTATAAAAACCCACATCAAAGAATATTAAGGTAGGAATAAGAGCTATGGTGATAACCGAAGGAAAGATTTGGAATTTCTAATCAGATATCATGATTTCTTGAAGGTATCTTCATAGAAGGGTGTTATATGTTTCAGTAAGAAGGGAAAATTAAGTCCTACGTATATCATACCTTTAAATATTCTAGAATTAATTGGAGTTGTAGCTTATCATTTGGAAATGCCACCAAGTCTCTCCAATGTTCATGATGAGTTCCACATATCATTGTTGAGAAAATACATGCCTGACCCAATGCATGCACTCACCTATGGAGAAACAGAACTAGAACCCAAACTATCTTATTTCGAAGAGCCTATCATAATTCTTTATACCATAGAACATTTGTTGAGAAACCTGATGACTCGTCTGGTGAAAGTTCTATGGAGAAACCATAAGATGGAAGAGGCAATGTGGGAACCTGAGGAACTTATGATGAATAATCACCCGAATCGTTTTATGGAGTAATATTCTAGAAATTTAGAGGATAGAATAATTTGAAGGAGGGAAGAATGTGACACCCCGTGTTTCATTAGTATGATTCTTTTTGAATAATACAATAGCTTCCGCTGTACACAACTTCATGTTCTAATGCACCACGCCCAATCAAACAAGCCGTTATAAATAGTAATACCCAGTTTTTGAAATTTTATAAATATTATTTTTCAAAATGGACTTCATTTTTTGATTCCATATATCAAAAATTATCTTAGAGTTAATTTTTTTTATTTTTCTGAAAAGTTTCAATATTTTATGAATATGGAAAAACACTGCGTTTTTGTATAAAACTGAGTTTTTATTTAAATAATTAGTCATTTTATTTAAATTTATAATAGGTTAAAATAGATACATAATACGTATATGTTGAATATAATTCATTGGAGTCATTTTATAAAAATATTAGATATATAAAATTTTATTCAACTTTTTGCCGTCTTTCACCCACCTTCTAGGTGCATATGAAAATTTGCATAGAACATAATTTTTCAACATCAGTGAATTGAATTTAAAAAAATTTAGGAGACACAGTTGATATCAGTAAGTAAAATGTGTTTCAATAAGATGAAAATAATTTTTTTTAATATTAAATTTTAACTTTTATTTACCACTGTTAAAAGTAAATTGGGAAATTAAAGGTATAAATGATATTATAATTACCTTAAAACATGTCTTAATTCTATTGGATAAGATTTATTCGACCAAAATAAACCTTATGAATATAATATGTCCATTTTGGTCTACTTGGATTAGATTAAGTAATTTATTATTATTTTAAAGAAGAGTCAAAAGTGTTAAATTCAAAGTTTAATAACTAAACCATTTTTAATATATGGTTATACATAAGATAAATTCGTCTATAAATATTAATTTAAAATATAATAATATTATCTATATAATTTTATTTTATTTATAATTATTAGATTTCAAATAATTAAATTTATTTATAACACAATGATGATGCATTAAATACATTATTAATGAACGATTAAAATAATTGATTTTATAAATATCAAAATAAATTTAAATTGAGACTTCTTATGAATTAAAATAATTTATAAGTTAATATGACATGATTGGGTTTAATATGTAATTTTTTTCGAAGTGATAAAGATGTTATGACTTTCAAAAAAAACCAAATACAACATAGTGTCAAAATTGACATAAATGAGATTTTAAAACAAATACTATATTATTAATTGTTATAATATTTATAAAAATATAAGGATCATCAAAAATACTTATATAAGGTTATATATATCAATAATTAACCACTTTGGGTTGTCTTGTATTTTTATAGTATGTTTACTAACCATTTATTATAATAATACAAGAATACATAGTAAAAGTTAAACTATTTTACTTAGAGCTAAATCTAAAAGATATGGTCAACATGGTGACCTAAACCGGTCTAAAACCTATTGGTTTGTATATTTTAGACCCATACACACCTTATCCACGAACTAAATCATTTTGGAGCCATTATAAATCGAATATGATTGTATAATAACATAATATTTCATGATTTTCCAAACGTGACGTTCATCTCTCTTATAAAAGGGTACTTTCCCTCCCTCAGAATCACACCTCCAAAGCCATTTTACTCAGCCAAACCCTACTCAAATATCCTACCAACTACCCCCACATAGACCTAGTGGCTCTATTTATATCATAAATTCATCCTAAGGATCCATTTTTATCAACTCAAAAAGAAACACCCAAAGAAGATTTAATAATTTCAAATTTCTTTTCTTCTTCCACTTCCTCTTACTATGTTGTTTCCATAACAAAATAATAACTCCCATAAATTATAAATACGTTGATGTTATTATAAATATTTTACAGCCATATTCCTTAATTTATCCATCATATGAATGAAAAATCACCATACGTGATTACATACGACTTACCGTCTCCACGTCGTGGTGTAGTTTGTTATTCAAACACATTATTATTTGGATGGGTATAATAATGAGAATAACTTATGTAAATAATAAATATTAAATTTTAAGGATTCTATATATATAATATACCATACAATTACATAATATTTCACCATCAATAGAATGATATTGTCTCTTGCGCGTACGTACAGATTACCGTCACCATGAACGCGATGAAATTCATTCCCCATAATAAACATTCATGATTAATTTTCACTTTATGGTTAGAAATAATGTTTAAGAACTTAATATAATTCTGGATATGAATCAAATACATCCTATACATATCAAATATTACTTACGTAACATTTTATATAAAGTAAAATGAAACAATTAATACCCAAAACAATGATACTACTAAAATATTATTAGAAAAGTATTATTAGAATATCATATATGATATCATATTTATGTATTTTGTTATTTTATATTTTAATAAAATTTATTTAACTATTAAAATTGAGGTTAATTTACCCTCTACCAAGAAAAATTTCATAGTAAGGGGTAATTCTACAAATCTCTTCATTATCTGAGGTTGTTTTTATGTCAGTATCTACTAGGACCTCTCTATCGCCTCATAGGAGATGCAGATCAATGGTGGCCATCAATTCAAATCATAATGGAAGTTGAATAAGTATAAACTATGTAAAGGAGAAATTTTAAGGATTATTTCTTTGAAAAATACTTTCCTTATGACCATTGAGTAGATATGGAAAGACAATTTATGAGTTTGAGGAAAAATGAGGATGAAAATACTGCAAAGTATGAGGCTACCTTTACAAGGTTAGAAAGGCATACAATAGATTATATATGTAACCCAAGTAGTAAGATTGCTTTATTCTGTAAGGGGTTAAAACTATTTCTCTATAGAGCATTAGTATCACAATCCTTCATATCAAACGAAGATATTGTCTCATGTACTATCAAGGTAAAAAATTAATTCTCAATGTCTTATGACTTTAAAGAAAAGAAAGAGAAGAAGATATCTACTAAACACTCTAGAAATGCAAATAAGGGGAAGAATGAAAAATTTTAATTTCCATCCAGTAGTAAATATGGGTAGGAACACCCCAGTACTTTCCTGAAGGGAATGAGACTCTATTACATGTGTGGTGAAAAAGGTCACCAAGATCATGATTGGAAGGGAAAGAAATAGGTTGTCAATTTTTAATGCTAAAATTATTGAGAAATGGGTCATTATGAAAATAAATGTCCTAAGTGCCAAGGAAACATACCTTAGAAAAAGAAAATGGGAGCAAGGCCAAGCTTATGCGATCACTACTACAGAGGTTGAACGACTGAATGATGTGGTGGCAGGTAATATAATGATTTCCTCAAATTTAGCCAATACTTTATTTGATTCTGGATCACCACATTGTTTCATGTCATCTCAGTTTTCTAAAAAAATTATAGATTTCCAATTTGATTTAACTAGTGTGTTTTCATTCAAAACTTTTAAGGGAAGTATCATTCCCACAAATTTTGGTCAATCCATTCCCATTAGAGCATATAAATGTTAATTATATGAAAATATCATCGTCATACCCACGATTTAATTTGATATAATCCTTGGTATGAATTGGCTTTTGGACCATGATGAAAACATTTATTGTAAGAATAAAGAGGTTAAAATTTTCAATGATGATAATGAGTACCTTATCTTTAGAGCAGAAACGTCACCATCTGATTAGTATCTAAATCCACCCCTTGTAGATCTAATAAATTAAATTATTGGAGAGTAAGAGAGTGAAATAACAATGGGTGAGGAAAAAAACATTCAAATAGAGGATGTACCTATTATGCAAGAATGTGTTGATGTGTTTCTAGAGGATTTACTTGGACATCCTCCAGAATGAGAAATTGAATTTTCCATTTATATAATTCTTGAATGAAGGCCCATATAAAATACCCCTTATAGAATAGCCAATGTAGAGTTAGTGGAACTTAAGAGACAACTGAAGGAATTTAGTAATAAAGGATTTATTCTCCCTAGTGTTTCTCCATGGGGAGACCTTGTTCTTTTGGTTAAGAAGAAAGATGTATCTATGAGGTTGTGCATTGACTAAAGGGAGATCAATCCAATAATAATAAAGAACAACTATCCCCTACCTCTCATTGATGATTTATTCTACCAACTTCATGGAGCTCAATATTTATCAAATACTGACCTTCGATCTGGATATCATAAGTTGTGTGTGAAGAAAGAAGACATTCAGAAAATAACATTTCGAACCAGGTACGGGCATTATGAGTTTACATTAATGCCTTTTGGACCGACTAATGCACCCTCTGTTTGCATGCATATAATTAATAGAGTTTTCAAAGAATATATTGATGAATTTTAGTGCTATTTATTAATGATATATTGGTATACTCAAAAAACTATAAAGATCATGAAAATCACTTGAACACTATTCTAAAGACTCTTAGAAGAAATGAATTATATGGAAAGTTTAGCAAGTGTGAATTATGGAATCAAGAGATTTATTTTCTTGTCTATATCATCTCTAATATTAAATCTCTATTGATCCTTCAAAGACCAAAGTAATAAAGTAATGTCCAGCACTAAAAATTATAACTTAGGTACACAATTTTACTGGTTTAGGAGGTTATTATCAGTGTTTTCCAGAATTTTTCCTGATTGGCTAACCCAATAACCAAGATCACATGTAAAGGGGTTAAATGTGTTTGGAAAAAAGGGTATGAAGAATGTTTTCAAGAACCAAAGAGAATATTAGACAATGCTCCTATCATGACACTACCATTAGAGTTATTGCATATGCATCACAATATCTAAAAATTCATGAACAAAACTATATAACTCATGATCTTGAGTTAACAGCTGTAATATTTTCTTTGAAGATATGGAGACACTATCATTATTGTCAAAAATTTGAGATATATACTGATCATAAGAGTTTGATGTATATTTTCTCCCAGAAAGAACTCAATAAGAGGAAAATACGATGGCTTGAACTACTCAAGGATTATGATTTCATTATACACTACCACCCAAGGAAGGAAAATATGGATGAAGATGATTTGAGAAAAAATTATTATTGAGTTCTAAACAAGATGAGAGTTGAAAGGGGTCATATGTTCATGTATCTAGTAAAGATATATATGGGAATAATCAGGGAAGATGAAACATCAATAATTTTATAAATGGTTTCCAATACAACAATAATTGAAATCATAAAAAGTTACATGACTGATGATGAGGAGTTTCAAAAGAAAACAGATGCTGTGAATTATGGGGGACTGATTGAATTCATACATGAAGATGGAATTTTGAAATGTGGGCAGAGACTTTGTGTTCTCGATATACCTGAACTAAAAAGGTAATTGTTGGATGATTCTCAAAACTCCAATTTCTCTGTACACCCTAGTATCACTAAGATGTATAGATATATAAAAGAACATTTTTTATGGGAAAAAATGAAGAGGGTGATTGCTGATTATGTGTCCAGATGTATAGTTTTTCAACAGGTTAAGGCTGGAAGACAACATCCTCGAGGAGTCATGCAATCTCTTCCCATACCTGAGTGAAAATGTGATGATACTATGCTGGAAATTTTCATGAGGATACTAAAGGCTCCTAGAAGGAATGATAAAATATGGTTAATTATTGATCCTATTACCAAGTCAGCACATTTTAATTCTATAAGAGAAGATTTACAACTTTCACGTCTAGATAGACTACATATTAATAAAGTTATAAGTCATCATGGAATACCACTATCAATTGTTTTTGATTGTGATCCCTGTTTTACATCAAGATTTTGGAAAAGTATTCATAACGCCTTGGATACTGAACTTCATTTGAGCACAGCCTACCACCCTCAAACTGATGCACAATAAGAATAGACTATTTAAACCTTAGAAGAGATGTTTAGATCTTCCTCACGTGACATTCAAGGTACATGGGATAAGTATTTAGCTCTGTTAGAATTTACCTATAACAACAACATCCATTAAAGTATTCAAGTGGCACCATATGAAATGTTATATGGAAAGAGATGTCACACACTAACTTGTTAGGATGATATTGGAGAAAGAAAACTCATTGGCCTAGATCTTGTTTAGGAAACAATGGAAAAGGAAAAGGTTATCAAAACCCACATCAAAGAATATTAAGGTAGGCATAAGAGCTATGTTGATAACCGAAGGAAAGATTTGGAATTTCTAATCAGATATCATGTTTTCTTGAAGGTATCTTCATAGAAGGGTGTTATATGTTTCAGTAAGAAGGGAAAATTAAGTCCTATGTATATCATACCTTTTAATATTCTAGAATTAATTGGAGTTGTATCTTATCATTTGGAAATTCCACCAAGTCTCTCCAATGTTCATGATGAGTTCCACATATCATTGTTGAGAAAATACATGCCTGACCCAATGCATGCACTCACCTATGGAGAAACAGAACTAGAACCCAAACTATCTTATTTAGAAGATCCTATCATAATTCTTTATACCATAGAACATTTGTTGAGAAACATGACGACTCGTCTGGTGAAAGTTCTATTGAGAAACCATAAGATGGAAGAGGCAATGTGGGAACCTGAGGAACTTATGATGAATAACCACCCGAATCGTTTTATGGAGTAATATTCTAGAAATTTAGAGGATAGAATAATTTGAAGGAGGGAAGAATGTGACACCCCATGTTTCCTCGGTATGATTCTTTTTGAATAATACAATAGCTTCCGTTGTACACAACTTCATGTTCTAATGCACCGCGCCCAATCAAACAAGACGTTATAAATAGTAATACCCAGTTTTTGAAATTTTATAAATATTATTTTTCAAAATGGAATTCATTTTTTGATTCCATATATAAAAAATTATCTTAGAGTTAATTTTTTGTATTTTTCTGAAAAGTTTCAATATTTTATGAATATGGAAAAACACTGCGTTTTTGTATAAAACCGAGTTTTTATTTAAAAAACTTAGTCATTTTATTTAAATTTATAATAGGTTAAAATAGATACATAATACTTATATGTTGAATATAATTCATTGGAGTCATTTTATAAAAATATTAGATATATAAAATTTTATTCAACTTTTTGCCGTCTTTCACCCACCTTCTAGGTGCATTTGAAAATTTGCATAGAACATAATTTTTCAACATCAGTGAATTGAATTTAAAAAAATTTAGGAGACACAGTTGATAACAGTAAGTAAAATGTGTTTCAATAAGATGAAAATAATTTTTTTTAATATTAACTTTTAACTTTTATTTACCACTGTTAAAAGTAAATTGGGATATTAAAGGTATAAATGATATTATAATTACCTTAAAACATGTCTTAATTCTATTGGATAAGATTTATTCGACCAAAATAAACCTTATGAATATAATATGTCCATTTTGGTCTACTTGGATTAGATTAAGTAATTTATTATTATTTTAAAGAAGAGTCAAAAGTGTTAAATTCAAAGTTTAATAACTAAACCATTTTTAATATATGGTTATACATAAGATAAATTCGTCTATAAATATTAATTAGAAATATAATAATATTATCTACATAATTTTATTTTATTTATAATTATTAGATTTCAAATAATTAAATTTATTTATAACACAATGATGATGCATTAAATACATTATTAATGAACGATTAAAATAATTGATTTTATAAATATAAAAATAAATTTAAATTGAGACTTCTTATGAATTAAAATAATTAATAAGTTAATATGACATGATTGGGTTTAATATGTAATTTTTTTTCGAAGTGATAAAGATGTTATAACTTTCAAAAAAAACCAAATACAACATATTGTCAAAATTGACATAAATGAGTTTTTAAAACAAATACTATATTATTAATTGTTATAATATTTATAAAAATATAAGGATCATCCAAAATACTTATATATGGTTATATATATCAATAATTAACCACATTGGGTTCTCTTGTATTTTTATAGTATGTTTACTAACCATTTATTATAATAATACAAGAATACATAGTAAAAGTTAAACAATTTTACTTAGAGTTAAATCTAAAAGATAAGGTCAATATGGTGACCTAAACCGGTCTAAAACCTATTGGTTTGTATATTTTAGACCCATACCCACCTTATCAACGAAGTAAATCATTTTGGAGCCATTATAAAGCGAATATGATTGTATAATAACATAATATTTCATGATTTTCCAAACGTGACGTTCATCTCTCTTATAAAAGGGTACTTTCCCTCCCTTAGATTCACACCTCCAAAGCCATTTTACTCAGCCAAAACCTACTCAAATATCCTCCCAACTACCCCCACATAGACCTAGTGGCGCTACTTATATCATAAATCCATCCTAAGGATCCATTTTGATCAACTAAAAAATAAACACCCAAAGAAGATGTAATAATTTCAAAGTTCTTTTCTTCTTCCACTTCCTCTTACTATGTTGTTTCCATACCAAAATAATAACTCCCATAAATTATAAATACTTTGATGTTATTATAAATATTTTACAACCATATTCCTTATTTTATCCATCCTGTGAATGAAAAATCACCATACGTGATTACATACGACTTACCGTCTCCACGTCGTGGTGTAGTTTGTTATTCAAACACATTATTATTTGGATGGGTATAATAATGAGAATAACTTATGTAAATAATAAATATTAAATTTTAAGGATTCTATATATATAATATACCATATAATTACATAATATTTCACCATCAATAGAATGATATTGTCGCTTGCGCGTACGTACAGATTACCGTCACCATGAACGCGTTGAAATTCATTCCCCATAATAAACATTCATGATTAATTTTCACTTTATGGTTAGAAATAATGTTTAAGAACTTAATATCATTCTGGATATGAATCAAATACATCCTATACATATCAAATATTACTTACGTAACATTGTATATAAAGGAAAATGAAACAATTAATACCCAAAACAATGATACTACTGAAATATTATTAGAAAAGTAATATTAGAATATCATATATGATATCATATTTATGTATTTTGTTATTTTATATTTTAATAAAATTTATTTAACTATTAAAATTGAGGTTAATGTACCCTCTACCAAGAAAAAATTCATAGTAAGGGGTAATTCTACAAATCTCTTCATTATCTGAGGTTGTTTTTATGTCAGTATCTACTAGGACCTCTTTATCGCCTCACGGGAGATGAAGATCAATGGTGGCCATCAATTCAAATCATAATGTAAGTTGAATAAGTATAAAATATGGAAAGGAGAAATTTTAAGGATTATTTCTTCGAAAAATACTTTCCTCATGACCATTGAGTAGATATGGAAAGACAATTTATGAGTTTGATGAAAATACTGCAAAGTATGAGGCTACCTTTACAAGGTTAAAAAGGCATACAATAGATTATATATGTAACCCAAGTAGTAAGATTTCTTTATTCTGTAAGGGGTTAAAACTATTTCTCTATAGAGCATTAGTATCACAATCCTTCATATCAAACAAAGATATTGTCTCATGTACTATCAAGGTAGAAAATTAATTCTCAATGGCTTATGACTTTAAAGAAAAGAAAGAAAAGAAGATATCTACTGAACACTCTAGAAATGCAAATAAGGGGAAGAATGGAATTTTTTAATTTCCATCCAGTAGTAAATATGGGTAGGAACACCCCAGTACTTTCCTGAAGGGAATGAGACTCTATTACAAGTGTGGTGAAAAAGGTCACCAAGCTCATGATTGTAAAGGAAAGAAATAGGTTGTCAATTTTGAATGCTAAAATTATAGAGAAGTGGGTCATTATGAAAATAAATGTCCTAAGTGCCAAAGAAACATACCTTAGAAAAGGAAATGGGAGTAAGGCCAAGCTTATGCGATCACTACTACAGAGGTTGAACCACTGAATGATGTGGTGGCAGGTAATATAATGATTTCCTCATATTTAGCCAATAATTTATTTGATTATGGACCACCACATTGTTTCATGTCATCTCAGTTTGCTAAAAAAATTAGAGATTTCTAATTTGATTTAACTAGCGTGTTTTCAATCAAAACTCCTAAGGGAAGTATCATTCCCACAAAAATTGGTCAATCCATTCCCATTAGAGCATATAAATGTTAATTATATGAAAATATCATCGTCATACCCACGATTTAATTTGATATAATCCTTGGTATGTATTGGCTTTTGGACCATGATGAAAACATTTATTGTAAGAATAAAGAGGTTAAAATTATCAATGATGATAATAAGTACCTTATCTTTAGAGCAAAAACGTCACCATCTGATTAGTATCTAGATCCACCCCATGTAGATCTAATAAATTAAATTATTGGAGAGTAAGAGAGTGAAATAACAATGGGTGAGGAAAAAAAACATTCAAATAGAGGATGTACCTATTATGCAAGAATGTGTTGATGTGTTTCTAGAGGATTTACATAGACATCCTCCAGAATGAGAAATTGAATTTTCCATTGATATAATTCTTGAATGAAGGCCCATATAAAATACCCCTTATAGAATAGCCAATGTAGAGTTAGTGGAACTTAAGAGACAACTACAAGAATTTAGTAATAAAGGATTTATTCTCCCTAGTGTTTCTACATGTGGAGACCTTGTTCTTTTGGTTAAGAAGAAAGATGTATCTATGAGGTTGTGCATTGACTAAAGGGAGATCAATCCAATAATAATAAAGAACAACTATCCCCTACCTCTCATTGATGATTTATTATACCAACTTCATGGAGCTCAATATTTATCAAATACTGACCTTCGATCTGGATATCATAAGTTGTTTGTGAAGAAAGAAGACATTCAGAAAATAACATTTCGAACCAGGTACGGGCATTATGAGTTTACATTAATGCCTTTTGGACCGACTAATTCACCCTCTGTTTGCATGGATATAATGAATAGAGTTTTCAAAGAGTATATTGATGAATTTTAGTGCTATTTATTAATGATATATTGGTATACTCAAAAAACTATGAAGATCATGAAAATCACTTGACCACTATTCTAAAGACTCTTAGAAGAAATGAATTATATGGAAAGTTTAGAAAGTGTGAATTATGGAATCAAGAGATTTCTTTTCTTGTCTATATCATCTCTAAGATTAAATCTCTGTTGATCCTTAAAAGACCAGAGTAATAAAGTAATGTCCAGCACTAACAATTATAACATAGGTACACAATTTTACTGGTTTAGGAGGTTATTATCAGTGTTTTCCAGAATTTTTCCTGATTGGCTAACTCAATAACCAAGATCACATGTAAAGGGGTTAAATGTGTTTGAAAAAAAGAGTATGAAGAATGTTTTCAAGAACCAAATAGAATATTAGACAATTCTCCTATCATGACACTACCATTAGAGTTATTGCATATGCATCACAATATCTAAAAATTCATGAACAAAACTATATAACTCATGATCTTGAGTTAACAGCTGTAATATTTGCTTTGAAGATATGGAGACACTATCATTATTGTCAAAAATGTGAGATATATACTGATCATAATAGTTTGATGTATATTTTCTCACAGAAAGAACTGAATAAGAGGCAAATACGATGGCTTGAACTACTCAAGGATTATGATTGCATTATACACTACCACCCATGGAAGGAAAATATGGATGAAGATGATTTGAGAAGAAATTATTATTGATTTCTAAACAAGATGAGAGTTGAAAGGGGTCTTATGTTCATGTATCTAGTAAAGATATATATGGGAATAATCAGGGAAGATGAAACATCAATAATTTTATAAATGGTTTCCAATAAAACAATAATTGAAATCATAAAAAGTTACATGACTGATGATGAGGAGTTTCAAAAGAAAACTGATGCTGTGAATTATGGGAGACTGATTGAATTCATACATGAAGATGGAATTTTGACATGTGGGAAGAGACTTTGTGTTCTCGATATACCTGAACTAAAAAGGGAATTGTTGGATGATTCTCAAAACTCCAATTTCTCTGTACACCCTAGTATCACTAAGATGTATAGATATATAAAAGAACATTTTTGATGGGAAAACATGAAGAGGGTGATTGCTGATTATGTTTCCAGATGTATAGTTTTTCAACAGGTTAAGGCTGGAAGACAACATCCTCGAGGATTCATGCAATCTCTTCCCATACCTGAGTGAAAATGGGATGATACAATGTTGGAAATTTTCATGAGGATACTAAAGGCTCCTAGAAGGAATGATAAAATATGGTTAATTTTTTATCCTCTTACCAAGTCAGAAAATTTTAATTCCATAAGAGAAGATTTATGACTTTCACGTCTAGATGGACTACATATTAATGAAGTTATAAGTCATCATGGAATACCACTATCAATTGTTTCTGATTGTGATCCCTGTTTTACATCAAGATTTTGGAAAAGTATTCACAAGGCCTTGGATACTGAACATCATTTGATCACTGCCTACCACCCTCAAACTGATGCACAATAAGAATAGACTATTTAAACCTGAAAAGACTTCTTTAGATCTTCCTCACTTGACATTCAAGGTACATGGGATAAATATTTAGCTCTGTTAGAATTTACCTATAACAAAAACATCCATTAAAGTATTCAGATGGCACCATATGAAATGTTATATGGAAAGAGATGTCGCACACTAACTAGTTAGGATGATATTGGAGAAAGAAAACTCGTTGTCCTAGAACTTGTTTGGGAAACAATGGAAAAGGACAAGGTTATCAAACCCCACATCCATGAATATTAAGGTAGGCATAAGAGCTATGCTGATAACCGAAGGAATGATTTGGAATTTCTAATCAGATATCATGTTTTCTTGAAGGTATCTTCATAGAAGGGTGTTATATGTTTCAGTAAGAAGGGAAAATTAAGTCCTAGGTATATCATACCTTTCAATATTCTAGAATTAATTGGAGTTGTAGCTTATCATTTGGAAATGCCACCAATTCTCTCCAATGTTCATGATGAGTTCCACATATCATTTTTGAGAAAATACATGCCTGACCCAATGCATGCACTCACCTATGGAGAAACAGAACTAGAACCCAAACTATCTTATTTCGAAGAGCCTATCATAATTCTTTATACCATAGAACATTTGTTGAGAAACCTGACGACTCATCTGGTGAAAGTTCTATGGAGAAACCATAAGATGGAAGAGGCAATGTGGGAACCTGAGGAACTTATGATGAATAACCACCCGAATCGTTTTATGGAGTAATATTCTAGAAATTTAGAGGATAGAATAATTTGAAGGAGGGAAGAATGTGACACCCCATGCTTCCTCGGTATGATTCTTTTTGAATAATACAATAGCTTCCGCTGTACACAACTTCATGTTCTAATGCACCACGCCCAATCAAACAAGCCGTTATAAATAGTAATACCCAGTTTTTGAAATTTTATAAATATTATTTTTCAAAATGGACTTCATTTTTTGATTCCATATATCAAAAATTATCTTAGAGTTAATTTTTTGTATTTTTCTGAAAAGTTTCAATATTTTATGAATATGGAATAACACTGAGTTTTTGTATAAAACCGAGTTTTTATTTAAAAAATTAGTCATTTTATTTAAATTTATAATAGGTTAAAATAGATACATAATACTTATATGTTGAATATAATTCATTGGAGTCATTTTATAAAAATATTAGATATATAAAATTTTATTCAACTTTTTGCCGTCTTTCACCCACCTTCTAGGTGCATTTGAAAATTTGCATAGAACATAATTTTTCAACATCAGTGAATTGAATTTAAAAAAATTTAGGAGACACAGTTGATATCAGTAAGTAAAATTTGTTTCAATAAGATGAAAATAATTTTTATTAATATTAACTTTTAACTTTTATTTACCACTGTTAAGAGTAAATTGGGAAATTAAAGGTATAAATGATATTATAATTACCTTAAAACATGTCTTAATTCTATTGGATAAGATTTATTCGACCAAAATAAACCTTATGAATATAATATGTCCATTTTGGTCTACTTGTATTAGATTAAGTAATTTATTATTATTTTAAAGAAGAGTCAAAAGTGTTAAATTCAAAGTTTAATAACTAAACCATTTTTAATATATAGTTATACATAAGATAAATTCGTCTATAAATATTAATTAGAAATATAATAATATTATCAACATAATTTTATTTTATTTATAATTATTATATTTCAAATAATTAAATTTATTTATAACACAATGATGATGCATTAAATATATTATTAATGAACGATTAAAATAATTGATTTTATAAATATCAAAATAAATTTAAATTGAGACTTCTTATTAATTAAAATAATTTATAAGTTAATATGACATGATTGGGTTTAATATGTAATTTTTTTCGAAGTGATAAAGATGTTATGACTTTAAAAAAACCAAATACAACATAGTGTCAAAATTGACATAAATGAGTTTTTAAAACAAATACTATATTATTAATTGTTATAATATTTATAAAAATATAAGGATCATCCAAAATACTTATATAAGGTTATATATATCAATAATTAACCACTTTGGGTTCTCTTGTATTTTTATAGTATGTTTACTAACCATTTATTATAATAATACAAGAATACATAGTAAAAGTTAAACTATTTTACTTAGAGTTAAATCTAAAAGATAAGGTCAATATGGTGACCTAAACCGGTCTAAAACCTATTGGTTTGTATATTTTAGACCCATACCCACCTTATCCTCGAACTAAATCATTTTGGAGCCATTATAAAGCGAATATGATTGTATAATAACATAATATTTCATGATTTTCCAAACGTGACGTTCATCTCTCTTATAAAAGGGTACTTTCCCTCCCTCAGAATCACACCTCCAAATCCATTTTACTCAGCCAAACCCTACTCAAATATCCTCCCAACTACCCCCACATAGACCTAGTGGCGCTACTTATATAATAAATCCATCCAAAGGATCCATTTTGATCAACTCAAAAAGAAACACCCAAAGAAGATGTAATAATTTCAAAGTTCTTTTCATCTTCCACTTCCTCTTACTATGTTGTTTCCATACTAAAATAATAAATCCCATAAATTATAAATACGTTGATGTTATTATAAATATTTTACAACCATATTCCTTATTTTATCCATCCTATGAATGAAAAATCACCATACGTGATTATATACGACTTACCGTCTCCACGTCGTGGTGTAGTTTGTTATTCAAACACATTATTATTTGGATGGGTATAATAAGGAGAATAACATATGTAAATAATAAATATTAAATTTTAAGGATTCTATATATATAATATACCATACAATTACATAATATTTCACCATCAATAGAATTATATTGTCGCTTGCGCGTACGTACAGATTACCGTCAACATGAACGCGATGAAATTCATTCCCCATAATAAACATTCATGATTAATTTTCACTTTATGGTTAGAAATAATTTTTAAGAACTTAATATCATTCTGGATATGAATCAAATACATCCTATACATATCAAATATTACTTACGTAACATTTTATATAAAGTAAAATGAAACAATTAATACCCAAAACAATGATACTAATGAAATATTATTGGAAAAGTAATATTAGAATATCATATATGATATCATATTTATGTATTTTTTTATTTTATATTTTAATAAAATTTATTTAACTATTAAAATTGAGGTTAATGTACCCTCTACCAAGAAAAATTTCATAGTAAGGGGTAATTCTACAAATCTCTTCATTATCTGAGGTTGTTTTTATGTCAGTATCTACTAGGACCTCTTTATCGCCTCACGGGAGATTCAGATCAATGGTGGCCATCAATTCAAATCATAATGGAAGTTGAATAAGTATAAAATATGGAAAGGAGAAATTTTAAGGATTATTTCTTTGAAAAATACTTTCCTCATGACCATTGAGTAGATATGGAAAGACAATTTATGAGTTTGAGGAAAAATGAGGATGAAAATACTGCAAAGTATGAGGCTACCTTTACAAGGTTAGAAAGGCATATAATAGATTATATATGTAACCCAAGTAGTAAGATTGCTTTATTCTGTAAGGGGTTAAAACTATTTCTCTATAGACCATTACTATCACAATCCTTCATATCAAATGAAGATATTGTCTCATGTACTATCAAGGTAGAAAATTAATTCTCAATGTATTATGACATTAAAGAAAAGAAAGAGAAGAAGATATCTACTGAACACTCTAGAAATGCAAATAAGGGGAAGAATGAAAATTTTTAATTTCCATCCAGTAGTAAATATGGGTAGGAACACCCTAGTACTTTCCTGAAGGGAATGAGACTCTATTACAAGTGTGGTGAAAAAGGTCACCAAGCTCATGATTGTAAGGGAAAAAAATAAGTTGTCAATTTTGAATGCTAAAATTATAGAGAAATGGGTCATTATGAAAATAAATGTCCGGAGTGCCAAGGAAACATACATTAGAAAAGGAAATGGGAGCAAGGTCAAGCTTATGCGATCACTACTACAGAGGTTGAACCACTGAATGATGTGGTGGCAGGTAATATAATGATTTCCTCAAATTTAGCCAATACTTTATTTGATTCTGGATCACCACATTGTTTCATGTCATCTCAGTTTGCTAAAAAAATTAGAGATTTCCAATTTGATTTAACTAGTGTGTTTTCATTCAAAACTCCTAAGGGAAGTATCATTCCCACAAATTTTGGTCAATCCATTCCCATTAGAGCATATAAATGTTACTTATATGAAAATATCATCGTCATACCCACGATTTAATTTGATATAATCCTTGGTATGAATTGGCTTTTGGACCATGATGAAAACATTTATTGTAAGAATAAAGAGGTTAAAATTTTCAATGATGATAATGAGTACCTTATCTTTAGAGGAGAAACGTCACCATATGATTAGTATCTAGATCCACCCCATGTAGATCTAATAAATTAAATTATTGGAGAGTAAGAGAGTGAAATAACAATGGGTGAGGAAAAAAACATTCAAATAGAGGATGTACCTATTATGCAAGAATGTGTGGATGTGTTTCTAGAGGATTTACTTGGACATCCTCTAGAATGAGAAATTGAATTTTCCATTGATATAATTCTTGAATGAAGGCCCATATAAAATACCCCTTATAGAATAGCCAATGTAGAGTTAGTGGAACTTAAGAGAAAACTGAAGGAATTTAGTAATAAAAGATTTATTCTCCCTAGTGTTTCTCCATGGGGAGACCTTTTTCTTTTGGTTAAGAAGAAAGATGTATCTATGAGGTTGTGCATTGACTAAAGGGAGATCAATAAAATAATAATAAAGAACAAGTATCCCCTACCTCTCATTGATGATTTATTCTACCAACTTCATGGAGCTCAATATTTATCAAATACTGACCTTCGATCTGGATATCATAAGTTGTGTGTGAAGAAAGAAGACATTCAGAAAATAACATTTCGAACCAGGTACGGGCATTATGAGTTTACATTAATGCCTTTTGGACCGACTAATGCACCCTCTGTTTGCATGGATATAATGAATAGAGTTTTCAAAGAATATATTGATGAATTTTAGTGCTATTTATTAATGATATATTGGAATACTCAAAAAAATATGAAGATCATGAAAATAACTTGACCACTATTCTAAAGACTCTTAGAAGAAATGAATAATATGGAAAGTTTAGCAAGTGTGAATTATGGAATCAAGAGATTTCTTTTCTTGTCTATATCATCTCTAAGATTAAATCTCTGTTGATTTTTCAAAGACCAGAGTAATAAAGTAATGTCCAGCACTAACAATTATAACTTAGGTACACAATTTTACTGGTTTTGGAGGTTATTATCAGTGTTTTCCAGAATTTTTCCTGATTGGATAACCCAATAACCAAGATCACATGTAAAGGGGTCAAATGTGTTTGTAAAAAAGAGTATGAAGAATGTTTTCAAGAACCAAAGAGAATATTAGACAATGCTCCTATCATGACACTACCATTAGAGTTATTGCATATGCATCACAATATCTAAAAATTCATGAACAAAACTATATAACTCATGATCTTGAGTTAACAGCTGTAATATTTGCTTTGAAGATATGGAGACACTATTATTATTGTAAAAAATGTGAGATATATACTGATCATAAGAGTTTGATGTATATTTTCTCACAGAAAGAACTCAATAAGAGGCAAATACGATGGCTTGAACTACTCAAGGATCATGATTGCATTATACACTACCACCCAAGGAAGGAAAATATGGATGAAGATGATTTGAGAAGAAATTATTATTGAGTTCTAAACAATATGATAGTTGAAAGGGGTCCTATGTTCATGTATCTAGTAAAGATATATATGGGAATAATCAGGGAAGATGAAACATCAATAATTTTATAAATGGTTTCCAATACAACAATAATTGAAATCATAAAATGTTACATGACTGATGATGAGGAGTTTCAAAAGAAAACTGATGCTGTGAATTATGGGAGACTGAATGAATTCATACATGAAGATGGAATTTTGAAATTTGGGAAGAGACTTTGTGTTCTCGATATACCTGAACTAAAAAGGGAATTGTCGGATGATTCTCAAAACTCCAATTTCTCTGTACACCCTAGTATCACTAAGATGTATAGATATATAAAAGAACATTTTTGATGGGAAAACATGAAGAGGGTGATTGCTGATTATGTGTCCAGATGTATAGTTTTTCAACGGGTTAAGGCTGGAAGACAACATCCTCGAGGAGTCATGAAATCTCTTCCCATACCTGAGTGAAAATGGGATGATACTATGCTGGAAATTTTCATGAGGATACTAAAGGCTCCTTGAAGGAATGATAAAATATGGTTAATTTTTTATCCTCTTACCAATTCAGCACATTTTAATTCTATAAGAGAAGATTTACGACTTTCACGTCTAGATAGACTACATATTAATGAAGTTATAAGTCATCATGGAATACCACTATCAATTGTTTCTGATTGTGATCCCTGTTTTACATCAAGATTTTGGAAAAGTATTCACAAGGCCTTGGATACTGAACTTCATTTGAGCACTGCCTACCACCCTCAAACTGATGCACAATAAGAATAGACTATTTAAACCTTAGAAGACATGTTTAGATCTTCCTCACTTGACATTCAAGGTACATGGGATAAATATTTAGCTCTGATAGAATTTACCTATAACAACAACATCCATTAAAGTATTCAGATGGCACCATATGAAATGTTATATGGAAAGAGATGTCGCACAATAACTTGTTAGGATGATATTGGAGAAATAAAACTCGTTGGCCTAGAACTTGTTTAGGAAGCAATGGAAAATGAAAAGGTTATCAAAACCCACATCAAAGAATATTAAGGTAGGCATAAGAGCTATGCTGATAACCGAAGGAAAGATTTGGAATTTCTAATCAGATATCATGTTTTCTTGAAGGTATCTTCATATAAGGGTTTTATATGTTTCAGTAAGAAGGGAAAATTAAGTCCTAGGTATATCATACATTTCAATATTCTAGAATTAATTGGAGTTGTAGCTTATCATTTGGAAATTCCACCAAGTCTCTCCAATGTTCATGATGAGTTCCATATATCATTGTTGAGAAAATACATGCCTGACCCAATGCATGCACTCACCTATGGAGAAACAGAACTAGAAACCAAACTATCTTATTTCGAAGAGCCTATCATAATTCCTTATACCATATAACATTTGTTGAGAAACCTGACGACTCGTATGGTGAAAGTTCTATGGAGAAACCATAAGATGGAAGAGGCAATGTGGGAACCTGAGGAACATATGATGAATAACCACCCGAATCGTTTTATGGAGTAATATTCTAGAAATTTAGAGGATAGAATAATTTGAAGGAGGGAAGAATGTGACACCCCATGTTTCCTCGGTATGATTCTTTTTGAATAATACAATAGCTTCCGCTGTACACAACTTCATGTTCTAATGCACCACGCCCAATCAAACAAGCCGTTATAAATAGTAATACCCAGTTTTGACATTTTATAATTATTATTTTTCAAAATGGACTTCATTTTTTGATTCCATAAATCCAAAATTATCTTAGAGTTAATTTTTTGTATTTTTCTGAAAATTTTCAATATTTTATGAATATGGAAAAACACCACGTTTTTGTATAAAACCGAGTTTTTATTTAAATAATTAGTCATTTAATTTAAATTTATAATAGGTTAAAATAGATACATAATACTTATATGTTGAATATAATTCATTGGAGTCATTTTATAAAAATATTAGATATATAAAATTTTATTCATCTTTTTGCCGTCTTTCACCCACCTACTAGGTGCATTTGAAAATTTGCATAGAACATAATTTTTCAACATCAGTGAATTGAATTTAAAAAAAATTAGGAGACATAGTTGATATCAGTAAGTAAAATGTGTTTCAATAAGATGAAAATAATTTTTTTAATATTAACTTTTAACTTTTATTTACCACTGTTAAAAGTAAATTGGGAAATTAAAGGTATAAATGATATTATAATTACATTAAAACATGTCTTAATTCTATTGGATAAGCTTTATTCGACCAAAATAAACCTTATGAATATAATATGTCCATTTTGGTCTACTTGGATTAGATTAAGTAATTTATTATTATTTTAAAGAAGAGTCAAAAGTGTTAAATTCAAAGTTTAATAAATAAACCATTTTTAATATATGGTTATACATAAGATAAATTCGTCTATAAATATTAATTAGAAATATAATAATATTATCTACATAATTTTATTTTATTTATAATTATTCTATTTCAAATAATTAAATTTATTTATAACACAATGATGATGCATTAAATACATTATTAATGAACGATTAAAATAATTGATTTTATAAATATCAAAATAAATTCAAATTGATACTTCTTATGAATTAAAATAATTTATAAGTTAATATGACATGATTGGGTTTAATATGTAATTTTTTTCGAAGTGATAAAGATGTTATGACTTTCAAAAAAAACCAAATACAACATAGTGTCAAAATTGACATAAATGAGTTTTTAAAACAAATACTATATTATTAATTGTTCTAATATTTATAAAAATATAAGGATCATCCAAAATACTTATATAAGGTTATATATATCAATAATTAACCACTTTTGGTTCTCTTGTATTTTTATAGTATGTTTACTAACCATTTATTATAATAATAAAAGAATACATAGTAAAAGTTAAACTATTTTACTTAGAGTTAAATCTAAAATATAAGGCCAATATGGTGACCTAAACCGGTCTAAAACCTATTGGTTTGTATATTTTAGACCCATACCCACCTTATCCACGAACTAAATCATTTTGGAGCCATTATAAAGCGATTATGATTGTATAATAACATAATATTTCATGATTTTCCAAACGTGACGTTCATCTCTCTTATAAAAGGGTACTTTCCCTCCCTCAGAATCACACCTCCAAAGCCATTTTACTCTACCAAAACCTACTCAAATATCCTCCCAACTACCCCCACATAGACCTAGTGGCGCTACTTATATCATAAATCTATCTTAAGGATCCATTTTGATCAACTCAAAAAGAAACACCCAAAGAAGATGTAATAATTTCAAAGTTCTTTTCTTCTTCCACTTCCTCTTACTATGTTGTTTCCATACCAAAATAATAACTCCCATAAATTATAAATACGTTGATGTTATTATAAATATTTAACAACCATATTCCTTATTTTATCCATCCTATGAATGAAAAATCACCATACGTGATTACATACGACTTACCGTCTCCACGTCGTGGTGTAGTTTGTTATTCAAACACATTATTATTTGGATGGGTATAATAATGAGAATAGCTTATGTAAATAATAAATATTAAATTTCAAGGATTCTATATATATAATATACCATACAATTACATAATATTTCACCATCAATAGAATGATATTGTCGCTTGCGCGTACGTACAGATTACCGTCACCATGAACGCGATGAAATTCATTCCCCATAATAAACATTCATGATTAATTTTCACTTTATGGTTAGAAATAATGTTTAAGAACTTAATATCATTCTGGATATGAATCAAATACATCCTATACATATCAACTATTACTTACGTAACATTGTATATAAAGGAAAATGAAACAATTAATACCCAAAACAATGATACTACTGAAATATTATTAGAAAAGTAATATTAGAATATCATATATGATATTATATTTATGTATTTTGTTATTTTATATTTTAATAAAATTTATTTAACTATTAAAATTGAGGTTAATGTACCCTCTACCAAGAAAAATTTCATAGTAAGGGGTAATTCTACAAATCTCTTCATTATCTGAGGTTGTTTTTATGTCAGTATCTACTAGGATCTCTTTATGACCCACATCCGTGTTACCAGTGTATTGTTATCCTTACTGGGCATCTGAGCTCACCCCTTTCTATGTTTTATTTTTCCTATTATGTAATGAAATATATTATGACTAACCTTCAAGGATAGTCTAAGAGAGATTAATGTGTTCAAAGGAGAAAAAATTTTGTTTTTTTTTCATTTCATAATGTAATGTAAAATATTTGGTATGTATCTAGTACTTCCAAGGATAAAACACTGACCGGTTTTCGGGATTTTATCCCTTGTGATCATGCCGATGATCTGTAATATTGCACTAACTCTGGGTAACTAGGGTCTGGGCATTACAAACAAGGAAAGTCCAGAATTATAGTTTGATATAAAATAATGAAAATATGGATTTTATCTCATAAAACATTACTAAAAACCAATCACATATTCATGCTCAAACAATAAAAACTATATATTACCTAACAAGTAGAGTTATGCACTAATAAAACCAAACAAAACACTATTTTGTTATTAATAAAAACAAAACATAAACCTATTTTTGTACATTTAGTAATGTTTTCAAGGAAATTACCTTAATATATCACACCATTTATATTTTGGAAACAACATTACAAAAATCACCATTAAAAATATATTAAAACAAAAAAATCCACCATAAAAGGGATAATAACAATGATTAATGGAACAACAAGATAAAATTGTTACAAAAAATAAATAATTATAAATTGTGGAACTAACGAATCAAGCACAATGGGGTACATGAAATCGTGGATAGAAATTAACAACATATATCCTACAATCAATGAATAATTTTATTTTGAAATGTTGTAGGTTCTAATGTGAGATGAATCCGAACTTCACACAACCCAAGGGAATAATTTCTGGTGTATATTGAGTCAAACCAAAACAAAATCCACTCAAATCACTCATACGTTGGCTCTTCAGGACCACACCTCCATCCATATGTTCATGAAGTACAACTATGGGATTGAAGACCAATGTGCGACCTAGGATAGTGTATCACAAATCATGGTCGCACAATTTGTTCCTTGGTTTCTAGTACTAGAAAAAGTATAAGTGAGAAATAATTAATCCGAGTTCAATATATGTATCTAAATCATGAACCATGAATTTCCATCAACTCCAACATTCTTTCACAAAACTACTACTTTACCATCTTACAACCATCACATAATTAAACCCATATTTGGTAAAAAAACAAAATCAGAAATAAATGAGGGTCTCGCAATATCAATCAATTTACATTATAAAGTGAAAATACCTTAACATGAAAAATGACATAGGATTCCAATCCCTTTCCTTTCCCGCTAAAATTATTTTTTTCGAATAATTTTGAAATATTTAGAACACACAACTTTTTAATTAGAAATAATTATTTACGAACTTATAAAATTATTTTTGAAAAACTAAAATAAGGGTTAAGGCCCATGATTTTGATCAAAAAATTTAATATATCCCCTTCTAACATTTTATGAAAACATTTCATGTTAATAAAATTTATTCATAATGATAAAAAATCCATAAATAACAATTTTATGTCAAGATGTAAGTTTATAAGAAAAGCATTTACAAGTCCATTTAAATAATGACCAATAATCATAATTTAAATATTGAAAAATTTATAAAACTCAAAAATTATATTATTTTTAAAATAATGGAAACGAAAATAAATATATACTTCATAGAAATTGAGACGATGTCGCAACACATCACCTTCTGCAGAAAACACTCAAATAAGTAAGGAAAACCCTCTACGGGTACAACAAAATAAAAACCTTCTGATAAAACTATAAAAAACATGAAACCAATATTGGATCTTGATTTCAGGCTTTGGTTGAAGGTATAACCAAGGGTAAATATAAGTTGAATGATGGAGGAGAGACTAGATGAGAAATGAGAGGTAATTACCTGCTGAAACTCTCAAAATACAAAGGAAATATCCAAGAATCCAATTAGGATGCAAGATGAAGGTATTAATTGATCTTCCCATAAGTATAACAAACTGAATGAGAAATGAGGATGAGATAAAACAAATAAAATATAATGGGTAAATGATTAATATCAACTTTAAATTAAATATGGGTAGACCATATGATTTTACACACCATGTGGAAATCATAAAAATTGAACTATCCAAGTTTATGCATGATGCATGGTTAACTCACATGATTTATACTACCCAGGGAAAAACCATGTTCCACCACCATAAATTATAATCAAGTTGAAAGGTATGATACAAGGCTTCCAATAAGAATCACACAAATCATGTGTTACCCATGCACACAAACCGTGCATGGTCAAGAATACATCAAAAAACTATCAGCGTAATGGTATACACATAGTTCAGACTAAATCAAGTTTTCTAAAGTATTCAAAAAAAGAACTCCTACAGATGGCTTATTTAAATTGTTTTCCAAACTATGTAGTGACCATGTAGAATTCATGAATAGCTAATTTATTTTAATTTTTTGAAAAATGAATTCCCAAAACCTCTTGAAATTAGAATAACCCCAAAGTAACATTAAATACACGAGACTATTGTAAAAAGAGGTATTATAATATCCCAACTATAATGATTTATTCTTACAGAAATTGCTTAATCCTGAATGGAAGTTGAATAGAAAAAAATTGCACTATATATAAAGAAATCTGCTAATCGTGATCCATCATCTCAATTCCACCCAACCATTATCCTTCAATAGTGGAATTCAAATACAAAAACATAAACCAACTTTCAACATTCAAATATAGGTCTCTAAAGGTATTATGAACCATTATGGTCTCCCCACTATCAATAATTTATCTAAGATAGTGGAATGAAAGGAAACACACCTAATAGGAACCATTCATCAAATATATCTTCATCCACTGACCACAACCCATCATTATAAGAATTATCCTAGGGAATATCCAAAGGAAAAACTCTATGATCATCTATATAGGAACAAAACAAAATTATCTCATCAATACTATAAAAGGAACTGTAAATAACTTCCCAATATAAATAGAAAATAAAAAACCACCACCCCCATTAAACAACAAGAAACAACATGGGAACTCATCTCAAGACATTACTCAATATGGGTAAAATGAAATTGTGACTATATTAAACAAACTGGGACCTTTCTCAATGTAAATATTTTTTTATTTTTCATTTTATGTCCTTAATTTTGGTCAAATAATATTTTCCCAATTTAATATGAAAGGAAAAAGGTATTCTGGGGGTTCGAGATACAAAAATTGAGGAAAAAAGAGTTTCTAGGCATACTGCATGGTTTTCACATGGTTTGTGAAAAATGAGAAGATCATCCTAGGTAACCATGTAGCCTTAATATAAGCTTTCACACTATTACCACAATGTGAAGAAAACTATTCATAATTCCCAGGAAACTGTGCGAAAGAGGTATTTTTGTTTGGGTTCACATTTCCGCCTTATCTTTTTTCAACGCTCAAAAACCATTCTATTCCAATGATATCTAGGAAGATAATTCAAATGGGTGATGAAAAGAAATCCAAGTCCTTTATTAGGTGTGTATTCTGCAATGGATCCAAATTAGGTGGTCTTCATGTTATATCCCATAGTTGTTTTTGATATTTTTTCATGTTTGGGTTTACTTTTTTCTTACCACTTTTTGTGATTTTATTCCTCTGATGAGATTTGTTGTTATTGGTGTAAAACTGTACAATAGAAACCCTAATGGTCTCCATGGGAAACAAGAAGGATGACCTTACCTTTCTAGGGACCCCAATGGGCTTCGCTGATATTTTTCAGACCTAGAGGGTAGCTAGGTATGAGAAAAGTTTCCTTGTGACAATTTAGATACTAGATAACAATGTATAAAGGTAAAATGGGAGTGAAAATTAATTATTTTAATGATAATATTTTTAGTTATGTCTTAAGGGATTGTTTGGAAAGGTAATAGAAATGGGTTAAATTAGATAAATGGGGATTGTGCCTTTTGGAAAATAATTAACATGAAAACCCTAAGACGGAGGGTGTATGTGTAATGTTGACACATGGATTTGGAAATGTCTTATGAATTGATGAATATGGTTAATGGGATCAGACTTGGGAAACAGAATTTGGATAATGGGTTGTGTAGTGTAAAATGGAAATGTGAATGGGCTATTAAATAACATTTGAATCCCATGTTAATTGATGTGAATCATGATTGTTATATTTATTGGTTTTATTAGTTGTGATATGGATAAATGTGGTTAATGGTAAATAATGTTGTGAAAATGTATTGGTGGTGGGATTAAGGAGTGATTCTCCTCCCATGGGTAGGTTTTTACTGGTGCACTAACCTACCCACGAATGCACAAGTTTGGGAGTCGTACTGATGCTCTATTCTCCCAATGGATGTATTTAATGAAAATTCCTGGACTAAGGATCTATGTTTAATTTTGGTGATTACTTGATATAATCATCCCTAGTGAGTTAGAGACTTGATGTGTTCTCTTATAATACATGATAAATGCAATGGATATTGGGTGAATAAGCTATATATCTAACCCATGGATTACATATTGATGTTTAACCTAATGATGAGTTGATATACATAACCAACATGGCACAATAAGAATAATTGTAAAAAAAAGTAGTTATTAATAACTAGTCGACCATGTATTTTCTTAAAATTAATTTAAATTCATCTTTACTTGCATGTACTATCTTCTAGACTACATATTTAGTAGACACCATTGGTGGGGGCCTTCTGAGTTGTACTCACACCCTGATCAGGCCGTCGTTGGGTACATGAGTAGATTTCATGCATGCAGGACATGATATGTGAAGGGACCATGTTCTAGAGAGTTGAGTTGGACATGGTACATGTATGGATGAGGGTCCGACATAGTGTTAAGAACATTTTCATGATTCTTTTGTTGTTTTTATTTTTGGGTTTTTTCACTTTTCAATGTATCATAACATAACATGTTTATTGTTTCTTATGGTTGTACCCAATATGGAATATGTTTGGATATGCATGCTATTGGTTGTTTCTTATTGTTTCCTCTATTTATGTTGTGATCAACAATATATTAATATGATAAGGAGGGTATAGTATCCCCATGTGACTAATGTAGACCCTCACTAGTATTCGGAAACCTCTAGCGTACGGGGAGGCGCACTTGAGGTCTGGTGACGACTCGTCTCGGGGAACTAGTTCAGTGGCATCTGAGTCAGGATGTTACGAAGTGTATATGAGGAGTTATTTTCCAATTCATACTATTTGGGTATGGTAGATATTAGGATTGGTTAGGGCCCTAGTAATGAGCTCGTTCCTCGGTGTAGATAACCCAAGTAAAGGGGAAACCCAAGT
Source organism: Viscum album (assembly GCA_963277665.1). Classification (NCBI taxonomy): domain Eukaryota; kingdom Viridiplantae; phylum Streptophyta; class Magnoliopsida; order Santalales; family Viscaceae; genus Viscum; species Viscum album. The sequence continues at coordinate 584,578,413 of OY728125.1, forward strand.
CACCCTTGGAGAGAATTGTTGTTCTTGATTGATTGCTATTACCATTGATCATATTTTACCATTGGGTGGTTCACATGTGGTGTGATGTGACCATTTTATGATATTTTTCTCGTATCGAGAATTTCATGATGTTGTTAATTCATGAATCATTCTAGTCACCTATGTATATAAGTGGCATGCATCATACGACACACACACACACACACACAAGGGAAGTCTGTGCAGGATGTAATGGGTGGGATTAATTTAATTTTATTGATTGTATAAAACTGTTGTCTAGTGGAATGAGATATACAGGTAAAAAGGGATGTGGGAATGCCATGTAATTATTAAATCATGATGCATGATAAATAATGGTATGAGAATTAAAATGTTGTAGAATTAAATTGGGAGATGTAAATCATTTCAGAAAAGATGTAAAAGGTAGGGCTTGTAACCATGTGAATTAGATACCCCATGTTAGACATGGCCTTTGGAAGGATGGTTGAGGGTAGTTTTCCAGATATAATAAATCCCAATTGGAAGTGTATGTTAAATGGTTGTTTATGGATAATGATGAGCCTTCCATTATACCTTGTAAAAATTAATGGTTGTGTTAAAAAATGTTCGTGTTTGGCATTGTAAGGAAATGCTTCCATGAAGGCGTGTGCCTACTTGGCGACTAGAGGATGTTACAGAGAATACACCCCCAATAGTGGATCAAGACGTCCCATTGATTCTGGATGATTGGGAAGAGCAGTTCCATGATAAATTTTCACGTTTTATATAGATGTCGGAACATGACCAATTGTTGGTCACTCCGAGTATGTTCTAGTTGACCAATGAGTTTTAACTGGAGGACAATCAGACATTTACTAGAGTGGGTTGGTAGAGGAAACTATATTTTGGTTAGAGTCTATCCATTGAATTATTTAACATTTAGAATGCCTTTTAATAATAAATATAAGTTAGCAACCTATATATTGTTGGGATATGAAAAGAGTTGGTGGGATATCTTAGCTCAGAATGAGAAAGTAGGGGGAATGATGTGGAAAATGTTTCAGGAAATGTTTTTGGAGTATTACTACCCAAAAACATTAAGGTATGAGAATGATATGGTGTTTATGAGTTTGAACCAAGAGATTATGTCATTAATGTAGTATGTATTCTGGTTCACATACATGCAACATTTTGTTCCTAATTTAGTGGGAGATGAGGGTAGCTATGGAAATGTGATTTTAGGATGGACTTTATCCTGGGATCAGATCCTAGGTAAATATCATTTAGCTGAAGACATTTGTTGAGGATATGGATTAGGACCTCATCTTAGAAGGAAACCTTGAGGAGGCCTCCAGAAGCAGACATGTAGTTCTGGTAGTTTGAACTGTGGTGTGACTTTAGATAGTAGGAAGAACCATTTAGAGAATTTCCACTTGGGTAATGGTGGATAAAACAACCCAAAAAAACTAGTATCTTGGGTTAGTGATTGAGTTTTCTAATACTAGTGTGGCAGGCTAGGACACATACAACATTAGTATTCCCAACCACCAATTTAGTGCTAATCATGTGGACAGATGGGTCATGTGTAGAGGTTTTGTAGGAACCAATGGAATATAGAAAGTATTGGGGGGGATATCAATGTAGATTGCAGGTAGGGGATTGATTACCCTATATCAGGAAAGAATTTGGAGCTCCATAGGTGGTACTAGTAGTGGTGGTGGATGTGGTAATACTGGTAGATACTAGTCATACAAGCAGGGCAGTGCAGTATAGGGTACTCAGGCTATATCTCAGGGTTGAGGGACATTCCATCTGCACGTATTCTAGTCTACATCTCAAGGAGGTGAGAATGGACCTTTTACCATTCGTGGTGATATTATTGTAGCTTCCACACTTGAAAATTTTCTATTTAACAAAGGTGCTACACATTATTTTATTTCCACATAGTATGTAGTAGTGTTGGGCTAAACTGTGGAAATTGCACGTGGAGTTATGTCACTTGACTCTCTATTGGGCATGTGAGATGAGAATATGTGACAGTTTAAAAATTGTTCTTTAGAGGTTAGTGGATGTCATTTCCAATTTGATCTCTTTATTTTGGAGATGTAAGGATTGGACTGGATCATGGTTTTGGATTTATTAGTGGAGTATTAAGCCCATATCAATTGTTATTGACATCGGGTAATGTTTACATCTCCCGATGGAGATACTTTTGTCCTTCATGGTGAGTGGGTTGTTCACGTTGGCAAAGAAGATCCATTTTTTATCAGTTGGGAGAGATCAGGACCCATGTGGCATGCCTTGTTTTTGATGATGAAGAAGTGGAGAAACTAGTATTTCCTACTACGGTGTATCAATTCGAGGATGTGTTTCCTAAGGACTTCTCGGGGCTACCACCTGAGAGAGATGTTGAGTTTATACTCTAGTTACTTCTAAGGGAAGAACATGTTTCCATTCTAACATATTGAATGGAACCGAGGGAACTCCAGGAGGTTAAGGAACAATAAGAGGAGTTGGAGAGAAATGGATTCATTTGATATAGTATGTCACCATGTGGTTCAGTTGTGTTGTTTTTTTAATAAGGATAATGTGTCGTTGAGGTTATGTATCATTTATAGGATGTATAATCAGATGACGGTTAAGAATTGATACCCGCTTCCCATAATTGATGACCTTTTTGACCAACTGAGGGGGTCCACAGTTTTTTCCAAAGTCTATTTGAGATCAGGATACCATTAGTTGGGGGTGATACCATCTAACATACTGTGGATAGCTTTTCAAAGCTAGTATGGGTTGTATGAATTTATTATGATTCCATTTGGTTAACCAATTCACCGTTTGTGTTTATGGAGATAATGAATAGGATATTTGACCCTTATTTGGATCAGTTCATGGTTTTCTTTGTTGATGACATCTTGGTGTACTCGTGAACTCATGAAGATCATTCCGAAAATCATTAAATAATCTTGAGTGTATTAATAGATCACAAGCATTACAACAATATTTCAAAATTTTAGTTCTAGATTGATAAGGTTCATTTCTTGGAGCACATAATTTTTGAGTCAGTTGTGTCAGTGGATACAGAGAAGTTGCATAATATGGTGTCTTGGTGGTAGCCCAAGTGTGTTTCTGATGTTCAGAGATTTCTGGGTTTGGTCAGTTATTATCACAGGTTCATTAGTGATTTCTACAATTTGAAACCACTACTCTCAAGATTAACCATGTAGGATGTTACGTTTGAGTGGTTGGAGGAATGAAAGGTTTCTTTTCAAGAATTAAAGAAGATGTTTACTACAACACCGATTCTAATCATTTGTGAACCTGGTAATAAGGTCACTTTATTATGTTATGTGACTGGTGTTGGACATGGGGTAGTGTTGACGTAGGATGATTGAGTTGTAGCTTATGGGTTAAGTAATTTGAGACAACATGAAATACAATACCCTACTCATGATTATGAGCTAGCTTCTATAGTTTATGCCTCAATGTGTTGGAGGCACTATTTTTTGGGAGAGCGATTCATAGTGTTTTCTAATCATAAGAGTTTAAATAATATCATCTCTTAGAGGGATTTAAATATTTATTAGTGAAGGTGGGTCGAGAACTTAAAATCCGTCAATTTTGAGTTTGTGTATACCCCAAGAAAGGGGAATAGTGTTGTGGATGATCGGAGCCGAAAGACTCAGAATCAAGTCGTTCAAGAATCCTACATTGAATGGAAAAGTGTGTCTTTGTTTTCAAAGATGAACCTCGAGGTGTAGGATAGTCACTAAAAAACTACCCTTGTGTATATATTATTTGATTCCACACTGTTGAGACGAGTCAAAGAGAGATAGCAGGATGACCCCGAGTATTTGGATATGAATGAAAGTCTAAAAGGTGGGAGGTCACCTTCTAGGTGGCCCTTAAATGGTGATGAAATCGTCTCAGTTATTGGTCGTATGGTCTTTCCGGTCTGTTTGCAGGAGGAGTTGATGCAAGAGTACTATGAATCGAGGTGGTAAGTACATATATATAACACCCTGACCCCAGTTACCTAGATTTCTAGATTTATTACATAACTTTGGCTTGATATAAGGAATCATGTCGTGGAAGGCCAATCAATTTAATAGCCTTGGTGGTACTAGATACACCCAAAAAGATTATATTACATCATTAAATAAAAACATCAAAAACATTTTTCCCATTTTTAAACACACATATATCCTTATCCTATCCTTATAGGTCAACCATAAAATACTTCTTCAAATCCTAGGAAAATAAAACATTTAATGGGGTGATCTCATATGCTTAGTAAGAATAACAATATATCCGAAACGTTCATAAATAAGCATAAACATTTAAGGAAATGTGTAATACTAAAAAGAGCCTTTTAAACATAAAAGTCAGTATAATATTTCAATCATAAAATAAAATAATTCCATTTACATATTCACATGGATATTATACTAGTTGAATAATCACATGCAATATTAATAGATATTTTCATAATTATGGAATGCATAATGCCAGAATTCATAACCACATAGTCAAGGCCTTGTGCCAAGACTTCAAATAAGATTTTGCCAAGGCCTTGTTCCAAGACACTAGTTTGTCTCATGAGACCTGCCAATGCATCGAGAAGCTATAGTGGGCTCCACCTGTCACTTACTAAGTCCAATGAATTCCTCATATGAAAGGGTAAAACATAATATAAACATTTTTATTAAAACTAGGATACAAAATGTAAATATTTTAACCAAAAACCATGAATGGCATAAAAACTGCACATCCACAGTCAAACATAACTCATTAAATAAAATATGGATGATTGTATTATGATAAATCAACCTCAATAAAGAATACAATACAATAAAGGAAATTGAAATATATGAAAATAGTCATTAAAACTATTTGGGATAAATATATCCTTTGTTTTTTAAAACATTTAAATGTCTCACTATTTATCAATGAATTCATTTAAAATAGACTTTTGAATCAAAGTGTCCCAAAAAACATTGAAACTTTTAAAAGGAATTTTAATTTTAAAACATTAATGTCCATATAAATATATCCTTAAAATCATTTTTAGAACATGGACACTAATGATAAAGATATAGAAGAATGAATTTTTAAAACATTTAAAATGATATTTTAGTTAGAGTTCCTAACAAAATGAGAGATGCTTGAATAAAAATAATTAAGGTAATAAAAAATTATAATATAATAAGAATAAATGGATTCATGATATACTATGTCAAAGTACTACATATACAACAAATAAATGTGAATTGGCCTGTAATAATAAAGTAGTCTCAATGGAATGTAAGTTGAGATGAATTAGCTTATAAAGACTACATCCTTAGGTTAAGGATAAATAAATTATAAAATTATGTGGGAAAAATATAAATACACTCAATGTTATTAGATATTCAATGTAAATCAATCAATGGTCATTCACACATATTATTTGTAAAAACAACATCGATGACTTGGATGTTCAACTAAATGAATGGGAATTGAGTTAATACTACACTTATCAAGTTTATATTGAAGACTTGAGAATTTATCAATGGAGTTATTATGTGTATAAAAAGTATATCCACACGAAGGGGGGTGGAAATTACTAAATATGTAAATAGATAGTGATTTCACACATAATATTGGGTTAATGTAATCAATGATGTATGCGTAAAGCCCAATGAGTGGCAATTGAAAATTGAAATTACCATACCTATTTGCTATCTTAAGAAACATACACTCCAGGAAATAAGTATCAGGAAATGAAGATGTAAAAAAGCCGAAAATTTAGTACATTACACCAAGAATACAATCATGGGTAGTGCATACACCACACAAAAGGAAATAGTGTCCAATATATCATTAATCTCACAGGAATAAAAAGTGAGATCAAAACCCCTTACCTTGATCTTTTCCATGGTCAAGGGTATGTAAAAATATTGTATAATAGTTAAATAATTGTTATTAAATCATACAGGAGCCATATAATTAAATTTTATATCATATATGATCTTCTAATATTTATTTTTAGATAATATTTTAGTAGAATCATTATTTTAGTTGTTAACTGATCTATTTTCCTTTATATGCTCGGCTACGTAAGACATGTTTGTTATGGATAGGATGTATTTTATTGATTCAAAAAATGATATTAAGTTCATCAACATTATTTCTGATCATAAAATGAAAATTATTCTTGAATGATTATGATGACGAATGAATCTCATCGCATTTGTGGAGACGGTAATCTGTACGTACGCACAAACGAAAATATCACTATATTGATGGTGGAATCGTATGTAATTGGATATTATATCATGTATACAGAATCAATAACATGTTATATTTATTATTTACATCAGTTATACTCATTATTATACCCATCCAAAAAATTAAGTGTTTGAATAACAAAATACACCACAACATGGAAACAGTAATCCATACATACGCACATATGGTGACTTTTTCATTTATAGGATGGATAGAATAATGAATATGGTTGTAAAAGTTTTGGAATAACATCACAGTATATTGAAGATACTGGAGTTATTATTATATAATAGAAACAACAGAGAAAGAGGAAGGGGACGAAGAAAATAACTTGAAAGAGGTGATGAAATATTTACATATTCTTCGGGTTCTTCCTTTTGATTTGATCAAAAGGGCTCAATAAGTTGGCTTTATGAACAAATTAAGGACCCTATGATGAAGGTAGGAAAGTTGGGAGGATATTTGGGAAGGGTTTCACCGATAAAAAAGGCTTTGTATGTGTGAAATTAAGATAAGGGGAAGTACCCTTTTATAAGAGTGGTGAGGGTCACTTTAGGAAATGCTTGAAATATTGTTTTATTATAAAATAATGTTAGGTTTATAATTTCTCCAAAAAGATTTATTTAGAGTATAAGGTGGGGAGGAGTCTAAAAAATTTCAACCAATAGGTTTTATAAAGGTTTAGGTCATCATGTTTACCTTATCTTATAGATATAACTCTTACTTATATAGTTTGTCATTGACCATGTGTCTTTGTATTTTTATATTATATTGTTAATAAATTTTTTTTAACATGCCAAGAAAACCCCATGTTGTTAATTATTAATATATATGACCTTATATAAGTCCTTTGGCCAAACCTTATATTTTTATGAATATTATATCAATTAATTAATATCATATTTGTTTCAAAAACTCAATTATGTCAATTTTGACACTATTTAGTATTTGATTTTTCTGAAAGACATAAAAAATTTATCACTTTGAGTAAAATTTATTTAACAAACCAAATAATGTCATATTAACATATAAAGTTGGTGGAATTCACCAGATGTCTCAATTTATATTTATTTGGATATTTGTAATATCAATTAGTTTCATATTTCATTAATAAGGTAAAAACTGCATCATCATTGTGCCATAAGTAAATTAAATTATTTAATGTCAAAAAATTATAAATAATATACCATTATGTAGGAAATATGTTTTTATTTCTAATGAATATTTATAGTCGAATTTATATTGTCTTTAACCCTATATTAAAAATGGTTTAGTTATTAAACAATGAATTTAACTCTTTTAACACTTCTTTAAATAAAATAATAATAAATGTCATAATCTAAACCAAGTGAACCAAAGAGGTTTATATTTTATTCATAAGGTTGTTTTTGGTCGAATTATACTTATACAATATAATTTGGACATGTGTTAGGGTAATTATGATACCATTTTTATCCTTAATCACCCTATTTACTTTTAACTATGGTAAACAAACGTCAAAATTTACTATTCACTAAAAATTATTTTCATCTTATTGAACCAAATTTTACTTATTGATATTAACCGTGTCTCTCATATTTTTTAAATTCAACTCACAGAAGCGTTAAAATTAGGTTTTATAAAAATTTGCAAATTCTCCTAGGAAGTGGGTAAAGACAGAAAATTGTTTAATAAACATTTATACATCTAATTTTATTTTAAAATGAATCCAACGAATTAAATTTAACATATATAGGAATTATATATTTATGTTGACTTAAAATAAATTTAAACAATATAAATAATTATTTAAAAAAAGTCAGCTTTAAACTATAACGCAGTGTTTTTCACTATTCATCAAAAATTGAATGTTTTCAAAAAATACCATAAATTAACACTAAGTTAATTTTGATATTCCGAATTCAAAAATAAATTCTATTTTACCAAATTCAAAACATAGAATTTCTATTTTAAATATAATTATCGTTGTCAAAACCGAAAAGCGGGTTTTTAAAAAGTAAAAACTATCAAAATATTAACACATGTTTATGTAAATTTAAATGTAAAATTACTTATAATGACCTAAATTGTATAAAATGATCAATATATAATCTAATTATACTTCCAAACCATTCAAATACATAATTTTACACTATAAATTATTTTTATTAAAAAAGTTGTTTTAAATAAAATTTATCATTTTTTCAGTATTCATCAAAATGTGAATGTTATTAGAAAAGTACCCAAAATTTAACCATAATAAATTTATATGTCCCAATTATAAATTGGAATTTAATTTCATTAAATTTATTTTATGAAAGTTTAAAATTTTGGTTTTATAAATGGTTTTCCATTAAAAGGTGATAAAATTTCATTTTTTTTAAAATACTTCTTTTATCGGAGAAAATGAATTTGTTCTTATATTATGTCTAATAAACACATAATATGTATTCTAAAATTATACAGAGTATATAAAATTCAAAATTAAGTTAATACTATTCATAACCTCTTTTGAATGGCTAGTTTGGTAAGTCGTGGTGCGCTCAAATTCCGTGTTGTGTGTAGTGAAAGATGTTGAATTACTTTAAAGAAAATAATTATCTATGAAATCTTTTAGTGTTACATTCATCCCCCATTTTGGAAATTGCATCCTAAAAATTTTAAAATTGGTCCTAGGAACTTCATTAAAAGTCCCACATCGGAAAAAGAGTCAATAAAACTCTCTCTTTAAAAGAAAGAAAGAGAAGTACAAGGGTCACCCGAGATAACCGATACTAGGATTCCATGTTGGAAAACATGAATATGGATGATAAAATAAGTGTCATTTTCTGGTGGAGAGTGATAGAAAACATGATCAAGATAAAGTTAACAACAAGAAAACCACAAACTTGTGCTGAGATAAATGGTCATTTGTTCATAGTAGGAAAAGTAAACAGATAATGATTTTTGATTTATGTTCTATTTCCTAAAGTTGAGGAATTTATTTAAGAAATTGACTAAGAACATAATGAGATAAACTTAATTTTTATATATAGTTTCATCCTTTAATAAATTTCTACCACTAAATCATATTTTTTTCAAATGATGAGTATTTAAGATGACTTGGTCACGCATGAAGCGCTAGAATCAACATCAATAGAATCACATAATCCTCAAAAGATAAACTATATATATTTACCTTCTCTTTAGAGATTAACCAAAACCAAAATTGTTAGCACAATATCAGATGAATCCCAAAAACGATAATCCTTTAGATAAATAAATACTAATATTAATTTCTAAAATCAAACCAACAATACCTAAAGTTTAATAAATACAATTCATTAAACAATTGTCTCTAAAATCTTCAAGATAATGAAAACTATTATTGAAACCAAAAACATAGAAGAATTTGATTACTCAATCTTCCACGTTAAATTTTATCTCCAAATAACATCGACTACTCTTAAAGTAACACACTTTAAAGTAATTAACCAAATCACATATTTTCTATGAAAGGTTAATAATTTCCATAAATAACAAAATCTCCATAAATGCACAATAAAAACATAGATAAGAATCCACCATTACTCCTCAAATGAAATCCCATAGTATTCATTTTCATTAGGCATATAGTGTTCCCAACAGAGAAAACATATTCAAAAATAAAATTTATCACATAATCACCAAATAATTTTCCTATACTATGGATATCCATTTGATAAGACATACGATTCAAAATCAACTTATTATTGGTAAATAAAATTATTTTACAAAAAATAATTAGTCACACTAACCTGGGACTTCATGTATTCCAGTGGTTGGTGATAAATCCCAATCGCACTCTGGTTGTGGGTTCTATTCCCTCAACATTGTCCGACGTGACGGGTTGTCACATGGTCTCTGTGTTGTCCTTTTTAAAAAACTATATTTTATAACATTTCCAAAATGAGATGAATTCCTCAAAATAACTATAACATAATTTCACCACAAATGTTATCTCATACCTTGAATTTTCATCCAAAATTTAATAACTTGTAATTGTCCCCAATGCAATGATCATATAAACCCAAATGGTTATTTATAACTATATCAACAATTGAGAATACAATTCTTCCTAAAATAGAATTTTCACATAAGAAACTGTAGGGTTACACATAAAAGAGAATAGTCATTCAAAGTAATTCGATCAACAAAGAGCACTAATACTTTTAAAATTTTCACCATCCATTTATTTCACATAGGATCATACTTGACCAAGAGGTTATCCTATAAAATAGGTCATTTACTCAGGTAATGACCAGGTCCACTACATTTATGGAAAATGACTGTAAATGGATTCTTTGGATAATTTTTATTTTCCTCCATAGTACTCTTCATTTTTTCTCATCAATTATTTACATTATGTACTTCATTCCCACACATAAATCATTTATTTGATCCATTGAGACACTTCCCTAGGTTTCTCCTTCCACATATCCTACATGTGGAAATTGTGATTTCTTTTCTCCATGGTCTCCACTAATGGAGCTCTTATCAATCACTACCATTCTCTTCTTTTTTGAGTTCAAGAGTTGGTTAATATATATGTTGTTGATCATATTTTTGGAAAACTAATTTGGATGAACACGATATCTTTTACCCCTATCAACATTCTATTTCCTTTCTCATTTCGACCCCTATTCCCACCCTGTAAATCATGTTTAATGTTACCGTTACTTCCTTAGAGTCATGCCCTTGTCTAAATCAAGAAAGCATCATGTGTGTCATAAAATCATTTAGTGAATATCATAACACCTTATTTTCATTCTAAAACTCCTTAGGATTAACCAAAGTTATTTATTCTCATCTTATATGAAAATCCTTCAAATCTATTTGTAAATAAAATGTGAATTATCATAGGCATATCCACTAGGAGTGTCATAACCAAGAGTGCAGCATGACCCGTTTTCATGTACAAAGATACCCCGGGTCAAGCCCGGAACTCCTTTTCAGAGTTTTCACTCATAGGTACATCTATGCTAGAGCTGTGTTTACATGCTTGTATCCAGACATGGATAAATTACATGGAAAACCCACATAATATTTACATTAACAAATTTCTTGGATGTTTCTCAATACTATTACTCAATTTTACTACTACAAAATGAAGCTATAGCCACGGTTTTATAAGTCTGTGGCTATAACATGGTTATACCAATGGATGAAAATTCATCCGTGGCTATTTGTGTGATTTGGCCAATATTATCTCAGGCTCCTCCTATGGAACCCTCCCCTACTCACTCCCCTCCCCCGACGCACTCCCCTCCCCGGATGACCGCGCATCCCCCCTCCCCGGATGACAGCGCCTCCCCCGATGCCGACGGACTCCCCTCCTCCCTCGACACACTCCCCTCCTCCCGACGACCTCTCCTCCCCGGATGACCGCGCCTCCCCCGATGGACTCCCCTCCTCTGGAGGACCCTGACGATCTCCCCTCCTCCCACGACGGACTCCCCTCCTCCCCCGACGGACTCCCCTTCTCCCGACGGACTCCCCTCCTCCGGACAACTGCAGCTCCCCTTCTCTCGAAGGAATCTCCTCCTCCGACGAACTCTCCTCCTCCCGACGGCCTCCTCCATACGACCTCATTGCTAGTATCTTTATCATTCCAATTTTTATCATTTCCAGTATCTTTATCTTTAACAATAGTTTTTTTCAAAATCCATATCAGAAGTAATTAGATCCTTCTCAATAATATTTCCACTCTTTTATGTAAGATTTTTCTGCAGCTCGGGTCGATCCTCATGAATAAGGATACTAAATCATACCATTTTCGAATCTGAGGCATCCAGAAATTATATAGGGTATGTAAACATTTTAGAATTGTGTTCCATGGATTTTGGTTTGATTTCCATCCCTTAAATATCGTATGAGGCATCGTGGTTTTTTATAGGGTAATACTGTAGATTAACATCAAGAACTAGGAACATTAGTATAGGATATTCCTTCATCTTCCAATTATTTTCTACCATATATATCTATTTTTGAGGGAATACTAGATTTCTAGTTGTTCAATAGAAATTAATGGGGATTATTCCCAAAAAGGAGGAAAATATGAGAATATCATGGTGATATAACCATATGTAACATATGATTTTACAATTAATCTATTGTTGTTCCTAGAGATAGATGGTCTATCCATCATTGCACATCTGATAAGGATATGAATCAAGCCTTATATAGTTTTGTATGGTAGAGCTGTTGGATTAATGCAACACCAGATATGGGGAAAACCATGGGAATAATGGGTGTATTCATATAGTTTAGGTTCACAATGCCTTGATCTAGTCTTCTTGTTTGAGTTCATGGAGCTTAGTGAAAATAAAAATAGTTTATATTCTTGATGATTTGAGTATACAGAGGTCCTTTAAGGACAATAATGCAGTGAAAAATTCTTAAAACCCATGTGAACGGATACCAGGATGTCCTATAACAAATGAAGTGATCCTGAAGAAGGTTGATCAATGTTTAATGTCATACCTCTTGGATGACAGAAAACAATTTACATTCATGATTCATGGGATACTGAAACAGGTATATTTTGAAAAAAATTTCAATTCATGAATGAGGTTGAATTTGATTTGAATTGAGGGCAGGACATCCCACACACCACACAAATACATCAGAAAAAAATTCCATATCGTATAATGTTATAATGAGCAGACTGAGATGAATGTAGATGATATTTTAAATTCATGATGCTTGTAATATGTGTAATTTGGTTTCACAGTAATATATGTGTCAAAGAAGTGGTAAAACCTAATGTAAATGGACCCAAATAGTCTTATATACCATGTTCACACCATGAGATGGACTACACACAAGTTAAAGTCATAATGTTGTGTTCAGCTCAACCATTCTATAACATGGGAATTTTATTCACCTCCATCATAGAAGGGAATTGTACCATTAGTTGGTGGGTATGATCCAGTAGGGACATGAGCTCTTTCATCATAACAATGCGGTCACCATTAATATATTTGAGGGCTAACTTGGATTCTCCCTTCATATCCTTTTGGGGGAAATAAATATCATCTGATAACTTATGACCAGTAATGAGAGCCTAATAATTTGCCTCATCATTAGTGAAACCTTATAAAAATTGGAAAAAGTATGATTGGACGTCTTGTGTTGGTGTGATAAAGACAACCACCTGGCCTACTCAATTAATATTGGAATTATTAAGCATTATTTCAGTCGATCTTTGAAAATCACCATCAAAATATGTTTTCTAATACTCTTTGACATGATCCACTAAGAGGGTAGCCTCATTTGGGAAATCAACATTCAGGGGTAGTTCTTCAGGGGTGGATGTGTGTCCATGAAGTCTTCTATTGCCTAGAATTTGACAACCATATATGGGATGAACCTAATGTTTAAATACTAGAGGATAACCTCCCAAAACAACATTCATCCAATAAACATAGGGTAATTGAAGATATACTTTAGGATTTTTACTTGTGTCACCAATTGTGTCTCATGATTCTATATACAATATCACAACTTCTACACTGAAAAAACTATTGCGAGGAAACTATTATCTATAGGGGAGTATCTATTCTATATATCGAGGAGCATCTGACTGTGATATTATAAAAACATTTCTATTACCTCTTTGTTTTTTTGGGTTAGATGGGTTACAAGGGATCATTCCAAGGAAGTCCCATAAAAGAACAATGTCTTTCCTAAAATGGAAGAAATCAAAACTGACAGTTGTTAAAGATAATTCTTGATGTTATCAATAATCGATATGGAACTCCTCATCCAATTTTTTAATAGGTACTTTATTCATTGGACACTAGAGGATCTTACACTATCCAACTAGATTCACATTAAATCAGTTTATATAGGTGAATAGACATTAGAGGCCCCACAACTCTTAGATATTCCATGGGGGAGGAATCTAATTGATGGACTTGATCAGCTCTGGGTCAATCTCGATGACCATATATCTTGTAGTAATGTGGAGAAACTTAATAGAGGTAACCCTGAATGTGAACTTCAGGGAGTTTATCTTAAAGTGTATGAAATATAGGAAGATAAACAATTTCTCAAGATCCTTGAGATGGTCCAAATATGGTAGGATTTTTCCACCAAATAATCCTAGTAGCATTCCACAAATTTCATGATAATTTGCTTGAAGATGTGGTGCATGGACAGTTGATAAGTGGATTATGCCTTATTCCATCCCATGAGAATCAATTAAAAGTAAACATTCCCCTATGGAACTATAATTATGGGAGACTCTATATCCTTGGGGGCCATCCATGTCTGATTATACATGGAGTATCCATCCATAAAATACAGGGCCTAGAACCCTATTATAGCATTGATTAATAGCTTTTTCATTGGAAGGGAAAACAATACTTTAGATAATGGCGGTTGAGTTATAAAAAGTCAATATTGATGATTACTTAATATCTTTTGAAATAATAAATATAATGTTAAGTCATTTTCTAGATTATTTATCTAATGTATGTTTATCTGCCTCAGGATGGATAGATATTGGATGTAAAACATTGATCGGATCACTGGTGAATTTTAGAAGGAGTTACAATATTTTTTGGACTTTGCATTTACTAATGATTCAGATGGCGGGTTGATTCGATGCCCGTGTTTTGATTATGTTGGAAGACCTTGGTTAACTCGTGATGAAGTGAGTTACCATATCACTAAAAGTGGTTTCCAAAAATATTATCATGTATGGTATCACAATGGAGAAAAAGCTGAAGTGTTGAACTCCATCGATTCAGTGGAAAAGATTGGTATGAAAAATTTTATTTTTGATCGGTTTCGTTTTGTTTATGAAGCTAGCTCCTCATGTAGACCAGTGCAAGAGGAAATGAATACTGGAACACAGTTCTCATCTATTAATAAGGATGATGACGTTGAGAGTGTTAGAAAGTTGATGGAAGATGAAAATACCCCAGTATATCAAGCATGTGGAAATATGAGAAAACATGAGTTTTTAATGCGATTATATCCTGGGAAAACAATGTATGGATTTAGTAATATTGCGGTCGACTATCTCCTTACATTTATTAAGGATTTACTGCCTGATGATGCATGTATTCTAGAAAATTATTACATGGCATCATAGTTGGATGACAAATTTGGATTTTCATCTAGTAAGATTCATTCTTGTCTCATAGACTGTTGTTTGTTCTGGAAGGAGAATGCAGACTTGAGTCAGTGCAAACAGTGTGGCACATCAAGGTGGAAGACTAATAAAGACGGATCTCAATCTCGCATACCACAGAAAGTGATGTGGCACTTCCCTTTAATTCCCAGGATTCAAAAATTTTTATGTCAGAACAAATGGCAAAGAATATGAGATGGCATGAAGATGAAAGAAATACGGATAACGATGAAATAGTGAATCCTGCAGATGGGTTGGCATGGAATAAATTTGATAGGTTACATCCTGATTTTGCAGCCGACCCATGAAATGTTAGATTGGGATTATCCTGTGATGGTTTCAACCCATTTCGCCAAATGCATACTGCACACAGTACTTGGCCTGTTTTCATTCACATTTATAACTTTCCTTCATGGATGTATATGAAGAAGCCGTACACTATCCTGAGTATATTGATATATGGACCCAGTGATACTGGAAATGATACTGATATATACTTGCAGCCATTAATAGAGGAGTTAAATGAGCTTTGGATTGTTGGTGAACAAGCATATGATGCATTCAGAATGGAGTACTTTATGTTTTGTGTAGCTTTATTATGGACGATAAATTATTTCCCTGCCTACGGAATGACGTCTGGTTGGAGTACTAAAAGGAAATTATCCTATCCTATTTGTATAAAAAATACATGTTTCTGAAGATTAAAGTTTCGACGAACTTTCAGCTTCATAGGGAATCGACTTTTTCTACCAATGGATCATCCATACATGAAAAATCGAAGACAATTCGATAATGCCATCGAGACAGATGAGACACATCAACGAATGTTAGGGACTGATATTGTTAAAGAACTTGAGGATTTGAATTATGTTCTTGTCAAAATTCAATCAAATATCAGACAGAAAAAGCATGCTAATTCTAATTCTAACAACAATTGGATAAAGAAAATCATATAATTTGAGTTGCCGTATTAGTCATCGAATTTATTAGGTCATTGTTTGGATGTAATGCATATCGAGAAAAACATTTGTGAGATGTTACTTGCTAATATTTTAAATGTCAAATGAAAAACAAAAGATGATTTGCGGTGTCGTCGTGATTTGATGGATTGGGGTATAAGAACAAGACTCCATCCTGAGTTAATTGGTCAAAATAAGTGGAAAGTCCTTGTTGCTAGTTATTCGATGACAAATATGGAGAAAAAAAAATTTCTTCATGTCTTGGAATGTTTGAAGGTTCCGGATGGTTATTCAAGTAATATTTCGAAAAGGGTGAATACACAAGATGTGAAACTCAAATCTCTTAAAACCCATGATTACCATGTCTTGTTACATG
This sequence comes from Viscum album, assembly GCA_963277665.1. Classification (NCBI taxonomy): domain Eukaryota; kingdom Viridiplantae; phylum Streptophyta; class Magnoliopsida; order Santalales; family Viscaceae; genus Viscum; species Viscum album. The sequence goes on from OY728125.1 coordinate 584,595,136, forward strand.
AGTTGATTCCCATTTCCAGTCGTCATTTACTTTCACATAATGTTAGAGTTTCGATGATTATGTTATGTCAATTTTATCGAGATCATTGTGCCAAAATATTGAGCAGAAGTGTTGTTCAGAAATTGCATAGAGATGCACCGATTATTCTTTGCGACTTGGGTAAAATTTTCCCACCGTCTTTTTTCACAATTATGTTACATTTGACTATGCATCTTCCCACGGAAGTTCTCTTTGGTGGTCCTGTTTCGAGTCGGTGGATGTATCCTACCTAAAGAATGATGTTTACATTGAAATCTTATGTGAGAAATAAATATCATCCTGAAGACTCTATTGTGAAATGCTATTTATCACAAGAATGCATGGATTTATGTTCATCATACCTAGGTAATGTCACTATGAGGTCTAATCGACTAATGAGAACTGAAGATGAGAAATATGATCCCATTGAGCCTGCATTTCCATTAATGCCCCAAACAGGGGGGATATCTGGAACGTACTCGTTGTGTACTTTAAGCAGGGAAGAGTGGGAAATGGCACATCGCATAGTATTATTCAACTGTGGTGTGCTTGATGATTATATGATGTAAGTAAACTAATAAATATGTATTTTTTTCATTGTGTTATTTCATTATATCTTGTGACATTTTAATTCTTTCATATCTGTAGAAAACAATTTGAAATTATAAAAAAGAGACATCACCCTCTATCTATTAAGTGGAAGGAATTGTTGCACAGCAATGAATTTGCTACCTGGTTAAAGTCAAAGGTAATAGATTTATTTTTCTTCTTCTCAAAACATAATCACATGTCTCTGTTTAATATTCTATGTTGGTATCTTTTAGGTTTTAACTCTACCAATGATTGAAGTATTAGATGAAATAAAAGCATTGTCCTTTGGTCCAAACGATGTGGTGCGTGATTGTTAGTCAATGGTTGTCAATGGATATAAATTTGTTATAAATAGTTGTGGAAAAAAATGGTAACACATCATGACAGTGTCACGATAAGCGCAACAACAGATTGTTATGCGAGTGCATCAGACAGGCAGCCTCGATCAGAAAATATATCATACTACGGTGTTGTTAAAAGAATCATTTTATTAGATTCCTATGCACATGGTCATGTCGCAATGATGAAATGCAAGTGGTTTGATTCAATGACACGAAAAGGAATGCATATTGATAACTGTGGATTTAGAGTGATTGATATGAACCGCCAGGTTCGTACCGATGAACCTTATATTCTTGCGTCATAAGCTAAACAGGTGTTTTATGTAAGTGACCCGTTACAACCACAATTTGGTGTTATTGTTGATGTTATTCCTAGACATATTTTTGACGAAGGTATGGATGACAACGATGTTGTGGATGAACCTGTTGGTATTTATTCGAATGTTGCGTTTGATGATACGGATGATGCAATTGTTAGAACAGATTGTGAACCGGAAATTGTCACAGACCCCACATAGCGTTGACACATTTGTAAGTATTTACCTGATATTATCACAATATTGTATGTGTTTTTTTAACTTTAATACATGATATCAAAATAAAAAGTATATTTTATACCATTATCTAATATAAAACTATTAATAGCCTCACCCATTTATGTTTATCCACTTCTCTAGTAAATCTGGAACATAGAAATGTCTTGACATTTTATCAATATAAATATCATACATGAAAATGTATCTCATTGTTTTATGATACAATTGTATTATTTATCAATTTGCATTATTTCTATTTATTTGAGAATATTTTTTTAAATTTCCAAGTCAAAATGTCTGATTATGATGAAACTAGAAGGAGTAGAAGAATACTGAGAAACGAACAACGTAGGTCTCCTCCTGGAAATAATGTAAGTACAAATTATGTTTGAATATTATGGTCTTTCATATTATTTATCTTGTTATCGTTCATTTTATTTTATCATCTATGTTATTTTAGACTGCATCATTGAGGAGACGCTTGGATTATGCCACTGAGGATGATATTGTGGTGGGGGGAACTGATTCTACAGGTCAGCCTACTACTATGCCGCTTGAGACACCAGGAGGCCATCCTTTCATTATGCCACCTCCATATTATCCATACCCACCATTTCCGTATCCCTTTTTTCCCGCACCCACATCGGATGGTAGTTCTCAGACTCCCATCCCTCAGTTTCCATTCCCACCATCCACTGTACAGGATATTGTGCCCCCATATATCCCACCGCCATATCCATATCCATATCCACCCTCATCTGTATAGGGTTATCCATCGGGTTTTCTGCCTCCATCAGTACACTTTGCATCTACTATACATAGTAATCCTGTAGATATCTCACCTACCATGGAGGTTTCCCCCCCTCCAGACGCAACACTTCAAGGGTCAGCAGATCCCCCATCTATTGGTATTTGTTTAAACATAACTGTTACTGATTAATGATAAATTCATATATATTATTTTCTTTTATTTTGGTTTCATGATTAGCTCCAGCCTCTACCAGACGATGAGGCCGCAAAAAAATGCATGAGGTTTGGAATCAGAACATGCAAATCATAGTTGATTACAATGAGGACAATGCTATAATTAATAAAAATGGCATGGAATGTAAACGTTTTGTGGGAACACTTGCTAGACACAACAATATCATTCTGGTTCAATCGATAAGTTGGAATGCAGTTGGATAACAAATAGAGGACAATGCCTGGGAAGAGATTTGGTTAGTTAATGTTAATCACCTTATATATATATATATATATAAATTTATAATATTTTCTTAACAAATATTATGTCCATTGCATCTTCGATATAATTTTCCCGATGGACAAAATGCAAAGGCTGCAAGGATAATGGATTTAGGTGAAATGTGGTGAGCCTACAAGTATGATTTATATCTTGGGTGGAAAAAGAGAGTTGGTACAGATCTTGAAGAAGTACCGGTGATTCAAGATTGCCCAATATCTCAATATAAAGAGATGATTAACTATTGGAAGAGTTCAGCGTTTAAGGTGTTTGTTAAAATTATATATATATTCATTTATTTATTTAAAAACGATTTTAAATTACTTGTTTTATTTCTGTTAATGAATTTATATAATTATTTGTTTATATGAGAAATCAAATAGAAAAAAAAAACAAGAGTGCAATGAAACACATTTATACTCGCGGACACACTTCATTACCAGATCATGAGCAGACGCAGATAATTTATCATTTAAAATATTTATCTTTGTTTTGTGTAATTTTTTTAACTTCCAATTTTGATTTATTTAATTGTTTTTTTCCTGAAAAAGGCATCAAATATTGAGGGTCGCGTTCCTCACTCAACTTTTTTTTGTACAAGCCGGAAAAAGAAAGATGGTATTGTGCCAAATCCCAACACCGAGAAGGTGATTGTAAGTATATTTCAATTTCTTTGATTTTTACTAAATTTAATTCTTATATTATTTTATCATTTTAATTTATGTTATATATCAATCAATAGAATTCTTTAGAGTCATTGGCAGAAAAAGAACCTGACAATTTGGGCCCAAACGATCATCTACATCAGGTATTGGGAGATGAGCATCAGGGTAGAGTGCGTTGTCGACCTGGGAAAAAGATTGTACCATCTCGATACTGGTCTACTAACGTTTCATTGTGTACCAGTTCTGGTTTTGTCACAGTGGAACAAATGAATGCCGCAATCAAATAGGCAAGTCAAAAATCAGAACAGGCGATAACAGCAAATATGATGAAGTTTATGTCTGCCATTTCTTCTACACTTCCACCAGAAGCAGCTGCAACAGTTGATTCATCTTTGATGTCGATGCATTCTGCTAATGTAGATTCTTCTGTTGGAGCCGGAGCCAGACCTATTGCTGGACCCGGTGCTGGTGCAGGTTCGGATGCAGATGTCGATACCGATGATGATGTTGGTGGTGTGAGAGGTGGCGATGGTGTTTCTGTAGGAGGTGTGGATGAGGGTTATCATGATTCTGATGATATTAATATTGAGACTCCCTTTTGATGTAAATTTTATTTTTGGATTGGTAATGTATGACGAGTTCCATGCATCCGATTACATTTCTTTTTTGATCAATATCATTAATATTTACTATATCTTATTGGGAATGAGAATGACTACTAACCTGTATAGTTAGAATCTACCAAACCAAAAATAATTTAAGTATTATCCACATTTGTACCACAGAATAATGATTTGGAATGCATCATATTCTTTTAAAGTGGGATTTTACATTGAATATTTTTAGGTTTAAATGGTTTGGAATGCATCATATTCTTTTTATTATCTAAATCCAAAAATTCTTAGAGATTTTAGTTATGAAGATGATGATATTGGATCCTCCAACATAAGAACTAGTCCTGGCTATCCCCCAAAAATTTGAGTGTTTGTATTCAAGTGGGCTGGCAGCATTGAAATAAGACCTATTTAATGATGATCTAAGTATCTCATTTGGGAGGGAAACATATATAAGAGTCTCTAAAATAGATTACATCTTAATGGTTATCACAATTATTATCTTAGTACCATTGAATTAGATGGCATCGTAGTAGTGGAGGCTATAATGGTGGAAGGGGATTCAATTGGAGTAGAGGTAAACTCTACATTATCATGTGTTAATGCCTCCTAAATCAAGAGGTAATCTATGTGCCTTATAGTGGGATCAATGAATGGAAAATCCATGTGTAGATTAGAAATCTACCACTTACCCTTCATTTGGGAATCTAACTCTATTAGGGGGTCCAGGTGGTGTCCAGGGGTAGGGGGACTAGCAAGGGACTGGCAGGGTGCCTGGCAGGGTGCAGGGGGACTGGCAGGGGGGACTGGCAGGGGGGCAGGGGGACTAGTAGAGCCTCTTTATCTTACTATGTCCTTTTCTTTCTTTTTGAATTACTGAATCCAACAATTTTAATTCAGGTTTTATTACTTATTTATCTCATTTATATCTCTGTTTAATTTTTATACATTTAATTCATTTCTACTTGTTATTGAAATATTTCCATTCAGGGGTGTGGGGTGTCTGGCAGGGGGGAGGGGTGTCCTGCAGGGGGTAGGGGTGTCCGGAAGGGGGAGGGGCAGTTCGGAAGGGGGGAGGGATGTCCCGTAGGTGGGGAGGGCTGTCCAGCAGGGGGAGGGTTGTCTAGCATGGGGGAGGGGTGTCCAGCAGGGGGGAGGGGTGTCCAGGCAGGGGGGAAGGGTGTCCAGGCAGGGGCTGGGGGTAGCAGGGGGCTGGGGGGGATGGTGCAGCTAGGGGTTGGGGTTGGGGGATGGTGTAGGTGGGCTGTGGGGGGGACTGGTGCAGCTGGGCTGGGGGTAGTAGGTGGCTGGGGGGCTAGTGTAGGGGGCTGGGGAGGGTGGGGGGACTGGCACAACAAAGGAGAAAATAAAAAATCTGAATGTGAGGAATTTCTGTGATAGTCAATTCTTTGCACAAGCACATTCAGGTTCACAAGCCCAAGCTTCTTGGAATTTCTGAACCTAGAGCTTCTTTTTCATTAGGCTTTGCTGGACTTAATAAATTTGGTTTTAATTTGGTTTCTGCTAGTGGTTCCACTAGTTAGGGGGATATTTTATGGGTTTTTGTCTCATGATTCATTCAGAAATGTTGATGTTATTTCCATTGATGAGCAGATTATCTCCTGAATGCGTGTGATTCAATTTCCAGCGTTTCTCTTCCTAAATTTGATTCAGATCACCATCCAATTCTGGTTAGTTTCAAGAGTAAAGAGCAAAAAATTCCTCATCCTTTTTGATTCAATAATGCTTGGTCTTTTCAGACTGAATGTGACAATCTTATTAAAAGTTTATGGTTCAACATGAATTGTAGCTGGGGTGAATCGGCCTTCTCTTACAAGTTAAGGTTACTAAAGTCCCAATTGAGAATTTGGAGTAAGGAAAATTAGAGTGGTTTGGATAATGAGATCCGCACTCTCAAGTCAACTCTGCAACATATTCAAGATGAAGCTACTAATTATGATTTTAGTCAGGACATTTCAATAGAATTGGGTGTTATATCCAGGCTGAACTCTTTTATTACAAAGAGGGAAGGTGTTCAAAAGGAATCTTTCAGAATCAAATGGATACATGATGGGGACATGAACACAAAATTCTTCAACTCTCTTCAATGAATTCGGAGGGACAACTGGCCTTTATCTTTTCCTAGAACTGGATAATGCATCTTTCATAACAAGGAAGCAATCGCTGAACATGTTGTTGACTATTTCACTAAGCTTTTCAATGGACCTGGAATGGAGGGGACCTTAATGGATGGTATTATTCTTTCAATGGTTTCTGATGAGGATAATCTTTTTCTCACAAGCACCCCCATGAATTTGAGATTAAGGATGCGGTCTTCAGTCTCAATTCTGGTAGTGACCCTAGTCTGGATGGATTTGGCAATTATTTTTATTTAAAGTATTGGGAGGAGATTAAAGTGGAAGTTTGTAAGCTGGTATCTTCTTTCTTCACCTCAGGGGTGCATCCCCATGGTTTCAATGCCCAATTTATCACTTTGATTCCTAAAGCTGAGAATGCTTGTGAAATTCACCTCTTTAGGTGAAATAACTAGATTGAGTCGAGTGATATTCTTGAGATATTAGATCCAATGAGTAATAAACCTCTATGGGACATTCCATGTTCTTGATTACAAAGTCTTGGAAGCAATTTCTGATTCAGACTCAATCCATAAGCAGCTCCGTCATGCTGAGGTGAAAAATTATTTCTTGATTATTGAACAACCTTGAATTCCTTGTAGTACACACAATAAAAAAATGATTCCACTATTTCTAGAAGAAGATTCTATACCTTCTCGCTGCATATAGCCTTGGAGACCTGCTCAAGCAACTTGGGTACCTATAGGTGACTGTTAAATGAAATTCCAAATAGAAATATATCATATTACTATAGTTTCTGGTCAAAGTTATATCTCAAAAATAAGTATTGATCATTTTCTCTATCATGGAAGTAAATAGATCAACCAGTTAGTTAAGACTACTTCATCTATAATCATTATATACATGTCCACATTCACATGGGTTATCACATCGTGTCCAAACCTTGGGTTATCGGTATGTATATCCAACCAAATTGAGTTCCCCACGACTGAGAAAATTTCCCAAAAATTGTGTGAGTACGAATAGAGCTATCCAGGCAGGGGGAGGGGTGTCCGGCAGGGGGAGGGGTGTCCGGCAGGGGGGAGGGGTGTCCGGCAGGGGGATTGTCTGTCCAGGCAAGGGGAGGGGTGTCCAGAAGGGGGAGGGGTGTCCAGGAAGGGGGAGGGGCTGTCCAGTAGGGGGAGGGCTGTATAACAGGGGGAGGGCTGTCCAGCAGGGGGGAGGGGTGTCCGGCAGAGGGGAGGGGTGTCCGGCTGGGAGGATTGGCTGTCCAGGAAGGGGGAGGGGTTTCCAGTAGGGGGAGGGGGTGTCCAGCAGGGGGAGGGGTGTCCAGCAGGGGGAGGGGTGTCCAGCTGGCGGGAGGGGTGTCCAGCAGGGGGGAGGGGTGTCAGGCAGGGGGGAGGTGTGTCCGATAGGGGGCAGACTGTTTAGTAGGGGGAGGGGCTGTCCAGAAGGGGGGAGGGCTGTCCAGCATGGGGGGAGGGATGTCCAGCAGGGGGGAGGGCTGTCTAGCAGGGGGAGGGGTGTCCAGCAGGGGGCGGGGTGTCTAGGTAGGGGGCGGGGCTGTCCAGCAGGGGGCGGGCTGTCCGGCCGGGGGGTGGGCTCTCAGGAAGGGGGGCGGGCTATCCGGTAGGGGGGAGGGGTATCCGACAGGGGGGAGGGGTATCCGACATGGGGGAGGGGTGTCCAGAAGGGGGGAGGGGGTGTCCAGTAGGGGGATGGGCTGTCCGGTAGGGGGAGGGCTGTCCGGCAGGGGGGAGGGGTGTCCAGCAGGGGGAGGGATGTCCAGCAAGGGGGGGGGGGCTGTCTAGCAGGGGAGGGCTGTCCAGCAGGGGGAGGGGGTTTCCAGCAGGAGGGAGGGGTTCTAGCAGGGGGGAGGGCTGTCCAGCAGGGGGAGGGGCTGTCCAGGCAGGGGGCGGGGCTGTCCAGGCAGGGGGCGGGGCTGTCTAGTAGGGGGGAGGGGTTGTCCAGGCAGGGGGAGTGGTGTTCATCAGAGGGGAGGTCACCCTGCCGCGGTCACGCCGTGATTTGGTCCTTCTCTAGGACGACACCCTGTGGCGGTTACTCCTCCAGGACAACACCCTTCGGCGGTCACGCCGCGGTCAAACTGCGGTCATGCCGCGATTTGGCCCTGCTACAAGACGACACCCTGTGGCGGTTACTCCTCCTTAGAGAAACATTGAATGGTTAGCTCTATAATTTTTCTTATTTCCTCATTCCTAAACTATATCTCCTCCCAGCACTGCCACTCATCCATCTTTCCAAAAAACATGCATAGCAGGTGGTACAAAGGCTCAATTCAACTGAAAACATTGGTTTGGAATTGTCTAGCATATTTTATTGTACATGTATCACATAATATTTGTTCGGTAATTATTCTTTTTCCTCATCATCTTCACATGTTGTCTGAACCAGATCATCCTCATCCTCTGCACATGTCGTTTGAACCGGATCGGCATGTTGTGATGGAAATTCAATGTCTGCTATTGGCTGTTTTAGATGAAATTCCTTCCATAATTCCCTGATCTCATGTAGCACTCATTGGGGGGGGGGGTTTGTAGGAGGTGTCTAGGGGGTGTCTGGGGGGTGTCCAGGGTGTGTCCAGGAGGTGTCCAGGAGGTGTCCAGGGGGTGTCCAGGGTATGTCCAGGGTGTGTCTAGGGGGTGTCCCGGGTGTGTCCAGGGGGTGTCCAGGGGGTGACCAAGGGGTGTCCAGGGGGGTGTCTAGGGGCGTGTCCAGGGGGTGTCCACGGGGTGTCCAGGGGGGTGTCTTGGGGGTGTCCAAGGGGTATTTTTTATGGATTTGGACACCCTATATCCACGGTTATAAACCGTGGCTATTGGTTTATTGCCACGGTTTTTAACCGTGGATATAGACGTAATACCATGGTTTTAAACCGTGGCAATATATTCTGTCCGGCCTTTAGTATAGCCACGGTTTGAACCGTGGCTATAGATTTAAAGCCAAGGGTTGGAACCGTGGCTATGGGTCTAGGCCTATAGCCACGCCAAACTTATCCACGATTCGAGGAACCGTGGCTATAGCCTGAATTTCCAGTTGTGTTTCTATCTTAGGGTAGTGTTTTCTAATAAGAATTTTTCTAAATCTATCTTCCAAGGATTGTACTAAACCTCCATCTGATACCAACTATAACACCCCGACCCTAATTGCCCAGAGTTGGTGCATTATTAGATAACACTGGCATGATACAAAGAATCATTTTCTAAAAGACTATTAATTTTAGCATCCTTGGAAGTACTAGATACCCTCATAAGTTTTACATTACATCATGAAATAAAAACATCAACAACATTTGGTACCTTTTTTAAACACACTTATATCCATATCCTATCCCTACAAATCAACTAAAAAATACATCTTCACATATTGGAAAAAATAAAGAACAAAAAGGGGTGAGCTATGATGCTCATTAAGGATAACAATATAGAGGAAACTTTCATAAATAAGTATAAACATTTAAGGAAATGTATAAGACTAAAACAAAATCCTTTTAAACATAAACTTCAACATAATATGGAAACGATAAAATCAAATAATTCCATTTTTTTATTCACATGGATATTCTACTAGTTGAATAATCACATTAAATATCAATAGCTACTTTCATAATTATGTAATGCATAATGCCAGACTTCATAACCACATAGTCAAGGCCTTGTGCCAAGACTACAAATAAGATTTTTTCAAGGCCTTGTGCCAAGACACTAGTTTGTCTCATGAGACCTACCGATGAATAGAGGAACTATATCTAGCTCCACACATATCTTAATAAGTCCAATTCATTCCTCATATGAAAGGGTGAAACATAATCTAAACATTCATATTAAAACATGCCTAAGAAATGTCAATATTTTAACCACTAACCACAAATGGCATAAAAATAGCACATCCACAGTAGAACATAACTCATTAAATAAAATATAGATGATTTTATTATGATAAATCATCCTCAATAAATAATAAAATACACTGAAAGATATCGAAATATATGAAAATAGTCATTGAAACTCTTTGAGAGAAATATCCCATTTTTCTAGAAAACATTTAAATGTCGCACTATTTATCAATGGTGTCATTTAAAAGAGATTTTTGAATCAAAGTGTCCCATACCAATTTAAAACATTCAAAAGTAATTTTAATTTTAAAACATTAATGACTATATAAATAAATATTTAAACCATTTTTAAAGCATGGACATTAATTAAAAATATTTATAAGAATAAATTTTTAAATCATTTAAAATGATATTTTAGTTAGAGTTCCTAAAAAACGAGACACTTAAATAAAAATAATTGAGGTAACATAAAATTTATAATATCATGATAATAAAGGGATTCATGATATAATATGTCAAGTATAGTATATACACCAAATAAATGTGAATTGGCGGATAACCAAAAAGAAGCCTCAACAGAATGAAAGTTGAGATGAATTCCATTATAAAGACTGTATCCTTAGGTTAAGGATAAATCAGTAACATAATTATGTGTGACAAATATAAATACACTCTATATGATTATATATTCAGTTTAAATCAATCAATGGTCATTCACACATATTCTTGTAAAAACATCCCTGATGACTTGGATGTTTAACTCAATGAATGGGAATTGAGTTAATATTACTCTTATTAAGTTTATATTGATGAATTGAGAATTTATCAATGGAGTTATTATGTGTATAAAAATTATATCCACACAAAGGGGAGTGGTAATTAATAAATAGGTAAATAAATAGTTATTTCACACATAATCTTGGAGTAATGTAATCAATGAATTACTCGTATAGCCCAATGAGTGGAATTTGAACTTTGAAATTCCCTTACCGATTAGTTAACCTATGAAACATACACCCCAAGAAGGAAGGATCATACATTGAAGATGTAAATACCCATAAATTAAAGTATATTACACCAAGAATACAATCATGGGCATCACATACACCACACAATAGGAAATAGTGTCCAATATAGCTTTAATCTCACGAGAATACAAAGTGAGATGAAAACCCCTTACATTGTACTTTTCATTGGAATAGGGTATGTTAAAAAACTTTATAATAGTTAAATAATTGTTATTTCAATATACAAGAACCATATAAGTAAATATAATATCATATATGATCTTTTAATATTGTTTTGTTAATAATATTTTAGTAGAATCATCGTTTCGCGTGTTAACTGATCAGTTTTCCTTTTTATGATTGGTTACGTAAGACATGTTTGTTATGGACATGATGTATTTTATTCATATCCAGAAAGTTATTATGTTCTTTAATATTATTATTGATCCTAAAATGAAAATTATTCCTAAATGATTATGATGGGGAATTAATCTCATTGTGTTCGTGGAAAAGGTAATCTGTACGTACGTATGAGCGAAAATATCATTATATTGATGGTGAAATCGAATGTAATTGGATAGTATATCATATAAATTGAATTTTTAATATGTTACATTTATTATTTAAATTATTTATACTAATTATTATACCCATACGAATAATGAAGTGTTTGAATAACAAACTACACCACGACATGGAGATAGTAATTCGTACGTACGCACGTTGGGTGACTTTATCATTTATAGGATCGATATAATAATGAATATGGTTGTACAAGTTTTATAATAATATCACATTATATATAAAATACTGGTGTTATTATTTTATAATGTAATCAACAAATAAAGAGGAAGTGGAAGAAGAAAAGAACCTGAAAGAGGCGATGAAATATTTACCTCTTCATCAGGTTCTTCCTGTTGATTTGATTAAAAGGGATCCTTAGGTTGGATTTCTGTTCAATGGAAGGAATTTAGGATGAAGAGAGGAAAATTGGGAGGATATTTGAGCAGGTTTTGGTAGAGCCCAAAGGCCAAGGAGGTGTGAAATTAATATAAGGGGAAGTACCCTTTTATAAGGGAGGTGATGGTTACTTTAGGAAAATCATGAAATATTATTTTATAATAAAATAATTTTCGGCTTATATTGGATCTAAAATGATTTATTTCAAGTATAAGGTGGGAATAAGTCAAAAACCATTCACACAATTGGTTTTATAAAGGTTTAAGTCATTATATTAACCTTATCTGTTAGATTTAACACTTAGTTAAATAGTTTGTCATTTACCATGTCTCATTGTTTTTTTATATTATATAGTTAATAAAATTACTATAACAATCCATGTGAACCTCATGTTGTTAATTATTAATATATATAACCTTATATAAGTCCTTTTTCTGAACTATAGTTTTTTAAGAAGATTATATCAATTAATAATATACTATTTGTTTTAAAACCCCAATTTTGTCAATTTTGACACTATTTAGTATTTGATTTTTTTGAAATCCATAAAAACTTTATCACTTAGAATAAAATTTATTTAACCAACCCTAACATGTCTTATTAACCTATAAATTTAGATTAATTCATCAGAAGACTCAATTTACAATTATTTTGATATTTGTGATATCAATTATTTTATTATTTCATTAATAAGGTAATTAATGCATCATCATTGTGTCATAAATAAATTAAATTATTTTATGTCTAAAAATTATAAATAAAATAATATTATATAGGAAATAATTCTATATTTCTAATTTATATTTATAGTCGAATTTATATTGTCTGTAACCCTATATTAAAAATGGTTTAGTTATTAAACTTTGAATTTATCTCTTAACTTTTTTTAAATAAAATTATAAAAAATGTCCTAATCTAAACCTAGTGGACCAAAAAGGTTATTATTTTATTCCGAAGTTTTTTTTGTCAAATTAGACTTATCCAATAGAAGTAGTACATGTATTAGGTTAATTATGATATCATTTTTACCCTTAATTACCCTATTTACTTTTAACTGTGGTAAATAAAAGTCAAAATCTACTATTCACCAAAAAGTATTTTCATCTTATTAAAACAGATTTTACTTACTAATATTAACTATGTCTCTCATTGTTTTGAAATTTAACTCATAGAAGCAGTAAAATTATGTTTTATGCAAATTTTAAAATGCTCCTAGGAGGGGGGTAAAGATGGTAAAAAGTTCAATAAACTTTTATACATCTAATTTCATTAAAAAATGACTCTAATGAATTAAATTTAACTTATATAATTATTTTATATCTATTTAGACAGAAACTAAATTTAAATAAAATAAATAATTATTTAAATAAAAAGTTAGTTTTAAACTTTAATGTAGTGTTTTTAACTATTCATCAAAAATTAAATGTTTTTAGAAAAATAACAAAACTTTACCCTAAGATAATTTTGATATTCCAAATTTAAAAACGAATTTTATTTTACCAAATTCAAAGCATAGAATTTTCATTTTAAAATTAATTCACATTGTTAAAACCGAAATGTGAGGTTTTAATAAGTAAAATCTATCAAAAGATTGACATGTGTTTATGTCAAATTTAAATGTGAAATTACTTATAATGACCTACATAGTATTAAATGATAAAAATATATTCAAATTACACTTACAAACCAATAAAATACATAGTTTAACACTATAAATTATTCCAATTTAAAAAGTAGATTACAATTAAAATTTATTATTTTTTTAGTATTCATCAAAATATGAAAGGTATCATAAAAGCACCTAATATTTATCCAAAATAATTTTTTTGTCATGATTCTAAAGAATAATTTAATCTAATTATATTGAATATATAAAATTGTCAAATATTTGTTTTAAAATGGGTGTTCCATAAAAAGGTGGTAAAATTGCATTTTTTAAAAAATACTTCTTTTTTATGAAAAAATGAATTTGTTCTTATATTATGTATATGAAACACATAATATGGATTCTAAAATTATATGGAGTATATGTAATTCAAATTTTATTTAATACTATTCATAATTTCTTTTGAACAACTAGTTTGGTAAGATGTGGTGTGCTCGAACTTGTTGTTGCATGAAGCACAAGTTATTTAATTACATTAACGAAAATAACATACTATGAAATCTTGGGGTGTTACATGTAGGATTTAATGATATGTATCATGATCTTTAAAGGAAATATTGGTGGCCGAGGATGAAGAATGATGTTGCGAGTTTCATGGAATGATGCCTTACCAATAAACAGGTGGAGTCCAATCATCTTTATCTAGGTGGTTTGTTACAATCATCGAATATTCCTGAATTTAAGTGGAATGAAATAATTATTCACTTCATAGAGGGAATTCTGAGGATTCCTCGGTTGAATGACACAATCTGGGTAATTGTGCATTGATAGACTAAAGTAGATCATTTCTTTATGGCCCATGAGACATAGTAATTTGACCAGTTGGGTGAGTTGTATGTTTTGGAAATAGTGAGATTTCATGGTGTTATGAGAACCATATTTTTAGATAATAACCCACATTTTACATCTTGATTATTGAGGGGATTACAAAAGGTTCTTGGAACCCATGTTTTGTTGAGTACAGCTTATCACCCACAAACAGACGTGCAGTCAGAGCGTAAAATTCAGGTATGGGAGGATATGTTTGGAGCATGTGTCCTAGATTTCAGTGGTTTATTGAAAAAAATTATCACTTATTGAGTTTTATTACAATAATTTTTTCTTGGAAATGATTTAGATGGTTCCTTTTGGGGAAAATTATGGGAGTCCATGTAGATCGCTGTTGTGTAGGTTAGAGACTAGCGAGTCTAAGATGTTAGGACCGAGTCTAATGTAGGAGACGTGAGAGAAAGTTCATTTGATTCAGAAGAGCATGATGACATCTCATAGAAGGAAAAAGTCATATGATGATCAGCGTCGTAGACCTCATGAGTTTGTGGTGGGAGATAGTGTGTTTCTTTGGGTGTTGTAAAGGATGGGTAACCTTCACATTTGGAAACTGGGAAAGTTATCACCCAAGTGTGTGGGTCCATTTGAGATCGTGGAGAGGATTAGACCAGTGGCTTACCGATTGGATCTTTCACATCGGTATAGTGGGATGACCGATGTTTTTCATGTTTCACAACTTCAGCAATATCACCCTGATCCATCTCATGTGATAAAAATTGAAGATATTGATATTGATAATGAAGCGTATTTGGAGGAGCATCCTGTTCGTATTTTAGATCATAGTGACAAGGTTTTATGGGGATTTGTTAAACCTTTGGTTCGTGTTATATGGTAGCATGGAAATGTCCATGAATAAAATTGGGGGAAAGAGTGAGATATTCCAACACAGTGGAATGAAGTCTTTTTTTAGAAGCTAAAAGATTCATAGGAAGAGTGGATCGAAGATAAGAATCCTTAAGGTGGGGAGGTTGTCACATATGGGGTCATTATCAAGGTATGTTTTTATTTATGTTTTAGTTTATTTCCTAAATTTTGGTCAAATAATTTTTTTCCAAAGTTCATGTGAAGGATTAGGGGTATTATGGGGGTTCAGGACATGAAAATTGAGGAAAAATGAGTTTTGGTCATGTTTCACAGTTTTTGCACGGTTAGTGCAAACCGTGAAAATCATCAGAGGTAACCATGTATTCTTGGAAAGAGACATTTTTATGGTTACCAAACGGTTATGAAAAACTTGTAGAATTCCCAAGAAGCTGTGAAAATGAGGGATTTTGGGATAGTGTCACTTGCACAATTTGCGCATGTTTTGGAAAACCATGCATATAAATCTTGTAGCCCAGAAAAGTTAAGAAATTTACAAAAATGCAATTCAGCGATTTCAAACCCCGCTCGTGATTTTCTCCATTCTTACCCTTGCTACCCTAGCGATGAACCAAATCTTAGAAGAACATCTAAGGGTGTTTCTTCAACATATCTAGGTCGTTTTTAGTTCCGTTGTTTGTCAATCGATGATCCAAGTAGAGATATTCCCCATCCCACTTCTCTTTTTGGTTTTGGGTTAAAATTTATCCCTTATGTCCTTATAAAGCTCTAAAATATGTTTTTATGATGAGATCTAGGTAGAGACTTCAATGGGGTGTTGAATCAAGATCCAAGGCCTCAATTAGGTGTGTGTTGGGAAACAGATCCATGGAAGGTGTTCTATATGTTATATCATATTGTTTCGTGTGTGTTATTGGTATGCTTGGGATTATTTCTTGGTTACCCCTTGTTTTGATTTTTATCCTTTGATGAAATTTGATGTTTTGGGTGTCTAAATGATGAATGGAAACCTTCGTGGTCTCCATAGGGGACATGGAGGATGAATTTACCATTATAGGGACACCCATGGGGTGAAACAAAACTTTCCAGACATAGAAGTTAGCTAAATATGAGAATGGTTGCCTTATGAAAATGTAGAGCCTTGATAAACACGTTGAAATGTTTAATGGGAGTGAAAATGAATTATTGGAATATTCCTATTCGTAGTAATGGCTTAAGGGATTGTTTGTCTGTAGAGACCCAAATCTTATCGTACATGGACATTACATTACTTTTGTGGAATACTTAGTACATAACAAAAACACACACACAAGGATCGTAATAGTTTAGTGTCTTTGGAAACTCGGAACGTAATCTTCTAATCGTGGTGAAAGATCTTCAATATCTCTCATAAAGATCTTCCCTTTTTTTTACCTAAATCCTTTCTTTATATCCTGGGGAAAAGAAAACATAAAAGGGTGAGCTCAAATGCTCAGTAAGGGTCAAAAAAAGAAAAATCAATCACATCATATTCATAAGAACATAACTTTTGGAAATCTTAACCTGCAAAAGAGAGCATAATTTCATAACATGGGATAAATCATAGTAGTGAAATGAAATCCCAATAAGCATAACTTAAAACATGAAACTTTGTGGCATACACACATAATCATAGATAATCATTTCTTGTTAGTCATGACTCATTGCCAAGACTATCTTAGTGGACAAAGTCCCTTTCTGAATCGAGTCACCCTCGTTTCAGTCCTGTTTCACTGAACCGGTATAACCTACCATTCCACCCATGTCTATCTCATGAGATATGAAATATTTACCCAATTAATTGGATGGAGATATAGGTCCCACCCATCTCATAATGATACCATTCTTATGTGTGCCACAAAATCATAAATCATACATCATTGCATAACCCATGTAATAAAAATGGGAATCTTAAACATCATGACATCATAAAACAATTCATATACAATAAAGGAATTCATAAAAATAATTCCATCACAACATAATCAAATCAATGTAATAATAGGGATAAAAACAGTACCCTTTATTATCTTAGATGGAAAATAATTTTGATTAAAAACTTGAACTCCATTCTTGAGGAAAATATCCTTTCTTCTTCAAAAACATTTTTCCTTTCTTAACATGTCATACAACTTTAAAATAAAAGAAGTTGATTAAAAATAAACTTGAAAACTTGTGAAGGAAGCTTCTTTGAAATAATGTTTTAAAAATCCATTCATGCCGTATAATTTAAAAAAACATTCTTCCCGTACTTTTGTTGGAAAAGTCAAAAAAAGTACCTCTTACGAAAAACGACAAAAGATTCCATTCATATCTTTTACTAAAAACTCACCGAAGGGTAAAATAGGATTTAAACAATTGTATGTGAATGGAAATAATATTACATATTGAGGAAACATGGATGTGGATGATAAAATACACCCCATTAAATACTAAAGTATAAACAATCTCGGATAAAAATGAGAATGTGATATTTTCCTTACCTTAGGTCCAATTTGCTTCGTAAGTGTCCGAACCTCCTCTTTTTGACGCGCCTTTTCTTAGCCTCCACTTAATGAACTAAGGATGGTCTTTGAAGAATACCAGGACCTCTAGGATGATACTAGGGAAGTGTAGAAGGGATTTTGGCAGGGGTTTGGCGAGCTTGAAGGCTCAAAGTTGTGTGAGGAAGAGAGGAAGGAGGTGCCCTTTTATAAGGGAGGAGATGGGAACCTTAGGAATATCTCAAAATATTATTTTATATTAAAGTCAAAATTGGTTTATAATGGTTTCAAAGGGTCTTATTTCGAAGATAAAGTGGGGATGGGTAGAAATCCTATCAACCAATAGGATTTAGACAAGTTTAGGTTATTATTTTAACCTTATCAATTAGATTTAACTTTAAGTTAAATAATTTAACTTTTACCGTGTCTTTTTGTTTTCTTACACTATATGGTTAATACACTTACTATAACATGCTAAACGAACCCCAAATTGTTTATTAATAATATATATATCTTTATCTAAGTCATTTGGCCGAACCATAGATTTTTAGGAATAAAATAACAATTAATAATATAATATTTGATTTAAAAACTATTTTGTGTCAATTTTGACACTATTTGATATATGGTTTTTGTGAAAGTCATAACAGAATTATATGTTCGAACCAAGTTGATTAAATCAACACTAATATATCATAGTAACCAATAAAATTAGTGTAATTCATAAAAAGTCTTAAATTACATTTATTTTGGTATTTATAATATCAATTATGTCAATATTTCATTAATAAGATAATTACTGCATCATCGTTGTGTCATAAATAAATTAACTTATTTGATGTGTAAAAATTACAAATAAAATACCATTATGTAGGAAATCGTTTTATCTTTCTAATGAATATTTAAAATCGAATTTATCTTATGTATAACCCTATATTAAAAATGTTTTAGTAAATAAACTTTGATTTTAACTCTTTTAACTCTTCTTTGAATTAAATAATAATAAATGTCCTAATCTAATCGAAGTGGGCCTAAATGATAATATTTTACACTTAAGGTTGTTTTTGGTCGAGATAAACTTGTACAATAGGATTAGGACATGTGTTAGGGTAATATTAATATCATTTTTACCCTTATTTACCCTATTTACTTTTAACCGTGGTAAATAAAAGTAAAAAGTTACTATTCACCAAAAATTATTTCCATCTCATTGAACCACATTTTACTTACTGACATCAACCGTGTTTCTCGGATTTTTGAAATTCCATTCACAGAAGCAGTAAAATTATGTTTTATGAAAAATTCAGTTTTTTAACTACCACTTAGTAGTTTCACTATTCATCAAAAATTGATGTTTTTCAGAACAATGCCAAAATTTCATCCTAAGCTATATTTCATATTCCGAATTCAAAAATGAAGTCTATTTTACCAAATTCATAACATAGAAGTTTCATTAATTAATTTTATAATTAAATCCCGCTTTTAAAACAAATAGCGTGTTTTTAAGAAACAATATCTATCAAAAGATTGACACTTGTTTATGTCTGGTTTAAATGTGAAATTACATCCAATGACCAAAATTGTATTAAATTGTAAAAATATATTCTAAATATACTTTAAAACCACTCAAATTAATAATTTATCTCTATTAATTATTTTTATTAAAAAAGTTGTTTTTAATTATAATTTAGTAATTTTAACTATTCATCAGAATATGAAAGTTATCTGAAAAGTACAAAAATTTCACCTTAGGCTAAATTCAATACTCCGAATCCAAAAATGAAGTCCATTTTGAGAGCTAACATTTCTAAAATTTTAAAAGGTGGTTATTACTATTCATAACGGCTAGCATATCGTTGTATAGTGAAACTCGGTATTGCGTACTACACACGCTATCGAGGAAGGTCACGATTGTGTGTAATGAAAGGCAAGTCAAGGATGTGTGTTGTACAAGCTCCTTTTGTTGTAGCGTACAACACAAGACATTAATAAAATTAAAAAGAATATTTTTCATAAAATCTCGGGCTGTTACATTCTACCCCCCTTAAAATGAATTTCGCCCTCGAAATTCGTCCGGGTTATAAATGGTTTACTATTCCAAAGTTTCCTTAATAGAAACCCACATCGTAAAAAAAGAATACCAAAACATGGATCTAAAAACTAAAGTATGAAATGTAACGATTACCCAAATAAACTAATCGTTGGGTTTCCACATAGGTGAAAATATGGATATGGAAGAGAAATCTAACCATCATGTTCTGATGGAGAGTGGTAGAGAACATGGCTATGGAAAAGCCAGTAATCACAAATCCATATATTTGTGATGATATAAGGTACCATATGATTCATCAGGTATAAGATCACTAGGACACCATTTTTGGTTTTCAAGATCATTTCCCTAAAGTTGAAAATTTGCATTTGAATAAATACTTACTTTATTTTGGTACAATCTCACTGTTGTTCGTTCCTTGAACAATTTCCACTTCATCTCTTAAATAAATGAAGTTTAATTTGTTATTCGTGAAGTGTTAGCAGATCATGTGATAGAATGACGGGTCATTCCTTCTGTCTTAAACAAAAGGTTAGCAAACATTATATACATAAGTCGATCTATAGTGAGATTAATCATATATGGTTCCTAAAATGGACTTATACTTCATATATCATACTGCTTAACATAATAAAGCTAGTTTCTACTAAATAGGGACTTCTTGTAGGCCAGTGGTAGGCGATAAAGGCCAGTCGCACTTCGATTGTGGGTTCGATTTCCACAGCCTTGTCCGACGCGATGGGCTGTCGCCCATCCTGTAGGTTGTCCTTTTTCTAAAGCTATATTACTATAACATTTCATCAATAATATCGAAAAACGTTTTATCCTAACTTATGTCCAACATAATCCATTACAATCTTTAGGCTTATCCATAATACTTCAGTCCACTCTCATAATATAGTGAAAACGATTACCGGAGATTTAATACCATCGTTGATCCCCATATATCATAAGATATGTCTTGTTGGTCACATTCCAAACATTCAAAGGCCTTAATAATGTATTCTCTTGAATACCCATTGAACCGCAGTGAAAACTTGAATGCAGTTAAAAGTTAACACTTTTCACATACCAAAATCCTCAAAATTCTATATACTCAAACCATGATATCACTTAGTCCTTATATCAATCATGAGCTCATGAATACTATAAAACATTTCATTTTCTCCTTATCCCTTCATTATGCGCATATCATCTACTTTCAAAAATATTTGAATCACTTTTCATGGTTACCGGTACCATAAGATTATTGAAAACCACAATAGAATAATACAATAATATTCAAATACACAATAAAAGTACCTCAACAACATTATTCGTGAATACCAATACATAAACACTTCAATCCATCCTCTTCAATTATTGTCCTGGAATATGTCCTTCCTTGATTTAGAAGTAACTTTTTAGGTCAGGGCATTGAGTTGGGTAATGCCCATGTTCTCCACAAATAACACATTGAACTCCATAACAGTCTGTCACTCTATGACCCTTTTCTCCAAACAGATAACATCGGTCCCTCCATTTGAGGTATTCCTCAAGGTTCTTCTTCCCTTATTTAGAAATCTCAATCTTCCTTTCTTTATGCTCCTCAACATGCGAACATGCATAATAGTCTATCTTTCTCTTCTTTGATGAATTAGGCATACCACTAAATTTCACCTTGTTAATCATATATCGCGATGACTGATTCGACATAATCAGAATATCTTTCTCTCTAGGCATTACACAATTTTTTTGCTCATAGTCACCAATTTGTCCATTGGATTCAATGTTAATCGAATTCCTTTTGTTTCCCTCCATTAACTAGAACACAAAAATAATTCTGTGAGAGGCAAAAATCATGCTAGAGAAAACAACATAGTAAAGGGGAAGTACCCTCAATATCTAACATCTTAGGTTAAATTCTAAGATAGTTAGCGTAATTCTAGGACTATAACCTATACGTATAATTAACCTTAGAGGCATCCCTAGACATAGCTTAGAAATATCTCTAGGGATCTCACTAAAGTTCTCGCATCCTAGTTTCCAAAGGTTGACTAAACCTTTCCTCTAATACCAACTGTAGAGACCCAAAGCTTATCGTACATGGACATTACATTACTTTTGTGGAATACTTAGTACATAACAAAAACACACACACAAGGATCGTAATAGTTTAGTGTCTTTGGAAACTCGGAACGTAATCTTCTAATCGTGGTGAAAGATCTTCAATATCTCCCATAAAGATCTTCCCTTTTTTTACCTAAATCCTTTCTTTATATCCTGGGGAAAAGAAAACATAAAAGGGTGATCTCAAATTCTCAGTAAGGGTAAAAATAAGAAAAATCAATCACATCATATTCATAAGAACATATATTTTGGAAATCTTAACCTGCAAAAGAGAGCATAATTTCATAACATGGGATAAATCATAGTAGTGAAATGAAATCCCAATAAGCATAACTTAAAACATGAAACATTGTGGCATACACACATAATCATAGAGAATCATTTCTTGTTAGTCATGACTCATTTCCAAGATTATCTTAGTGGACAAAGTCCCTTTCTGAATCGAGTCACCCTCGTTTCAGTCCTGTTTCACTGAACCGGTATAACCTACCATTCCAGCCATGTCTATCTCATGAGATATGAAATCCTTACCCAATGAATTGGAGGGAGATATAGGTCCCACCCATCTCATAATGATACCATTCTTATGTGTGCCACAAAATCATAAATCATACATCATTGCATAACCCATGTAATAAAAATGGGAATCTTAAACATCATGACATCATAAAACAATTTATATACAATAAAGGAATTCATAAAAATAATTTCATCACAAAATAATCAAATCAATGTAATAATAGGGGTAAAAACAGTACCCTTTATTATCTTAGATGGAAAATAATTTTGATTAAAAACTTGAACTCCATTCTTGAGGAAAATATCCTTTCTTCTTCAAAAACAATTTTCTTTTCTTAACATGTCATACAACTTTAAACTAAAAGAAGTTGATTAAAAAAAAACTTGAAAACTTGTAAAGGAATCTTCTTTGAAATAATGTTTTAAAATCCATTCATGCCGTATAAATTAAAAAAAACATTCTTCCCGTACTTTTGTTGGAAAAGTCAAAAAAAGTACCTCGTACGAAAAATGACAAAAGATTCTATTCATATCTTTTACTAAAAACTCACCGAAGGGTAAAATAGGATTTAAACAATTATATATTAATGGAAATAATATTACATATTGAGGAAACATGGATGTGGATGATAAAATAAACCCCAGTAAATACGAAAGTATAACCAATCTCGGATAAAAATGAGAATGTGATATTTTCCTTACCTTAGGTCTGATTTTCTTCGTAAGTGTCCGAACCTCCTCTTTTTGACGCGCCTTTTCATAGCCTCCACTTAAAGAACTAAGGATGGTCTTTGAAGAAGACCAGGAAATCTAGGATGATACTAGGGAAGTGGAGAAGGGATTCTGGCAGGGGTTGGGTGAGCTTGAAGGCTCAAAGTTGTGTGAGGAAGAGAGGGAGGAGGTTCCCTTTTATAAAGGAGGAGAGGGGCACCTTAGGAATATCTCAAAATATTATTTTATATTAAAGTCAAAATCGGTTTATAATGGTTCCAAAGGGTCTTATTTTGAAGATAAAGTAGGGATGGGTCGAAATCCTATCAACCAATAGGATTTAGACAAGTTTAGGTTATTATTTTAACCTTATCAATTAGATTTATCTTTAAGTTAAATAATTTAACTTTTACCGTCTCTTTTTGTTTTCTTACACTATATGGTTAATAAACATACTATAACATGCCAAACGAACCCCAAATTGTTTATTATTAATATATATATCCTTATCTATGTCATTTTGCCGAACCTTAGATTTTTAGGAATAAAATAACAATTAATAATATAATAGTTGATTTAAAAACTATTTTGTGTCAATTTTGACACTATTTGATATATGATTTTTGTGAAAGTCATAACAGAATTATATGTTCTAAAAAAGTTGACTAAATCAACACTAATAAATCATAGTAACCTATAAAATTAGTGGAATTCATAAAAAGTCTTAAATTACATTTATTTTGGTATTTATAATATCAATTATGTCAATATTTCATTAATAAGATAATTACTGCATCATATTTGTGTCATAAATAAATTAACTTATATGATGTCTAAAAATTACAAATAAAATACCATTATGTAGGAAATATTTTTATCTTTCTAAGGAATATTTACAATAGAATTTATATTATGTATAACCCTATATTAAAAATGCATTAGTAAATAAACTTTGATTTTATCTCTTTTAACTCTTCTTTGAATTAAATAATCATAAATGTCCTAATCTAATCAAAGTGGGCCTAAATGATAATATTTTACACTTAAGGTTGTTTTTGGTCGAGTTAAACTTGTACAATAGGATTAGGACATGTGTTAGGGTAATATTAATATCATTTTTACCCTTAATTACCCTATTTACTTTTAACCGTGGTAAATAAAAGTAAAAAGTTACTATTCACCAAAAATTATTTTCATCTCATTGAACCACATTTTACTTACTGACATCAACTGTGTTTCTCGAATTTTTGAAATTCCATTCACAGAAGCGGTAAAATTATGTTTTATGAAAAATTCAGTTTTTTAACTACCACTTAGTAGTTTCACTATTCATCAAAAATTGATGTTTTTCAGAACAATGCCAAAATTTCATCCTAAGCTATATTTCATATTCCGAATTCAAAAATGAAGTCTATTTTACCAAATTCATAACATAGAAGTTGCATTAATTAATTTTATAATTAAATCCCGCTGTTAAAACAAATAGCGTGTTTTTAAGAAACAATATCTATCAAAAGATTGACACTTGTTTATGTCTGGTTTAAATGTGAAATTGCATCCAATGACCAACATTGTATTAAATTCTAAAAATATACTCTAAATATACTTTAAAACCACTCAAATTAATAATTTATCACTATTAATTATTTTGATTAAAAAAGTTGTTTTTAATTATAATTTAGTAATTTTAACTATTCATCAGAATATGAAAGTTATCCGAAAAGTACCAAAATTTCACCTTTGGCAAAATTCGATACTCCGAATCCAAAAATGAAGTCCATTTTGAGAGCTAAAATTTCTAAAATTTTAAAAGGTGGAAATTACTATTCATAACGGCTAGCATATCGTTGTTTAGTAAAACTCGGTATTGCGTGCTACACACGCTATCGAGGAAGGTCACAATTGTATGTAATGCAAGGAAAGTCAAGGATGTGTGTTGTGCAAGCTCCTTTTGGTGTAGCGTACAACACAATACATTAATAAAATTAAAAAGAATATTTTTCATAAAATCTTGGGCTGTTACATTGTCATGGTAATAAAATGGGATAAATTAGTTAAATTGGGATTGTGCCTTGTGGATAATGAATTAAGATGAAAACACAGAGAGGTAGGGTGTATGTGAAATTTTGACACGTAGGATTGCAAATGGATTGTGAATTCATGAATATGGTTAATGAGATGAGACTTGGGAACTATAATTGGGAAAATAGGTTGTGTAGTGTAAAGTGGAATTTTGAATGGGTTGTGGAATAACATTTGAATCCCATGTTAATTGTTGTAAATCATGATTGTTATCTTTATTGGTTGTATTGGTTCTGATATGTATAAATTTAGTCAATGTTCAATAAGTATATGAACATGGATTGGTGGTTTGTTTAAGGACCGATACTCTTCCTTTAGTTAGAGTTGGATTGATGCTCTAACCTAACATAGAATGCATGGGTTGGGGAGTCGGACTGATACACTATTCCCCCAATGGTTGTATTCACTGAAAATACCTAGACTGAGGCTCCAATCTTAATGTTGTGATTACATGATATACTCATCCCCAGTGAGGTAGGGACTTGAATTTCTCTCTTATGAAAAAACTATAATTTTCATGAATATTGGTTGAATAAGTTAGAAATCTAACCCTTAGATTACATGTTGCAGTTAATCTAAATGATGAGTTGATATACATAATGAACATGGATAAATAATCCTAATAGAAAAAAAGTAAAGATTCTTGTCTAGTGGCCCACGTATTGTATTTAAATTAATTCCCATTTATATTTATATGCATGCACTATCTACTAAGTAGGATAGTTTTTAGACATATTTGGTGATGGACTACTGAGTTGTACTCACACATTGGTCAGGAAAGTTTTGGTACTTGAGGAGATTTTTTACATTAAAGAAAGGTCATGGGAAAGGGCCTTGTTCTAGGGAGTTGATTTGGACATGGTACCCGCACATATGAGTTTCCCAACTTGGAGTCAGGACCATTTTTGGGAATCCACTATTGTCATTATTTTGGGTTTTGTTCACCTGGAATTGTAGCATGACATGACATGTTTATTGTTTCATGTGGTTGTACCCAGTTTAGAAGATGTTTAGTTATGCATTATATTGGTTATTTATTATTTTTTACTCTATTTATGTTGTTATATGTTGTCTATTACTCTGATAAAGAGGGTATAGTCTCCCCATGTGACCAATCTAGACCCTCATTGCTAGCCGGAAACCTCTAACGTACTGAGAGGCGCACTTGAGGTCAGGTGACGACCCAAATTAGGGCACCCATTTAGTGGCACTATAGTCAAGGATGTAAAACTATACGGTACCATATCACAGATAAATCTAAAATAAAACCAACACTTTTATAAACTATTTGAAATGAAACCTCAATCATAATTATTAATGAACAGACCTAGAGTTCTTTTATATTCAACTCATACCAAAACGAACTCGAACATCCCACTACCAAAACCAACTTATCACATCTAGATTACCTTAAAACACCATAACCCCAAGGATAAATATTTCATTAACCCATTATAAGCATAACAAAGAGTACCAAATATGCCACAAAATGCTCGAAAAACATCCAAAGGCTTGATAATATCTAAACATTAAAAGGGAAATCCTCACAATAAATTGTCATACCAAACCAATATTACATCCAATAATTCGTTCAAAAAGTATATTTATAAAAATGATAGGAATAATATTGGAAGTTATGATATATAAAAATCTATAAATACCAAAGATAACATGTATCTTGGAATCATGTCTTGAATAAATGTTGTAGAATAGCTCAAGATAAGGGTTACCATCCAGTATAGAAAAGACCATATATCATGAATATATTATAAGAGGAGAAAATATTCCATGATGAGCACCCTATGTGATATATGGGTTGATTATAAAGATGAGTATATCTTCTCCAAATAAGAAAATAATTCACCTTGAGCTTGAACCTCAAAAAATTCCTTCTGTAAGCACCCAACCTTAAGAATTACATATTCTAGTGACATTAAATTATGACAACTTTATCACATTCCCAAATATATTTTAGGATTTTAGTTTTAGAGAGGTAGTTCATAAATCTGACATAAAAAACTGATATATAAAAAAAGTCAACACTTATAATCAGTATCCATTTTCCCACAGTATAAAACTTTTCAAATAAAACATTAATTCTTCTCATGAGAAATATTTACAATATTCAACTTGAATTATTCATTTCCCTTACCCATCATTAAACCCTATGATTTTTTGAAGAATACTACGGGAACAAAAATCATTTCGAGTTACATAAAAATAAAAAATCTGTTATTCTAGTGAAAAATATGAAAACCCATGAAAAACCATTTCTTAAAAATATACATTTTTTAACAAAAAATGGGAAAAATTTTTCATTTTAAAAATATAGTTATATTACATTTTGAAATCAATATATTTCCCTAAAAAATTATTAAAAATCATATAAAAGTCATGTAGGTACCTTGGTATATCATCATCATAGAATACTTACCGATCCCTTAAAAATTAGAATATCTATACAACAAACTTCCTATATAATTCTCCAAATAACATAATAATTACCTAATGAATTAGAGCTCTATTTAGGTGCACACATAATATAATATATATCACACTCACCTAAGAGATATAATGGGGCTCAAAACAGTGTATAAAAATTTCCAATGAATATATCATGAATAAAACTTTTTTATGTAGAAAATTTCAATCATTAAACCCTTGAAAAACACTTTTAACCTGTGTGAAATAAAAAACAATATATTAAAATAACATTTTAATTAAAAAAACCCTTCGAAAAATTAAATTACCCTAAGAAAGTGAAGGGAGTTTTTATATGAATATAACATGAAGTATTTTAGAAGAATCCAAACATTGAATAACATTTATGGAGGTGAGAGAAGTTTTTTTAATCTTATATAATAAAATAGAACATTGCATTATTATTTTGTAAAGAATGTCAAACATTATAATATTTTGTTTATTTTTGAAAATAATCTCAATATATGTTTAAAAAAATATATAATATAATTTTATGAATATATACATAAAAGAATATTATTTGGAAAACAAATCTTTAAAATAATTTTTTCTAAATTAAAGTCATTTACATAGAACCTTTAAATGGTTGCTTTTTTGAAAATAATTTGAAGAATGTAAAATATGGTAAAAAATGAAATTTATCACCCATTTAATAATAAATAATATTTCTCGAGAAAATTTTATAATAACATAGAAGAAATATATTTACAAATTAAAAAATTAAAACTTGTTAAAGTACGGTTTTAAGAAAATGTGTCCCTTAGCTCAAGTCTAATTCATTATGTATGTTGTTCAATTCCTGAATAATAAACTTTTTTTAATTATTTACTTTCTTAATAAACATTATCATCATTATTTTACCTTTTATTTCTATTATTAACATTATTTATAAAATTACATAACCAGTTATGTTAACATAAGATGTTTTGATGTTATTTTACTTATATGTTCAAAATGACTACAATATGTTGACTATGGGAAACAATCATTATTTCAACTTATCTAAAATAATAATAATGAAATAATAATCCCTTTTAAAAAGAGATTGTACTTATATAACCAATCATCGAATATGGTTATGAAAAATGAACTATGTTATAATTGTGGAGACGGTAGGTCATACGTACACATGAGTAATGTTCCCATTTTCCATAGATCATTATAGAAAAAATGTAAGTATTTTTGTTATATTTATAGATTTATAATAATATCCTTAAAAGAATATTATTTATGTAAATTTACTAATATATATATATATATATAATCCATGTGATGTGGTGATTTAAAAAAATAATTACATCGCTTTGTGTTGGTGGTATTCCACAGGTATGCATGAGCGACGTTACCATTTCTCAATGAAGGGAAAGGTAAAAGGTAAATTATATATTATATTTTAATAATTGTTAATATTTTATTAAACTGTTAATTATTTATTATATATAATTTATATTTATTAATTTTATCCATTTTATTTCCCATTAAAATCCTTAGTAAAAAACGAATCACTTTCTTTGCGTGGTGGTAGTTCACCGTACACCCAAGCAATGTTATCATATACCCCATAAATACAATGTAAGAAGGTATATGTGATATCATAATTTCATAAGTAAAATTATGTTCAAAATATCATATATTTAAATATATATATATATGTACTATTAATCCATTATTATTAAAAGCCGTGATAAGTGATTATGAAAAACAATTACATCGGTTCGCAAGGTGGTAGTCTGTCACACACATGAATGATGGTTTTTTTCCAATTTGACAGAAGAGGAAATATATTTAAGTTATTTCATATAATAAAATCTAAATATGTAGTGAATAATTATGTTACCATACTATCAGGGATGAAGAATATTTTAAGTAGGTGGAAGGAAAAACAAAAAAAATGCTCAGTTAATAATGTTACCTCTTCTTTGGACCACCTATTTAGGATTATATTTAAAAATACTTCCCAAATTTTTTTTCTAATCAAAAAATACATCTAGTATATGGGGAGGGAAATTAATAATGTATTTTAGTAGTTATTGGGTGGAAAAAGGCATTGAATGTTTTAAGAGGAGAGAAGATTGAGTGGACTTTTATAAGTGGAGGAAAGGACACACAAGGAATTTTTATAATGAAAAAGGTGTACCACAATTTTTCAAATTAAAAAATGATGAAAAATAGAAAATATAAATAATTATATTATATAAGGTTTAATTATATCCACTATATATAATTTAGAAAAGTATTTATGTTATTTTACGCTTTATATTTATAGTTTAACCCCCAATAAATCTGTTTTTACCTTAACTGTGGTAATGTTTTTTCTACGTCCACAATTCATTTATAAAAAAATTAATATGAACATAATATATAACAAAAAATATATTTATTAAAAATATGGGATAAATTTTACAAAATTAAATTAAAAAAAGTGGAATAAATAATTTAAAATTAAATCTGCAGTTGTGATGATGAAGCTGGTTTTCAAGAGATGTATTTTTCCAACATAAAGTGATTTTATATTAAATTTCAAAAAGGTAAACACAATAATAGGAATTTAAATTCATATTTATATATATAATATATATATGTAATTTAAATCATTCTTATTAAGTTTTTTTAATTAATTAAAAAAGGAGAAACATTACTCACTCTAAAACAATTTTAATAGAAACAATTTCAAAACCAAAAAAATAAACTTATAGTAAAATACATTATAAGTATGATTCATATGTAATTAATTAAAATTAAAATAATAATATAATACCTATTTTACTTTAAATAAAATTCAAATAGTAATGGTGCATTTAAATTAATTAATTTATTGAAATGAAATGAATGTTTTATAAAAATTAGTATTCTTCAATATTTTCCAAAAAATCAACATTTTATAGGAAATCCAAGATATTCAACATAAGTTTATTATGATATGATTATTTATAAAATGAATTTAATTTTATAATATTTTTTTTGTGAATATTTATAAATTAATAATAAACGTTTCTCATAAAAATAAATAAAAATAATTTTTGAAGAGGACATAATTTTGAAGTATATAATTTATTTACTAAAAATGAATGATTATTTACATTGAATTATTAAATAAATTATTCTTTATTAGGATATATATATATCATAAAGTAGTTAATAC
The DNA here is from genome assembly GCA_963277665.1 of Viscum album. Taxonomy (NCBI): domain Eukaryota; kingdom Viridiplantae; phylum Streptophyta; class Magnoliopsida; order Santalales; family Viscaceae; genus Viscum; species Viscum album. Next base: position 584,625,974 of record OY728125.1, read on the forward strand.
TATTTATACCCAAAATTTAACAACTATGTTATAATAGTCATATATATCATGGGTCGTTTAAGCTGGGTGATGCATGTAAAATATGAAACTAAATATAATGTTATTCATTAAAAATATTTGGGTGTAACATGCTCACCCATTCAATAAATTTCATCCTCATAATTTTAACATTATCATAGTAATTAATGGTTGTAAATGTTAAAATACCTTTATTGAGGTCCCACTTTGTAAAATGGATTAACAAAACATCCTCTTGATAAGAGATAAAAGGAAGTACGATGGTCATCTAGAATAAAAATTAATAAGTTTCTAAATAGAAGAACATCAGTGGTAAATGGAGAGTCTTACATGGAAAAAAATCATATTTCCAAAATAATGATGGATAGTGATAAATATCACTCATCAAAATAAAATAAATGATCCTGAGTAAGTCATCATCTAAGAAACCATAAACCAGAGAGGTGTGAAAAAGACCATCATTTCATTGAAAATAAATTTAATAGGATAACATTTTCATTTTTTAGATATTTTCCTAGGTTTGAGGAATTCCTTAATATCTAGACTAATAAAAAAGTAAATATACTTACTTGATATGTTTAATTTCATTCTGTAAACAATTTCCACCACAATATCATATTTTTATCAAAACAATTAGAATTAAAGAATAATTTTTCATGACCGAAGCACTAAAAAAACATTTAATTGATCCCATAACCATAAAAGGATAATGGGATATTACTGATGTATTTAGAAATTATAAAAAAACAAAACATTTATAATATGGTATTATTATTCCCAAAATAAATAAACCATTATATGATTAAATACATCCTTAATCTCTAGGGGAACAATAATAAAACACAAATTTTAACTTAGATCATTCAATAAATAACTATTTTTAAAATTAACCAAAATTTTATTGAATAATATTCAAATAAAAAAATTATAAGGGTTTGATCTCATATTCTTATAAGATTCATTTAAAATTTGTCTCCAAATAACACTGATCCCTTTTAATGTCTTAAACCAGAAATTTATATTCCTTAATCCTATAATCATTATGGTATACTAATAATTTCCATAAATAAGTCAAATTACCACAAATATATAGTAAAAAAATAATTCATCCTATATTTATAAAATAAAATCCCTTAAATTCATATTTATCTTAATAATATATGGTTCCTAAAATAATTCAATTCTTATAAAATAACATTAATTAACTAATCACCAAATCAATTTTCAATCCCATGGTTATATATGAGTTAAAAATAAGTTCCGAAAATCAATTTAATCATTATTTTTCAAAGCATATGGGTGTAAAAATGATTTCATACTAACCATGTCATCACAAAGGCTAATGGTTGGAGCTTCACCCTTATCACCATTTGGTTATGGGTTTAATCCCTACATCCTTACAAATTGTGATTGGTTTTCCTTTTTACAAAACTATACAAAAACAATTCTTATAAAATTCATTGAAATATGTTAAAAAAACATCGTAAAAATTATTAATCATCAATGATAATATAATCCCTAAATGTTTCCATACCTTAAATCTTATTTCCAAAAAAAAGATTATTCTCACTCAAATTACATTTTAAAAAATTAAACTTAGATTTATATATACATTAAACATTTATCAAAACTCAATAAAAGTCTTCAAAAGTACCCCCATTACAGAAATAATCAAAATTTTATTAATGTATTTTAAAATTCCAATCATCTTTAAAACCACAAATATATCATAAATATTGAATCCTTTAATATATACATCTAAATCACTCAACTTTCACCATAAAATATTAACAATGTGTTTCCATATTATCCCATTATACTTAATTCCTTTAATCAAAAATATGAATTATTTTCTACGATTAAATAAATTTAAAACATAAACCTTGATATAATCTATACCTTACATATGTTACCTTCATTTTCCTTATTTTTATCTTTAATGAAATTAGGAATTTATAGGTATTTATCCATTTAATTTTATTAATCCCATTCATGAGATTTCCCCGAGGACATCAATTTTAAAAACCACCAAGCTCCCTAAATTTAAAACATTCAATTGATAGATTGAGAAGAATTCTATTCACCATTATTGGGTTATATAAACTCTTACATTTCCCATGGTTTATTATTTCTTTATTCCCCATTTTACCACATACAAAACATATTCCAATTCTATAAAGACATTTTCTTAGGTTCATTCCACATTCATGACACATAGGTTGAGGAATATTTTCACATTTGTGGTATTCATCACATGAAATCATATGGAATTATATTTTTCTCTTATTAGGTGAATTAAGAAACATTCCTAAGTCTAAGTTGTCAATAATAACTCATTATAACTAGTTAAGAATAACCATATGTGGTTTCACTACCACACCCATTCTATTTGTTTTCACATTCATACAACAACCAAATTTTCCTATATATCCATTATTAGCTTGCTTACAAAGGGATTTAAAAATTTACTAAACAATGTTAGTGTCAGTATATCAAATAAACCACAATAAACCATCTTATGTGGTGGATAAATACTAATATATCCTTAAAAATTCCATCCTATATTCAAATAGTTCGGTTTATCAAAATTAACCATAATTATTCTTATCATACAAACCGTTGTGTTTATAGAGGATTTTTAACTTAAGATCAAATAAAATCCTAACCTCTATTGTTATCTAAATATTTTACCTGATACCAAATATAGGGGAATAACCATAAAAATTACATATTCTAGTGACATTTGTAACACACCAAGCTTCTACGGTATGTTTCCATTTGAATAATGCAATAGCTTGCATTGTACGCAATTTCGAGATTCTAACACACCGTGACCAATCAAACTAGCCGTTATGAATAGTAGTAACCACTTTTTGAAATTTTATAAATTCTATCACTCAAAATGGACTTCATATTTGGATTCGAAATATCTAAATTATCCTAGGGTGAAATTTTGGTACTTTTCGGATAACTTTTATATTTTGATGAATAGTGAAAATTACATAATTTTAATTAAAAACAATTTTTTTAATCAAAATAATTAATTGGGATAAATAATTAATTTGAGTGGATTTAAAGTATATTTATAATATATTTTTACCATTTAATACAATTCTGGTCATTGGACATAATTTCACAATTAAACCGGACATAAACAAGTGGCAATCTTTTGGTAGTTATTATTTCTTAAAAACATGTTTTAAGTTTTGACAGTGGGAATTAATTTTAAATTAATTTATTCCACTTCTATGTTTTGAATTGGTAAAAATGGATTCCAAATTTTTAATCAGGATTTCCAAATTCTGTAAATAGGTAACTTTTATTTTTAGACATTTTGAATAATTACTTCGGTAAATATTTTATTTACCATGGTTAAAGGGTAAATCCGGAAAATAAGGGTAAACAAATAATATTATAATAATAATAAATTACCCTAAAACGTGTCCTAACAATATTGGTTGATACATGTCCAACCATGGGAATCATTGGGTCGATTTTTAGACACCATGGAGCCACTTTTAGTTGATAAGGACACTTTATATTAATTAAGTTAAAGTAAATACAAAAATGACATAAGCATATATCTTTTAGAAAACCAATTTTTACATAGGGTTATATATGAAATATTTTCTACTATAAATATTCATTAGAAATATAAAAATATTTACCACATAATGGTATTTTATTTATACTTTTTATATTTTTAATAATTAAATTTATTTATGACACAATAATGATGCAGTATTTTTCTTATTAAGGAAAGAATCAAGTAATTGTTATTATAAAAGTTAAAATAAATATAATTTGAGCGTTTTTATGCCATACACGATTTCAATTGGTTAATATGACATGTTATGATTTCATAAATTAATTTTTTGAATTAATAATGTAGTTAAGACTTTAGAAAAAATCAATTATTAAATATTTTCAAAATTGACATAAATGAGCTTTTTAAACAAGTGTTATATTATTAATTAATATTCTATTCTTAAAAATCTACGGTTTGGCCAAATGAATCATATCATGATAGGTGAATCATTAACGGACCACTCGGGGGTCTCTTGGATGTATATAGTATGTTTATTAACTATATAATATAAAAATCCAAAGTGACATGGTAAATGTCAATCTAATTAACTAAGAGTTAAAACTAAAAGACACGGTTAATATAATGCCCCAAACCTGTCTAAAATCTATTATTTGAATGGATTTTGACCCATACCCACCTTATACTGTGCATAATACACTTTGGATCCATTATAAACTGAATATGAAATTATTATAAATTAATACTTTAAGTTTTTCCTAAAGCGCCCCTCCTCCCCCTTATAAAAGGACATAACTTATAACAAATTCTTGGCACCTTAAAAGCCTTTTTGTTGGGACAACCCCTGCCCAAATACTCTCTAAACTTCCCTAAATTCAACCTAGAGACCTTATTTTGATCATAAAGCGGACCTATGGATCCCTTTTGATCAAATCAAAAGGAAGAACCTGAAGAAGAGGTAATGCTTTCACCACCCTTTTTCAAGTTCCTTTCTTCTTCAACTTATTCTTTCTTTGTTATTTACTTTCTAAAATAATAAATACAAAATAATTTATATACCGTGATGTTATTATAAATATGGTACAACCATATTCAATATTCTATCCATCCTTTGTATGACATTTCACCATAGGTGTGTACGTACGGCTTACCGTCTTCACATCGTGGTGTAATTGTTATTCAAAAAAATTATTATTTGGATGGGTATGATAATGATATGTAATTGATGTAAATAATAAATATAACATTATAATTATTATGTAAATATGATATAACATCCAATTATATATTATTTTAATATCAAAATAATGATATTGTCGCTCGTGCGTACGTACGGACTACCGTCTCCGTGAAAGTGATCAGATTCATTCCCCATCATATCCATGCAATTATAATTATCATTTGATAATTAAAAATAATGTTTAAGGACTTGATATAATTTTGGATGTGAATAAGATACAACCTATCCATAATAAACATGTCTTATGTAACAAAATATATAAAAGAAAATGAGTAAGTTAACACCCAAAATGATGATAATACTAAGATATTATTAACAAATCAATGTTAAAAGATCATATATGAGATCATATTAATGTATATGATTCTGTATAATTTAATAAAAATTATTTCACCATTATACAAGAGGTTAACCTACCCTCAACCAAGGAAAAGTACAAGGTAAGGGTTTATTTCACAATCTCTTCATTATCCGAGGTTGTTTATACGTAATTATCTACTGGGACCTCTTTATCATCCACATCCATATTTCATAAAAATGTATTTCAAAAAATTATTAATATTTTACAGAATATGGGTTAAAGTCATTTAGACCATTTTTTGAATTTTTATAAGATGTTTATAAAGGAATCTTTCCGTCATTTTCCAAACAACGTCAATTTTTAACCTTTTCAATAGAATTAAGGTAAGAATGATTTTTTAACTTATACGGCGGGTGCAACTATTTTCCGCCATTATAAAATCATCAAAGATTCCCTTACATAATGTAAATTTTTTCTTTGATAATTATGTGACTTTTAAATGATTTAAAAAAAAGATATATTCATCTCAAATAGTTTTGATTTCATCTATGTGAACATCCTTTGATGGATTTTAAGTTTACATGAAGTTGATTTATTATAATACAAAACATCCATATTGTATTGAAGGTTTTGTGATATGTTTGATTGTGGTTTTGTTATTTTTATACCATTCAGGGTTTATGGAGAAAGTATTGGAATTTCGTATGCTAGTTTTAATACAAATTTTTATGTTATGTTTAAACCTGTTTATATGAGGAATGCATTAGACATAGTAAGTGACGGGTGGATCCCGCTATAGCTCCTCGTTGCATCAGTAGGTCTCATGAGACAAACTAGTGTCTTGGCAAGAGGCCTTCATAAAATCATATTTTTAGTCTTGGCACGAGGCATTGGCAACGTGATTATGATAGTATGGAATTATGCATTCCATCATTACGAAAGTGGTTATTGATATTGAATGAGAATATTTGATTATTATAATATCCATGAAAATAAGTAAATAGCATTATTTCATTTTATTTCTGCCATATTTTACTGAATTTCAAGTTTAAAAGGCTTCTGTTTTAGTTATACATTGCCTTAAATTTTTATGCTTATTTATGAATGTTTCTGGAATATTGTTATCCTTACTAGGAATCTGAGCTCACACCTTTCTATGTTTTATTTTTTCCAAGATGCGAAGAACTATTTTATAAATGAACTATAGGGATAGTATGAGGGGATAAGAGTTTGGACTATGGAGACTATGTTGTTGTAGTTTTCATTTTATGAAGTAATGTAAACATTATGAATGTATCTAGTGTTTCCAAGGCTACAAAACTAATTGGTCGTTCGAGTCTTGATCTTATGTGATCATGCCAATGTTATGTAATAATGCACCTACTCTAGGTAACTGGGGTCGGGGAATTACAATTGGTATCAGAGAAATTTTATTACAAACCTTAGAAACTAGATTTAGATAAACTATGATTAGAGCACATAGCCATAAGAGAGACTTTGAGGATTAATATAGAATAACTTCTTATAATTTTGGTATTGTAGAGATTTTGTGAGTTTTTAGAGAAATACATCCCTGTCTGGATATGAGCAAGTAGAGGCGGCTCTGGAACAGATGTACCTAGGGGTAAAACTCCAAAACACTGCTTTGAGCTAGACTCAAACGGGAACTGGTGCATGACAACAGGCCATGGTGCACTCTTGGTTACGACACTCCCAGGGGATATCCTTAGGATAATTCTCATTTTCTTTACAATTCATTATGAAAGGTTTATGAATATATATTTCATCAAAGAAAACATTTTTTTATGATAATGGATTATATCCATAAATAGTTCAATTTATGTTAAGTGTATTACAAGTATGGAATTATGTATGTATATTAATAATCTGATCTAGTTTATGCCATTGTTCAGAAATGGCACCTAGTCGAAGGAATGAAAACTGTATCAATGAACGCACTATATGAAGGGATTTCCCTCCTACTTAAGAAAATTATAGTGGAGCTGGTGATTAAATTGGTGTTGATCAGCTAATCACCATACTGGGTCAACTCACTCAGGTTATGAATAACAACCTTACCCGTATAGAGCACCCTGATCCGCATCGTGGAGGATAAATGTTAGATTGCTTCATGAGTCAGCAACCACCAAAATTCAATGGGAGTACAAATCCATTAGTATCTGAGCAATGGATAAGTTATCTAAAGAAAATATTTCAGGCATTAGGGAGTCGTGAAAGGGAAAAAGTTATCATGGGAATTTATCACCTCACTGGAGATGCTGATCATTGGTGGTCATTAATACAAAACATGAAGGAAGATGATGAAGTATCAAATATGTAATGGAGGGATTTCAAAGAGCTTTTCTTTTAAAAATACTTTCCTCCTGACCATCGAGCTGATATGGAAAGGCAATTTCTAACTCTGAGGAAAAAGGAAGATGAGAATTTCACAAATTATGAAGCTAAATTTACAAGGTTAGAGAGGCATGCATCAGATTATATATGTAACCCAAGAATTAGGATTGATCATTTCATTGATGGGTTAAAATCGTTTCTCCATCGAGCATTAGTCTCACAATATTTCTCGTCATGCGATGATATTGTCTCACGTTGTAATGACCCGAGAATTTATGTTTTGTGTAATGATATGTTTCCCTTTAATTGGAAAATCTTTCAATAAAACGAAAATGAAAATAAATGAAAACCCGTAGCAACAAGCATGAATGAAATACTCCTTTATTTAGAAACACCTTGATGATTACAACTTCCCACAATCAAAACATCACCAACCAAATATCCCATCCAAGAACCCAATTACAACGATGGGAAGACTACTTAGAACTACTAGGAGCCCGAGAATGCGGTAAGGATTTCGAGCATCCATCATAAGGAACATAAGGATTGCTGAAGCCACCACGATCGTGATCAGCACCAAGGGGATCACGCGAACCATCTTCTTTTTCTCCTTCGGTCACTTGGGGTAAGGGACACCCGAGACCAAACCCTTTTATTATCACCAATATGACCGTTGGACCTCAAATGGACACAAATCCGACTGTTGGTTCCCCAAAGAATCCAATGTTCATTTTGACCGTTGGAATAAAATCAGAATGATAATTGTGTTTTGTTTAGCTTTAATTTCTTAAAGTGTCATCAATGTTAATTCAGTTTTCCCAAAATGTTAAACTCTAGGTTATGTTTCGAAACTGTGAAAATCAATATTATTGCTTTCGTCCATGATACATATTAATTTGAAAAATTGAACTTTTATTTTCTATTTATATCAAACTGGATGAATTTTTTTATGAGTTATATTTATATCGCATCAAAACTTGATATATTATTTTCCCTATAATTCGACCTTTATTAATTATTGTGGAAACTATATTAAATTATGGTTTTATCTACAAATCTTGCGTCTTTAAGTTTACACAATTCTTTTAAGAAACCAATTACTTTTCCCTCCTTAAAAGAATTTATCCGAATGTTTTCATCAAATTGTAAATTGAGGAAAACATTATGTAAATCAGCAAAGTAAAAATAATTAAATAAATAAGAAAATAAATATATTTTGATGCTTTCTTTAATTGATTAAATGACCCTTTAAATTTTTCCAAAATATAATAATTATGGTTTAAAAATAATATACTTAATATAATAAAAATTATTTGTATTTTAAAACAAGATATATATATATATACATATGTTTATATAATAAGATGTTTTTATTAAATCAATTGACAAATGACTTTAATTAAAATAATGAAAGTTAATTTAATAATTGGGTGTAATAATGTTGTGTTAAATTAATAATAATATTATTAATAAAAAGATATTATTTTTTTAAAGAAAAACCTGTTGAAACCGTGTTTTAAACCGCGACGAACCATGGGCCGTCCGATCCTCTCCTTCCCTGATCGCGGCCGTCAATTTTTTTAATTCCGCGTCAGCTCTGGGCCGTCCGATCTCTTCCTCTTGTAATCCCTGCCATCCATTTATTTTTCGCGTTTTCCTCCCTTCGCTTTCTTCTTCCTCCCCCGCATCCTCCTGGTATTTTTTACTCCCCCGTGCATTGTCGAACCAGTAGCATAGGGCCCCGTTTTCTCCTCTAGGCCGGTGCGTAGCCCGGCTGTTCCCTCTTTTCCTCAGCCGACGTGGACTCCTCGTCTCGTCTCCTTCTCCACGTCGTGCTCAGCCTCTTCCTCGCTCCAAACCAGCAGCGCATGCTGCGCTTTTTTTTCTCTAGTCCGCTGAAGAGACCCAGGATGCTCCCTCCTTTCCACAAGTTGACACCGACACCTCGCCTTGGCCGAAGACTCCCCGAAGTCTACCTCTTCATCTTCTTTTTTTTAAACCTGTGGAACCGAAGGCCGAAGGACCGGCTCTCTCTTCGACCTCTAGACCTTGTTTGCTGGATCGTCTTCTTCCCCACCTCTTCGTCGAGCAAGGTAAGGGTGATGTTTTAAAGCTCGATTTTGGTTCATGTTTGTATTTCGTTTTTTTATATTCATATATATATATATATGTTATGTATATATATATATATACATCCTATGGTTATACACCAAATTTCATTTTCCGCATCATCTCCTCTCCGTTCTGGTAAGGGTCGGACCATGTTTTGAAAAAAAATTGTTTTAAACTTCGGTTTTCATATATATACAAGTATATTTGGGTTATATATATATATCAGTATATATCTTATATGTTTATACCCCCGGTCCCTCATGCCTCATCTTTTCCTCCTCTCCAAGCAAGGTGAGAATCATGTTTTAACATTGGTTGGGTTTTGAAAAGATTCAGTTTTATATAAGTATGTATTTATTTTTATATCTACATAATATATGTGCGTTCCTGGTATGTTGGAACCTTGTGCGAACCTAGAATTTGGGATCTCTTTCTCGGCTTGAAGATCCGAATAGTGGGTAAAGGGGAAGATCCCTCCTTTGGTTTCGTTTTCTCCGGTTTTGGTACACTATATTTTATATACACCTTACATAAAAGTATATGTGTATAAAAATTTACATCAAGTCATTAAGAACCGGTTACCACTGTTTTCTTCATCCATAATTCGATCAGGTTAAAGGCAGTTTTTTCTTAGAGTTCATTTTATCTCAGTTTTAATGTTATACACATTGTGTATATAAATGTATAAATATACATACATTTATATACACATAAGAATAAGAGGATATATGAAAATATACAATTCATCTTTCGTATTTATAACCCTGATTTTTTTATTTCACCTATAAACATGGAGGTTTTGGGTAATTGTACAAACATGCAAAATCATGAAAGTATACGAGGTATATTGGTAAATACATACATGCGATTATATCGATGTGTATGTACACCAACGTGTACTTTGTTTTCTTATCCTTTTTGTAATGTATTACGGTATAGCATGATGAATTTATGGGTTTTTTGGATTTCAAAATCATTCTCAAAACTAAGAATTTTCATTTATCACTACTTCGGATAATCATGATTTTTCTTAAAATGGATAGTATGGGCTTCTTGAACTTTTATAAATGCATTCATTTCTTAGTAGGTGTGTTCTCATGTGATAATGGAAGAGTTTACACAAATATACATGATAAACTTGATTATGCACTATGTAACCTCAGCTGCCTGTATTAAACGCCTAAGATATCCATTTATCATCACATGTGTAATTAATGAGTGACCATGCTTTAATTGGGAATTTTGATATATGGAATGTTAAGTGTTATGATTACCTTCTTAAAACCCATGTTTTCACATGTTAACATCTTATGTGCACGAAGCATGAGCATGCACGTCTTAATGTTTTTAATGAAAGAACTGTTTTCATGTTATGTATGTGAAAATGGGGTTGAAGTAAGAATGCATGGAACCCCATTAAAGAATGACCATGTCATGATATGTGAGGGATGTATAGGACTTACTTGTGACGGGTGCGCCAGAAATTATATAGCGCAACATGAATGATGTGACGGGTGCGCCCAGAATTATACAGCGCTCCAATGCATTGGGTAAAGCAAGAGTCTCATGAGACGAACATGTGCGACAGTCTTGGCAGTTAGCCTTGACTTGTGCAAAAGAAACAGGGCGGGCGGTGAGCCTCGACCTGTTAAGTATGTTATACAGTCATCATGAAAAGACATGACAAAGTCCAGGATTATAAATTCCCTCTGCATGTAATGATAAAGGTTAACCAGGGGTTTGTTCAACTAACAGGACAACCCCTAGTTGATAAGCTCCCAAGATCATGAAGATGTACTTTATGTAGCAAGAACTGTTTTTCATATGGTAAACTGTTAGATGAACTACACTTTACTGATGAACCATGATATGCATGTTTCCCTTCTTAGCCATAGAAATCTTTTAAAATTAAAGTAACCTTGTTTAACATTATGCATTGCTTATATTGCGCACTCTAATCATGTTTACATTAGAGCTCATTTCAAGTACGTGCTTCTTTGTGCAAGTGGTTTTCAAAGAAAGATGGATTTCATGTTTTTAAGAAACGATAATGCTTTAGCAATGTTTTTTATTCTTTTCAAAAGGACTTATTTAAGAAAGGATTTTCTTAAAAATGTTTTTAAAACCCCTTACTGGGCATTTTTTCTCACCCTACGTTTTGTTTAAAATTTTTCAGGCACGGTTGATACTAATGAAGCTAATCAGAAGCAGCTGGTTTCCCAGAATCCTGAGCCTCACGATCTTCTGTTGTAAATGAGACATGATATTTAATTTGTAATGATGTAATGTAATGTATATCATGTCTCATTAAGCACCCCGGTTTTGGGGTCGCTATAGTTGGTATCAGAGGATGGGTTTAGGAAACTCTGGAAAACCAGATGATATAAATATATTGCTAAGACTAACTAAGTAAAAATAATTTTTAGATGGCTGATGTACCTACCGACCTTTTGTCACTTCCCATCGAGGCTCTAGAGAACATTATATCTCTAGCTAGCCGTGAAAACTTCCTGAATTATTCCCAAATTTACATGACGTGTAAGCGCCTATACGATGTGTCAAACTCATCTAGGGTGCTTAGTCTCCACCGGGGAATGGGGATGGACTATCTCTTAATGATGATGACCCAGTTTCCCTCGTATGCATGTCGGGGAAGGTGTCACGAAGGACTCTTCCGAGTGTTTACAACTGGCGAGGAATTTGGCACAATTCTAGATAACCCTTTTCAAGAAGCTGATGCTGCCGGAGACCTCCGAGCGGCTTATCTGTGCCAGGTCCTGCACTATGGCTTCTGGGGCCAGTTAATGGACTTCGGAGCGTTGGAGAATGGGTCCACACATGTGTCTCTTTGGCAAGAAGTGTACACCGACATTTCCCAACTCCACACCCCTCACGCGAAACTCAAGAGGTGTTATAAATGTTCCCATGAGTTTAGTACTGTATGTTCATCCTGTGTATGGTTTGTGGAGTTAGAGAGTTTCACCTCTCTTTGTGGTGTCCGTCTGGAAAACTCAGACATTAATGTGTAAACATTCTTAATTAAAAATTTTATGATCCCTTTCTTCTTAGTGTTGTAAGCGACCTCTCTTTTTTACCTTTTCTTCCAGATGGCAGGTCAGATGAACCTCTCGTCTCTACTTGACAAGTTAGTAGAGATTATCTTGATCAGAACTTGTATGGTGGACTTTACCTCTTTTCTCCACTTACGAGGGTCCTGTCAACATCTTCTGGACATAGCGAACAGTCCAGAAATTCTCCGCGCATGTCAGGATAATGAACATGTGATTCACCTCCTTGCCACTACCCATATCCCCTACTATAGGCGAAGGGGGAGATACCATGAAGGGTTTTTTCAGTGTTTCTCTATGGCATAGAACTTCTCCGCCAGAGCTTGCTTTCTCATAGCAGCTCAGGATGGCCACCTCAATGCCGCCTACATGTTCCAGATCCTGAACGTCAGCCTTCTCAATCGTGTCGTTCCCCTCGACTACCTCGAGCGTGATGAAGTTTGAAGGGTTACTAGGGGATTCGTCTGCTCGGACATCTCAGAGCTGTTTATTGCACGAGCCTCCCTGTGGAAGCCTGTGTGTAGTGCCCATGAGCAGGAGTACAAGTCTTATTGCTCAAAGTGTATCTAGGTCAGGGAAACAGCGGAGCTGTGTACCAGTTTAGGGGTTCCGTTAACCGAACCAGGCCTTCAGTTTTGGTAACGTTGTGCGACCGAGGTCTTTTTCTTGTATTTTTACAAATAGAATTGCGAGGACGCAATTCTTTGAAGGGGGAGATGATGTAACGACCCGAGAATTCATGTTTTGCGTAATGATATGTTTCCCATTAATTGGACCATCTTTCTATAAAAAGAAAATGAAAATAAATGAAAACCCGTAGCAACAAGCATGAATGAAATACTCCTTTGTTAAGAAACACCTTGACGATTACAAATTCCCAAGATCAGAAAATCACCAAACAAATATCCCAACCAAGAACCCAATTACAATGATGGGAAGACTGCTTAGAACTACTAGGAGCCCGAGAATGCGGTAAGGATTTCGAGCGTCCATCATAAGGAACATAAGGATTGCTGAAGCCACCGCGACCGTGCTCAGCACCAAGGGGATCACGCGAACCATCTTCTTTTTCTCCATCGGTCACTTGGGGTAAGGGACACCCGAGACCAAACCCTTTTATAAGGACCATTATGACCGTTGGACCTCAAACGGCCACAAATCCGACCGTTGGTTCCCTAAAGAATCCAATGTTCATTTTGACCGTTGGAATAAAATCGGAATGATAATTGTGTTTTGTTTTTCTTTAATTTCTTAAAGTGTCATCAATGTTAATTCAGTTTTCCCAAAATGTTAAACTCTAGCTTATGTTCCGAAACGGTGAAAATAAATATTATTGCTTTCGTCCATGATATATATTAATTTCAACAATTGAACTTTTATTTTCTATTTATATCAAACTGGATGAATTTTTTTTATGAGTTATATATATATCACATCAAAACTTGATATATTATTTTCCCTATAATTCGACCTTTATTAATTATTGTGGAAACTATATTAAATTATGGTTTTATCTACAAATATTGCGTCTTTAAGTTTACACAATTCTTTTAAGAAACCAATTTCTTTTCACTCCTAAAAAGAATGTATCCGAATGTTTTCATCAAATTGTAAATTGAGGAAAACATTATGTAAATCAACAAAGTAAAAATAATTAAATAAATAAGAAAATAAATATATTTTGATGCTTTCTGTAATTGATTAAATGAACCTTTAAATTTTTTCAAAATATAATAATTATGGTTTAAAAATAATATAATTAATATAAAAAAAATTATTTGTATTTTAAAACAAGAGATATATATATATATATACATATGTTTATATAATAAGATGTTTTTATTAAATCAATTGACAAATGACTTTTATTAAAATAATGAAAGTTAATTTAATAATTGGATGTAATAATGTTGTGTTAAATTAATAATAATATTATTAATAAAACGATTTTATTTTTTTAAAGAAAAACCTGTTGAAACTGCATTTTAAACCGCGGCGAACCACGGGCCGTCCGATCCTCTCCTTCCCTGATCGCGGCCGTCAATTTTTTTAATGCCGCGTCAGCTCCGGGCCGTCCGATCTCTTCCTCTTGTAATCCCTGCCGTCCATTTATTTTTCGCGTTTTCCACCTTCGCTTTCTTCTTCCTCCCCTGCGTCCGCCTGGTTTTTTCTACTCCCCCGTGTGTTGTCGAACCAGTAGCATAGGGCCCCGTTTTCTCCTCTAGGCCGGTGCGTAGCCGGGATGTTCCCTCTTTTCCACAGCAGACGCGGACTCCTCGCCTCGCCTCCTTCTCCACGTCGCGCTCAGCCTCTTCCTCGCGCCAAACCAGCAGCGCATGCTGCGCTTTCTTTTTTTTCTAGTCCGGCGAAGAGACCCATGCTGCTCCCTCATTTCCACAAGTTGACACCGACACCTTGCCTCGGCCGAAGACTCCCCGAAGTCTTCCTCTTCATCTTCATTTTTTTAAAAACCTGTGGCACCGAAGGCCGAAGGACCGACTCTCTCTTCGGCCTCTGGACCTTGTTTGCTGGATCGTCTTCTTCCCCACCTCTTCGTCGAGCCAGGTAAGGGTGATGTTTTGAAGCTCGGTTTTGGTTCACGTTTGTATTTCGTTTTTTTATATTCATATATATATATATATGTTATGTATATATATATATATACATCCTATGGTTATGCACTAGATTTCGTTTGCCGCATCATCTCCTCTCCGTTCTGGTAAGGTTCAGACCATGTTTTTAAAAAAATTTGTTTTAATCTTCGGTTTTCATATATATACAAGTATATTCGGGTTATATATATATATCAGTATATATCTTATATTTTTATACCCCCGGTTCCTCATGCCTCATCTTTTCCTCCTCTCCAAGCAAGGTGAGAATCATGTTTTAACATTGGTTGGGTTTTGACAAGATTCAGTTTTATATAAGTATGTATATATTTTTATATCTACATAATATATGTGCATTCCTGGTATGTTGGAACCTGGTGCGAACCTAGAATTTGGGATCTCTTTCTCGGCTTGAAGAACCGAATAGTGGGTAAAGGGGAAGATCCCTCCTTTGGTTTCGTTTTCTCCGGTTTTGGTACACTATATTTTATATACACCTTGCATAAAAGTATATGTGTATAAAAATTTACATCAAGTCATTAAGAACCGGTTACCACTGTTTTCTTCATCCAGAATTCGATCATGTTAAAGGCAGTTTTCTCTTAGAGTTCATTTTATCTCAGTTTTAATGTTATACACATTGTGTATATAAATGTTTATATATACATACATTTATATACACATAATAATAAGAGGATATATGAAAATATACAATTCTTCTTTCGTATTTATAACCCTGATTTTTTTATTTCACCTATAAACATGGAGGTTTTGGGTAATTGTACGAACATGCAAAATCATGCAAGTATACGAAGTATATTGGTAAATACATACATGCGATTATATCGATGTGTATGTACACCAACATGTACTTGGTTTTCTTATCCTTTTTGTAATTTATTACGGTAGAGCATGATGAATTTATGGGTTGGTTGGATTTCAAAATCATTCTCGAAACTAAGAATTTTCATTTATCAGTGCTTCAGATAATCAAGATTTTTCTTAAAATTGATAGTATGGGCTTCTTGAACTTTTATAAATGCATTCATGTATTAGTAGGTGTGTTCTCATGTGATAATGGAAGAGTTTACACAAATATACATGATAAACTTGATTATGCACTTTGTAACCTAAGCTGCCTGTATTAAACGCCTAAGATATCCATTTATCATCACATGTGTAATTAATGAGTGACCATGCTTTAATTGGGAATTTTGATGTATGGAATGTTAAGTGTTATGTTTACTTTCTTAAAACCCATGTTTTCGAATGTTAACTTCTTATGTGCATGAAGCATGATCATGCATGTCTTAATGTTTTTAATGAAAGAACTATTTTCATGTTATGTATGTGAAAATGGGGTTGAAGTAAGAATGCATGGAACCCCATTAACGAATGACCATGTCAAGATATGTGAGGGATGTATAGGACTTACATGTGACGGGTGCACCCGGAATTATATAGGAAAACAAGAATGATTTGACGGGTGCGCCCGGAATTATACAGTGCTCCAATGCATTGGGTTAAGCAAGAGTCTCATGAGACGAACATGTGTGACGGTCTTGGCAGTTATCCTTGACTTGTGCTAAAGAAACAGGGCGGGCGGTGAGCCTCGACCTGTTAAGTATGTTATACCGTCATGATGAAAAGTCATGACAAAGTCCAGGATTATACATTCCCTCTGCATGTAATGATAAGGTTAACCAGGGGTTTGTTCAACTAACAGGACAACCCCTAGTTGATAAGCTCCCAAGATCATGAAGATGTACTTTTGTAGCAAGAACTGTTTTTCATATGGTAAACTGTTAGATGAACTACACTTTACTCATGAACCATGATAGGCATGTTTCCCTGCTTATCAATAGAATTCTTTTAGAATTGAAGTAACCTTGTTTAACATTATGCATTGCTTATATTGCGCACTCTGATCATGTTTACATTAGATCTCATTTCAAGTACGTGCTTCATTGTGCAAGTGGTTTTCAAAGAAATATGGATTTCATGTTTTTAAGAAATGATCATGTTTTAGGAAAGTATTTTTATTCTTTTCAAAAGAACTTATTTAAGAAAGGATTTTCATAAAAATGTTTTTAAAACCCCTTACTGGGCATTTTTTCTCACCCTACGTTTTGTTTAAAATTTTTCAGGCACGGTTGATACTAATGAAGCTAATCAAAATCAGCTGGTTTCCCAGAATCCTGAGTCTCGCGATCTTCGGTTGTAAATGAGACATGATATTTAATTTGTAATGATGTAATGTAAAGTATATCATGTCTCATTAATCACCCCGGGTTTGGGGGTCGCTACACACGTGCTATCAAGACAGAAAAATAATTCTCTAAGTCTTATGACATTAAGGCAAAGAAAGAGAAGAAGAGATCTACAAACCACTCTAGAAATGGAAATAAGGGGAAGAATGGAAAATTTGATCATCCATCCTGTAGTAAATGTGGGAATAAACACCCCTGTACTTGCTTGAAGGGCATGAGAGACTATTACAAGTGTGGTGAGAAAGGCCACCAAGCTCATGATTTCAAGGGAAAGATAGTTTCTGTCAATTTGGAATGCTATAATTGTAGAGATATGGGACATTATGAAAATTAATGTCCTAAGTGTTAGGGGAAATTACCTCAGAAAAGTCCAAGGGATCAAGGACAAGCTTATGCTATCACTACTGCTGAGGTAGAATCTCCGAATGACGTGGTGGTAGGTAATTTAATGGTTTCCTCAATTTTATAAAATGCATTATTTGATTCAAGATCATCAAATTGTTTCATATCTTCCTAGTTTGCTTAGAAAATTATATATTTCCAATTTGATTTAACAAGGGATTTTCAGTTAAAACTCCTAAGGGAAGTATCATTGCAATAAAGTTTTGTGAATCAGTCCCCATTAGAGCACATAAATATTATTTATCCGCTGATCTCATCATCATACCTATGATTGAGTTTGATATAATCCTCTGTATGGATTGTCTTTCAGACCATGATGCAAAGATTTATTATATGAAGAAGGAGGTTATGATTTTTGATGATGATGATAAGGAACACCTTATCTTTAGAGTAGAATCGCCACCACCTTATTCTTATCTAGATCCACCACTAGTAGGTCAACTAAATTAAATTATTGGGGAGGAAGAGAATGAAATGACTATGGGTGAGGAAAGGAATATTCAAATAGAGGATGTACCAATTGTGAAAGAATATGTATATGTGTTTCTGGAAGATTTATCTGGACATCCTCCATAATGAGAAGTTGAGTTTTCCATTGATTTAATTCCTAAATCAAGGCCTATATCGAAGTCCCCTTATAGAATGGCCACTGTGGAATTATTTGAACTAAAGAAACAACTAGAGGATTTGAGTAATAAGGGATTTATTCACCCAATTGTTTCTCCATGGGGATCCCCAGTTCATTTTGTTAAAAAGATAGATGGATCTATGAGGTTATATATCGACTATAGGGAAGTCAATACTATAACAATAATGAACAAGTACCCCTACCTCGCATTGATGATTTATTTTACCAAATGCATCGAGCTCAATACTTTTCAAATATTGACCTTCTATTTGGATACCATCAGTTCTATGTGAAGAAGGAAGACATTCTTAAGACAACATTTCGAACCAGGTACGGGCATTACGACTTTACAGTAATGCCTTTTGGGCTGACTAATGCACCCTCTGTTTTCATGGATCTAATGATAAGAGTTTTTATGGAATATCTTGATGACTTTGTTGTGGTATTTATTGATGATATCTTGGTATACTCCAAAATATACAATGATCATTAATACCACTTGTGCATTATATTGAAGACTCTGAGAAGACATGAATTATATGGGAAGTTTAGCAAGTGTGAATTCTAGCTTCAGGAGATTTCTTTTCTTTTCCATATTTTCTGTAATGATGGAATCTCTTTTGATCCTTCTAATACAAGAGAAATCCAAGAATGGATAGCACCAACTAGTATAACTGAGGTACACTATTTATTGGTTTAACAGGTTATTATCGACATTTCGTCCAGATTTTTTCCCGGTTGGCTGACCCATTAACGAAGCTCACACGTAAAGGGGTTAAATTTTGTTTGGACAAAAGAGTGTGAAAAATGTTTTGAATAACTGAAGAGAAGATTACTTAATGCTCCTATATTGAATCTACTATCTGGAAATGATGGTTTCATATTTATAGTGATGCATCAAAGAAAGGACTTGGTTGTGTCCTTATGCAGAATGATAAAGTTATTTCCTATTCATCATGACAGCTGAAAATTCATGAGAAAAACTATCCTACTCATGATCTTGAGTTAGATGCTGTAATCTTTGCTTTGAAGATATGGAGACAATATCTCTATGGTGAAAAATGTGAGATACATAATGATCATAAGAGTTTGAAGTATATTTTCTCAAAGAAAGAACTCAACATGAGGTAAAAAAATGACTTGAACTACTCAAGGATTATTATTGCACGATACACTACCACCTAGGGAAGGAAAATAAGGTGGAAGATGCTTTGAGAAGAAATTATCATGGAGTTTTTAACGTGATGAGAATTAATAGGGATCCTATTTTCATGGATCTAGTGAAAATGGATATGGGAATTACCATGGAAGGTGAAACATCGATACTTTTTCAAATAGTTACCAAACCATCTTTACAAGAAAGGATAAAGAGTTCTCAGACCGATGATGTAGAATTTCAAAAGAAGATTAAAGCTGTGAATGATATGAGATTTAGTGACTTTGTGTATGAATATGGAATTATGAAATTTGGGAAGAGACTTGGTGTTCCCGATATACTTGATCTAAAAAGGGAATTGTTGGATGATGCATATAGTTCCAGTTTCTCTATACACCTTGGGAGAACCAAAATGTATATAAATTTGAAGGGAAATTTTTTGCGGGACAACATGAAGAGGGAGATTGCTGATTTTTTTTCAAGATGTATAGTTTTTCAACAAATAAAAGATTAAAGGAAACATCCTAGAGGAGTCAGGAAACCTCATCCCATACCTGAGTGGAAATGGGATAATATCACTATGTAATTTGTCATGGGACTACCAAAGACTCCTAGAAGGAACGATGCAATATGGGTTATTGTTGATCCACTTACCAATTCAGCACATTTTCATGCAATAATGGAAGATTTACCACTTGAATGTCTAGCATGTATATATATTAATGATGTTGTGGGACTTCATGGAGTTCCCCTATCGATTGTTTATGATTGTGATCCCCGTTATACTTCATGATTCTGGAAGAGTCTTCATAAGGCCTTGGATACTGAACTTCATTTGAGCACTACCTACCACCCATAAACAGATGGACAATAAGAATGGATTATTAAAACCTTAGAATACATGTTAAGATCATGCTCACTTGACATTCATGGTATATGGGATAATATTTACCTCTGGTTGAATTTTCATATAATAATAGCTTCCATTCAAGTATTCAGATGGCACCATATGAAGTGTTATATGGAAATAGATGTCGCACACCATCCTATTGGGATGGCGTTGGTGAGAGAAAACTTGTAGGCCTAGAACTGGTGGAGGAAACTATGGAAAAGGTAAAGGTAATCCAAAACCACATCAAAGCAGCTCAAAGTAGACAGAAGAGCTATGCCGATAACCAAAGGAAGGATTTGGAATTCTAGGTAGGAGATCATGTTTTCATTAAGGTATCTCCATGGAAGGGAGTTATACATTTCGGTAAGAAAGGAGAATTGATTCCTAGGTACATCATACCTTTCAAAATAATAGAACAAATTGGGTCTATAGCATACTGTTTGGAAATATCGCCAAATCTCTCCGAATATCACGATGTGTTCCACGTATCACTATTGAGAAAATACATTCCTGACCCAATGCGTGTACTCACCTATGAAAAATTAGAACTAGAAACTGATATATCTTATTGCGAAGAGCCCATCAGGATTATTAATACTAGAGAACAAGTGATGAGAAACCGAACAACTCGTCTGGTAAAAGTTTTATGGAGAAACCATAAAATGGAAGAGGCAACGTGGAAATCCAAGGAACTTATGATGTAGAACCACACGAGTATTTTTAAGAAATAATATTCTCAAAATTTATAGGATGAAATTATTTGAAGGAGTAGAGAATGTAACACCCCAAGCTTCCACAATACGCTTTCCTTTGGATAACTTAATAGCTTGCATTGTACGCAATTTCGAGATTATAACACACCGTGACCAATCAAACTAGCCGTTATTAATAGTAATACCCACTTTTTTAAATTTTATAAATTTTATCTCTCAAAATGGACTTCATTTTTGGATTTATAATATTGAAAATTATCCTAGGGTGAAATTTTGGTACTTTTTGGATAACTTTTATATTTTTATGAATAGTGAATATTACAAAATTTTAATTAAAAACAAATTTTTTAATCAATATAATTAATCGTGATAAATTATGAATTTGAGTGGTTTTAAAGTATATTTAGACTATAGTTTTACCATTTAATACAATTTTGGTCATTGGAAATAATTTCACAATTAAACCAGACATAAACAATTGTCAATCTTTTGATAGTTATTATTTCTTAAAAACACGCTTTTTGTTTTGACAGCGAGAATTAATTTCAAATTAATTTCATCCACTTCTGTGTTTTGAATTTGGAAAAATGGATTCCATATTTGGAATCAGGATGTAAAATTTTTGTAAATAGTTAACTTTTATTTTTAGACATTTTGAATAATTACACCGGTAAATATTTTATTTACCATGGTTAAAGGGTAAATCCAGTAAATAAGGGTAAACAAATAATATTATAATAATAATAAATTACCCTAAAACATGTCCTAACCTTATTGGTTGATACATGTCCGACCATGGACATCTTTGGATCGATTTTGGGACCCCATGGAGCCACTTGCAGGTGATAAGGACACTTTATATTAATTATGTTAAAGTAAATTCAAAAATGACATAAGCATATATCTTTTAGAAAAACAATTTTTACATAGGTTTATATATGTTATATTTTTTATTATAAATATTAATTATAAAGATAAAATGATTTCCTACATAATGGTATTTTATTTATAATTTTTAGACATTTAATAATTAAATTTATTTATGACACAATATTGATATTGTATTTTCCTTATTAATGAATAAATCAAATAATTGGTATTATAAAAGTTCAAATAAATTTAATTTTAAAGTTTTTATGAAATCAAAGAATTTCAATGGTTAATATTAAATGTTAGGATTTCTTAAATGAATTTGGTTAGAATTAATAAAGTTGTTAAGACCTTAAAAAAGTCAATTATTAAATATTGTCAAAATTGACATAAATGAGTTTTTAAAACAAGTATTATATTATTAATTGATATTCTATTCCTAAAAATCTAAGGATCAGAAGAATAACTTATATCATGATAGGTGTATCATTACTGGACCAATATGGGGTAACATGAATGTATATAGTATGTTTATTAACTATATAATATAAAAATACAATGTGACATGGTAAATGTCAATCTAATTAACTAAGAGTTAAAACTAAAAGATATGGTTAATATAATGACCCAAACCTATCTAAAATCTATTGGTTGAATGGATTTAGACCCATACCCACCTTAGACTTTGCAAAATACATTTTGGAGCCATTAGAAACCGAATATTAATTTATTATAAATTAATACTTTAAGTTTTTCCTAAAGATCCCCTCCTCCCCCTTATAAAAGGACACAACTTCTAACCAATTTTTCAATCCATAAAAGCCTTTTGGTTAGGCCAAACCCGGCCCAAATACTATCTCAACTTCCATTACATAAACCTAGGGACTTATTTTGATCAGAAATCCAACCTAAGGAGCCTTTTTGATCAAATCAAAAAGAAGACCCCGAAGAAGATGTAATGTTTTCACCACCCTTTTTCAAGTTCCTTTCTTCTTCAACTTCTTATTTCTTGTTTTTTTCATTTATAAAATAATAACTCTAGTATCATCTATATACTGTGATGTTATTATAAATATGGTTAAACCATAATCATTATTCTCTCCATCCATTTAATGACATGTCACCATATGTGCGTACGTACGGCTTACCATCTCCACGTCGTGGTGTAATTGTTATTCAAAAACATTTTTATTTGGATGAGTATGATAATTATATGTAATTGACGTAAATAATAAATATAAAGTGATAATGATTCTGTATATATGATATAACATCCAATTATATATTATTTTAATATCAAAATAATGATATTCTTGCTCGTGTCTACGTACGGACTACCGTCTCCACAAAAGCGATGAGATTCATTCCCCATCGTATCCATGAAATTATAATTATCATCTGATGATTAAAAATAAAGTTTAAGGACTTTATATAATTCTATATATGAATAAGATACAACCTATCCATAACAAACACGACTTATGTAAAAAAATATAGACAAGAAAATGAGTAAGTTAATACCCGAAACGATGATAATTCTAAGATATTACTAACAAATCAATGTAAAAAAGAACATATATGATATCATATTAATGTATATGATTCTTGTATAATTTAATAACAATTATTTCACCATTATACAGGAGGTTAAACTACCCTCAACCATGGAAAAGTACAAGGTAAGTGTTTATTTTCATAATCGCTTCATTATCTGAGGTTGTTTATACGTAATTATCTACTGGGACCTCTTTATCATCCACATCCATGTTTCTTAAAAATTTATTTCAAAAAATTCTTACAATTTTACATAATATGGCTTAAATTCATTTATATCATTTTGACTTTTTTATAAGAAGTTTATAAGGGAATCTTTCAATCATTTTCCAAACAAGGTCCTTTTTTAACCTTTTCGACAGAATAAAGGTAAGAATGTTTTTTTAACTTATACGGTGGGTGCAGCTATTTTCCACTATTATAAAATCATCAAAGCTTCCCTTAAAAGCTTATAAGAATATTTTTAATGTAATTTTTTTCTTTTATAATTATGTGTCTTTTAAATTATTTCAAAAAAAAGAGATATTCCTCTCAAATAGTTTTGATTTTATCTATGTAAAAAATCCTTTGATGGATTTTGAGTTTATTTGAAGTTGATTTATTATGATACAAAACATCCATATTGTATTTAAGGTTTTGTGATATGTTTTACTGTGGATGTGTAATTTTTATACCATTCATGGTTTATGGAGAATGTATTGGCTTTTCGTATTTTTGTTTTAATACGAATGTTTATGTTATGTTTAAACCTGTTCATATAAGGAATGAATAGAACTTAATAAGTGATGGGTGGAGCTCGCTATATCTCGTAGATGCATCAGTAGGTCTCATGAGACAATCTAGTGTCTTTGCATGGGGCCTTGACAAAATCTTATTTGTAGTCTTGGCATGAGGCCTTGGCTACATGGTTATGATAGTCTGGCATTATTCATTCCATCATTATGAATTTGGTTATTGATATTGCATGTTATTATTCGATTATTAGAATATCCATGTGAATAAGTAAATGACATTATTTCATTTTATTTCAGCCATATTATGCTAAAGTTAATGTTTAAAAGGCTTTTGTTTTAGTTATACATTGCCTTAAATGTTTATGCTTATTTATGAATGTTTCCTCTATATTGTTATCCTTACTGGGCATCTGATATCATCCCTTTCTATGTTTTATTTTTTCCAGTATGTGAAGAAGTATTTTATGAATGACCTATAGGGATAATATGAGGGGATATGAGTGTGGACTATGGAGACTATGTTGTTGTAGTTTTTTATTTTATAAAGTAATGTAAACATTATGAATGTATCTAGTATTTCCAAGGATACTAAACTAATCGTTCTTCCGACACATGATCTTTTGTGATCATGCCAATGATATGTAATAATGCACCGACTCTGGGTAACTGGGGTCTGGGCATTACAACATTAAACAAGAATTCACTTTATTACATCCCCAAATATATTTTAGGTTTATAGTTTTGGATATTTATGTCAAAAATCATACTTAAAAAACACACATATATATTAAATGTGGAAAATTATCATAAGTATCCAATTTTAGCACATTATAAATTTTTTAAAATAAAATATGGTTTCTTTTAAGGAGAAATATGGAAGAATTTTAAATTTCCTTCTTTCTTTCTCTTACTATCTATAACACTGTGAATTTTATTTAAAACATGGTATGAACACAAAAAGACAATTATGGAAAAAATGAATCTACTATCCCCGTGAAAATCATGAAAACATATGAAAAACCTTTTTTAAAACACATAAATTTTTACCCCAAAGGGGTATTATTTTTCCTTTAAAATGGTCATTATCTAAAATTTTGAACTCAATCTATTTCATTGAAAACTCATTAGAAATCATAGAAAAGTCATATAATCTCATAAAGGCTTCATCATCATAGAACCCATACAGAATCCTTACTATAACCCTATAAATTTGAAGAACCACATGACTTACTTTTAATATAATTATCTATAAAACACAATCATTACCCAATGAATTAGAGCACTATCTAGGCGCACCCATAATATAAGCTATATTAGGAACACACATGAGCTATAATGGGGATCAAACAACCGTAAAAATAATTTACAAGGATTATATGATGAATAAATATTTTTAATCTTTTAACTTTTCATTATAAAACCATTTTTAAACTCTTTTAAACGTGAATTCAAAACACTTTCAGATATCAAAATACCCTTTTCTTATTAGAAAAAAATTTGAAAATATAAATTACCCTTACTAAAAAAATAAGAGTTTTATTTATTATAAAAGATGCAATATTTTAAGGTAATCCAAACATTAAATAATTATTATTATGGTGGGAGAATTAATTGTCTCCATATATGTTAAAATAGAACATCAAATATTCTTTTGTAATGGAATTTAAACATTCTGTAAAAAGATAAATTTTTTAAAATATTTTAAATATTGTAAAAAGAAACATAAAATTTCCCTTTAAAAAATTTCATATCCATATAAAAACCCATAACATAAGTTTTAAATAATTTATATGGGAGAAACCAATTTGGAAAATAAATCATTAAATAATATTTTTTAAAAGAATTTTACTTAAGAAAAACAATAGAACGATACATTATTTTTAATAAAATTATTGGATGTAAAATATGGTAAAAATGAACATTTTAATAAATTTAAACATTGAAATTTTTTTATTGAAAAATTTATAATAACATATAAGAAATATATTTACAAATTAAATCATTAAAACTATTTAAAATGAGGTTTTAAGAAAAAAGGGTCCCTTACCTCAAGTCGGATTTTTCAAATATTTCTTTATCTTAATGAATAATAATAATAAGTTAATTATTTAATTAATTAATAAAATTTTCATTTTTATTATTAATTTTATTTATAATATTAAATTGTTAAATATAATTACTTAATAAATTAATCTTTTGTCGGATATTTTGACAATATTAACTTATATGTTCAAAATGACTTTGGTATGTTGACTATGGTAAAAGTGGCCATTATTTAAAAATATTAAAAAATAATAATCATGAAAAAATTCTAATTTTTATACATCAATTATACTTTTAAATATTATCATAAAATATTTTTATAAAACATGAACTAAGTTAAAATCATGAAGATCGATAGTTGTACGCACACATGAGTAATTTTTCCATTTTCCAACAATCATTATGGAATAGAGATGATTACTTTTCTATATTTCCATAATGATAATAATTTAATTTATAAAATATTATTTATTTAAATATTATTATATATGTTATTCATGTTATTTGGTGATGTAATAAACAATCACATCATATCGTTGATATGGTGGTACACACGTACACATGAACGAAGTTACCATTTCTCAGTGAATGAAAAGTTAAAAATAAAATGATATTTTATCTTAATATAATGATAAATACTTCATTAATATGACAATTATTTCATATAAATCACATATATTTTTTAAATATATCCTTATTACTATCCAATAAAAGTGTCAGTGAAAAACAAATCACATTGCTTTGTGAGGAGGTACTCTGCCGCACACACAAGAGATGTTATCGTATCCCACAAGAAATGGAAAGTAAGATGGTATATGTGATATAATAATTAAACATGTATAATAATGTTAAAAATATAATATATATGTACTTTAAATACACCATGAAAACAATTCATGGGATGTGATGATGAAAGAATCATTACATCGGTTCATGAGGTGGTAGTCCACAGTATACACAAATTATTTATTTGTTTATTATTTAAAGGAATAAAAGATGTATTTAAGTTATTAAATAAACTTAGTAAAATAATATTATATTTAATATACTTTTATTAATTATATTTTCATGTTTCCAGAATATTTTATGTATAATGTGGAATATACAAAAAAATACATGGTTAAAACATTACCTCTTCTTCAGTCCACCACCTTAGGATTATACCTAAAGCCTTTATTGAGTGGATTTATGATAAAACAATTCATATAGGATGTTTTAAGGTAATTAAGTAAGGTATATGATGAGGTATTGGATTAAAAAGTCTTTGATGTTGTGAATAAGAGAGGAGTGGTGGTGACCTTTTATAAGTGGGGGGAGGACATTGTTGGATCTTTTGAACAGTAAAAGGTGTACCCTCATTTTTCAAATTTCAGAAGGCTCCATAATGGACAATTATTAATCCTAATATGATATGTGGTTTAAATATTTATATAATATAAAATATATATAATTGTTAGGTCATTTTGACCATTATTGTTTTGCTTAACCTCTAGTAAATCTGTTTTCACCTTAATCATCGTAAATTTTGTTTTTCTATTTTTGCAATTCATTTTGAAAACATTAATTTGAAATTATAATATAATATAAATGTTTCTTATTAAAAAAATGGAATAAATTTTAAAAAATAAAATTTATATAATTTACATAATTTAATTTATAATTAAACCCATAGAATGAACAGAAAAGTGGTTTTCAAGAGATGTATTTTTCAAGCACAAGATTATTTTTTATTAACAATATGACAAGTAACAATCATTATATTAATTTTAATTAATATTTATAGATATATCATAAATAAATTTAATTTAAATAAATAATTATTATAGGCTATTTTAATTAAATAAAATAGAAAAACAATAGGCACATTAAAATAGTTAAAAAAAATATTTTTCACTGAAAAATTAAATGTATGATAAATTCTAATATAATGATTATTAAAAAGTAATTAATTGGATTTAATATACTTAAATAATAATTTTGTTACTTGAAATCAAATTCAAAGAATACTGATACTTTAAATTAAATAATTTTTTGAAAATAGATTACAATTTTTCAAAAATATATTTTTTTTCACTATTTACTGAAAAACAAACATTTTAGGAAAAAATAAACATTTTACGAAAAATTAATTTTTTACCATAAGTAAATTATGATATTATAATTTCAGAAAAAAATTAATATTATCAAAGATATATTTTTTTATAATTTTTAAAATTAATTATAATATTTTATCACAAAAGGAATAAAAATATTTTTTTTGAAGAAAACATATTTTTGAAGAATGAAATTACTTTTCTAAAAATTTATTTTTTATTAACTAATAATTTATCAAATAATTTATATTGAGTATGAATTTTATATAAATATATTTCATACACTATTTAATACTATTCATTCCCACCAATTTAATGGCTGGTTATAATAATCATACATCTCACGGGTAGTTTAAGCTATGTGTTGTGTGTTGAATACAATATAAAACATAATGTTTTTATTTGAAAATATTATGTGGATAAACCTTATACCTATTTTATTGACCATAATATTAGGTATACATTAAATAAAAAATCAAGTACATATTTATATCACCCATCTCAATTTAAACAATATAGTTCCTATTATATAAAAATTGAAATATAGGAAGACATAACCCTTTAAAATAAAATACCTCAATCAAATTTCAAAAATTCAGGTATTATTTTTGAAAATATTATATATCAATTAGATTAATTTAAAAAAAATTCACTAATTAATTTTTTTGTAAAAAAATAATAAACGTATTTCAAAAAAATTAATCTTTGGTAAAACAAACCACTTCACTATATAACTAAGAATTTTTTTCACATTTTTCTTATAATTATATGTATTCTTCTAATTAATAAAAAATTGAAATACTAATTCTCCCATAAATTAATTTCAAAAAATTTATATAAATTTCAACTTTCATCATTAAAATAATATTCATACACCACACTAAAATTATCTACCTTATAAAACTGCCCATGTAAAGTAGAGAACCCCTTTCCAAAAACAATACACTAAAATCCTTTTTGATAATTGATATTTTTTTAAAAAATCAATTTTTATTCATGTAAATCCACTCAAAACATCAAACTAATACATGAAATAACATATCATAATACATAAAATAAAACAAAATTTATTTAAACAGAACAAAATCCTTATCAAACCCTCTTTAATATATCCCCAAAAACTGGAAATAAATTAAGAGGAAATATATATCCAAGAGGGATAAAAATATAAAATACGAGGGGGATTTAGAGCTAGAAACAGTTTGGATACAATGATTTTCAAGACATGTTCCAACCGTGTAACAGACTATGTGATGCTTTTAGAATCATTCACATGGGATCTAGATGGTTTGAAAGACTATATAGGATAATCATGCAGCTCTATATAAACATCCCTTTTCAACCAAAATGATTTTAGGTTCCTAAAACAATCTTTCTACACTTCAAGAATACGAATATAAAGCCTCCACATCCAAAAACAACAAATAGCCAATAATGTAATTAAAATGAAATAGTCAAACTAGATATCACATGGATACTTTTGGTTCTAAATTTGAATGATATGATATATCTATATTAATATAAAATATAAAAAATAATAAGGGAGATTCCACAAGAACATAATACCATATAGTAAACCTATGATCTGATAACATTTTTTCAAGAACTATCTTGAGTTTCTTAAATACATCAGCCAACCCAGCTGACCACAAGTCATGAATAGTGCTCTCGATCCCCACATGCTCACACCTTGGGCATGGGAATAAACGGAAGAACCCTTATGAAGGATTCAACCCTTAAATAATATTTAACACCTAATGAATATTTTCAAAAAATCTAACCTAGACCACCCATACTTTGGTTTCCCTTGGGACATAAAATTTGAATAAAAAAGTAAACAAACTGAATTAGTAATAAAATATAATAACGATTCATTCTCTTTGTATAAATATATAAAAATCAACCTAAAAATTTATGTAAATTGTGACAATAATTATATGAAAATTACATTAGAATGTTCTATTTTGGTAGATACATTAGTAACTAAAGAAAAAATAAGATAGTGGAATTTTTTTCCAAAGAACTGTAATTAAACCCACCATTTTATTTAACATCCAAAATCACCATCATCATCCAAATAAAATGTTTACAAATCAGAAAAAACCCTATAAGTTGTATAAAAATTGAGATATGCATACATGAACATGAGTGTGTATATAGAGCATTAACCAATACTCTCATTTTGATCTCATCAGGTAGTCTATAAAATTACTTTAATAAGATAGGTCATGAATTTTATATTCAATGATAAATAAATAAATCACTGTTTTCCCTCTGACCAACCATTATCAACATAAATTACATATTATTACAAAACAAATAAAACTATTGTTTTCCATAAGAACTATGCAAAGGTATATGTTAATAAAACTAAACAATAATTCTTTAAATTTTAAAAAAATCAAACAAATCCTTATTTTATACATTTCTAAAATATTTAACAAAAATCTACTTCATAAACCACACTATTTGTATTTTGAAAACATCATTCCAAAATCTCCTTTAAACCCATTTTAAAACAAACAATCCAATCATATTGAAGTGAATATAAATTTTGTAGGGAACTAAAATATCATGGTAAAATTTAAAACTAATAATAAGTATAAATGGTACCACTAGAAAATAATTAAAAAGTGGGTAAAATCAATCATGGATAGATTTTACATTTGTATAACCATTGATAACATAAATAATAGTAAAGGGAAACTCCCTAGGTCCTAAATTATGATTACTGTAGAATTACATAGCCCAAGAGACCAATTTCTGACATATGTTGAGTCCAACGGAAATAGAAGCAACCTAAATAACTCACACAATGCCTCTGTGGGGGAACTCTACTCTCTAAGGCCATAACATACAAATTGGGTACAAAGGAGTAGTGGGTAACCGAGGATAGTGTAGTATAAAATTGGGTCTCTCACTTAGTTCTCGGGTTACCAGGACCAAAACAAAGTGATAGTTAGAAAAAAACCAAGCCAATATCAATATATACATCAAATGAATGAACCATGAATCTCTATCACCTCCAACATCCTCTAAAAAAATAATTTTTTATATCTCATCCATCACATAAATAAACAACCCATATTGACTAAATAATCATAAGGGATAATAAATAATGGTGTTAGAATGCTAAACCATTTACATTATAATGTAAAAAATGTACTTAACTCAAAAAATGGATCAGGATCCCAAGACCTTCCATTTTTTATATAAATTACTTTCGTTAAAAAAATTTGTAAATCCCTATAACACACATATTATTAACCCTAAATCTTTCTTTATGAATCATGGAACTTATTTTGAAAAAAAATGAACAAGGATCAAGGTCCACAATTTCTATCCAAACATTTTAAGTATAACCTATAAATATTTTATAAACACACAACATATTAAAAATATTTAATTAAAAATAAAAAATAAATTCAAAATAAAAACCCTTATGAAAATCCAAAATATTTTATAAAACAATTTACATTTTTCTAAAAATGATATAAATATTTATAATTAAATTAAAAAAATAATTTATAATAATCAAGAATTTAATTATTTATAAAATAAACAAAAATTAATGAAACACATAACTCAAATAAATTATAACAATGTCTCTGTGAATCATATTATTTAGAGAATGAAAAAATAAGGAAATTCCATATTTGGGTCCTAGAATAGAAAAAATAGGATAAATCCATCCCCTAATAGAACCCTTTATTTCTCCCTAATTTATGGTTTTGGTATAAATAAAAAACCTAATAGAAATAAAAGTGTAAGGAATGATGAAATACTAGAAGATAAATGATATGATTTTAACTTATAAACATCATGAAATTTGAATTAAGGATCCAAGAATCAATGGAGGTTGGAATAGGAATCCATCTCATTAGATTCCCACGATTCAATTAGAACAAATGGGAGAGGAGTATAAGAGAAAAATTAACGTTGAATTAGAAAAAGATTAATTTCATCTTTTTAATGAAATATGAGAAGACCACATTTTTTTCTTAACCATGCACAATCTGTGTGGCTGGAACTATCCAATAAGTAGCGTGATACATGGTAGAGATTAATGGTTCCTAATAACCATGAAAACACTATGTACCAACACCACACATAGTTTCCCCTAGAACATTGCCCACACATTTACCATATAAAAGAACTCTGCATATTCAAAAATGAAATAAGGAAAACTATATAAGGGTACCCGCACAATACAAAATAAATCCTAAATTCAAACCCATGTAAAGAAATAAAACTTATATAAGGATTATACGGGTAGTTTTTTAATCTATGAAGTGATTGCGCAGAAATTGTTAACATAATGTTTTTTAAACTATTTAAAAAATCCAACCCTAAAACCTCATAAATTCAAATAACCCAAAATATCATTAAATAAATGAAAAAAAATAAAAAGGGGTGCTACACTAAAAAAATTATTTTTGAAACCTAGGGATGGTAATAAACATATTTATGTAAATTTTAATAAAATAACTAGGTTTTTTCTTGGGTTTTATTATATGATAAATACATTCCCATAAAAAAGTAGTTTAATTTTTTTTATATTTCCATACACACCTAGTATTTAATAAATTACTTGAGTGTATATTATGAAGAATGTTTTTGTATCGATAGATTGTTTTCATCAAATATATTTTCCAAATATTTACTTAAGTCATATATGTTTTCATTGTTTCTTTAATAGGGTTTTTACAACCATCATAACAATTTTGTATTTCTATATTGTTTTTATTGGTTTAAAATATATTTTTAAGGTAAATTAGTTTCAAATAATTATTATCATGTTTATTTAGACCATTAAAAAAATTCCTTAAAAGGATGGATCCTTGAGGTATTAGATATATGGTTTATGGTATTGAGTCTATTTTATAAGATGCGATATTTATAATGGAATTAAGTGGTAGATCGAGGAGTAGTTGTTTTTGGAGGTGTGTTCATACTTATGGTTCCATTGTCTTCATGTATAAAAATATATGTATATTTTTCTATACATATATGCATTTAACTATTTTATAATATTTATTATCCTACCATTATTTCATATTCCATTGTGAAATTAATGTATCTAGATAGACGTCCATATATATATAATGCACAATTTTATTATAATGCTTTGGCTAGTGTCCCTTAATATGGAATCACCCCACAATGGGAGTTTCTCCCCAATTATGCTAGGCAGGGTATAGCTGAGTATTGGGGTGATTGGATAACATCAAGCTCACCGATAAAAAAATCATGCTTTAGTATTGTTCTATATTTTCTTCTTAGCTCTGAGGTGTTCCTATGTTTACTTATAAATGGACTTTATTAGTGGACACTTTTGTTTTACTTTTGTTATCATTGGATTTCTGACTATTTTCTATTTCCTTAGTCTGTTATAACGATTATAATTATATTTTATGTTTATTATATTTTATTATCTTTCATTTTTAAAGAAAAAATGGCTTAACTTCTTTGAAATGAAATTTTTATTTTTAAATAATTTTTTTCTTATTTAATATTTTTAAAAGATATTTATTTACTGATATTTATAACTTATTTGTTTTAAAAATAAATGTTTCTTAGAAAATGTTGAATTGGGATTGGTTTTTAAATGAATCTTGAAAACTTAATTTTTAGTTATATTTCTAACTATCATGGAATGAGTCTTTTATTTAATGATTATTTATAGGGTGTAAGTTCCATGGAGTACCTATTTGGATTCATTATCAATCCTACATACATTTTAGGGTCTATAATCAACATTATGTCCCATGTCGAGTGGTCATAATGTTGGTATTGTATGATTACCTTGGGCTATTGTGGAGATTGTATCAATTATTTTGGGTTCTGTTTGGTATCATAGCTATATCAGCCATGTTTTCCACCCATTTCTATTTAATTGGGTCGTTCATAGTTTTATTAATTTTGATTTTGATTTATATTT
Organism: Viscum album; assembly: GCA_963277665.1. Taxonomy (NCBI): domain Eukaryota; kingdom Viridiplantae; phylum Streptophyta; class Magnoliopsida; order Santalales; family Viscaceae; genus Viscum; species Viscum album. The sequence goes on from OY728125.1 coordinate 584,660,523, forward strand.
TCTTATGTTACCATTTAATTTTTCAAATAACTTAATATTGTCTTCTTTCATCGTAAAAGGGTCATTGATTAACAATGTGGTCATACCAGACTCCTTTGTGGGATATTTATGCTCAGTTTTATTTATTAGGTGAAATTGTTCCCATTTTTTATGTTATGGTTTTTATCTATATACTGTGGGGATATAGAACACCCCTGATCCCCTATTGCGGATTGGCTTGGGTGACTAGTTTAGGGGTATCCTAGACTAGCCCGTAAACTAATTCCTCTATATTTTCACATCAATATATGATTTAATTATGTGAATTTTGTCTTCCTCATCATTTAAGAAATTACTTGGAAAACTTGAAATAAGATTTCCATCTTTTACACATCCAAATCAATTAAGCGGAATATTTCCTTTGAATCTTCTTTTTTCCAATTTGGGGGTTGGTATAAGGAAATACATCACCCCATCAATCACCATTTCTTTGAAATCATTATCTGGAGTGAGTTTCTTCAGTTACATGAACACTAAATCATGATAATTATCCTTTTTCATGGAATTATTATCATTCTTATCATCTCTTATGAAATGAGATTCTTGTAAGGATTATATAGAATCACATCCTTAAGATTTGGTGTATGATCATTGATACCTTCATTTTGAAATGCTTTAGTAATATTATTTGGGTCCACTTTAATATTTGTTATCAAAAAAAATTATTTGAGTGCATTCATTTTCTCTTTAATAATATTCAAATGATCAATTAATATATTAATTGAATCATTCTAAATGATCCTTATAATTTTTTACTTTTTCTAAAGTCACTATAATTTTTATTTACATAGATTTCAATTTCTTTCATAGATGATGAGAAGTTTCTCCCCTGGAATGTTAGGATTTAAACAACATCACCATCACATAGATCACATTAGAAAAATATCCTCCTAACATGTCTACTCCTTTGGTATGAATATCTTGACATCTTTATTATTATTTTGATAATTCTATCCCTCCATACTAATTGAGATCCCTTGTGTGGAATCCATATACACATACATACCCAAGGATCAAAAATAGTGTTGTATCCAATTATTCTATAGTTGGCAATTATTATATATTATATTTGAATCCCCTTTTGGTTACTATCCTCTTCCATCAATTCAAGGAGAAAAAAATTCCATAAGAACCATTAGCTCTAATACCACTTGTTGGTCCCAAACAATGTAAAATACCCTAATAGCAGGGGGAGGTGAATCATGGTATTTAAATCATCATAAAAATGAACATTGATAATGATATTTTTCCATTGTTAACAGGAACACTCATCTATCTCACAATCGATATGAAGTGTTAAATCATAAAAAAGGGGTATAAGAAATTTACATAGTTCATCCATAATTGGATAATCCAAGGAGCATGTAATGATGATATTTAAATTCAATTGAAAACAAAATCATATTTCGTATTATTATAATCTAGAGTGGCCAAAATTACATTACAAGTTTACAATGTAAAAAAATAACGAACTCTATTATCTCAACCACTTTTATGGTTCAGTACATCCCAAATTTTTTTTTCTTGATCGTTGTGATTGAAGAGTCATTTTATAAAAGTATGTTTTTTTATATCCACTCCAACTCATTCATTATTTTAAATTTTCTTTTCATCTTTGATAACTATAAATTATTATTACTTTTTATAAGAAAGAAAAATATCATATTTTTATACAATCACAATATTTACATATTTATCCAACTTCAATTTACTGAAATTAATGTATAAAAATCCATAAAACTAATCACATCAAACCAGAGTCAAAATATCTAATTTTGTTACCAAATATCCCTTATAAATGATTGGAAATATAAATATATAATTATCATCACATAGAACTTTCAAGGAATAAAAAATACCATCATAACCTGATAACAACCTCTTTTATAACTATAAGAATGATATTTTTTTCCTCCAAAACATGTCACTCTACATAGTAGTGAGTAAAAAATAATCTCTTTTTTTCAAAACTCGCATCCATATAACACTTCATTGCGATAAATCCGGAATCATCCTTTGACCATCAAACAAAAATATGACTCTATATAGCTTGGTGTGGTTTCCTATACTTCAAGAATGAGATATCCTCTACATTGAGACTCCAAGATGTGGACCTCTCCTACAGTGTGAAAATATACAATATGGTAGAGCAATCAAATTTATCATGGTCCCCTTAATAGTATAGTCATTACTCTCATGGTGTAAATTATCTTCCTTAAAAAATTGGATAATCATCATACACATGCTATAGAATATTACTAATTATCCTGAATAATTTTAAATATATAAGTCCTTGGATATATTATTTCTCCTAGGAATATCATTCACTACACGACTAAGACTTTCATGGAATGAATGAATCTTACACATCGATTAACTATTTCATATTTCTATATGTTATTCCAGTCATGGAAGGAAACTACTTATGAAAAATTGAGTTCAAAATAATATCTAAATTAGCATATATCAAAAATCTAACAGGGTCCATGACAAGATGTGATCTACTATCCATGATACTAACAAGTAGAACCATTATTTTGGAATATCCTTCTAATGTTATGATTAATAATTTCATGTAATGGTTATTATCCTATAGATAGATATTCTCTAACATCTTCCAAAATTCCATTTACCTTACCATGAATTTATAATATATTTTTCATGTATCACCATAGAAAAATTAATATCGTTAAGTAAAAAAACATAACAATACACTAAATTATTTTTTTAACAACATAAATGGTATGGTAGGATTCATTAAAATATTAAGATATATGAATTTATTATGGAAAATGTTGATGAAGTAATGTTCATATATGATTAACCTAATATATAATAAGAATTAATTAAGATTTCAAATTCTAAGAAGTGATTGGAGGTAAATAAATATGAGTTAGATTCCTTGTACATGTTGTTTCCAGGCACAACAGAAGCTACAGAGGGGGGAGATATTTTAATTTTTTTAATAATCATTTCACAAAACTAAGGGTGAATATCTTTCACATAAAATTTATTTTTAATTTACTTAATATTTTATTAAATACGTACAAGGGATTATGAAAGTTCATCTTTGGTTGATGTTGATCTTCTAAAAGGACCCTTCAAGATAACCATCATTGTGTTGTAAGGATACAAATATAGAATCCTTCTAGCAGTGATCCACGTGTGCTAATATGATCTTTATGAAATACCACTCGATCTCTGAGTGCTAGCGTGGTGAGTCTAATGTCTTGGTTTGTTCTTTCTAGAACTCTTTTTTGTCAAAATTGAATAAATCTCTCTTTTACTTCTAGTTATTGAGGGAGAGATATAAGGAGGATCTAAGAGATAATTCATTATGCGTAATAATTTTCTATTCTCAATTTCTGATACTCTGCACAATATACATAATTTTCTATTTATAGAGTTATTCATTATGTTAAAATATTATTTAACTACATATTATCAATTAATTAACAATTATTACCTTTAATAAACTCCATTCCACATAATAACAATTACATTATTATTATTTTGTGGTGTGCACCAACATGCGCACTAATAAATATTATGTAATGGTATTATTAATTCATATTTTTCACCAGACTCAGTCATAGTCCATTAGAATTTTTCAATCCTTTTTGGAACAACCAAATTAATATTTTATTCATAAATAAATATTTAATTCACAATATATCAAATTGATATTTACTAAAATATTCAATAAATAAAAGAAATATTTTATTCCAATGTTGGTGAATAAATATTTATTTAATTTATGCGATCAATATAACTTGAATAAAATTATTCCTCAGACATGGGAATAATATTTATTTCATTAATTAAACTCAAGTAAAATTTAATCAAGATCACATAGTTTGTGATCCTCTAGGATTATTTCTCGTTGTTAATAGGTGGGATTTATTAAAGTCTATTATAACTATCTAGCAATGTGTCAAGGCACCCAATAGAAAGAAATTAATGTTGAAACTTCAACAACTACATATGAAATCTCCACTATGTAATATACTCCCTTTTTCAAAATATATCATCAACCAGTTTTCACATCAGTGTCACCGACCTATATATTTGATATGCCTTTATTTGACTCTCTAAAATAAACACATTGTTACACCATTTCCATGGATTTTTATGAGAAGGTTCTATTACAATCAAAGGGATGTGATATCAGTGTCCATAAATATGGAAGGGACAAATCCTTCCTTAACTTACTCATTAATGATATGTCACTTATGATGTAGAAAACCTATCATACTTCACCATGTACTATTATCATCATGCTTTATGAAATACATATAATTAAAGAAGTTGTAACATGAATTAATAATAATATTGAAGTCTAAGGACTATCACACACACTCGTGGATCGGAATATTTGATGACACCAAAACATGAAGAATTCCTACTAGTGGATCCTGTCTCATAATATCTCATAATAGAGATTACCAAGTGAATAATTCATGAGAACAAGACTCATCTACTTATGATTACTCAAACATGAAAGTATATGTACTATGTATCCCATCATAGTAAACTATCCAACCATTGAACAATATTTGAGAATATCATCATAGCACATCAAGGTTCTCAACGTAGTGGAGAACTACTATGAACTTATCAATGCGCCATATAATCTAGGTCATTATTAAATTAGATTCATAACGAACAAAAAATAATATGTATTATGATGTTTTATTAAAATATAACATTGAATGTTAATGTAATCAAAGTACCAACACTTGGTCTAATAACAAAAACTCCAAAAAACTCCCACTTGGACTAGAGCCAACTGCTTATACACTTCATTATGCTAGACCACACATGATACTCATGTTTCTATTGAGTAAATACTTTAGAAAAGTGGTCCATCATGGTTTATTCAATGGGAATTATTCACACTAAATCTTAATTTCTCTAAGGAAAATCTCCTAAGTGATGATAATTTTGAGGTATGCTATTCATCCTCTGATGTGACCTTGTCTCTTTTGCAAGAGCCAACACTTCAATATTATCACAACATAGTGTGATAATATCATTACTTCTACGTACCACATCAAGAACTTGAAAAATGTTTCACATCCCTAATGCTTCTTTAACTACCTCAAAAGCCACAATATACTTAGAATCTACTATAAAATATACCACCACAACCAGCTTTGAACTCATTATGTGAATAAATATTAATTTTATTTATTTGATCAATATGAAATGAATAAAATTATTCCTTGGAATTGAGAATAATATTTATATTATTATTTAAACTCAAATATAAATTAATCGAGGTAAATAGAAATACATAGCGTGGACCATCTAGGATTATTTATCATTGGAATTAGAAGGGATTTCCTAAATTCTAGGGTAACTATCTCGAAATGGGTCAAGGAACCCAAGTGAATGAATTTAATGTTTCAACATCAACAACCACATAATAATTCTTATTATGTAATATAATCCCTTTATCAAAATATCTTATCACGAAGGATACACATTCATGTCACCAAAATATATGTTCTATTTGTATTTATTTGAATTTATAAAATAAACATGTCATTACACTATGACCATGGAATTTAATCACATTGTTCTATTCTAATCAAAGTACTTGGATATCAGTTTCCAAAAATATGGAAGGGATAAATCCTTCGTTAACTTATTCATTAATGAATTTCCCCTCATGAAACATATAATATATTGAACATCTCTATGAAATGTTATCATCATGGTTTATCAAATAAAAATAACTATATGAGTTATAACATGTATTAATAATAATCATAAAGTAAAAGGACCATCACACATGCTCATACATAGGAATATCTGATGAAACCAAAACTTGTGGAATTTCTACTGGAGGGTATTTTTATATAATCTCATGTCTTGGACATTAAGAAGTGTGAAATTCCTGAGAATAAGCCTTGTATTATTATGATAACTCTCTTCTGACAGTATATGTACTATGTTTCCCATCATAGTATGTTATCCAACAACATACAATACTTGAAAATATCATCATATAACATCAATGTTTTCATCATCGCAGGGAACTGGTATGAACATATCAATGTGATATATACTCTAGTATAATATTACATTAGATTCATGTAGAACAATAAAAAATATGTAATAAGAATTTTTATAAACATTCAATCCATCAAATATTCATTTAATAAAAGTAAAAATAGTTCATCCAAGGAAAAAAATTACAATATTACACCTAACCTATTTGGAATATAGTTGATCTTCCTGAATGGGTGATACAACATACATACTAGGAATGAAATATATAAATATACATCGAATAAGTTTATTGTATTGTGTAAAAACACATATATTGGTAAAGTATTTAATATTTTAAAATTGAGAACTAAAATAAGTGGTCTTTGCTAGCGTTTCACGATATGTATTTTAGTAAGATTCAAGATCCATATGAATATTAAAAAGGGATGTCTAATATTCCTTATTTATACACCATAGGATTCATCATGTATGTTAAGTTTTATATTGTACATAATATTTCTTATTCTTTGAGTATGAAAAGTAGATACCAATCCTATCCTGGTGAGAGTTACTAGATTACCATCATGAATATCCCTGAGTTATTATGAATAATTAAGGATATGATTTGGTATTTTTAATATATGGATTAGATCATTAATAATGGGTTAAATTGATTCTATATTTCAATCAGACAACGATAAAATGAGATCTCAATATGGTTTCATTTTTTCCCCAATGGTGAAACTATATATTATAAGAGTTATAATTTATCCACCATGGAAGTAAAGGAAAATTACATCAAAAAATCAAATACTTCAACCAAATATGTCAGGATCAAGAATAACATGCGATGATTCTTAGAATTAAGGGAGTAATTATAATTTTATTTGAAAATAATAGAGCTATTTATCAGGTAAAAGAACCCCATTCTTACCAAAATACCTAACACATACTTTACAAGTACTATAAAATTTAATACATCATTGAGAGGAGTGATGTAATGTATTTTTGAGTGGATATAATGGTTAATGTATTAGATCCATTGGAAAATTCATTAACATAAGAAAAGTATGAGGTTTATGTGGAGCTTCTTCACATTGGATACATGAGAAGATAAATATAATTATTGTTTTTATTGGGATTGTATCATGGTTTTATAATAAATGAAATATCTATTTATCATTCATTATTTTATTTTGTATGTATTTCATGAATAGTGGAATGATAAATTCCACTCAAATAATAAATTTTATATGTCCCTAATTGATTATCATCACAATGTATTTTGGGTTATGATCATATGTTAAGACTATTATGAGTAGAATCATATATATGATATAGAGTAACACCATGAAATAATAAATTGAGTCTTATTATCTATATTGAACCATGAAATACTATCACATGGAATGTAATATAATCATTTATATAATTGGGGGTGTATTTGTAATATCATTCCCTTTTATCTAATGTTATATGATTCTTAACATGTAAACCTGCGTACTTTGATATATTTATTATGCAATTCATGTGGTTGAGCTAATCAAGGGGTGGTTGGGTATGTTATTGATCATTTTATTAGTTTAGTTTAACCATGTTGGGATTTTTTTCTTATATAAAAATTATGACGTTGGGAACATGATTGAATTAGACTAAGGCAACACATGGCCATGATTAGTTGAGTGACATTGGATCCAATCAATTACATGGATGAATGAAATTTGATATATTTATTTAATTGGGCATTATATTTAGAATAATTATGAATTATTGAGATTACCTACAATAGTATAGAATATTCTATATCTATTTGTCAATAGATGTATTATAAAATGGTTTTTTATAAAAATTCCTAAAATTTATAAAGATACATCTTATACCATACATGTTCATATAGAGCTACTAGTGTGTCCTATTGAGATCATATCATATCAATTTATTGATTGAGTAAAAATAATACTTTTCAAGTGTAAAATCATTGCTAACAACATTGAATTGGGGAATCCCTAATTTTTATCAACACTATAACGTTTTTTGGGGCCACATATAAGGATATAAGACAAGGATTAAACTTAGAACAAAATATTTGTCTATAAATTTATGAGTGACAATTATAATTATATGAAAAATTATTTGGATAGATTCACAATGATATTTGATGTTTTTATGATTTCTATTAGGCTTTAGTGAAAGAAATATATTTCTTAATATTTTTATGTAAATCAGAGACCATAATGTAATGAAAGTCACCACACCATGGTCAATGTCTTCTCGTGGTTTTCTAGACAATTTTATGATTTCATTTTTTAATGATATATGATATCATTCAGTTAACTGTCCATAGATGACAATCATTTCCCATTGAACATTGAAACATCGTGTTATTAAATGTAATATTTTTAATTCTTCTTAATGTATTTTGAAAATCAAACATTTAATGAAGTTTCTATTATGAGGAATTACAATAGTGGAAAGCTAAAAACGTTTTACTATTTGAAAAATAATGAAACACTAAATATCCAGGAGTTTCCTTTATTCATTGAAGGAGGCGTAAAAAAAATATTGATTTGTGTACTTAATATTTGGTACATAAGATAAATTTTTAATGATTCTAGTATCTGGCTAATATATTTGTAGGAATGAAAAAGTTTATTATTGCTAAGAAAACATGGTCAAAATAACTTGAAATGAATATCATGAGCATGGAAAATGAGGTATACTTATTTTATGGTCTTCTTACCTCATCATATTTATTAAACTTCCATTTTATATTAAAATGGGTTTTTTTGTTATATTCCACTAATTATATTCATTTAGATGTCCAACAAAACACATCATCACATTGGGTACATGAGAACATAATTCATTATTATCAATCATGTATCATTGGGAGAATCATTGAGAAACACTTCTAAAAAGTAATACTTGAACATCATAAAGAGCTAATAATGACTCTTAATCATTAATTAATCAAAGTCTATCACTAAATTTAGATTTATATGACACAATAACAATTTGAATTGATATTATACCACAATCCATTTCAACCTAAAATAAGTATTTTTAGATATAGGATACCTATCGAGAAGTTTTTTCAACTATATAATAAGTGATTTCAAATATTTTTCCTTTTCAAAATCTTTCTGTAACATAGAGGTTTGGTAAAAAGGAGAATATGTTTATAAATGAGATACCTAGTAAGAAAAATAAAGACCATGATGAAATATATGAACATCCAAACATTTTAAAATCTAAAATGTGTCGATATCAATATCTCATTTTTTATGAAACATCTCTTTTGACAAAAAAATATGTAAACACTAACTTTAAATTTCATTATCAAATTCCATTGTAGAAGGAACCCTTTTTTTATATGAATCAAGTTCCATGATATATCTATCCCATGAATTATATCATGATAAATGTATAAAAAATATGTTCGTTAAATTATATTAGTAATAGACATGAAAATACTATAAATATAATATATATACATATTTATAACCTATCAAAGTAAGGAGATATGAAATATATATTGGTAATGGATTCTAATTTGTGATATTTAAAACATAACTTTACAATGAAAATATTATATCCTTTTACCCTTTTTAAATTTATTTAGTTAATCAAATATTTTCCCTCTTTTAATTTAATATATCATTCATCTAATATTTACTGGAATTAAACTCATTATTGAATTTAAATGGCGATATAGATGTAGGTGAATATATTCTAAGTAATCATTAAATGGGTTCATATCTAAAAAAGGATGATAATATCTTAATTCAAAAAGGATGAATCTTAGTCCATATTTGAGAAGTGTTCTATAAATGTATGAAATATTGTTGATTGATTTATAAGAAAATTTATTATTATGAGTAAAATGGAAATATTTCTATAATATATATTTTTACCCCTAAATTTAAAAAAATAATTTTGTATGAATTTGTATGGACTTTTGAATTGAGTGGTAAAATATTCTCTTATAATACCAAGACTCAAGAGCCACTAAACCAGTGCCCTATGTTAGTGTTCCACAAGGAATCGAAAATGCATCCCCATACTCTATGCTCTTATAACTATTAATGAGGGGTTATAGGTTGTATAACGGGGTTATTATACCATCTGTTCATAGTTCAAAACAACAAAACAATATAATTAACATACACATCACATCTGGAAAAAATAAAAACGTACTGAAAATATCAAGTCAAAACCTATTCAATAACATAATAATGATTCAAACAAAACTGAAAGGGAAAAATATAATAAACAATAAGTACAATTCCCTAATAATAAAATGAAAGGAAAAATGACCCAAAGACAACATCGCATATGAAATTCCCAAGATCCATCACAGACCCCAACTCCCAATCTCTAAAAAATCCAACAACCATCAAGAATCACCTAACTCGTATGAATAACCAGTAACCTATGACTAAGTGGCATTGAATCGGGTAACTATGTGCCATGGAGGCCTAAACATGGTGTTGGTAAAAATCATTAGGCCACTACCAATGATTTCCAATAAAAAATATAATATATATGTGTAATTAATAACTGTATGAAATATAAAAATAAAGTAATAATAATAACAATAAGATACAATAAAAAGAAAACAATTTGAACCTCAGGTCTTAAGGATACAACCCAAGCCAACACTACTTGATATAACCACTGCTGATATATGTACACTGTTGAATAAATCATAGAAAAACATTGTTCCAAAGTGCATCTTCAAGGAAACCATATGGAAGTGGGCTGATAAAAATCCACATGAATCAAACAACAATTTCCTCCTACCTACTACTAAAAAAATATAGCTCGTTTGAGCTTAATTTGCCACCATCAACATTCATATTTATAAATCTATTTGAAAAATATCTCACAGACATGTAATTATATATAAATTCTAATCAAGATGAATTTAGGGAACTCATCTCATGACATTCAATAAGGGATTCCCACAAGAATCCGAAAAATTAATCATTGCCATTAGAAAAATATATACATTAATCGAATCCAAGGTGGAGATTCTTGACATCATCCAATGTAATAAATCTGTATGGAATCCACTAGCTTGATAAAGGTAATCAGATTCCTTGAACCCCATTGAATATAAAGGTGTCTCCACACCCTGTTATCCACAAGATTCCCCTAATGGATTCTTAGAAAATCTCATGGTATTCCACTATGAATCCTATAACATTGAATCCAAGGAGGTCCTCCATGGAATCCCAAAAATTCAATCATAACTAAATATCTAATCATTTTCATTATTATAAAACTCAAATAATAAATAAATCATTAAAAATAAATTTAATCCAAAATTACAATTCAGGTTTAATTCTAATTTGAGTTTAAGTATCTCATGTCCAAACTCATTAATATGTTTATAAAGATCATCCTAGGAATCCCACCTTCCATATAAAACAATTATTTCATTAAGGGAATCCTTACACGACCACATTAGCTCACCCAAAATAAATACAAAACCTAACCTCACCTCTTCAAATATTTCAACAAGGGAAAACCTGGAACCAACCCTCTATCCTAAGTCCAAGGATATCCCATCCCTCACTATGGAAACTATCCCATTTAATTAGTTATTTAGTACATTAATTTACTGATTCAATGTAATTGGGAGTAACTATGACACAATACAATGGATATATTTTTAAGGTAAATCATTAAGAACACAAATCATAATCAAAAAATTTCACTTTTATTATAAGGGATTAAAATATTTTGAAGGCCCACCAACAATTCGTCATCAAATAAGTTTGATTCTCACTTCATAATACAAAAATCACTATAATCAACAATTAAAATTCATTAAACAATTTACCAAAATAATATAATATTGCAACACTATACAAAATATCTCTCCGCACTAGAACCATTTCTAGACACTCACCATTGACCAGCGACATTCCCCTGCCCACTCATCAAGACAAAGACCTAAGAGGAAAGAGAAATAAAAATATAAATTAATTCTAAATTTATAAAAAAAACCAATAAAAATTTATGTTGAAACTTTCCTCCCTCAAAACAACTAGCGAAATCATTCGAATGTTGTATCAGAATATCCTCTACATAAGCCACGTGAAATCCCCTATAGAAATGGATGATTCAAACATTCTCCAGTGAAATCTTAAATAAAAACCTAAACCATATTACTTTGAAATTATAAATGGGTAGTAAGGTAAGGAATATAAGTTGGAAAAGTTTAATCCTTACCTAAAAATGATGAATAAAGAAGTTATAATTATCCAAAACCCGTGGGAGTTGAAGGGGGAAGAGAAGCTCAGTAGGCTAGGAGGTTTGTGCCTATGAGAGGATAAGGGAAAAAAGAGCAGTAGTTTAAAATCAAATTGGTGGAAAATAATAAAATCCTCATTTAAAGAGAAGCATAGTTTGGCCACTCAATTCTCTAAAATTTGTACCAACCATTTAGTAGGCACTATACAAGTACACCTCTATCACATGGTTGAACCACATGATTTTCCAAATTCTACACCAATCATGTGAATTGGAAATCCCTTGCATTGTTTTTTTCCAAACATGTGAAAACCATGGGCCAAACCTATATCCCAAACTGATCTATATTGTGTACCCTTGAACTCGAATAGATTCTCAAAAACCATACATTGACCATGCCATACAATCTTTCTCAATTGAAATTGAACTTAAAATTCTTATTTATAATGGTATACACATATTTTTCTCTAAACTATGCAAACCAGACATTTAATCCTAGTAAAATATCTAAAAAATATTAGAAATTCAACCCAATGCTCCTGAGAATTTCCTAAACACATGATACAAATATTAGTCCTCAAACATTATCTAAAAAATATCACTTTATGACAACCAAACCTTTGGAATACTATTTGAAATCTATAATGAATTTTTACCCCATATAGTAGTCAAAAATTTAAACTTCTACTAAAAACCAATGTTATCCATACACACATGGTATTACAAAATCCCCACCATAATAGTTCTTATCCCCATGAATTACTGGGGGACATACATCTACAAATTCTATCCCACATTGGTCATCAGGACAAGGTCAAATGTCCCCATTCCATTTCTAAACATTCAAAATGAATCAGAGGCACAACCTCCATCTTAATGTGCTCAGAATGTCAACACACATTGTTACAACAAAAACATCGAGATAGTTCTTAACTGATCCCATTTATCCCCTCACCAATGGTGTCATTACCCAAACACCAGACATGACTATGTCAGTCTCCACCATAATGTTCAATTTACAACCACCATCTTCAAATGGTCTGGTGCCTTTTCCATCTGAAAATCCTAGTGAAACATAACTCATTTATTCCAATAAGGTGCCTAAATTGGCCTTCAACTTACCATATCTACAAACAAAAACACAATAAAATCGATTAAAATTTATCACCCATCCTTCAACATTCCACACCTACACACACAAGATCACTGATTAAAAATTATCACCCATTCTTGTAATAAAAAAACAAAGTATGAACGCATAACCATTTTCCATAAAAAAAACTAGTAATAATCCAAATGTTTCCATAAAAATACTAATTTTATTACAAAAATGAATATATCATACCTAGAAATACAAGGACAATGTGATCATAAACTCCAACATCTGACTTACATGTGAACATAAGCTGAACAATTCCTGGTCGAATCATCTCAAGGACGCTAAAATCCAAATTACATTCTGTGATCAAAACATCCATTCATGATGCCCTCAGAACCATAACAAACTAAGGTCACCCGAATGTGATATTTAGAGTCCATTCTCAAATCATGATGAATTCCCATGGTTATTTCTCTAACTTCCCCATCCATCACTATGTTCTCCCACACACACCAACATTCCTATGATCCAGGAACCACCATATCACTTTAAAAAAACCTCAATCCAGAATAAAATGCTCATTCTCAATCAACCCCATATCAAATTCCAATCATGGAATTTTCTATGGATTCTAGGTACATATCTCATTGGTTTCTTATCAATATCTTGAAACAAAAATTACTATTCCATGGTGACATAAACATGGCTATAACCCCTCTACACATGTTTCATGTTCCCATAACTGATATGTCAATCACCACTATATGAGTTTTGTTGTCATTGAATTACATGAAAACTCCCAACCACCACGGACCATGTACTATTTATCACCAAACATAAATATTTGAATTTGAAACCAATATCTCACATAATATTAAATACATACATTAGAGAACACATGATCCCGACCTCCTAGAAAGACACCCATGATTTTTTTTGATGTTCAATCCATAACAAAGGTTTTTCCATCAGACAGTCAATGGTGAGCTCTCTACCTTATAGATTATCTTATGCCCCTCCTTGAGAATAAACTAGAATTTTATATCTAATATAAATGTGTTCCACTCTTTGGATCCTTGATCAACAGACTCTATAAACACTTGAATGAACCATTTGGATCAACCCCGATGGTTTTTACCACGACAATCTGATCCCTCTATGATGTCACCCTTCAATATATATGTATCTCAAAACTCCAATTGGAAGGCCTTGGGAATCACCACCCACAAGCACTTAAACAACATTCGATCGCCCAAATCATGAGTTAATTGTCACCCAATACATTCTATAGCCCTATGAATCCCAAACAAGTAGTAATGAACCAATATCTAATATGAAACTACATCCACCATACTACTCTATATTATCAAATACCTAAATAGATCTTTTATAAAACATTAATGGTATATCATAAAATCCCAAAACTCAATTGGCCCCATGTGTATCCTGTAACACCCCGAGCTTCCACGATACGCCTCTCTTTCAATAATGCAATAGCTTGCATTGTACGCAAGTTCGAGTTCTAACACACCGCGACTAATCAAAGTAGTCATTATAAATAGTAATAACCACTTTTTAAAATTATATAAATTTTATATTTCAAAATGGACTTAATTTTTGTATTCGTAATATCGAAATTATCCTAAGTTGAATTTTTTGTAATTTTCTGAGGACTTTCAATGTTTTATGAATAGTAAAAAATACATAAAAACAACTTTTTTAATCAAAATAATTTATAGTGATAATTTATACTATTGATTGGTTTTAAAGTATAATTATAATATATTTTTACCATTTTATCCAATCGTGGTAATTAGAATTAATTTCACTTTGAAATTGGACATAAACAATTGTCAATCTTTTGATATATATTGTTTCTTAAAAACACGCTATTTGTTGTGACAGCGGGAATTAATTATAAAATTAATTAATGAAAATTATATTTTTGGAATTTTGTAAAATAGATATCATTTTTTAATTCAGAATATCAATTATAGCTTAGGTTGAAATTTTGGCATTGTTCTAAAAAACTTCAATTTTTGATGAATAGTTAAACCACTAAGTGGTAGCTAAAAACTGATTTTTCATTTAAATGAAACATTACAACTTCTGTGATTTGATTCTATAAAATCCAACATACATGGTTGTCATTAGGAAGTAAAATTTGGTTCAATGGTATTAAAATAATTTTTTGGTGAATAGTAATTTTTAAGTTTAATTAATCGCGATTAAAGGTAATTAGTGTAATTTAAGGTAAAAATAATGTTATAATAATATGAAATGACCTTTACACTTGTACTACCCCTATTGGATGAGTCATGTCCGACCAAGAAAATCCATGGGTCATCTTGGGGACCCCATGGAGCCACTTTGGTAGGAAAATGACATTAAAAACTTTTTATTTAATGTTAAAATAAAAATGTCACAAATATGAGTTGTTTTACTGAATCAATTATTAAGTGGGGTTATACAAGTCATATTTTTTACTATAAATATTCATTAGAAAGATAAAACTATTTCCTACATAATGATATTTTTTTATAATTTTTAGACATTAAATAAATTAAATTATTTATGACACCATGATGATGCAGCGATTACCTCATTAATTAACGATTTAAATAAAATGAAAAGATAATGTAAAATACAAGGCTTAAACTTGTCCAAAGCATATTGTATGGGTATATTCCGAACCCTTATCACCTTATCCTCGAAATATATAATTGTGGGACCTCTAAAATCCGAAAAGTATCTCATAATAATGTAACATTTCCTTACTTTCCATGAGTGCCCCTCCTCTCCACTTATAAAAGGCCCCCACCACTACCACCTTACTCACACTATCCATGCCTTTTGGGGCGGCCAAAATCTGCCCAAATACTCTCCCAACATCCCTAACTTACTCTTAGAAGCCTCACTTTGGGCATATTTCTTTCCAATGAAGCCTTTTCCTAAAATCAAAAGAGTTACCCGATTTTAAGGTAATGTCTTCTCTTATGTTATTTTGTTTTATTTCCCTTATCCGACCCCCTAAAATATTTTTATTCATTTATTTTGTAACAACAACAGTATCCTCAATAAACTAGTATTCATTTATAAGAAGTATTCGAGCTACACTTACACACACCTACATCTAATGGTTAAAAAACATACTGTTTCTGTGGATGGAGAATTTCTGCCTCACGAAACGATGATTGTTCAAAACTAATATAACACCTTCAAAGGTGTCCATTTAGATGTAACTATATTTATATATGATATATAATAGGTTTATGTTTTACTTAAGGTTCTGTATTTTTCATTTATGGCATACCTTTATTGTTTCCATTATGGGTAAACGCGATATTTTCATTTTAGGAAGTGCGGACTACCGCCCCCTCAAAGTGATTTGAATCGTTTATGCCATATGTGGGACGTATAAAGGATGGAGTAAATGATATTATATATGATATTATACGGGAATTATAATATAAATTTATATCATTATGATTTAATTAAATATGAAATAGAAATGAAAGTAGCGTTCATGCGTACTTACGGCTTACCGTCTCCATGAACGGTGCATTTCATTTCTTACCTCTTAACGTTATGGAATATTGTAAATGCATTTATATACTGGATATATATGAGATATATTATATCTATATAATGAATATAATTATGGATATAATGGATATTTCACCAGATGAACAACTTGTAATTATAAGAAGTTTTTTTGACTCAAGTACCAAAGATCGACAAAACGACCGTTATTAACTTAAATAATTAAATAATGTTCATAACATGGTAATAAGTGATATAAAAGGAATAAAAAACTTGAAAAATGTTCTTAAGAAATTATAAATTAATTCTAGTTTATTATTCAGGAGGATAAAGAACGGTCGAGTCAAGATAGGACGCAAGGTAAGGGAACTTCTTAACCCAATTTCCATTCTTTGGGTTAATCTCCTACTTTCAAATTATGTCATGATATTATTATGTCCTATCTTGTATTTTTACTTTATTTATGTGTACATATAGTGAATACACATAATATATCTATTTTATTTAAAATAATGATCATTTTAAGGGACTTCGTCTCAATCTCCATTCACTGAGGCATATTTGGTTTTATACACAAATTTCTTCTATATGGTGTATAAACCCCTTTGACTTTTATGTTTATTCAAAAGGAATATTTTTTTTACGAAGCATTTTACTAAACGACAAAAAGGAATGTTTTTTCTTGTCGTACGTATGCGGCGACAATGACTTCTCCGCCTCCGTGACCATTATTTGAGTTTCGGATTCCTCTACAAGCTATAAATTTTTTAAATGAAAAATAATTACAAAGTTTTAATTTTCTTTTATTTTGGTTTTGAAAATGGTTTTGAATGTGTTTTTTTATATCAATGTGTTGTATTGATATCTTTTGATTGAAATATGGAAATGTTATGTTTCCTTTATGCACGATTTATGTGATACGATTATGTTATGGTTTATGATATGCTTAAACCTGTTCATATGAGGAATGCATTGGACATAATAAGTGACGGGTGGAGCCCGCTATAGCTCCTCGATGCATCGGCAGGTCTCATGAGACAAACTAGTGTCTTGGCATGAGGCCTTGACAAAACCTTATTTGTGGTCTTGGCACGAGGCCTTGGCTACGTGGTTATGATAGTCTGGAATTATGCATTCGATCATTATGAAAGTGGTTATTGATATTGCATGTGATTATTTCACCAGTAGAATATCCATGTGAATAAGTAAATGGAATTATTTCATTTTAATTTTTCCATATTATGCTAAGGTTCATGTTTAAAAGGATTTTTTAGTTAAACATTGCCTTAAATGTTATGTTTATTTATGAAAGCTTCTGCTATATTTTTATCCTTACTGAGCATCTGAGCTCACCCCTTGCAATGTTTTAATTTTTCCAGGATGTGAAGAAGTATATTATGAATGACATGCAGGGATAATATAAGGGGATATGAAGAGAAGATGTTGTAGTTTTGTTTTACTTTATGATGTAATGTAAGACTTATGAATGTATCTAGTGTTTCCAAGGCTACTAAACTAATCGGTCTTTCGAGACATGATCTTTTGTGATCATGCCAATGTTATGCAATAACGCACCGACTCTGGGTAGCTGGGGTCGGGGCGTTACAGTTGGTATCAGAGGCAGTTTAGTACTAACCATGGAAGTTATATTTAGATAAACTCTGATTAGAGCACATAACCCAAAGATAGACTTTGAGGATTAGTATAGAAGAACTTCCTATAATTTTGGTATTATAGAGATGTTGTGAGTTTTCTGAGGAATACATCCCTGTCTGGATACGAGCAGGTAGAGGAGGCTCTGGAACAGATGTACCTAGGGGTAAAACCTGAAAACACTGATTTGAGCTAGACTCGAACGGGAACTGGTGCATGACAACAGGCCTTGCTTCACTCTTGGTTACGACACTCCCGGGGGATATGCTTAGGATAATTCTCGTTTTATTTAAAAACCACTATGAAGGGTTATGAGTATATACTTCCTCAAAGAAAACATTTTTATGATTATGGATTATATCCATAAATAGTTCAATTTATGTTAAGTATTTTATAAGTATGGAATTATGTATTTTGATTCATAAACTAATCTAGTTTACGCCATTGTTTAGAAATGGTGCCTAGTGGAAGGAATGGAAACCGTATCAATGCACGCACTCCGTGTAGGGAGTGCCCTCTTGCTTAAGATAATTATTATGGAGCTAGATATACAACTGGTGCTGATCAACGTATTACCATACTGGGACAACTCACTCAGGTTATGAATAATAACCTTACTCGTATGGAGCACCCTGATCCGCAACGTGGAGGATCAATGTTAGACCACTTCATGAGGCAACAACTGCCAACATTTAATGGGGGTAAAAATTCATTAGTAGCTGAGAAATGGATAAACTCCTTAGAGAAAATATTCCATGCCTTGGGGAGTAGCGAAAGGGAGAAGGTTGTCATGGCAGTCTACCGCCTCACTGGAGATGCTGATCAATGGTGGTCGCTGATTCAAAACACAAAGTAAGATGAAGAAGTATCAAGTATGGAGTGGAGAGAGTTTAAGGAAATTTTCTTAGAAAAATACTTTCTGCATGACCATCGAGCAGATATGCAAAAAGAATTTCTTGAGTCTGAGGCAGAAGGAGGATGAGAATGTCGCAAAGTATGAGGCTAACTTTACAAGGTTGGTGAGGCATGCTGTAGATTATATACGTAACCCAAGAAGTAAGACTGATCATTTCTTTGATGGGTTAAAACCATTTCGCCGTCGAGCATTAGTCTCACAAACCTTCTCGTCATACGGAGATATTGTCTCGTGTGCTATCAAGACGGAAAACGAATTCTCTAAAGTCTTATGAAGACAAAGTAAAGCAAGAGAAGAAGAGAACTGTGGAATAAGAGACGGATAAAGGGAAAAAGGGAACGAAATATTTTCCATTATGCAATAATTGTGGGAAGAATCACCCTGGTACTTGCCTAAAAGGAATGAGAGTTTGTTAAAAATGTGGAGAAAAAGTTCACCAGGTGTGTGATTGCAAGGGAAAGAAAGAGTCTATCAATGTTGAATGCTACAATTGTAGAGAAATGGGGCATTATGCAAATGAATGTCCTAAGCATCATGAAAACGTACCTTAGAAAAGGCCAACGGATCAAGGACAATCTTATGTTGTTACTACAGTTGAAGTGGAATAATTAATGTATTGGTGCTTTTGGACTCAAGGATTATATTCTGGTTATAAGAATAAATTGATATATATATATATAAGGATTGTACTGCAGTACTTGTTGTTTTCATTAAGGATTTAATATGATGAAGGTAATACTATTTTGAGTATGTGACAATAATAGAAACTTTACTTTTTTTGGGGAATCTGATGTTACAATTGATTTTTGAATTTAAAGACCGTTTAAAAAAAGTCTGGACAGAGGTATTTTGGATAAATATAAAGGTTGGATTGGATTAAGTTGATCTTTGGATAGTATTGTTTAAGGTTAAAACATTTCTGATGATTATTTTTGGAATATTATAATACTATATATAGCTTTAGTAAAAGGACAACCTACAGGCTGGGGAATAACCCGTCACGTTGGAAAAATCTGCAGGAATCGAACCCACATCCATAGTGCGATAGGCCTTTATTACCTACCACTAGCCTACAGGAAGTCCTTGGTTATTAAAAAATAGTTTTCCTAATCTAAATGGTATGTGTAAATATTTGGAACCTTATACACTTAGGATAAATAGAATATTTTTGAGTTCTATTACCTTTTGGAGTGAACGATGGGTTTGTGGTAAAAATTTATTAAAGAATGAAAGTCTACATGACAAGTAAGTATATTTCCTTACATTCTTAGTAAATATCTTAAATAAATTCCTCAACTTTATGAAAGGTAACTTAAAACAAAAACGTTTCCAGTTAACATTTCCAACTGGGGATTCAACGATCGTTTAACCAATCACAGGTTTGTGATTTTCTTATGGTTAACTTTCTCGTAATCGAGTTTTCTACAACTCTCCATCAGACCTTGATGGTTTGTTTTTCTTCCATATCCATATTTTCATATAATCCTAGTATGGGCTATCTTGGGTGACCTTTGTACTTATCTTTCTTTCTTTTAATGTTATATTCTTATTAACCATATTCCTGATGTGGGGTTCCCACAAAGGTATTTTCTATTTTCAACCTTTTATTTTCAAAGAAAAATTTCAAATTGTGAGGATTCAATTTATTGAAGGAGGGGAGAATGTAACACCCCAAGCTTCCACGATACGCCTCTCTTTCAAAAATGTAATAGCTTTCATTGCACGCAAGTTCGAGTTCTAACACACCACGACTAATCAAAGTAGCTGTTATGAATAGTAATAACAACTTTTTATAATTATAGAAATTTTATATTTTAAAATGGACTTCATTTTTGTATTCATAATATCGAAATTATCCTAAGTTGAATTTTTTGTAATTTTCTGAGGACTTTCAATTTTTTATGAATAGTGAAAAATACTTAAAAACAACTTTTCTAATCAAAATAATTTATAGTGATAAATTATACTATTGATTGGTTTTAAAGTATAATTAGAATATAATTTTACCATTTTATCCAATGGTGGTAATTAAAATTAATTTCACTTTCAAATTGGACATAAACAATTTTCAATCTTTTGATATATATTGTTTCTTAAAAACACGCTATTTGTTGTGACAACGGGAATTAATTATAAAATTAATTAATGCAACTTATATGTTTGGAATTTTGTAAAATAGTCATCATTTTTGAATTCGGAATATCAATTATAGCATAGGGTGAAATTTTGGCATTGTTCTGAAAAACTTCAATTTTTGATGAATAGTGAAACCACTAAGTGGTAGTTAAAAAACTGATTTTTCATTTAAATGAAACATTACCACTTCTGTGATTGGATTTTAAAAAATAAGACATACATGGTTGTCATTAGGAAGTAAAATGTTGTTCAATTGGATTAAAATAACTTTTTTGGTGAATAGTAGTTTTTAAGTTTAATTAATCGTGATTAAAGGTAATTAGTGTAATTTAAGGTAAAAATAATGTTATAATAATATGAAATGACCTTTACACTTTTCCTACCCCTATTTTATGAGTCATGGCCGACTGATACAATCCATGGTTCATCTTGGGGACCCCATGGAGACACTTTGGTAGGAAAATGACATTAAAAACTTTTTATTTAATGTTAAACAAAATGTCACAAACATGAGGTGTTTTACTAAATCAATTTTTAAGTGTCGTTGTACAAATCATATCTTTGACTATAAATATTCATTATAAAGATAAAAAGATTTCCTAAATCATGATATTTTTTTATAATTTTTATACATTAAATAAATTAAATTATTTATGACACCATGATGATGCAGCGATTACCTCATTAATTAACGATTTAAATAAAATGAAAAGATAATGTAAATTCCAAGGCATACACTTGTCCAAAGCCTATTGTATGGGTATATTTCGAACCCTTATCACCTTATCCTCGAGATATATAATTTTGGGACCTCTAAAATCCGAAGATTATCTCATAATAATGTAACATTTCCTTACATTCCAAGAGTGCCCCTCCACTCCACTTATTAAAGGCCCCCACCACTACCACCTTACTCACGCTATCAAAGCCTTTTGGCTCGGACAACCTCTACCCAAATAATCTCCCAACTTCCCTCCCTTACTCCTAGAAGCCTAAATTTGGGCATAATTCTTCCCAAGGAAGCCTTTGGCTCAAATCAAAAGAGTTGCCCGATTTTAAGGTAATGTCTTATCTTATGTTATTTTGTTTTATTTCGCTTATCCAACCCCGTAAACTATTTTTATTCATTTATTTTGTAACAACACCAGTATCCTCAATATAATAGGATGTTTTTATAAGATGTATTCGAGCTACACTTACACACACCTACATCTAATGGTTAAAGAGCTTACTGTTTCTGTGGATGGTGAATTTCTGCATCACGAAACGATGATTGTTCAACACTCATATAACACCTTCAAAAGTGGAGATTAAGATGTAACTATATTTATATATGATATATAATATTATTATGTTTTACGTAAGGTTATGTATTTTTCATTTATGTCATACCTTTATGGTTCCCATTATGGGTAAACGCGATATTTTCATTTTAGGAAGTGCGGACTACCGCCCCCTCAAAGTTATTTGAATCGTTAATGCCATATGTGGGATGTATAAAGGATGGAGTAAAGGATATTATATATGATATTATACTTTAATTATAATATACCTTTATATCCTTATGATTTAATTAAATACGAAATAGAAATGAAAGTAGCGTTCATGCGTACGTATGGCTTACCGTCTCCATGAACGGTGCATTTCATTTTTTACCTCTAAACGTTATGTAATATTATAAATGCATGTATATAATGGATATATATGAGATATATGATATCTATATCACGAATATAATTATAGATATAATGGATATTTCACCACATGAACAACTTTTAATTATAAGAAGTTTATTTTTGACTCAAGTACCAAAGGTCGAAAAAACGACCGTTATTAACTTAAATAATAACATAATGTTCATAAAATGGTAATAAGTGATATAAAAGGAATAAAAAACTTGAAAAAGGTTCTTAAGAAATTATAAATTAACTCTAATTTATTATTCAGGAGGTTAAAGAATAGTCGAGTCAAGACAGGATGCAAGGTAAGGGATCTTCTTAACCCAATTTCCATTCTTTGGGTTAATCTCATACTTTCAAATTATGTCATGATATTATTATGTACTATCTTGTATTTTTTACTTTATTTATGTGTACTTATAGTGAATACACATAATAAATATATTTTATTTAAAATAATGATCTTTTTAAGGGACTTCGTCTCAATCTCCATTCATTGAGGCATATTTTGTTTTATACACAAATTTCTTCTATACGGTGTATAAACCCCTTTGACTTTTATGTTTATTCAAAAGGAATCTTTTTTATACGAAGCGTTTTACTAAACGACAAAAAGGAATGTTTTTTCTTTTCGTACGTATGCGACGACAACGATTTCTCCGCCGCCGTGACCATTATTTGAGTGTCGGCTTCCTCTACAAGCTATAACATTTTTAAATGAAAAATAATTACAAAGTTTTAATTTTCTATTATTTTGGTATTGAAAATGGTTTTGAAAGTGTTTTTTTATATCAATGTCTTGTATTGATATCTTGTGATTCAAATGTGGAAATGTTATGTTTCCTTTATACATGATTTATGTGATACGATTATGTTATGGTTTATGAAATGTTTAAACCTATTCATATGAGGAATGCATTGGACTTAATAATTGACGGGGTGAGCCCGCTATAGCTCCTCGATGCATCGGAAGGTCTCAAGAGACAAACTAGTGTCTTGGCACGAGGCCTTGACAAAATCTTATTTGTGGTCTTGGCACGAGGCCTTGGCTACGTGGTTATGATAGTTTGGCATTATGCATTCCATCATTATGAAAGTGGTTATTGATATTTCATGTGATTATTCGACCAGTAGAATATCCATGTGAATAAGTAAATGGCATTATTTCATTTTAATTTTTCCATATTATGCTAAAGTTCAAGTTTAAAAGGCTTTGTTTTAGTTATACATTGCCTTAAATGTTATGTTTGTTTATGAAATTTTCCGCTATATTGTTATCCTTACTGAGCATCTCAGCTCACCCCTTTCAATGATTTAATTTTTACAGGATGTGAAGAAGAATATTATGAATGACCTACAGGGATAATATAAGGGGATATGAAGAGAAGATGTTGTAGTTTAGTTTTACTTTATGATGTAATGTAATACTTATGAATGTATCTAGTGTTTTCAAGGCTACTAAACTAATCGGCACTTCAAGACTTGATCTTTTATGATCATTCCAATGTTACGCAATAACGCACAGACTCTGGGTAGCTGGGGTCGGGGCGTTACATAGCCTATACCCATCAACTTATTTTCATCAAAAAGAAAAAAGTAATTTCTCATGATCCACCTCATCACACCTCCCAAATTGATATACACACCTCCAATATGATCTTGACATATATACTACATTAAATCCATGAGGTCATGTGTCCCATTGAGGAAAATTCCTAACCCAACTTAAATTAATATTGAAACTATGTTTTGTCACAAGAATGAAAAGATTTGAAATGGGAATATCACAAATAGAAGGTTATAAGAGAAATAAATAATACCAAGGATCACAAAATCCACCAAAGAACATTCATATAGGTACCCCCAAGTATCATCAGCATGTAGTTTACCTGTTCATTAACCTGCACGACCGACCTACACACAATCCTTCATGGAACACCTACATGACACACCTGAGAAAGAGATACCCTTATCCTAGGGTTCCCTAGTTTTCTATAAGTAGAAACTAATGGTCTTTATTTGTATCTATGTAAAATTATAAAAGAGCTCTTGATTATCCAATATCCATAGTCCTTCACCCAGGCCCTCTAAAAGATTCCATGTATCCATCCAAAACCCGAAGAAGATGGAATTAAGGGAGTATAGTAGAAAATAATTCCTCCCATGTTTTAAAACACATCACACATGTGCGAGGAACCCTCTTATGAATGATTTAAGAACATCAACACCATATCCCTTCCCCTAATGAGGGACATGTGCGAGACACTTCCCAGAACACCTATTGAGACCCTTGAAGGGATAAGACATGCCTCTCCCATGTGTTGTTTCCTAGGTGGTCTATCACCCAAGGAACCATAATATCATGTAGGAGTACCAAATAAATCACACTCAGGTCATGTAGGTAATCCTACATTAGACCCCATTGGCTCACCAAAACTTCTACCCTACGTGATCCTCTGATTAGTACCTCTTATGATCCACCCATGGAAGGGTCTCTCCTCCTTTTGTTCCCTTTCCCAAAATAGATCAAATCAAAACCTTAACTGAAGCCTTTGGAATTTAAAAACTATGAGAATGGGAACACCAACATGTCTCCCATTTGGATATGCATTCCTACGATCAGTGGTTTCACACAAATGTCCTACCAGATAGTTAGGGTCTTCAAGGTGCACATGTATGGGCATTCCTATGGTAATAAAGACCTCGAACCTGGGGATGGTTTCAAGGAGATCACAGTCATAGGTACTAGGAATAAATCTATGTTCTTCCCTAGTCATCTCTATGACCTGGAGCCTCCAGTTCTATGTGGGGAGGGGGAGGATAAAATTTTAATTTCCTTTTGATGGGGAATGAAATCCACTTATCCTAATGTGGAACCAACTTCAGTTCATTCCTCCAGGAGTAAGTCCCTAGCCATTCATACGAGAGGTTGTAATCTTTCTCATCTTCACACTGAGGACTATGTACATATAGGTAGTCAAATTTTGATATCCAAGTTATGAAATAGGATAGAGAATAGGTGCATCCATGCGCCTTTTTCTTCTCTCTTCACCCCATACTCTTCCACCAGTGGAGGAGGAGAAGTGTGTGGTAGGTCATATCTTATAATTAATATTTTTTACACATTAAATCATGAATCATCATGAATCATGGGATTATTGGACAGCCATGACTATGGAATCCACACAATAAGATGAAATTTTTGGCAAATGATCTTCCTTAAAATCATCCACTTGCCTTCATTTATAGTGCATCCATTGGTGTAGGTCCTCAAGGGCATGTATCCCATCTCAGGGAAAAGTTGTTCATTTGATTCCTATGATCTATCACATCTTTTATTTCACTCACGAAGAATGAATCATGTGGACTTATAGGTTGGAAGTAATCATAGAATTCACATGATCCCAAATAGTAAGGAAACAATAGTGTGTAAGCCCTTACCAACTGAACAATAAGAACTATTATTCCTGATATAAATAGGATATGTAGGATTATAGGCTAAAGACCAAGATCAACGAACCTCTTATTTTTTATAAGACTAACCACCCTTTCAAGGGAATCCACCTCAAGAGTAAGCCACAATCACAACCTCTATTCCCTAAGTCATGCTTCTTAGGAATAAGTCCCAACCAAATCATCACACTCTTACATGTGCCTCCCCCTCATTTGTGAGCTTCAAACAAACCCCCATATCTCCATGAGTCAAGACATAACTCATGGAACCTTTTATAGGGAATCCTTTTCAAGAATAATCCCTAATTTAATCCTCTCAAAGGGATATACTCTCATGGGGGACAAACCTTATGAGAGCCTCTAATAATCATGTTTCCACATAACTAAAATATGTGGTATTTGATTTCCATCCAAAGGGGACACATTGGAAGACTCATTGAGGTCCAAACCCAACACCCCAAAACAAACTACTTTCTCTATTGGCTACATTCCATGTAGGGTCCTATACAACATGGGAGTCCATATCCCTTCCTGGTTCTCTAGCATTCTTTAGCATAAGTCCCACATAATACATTACTATGAAATCTTTTCCTAGAATTCTTTTCCACAAGATTAAAAAATACACAGTTTGGTCCGTATCACATGGAGTTAAAATGTATGTTGTTCTCTGTTAAGAGGAACAACACAACATGGGTTCTGATTCCATTCATGGGGATATACAGGAAACCCGTTTAATGGGACCGATCCCAACATCAAAACAACTCCCATATCCCTAGATGATGACACAATTCAGATCACCCCACTGTGTGGATAAAAGCTAACATCCACATAATAATGACCGGTGAATCTCTAATTAGTATACATGTGGATTCAATTAATGGATATCCTTGGATACATACAGATATCTCCATTAATGAGGAACCTCATATACATAAAGATGATTCTAAATTATATGAATTCTAATAATTAATTGTTAATTCAAGGGTGAACCGCATCATACATGGGAATCATGAAAATATCGTAAATATATAATAGAGTTATAGGGTATGAAATAATTCCCCAAAAAAAGGTGTGACGAACCCAACCTCCCATCCTATTAACCAATGTGAGTTCTTTTGAATATTTGGAAGAACTCCCCAAAGAGATCATACCTTTAGAAGGAAGGTCCCTCAAGGATATATAAACATTGGGTGTTTCTGGTTCCTTGAATAAACCAATTGGAAACTATTAAAAAATTGTGAACCCAATGTAAATGATTTCAAAAAACTAAACCCCCTACAATCAACGATAAGTAATAAGGAGACCAATTTTTACCAGAAAAAAATGGTGAACCTGAAGTTAATCTTTAACCAAGATAATAGTGTCACCCACATGTCAGTCCCCTTTCACTCTCAAAATGAAAGAGGTCCAAAAAAGATATTCAATCATGCACATGTTCATTCAAATAAAATTATGATTTGACCAATTTTTCTTGTTTTTGTTTTCATATATCCAATCACTTTATCTCAGAACTCCCATCGATCTAATGAAATCTTTATAGCTTCTGTAAGTGTACACCTTGACTACTACTCATGTCAGGTCTTTATCCAAGAAGAAGAAATTGTCCCCAACCCAGTATCATTAATGCTGGGTCTCAAATGCACTGGTCCAGAAGTACCACTAGAACAATATAATCCTGACCCTGGTGGAAACCTGACGGGCCCTCCAGCTCATGCAACTCCACCGATTGACCAACCAATGGCTTCTGGTGGTACAGAAGTAGTCATAACATATCACCATCTTTAACCATTATTGGATTTTATACTCAAAATGATATAACCAGTACATCTCTTATCTAAGGGTGGTAGATCAAGAGGTAACATATGAACACATCTAGAAGGAATAGGAGTCCTTCCAAAGGGACCCTTCTTACAGTCGCTGTCACCAATGTCTCATTATAGTGAACCCCCAACATGTTGGGGGGTGCCATCCTCAGTAGTATGGCACAATTCACCTAGACCGAGGCGTGTAAGATGGCCCTTCGGGGGTAGGAAATGGTGAACAGGGAGTAGGGGAACCCCTATTCCCCCTTCATAGAATCCCACTAACCCAATTTGATGGAAATATATGAACTAGAATAGACAAAAACCTACCTTAATTCCTGTTGAAATCAGAATTTCCTAACATCACTCAAGTAATCCCATCGTTCAAATCTAGTGGAAAACCATGAGCATGAACATACACATTACTACACTAATCAATCCTTTCATCGAACTCATATTTCAAAACTCAAAGAATCATTCTAACCATGTTTGGAGTCAAACCATAGAGAATCACACACACCTTATTGGATTAATCAATCCTTCCAGTGTCCTCTTATAGTAGAACCTGAAGAATTCAGTTGGAAATTCCTGGTGAAAAATATTGGGTAGACACACACATATGAGTAAGGTCAGTATACACATACAAGAAACGTTGGATAAGAGTAGGCCCATATCCCTAATTCAAATGTTTAATTAGAATATATCCATAATATAGTCACTAAACTCCACAAACATATCCTGAGAATGGTGAAAAGGAATATGATAATCTATACCCACATCCCAAATACGTGTTAGGACATCATAATGGCAATGATAGTAGTGACATATAGATGGAAGTACAGCCTCATCCCTAATAGTGGGGTGTCTCCTCACCATATCACCCCATATTGTACAGACATCTTTTCTCCCATCTAGGATGTTAATGAAAAATAAGCCCCATAATACACAGAGAATCTGATTAGGAACATACACCCATTCCAATATGAGGTAATTATCCCATTTCAATGGCAACTTTGAGGTAAGAAAAAAACCCTTCCAAAATTACAGAATCCTATAAGAAAATTCTGTAAGAAACATTGGAGCATGTTAAACTAGATTACATGCATGAAAACCATTTCCCCTAGAAAGTGTCATTGGTTACTCGAAGGAAGGAATCCAAAAATAATCTCCACCAAAGACAACTAGAAAAAATTGTGTTGATCTACAATCATGCTTGGATAAATGTTGGAGTTCATGAATCCCTCAGATGGTTAACTATGGAAGTTCAAGATCCTACCCCCTTCCAACCATTAAAATATTATAGGGGTAGTATCAGTAATTATAAAGGTCCTCCTCTGACACATCACTATGAAGGATTGCCTCATGAGAATAATATGATCGATATCAAGAGCCTCTCTCTTGATGAAGGCATCAAAACCATAAAAAAGGCCAGGAAATAAAGGATAAATGGGGTCTTCTCATTTCTATAATCCGCCATGTTAGTACTCCCCATGATGGTGTTCATTACGAAAGTTCTCTATATAGTAGTGTTTCACATCATCAAAAGGGTCATCCCCTTGGTGATGTAGTAATGAGAAATCCCTTCTAATGTGAGGCACTTGGGAAAATAAGGCCTTTCATTTTTGATTCCATTCCATTTTTAATTGAAATTATTTCTCTATTAGAAGACACCCCAAGGAGATAATCATTATATAAACCTCCTTTGGATCACCTTCCTTCCAACATAATATAGAAATTTCATACCAATATCACCGCTTATGATAAAGTGTCCATAAAGCATCCACCATGGTCGAACCTAGTAGAGGAACTTCTTGAGAATGATGAAGAAGGCGTATTGAACATGAGGAAATATATAGATAATATGACATACCATTCATTTTTTTCCTTTATTCACCCCTTAATATAGTATTCTAGTGGTGTTAATGGAAGATTGTGTGAACAAATTCTCCCTTAATATATGGAAAGTGATTGATCACTTGAGAGAAAAAATATTACCCTATTATGAGTATAAAATTAATGTCAAGGTAATATAAGGGATTAAACATCAATTTTACTATGAGGCTCTCCTTGCTGCACGACATCCAAAATTGGGAAGGCAGTAGGGTGCCCTTCAATGTTCATGCCTCAAAGCATTAAGATGATGGCAATAGTTTCTCATTGAAAACCCATCTGATGTTCATGTTAGAGGATGGTGTGCACACATTATTCTACATTTCATTGTGCTCAATAACCAAAAAATCCCATTAAAGATGGTATCACCCAACGTCATGGCTTCAGGACGACTCCAACAAATAAGACCTATTCACAATTGAAGATGTGATCAATAAAAACAGGCCCCAACTGACTCTCAGTAACATTAGGGTGAAGAGAGTGGGCAATGAAATGAATTTTATATCATACATCTAAGAATATTGATCATGATTCCCACTTAGGGGAAGTCATCTGTCAGATAGAGAAATTTTCTAAAATTGTGTAATGATCTTTAGAAGTGGATGATTCTAGTGCATTCCAAACTATGCACCCAAATAATGTTTGAACAAAACTAAATTGAATCATAAGGGAATTCCCTACAGTAACAACCAAGAATGTTCAGGAGAAACCCTAGCCCGTAGGTCTTGGGAATTTTTCTAACCCAACCTCCAAGGTCAGCAAACTAGACCCAAATTTCTGTAAAAGTGGAATTAAAATTGCCCCATCCCATAGGGATGGGAGGTTTTCACATCAACAACATCCACCTCAATGGATGTAAGTATTATCCTAATTAGGGGAATTACTATAGATTCAATCATCCTATTTATTACCAAAAATTGATTTGATACCCTCATTAAGGAAGTACATTACTGAAATTTCTTGGAGATTCTGTTTGGATCACTCCCCCCCCAAATAGCTCCTACAGAATCAATAATGGGTAGTAAAAGAACTCCTGGATGGTGTATAAATAAAATGTCTCACAAAGTTACTAATAGAATGCCTTCAATGAATTAGGTATATATTAATGTCATCAATGAAACCCTTCCATATTCAATAGAACCTCAGTTTAATTCAAAGGATGAAGAAGAGGTTTAATTTTTGGATCATAATGTCATCCACACCAAAACAATTGAAGGAGGTGTGAATACATGGAAGAAAAATCCATCCCATGATTCTAGAAAATCCCCCAAACCATTATACCATTACCTCTTTGAAAGGAATCCGATAAGGAAAAGGGTAGAGGTATGGTCATGCCTCACCTCCCTCCCAGAGTGGTTAAGCCCCTTTCACTAGTGGAAATATTTCATCAATAAGAGGAAGAAATAAAATAATTAAGTAGACTCAATGTATAACTACTCCCATGTATCCTTACAAATAGATATACTCTACATTAAAATCCTCAAATTGTACTCATAACTAGAGAATCTTATAAAAGAGGGTATTTTACAACAACTGAAATGAATATGGGACATATGATCAACATAGGATACCAACCACCAATATACATGGATACCACAATAGAAGATTGGTAGTTACCTATATTGAGTATGGAACCAAAATAGGGCCAAGAACATCCTTACATGCCTTCCCATATAGACTACCCATGGGAGATATCGGAAGTTCCCCCATTGATGACCCTACCAGCCACCATGCCCGTTCAAGCTTCGGCTCAGGTAGATATTTCCCCATGGGTTATGAATGCTATTGAGTCACTCATAGATTGATTGGAATCCATGAAGGAATTGTTCGATCCAGTACAGACAGAAATGAATCACTACCCTAAATGGGTAGATCTGAATCTCCCCCACCAAACTTTGGGAACCCTATATTTATAATTTGTTATGGCTTGAGAGACATGGAGTAGCATTAAAAATATTGTTTCTCACTATAATCCCATTATGGTGACCCCTGAATAACCTATGGCTATGAAACTAATATGTTTTGTGTAATCATTGTAGGTACCATCCTTTTTATGGTATACTAGATTCCCAGATCAGTCAATTTTGGGGTGGAAAGACCTCAATTAAAATTTTATTTTCCATTTCATCTTGATGATATAGAAGAAAATAGTCCTTGACCTTTGAAATTGAAAACAATTTTAGAATTAAAGGATCTTGAATTTCCTTGTTCGATGGAAAGGATTGACATGATCCTTGGCCATATTACTCTCTCAAGAAGACTTGTTTCCCATCTATATAGTGAATACTCGGGATGAGTTGGACACTTAACATATCTATATTAAATTCACATAAGGGCTTCAGGACCTCATTTAGATTACTCAAATAGTAGAAGAAATTTCAATAGAGAACAAATCTATGTCCCAATAAATTATATCAGCTTAAGTAATAATAATGGGGAAGGAATAGTCCCTCACCGTTACACTTATGTAGGCCCTTGTATGTGACCCTGCTTTGAATCCTAAACAATATTGTGTAGCTCTACCACCTAATTATAAAAAACAATTCACACCTCGTCAATATGATAAAAGGGAGAAGTGGAAGAAAAAAAAGGACATGAAAACAAGTTCAATTATTTTCAAAATGACTAAGTCCCTCGTTACTTCATATCGACATTTTAAAACAACTTGGTTAAGTTGATGAATCCCATGAAGCATATCAAGGATGATGATGAATATCTCCCTAACTATTTACCCTTCCATTATGTATTTTGGAATTGCATATAGGAGTGTTTTGTTTTCAATGGCATCTGGAAAAAAATGGTGGAATTTGGGTATGTGAAGCTGGGAATGAGGCCTTGTCAAGTAGAGTGTGTCTATGACACTAATCCAGAGGAAGAGAATTAATGGTTGAAAATTCGTAAAAAGGGAACACATAAGTTCAGTAACTGGATTGTCAGAAAAATCATCAACTGAACTCATTCTATCCTTAGAACATAGTAGAAACAACCAATTTTTCCTTCAGCCACTTCTTCTACAACAGAACCAACCACATTGGAAACTCAATCCTATGAAAGATAGACTTCCAAAAAGTGACATGTCTATAATTATAAGAATAAATTTTTTTAATATGAACTTGAACAAAATCCAATGTTGTCATTGACTTTAAAATACATCATGCCTACATTTCCAGAAGCATGGGCACCACCCCGAAAAATGGTACAAAGATAGAAAAACCACCAGGAGGAATATTCATTTGAGGAGGAGTTAATATTAAATTTCATTATTTTTATTCACTTAATGGATCCCTTATAATATGAGGAACATTATTATGAAGCCAAATTTTTCACACTTAATTGGGGAACTGGGGTAAGATGCAATCATATTCAATGATACTAGAGAAGACATGGTTGTGCCATGAGTCACTACTGTAAGAACATCCCTTCTCAAACTATCTACATGTCTAAAACCCATGGGATGTCTCTCCAATGATCACAGGAGGAGAAATGAAGCTCCCCCACACATGAAATGGTATGCCCTAACATGATCATCCTAGAGGATCATCTAGAGGATATGTCACCCCCTAATCAACCTTGGGGTGAATATAGAACTTGTTGGCCAAATCCCCAAAGGGAAGGAGAACATTTAGATTCTATTCCAAGGGATGATCCATCCACATCAAGCACTTAATCCCCTAAATCCCAAAAAAAAGAGAATTAATATGTTGGGAAGCGTAGAAATATGGACCATACATATGTTTTTTTGTAGAAAATAGCCGTACTGTCAGCCACGTTTTCAATGCTGGATGCACTGAGCCTATCAAAAGTCCTATGGGAAGAACTCAACAAGGCCTTTTCAATCCCTCAAGAATTTGATGATGGTATTGCCACATCCAAAGGGAATCATGTAGATAATGATCATATAAAATGACAAATGATCATCTCTTTCATAGATCAGGATGAGGATGCCATCACATAAGAGTACATAATACCACTATACATATCTGGAAGGATAAATGACATTGATATACAATGATATTTTACTGACGACAGATAGGGAGTCAACCTTATTTTAGTCTAGATACTTTTCCAGCTAGGATTCAATTAATCTCACTTATCCCCATCCAATATGGTGTTATACGGTTATGAAAAGAATGGTCAAAATGCTTTTGGAAAAATCAAACTCATGGCTCAGTTATAGGATCTCTTGTATGACTCAGAATTCATTGTTGTTTGGATGGATACAGCCTTCAACATTCTTCTAGGAAGACATTGACTACATCTACATGGGCCTACCCCTATTCATACCACCAATGCCTGAAATATTTTATCAATGGAAAAATTTGTACATTTCATGGTGACAAATCCCCATTCAAATCCTATAAATCGTAGTACATTAACCTATGATTCTACCATAAGAGAGTAAAACCATCCATTGTTAATGATTTTTCTCAAATAAATTCCCCATATCATCTAGAGATGATCCTAACTATTTCTATCTAGAAGATCAGTGCTGAGTACATGGTGGACATCAATCAAATCAAAGGGGTGACCTTGAATTCAAGAACACAATTAGTGACTTCAATAATTCCTATCATGATAACTGATACTCACAATGCTGGAGAAGTTATTTGATTTATGAGAAATAATGAAAGCTTGGATAAAAATGTCTTCATTCCAAACCCTATGCTTCAATAAATCCATACTCTGGTAGCTAGTATAGATGAAGATTCGTGAAGATAGAAGAAAATTAAGATTATCAGTCTCAGTACCTTATCTCCCCTTCAAAGATATAAGAAAACCTCACACCATAATTTGTGCTATAATTGGTTTCTTCTTCTTCTGAATTTCAAGATATTAACTCATCCCCTACCTATAAGAAAATTTCTACATCACCTACTTCTCAGGAAGAGATAGAATAGGTAAAGAATGAGGAAGAGGAAGAGGATGAAAACCTTAGTGAATCACCTTCATCATTTGAATAATGTGTTTCCACCACTATTGAAACCTATAAAAAATAAATTAGAGAATGGATTAAGATCCATGCCCACATTAATTAGTAAATCTATGACATAAGAAGAAAAAGAGTTTTATACTTCCCTCCAAAAGAAACATCGAGACTTATTTTCCTATAATTACATAAAAATTCTAGGACATTACCCTAAGGTGTCCACTTATTAGTTGGGTTTTCGATAAGACCATTGGGGATACAAACAGGTGGCCACATAGACACACCCAACTCATGCCTCCAAAATTGGGGCTGAGGTGGATACGATCATCAAGGTCAGCTTTATCTGAGAGGTTCAGTATTTGAAATTTCTATCAAATATTTTACATATGAATAATAAGAATATTAAAATCATATATTTCATTATATTTTACGGATCTCAACTAGCATTGGCCGAATAAGGACTTCCCAGTTGTAATAACAAATGTCCTGATTGATGAAACGAGTGGTTATCAAGTCCTTTCCATTATAGATGTCTATTTAGGGTACAACCAAATTCAAATGGACTTAGAAGATGAAGAAAACATTACCTTTAGTACCCCATTGGAGTATTCTTCCTTTGGTTATTTCCCTTTGTCTTGAAGAACACCGAATCCACATACTAACGGGTCATGCACTTCATCTTCAACCCATTCATATGTATGTTTATAGAATACTACATTGATGATCTAGTGGTCAAGTATTAGAAATATTCTGACCACCTAGATGATTTAGAGACCATCTTCAACAAGTTAAGTCATCATAGACTAAATATTAACACCATAAAATGTTCTTTGAAGTTAACCATGAGAATGTTTCTAAGCTTCATCATAGACCATCACGACATAAAAGTTGACCATGAGAAAATAAAATATATCCTTATCATGTCACCTCCTAAAAACCTTAATGATTAGACAGTAATTCAAGGACACATGTATGATATCTTATAATTCATATCCAACCTTGTAGGAAATTGTTTTCCCTTAACTAAATTGATGAAGAAGGGAGTAACATATCAATGAACCAGTGACTATCAATAATGATTTGACAACCTCGAGAAATACCTCATGAACCCATCAGTGAAAATGCAACGTGTTGAGGGAAATCCTCTCAGAATATATGGGATGGATCTAGATCAATCAATGAGCACCTTCCTTGCACAAAAGAATGAAGCTGGGAATGAAAACTACCACTATTATCTCAGTCGAACTATGATCAATGTTGAGACTCGTTATTTATATATTTAGAATTGATTCCTAGTGTTAATATTCATATATTAGAAGCTAAGGCACTACCTGCAGCACCACAGGGAACAATTGTTATTTCAAAATAACCCGCTAAAATACATCTTCAACCATCATATATTGACTAGACTTCTAGAATGGCAGGAAGTTATTTTTTTTCAATTTGATAAACAATTAGTGCATTAGAATGCAGTGAACAGAGATCACACCAGAGCCTGTCGTGACCACCAGTTGGGGATCATGATTTCCAACCAAATCCTATGTATTGGGAACTATTGGACCACTATCACATAGGATTACATAGATTTCACTAAGAAGTTTCATTATTTCCAATTTCATGCTAACATCACCCATCAACCCCCATAGTTGATACATACATCCAAATACTCTTGGACATTGTCCTTATGGGGAATTGATGTTATGGGACTATAAATCCTCATCTAAAACCAAGTAGTTCAAATAAATCTTGACTTCTAAAAATTGTTTTATAAAAATGGGTTGAGGCAATTCCCTTCAAAGATGTGGGGGCTAAAATCATTTTTGGATTTTTGATATCTTACTTCATTATAAGATATAGTGTCCCACATACAATACTAATGGAAAATAGAACCAATTTAACTTCTATTGAGGTTGAAAATCTATATCAAGAATATGATATCAAATCCAACCATTTTTCTTACTACCATGAAATGACTAATGGATAGATACATGCCTTCAAAAATAACTTTTAAATCATAATCTATAAGATATTGGATAAAGATAAAAATTCCTGGCCTAAAAAACACATACATGCTTTATGGGATTACCAGACTACAACCTGTACTGCTACACGAATGGCACCTTACTCACTAGTATACATAATAGAAGTAGTCCTTCCAATTGAGGTCCAATTTACATATCTCTATGTTTCCATCTGTGATCAACTATCCAAATATGAGAAATCCCAGAAAGGATTGGATGAATTGGAGTGACTGGATAAAATTAGATTTCATACCATGCATCACTTGAAAGTATATCCAAATAGGATATTTTGAGCCTTTAACAAGAAGTTCCACCTCTGGTCATTCCTCCAAGGAGAACTTTGATCAGTCCTCATAACTCCAATGATACTAGGAAATAAGATTCCAAAGCTTGAACCAAAGTGGGTGGGACCATACTACATACATAAGGTCGAATCTAATAGATATTATTCCTTATTCTCAATGGATGGAGAGATCATTACAATCCCAAACAATGAAATATTCTTAAAGGATTATTTCAGGTTATAACACAAAGAACTTATCTCAGCTACAAGACGTTAAAATGTATAGTTGGTATATTCACATGAACTTAAAAGAAAGACTTAACGTCCATGTCACATGATGTTAAACTATGTAGGATCATCATCCTTATCACATGATGATAAACAAAAAGTCATAAGGTCCTAGTCTTATGAACTAAAACATCAATACACCATTCATCCTCATAACATGATAGTAAACTACATGGTTAATATCCCTCTAATGAGATGTTAATAAACCCCTAAATTACCATTAGTTGAGACACTCCTCATTGGTGTCTTGAATACGGTCCACCATATCATGTATATGCTAGACTCACATCACTGCCATCCCATGGTGTCACTTGGGACCCATTATAGGTATAATCCCCAACATCATCATTCCCTTACCATAGGATACTAAATTACACATATGACACCCTCATTTCACGATGACAAAACTGCACAATATTTTCAAGAACTACGTGTGGCATGATTAACATTCCAATGGGATATATAGTGACACCTGGATCGCTGATGTTGGATCTAGCAGCAAAAAATTATATATAGACCAATTTTCCTTGTGTATGAATCAGATCATCATAGGTAACCTATCCAAAAATATGTATGGCTTGATTCTCATTCTAATATGATATGTAGTGATGCCCAGATCTCCTATCTCTAGTCCTTCCACAATAATAAAATATTCCCCTTGTTTCCCTGCAGATGGGTCAGACCTACATAAAGAGCCTTTTAATAACTTTGTATGGCTCGATTGTCATTCTAATGAGATATATAGTGATGCACAGGCCTTATGTATTTGGTCCATCCATCAGTATGGAGGATATAAAATCCCCTTTTCCACACGTCCAAACCCGATTGATGTGGGGAACTATTATCAAGAACTATGTGTGGCTTAATTCTTGCTACAACATGACACATAACGATGCATGAATTCAATCCCATGGTCTAGCTACAATATTATTTTCCATGTTAGGGGACCCACATACTTACCACGAGATGTTAAATTGAATAGATGACATCCTTTCTTCATGATGATAAATTAAACGGTCTTCTAGAACTATTTGTGGCATCATTCTCATTCTACCGAGAAAATTAGTGAAACCTAAACTTTTAATCTCAGTTCTAGTTGCAATAAAATACCCCACTCTATGTGCATGAAAAAGAAATAAAAAAGTAACCACGTGAAAATAATGTATAAATTGATTCCTACAATCACAGGATATGTAATGAAACCCAGATTCCCAACATTAAGTCCCCTCACAACATTTAATATCTTTTACCACAGTTAATATTTGTCCTCACCACATAAAGTTAAATTACATGGGATTTTAGAGCAATGAAAGTCTTGATTCTCATTATTATGAGATATATAGTGATTCCCAAATCATAAATCCTAGTCCAACAACTTCAAAATAGATATTCTATAAACATTCTCTTGTTTTTTCTTTTATGTGGTGAAAGAATCCTT
Organism: Viscum album; assembly: GCA_963277665.1. Lineage (NCBI taxonomy): Eukaryota > Viridiplantae > Streptophyta > Magnoliopsida > Santalales > Viscaceae > Viscum > Viscum album. The sequence continues at coordinate 584,699,948 of OY728125.1, forward strand.
TACCTCTAATTTTTTATCACACCGAGCATAAATGACATGGGATTAGGAGTTTTGGTAAAAGAGTTCCCCACACAAGTAGGTAATATCAATTCACATTGGCCTTATCATGGTTCTAGATGAAATGCCTTAAGCAGGACACTCGATGATCTTGTTTTATGATGGTAAAACAATGCAATTTCATAAAGAACTATGTTTTAATTGATTATCATTCTTATGAGATACGTAGTGACATCCAAATCATAAATCTTGGACCCAGCTGCAACACGATATGGGAAATTCCACTACTCTCTTATGTATGAGTTAGATCAATATGAGAGGATCTAATATGGGTTATCACCATATGTGTGTGAACATACTTAAAAAATACCCCCTATTTCCCCCACACATGAATTCAATTAGTGTGGGGAATTTTTATTTTAGAACTATGGGTGGATTAATTCTTTATAGAACAAGATACAAAGTGATAACTAGGTTTTATACCATGGTCCATTCACAACCACATCGAGTCACCTTCATTCTTACTGCATGACGTTATACTGCATGAATAGCATCCTTATGGAATGATGTTAAACTACATGGATAATTTCATAGAAACATGTATTTAAAAGCCATATTACCTCAAGATCTATGTATATATTGATTCCCCTTCTATTGAGATAAGTAGTGACACCTAGTCCTCATGAATTAGTCAAAAATATGGGGAAAATAAAAATTCCCCCTCTCCTGTGTATAAAAAAAGATCTTTACAGGAGCTCTTAATTTGGGTCCCCTCTTTATGGGGTCCTCCATGGAAATATAAATGTCTCATCCTACAAATGGGTCTGATCAATGCAAATGGACTCTTCACATTATGAAAAATATCATTCCAGACACTTCCTTTATTCTAAAACACATCTCTTAAACACATCATAATCCTAATCATGGGCACTCTTGGATCTTCACAATAATTATATATCTCCTAGTGATAGAATTTCTCATACCTGAGGAATCCTTTTCCTAACTATACAGTAACATGAACTAGTTGGATATGAATAATGTCTCAAAAAAATGGGGGTTTTGTATAATGGATGACATTATTTTACTATGAAATAATACACCCCAGATGGATTTTCATAAAATAACCCACAAAATGGGATTTCCAACAAGAAATAACATCCCCCTCGGGAGATTCCTCTTCTATCATCATAAGTTTTAATTTTTGTAATGTTGAAACCTATTATTAAAATCAATTCATGGTTATCCCTCACATATTTTTTCCATTTCTTTTATCCATATCTGAGAACCCCCAATACCATCATTTATAACCACCTCTATCATGTACAAAGTATGTCAGAATGAACTCGCTCCAGTAAGCCACATGTCACCTATTATTTTCATAATGTTATGGTCCTAGTCATATGACCTAGAACAACGAGAACTATATTTCCTAGGATTTTGTCAGACCTTTGTAGGGAACCTATTCCTCCAATTATTTGGAAATTTTTACTTGAAATTATTTTTCCATGTTCATGTACTTTCCTTACACAAATGAAACTCGGTGTCTTGGGAAATCCTAATCTCTATAAACTTCCATCATCCATGAGAAAAAGAATGTTAGAAATCCTAAGAACTCATTTTATTCGCTATGCTATAACACTCCCTAGACAGATATTTAAAAATTAGTAAAAAAATATTTTTCCATCCAAAGGATTCTACTATTGACTTTGTTGTAACACACCCCAGTTGTCCTTGCATAACATAGTAAAAAAATGGTGTATTCTACCAGCAGTAACTTCATCTGTAGAAGATACCTCTTATATCACTATAATCCCATTTTCTCCATTCCACTATTTGGATATGGAGATACTCGAATAAAAACATACAACATTAAAACCCTCATACCAAAAAGTAATAGATAATTCTTAGAAAAAGTACCATGAAAGGGGAAAACCATTAAACATTCGGTAAACACTAAACACGTTAAATTATTACACCCTAATTTCCTTTGTTGTCTGAATTTTTATACATAGAATTATCTCCTTGTTGTATGAATTTAAACTTCATAGCTTGATATCCTTGTTTACAACATTAAGCAGCATAACATAAGAACCTAGTCACAATAAGTTAAACAATAAAACCACATCCTCATTGTAAGGTTTTGAACTGCATGTTCAATATAAATTTTACACGAGATTAAACTACATAATGCTTCAATAATTTCTAAAAAGGTCCCTTACCCCTAACGTCGATCATTTAGAAAATATTTCATCCTTCAAAAAAGATATATTTTTGTAGGATCCGTTCTTCACTCTTGGAAAATGCCAATACAGATGATCTCTTCATTCTCAGACACCTTCCTTTGGAAGAAACTCTCATCATGGTCTTGAAAAGTTCAACTATCCATAAACATCCTTCACATACTAGATGTAGAATTTCATAATTCCCAAGAAATAATTTACCTAACTATGTTGACACCCAACCTATTTGTCTTTTCAATAAGTCACCCCAAAAAGGAAATGTTAGCCTAAGGATTCAAATATTTTACTATGCAATGATATTACATAGTTGTATTTTCATAAAGTATCCTAAAAATAGGTTTCTTAACTGATGTTACCTTCATCCTCAGGAGATACCTCTTCTATTTCCGAATATGATGTTTTATAGTCAGCAACCAAACAATTGATTCTCGTGATTTCACATAGGATATCTAAATTATTTTGGAACATTATTAGACCAAAATATTTGTTTTGGTCATAATTTTCACAATTTTGGTCAATGTTGTTCGACCTAAAACACTAGTCTAATTAGTCCGGCTTTCACGAACTACCCACAAAAAAGATATTACTCAACAAATTTATTACCATCAAAGGAAGTCTGGAGAAAAAGTTATGTCTTAGATTGGTATAACTATACCCAATTTGGTTTAAGAAAAAAAATAGACAACTGAAAAATATAGGCACAAAACTTATTAGGATGAAAACCCAAAAAGGGTAGTCTAAGAAAAATCCAAGTCTCAACCACCATGTCATCATATTATACATAAGAAAACATATGAAAATGACACAAATGATATCAATTTTTTAGTATTGTCTATATGACCCTATAAATAGTCAAAATAAATTCTATAGGCCCCATATATATTAGAAAAAATATAGAGAATCTCCACATCCCTATCACTGTGATTTTGACTATTTGATGCATATATTTTTTTTTATGAAAATTATATTCAATGTCATGTTATAATCATAGGATGAATACTAGTATGAAGACATAGATGATTGTAAAAGAATTATATTCATTTACAAGACAAAAAAATTGGGGAACATTGAAAAAATATAGTCTCTCCATCACACTTTACAATAGACTATTTGAAAAACTCTTCACTTGTAGAACAACCTCCCAAGACACCATAGTAGCTTATCAAAGTCCAACCAACTAAATAAAATCTGTTGAGTCAATAAGGTTTTACTTATGGATTTTCCATTATTTATTGTTTTGAAAATCACAAAAACCTTTCTGTAAGGAAAATATCTTTTATTAGGAAAACTGCTTTTATAAGGAATATCGCTTTTATAAGGAAAATTGCTTTTATAAGAAAATTCGCTTTTATAAGGAAGATTGATTTTGTAAGAAAAACTATCCTGATCATATTTTCATTCATAGATATCTTAAGTATAAGTTTCGGATTCATTTCTATATTCTCGGAATCGTTTGACACTTTGATATGAAGCATTCTGTTTTAAGTACCGAATTCTGGATGAGAACTATAATGAAGTTTCACTCCGAATTCCAGATGAGAACTGTAATGAAGTTTCACTCGGAATTCTAGATGAGAACTGTAATGAAGTTTAATTCCGAATTCTGGATACGAACTCTGAAAAATTTCTACTCCGAATTATGGATACGAATTCTAATGAAATTCGATATCGAATTCTCACTATGAATTCTGATGTCTAATTCTCATTATGAATTCTGATGACGAATTCTCATTAGGAATTCTCATTACGAATTCTTATTCCGAATTAACCTATTAAACAGAATCTGATCATCTTTGCTTTATACACTCCAAATTTATTTAGAATCCGAAAATTATTTTTTGGTTAGACTCTGAACTTTCATTTTACTTACACTTTTATAATTTGTCTACTCTTTGACATTTTGCTTACACTTCGAACCTTCACTCCAAACTTTTGTGTTAAACATAAAACAATGTCGTACATTCAGTTACACTTTTTTTTGTTATAAATCAATGTCATCCATTCTTTTATAAACTAACCGTTGGTTAAGTTACACGTGTACAGGTCCATCCAATTTTTACCGAAATATGACCGTTGGAAAGGAGGCTGACCTTGCCTATAAATTGGAGCTCATTTGAAAGAGCTCGAGACGGATGAATGACTTCTTTGACATTGTGCATACATGCTGTTGAAGTTATTTCTAGAGAGAGAGGCTCTTATTAACTCTCAATTCTTTGTGCGACTCTGAATGTTGGTGATTACATTCTAGGAATTCCGGGGATAGGAAGACAGAGGTGCCGACTACCTTGAAGTTGAGTGCTTCCTTACTGAGGAAGACATAGGTGGCCAACTACCTTGATGTTGAGGGATTGCGGGGATATCAAGACAGAGATTCCAATCTTCGTATCGAGGGCATCCCCTGGTGTGGGTAAGACAGACTTGCATGAAAGTATAAATCAAGGGACTTTTATCCAAGGTTGTTGGATACCCTTCTATTTGGGTTAAACGACTTTTATCTTGTTACTTGTAGTTTTACTACTCGTTTGTTTCCGCTGCATTTTGTATTATAAAGAAAGTATAACTTTCATATAATTCCTTAATTATACTCTGTTTCATTTAGATTCTATACACTTTAAGGTATAATCTCATATTGTAATCTTTTGTTAAGATTCAATTTCCGGAACCATATTTTCGGAACCAACTTTTGGAATATATTTCTAGTTATAAGCAAGTACATAGGACTTGATGTCTATAAATTCATTCCTCTTTCTAGGTTTTCATTTGGTGTCAGAGTTGTTGTGAATTTTCTTAGTTTAACATTGTTAAAACTAGACCTTTACTTTGCTTACGGAAAACTTATTTAATCGTAACTAACTTTAAAGGTACCAAAGGAATTTTTAAAGTGTATAATTAACCCCCCCTCTTGTATATTGAGGATCTACATCATTATTTCAATCCTACAATTGTTATCAGAGGAGGTCTCTGAAATACTTATACTCACGTATAAGTTTTTCTTGCTCACTTTTGCATTCCAAACAATCTCATTCTGAACATTCTCATTCCGAACATTGTTATTACAAACTTTTTTCTACTAACAAGTTTGTGTGCCAAAGGTTTTTAAGTATGACAGGAATTAATGTTGGATCCATTGATAATCTAAATCCTACAAGACCACCAATCTTTGATTGTAATGATTATGAGTACTGGAGAGATCGAATGAAGACATTTGTTATCAATACTGGAGTGTACAAGTTCCTTATGCTTACTAGTGATTATAAAATTCCTGATAAGGAAGTAAGAACTTTTACTAACCAGGAAAAGAAATAGTATCAACTTAACTATAAGGTACGCAATACTTTACTTTGTTCAATGACTAGAAATATATATAGCCAAATTTCTTCTTGTGAAGTAGCTAATTGTATCTAGAATAAGTTAGAGGTTACACACTTTGGAACTTCTAATGTAATTGAAACTAGGAGAGCTATGCTTAGAGCTGAATACCATGGCTTCAATTTTCCGTATAGTGAACCAATTTGTAAAGGTCAACAGAGATTTATGACTGTTGTCAACAGCCTATAGTCTATGGGAGAGAAAGGGTTAGATGATGAAGCACTTGTGGATAAGATAAATGACATCATGCCCAATGAGTGGGAATCCAAAAGAACAGCTATAGAGGAGAATAGTAAGGTCACTCAAATTTCTCTTGAAGAGTTATTTGGAACTCTTATCCAACATGAAACCAGAATGAAGAGAGATGTTGCCAACATCAAAAAGAAAAATGGGAATGGTATTGTTTCTTTTACAAGAACATCAAATCATATGAAAGATAAGACTCCTGAGAGAGTAACCATATTCATGTCTAAGAAGATAGTTGTTCAATCAGATTCTAGTGAAAGTGAAATCTCAGAAAATGAGTTATGAAATCTTGCTCGAAAGATGAACAAGACTGCTGTCCAGAGAAATTTCCAATCCATGTATAAGAAAAAGGAAAAGAAAGATAAGAAAGATGGAGAAGTTACTTGTTATGAATGCAAGAGAGTTGGACATATTAGACTAGATTTCTCTTTTCTCAAAAAGAAAGAAAGGAAAGAAAAGAATTTACACAGGAACAAAAAGAAGTATTATATAGACAAAGGTAAGAAAGTTCTGAAAGCAAATGACACCTGGAGTGCCAGTGGTGGTGACTCTTCATATGAATCTTCTGATTATGAATCTTTAGGACAGAAGAATCTTGATCTTATAGCTAGAATACCTATTGACAATCATTGTTTTATGGATAAGGTACGAAATGCTGAATCATTGACCAATGTTTATTTAAATTTTAATGATAGTATGTATTATAACTCTTCTGATGTAGAATCCTCTTATGATGAAGAAAATACTTTACCTACTTATGAAGAAGTATCTAGGTTTGCTGAACTTCTTCAAATTGAGAACTCTAAACTCAATAAAAAACTTGATAAATAAAACTCTAGGAATTCTATTCTTACAAAAGAAATATCAGATCTTTCTAAAGATCTTGATAAGAAAAATGTTGATTTTGATATTATTTCAAAAAATCTTGAGGAAGTATGTTCTGAGAAGAAAAAACATTCTAAAGAGTTAGAAAAAGTAATTTCTAAGAAAAATGTTTTCGAGCCTAGCTCTAGTTCTGAAACTAATGATTTTGAGGATAAAAACTTGGTTATAAAACTCAAATCCGAAATTTTTTCCTTAAGGAAGTGTTTATCAAACTTTACCCATGGTAAGGAAAATTTTGATAAAATGTATTACCAAATACGCCCTTTATGAAATAAATCCGGATTTGGTTGCACCCAATTTTTAGTAAAAATTATTTTGTTCCTCAAAGTTCCCCATTTTGCACCAAGTGTCAATGTGGTGGTCACTAGGGAAATAATTTTTCCTTAAACAAAACCCAATCTATAGGATTTCACAAAGCTTATTTCTCTAAGAAGATGTGGGTACCTAAAATTTTGTCATCTGGAAATCTCATATCCAAACAAGTTTGGATTCCGAAAGTCTAATTCTCTTCTTGATTTCAGGAAAATAAAGAGAGTACCAGTAAAAATTCATCGTACATTGATAGTGGATGTTCCTGGCACATGACTGGTAACAAAAGATATTTTGAATAGATTATCAAAATTAAAGGAGATATCATTCTTCAGTTTATCAGAACGCAAGATCAACTTGATGATATTTTCAGAAAATCTTTGCCTTATGATAGATTTGAATACATTAAACGGAAGTTAGGAATGATAATCATAAGTTAATGTTTCTTAATTAACTTTCTATTGAACAAGTTTCATTACAGTAATAAACTCCTTTTCACAGGGGGAGTACATTTGATTGTTAGAGTAACTTAGTCTTTCAAAGTATATTTTCAAACTTTTCGAAACTAAAATTCCGGAATGGAAATTTCTGGAACTGAAATTTTTAGAATGGATATTTTCGTATAGAAAAATTCTGGAATGAATAATTTCGTATTGAAAACTTCCAGAATAGAAAATTTTGTACTGGTATTTCCATAACGAGATTTTCGTACTGAGAATTTCATAATGATTTTTTCATTTTCAAACTTTTGTAATGAAATATTCATGTTGAAAATCTTGTAATTTTTTTTCGTTTTCTTTGTTGTGTTTTTCGTAGTGATTTTTTTGAACTATTTCTTTTCATAATAAAGATTTTTCATAGTTTTTTTACCCATTACGAATAATCCTTAAAATCCAATCCGAAAGGTATGATTTCCTTACTCATGTTTTCATAATCATACTTTACTTGCTGGTATTTTCTTATATTTTGTTTTCAGATTATAGTTTTCTTAAATCCTTGTTTTAATAAAAACCTCAAAAGATCAGATTCAAGTTATCTTGAGAATTGGTTTTCAACTGTCAGATCTAATCTCAGCTTGTCACAACCGTTCGATCAACTGAGGAAGTTGAACCGTTTTCTCGTTTCCTATATAAAGGGGACCCCAAATGGTTGTCCCACATTGGTTTTCAAGCTCCAACTTCCCTAAGCTCTGCCTCTATATTTTACGTTCGTTCCAATCTTCAGCAATCTCAGTTCCATACTTCTCAGAGGTCTTCAGATCCGAATGTCTGTGGAAGTAGCTTCTCAAGACATGTCTTCTTCTAAGCCGATTTCAAAGTGGTTAGTATATAGAGAAAGGTTGGTTCATCCTGATTTCTTCAACAAGTATGACTCTCTTATATCCAAGAACATAAAGCTTAACAGATGGGAAGATGTTGTTGTGTCTAACCCTGGGAACCAAGATGAAGTATTTTCGGATTTTCTTGTAGAGTTCTATGAGACGGTTTCCATGTTTAAGAAAAATGACAAGGAGGAATTATCGTTTAAGTCTTATGGAAAGACTTATAAGCTATCTTATGCCAAGGCAACTAGCATGGTAGGTCTGAACAATGAATGAGAATCTGAGTTCATCTCTCATGTTTTTCCGGATTCAAAGGGAAGATTCAACAAGGAAAAAAGCTTTGGAAACTCTCGGATTATCAGATGACAAGGCTCCAAAGATTGCTTCTCTGTCTACGAATATCTGGATTCTATAATTATGAGTACAAGGCCTTATCGTATCGAGAAAGGGTGAGAAAGATAGTCTGAAGAAGAGTGAGATTTATATTCTAGATTTTCTGATAAATATAAGGAATTTTAACCTAATGAAACACATTCTTATTAGTCTTTAGAATGTTAAGAAAGGGAATCTAAGAGCTCAGATCAGAATGTATCCAGCAATCCTCTCAAAGTTTATAGTTCAGTGCATTGAGTCCTTCAAGGAGGATTGCAAGTCTATGCCATGAGTTTGCAAGATTATGTTGGTGAGTGATGGTACTCTCAAAAGGATGGATGTAGCCTTCGACAAGAAGACTGGTCAGTTTGTTGATTTACCTGCTCAAGAAGAAACAGTTCCGAAAGTTTCTGAACCTAAATCCTCTAAGCCAGTGAGGAAGAGAAAGATGAAAGAAGTTGAAGGTGAAGCAGATAATCCCAAATCTAAGGAAGTTCATTCTGCACCTCCAAAACCGAAGAAGAAGAAAGCTTACCTAGATGAAGTAGTTTCTAAATGGAGGGAAATCAAAGAGAAGAGAGTGGAAGGGGATCCTCGGTTTGGATTGGATCTTGTGGAGGCTAAGGCCTTGAAGGAGAGAACTGCAGATGAGCTAGATAAACAAGTGAAATAAAAGAATCTTATGAAGAAGTTGTCTGAAGATGAGGTAGCTCAGACTTTGTTGAAGTTTAATGAGATGGTTTCAGCAAACATTCCCGTTCCGAGATCTTTTTCTTTGGAATCTCTACCTGAGACTCTAGGAAGAGACTTTGTCTCCCCGGAAGAGGCAGTTTCTAAGCATGTTGAGGAAGTAGAGCAGATTGAGCAAGTCGAAGAAGAAGAAGCAGTTGCTGAAGGTAGTGGTGAAACCAGAGATGATTTGAAGCAAGTAGATGATTATAAGGGGAGACCTTCGGAAAATTTGTCACTCCGAACTTCAGAAGTTGAATCATCGAAGTTAGTCACTCTAGGGAGGGATGAGGAGGAAGGAGAACAAGAAGTAGCCTATCATGCATAATAGGAACATCTTCTACATGATTTTTATCAAATGAATAACGTAGAAGATGGCGCTCAAAAAGTTGCTATTGATGAAGACAATGTTGTTCAAGTTTCTGATAGTGAACAGAAGACTCTGGAACAGCAAACCATTCCAAAAAAGGACAAGGGAAAGCAACTTGTTGTTGATACCCCAAGCTCAGTGGTTGTAAATAGAAGAGAAGTTTGTGATTCTTCTAAGAAGAAGGTTGAGCATTTTGAAGAAGAAAATTCTCCATGAAAAGTCTCAGATTCGGAGTCATCTTCGTTGGGGCATAAATTTGTTGTTCAGTCATTAAAGAAGATGGTAGTTACTATTCCTACATTCTCAAGTATTGATTAAAGATTCCAGATTCTCCAACATGATTTAAATCAGATAACAGACTCTGTATCCATGGTTATGGACAAATTTGTTTAGATAGTGGCTCAGTTGAACACTTTATTTGTTGGCTATGAAGCCCACAAAAGATCTTGCAAGAGGATGACTAGTTGGTCAAGGAAGACTGTAGAAGAGATGAGGATTTTTGATGAATTACAAGATAATGTGAAGGATGCCTTTGAGACAGAAGATAGGAAGATAAATGAACTTACATCATCCTTTGAAGAAAAGTTGGCAGATGAAAATAATTTCCAGATTCAAGAAGTCAGAGATCTGAATGGGAAGCTGAATTTTGTTTCTCAAAACAGGAAGTATGAAAGGGATCATTAGATTGAGTTTGAAGAAAAGTTATTAAAGCAAGAACAAATCTTGAATGCTCGGGAAGAAGAGCTTCAGGCTCAGGAAGAAAAGCTTCAAGCCCAGGAAGAAAAGATTGATGCTCAAAATGCAAGAATTGTTGTGTTAGAGAATCAATCCGAGGAAGACCATAAAGACACGAAGAAGATAAAGACTATTCTTAAGGGTCTCATGGATAAGGAAAAAGATCCAAAATAGACAGATACGATCTTTTGTCTTATCTAAACTTCGTTGTTGTTGAGCTTTCAAACTTAATGAAAATTGTGCTTGATCATTTCTTTTGTTATTGCTACTAATTTTTTAGTTACTTTGTTATATTTTCCATTCCCTCGAATTCTTTTTGAAAATCACAAAGGGGGAGAAGTAAAAGAACCCTAATAAAAGGGAAAAAAGAATCTTAACAAAGGGTGAGAAAGAAAACAAACTCTAATAGAGTTTATCCAAGGGGGGTTTTTCATTAATGAAGAAATTCTTATTCTTAATGAAATATCATTTCGGAAATCTGGAATACGATCCTTAGAGTTTCAAAGCCTAAGGGGGAGTTATTCATATTCATCAACATCCACAAGCAAAGGGAGATAAGCCTTAATGTTTTCTTTCTTCTTAGAAATTCTTTTTTCATAGGGATGTTTGTGCTTTCCAAAAAGGGGGATATTGTTGAGTCAATAAGGTTTTCCTTTTGACTTTTCCATTCCTTCTTGTTTTGAAAATCACAAACACCTTTCTTTAAGGAAAATCACTTTTATAATGAAAATCACTTTTATAAGGAATATCGCTTTTATAAGGAAAATTTCTTTTATAAGGAAAGTCGCTTTTATAAGGAAGATCACTTTTGTAAGAAAAATTATCCTTATCATATTTTCATTCATATATTTCTTAAGTATAAGTTTCAGATTCATTTCTATATTCTCAAAATCATTTAAAACGTTGATAGGAAACATTCTGTTTTAAGTACCGAATTCTGGATGAGAACTATAATGAAGTTTCACTCCTAATCCAGATGAGAATTGTAATGAAGTTTCACTCCGAATTCTAGATTATAACTGTAATGAAGTTTCATTCCAAATTCCGAATACGAACTCTGATAATGTTCTACTCTGAATTCTAGATACAAATTCTCCTGAAGATCGATATTGAATTCTCACTACGAATTTGGATGTCGAATTCTCATTACGAATTATGATGACGAATTCTCATTACGAATTCTAATTCCGAATTCTCATTCCGAATTCACCTATTAAAAAGAATCTGATAATCTTTTCTTTATGAACTCCAAATATATTTCGAATCCGAATGTTATTTTTGGTTAGACTCCGAACATTCATTTTACTTACACTTTTATTATTTGTCTACTTTTTGACCTTTTGTTTACACTCCGAAACTTCACTCTGAACTTTTGTGTTAAACATAAAAATATGTCGTACATTATGTTACACTTGCTTTGTTATAAAACGATGTCGTCTATTCTGTTATAAACTAACCGTTGGTTAAGTTACACGTGTACAGGTCCCTCCGATTTTTAAGGAAAATATGACTATTGGAAAGGAGGCCGACCTTGCCTATAAATAGGAGCTCATTTGAAAGAGCTCGAGATGGATGAATGAATTCTTTGACATTGTGCATACATGCCGTTGAAGTGATTTCTAGAGAGAGAGAGGTTCTTATTAACTCTCAAAGCATCGTGCGACTCCTAATGTTGGTGATTATATTCGAGGACTTCTGGGGATAGGAAGACAGAGGTTCCGACTACCTTGAAGTTGAGGGCTTCCTTGCTGAGGAAGATAGAGGTGGCCAACTACCTTTAAGTTGAGGGATTGCGGGGATAGAAAGACAGAGATTCCGATCTTCGTATCGAGGGCATACCCTGGTGTGGGTAAGACAGACTTTCATGAAAGTATAAATCAAGGGAATTTACTCCAAGGTTGTTGGATACCCTTCTCTTTGGGTTAGAATACTTTTATCATGTTACTTGTAGTTTTACTACTCGTTTGTTTCCACTGCATTTTGTATTATAAGGAAAGTATAACTTTTTTTATACTTCCTTACTTGTACTCTGTTTCATTTAGATTCTATACACTTTAAGGTAGAATCTCATATTGTAATATTTTGTTAAGTTTCAATTTCTGGAACCATATTTCTGGAACCTACTTTCGGAATCTCTTTCATGTTATAAGCAAGTACATAGGACTTGAAGTCTATAACTACATTCCTCTTTCCAAATTTTCATTTGGTGTTAGAGGTGTTGTGAATTTGCTTAGTTTAACTTTGTTAAACTTAGCCCTTTCCTTTGATTAAGGAAAACATATTTAATCATAACTAACTTTAAAGGTTCCAAAGTAATTTTTAAAGTGTACAATCCACCCCCCCCCCCTCTTGTATATTGAGCATATACATCATTATTTCGATCCTACAACATCTGTCTCCCCAGACAAGAAAATTTATTCTTCCATAGTAATAATAGAAGATAACCCTTCGGTTTATGCTCCTTATAAGGAATGGTGAATTTGTATGAGCTACCCATGAGCATAATCTAGTTCCTGCTAAGGGAATAAAATTAGTGTGGCATTCTCATTGGTGAATTCTTTAAATTATTCTAGTTTCATGGAATTGTTAGCATCATCCTAGGATAATTCATCTCATAGATCATAATTATTGATAAGAATTGTCACCACTAGTTGGTCATATTGAAGCTCATCTCATCTATATCATTTTTAATGATATCTTTCATGGAATCATGAATCAGTTGGTAATCAAACCAACTGAAACCTATCATACCAAACAATATGGATGTCTAAAAAACATTGATGGTATTCCAAATACATTTCCGATATTATTTTCCAAATTTCCCTCTAATCCACATAATGTTTGATGTAATGGTAATTATGTATCTCCACACCTCAATTAGAGACACTTTCATAAGGGAAAATATATTCCATGATGAGAGTGCTAAATGAGTCACCCCTACCCCACTTCCTCCAGGAGAGTGGTGACCTCACCTTCTGGTATTGGCTAAATTAGCATAGAGGATCCACCCTTAGACATAAAAAAAATTTGGGGGTCTTCTAAACTAGATAATAATCATTGTTATCCTCAAAATAAAAATAGATGGAAGAATTTGGGGATGATTAAAGCATTGGGTAACATACACCCAGAAATAATTCAGTGTCTTGGTTTGATTATTACTTCACATCCAGAACCATAGTAGTTTGATTTGAAACCTCATTAGGAGGTTCACTCTCCATGTATTTCCCATAGTTTTCTAAATGAGGCTCCAGAGGACTCCCTATTTTGAGATCTACTAGAGCTACCCCCCATTATTCATGGTACTAGGATGGAATTCAATGTCTTTTATATGCAACACCACTAAAAAATTATATATGGATAGAGCTATGAATTTCAAACATTCATGACCATAGAATCATAAAAAAAATTGATGCATAAAAATGAATACTCACTTCCCATAAATTTTCTATTAAGTTCCTCAAATTTGTATAATGTAGTCAGAAGATTAATATGTTCCATCATTTTTTCAAAGTTTATTTCAAGATTTATCTTGGAATCTATTGATGTCCCAAGCCACATGGTAGTCTCACCCGTGGGGATTCCTAGATTGTTTTCCTCAGGACCCAGTACAACACCCTCTTTCGATGTCTTGTGACCCCAAATAGCTTCCTCCGTGAAAACCATAGGGTCAACATCAGTACTAATAGGGATAACTAGTGCATGAGAGGAACATAAAATATCATAAAGATAAAATTCATCAGTCAATAGATGATTTCTTATGATGTATCTTTGAAAATAAAAGAGTCCTCCACCTCTTCAATAATGATAGGATATGTGATAAAATTTGATGTCATATCTTCAACCCTTGACACTTATTATGTCAATGGAGATGGTTTTCTAGTGGAAATCCATGTTTTTCCTGAAACATTCTCCTCAGTTATTAGAGGATCATTTTCAAGACCCTTGTGAGGGGAGAGGGAAGGATATTCTGTAACCACACACATGGTTAAATATTTTTTCTAGAAAATGTAGATATTAATGTTACTGTGGTGACCTACCATCATTGATGAAGCACTTAGAAATATATTTTGTTCATTGATTTCCACTTCAATGGATGATAGATAACACCGAATTCCAAAAAAACAAGTATTATAGATGGTAGTGGAAGTTCTATTACCATATCATCCTCCATTGTATGTTGAACCAGAGATATATCTCCTGGTTTGGGGGATGATTCCTTAGTTCTAAGAGAGGTTCCATTCAGGCCATATTTTGGTGACATAATCTTGACTGATTTTCCTCTAGCCCACTAAAAATTAATATGACATTTCCCCTTAACAATAGTATATTGTTTTTAATTAAATAAAGGAAGAACATATAAAGATACTATAATAGGATAACATGCATCCTTGGGACTGACATACTCAATGCATTCCTTGAATGATGGGTGGAAAACTATTTCAGTATCTCCCCCATATTAAGATATCCTCCACCAATCTCATAGCAGGGGTCCTGTTGTTAGCTTCATAAATAAAAATCTATAATTCCTGGATATAAATCCCTAACTCAGTGAGATTGTCATCAAAATAAATATTGTGTGGGGATCAATAATTTTCTATCTCTAGAATCTATATCCCAACATGGAGAAGGGTCCATAAAACTCTATCATCAGAAGGAATGTCCTACCAAAATCGAACTACCACTAGTCGCATGTATTCAAAGGCCATCATGGCCTATTGTGAATATTATTTGATAATATTATATCTCATGAGCTTCCCGACCCTATCTATCATAAAAGAAGGATGATACAATAGAACCCTGATCTCTTCTTAATAGTGACGAGTGGATCATCTGGGCTCACCCTCAACCAGCATAGCCATTTTGATTCTAGCCAGCAAAAACTGAACTATGCATGAGGTTGTTTGGGTGAGCTTGGGACCTCATGATCTGCACCCTATGAAGGGGATGAAACATCTTCCAAGGGAGAAGAAGCATATTATGTTAAAAGTGGTTCTTTTTATACCAATACATAGCAGTTATTCCAATCCCGAAATAAGGGATATATTATGTCAACACTCCCTTGGGATATGATCTTATTCAGGCCTTAACATGTCAAGAGGTCAATCTAGTGGATGAATTTGGTGGAGACAAGTTGATTACTACTTTAGTTAGATCCATTGATGTAAGAATCTATATTTTTTAGGATACTATTGGATTCCTTTTTATAAAATCATGCATAGGAGGAGATACAATTTTTTTTGCAGTCACTTGAATTGGATTACAAATCTATATGGAGTATAAGCCTCACATATAATCTCTCCATTGTTATGGTTCAAAATAAATCCATCCATAAAAGAAATAATGTACAACCTTAGATCATTTATATCCTTTCAAGCATCATTAAATCTCATAGTAAATTATTCCATATACGGGAAGAAGTTTAACTCCTTAAACAAGCTCAACATCATCAGAGATTCATTTAGATTTAACGATATGGTATGAATACTGGATATGGCCTGCAAAAATGTTCAAAACTAGATCTTGGGAATCTCAAATCCACTTAACACGGTGTAATAACTAAGTAGGGTTGTAAACCATCCCCTTATTACCTATAATAGTCCTATAATTCTAAAAGGGGCCTTCCTGCATGAATATGCATTGGGATTTTGTGAATTGTTTCCAGTATGGGGAATGAAAACCCCACATGCTTCTTATCTGTCAGCTTGGTCACTCTGAAAAATGTCCATGACCTCATTCATCATTTTGAATCATGAATTGGTGGTAGGTAGAAACTTATCCACATAGCTCAAAAAATATTAGATTTTTCTTTGTAGTCACACAGGATTTTGTTTAGTTCCCCCACTGGTTTTCGTCCCCTTTTCTAAAGTTGGCCAAAATATACCAGGATCACTACACTTTACCATATTAAGGAACCCCATTAGAAATTTTCATGTTGTTTATTTCCCTTTAATCTCTATGAAAGTACTCATCCATTCTTTATATGGATTTCCTCCTTCAGGCATGGATCTATCTTTTTAATATCATGAGCTATCTTAAACAGCTCATGTGTTAGAGTTGGAATTTTTTCAGTATTATCCAACCTCACCCTTAGATGGATGAACTCATCATATATATCTACAAGGATCATATCACCAAATATATTTTTTACATCCCACAAGATGATTACAAATTCTCCATAAATCATGCGGATATAGTTCATCTGTAGACTCCATTGACTTAACATATAAAGGATGAATTTGGTGTTCTTGAATACATAAGTTTTCCCTGACCAGATGACCTTATAGATTTAAACATCTGGAAGATTTTTTTTAAATTATGTACAAGTCTTACTCAACCAGTATGCCCCAATCAATTGTGGTCTAACACCCCCTACCTAGTATAATTCTTAGTCTACCTTCAAACCCTGTGACTGGTCTATCTGGTAGTCACGAAAGATAGATCAATATTAGTTTGGCTTCAATTCATGCATATGTGGCATAAGAACCATACAACATTGTCTATGATTAATATTTATTTTGTGGAAAATGTACCAACATTGATATATGCACCCATTCTTGAAATTTTGGTATTAGTGATGTTTTTGTAGTCTTGAAACTAGGAAAGAGGAGTGTAAGTATTTGAATTAAGTATGAGGACCTCCTTCACATGGTTGTGGCCATAAAGTAACAGATATTTAATCTTAGGGTATTAAAGATGATACCTCTTTATAGGAACAACCAAATCAGGTTGGGATGTATCGTGAGATTCATAGTAGTTATGTCATAAATCTTTTACCATTTCATCAAAGGGATTATTAGCTTTTCCATTAAAAACACGGATCTTCTTAGTGGACATTGAACATATAAAGAAGAATCATGTTTTTTGTTATATAAGTCTTCATTTCTCAAAAGGCAATAAATGATAGAAATTTGGAAATGAACTGATCTCGCATAGAGTACCAATGCAAGTGACCTCACATAGGTCCCTCACCAAAGAGGTAATGCACAAGAAGCTCACATAAATGTTTGTATCTCAATTGCAGGTGCATACCTTGCCTATGTGAATGAATCATTAGTATAATGTATGAATAGAATACTAGTGTGGTGAGACTGGAAATTCTGAGGTGTGAGAACCATCCGTTCAAATATTGTCCCTATTTATAAATGAGGAATCCCCTCCACACGACCTACGTAAACTCCCTACCTACATAGATGACCTAGGAAGATCACCTACAAGGATGTCCTATGATGATGACCTATGTGGATGACATCTATGATCCATCCACACTTTTCATGTAACGCCCCGACCCCAGTTACCCAGAGTCGGTGCATTATTACATAACATTGGCATGATCACAATAAAGATCAAATCTCGAAAGACCGATTGGTTTAGTAGCCTTGGAAACACTAGATATATTCATAAGTCTTACATTACATCATAAAATGAAAAACTACTACAACAACATAATGTCTCCATAATCCACACTCATATCCCCACATAATATCCCTGCAGGTCATTCATAACTTACTTCTTCACTTCCTGGGAAAAATAAAACATAGAAAAGGGGTGAGCTCAAATGCCCAGTAAGGATAACAATATAGCGGAAACTTTCATAAATAAGAATAAACTTTTAAGGCAATGTATAACTAAAACAAAAGCCTTTCAAACATGAACATTCAACATGGTATGGCATAAATAAAATGAAATAATGCCATTTACTTACTCACATGGATATTCTACTAATATTTTGTCAAGGCCCTGTGCCAAGACACTAGTTTGTCTCATGAGACCTACCGATGCATCGAGGAGCTATAGCGGGCTCCACCCGTCACTTATTAAGTCCAATGCATTCCCATATGAAAAGGTTTAAACATAACATAAACATTCGTATTAAAACTAGCATACGAAATGTCAATACTTTCACAATAAACTATGAATGGTATAAAAATAGCACATCCACAGTCAAACATATCACAAAACCTTCAATACAATATAGATCTTTTGTATCATAATAAATCAACTTCAAATAATCTTAAAATCCATCAAAGGATGTTGACATAGATGAAATCAAAATTCTTTTTAAAGAAATATCTCCTTTTATTTTGAAATCATTTAAGATCCATATAAAATAAAACATTTTCTTTGAAAATATTCTTATAAGCTTGTAAGGAAATCTTTGAAGATTTTATAACGGCGTAAAATAACCGCACCCGCCGTATAAGTTAAAAAAAACATTCTTACCTCAATTCTGTCGAAAAGGTTAAAAAGAACATTGTTTTGAAAACGACGGAAAGATTCCTTTATAAACCTCTTATAAAAAGTCAAACAAGGGTATAAATGACTTTAACCCATATTCTTGTAAATAGTAAAAATGTTTTGAAATACATTTCGAAGAAACATGGATGTGGATGATAACGAGATCCCAGTAGATTATTACGTATAAACAACCTCGGATAAAGAAGAGATTGTGAAATAACCCTTACCTTGTACTTTTCCTTTGTTGGGGTAGGTTAACCTCCTGTATAATGGTGAAATAATTGTTATTAAATTATACAAGAATCATATACATTAATATGATATCATATATGATCTTTTAATATTGATTTGATAATAATATCTTAGTATTATCGTTGTTTCGGGTGTTAACTTACTTGTTTTCTTTCATATGTTTTGTTACGTAAGACATGTTTGTAAAGGATAGGTTGTATATTATTCATATCCAGAATTATATCAAGTCCTTAAACATCATTTTTAAATCATAAAATGATAATTATACTTTAATGGTTACGATGGAGAATGAATCTCATCGCGTTCGTGGAGACGGTAGTCCGTACGTACGCACGAGCGACAATATCATTCTTTTGATATTAAAATAATATATAAATGGATGGTATATAATATATAAAGAATCATTAATATGTTATATTTATTATTTACATGAGTTACACATCATTATTATACCCATCCAAATAATAATATATTGAATAACAATTACACCACGACGTGGAGACGGTAAGCCGTACGTACGCACGTATGGTGACATGTTATTCAAAGGGTGGATAGAATACTGAATATGGTTGTACCATATTTATAATAACATCACAGTATATAAATGATACTGGAGTCATTATTTTAGAATGGTAACAACAAAGGAAGAAGAAGTGGAAGAAGAAATGAACTTGGAAAAGGGGTGGTGAAAACATTACCTCTTCTTCGGGTTCTTCCTTTTGATTTGATCAAAAGGGCTCCATAGGTTGGCTTTCTGATCAAACTAAGGCCCCTAGGTTGTAGTGAGGGATGTTGGGAGAGTATTCGGACAGAGTTTGGCCGAACCAAAAGGCTTTAGAGGTGTGAAGAAATGAGAAGGAGGAGTGCCCTTTTATAAGAGGGGTGAGGGGCACCTTTGGAAAAGCTAGAAATATTAATTTATAATAAATTCATATTCGGTTTCTAATGGCTCCAAAGTTGACTATTCAAAGGTTAAGGTGGGTATAGGTTGAAAACCACTCAACCAAAAGAATTTAGACAGGTTTGGGTACTTATATTAACCTTATCTTTAAGTATTAACTCTAAGTTAATTAGTTTCACTTTTACAATGTCTCTTTGTATTTTTATATAATATGGTTAATAAACTTACTATATACATCCAAGAGACCCCCAAGTGGTCCATTAATGAGGAACCTATCATAATATAAGTCTCTTGGCCGAACCTTAGATTTTTAGGAATTTAATATCAATTAATAATATAATATTTGTTTTAATAACTCTTTTATGTCAATTTTGACACTATTCAATAGTTGATTTTTGTGAAACTCATAACAGATTGATTACTTCGAACAAAGTCCATTAAATCAATCCTAATATATCATATTATCCTAGAAAATTAGTTTAATTCATTAAAAGTTTCATATTATATTTATTTGGGTATTTATAATATCAATTATTTTAATTCTTCACTATTTTAGTAATTACTGCATCATCATTGTGTCATAAATAAAATAAATTATTTAATGTCTAAAAATTATAAATAAAATATCATTATGTATGAAATCTTTTTATCTTTCTAATGAATATTTATAATCGAAAATACAACATGTATAACCCTATGTAAAAATTGTTCTTCTAAAAGATGTAAGCTTATGCCATTTTTATTTTTATTTTAACTTTATTAATATAAAGTGTCCCTACCACATACAAGTGGCTCCAAGGGGTCCCCAAATTGACCCAAGGATGATCATGGTCGGGTATGTGTCCACCAATAATGTTAGGACACGTTTTAGGGTAATTTTGTATTATTATAATATTATTTTTTTAACCCTTATTTACCGGATTTACCCTTAACCATGGTAAATAAAATTTTTACCACAGTTATTATTCAAAATGTCTAAAAATAAAAGTTACCTATTTACACAATTTGGACATCCTGATTCCAAATATGGAATCCATTTTTCTAAATTCAAAACACAGAAGTGGCAGAAATTATTTTAAAATTAATTCCCGCTGTCAAAACAAAAAGCGTGTTTTTAAGAGGTAATAACTATCAAAAGATTGACACTTGTTTATGTTCGGTTTAATTGTAAAATTATGTCCAATGACCAACATTATATTAAATGGTAAAAATATATTCTAAATATACTTTAAAAAAACTCAAATCCACAATTTATCACTATTAATTATTTTGATTAAAAAAGTTGTTTTTAATTAAAATTTAGTAATTTTCACTATTCATCAAAATATAAAAGTTATCCGAAAAGTACCAAAATTTCACCTTAGGCTAAATTCGATATTACGAATCCAAAAATGAAGTCCATTTTAAAATATAAAATATATATAATTTCAAAATTTAGGTATTACTATTCATAACGGCTAGTTTGATTGGTTGTGGCGTGTGTTAAAACTCAAGGTTGCGTACAACACACGCTACTATTTTATTCAAAGGAAAGCGTACCATGGAAGCTTGGGATGTTTCATTTTAAATTTTTTTGATGTCCCAATTTATTCAGATAGTTTAAAATATTTTATTTAAAAAGGTTTCACTATTAAAGTTGATAAAAGTGCAATACTGAAAATGAATCTGTTCTTGCATTATGACTAAGAAACTCATAATAGGGATTCTAAAATTATAAGGATTATATAAAGTTCAAAATGTTGTTAATACTATTCATGACCTCTTTTAATGGCTTTTTTTTTGTGTACGTCATGGTGTGATTGAACTCGGTGTTGCGTGTAGTGCAAGTTATTGAATTATTTTTAAGAAATAACACACTATGAAATCCTGGGGTGTTACATTTCATCCCTTTACCATCTGATTAGATCTTATACATTTGATCATATATAATCATAATGGGGATGAGGGGGGGGGGGATTTTTTGATCCTCCATTTCTTCACATGAATGAAAATGTGTGAATGTAAAGTATCTTAATGGAAAGAGAATAATATAAATGAATAAGTCCAAGGCTCAAAAAATCCCCCAAAGAACCCTCAAACAAGTACACCTAATTAGTGTCGATGGGAAGGTTACCAACATATCATTTTGCATGACCGACCTATGCACTAGACTATGTGTTACACATGCATGATACACCTACATGAGAAATCACCTTCACCCATGGTCCCATGATTTCCAATAAATAGGACCCTTTGGTCTTTACTTGTATGGATAATAATTTGGCAAAGAACTCCTAACACTATGGTCGCCCTAGTCCTTCAACCAGACCCTCCAAAAACATCCAGGTAGCCCTCCAAAACCTAAAGAAAATGGAATTAATTAGGGATAAAATTACCAAATTCCTCACATGGTTTAAAAAACATAAAACCTATGTGATATACCATATCCCCCATGGTTGAAAAACACTACCATGAGGTCCCTTCCCATAACCAGGGGCCTATGCGAGACACTTCTGGGATAACCTTTAGAGACCCTTGAAGGCCTTAGCTATGCATCGCCCACGTGTTGTTTCCCAGGTGGTCTGTCACCCAAGGGACCATAAGCTCATACAGGACTTCCCATGTGAATCATACTCAAGACGTGTAGAACTTCCTACATGAGACCCACTTGGTTCTCCCAAACCTCTACCCTGCATGATCCTCAGATCATTCCCTCATCTATTCCACCAATATATGTCCTCTCCTTCATTGGATTAATTTCCTAAAAGCGACCAATTGGAAACATACTCCAAAGATTTTTTACTTAAAAAACCATGGTAAGGGGTACACCATCGTGTCTCGCATTTGTATATGCATTCCTATGGTCCAAGATTTCTAACACCTGTATTACCATATGATTAGGATCCTAGGGTTGCATGTGGATGTGAAATTATATGGTCACAAGACCCCAACCTTGGGGATGGTGTTAGGGAGTTACCAAAATCGGTAACTAGTGTTTGAATCATGTTCTTCCCTAGTCATCTCTATGACTTGGAGCTTCCGATTCCAGGTAGAGAGGGGGAGGATCATTCTTGAATTTCTTTTTTTTTGGGAAATGAAATCCATCCTTTCTTATTTTGAACCAATTTCATGGAATCCCTCAAGGAGTAACCTCATATCCTTTCTTGAAGGAGGATTCACTCTTTCTCCTCTTCTCCCCATGGTTTGTATTCATATGGGTTGACCTATCTTACTATATAGGATACGAAAACAGAGAGGGAATAGACACATCCAATACCCTTTTCCCTCTCTTGTAACCCCATCCCCTTCAATCAATGGAGGATGCTAAGTGTGGTTTTCTAGATAATTTTCTTCATCTTTTTTTTCACATTCAATCATCAATCATCATGATTCATGGGATTAAAGGATATCCATGATCACGTAATCCACACAATCATATGCATGTTTCGACAAAGGATCTTCTTCCAAATCTTCCACTTTCCTTGCTTTAGAGTTCCTCTATAGGCATGGGTCCTCAATATCATGTATCAATTCTCAGGGGAATGTGGATTTTTTTGATCATCTGAATCTGTTGATTCCTCTTGTTTCTAAGACTAAGAATGACTCGTGTGGGCTTAGAGGTCGGTAGTAATCATGAAATCCATATGATCCCTAACCCTAAAGAAACCTTAGTGTGTGGGCCACGAACAATATATCTATGATAACTTTTATTCCTACTATAATCAAGATATGTAGGACTCCCACCTAAGGCTTGATATCAACATGCCTCGTATTTGTTATAACCCCCAATGAACTCTCAATGGAATCCTCTTCAGGAGTAAGCCCCAATAAAACCCCCATTCACTAGGGCATCCGACTCAAGAATATGTCCCAACCATATCACTATACTCATAAACAGGACTCCTCATTAGGTTTAAGCCTCAAACAAACCCCTAAATCACCATGAGTCGAGACATACCTCATAGACCATTTAACAATGCATCATTTTCAAAAATTATCCCCTATTTAATCCTCTCAAAGGACTGTAATCCCTTGTGAACCAAAGCTTTATAGGGCCTCTCATAGGCTAGGGTCCTCATAACTAAACTACATGGTATTTAATTACAATATGAAGTGGATATGTTAGAGACTCCTCTAGGTCCCAACCCAACAATCCTAAACCAACTCTTTTCTTAATGGGGAATATTCTCAGTAGGGTTTCATTCAAACTAGGATAAAATATCCCTTCTAGGTTCCCTAGGATACATCATCACAAGTCCCTCACCATGCTTTTACTATGAAACCTTTTTCCTTTATTTCATTACCACATGATGCTAAATTACACAGTTTGGTACTTATCACATAAAACAAAATGTTATGATGTTCCCCATTAAGTGGAACTGAAATAAATGGGATATGATTCCTTTCAAGATAATACATAAGAAGCTTATTTAGTGGGTCTGATCCCAATATCAAAACAACTCTCATCTCCCGAGATGAATACACACTTCAGAGTGCCCCACTGTGTGGCTGAAAACAATCATATTTGTAATAATGAAAAAATAATCAATAATTACTAAATAATATGATACCGTTTATGGAGAACCTTAAATACATACAAGTATCTCTATTTATAAAGAACCTCAAAAAAACATATGATTATAAATTCTATGCATGGTAATAATTGATTGTTAACTCAAGGGTGACCCGCATCATACAATAGATATAATGAAGGATTCAAGAAAATATCTTAAATCTATAAGAGAGTCCCACTGTAGGAAATAATTCCCCCACGAAGGGTATGATGATCCCAACCTCTCATAATATCAACCAATGTGAGTTCTTAAGCATAATTTGATAAACATCCATTTAAGTGTCTGACATTGAAAAGTTTTTCCCTAGAGGATATAAAACCATTGGGTGTTTTTTGGTTCCATGAAAAAACACATTGAAAACCATTCAGAATAAGTTCAACTGAAGAAAACGATTGTACAAAACTCCACTCCCTGCAATAAACCATCAATCATCAGGCGATGTGTCTTCATCGGAAATGATTACCTTGAGTTGTGAAATATTGGGACTTTGCTAAAATGACTACTAAAGAATATGTACATTCCCCTAGCTAATTATCCACATCAGCCTCTAGGTATAATGTATGTTTCCTTCCAATATGCTTGATATCACTCAAGAGTCATTTATTCCCAAACAATTACCTCAACACCACCCATTAACCCAGTTTCATTCCAAAACATAGCATCTAGATACCCTACAAAACAAGAAACCATATTTCCTCGCATCACACTAACCATGCCCTCGCATCTAGTCTAGATGATAAAAGAACTAGATTCAAGGCATCCTCAACCCAAAAAAAACTAGGTAACTCACAAACCATTTCCAACCTATCTATGTTCATCTTCCCATTAAGGGAACCTCATTCCTGGAATCACAATACCTCATCAAAACCATCTCTCATGATTTAACTATTCTCAAGTAATCTCCATGCATAATATTCATTCCTCTATACATGTCTTATGAATCATCTCCGACCCATAGTGTTTCACTATGCCTCACCAAACATGGAACTACCCACCTAGTATCTCTACCGACCACAACAATGAATAAGGACCAAGGGAAGACAGATCTAGAAATATGACCAAACCCACATTTTCAAAATATAACTTAAAAAAGTCACTAACGCTTATGTTATTAACTCATGAAACTATGGTATTTA
Source organism: Viscum album (assembly GCA_963277665.1). Taxonomy (NCBI): domain Eukaryota; kingdom Viridiplantae; phylum Streptophyta; class Magnoliopsida; order Santalales; family Viscaceae; genus Viscum; species Viscum album. Next base: position 584,725,598 of record OY728125.1, read on the forward strand.
ACAATCCCAAGTTAAATCTTCGATATCTCCACCCATATAATGATCTCATTAAGAAAAATAATCTATCCATATATCATCGTTATAAAATTATCAAAGGACTATGTCAACCCCACTTGTGGCTACCATTAAAAACAAGAGGTGAATCAACAAACATTGAGTTCCATATAAAAAAACAAGGCATTCCCACCTACACTAGGTCCGTAACTCATATCAACGTATGGTCAAAAAACAAAACAAGCATCCCACAATAGAGCACAATATGAATCAACAAGGTCTCTCAAGGTATGCTCAATCCTTATCTTCAAAACCCAAACTAAAATCCTAATCCTTTGACTTACTCTCGAACATGATCACTCTCAATGGTCCAATAACCTATACAAGGGTCATGATAAAAAATCCAAAATAAAACATCGGTGCTCCTTTGAGCCCTATCGCTCTCATAGAGAATGGATATTCTCTTCAAAATACAATATTCTAATGCTTTATTCGATAAGGGTACATTCACAATATATGAGGTAAAAAACATTATGTGTAACTTGATAACATGTTATTTAACCAATACCATAATTTAATTTATACCATTCTCATTAATTAAACAAATTTCAAGTATTTATAATTTCTAGACCTATCACCCTGGTTCCATTATACTCTTTTACAAAAATAATTTATGTAAAAAAATCCTCTTTAGACTGTGATTTACAACCCATTTAACTACCACCTGTATAAATTTAAAACCAAGAAGCGACATACCAGATTTCACAATGATTCACATTTTAATCCTTTCATTACCAATTAAGATTCCATATTACCCATTAATCATTTATTTAAGCATTACAATCCCTATTTTTTCTATACACGATTACATTAAAATGTTATAGCGTAAAATACATTATAATTTTATTTCTGTAACATTTTGTAACCAAACCATCAATTTAAAGATCCATTTATATCTTCTGAAAATTTACATGGGGATAATTAAGGAGTCGGACAAGTAGAGTTCCACTTTAGGGTTTTATATAAGAGACACCAAATTAATGACAATGTAAAAATTAAATAACCAACCCCTATAAGTAATCAAATATCTATAGGTAAATGTAAATACGTAGAGATATAACCCATAACAATAAATAAACATTATAAAATGAAACTATTTTGAAACTAACAATCACAAGAATAAAATGGATGAAATATAAGTCCTATATGCTTATCTTGATAAATGATTTTTATATGAGGCTATGATATTAAAATATCATAAATGAATAACCTCCTGACCAGGTTCACCAATCGAGGTGGAAATAAATCAAACATAAAAGTTAAAATGTTAAAAAATGATTCTTAACCAAAAATGATGGATCCCCTTTTATATGTCGGTAAGAAACTTCCACAAATGATCTCATTACCAAGCCCTGACAACAACCTAGTCTCTTATCTTCCATACCCAAATAGTAATACAAAATAAAAATAAAATTTGGATATAATTTTTTAACACCTTGACCTGAGATAAAGTAAATTGGTGCCTTGATTCAGTGCACTATAAGACCTCAAGTGCACCACCCCATACACTAGAGAATGATGAGAAGTAATTAGGGTACTGATATGGTAAAATGGGGAGACTATACCCTCTAGTCAGAGTTTCATGCAATGTAAATAAGATAAGTAACATAAAAATCAAATCCAAAATAAATAAATAGGTACTAGACATAGAGAGTCAAAACACATGTGATACCTTAATTATTATTCATGAAGAACATCTTAGGTAGTACCTAACAATCAATATTTACAACATCCAAAAAATAAAATGAATGGAACAAGACCCAAGAAGACAAAACTGTAAAACTATTATATTTTTATGAGATAAATTCCTTTTAATTAATTTTTTGTCTTTTGTTATAAGATACACAAATATTATATTGAACAAAATGTAACACCATCCAATATTGTGGTATATGCAACACTATGCATGTCTTGAGTTACACACAATTTCATGTTCTTTATCTTTATTTCATTTCACGGAATATCGATTTTTGGAGAAAAAATAAATATTATTATTATACCTTATAACCTAGTCATTATAATGGAGAGTATGAAAAAATTAATTATAAAATATTATTTACACATGTATATATAAATAATTATTTGGTGATTAATTAATTATAAATGAAAATAGAACCATTTTTAAATAGAAAGAAATATTTTACAAAAAAACTATTTGAATAGAAATAAGCGAGTTTTTGAATTAATAAAATCACTATTTTTTGATTTTATTAAGGAAATATAAATGTATTATTTGTAATATAATGTTTAAAATTCATCTTATATGTTTTCTATACATGATATGAGAACAAATTCATTTTTTTTTGAAAAAGAAGTATTTTTCCAAAAATGATGTTTTACCGCCTTTTGATAGCACACCAAATTTAAATCTAATTTTCACACTTATTTATATTATATTTTACAAAATAAACTTTTTATTTGAAATCGAGATATAAAAATTTGATTTGGATCATTTTTGATATTTTTTTGTAATGTTTATGTTTTGATGTATAGTAAAATTATACTAAATTTTAATTAAAAACAAATTTTTTAATTGTAATAATTTATATGGTTAAATTATATTACTTAATTAATATAAATTTTAATTAGACCATTTTATCATTAAACATAATTTTGGTCATTGAAATTAATTTTACAATGAATTTATATGTAAAAACATTTCAATAATTTGAAATGTTTTAACTTTTAAAACATTTTTTTCATTTTAAAATTGGGATAAATTTTAAATTAATTACTAAAAATTATAGGTTTTTAAATATAAAAATGGATTCCAAATTTTGAATCCATGGGTCCAAAATATTTAAATATCTTTCTTCAATTTTTGAGCATTATGAATTGTAATTGCAATAATTTTTATTAATACAATAAAACGGTAAATTGGGTAATTAATGGAAAAAAATATAATAAAATTATCCTAACAATTTTCCTAACACAACTGGATGATTTATATTCAACCTAAATCAACATTGGGTTGAAATAGTTCCCTTTGGAATCAAATTTTATTAGATTAAGACATTTAATATTTTTTATTTAATGAAATGTTAAATATTTCATACTCAAATTTTTATAAATTTGTCATTTTTAAAATAATGTTATACAAAAGAAAAATTAGACAGTAAATAATAACATGAAAAATAATATGTTTTTAATTATCATGTTATTTTATTTTTAATATTTATAAAATAAATAATTACATTAAAGGATAATACATTTGTTGGTGAAAAAATTATTTAATTGATGAAAAATCAATAAAATAATTTTTATTAAAACGATAATAACCATTAAAAGAAAAAACACTTGAAAAAATATTATTGGTTATGTATATATCGACCATAATCATCCAAGTGGGTAATTATTGACCATTTTGATCTATACAATTAATATTATGACAATTATAATATTTTATTTAATGTGATGTTAAAGTTATTGCATTCATGTTTTCATAAATATAATATTTTTACTATAGGATCATCCAGTATATATATATTATACTATTAGTATTCCTAAAAAATATAAAGTATTTATATTCTTCATTTTATTATATTTTTAACTTTCACCCAATAAATAATTATATTAAATAATTACATAAAATTGATTTAGTAAAACTATTTTTAATGGAAATATCATATTAATGTTTTGAAAATTATTAAAATAAATATAATTTGGGATGATTGATATATCATAAAAAAATTATAGATGACCATGACCCTTTAGTGATATAATAAAATATTTGGTTCAAGTTTAATATCTTATCATGATATTTTTAAAAATCCAAAAAATGAGTAGTCTCAAAATTGACACCATTGATATTTTGTAAAAATAATGTATTATGAAATTATGATGTTAATGTTGTCAGATTCATGTTTTAATAAATATAATATTTTTACTATAGGATCTTCTAGTGTATATATTATATTATTAGTGTTCTTATGAAATCAAAAGTAATTACATTATTCATTGTATTTTATTTTTAATTTTCATCTGATATATAAGTATATTGAATAATTACACAAAATTGATGTAGTTAAACTTTTCTTAATAGAAATATCAATTTAAGGTTATTAAAAATATTAAAATAAATATAATTTGTGATGATAAATATATCCAAAAACATTTCAAGATGACCTTGAACCTATAGTGATATAATAAAATATTTGGTTCAATGTTAACATCTTATATTGTTAATTTTATAAATCCATGAAATGAGAAGTTTCAAAATTGACAGTATTGATATTTTTTTTAAAATATTGTTTTATTAAATTATTTACAAATCCTAATTTTTTGAAAAAAATTATAATAATTATTATATGGTTTAAAATGTTCTAAATTATTTATTTATATTCTAATTTACATCATTTAAGTAAATATTTTACCCTTTTAATATTTAAATATTTTTTACAATAGTTAAATATTAAGTAGAATCACTAAGTATTAATTAAATGGATAATGGTTAAATTGATTTAAAAACTTGTCTAAAAGTTTCTGGTTGATGATATTACTACCTTATATCATATCATTTTATAAAAAAAGTCATTTTTATTGTTTTATAAAGGGTTTTTATTTTATAATAAATTATAATTCTGGAGATTCAAAAGGTTCCCCTATCCTAAATTAAAAAGGGATCCTCCTACCTCATTTATTCACTTCACTATGAGCCTTTTAGATTTTCCACACCCCACCCATTCCCCTTATCATATTCCGTAGTCACATTCATGAGGTGTTAGTCTTCTCAAAAGACCAACTCTAGAGCCTTTAAGAAGAGAAATATAGGGATCTCGCCAAAGAAGAGGAGTTTATAATACATAGAAAGGAACCTAGACCAACAGTAAGGGATAATTTCCCAATCTCATTATTATATGCAATTGTATATAAATAAGTATTTACTAGGTTTTATTTATCATACTTGTCCATGTTTCTTAATTATGTATTCCAAAATATTCCTTTTATTCCTCTCAAATTGTTCAAATAAAATTTTACCCATTGAATGTTTTATATTAAATGGTATGAAAGAAATATTTTTTTTGTATAAGGAAAATTTTGAAATTTTCAGGAATATTTTCATGCTAAATTTTTTAACTTATACGACATGAATGGATTTTTACATTTTCATAATGACTTATTTCCATGAATCATACATTATATGGTTTCATGTTTATCCTTTATAAAATTCATTTCATTTAAAATTTTATAGTATTTAAAAAAAAGAAAACATTTTCAAAGAAGAAATTATTTTTCCCTCAATATTTAATTTTTAGTTTTCTATTAAAATTATTTTCCATCTAATATGTAAATAGTTAATATGGTTTTGTTTCAAGTACAATAAGTCTATTATGGTTTGATTATGCTTATGCTATTTTTGAAATCCATTTCATTTACATGGATTATGTTATATGGATTTATATTTTAGGAAACCCATTTTATTCCTTAGGTTATGTTGTGATGAATGATATATGTTTTTTGTTGAATACATATGAATTATTATATTATGAGATGGTACAGACCAATATCTTCTTCCAATGGATTAGGTAAATATGGATAACTCTGAGGTATATATGATATGTGTGAACTTGATTTCATGTTTACAATTATATGTGTGGACTTGGATTTAATGTCCATAATTTTATGTGTAGCCCTGGTTTTTCATGTCCATATGTTTACTCAAGGGCCTCAATTCATGTCCGAAATTTAATAAGTGAACCTGTTACTATTTATACATGTTAAAAAAGTTACAATTTTATGTGTATTTCAAAATTTCATGTCTTATGTTAATGTTGTGATCTCATAGATTATGTTCTTTGATTCCATTATGATTCATGTCTTATGAACATTCAAAAATTTATTCCATGATTTTTGATATGTAGGGTATGATATTTTATTTTCATGATCATGTACTCATACCCTAATTCTCATGATATTCGTACATATTTATTTTTTAAACCCTTATTGAGCATCTGAGCTCGCCTCTTTATATATTTTCTGTTCCCCAGGTTATAAAGAATGGTTTTATGTATGTGTACTAAAGGGGAAGATATTTATAGGATATGTTGAAGATCTTTCAACAAATTATATGAATGTATTCCATGTTTACAATGAAACAAAACTAATATAGTCTTTGGGAATCTATTTTTGAATGTATTTCGTATTCCACAAAATTTATACAATTTCCATGTACTTAAAGCTTGTGTGACTATAGTTGGTATCAGAGAAAAGGATTAGTCAACCTTTCGGAGGTTGGGTTTGGCGGAAGATGGTGCCCCCATGCATTATGTTTTGTTGTGGGTGATAGTTTGTTTAATTCATTTTCTTTGGTGGTTGATCTGTTCAATACCTGCTCAGTAGAGGGTTTGATGGTGTTTTCTAGTTTGGTATTACTCTCTTTTGGCTGTGGAGGAATCTGTTGGTGGTTCACGATGGTGTTGTTTATGGTTAAGGTTCTATTCATTTCATGTTTTGATGAAGTGTGTATGATACATCATGGTGTTTTTTCTATTTCCGGATTGCGACGATATGTTTTTGTTGTTGTTTTAAGGGTTTTATAGTGTACTATGCTGTTTTTTGGAGACCAATTTAATGCTGGGATGGTGATGATTGTGGCAGCATTAGATGGCATCAATGGTGGGTGTTATTGGATGGAAATGAAATTTTTGATGTTGTTCTAGGAGAATGTTTTTCGGTTTCGATCCAAAATTTCCTACTTTTTCAAATCTATGGATCCTAGATTTCCCTAATATTTTCAAGATAGAGCTACACAGTTGTCTTCAAGGATCTTTTGGATGTGATTTTGAGCAAACACCTATGGGAGGTAGAAGGTGATGAAATTTTGATCATCGATAATGAGGATGAGTAAAGCTCTAACGATGATGATGAAAGAAGGGATACCATGATGCCGATTGGCTCATAGTTTGATATGATGATTTTGTCCCCTTTTGAATTTTAATAAATTTAAATATTTGTGCAGTTTTTTGAAATTTGAAATTTCATGTGGGAGAGGTCTTCCATTGGGTGGGATACTTGGTTGGTTGGTTTTGTAACCCCTTGGAGTTTTTTTGGTTCACAATTACCATAAAGTGTCATTAGAAAATATAAATATTGATTATGGGTAAGGATATGTCTTGGGATGTCTCTGAGGATAAGTTAGATTAAAAGGTTACAATACTTGAATTTTGGTAATGATCATGGTTAATATAGGACTAAAACTAATATGTTATATATTAAAAGTTATTCCCCTTGATTATGTAGTTTTCCTAGTATGATTTTGGCCACCCACACAATTATTTTTGGGTTTTGGAAAATGGATGGAACCCAATGGAACCACGTTAATTATGTATGTGATAGGTAATGTAATGATTTTATTCCCGAGAAAACAAATATTATTGGAGCTGGAATATAGAATCTTGATTCCATAAATCCTTCTAGGAATAAATATGAAAAGAGGGAACACCATTCTCTTGAATCCTTCTTAAAGAGACATCCACCTTCTTTTAGTGAAACGACCGATCCCCTTGTTTCTATGAAATGGATCTGTACCGCTGAGAATATATTTTTCATTCTCTGTTGTTCAGAACAAGAAAAAGGTAAGTTGGGCACTTATCGGTCAGAAGGTAAATAAAATCTATGGTGGAACATTACCATGAATATGAGAAAACAAGATAAAATTGACTCATTATATTGGAATGAGTTCAATGACTTATTTTTCAGTATGTACCTTCCTCATATTCTTCTTATAAAAATTGAGATTGAAGTTACCATCTATCTCAAGGTAATGATAATAAAAGAAAGATAGAGTTAAAAGGAAACACTAAAAACATTAGAGAAAAGAATATTTTATTTTATTTATGTTCAGTGTGAAGAAGGACACATGGGGAAAATTGCATTAATGGGACTGATAAATGTTTTAAGTGTGGGAAATAATGACATCCGACATTTTATTACTGAAATAATGTGAATAAATATAAATCTAAAAATAAATTTCCTTCCAAAAGATAGTGTTTCAAGTGTACAAAAAATGGGAATTATACTAACCAATGCCCAAATTCCAGGGTAACTTATGATGATCGATGTCAGCAATATCTTAAAAAAATGAAAATGGAAAGTCCCATGTGTTCACTATTGGAGATATAGTGTATGATAATAAATTTGTGGAACAATTTAGTGTTTATGTATTACAATTCAAGAACAATGTTTTGGAAGCACATTTATGGTATGATGGAACAATGAAACATCTATGTATTGGTCTTATATAGTTTTTTCATATGGATTTAACATAATATACTAAATGGTACAGATAAACATGAACCATGAATGATTTAATAAGCCTCAAACCACTAATGAGTTTGGAATCCATCATGTCTAGACTTGAGGAAAACATTCCAAGAAGCTTCTGTGTGTAAGCCACATCCACCATTGCCGCTGCTTTGTGGCACCTGGACCACTTCTATGCATAAGCCGCATCCACCATTTCCACTTCTTAGTGGCATATGGGAAGCTTCTATGCTTGAACCTCATCCACCAGTATAGCTCCTTAGAAGAACCCGAGAAACATCCATACAAAATCCCCTTTGACCATTGCCACTCCTTAGTGGAACCCAGAAGGCTTCCGTGCATAAGCCCCATCCACCATTTCTGCTTCATAACAACACTCGGGATGTATCCATGCATAATTATCATCTATCATTTCTACTTTTTAGAGGAACCTGGGCTGATTCCTGGTGGAATCCCCATTCTCCACTCCACTCAGATGGACCTTTCGTGACATGTTTGTCAGGTCTTTGTTGCCTCTTGTTTCTCACAACGAGCATGATTCGCGTGGGCATAGAGTAAGAATCGACCATGACACCCCCTTTGGGCCGCCTAAGTGTGTAATCCCCATGCCTACTGTTACAAAATATGGGGACTTTGTTCATTCCCTTTCCAAGAAGGTATGTAGAAATCCACCCTAAGGTTCTTCCCCATCACCCATTGGTCACGAATACTTCATGTCGGTTCACCCTCCTCCCGCATGACATTAAACTGTATTCCATATCCTCCCCCATGATGTTAACCTGTATGATTTCGAACAATGTGGGTTTTCTCCCTGTATACTATACAAGATACATATGAAGCCTCCAAAAGGTTCAACCACAAACACTCATAAACTTATTCAAACTATGTGGGTTTGATCCCTGTCTCCAAGATTGGGTACGTAGGAATCCTTCTTAAGGTTCAACAAAAAACACTCGTAAACATATTCGAACTATGTGTGTTTGATCCATGTATTCTATATGAGGTACGATAAATCCTCTCGAAGGTTCAACCCCAAAAAAATTTAAACGTATTCTAACTATGTGGGTTTGATCCTTGTCTCCTTGACATGGTATGTAGGAAGCCTCCCTGAGGTTCAACGCCAAACACTGGTAAACCCATTCGATGTACGTGGGTTTTGATCCTTGCCTCATAAGAAGGGTACATAGGAATCCTCCCTGACGTCCAACCCCAGGAACTAGAAATCTTTAGTGTCCCCTTTGCTAGGACCCACATCCTTGGTCTTTCCTTTAGTGGTGTCAGACCGGTTCTTAGGCTACTAACCACACATAAGACCCATCATGTTGTCAAGCCATTGTCCTTTGTGTACACCCCGAATCCCTACCCCATCCTGAACTACTTGGACTTTGATTCCCTTCAATAGGTATATTTAGAAATAATTCCTAAGGTTAAATCCCCTCACCCATGTCCCATCCTGGTCTCTCCCTTAAGTCTTTGTGTTCTGGGAAGGTCATGTGCCACCCCAGAGGTCAAACTTCCTCTAGGTCCCATCCATGCCTCAATTATCACGGTCCTCCTGCTCAGGTGTCCCATCACCCCACTGAACTATGTAGAATTTTATTTCCCACCCAGGGATAGATAGTCATCCTCTATGAGGCTCAATCCTAACACTACCCCCATCTTCACATCATTTCCATCTAATTCACCATCCACTTCACTCAACCCTCCATCATCCTTCTAATTCTTACCCAGGCCGCCACATCCTGGGGAGATCATTCCATTCATCCCATCACTTCTACTTGAAAAAACCAGGTATCTAACCATGCATAATACCCACACAATCCATAACCATCCAAAAAAGAGTTTCCCTATTGCGATTGGCCTCTATAAATGTGTATGCCCTAACATGTCTCTGGGTTGTTGTCCTTAATGTAAATCTTGATTCATCACTCATTCGAAAAATGTGGGTTTTGATCCATATCCTCTATATAGGGTACGTAGAGGGTCTCCACAAGGATCAGTCCTAGCCAATGATAAACCATGGAGTTCCCCATTCTGGGGTTAAATCTCCCTAATCTGACCTCAGTGGTGTCTAGATCAGCATTCACAGTGTGACATCTTACCTTAATGGGACACACCATCCTGGGTCCACTCTCATCAGGCGTTCTGACCTATCCATCTGGTGTTCCCCATTCTGGGGTGCACTATCCTGGATCTGCCCTTAGTGGTATCCTGACCAACATTCACAGTGTGACATATTCCTTTTATAGGACACACCACCCTGGGTCCACTCTCATTGGGTGTTCTTTCCTATCCATTCTGTGTTCCCCATTCTTGGGTTCAATCTTTCTAATCTTCCATTAGTGGATTCTAAATCATTTTTCATAGTTTGATATCTTCCCTTAATGGGACACACAACCTTGTATACATCCTCATTGGGCTTTCTGATCCATCAATATGGTAAACCTTCTAGGTGCTCCCTCCTAGGGATGTACCAAACCGATCTGTCTCTATGGTATGTTCTGATCACTGTCATTATGTCTCTACAAGATGTTAAACTCACACCCTACCTCATGTCAAACATGAAATTTTTTAGGAAAAACTATGAAGAAATTAATTTGGAATAAACGTCTCTGCAAGATGTTAAACTCACGGAATACCTCATTTTAAACACAAGTTTCTAAGGAAATCCTATGAGACTCGACTCTTTCATAAGAAATCGCACGATCAATGTGAGATTCCTCAGGTTCTTTATCCTTGATAATCTCTTATATGATGATGTATACTTTTATTCCAATATCAATACATGCAGATATTTCCTAATGCACCTAATGTTACCATCTACTCTGATTGATGGTTTCTTCCATGTCATGACTCCTTGGAAAGTCCTGACAGAAGTAGCATAATTAACTAGTGTCCACAAAGATATGATACGTGGAAGAGTTTCATGAACAATGTCTTAAATTTATGAGGGAGACCCAGACTAGGTGACAAATACAGAGGTGGAATCCAAGGAAGGAGAGACTGAAATATGATCATCGTGTTTCTATCAATGAGGAAATTTCCCTAAATATGTGATGGATGTTTCCTTCGTGGAAAGAGGGAATGCGGGGCAATAACTGCATGTCCTCGACAGACGTATGCATGCCCTGGAGAAAGTGTCCAGAAAAATGGTTAAATTATATTGTTTAATGGTTTTAATGTATAAATAAACTATATTTTTATTAGTTAATATAATTTTTTTCATTGGAATTAATTTTCTAATGAATTTAAATGTAGAAACATTGCAATATTTTTAAATGTTTTAACTTATAAAATCAGTTTTTCATTCCAAAATCGTGATTTATTTTAAATTAATTTCTGAATCTTTTGTCTTTTGAATTTTTAAATAGAGATTCCATTTTTTTAATTAGTGGGCCAATAATATGTAAATATTTTTATTTTATTGATTTGGAATTATGAATTTTAACTTCAGTAATTTTTATTAATATGGTAAAAATATAAATTGGATAATTAAGGGAAAATATAATAATATAAAATTACCCAAAAACTTTTACAAATGTGATTGGATGACTTATTTTTGACATAAATTATCCTTGGTTATAAATGATACCATTTGGAATCCACTTGTATTAGATTAGGACATTAAATATATTTTATTTAAAGAAATGTTATATATCTATTACACAAATTTTAATAACTTTATCATTTTTAAAATAAGGTTATAGAACAGGTAAATTTGACTATAAATACTCATGTGAAATATAAAATGTTTTTATTTATCCTAGTAATTTATTTATAATTTTTAGGAAATGAAAAATTACTTAAAATGATTATACATTGTTGATGTAGAAATCATTTAATTTATGAACAATTAATAAAATAATTTTTATTAAAATGATAATAACCTTTAAAAGACCAAAACACTAGACAAAATCTAACTTTTTGAGTATATATCGACCATAGTCACCCAAGGTTCATGTTATTGATCTTTTTTGATCCATATAGAAAAGATCATGACACTTATAATATTTTATTTAAAGTGATGTTAATGTTTTCACATTCATGTTTTAATAAATTTTTATATTTTTATGTTAGGACATTCTAAGAGATATATTCTACTATATGTATTATTATGAAATATATAGGATTTATATTTTTCATAGTATTTTATTTTTATTTTTGAACAGAAAAATTATTATATTAAATAATTACACAAAACTGATTAGTAGTAATTATTTTCTTAATAGAAATATCAAACTAATATTATTAAATATATTAAAATAAAAATAATTTGGAATGACTCATTTATCAAACATACTTTATAGTTTACCTAGACCCCATAAGGATATAATAAAATATTTTTTTCGAGGTTCACAACTTATCATGATATTTTTAAAAATATAATAGATGAATACTGTCAAAATTGAAACTGTTGATATTTTTTCAACGTAATGTATTATTAAATTATTTAAAAAATAAAACAATTTTAAATATATAGAATAATTATGATATAATGTAAAATATTATTAATTATTTATTTATAGTCTAATTTACATAAAATAAGGGAATATTTCACCCATTTAATATTGGAATATTTGTTACCATAGTTAAAAATTAAATAGATTAACTAAGTATTAATTAAAATGATAAGTTTTAAATTGATAAAAAACATGTCTAAAATTTATTAGTTGACAATATTACAACCTTATCTCATCAAATCTTAGAAAAATAAGAAATTTGGGTTATTTTTAGATGGGTTTTATATTATTAGAAATTAATTTTTTTGGATATTCCAAATGTCCCCCTTCCCTCAATTATAAAAAAGCACCTCCTCCCTCATTTCTTTAATTCACTTTGATTCTTCAAGCTCATCCACACTTTTCCAATTTCTCTTCTCAACTTCGCTATTCATATTATAGAGGTACTAGTCCTCTCAAAATACCAAACACTGGTTCATTTAGATGAGATCTATAGAGATGATGCTGAAGAAGAGGATTTTCTCACACATAAGAAGGAACCCAGACCTAAGGTAAGGGATAATTTCACAATCTCATTTTATTTGAGATTGTTTACATGTTAGTATTTAATGGTTTATAATTATCATCCATGTTGATGTTTCCTAAAATATTTATTCCAAAATATTCTTTCTACTCTTCTACAATTGTTTGAAGTCAGTTTTACCCAATGTTAAATTTTTATTAAATGACATTAACATAATCTTCTATCATTTTCGATACGAGGTACATTTGGACCCTTATAGAAAAAGTATGAGAACATTTTTTTAACTTATACATCATTAATGGTTTTTAGTGTTTCTGTAAAACATTATTTTCATGAATCACCCCTTACATATTTTCAAGGTTGTCTTTAAGAAAGTATTTTCATTTAAAATTTCATAGTATTTTAAGAAAAGAAACATTTTTGTAGAAGAAAGGATATTTTCCTCAATAAATAATTTTAATTTTTCTATCAAATTTATTTTCCTTTATATGATGGAATTATTTAATAGGTTTATGTTTTAAGTATACTATCCCTATTATGGTATGATTATGTATATGTTATTTTTAAAATCCATTTATTTTACATGGGTTTGGTTATGATGGAATGATATTTAAGGTAACCAATTTTTTTAATTTGGATATGATGTGATTAATGATATATGTTTTGGTGGAATACATAGTAATGATTTCATTATGAGATGGGTGTGACCTCTATCCCCCATCAGTGTAATAAGTAAATAGGGATAACACATGAGTTATATATGTTATGTGTGAAACAAATTTAATGTTCACAATTCTATGCATGGAACTAGATTTCATGTCCATAATTTTATATGTAGACCTAGTTTTTCATGTATATATATTTAAGCAATGTCCTAATTTCTTGTCATAAATTTATTGAGTGAACATATTACCATCTATGCACGTTTAAAAAAGATACAATTTTATGTCTATTAAACAATTTCTTGTCTTATTTTAATTTTATGATCACATTGATTATGTTATTTGATTATCTTTTGATTCATGTCTTATGAACCATCAAAAAACTATTATTTGATTTTTGATATTCGAGGAATAATATTTTATTTTCATGATCATGTTCTCATAACCTTATTATCATGTTGTGCCTACATATTTCCTTTATATACGCTTACTATTCATCTGATCTCACCTCTTTACATGTTTTATTTTCCATAGGTTATAAAGAAAGGTGTTTGGTAGGGGTGATAAAGGGGAAGATATTTATTAGAGATGTTGAAGATCTTTCACCAAATTAGAATAATGTGTTCCAAGTTTCCAAATTCACTAACCAAATACAGTCTCTGGGCGTTTATTTGTGTAATTAATAATTTATTCCGCAAAAGAAATATAATTTCAAGTAATTCATTCTTGGGTCGCTACAATAACCCTAGAAAGTCTAGATTTGTAGCCCAGATCCTAACTCCCACACTCTAACCATGAAAAAAACCATCAATAATCAGATCAACCATGCCCTAAATGTATAAACCATAACTATAGAGAATCATCTCAGGTAGAAAAAGAGCCATGGCAGCTGAAGAAGGGTGTGAGTAAAGCTATGTGGGATACAACTAATGGTTTCTAATAAAAATATAGTACGTATGTGTAATAAAAAATGGATTGGAATATAAAAATAAAGTAGTAAGAGAAATAATATTAAACTTCAACAAAAGGAACCATGTCTGGCCTCCAGTTTTAAGGAAAAAACTCAAGTTAGAACTACCCGTTAATGTCAATTTTGTTCTCTGAACATGGTGGAAGTAATCATTTCACAACTTGGTTCCAGGGTGCATCAGTAAAGAAACTATAAGTAAGTGGACTTTGACGAATCAACATAGCTAAATAAGAATTCCCTCCCAACCAATATTGAGAATAAATATCTGGATGATATAAACTCAAGGGACCACACTTAGTATTCAAAATCATAACTCAATTGTAATACCAAACCACACCAATGTAACTTCATATCAATACAAATAAAGATGAATATGGGAATCTCATACCATGGAATTCAAAGAGGGATACCCTTAAGAATCTACAACATTAATTCACAACATTCGACAAGTGTTTGCATTATCTGATTCCAAGGGAAAGTCACCCCACAGTGTTATCAGTAATTACTATTTTTAGTATATAGTTCCTTATCATGGATTTTAATATTATTACACCCCATTGAATCCATGTGTAATTCTTCATCCAGAACACTCGAGTTCAAACTAGAGTGTCACATATCCTCATGTATGCCTCCCTATTTGCAAGAGGGTACTGACCAACAGTGAGGGTCTATGTTCTTCAGTTGGGAGATTGTACCCTTTTTATCATGCCATTATACAAAAAATAAAAGAGTAGATATATAATAAATAATTAGAGTAACATGTGTAAACTGAAATATGGAATAAATTTCATAAAATGTATATATAAAAATCTATCCATATAGAAAACTGATCAAGAGTATAATTGTGAAACATGTAAATAAATATGAAAAATAAAATGTATTCATGATTATGTCCTTATCCCACCATAATATCAAAGATATATTGCTCAACCATTAGTAGGGGTCCACTTTTCCTTACTCAAAACCATATACATTTAGTAATTATATTCATCGAGATGGATATGTAGGGTGTGAGTAATAAAACCCAACAGTACATAACCAATGCATCCTTAACAAGTGTTCACATATATAACTGGTGTGTTCCATAATAATTATAATTAAAAATAATTACTTAAAAACAAACAATAAAGTACCAAGTGGTTGTGTTCCAACGAAGCATCCACAAACCTATGACTATACCTGCTTTGGATTCATGCAAGAACGATGATCAAGGTGTCAAAAACAAACAAGACTTGACTTATGTCCTTTGACATGTCACTCAGAATCCTAAATGAGTCAAGTGGAAAATATACTCAAAATACAAGAAGAAATCATGTTTTCATACAACATAGAATCTATAAGGTATCGAGTATTGGAACATTCATCTAAATCCTCCATGAAACAAGTTATGTTTGGCCACAAGGCTATTTTGAGCCATTATCATAAAATTTGAATAACATCTAAATTCCCCTTATAAAGGATAATCATAAAACTATAGTATAATGACTCTGGCATAATATAAATTTATATTAAATCAAATTATATGAATAGTAAACATATTAAAAAATTACATTCATTAGAATAATGATAGTATAGTATCGATGGAAACATGGAACACATTCTTCTAGTTTGCTAAAAGATCATAACCAAATAACATAAAGATCATCTCCTTTTTTAACCCTACAAAAATCCTTCCTTCTTAACCTTGAGAAAGAAAAAATAAGAAAGGGGTGAGATTAGATGCTCAGTAAGGTTAAACAAATGAGATACATAATCACAATCATGAAAAGTAGGGTATATGAATATGAGTATAACATTAGAAGATCATTCCCTGCATATCAAAGATCATAGTCATGATTCATGGAAAAAATAATGATAGTACATAAGACATGAAACATAAGAGGATCATGAGAAAAATCTATGAAATCATAACAAAGGAATAAGAAATGAAATTGTGGTAGTCATATAAAAATGTGATGGTATTCTTTATAATTCAAGTATCATTACCAAAAACATATCAGGGAAATTCATGGGGTCTAAATGTAATAGGTGGGACCCACCACCATCCCCAGTCATAGTTCATTACTTATATGTTATTGGGGTTCCAAATATTCCCATGGTGGATCAGTATTCCCCATCATCCCATGTTGGATCGGGTTTCCCCATGATCCCATAGTGGATCAACCCCATAGACTTGATTTCCATTATTATCTCATGAGATATAAATCTTTACTTGATGCATTGGAGGGAGATATAGGTCCCACCAATCACATAATTAAATCATACTTATGGGTTTCATAGGATAATAAAATATATATCATGACCCATAAAAAGAGATGGTTTTCATAAACATCATGACATAATCCATGAAACGAATTGGGTATCATAAAAATTTTACCCTACCATGACCTATGGAAAGGATAAAGGTTTACTAATCATTTAATCAAAGAATAACTCATTAAATAAATAGGGTTTCTTAAGAGTTTTATCATGATAAAACTCGTGGATGATAAACTTGATTCATAAACAACATGGCATCTTAAACATAATCCATTCAATGAAATGGTAAGAGTTTTTTCTTTAGATTATTTCCCAAATAAATCATAAACTATATCAATGTATTTAATATTATATGGATAAGTATTTTCAAATATCACATTGAATATTTCTTAAGAAAAACATATATTTTTTTGAAAATACTTTTCAGAAATCAATATCAAAAATCATTTTCTAATAAAGAAGTATTAATATATTAATTTAAAACATTCATTGGGGAAAATATTATTTCGTATTTTAAAACATTTCATAATGAATTTTTAAAATAATTTTATTTTGAAATATCTTTGAAAACATATAATGTATGATTTAAAATATTTTTCAAAACACTATTTCTTTGAAAAAACATTTAAAAATCGTGAAGAACTATTAAAATAATTTTTCAGTGAAAAAACCTTGTAAACTCATGATAAAGATTGAAAATAATTTTAAAAAAAAATTCATTGAAACTAATTTGAAACTTAATTTTTTTTATTAAAATCATTTTTGAAAGACTTTTCTTTTTCGTTTGGAAATTATATAAAGGAATATTTGAAAATCCTTTAAATAACCTTTTAAATAGAAAACATTTTGGAAAACCTTTTTATTTGAAAATATATTTAAAATAAAAAAATTCCAGACTATTAGGAAATCAATATTCATTAAAAAATAATCATGAAATCTTCAAAGGAATATTTACAAAAATTATGATAAGGATGGCAGGTATGTCTGTGCATGTCGAACATTCCTTTGGCAGTTTAAAATGTTTAGAAAAGTTCCTTGATCATAAAATGACAAGAAGACTCATTTTAAAACAATTTTTTAAAATGTGAATGTCTTTAAATTTTATATTATACATCATATAATAATATTTGATCATTTTTGAAAGCATTTTTTGAAAACATGGTTTTGAAAGATCATTGATTTTTGATCGAAAGGAGAAATAAAGTAGTATTTTCATTAAAAAAATTTCATAAGTATCTCAAGTACCAAAAAGTGGGAAAATTGTATCATTACTAGTATATAACATGAATAAACATAGGATAATTAAATTAATGTAAGTTAATAAGATATGTATTATAATATTTCATAAATGGTGTTATAATCATAGACTATATTGATAAATGACGAGATTGTAGTAATAAACTATTACCACTTTGGTAATTTTAAATAATGATCCCAATAAGAAAATAACATTACATGAAGCTTATAATTTCTTGAAAATAAGAAAATTGATGACATAAAATTGAAAATTAAGTATATACACCTCATATAAAAATATAGGCTCCTAACAAGATATGTATCTTAAAGAAGGCATATCGAGACAAAATTACTTTATCGATTTGGTAACTTCTTAACCACAAACCTCATAAAAGAAATATCTAAAAATGGATATGTAAATGAGAATAAATTTAATTTTAAAAATCATATAATACATTCATGGTAATTATATATACCAAAAAAATAAATTAATACCGAATAAGGAATGTATCTCACTTATATAAAAATTGAGATGAGAAAACCCTTGTATTAATTTTTAATTTCTTCGTACACATTAAAACCTCCTATATAATAAATATAAGTATATTATAAATATATCTTAGAACCATATTCTTATTTATGATACCATTTATTGTTTTATTATTACTCTATATTACTCTTTTATTAACAATTCCATGTTAATGTTATGTTTTAGGTAATATTTGTGCTGTTTTTCATATATTTTTTACTTATAATTCTTGAAACTCATACGTAGATCATGGTGTAATTTATTTATATAATGTAAAACATGATAGAAATATTATATATATTCATTATATAAATATTTATAATAATATATAAAATATATAAATATTTAATGGAATACATCGTTCATGATGATTGTAGGCCGTTTGTACGCATGAACGTGATTTCCGTTTTATTCTCATATAAAATGAAATAAAGTAAATGGAATATACGTATAAATATATATACATTCATACATATATATATATATTATAATTCCAATAGAATTATTATTTCATATATTTTATATACCGTTATTAAACTCATCCTTAATACATTTCATTTAAAGTGTGAATGAATCACATCTCTTTGAGGAGAAAATAGTCCACATATCCACAAACGAAGTTATCGTATTTACACAAAATAGAAAGGTTGAAGTTATATTTGACATAATAATTACCTAAGAATAATTAAATAATAAATATAATATAAATAATATATACATATCATGTTCATCATCATTTACACCATGATATGTGGTAAGAGAAAAACAAACAACATCATTTCATGAGGCGGTAGTCCACCATAAACACGAATGGAATATTCATTGCCCATTATATGGAATTGTGTGTTTGTTTAAGTATAAAAAATATAATAAAAACATATATATATATATATATATATGGTACATATGTTATTATATAAAATTTTTATAAAAATATTTTATTGGGTGGAGAATAAGATTAAAACAAAAGAGCTTATGGAAGGATGTAACCTCTTCCTTAGGTAACTCCTCTTGGATTGCACCAAATGGATTCCATTGTTGGATTTATTCCTAAAGGAATGATTTTAGAAAAAATTTATGTATGTTGTGATAATATTGGGGTAGATTATTTCTATGAATAAGTCCTTGATATGTGTGAATAAGTGGTTGGACGGAGTTCCCTTTTATAGTAGAGGAGGAGTGACATTCTTATAAATTTTGGAAAAGGAAATTACAACCGTGTTTTTTCCATGTAATGTGGGTACATAATGGTAAAAATAAAATAATATGGAGTATAAGGATGAAATATGAACATAAATTGGATTTTGGATATGTGTTTAGGTCATTTTGGGACTTAAGATTATGGTTTAGTCCTTTGTTAAGCTAATTTTTCTCTTAATCGTTATAATTAATTTCCATCACATTCACTAATATTTTGGTAAAAAAACTATGCTGAAATTATTATAAATTATAAATTATGATGATTAAAAATATTTAATCAATTTTTTTTAAATTCTAACCACATAAGTGGTATAAATTAATTTAATTTTAATCCCGCACATGGGACGATAAAGCTGGTTTTTAAGTTATAAATGTTCAAAAGTACGAAATGTTTTATATCAAACTTTAAATTTGAAATTGATTAAAATGAACTATATAGGTTTGACTGATTTTAAATTTATTTAATTAAAATATAAAACCAATTTGAAATATAATTTATCCATATAAAATATTTAAAATAAAAATCAGTTTTGAATTATAATTCAGTATTTTTTACTATTCAAACAAAAACAAAAATTCTCAGAAAAATACCAAAAACACCACCAAAGTATATTTTGATATTAAACTTTCAAAATTGAAGTTTATTTTTTCAAATAAAAATTATTACAGTGTCAAATTTTAGATTGAAAATGGGTTCTCCATTAAAATGTGATAAAATAAACATTATGACAAATATATATTTTTATTCATAAAATTTAATTTATTTTTATCTTATAAATATAAAATATATTGGATGAGTATCAAAACTATTTATTAAATATATCATATATAAATACTATTGAAAAAATCATAAATAGTGGTTTGTTTAATATAATATGATTAAATTGTGTTTATACATATTAAAATAGTTTTTTAAAAAAGTATCTTCTTAATTTACAAATACTTCTTAACTAAATTTATAATTAATTTATAAACAAATTTAAAACCCCACAAAATATAATTTATGAACATTATATTTGATAGCGTGTGTGACATGCAATACCAAGCTTGTTAGGCAATATAATATCCTCATAATTTATAACAATAATTACTATTTTAAATAAATTCAATATATTTTATAGCTTTCAATGTACAAGAAAATGAGTGAGAATTAATCACAAAAAATAATAATTTCTTATATATCTTGTTTTATATGAAAGAACAAGTTTTACTGAACACTAATATATTCTGAAAATATATTTATTTAATATAATAAGACTTCACATAGTCATTAAATCAGAGGTTATCAATATTAATAACTAACGCATGAAAATATATGGTTTACAAAAATATAAATTGATTTCATTTGTTACCAATTAATTAGAAATGAATATATGAACCAATTGAATAAAAACAGAATATTTTTATAAAAAACTATTTTTATTCTAACAATGTCGTTTTACCTTAATAAATTAAATTATATAAAATTATTGAGTGGTATTAATTTAATATATATTTTATATATTCTATAAAATATGTTATATATATATTTAACTGATTTTATATGCATTAGATAATAACAACCCCAATATTACACATTAAAACCTATATTTTTATTAAGGATCCTTTACCACCATTCATTGAAAAACCTATTTAAATCCATTATTTAGAAATTTTATAGACATTATATGTCAAAATAAACTCTATCTTTGATATAGAAACACAAAAATTAGTTTATGGTTAATTTATATTTATTTGTGAAGATTCATTTTTTAATGAATAGTAAAAAATACTGAATTTTAATTGAAAACATATTTCTCGTCTAATTTTTTTATATTGTTGAATTTTATTTTTTATTGGTTTTAAAGATTAAGGATATAAATTTTATATAAATTAATCAAATTTATTTTATTTTAATTAATTTTACATTGATATTGATTATTAAAACATATCAAATGTTTGAACATTTTTACTTTAAAAACTCACTATATTGTCTCGTTTATGGGATCAAATTTTAATTAATTTTGTCTACTTATGTGATTTTAATTTAAAAAAATTGATTCAATATTTTTAATAATAATAACTTTTAATATATAATATGCACAAAGTAGTTTTTGAAATAAAATATTAGTGAACGTAACTAAATTTAATTACAATGATAAAGAAGAAAATTATTTTGACAAATGACTAAAACTGAAACATATAGAGAAAATGACATAGAAAATGGTCAAAAATCTATTTTATGGACATATTTAGACCTTATAATCCCTTGGATAGACTTTGGTCCATTATTTGATCATATTTTGATGGGAAAACATGGGTGAAATTCCCTTTTCAGAAATTTATAAGAGTGACACTCCTCATCCCCCATAAAAAGGCCTCCTCCATCCCAATTCCTCACACATATAAAACCACTTATGTTTATCCCAGATCTACCAAATTAAATCCAAAAAATCCCCCTTCCTCTATTATGCCTCACATTGTCCATAAATCCATCCAAGGATTTCCTTTGGTGCAAACGAAAAAGAGTTACCCAAATAAGAGGTAATATCTTTCCTCCAGATCATTAGTTTTATTTCCATTTTCTGCCACCTAAACTATTTTTATTTCATGAATATATAAAAAAAATTATCCTAAATATAATATAATGTTTTTATTTTAAGGGTTCTGCTACACTTACACACAATTCGTTAAAATGTGTAATGAACTTGTGTTCAGGTTTGGAGAACTACCACCTCACAAAATGATGATTGTTCATTTCTTATTTTACATTTTTAATGCTTGGGAATTATGATTAAAGTTATATTTATATATGATATATATGATCCTTATTACTTATTTATTATTTTTTAATTATTTTATAACACAGACATTTATACTTTCTATTTTATGTGATTATGACATCATGGTTTGTGGACATATCGACTGCCACCTCCTAAATTCGATGTGATTTGATCACATTATACATGGAATGTAAAATGTATTATTTTAATTTAAACATATGTGACATAAAAAATATTATATTCCTGAAATTATTACCATTATATAAATATTATATATATATATATATATCATTTTCTTTATTACAATTTCATACACTTAAAATGTGATAATGTTATCCGTGGACGTGTGGACAACCGCCTCCTCAACATGTTATGATTCCTTTTAAATCAAAATAATTAAATATATAAGTATATATGATTAAATAAAATGGTATTTATGATAGAATTATCATTCATAGAATATATAATATTACTTACCTTCTTTCCACAACAATCATTAAAAAATGGGAATGTTACTAATGGGTACATACAGTCTGCCATCTCCATGATAGTAACATTGGTTCATTTTTAATAACCACAATTAATTATTGGTCTCAAAGTATATTTGATGTGTAAATATGAAAATTATGTCATTATTATTATTCTTTCGATGTTATGTGATGACCCCATTGACTTCAGTTGACCTACGAGAGTTGTTTTGGACACATAAACCGAATTTAGTCAAAACACACGACGTAAACATAAATGTTTATGTAGTTGTATAAAAAATGTAAATAAGAGAAATAAAATAAATTATAAACATGAAAAAGTCTATGAAATAAGTAAATTATTAAAATAATTTTATTATTAGGGAATATAAAGGCACATGAGACAGGTTAGACTCAAGGTAATAGATTTTTGTCTCACTTTTTACATTTTTGAGATAAATACCATATTGACCGCTTAATTATTTTTTGTGGTATATATAATACCCCTTTTGATATAGTATATCATTAATAAATTTATATTAAAGGTATTGATATATTCAATTAATTTTATTCCTTTACGAGTCTAATGATTTAAAATCATTCAAAGTAGTATGGGACACTTTTGAATGTTTAAAGATTATTTTCGTCAAGAATCATTTTAATGATCACTAAAATGTATTTACTTTAGAAATAATTATATGATAATTTTTCAGTAAGAAATTACATTTTATTCTCTACTATTTTCACATGATCAATTTCGATTAATAGTACCATTTTTTTACACTTTGGTATTGAAAATATATTAGAAAATGTTTTTATGAAAACCCAACTTCATTCCTCTCTTTAGTTAGAAAATATGTTTTCATATAAAATACAATTTTTAAAAAATAGTTTAAAAATAGTAATTACCCTTTAAAAAATTATTTATTAAATAAATTTTACCCTTTTTTATTTTACCAATGTTATAAAATTACTCTTCTTGTCAGTTTACAAATAAATCATTTTTTCTAACATTTTTATCGTGAAAAAGGAATGTTATTTTTTCCTCATATGAAATGTACAAATTTACCCACCTTTATTTAATTGAACCCTAATTTTCATTTTTAAAAGTATATATTTTAAGGAAAATTTTTTCAAATGTGATTTTCAAAGAAAATGTTTTCTAAAATGTTTTTCAAAACAAAAATATATTTTCCACAAGAATGTTTTTAAAAGTTCTTTTTATTGTATTATCATTAATCAAGTAAAGCATCTAATTATTTTTACTCCACATGGGATATGTTGTATATGGTCCTTCATTTTTCTTAAATTTGATGGTTTGTGATTTATTTGGCCCAGGATAATATTCATATACACTACCTTGATTAATTTTTGGTATTCCCTTTTACATATTCAAATGATCATTGAACATTGAAGTACTACTAATTATCCATATCATTTATAATAGTTAAGTTCATTGCCTAAACCATATACCATTTTGAATATACTGTTTTCTTTTAATGTTATTTGATTATTTGGGGAAATATTTATACATTTGTATCCTTTATTCAATACGGATATTTGAGTAGTCATATTTTTTTATTCAATATGAGGAATGATTGGGACATGAAATACACAAGTTGGGGTCTAATTATGGAAAGGCCTATAGTTTGGGGACTAATTAATGAAATCACCACGATGCATTAGTAGTCTCGTGAGATGAATTAGTTGTTAAAATTAGATGGGTTTATATCTGATATGTTGAACCATATTTTGAAAGGTATTGACAGTAATGGGTCCATATACCTAGGAAATATGGCTTCCAATTATTAAGATTTTCCCTCATTTAGTTTCAGTAATTATTCATCCCTTATATTTTGTGTCGATATATCTATGGATACATTTCATTTTAAATTCACTGGTTAAATGTATTTTTTTCTGTTTCTTACCTTAGAGTACTAATTTTTCCTTATCTAGTTATTTTAATGTTATGTGTTTATATTTATTAACTTTTCATATAGTTTATGAACTTCTTTATAAGTATGTTGATTACATGGCATGTTTGATTGGTTATTTACCATGCCATAATTATTATTCTCATTGCTTTATTATTGATTCTGGTACACTTTACCCTTATTGATCATTTAAGCACACCCAAATTTTGTTTCCATTCCCTAAGAATCCACGAGGACTACTAGGAATGATATGTTGGTATATACTAGATGGAATAAATTTATCCATGAATGAAAACAATACGTTGTAATTAGTGTATTAATTTGTAATACAAGACTAATATATGTATATATTTTCAAAATACTACTAAACTCTATGATCCTTTAGGATTTTATTCCTCGTAATCATGCTAATTAAATGATATTAGGCACCAGATCTAGTATTTCTGGGGTCAGGTCACTATAGCTTGTATGAATGGAAGTTTAGTTGAAACCTTAGAAACTAGATCTAGAAAACATAGATTATATAAAATAAACATGAAGAATAATATTTGGATAATCATGGAAGAGAACCATAGAATTTTGGTAAATTAGTGAATATATGGGTATTCTAACAAATAAATCCCTATCTGGATACTACAAGTGGATGTGGTTCTGGAATAGATGTACTTAGGATTAACAACTCTGACAAGGTGTGTTGGGATTCACTCAGTGTAACATGGTACATAAAAACATGACTTGTTGCGCACCCAGTCTGACACTCTTGGGGGATATGATTAGAATAATTCATATTTTATTTACAAACCATTATGAAGGGTTTAAATAGATAATGACAAAAAATGACCTATGATAAACATTAGACCAAGAAAGGACCTATGTAAAACAAATGGATGATGTATTTATATATTAAGGTTGAATTAAATCTTTAAATAAAAATATATTTAGTGATTAAACTTATTTCATTTATGTCTATCATATTAATTTTTGAAAATTTATTAATATAGTTTTGGAAAAGGAAGAAATGTATACTAGGTGACATCCCATCAAGTTTGGAAAAACCATTTGGAATGAACCCATGGATGAAGGTTGATAAGGGTTTCAGGACAACCACAGACATATGTAATATCCTGGTAAATATGTCATCATTTTTAGTTTAAAATTATGAAGAATAAATATTAATGATAAACCTATAGTGTTTCTTTTAGGGTTAGAGATTAATGTATTAACCATTTTGGCTTTATAGAATAGTTAGAGACAAATAGTTATACTTTTTACTCTTTTATGGGACTTAATATTTGTTAAAAGTGTATTTTAGTTCATCATAAATTAATGTAATTTTTTTGGATTGAAGGGATAAATTGTAATTTGATCAAAGAACAACCAAAAGATAATATTTTTTCCTTTGAAATTGAAATTTATCAAGTAAATATATTTCCTTATGTTCTTGGTTAACAAAAATAATTCCTCAACATTAAGAAAAGTTTCTTAAAACAAAAATGATGTCCTAATACCTTTCGGGAATATAGGACATAAATATGTTCACCATCTTCACCAATAATTCAAGAAATAAACACCAACGTCGTTGCCTCCATATCATTGATGGAGCTGAAAACCAAATCTACCAAAAACATATAAACCCCATATTCCATGAAAACAAACTCCGACGAGTTCACCCATATCGCTAGAGCTAGAAACCGGAACGACCTTCTTTCCAACTTCTCCATTCATAATATAGGATATTCGAAAAACCATTCAAACATCCTTCATGCTCCACCATTGTTTGAATCACAAACCAAAAAGAAATCACAACCTTCATTGATACCATGCCACCGCCGCAGACCAGAATTGACTAATCAAAAAATAGAAATCCATAACCAAAACACAATCCTACATCCCATCTAAGTCGAAAAAACCAGAAACCAAAAAATGCAGACCAGGTAAAGAAGAAAACCCGCTACAAACCCACCACCACCTTCAAGAACACACACTGCGACCAGATTCATCCAATCATATCTAGAAAAAGCATAATTTTGGTGGCATCCTCACCGCAGCAACTAATAACACCTGATTCAGACTGTCACCACGCCTCCTGAGAGCCTTGTCCAACAAAGGGAGTGAGAAAGGACAACATATAGTGAAATCGCCGAGCTGTAACACCCGAGACTTTTATAGGAAATATTTTGTTTTTATAAATCATCAAGAGAATCTTTCACTACACACAACACTAGTTTTGCTTGCTTTACACGCAACCGCGGGTTTCCTCGATAGCTTGTGTCGTACACAATACCGAGTTTCACTAAACAACGAAATGCTATTAAAATATTATTAAAAGTAGCCGTTATGAATAGTAATAATCACTTTTTGAAATTTTGTAAATTTTAATTTTCAAAATGGAATTCATTTTTGGATTCAGAATATCGAAATTAGCTTAGGTGAAATTTTGGTATTTTCCAGATAACTTTAATATTATGATGAATAGAGAAAATTATTAAATTTTAATTTAAAACAACTTTTTTAGTCGAAATAATTAATAGTGATAAATTAGTAATTTGAGTGGTTTTAAAGTATATTTAGAATATATTTTTACAATTTAATACAATATTGTTCATTGGATGTAATTTCACATTTAAACCAAACATAAACAAGTGTCAATCTTTTTATAGTCATTATCTCTTAAAAACACGCTATTTGTCTTGACGACGAGAATTAATTTTTAAATTAGTTAATGTAACTGATATGTTTTGAATTTGGTAAAATAAACATAATTTTTGAATTCATAATATCAAATATAGCTTAGGCCTAATTTTTGGTATTTTTCTGGAATCTTTCATTTTTTGATGAATAGTGAAACCACTAAGTGGTAGTTAAAAAACTGAATTTTTTCATAAAACATAATTTTACCACTTCTATGAGTGGAATTTCGAAAATCTGAGAGACATGGTTAATTTCAAGGACTAAAATGTGGTTCAATGAGATGAAAATAATTTTTGGTGAATAGTAACTTTTTTCTTTTTTTTACCACGGTTAAAAGTAAATAGGGTAGTTAAGGGTAAAAATGATATTATTATTACCCTAACACATGTCCTAATTCTATTAGATAAGTGTAATTCGACCAAAAACAACCTTAGGAATAAAATATGACCATTTAGGCCCACATGGATTAGATTAGGACATTTATTATCAATTTATTTAAAGAAGGGTTAAAATAGTTAAAATCAAAGTTTAATAACTAAAGTATTTTTAATATTGGGTTATAAAAAAGATAAATTCGACTATAAATATTCATTATAAAGATAAAAAGATTTCATACATAATGGTATTTTATTTGTAATTTTTAGACTTAAAATAAGTTAATTGATTTATAATACAATGATGATGCAGTAATTATCTTATTAATGAAATATTGACATAATTGATGTTATAAATACCCAAATAACTCTAATTTGAGACTTTTTATGAATTCCAATAATTTTATATGTTAATGTCACATGTTATTATTGATTTAATTAAATTTTTTTGAACTAGTCATTCTGTTATTATTTTCACAAAAATCAATTACCATATAGTGTCAAAATTGACAGAAAATAGTTTTTAAAACAAATACTATATTATTTATTGTTATTTTATTCTAAAAAATATAAAATCGGCCAAATGACTTATATAAGGTTATATATATTAATACTAAACAACTTGGGGTTCGTTTGGCTTGATATAGTATGCTTATTAACCTTATAGTGTAAGAAAACAAGAAGACACCGTAAAAGTTAAATTATCTAACTTAAAGTTAAATCTAAATGATAAGGTTAAAATTGATACCTAAACTTGTCTAAATTCTATTGGATGAAAGGATTTCAACCCATACCCACCGTATCTTCAAAATATATCAATTTGGAGCTATTAAAAACCGAATTTGACTATATAATAAAATAATTTTTTTAGTTATTCCAAAGGTGCCCCTCTCCTCCCTTATAAAAGGGCACCTCCTCCATCTCTTCCACACACCACTTTGAGCCTTCAAGCTCGGCCTACCCCGGAAAATATCTCCTCCCCACTTTCCTAGAAACAACCTAGAGGTCCTGGTCTTCTTCAAAGACCAATTTTTGTGCCCTAAGAGGAGGTCTCAAATAGGCGCTTCAAAGAAGAGGAGGTTCAGACAGTTACGAAGCAAATCAGACCATAGGTAAGGGAAAATATCACAATCTCATTTTTATCCGAGATTTTTAAAACTTTGGTATTTACTGGGGTGTATTTTATCATCCACATCCATGATCCCTCAATATGTAATATTGTTTCCATCAACCTAAAATTATTTAAATCCAATTTTACCCTTCAGTGAGTTTTTGGTAAAGGATATGAATGGAATCTTTTGTCATTTTTCGTCCGAAGTACTTTTTAAATTTTCTGACAAAAGTACAAGAAGAATGTTTTTTTAATTATACGGCATGAATGGATTGTTAAAACATTATTTCCAAGAATATTACTTTACAAGTTTTCAAGTTTATTTTTAATCATCTTCTTTTAGTTTAAAATTGTATGACATGTTAAGAAAGGAAATTGTTTTTGAAGTAGAAAGGATATTTTCCTCAAGAAAGGAGTTCAACTGTTTTATCAAAATTATTTTACATCT
Source organism: Viscum album (assembly GCA_963277665.1). Classification (NCBI taxonomy): domain Eukaryota; kingdom Viridiplantae; phylum Streptophyta; class Magnoliopsida; order Santalales; family Viscaceae; genus Viscum; species Viscum album. Next base: position 584,755,540 of record OY728125.1, read on the forward strand.
AAGATTATATAGGGTTCTATTTCTATCCATATTATTAAATTGATTTGATTATGTTGTGATGGAATTATTTTTATGAATTCCTTTATGTTATATGAATTGTTTTATGATGTCATGTTGTTTAAGAATCCCATTTTTATTACATGGGTTATGCAATGATGTATGATTTATGATTTTGTGGCACAAATATGAATGGTATCATTATGAGATGGGTGGGACCTATATCTCCCTCCAATTCATTGGGTAATGATTTTTTATCTCATGAGATAGACATGGCTGAAATGGCAGGTGAAACCGGTTCAGTGAAACCGGACTGAAACGAGGAGTGAACTCGGTTCAGAAATGGACTTTGTCCACTAAGATAGTCTTTGCAATGAGTCATGACTAATAATAAATGATTCCCTATGATTATGTCTGTATGCCACAATGATTCATGTTTTATGTTATGATTATTTGGATTTCATTTCACTACTATGATTTATCCCATGTTATGAAATTATGCTCTCTTTTGCAGGTTAAGATTTCCAAAATTTTATGTTCTTATGAATATGATTTGATTGATATTTCTTTTTTTACCCTTACTGAGCTTTTGAGATCACCCTTTTGTATGTTTTCTTTCCCCGGGTCAGGAAGAAGGTTTTTAATTAAGATATGCCAAAAGGGACTATAGACATGATGAAATAAATGGGAGACAGTGTAGACACTTTATGAACCAGTTTTTTATGTTTCCCGGTTCCTAAAGACACTATACCTATACGTTCCTTTCATAGTTTAGTTATATGTTGTAATAAGAATGCTTCAATTTTGAATTAATAACAATGTATGTAAAGAATGGGTCGTTATTGTTGGTATTAGAGGAAAGGTATAGTCATCCTTTGGAAACTAGGATGCGAAAGCCTTAATAAGAACCCTAAGGATAATTATAAGCATAGAACACAATATTATTATTTTAGAAATGACCATGAATAACCTAGGATAAGACCTTAAGTGTGAAATTTTATTCTTGATTATGTGGTTTTCCTATTATAATTAGTATTGCTCAAACTATTCTTCTTGGTTTTAGTCAATGGATGGAACCCGAAGGAACCGTGTTAATGTGAAATACGATGGGCAATGCAATGATTGTCCCCATGAGCATCCAAACATTATGTGAGGTGGAATGAAAAATTTTGTATCCATGCTCACACTACTTCCTCAAGCTATGAATCATGCAGGACTTCCAAACGAGCAAAGGAAGGAGCATCATTCTGTTGAATCCTTCATGAGGCAGCGCCCACATTCTTTCAGTGGGTCTAATGATCCATTAGTTGTTGAACAATGGATTAGTACTACTGAAAAGATATTTTCAGTTATTCATTGTTCTGAACATGATAAAGTCATCCTAGCAGTGTATCGTTTGGAAGGAGATGCTGATCAATGGTGTAATCTTATTAAGAATACGAGGCAAAGGGATGAAATTGACTCCATGGGATGGGACGAGATCAAGAACTTATTTTTCAATAATTACTTCCCTCGTATTCTCTGAACAAAGATGGAGAAAGAGTTTCTTGAACTGAAGAAAAAGGATGATGAATCTGTTGGTACCTATGAAGCAAATTTTACAAGACTTTCAAGGTACACTTCTTGTATTATTATCCCACCTGAGAGTAAGATCGATCGAATCTTTAGTGGCTTAAAACAAACTCTTCGAAAGGCCTTAGCCGTAAAATACTTCAGTTGCTACGAGGAAATCATTCTATTTGCTCTCAATGTTGATATGGAGATTGGAGTAACCCATCGGTCATATGGGTTTGATAAGAAGAGGAAAATGGAATTCAATGGAAAATATAAAGAGCACACTGAAAAGAATATGAGATTTCCCTTATGCTCAAAGTATGGAAAGATACATGGAGGGAGTTTTCTTAAAGGGACAAGTAAATGTTTCAAATTTGGAAAGGAAGGTCATCGAGAATTTGAATGCCGCAATGATGGGAAGAAGATGTCTAATGATGAAAACAAAGGAAGGGACGCACAGAATGAACCTACTACACTTTAATGTTTCAAGTTCAAGGAGATGGGAAATTATGCCAGTAAATACCCTAATCCAAGGGTTGTTGATGATGATCGACATCAAAAAAAATCTTAAGGCTAAAGACAAAGGAAAGTCAAATGCAATTTATATCAGTGATGTGGAGTACCATAACGATGTGGTGAAAGGTACACTTACTATCCAATATAAATTAGAAAATGTTTTATTTGATTCTAGATCCACCCACTCTTTTATTTCTGAAAATTTTTCTAAGAGTATCACCGTATTACCTCAACAATTAGATGTTGAGTTAGCTGTGAAAACCCCTAATGGTAAAACAGTCCCCTCAAAAGTTTATAATTCTTCCCCGATTGAAGTTTGTGGGAAAGTGCTTCCTGCAAATATTGTGATCCTTCCTATAGTGGAATTTGATGTGATTATTGGCAAGTATTGGCTTTCTTTATATGGATCTCATATCAATTTCTAATGAAGGGAAGTCACATTTCATATTCCAGATTTATCTATGATCTTCTATCGATGCAAGGATGAACATAACCTTCCAGTGGAAATTTTTTCCATCTTATGGGTGTTGAGTCCACTGAATGACGGTTATTTATCTCAAATGGTTGGTGAGAAACACAAAATTAAGAATATTCCCATTGTACGAGATTTTGATGATGTCTTTCTGGAGGAATTGCCGGGTCTTCCACCAAATCGTGAAGTTGAGTTTTCAATAGAACTCGTACCGGGTGCTTTGCTTATTTCAAAGACACCTTATAGAATGGCCCCAATTGAGATGCAGGAATTGAAGAAGCAACTCAAAGAGAATCTTGATAAGGGATTCATATGCCCTAGTGCTTCACCTTGGGGAGCACCTGTTCTATTTGTTAAGAATAAAGATGGATCAATGAAACTCTGCATTGATTATCGAGAACTTAACAAGATCACTATCAAGAACAAATATCCTCTCCCACGCACTGATGACTTATTTGACCAACTATGCGGAGATCAATACTTTTCCAAGATTTATCTTCATTCTGGGTATCATCAATTAAGGGTCAAAAGGGAGGATATACCAAATACGACTTTCCGTACAAGGTATGGACACTATGAATTTATAGTGATGCCTTTTGGTCATACTAATTCCCCTACTATCTTCATGGATATGATGAATAGAGTCTTTAGAGAATATCTTGATCAGTTTTTGGTAGTCTTTATAGATGATATTCTTGTCTATTAAAAGAGCAAGGAAGAACATGAAGATCAATTGAGAATTATATTGAAGACCCTGAGAAAGGAGAAGCATTATTCCAAATTTACCAAGTGTGAATTTTGGCTTCAAAAAGTTTCATTTTTGGGTCACATAATCTAAAAAGAGTGGATATCTGTGGATCCAGCAAAAATAGAGGTTATTGAATGATGGTCGAGACCAACAACAGTAACCGAGATCCGAAGTTTTCTTGGTTTGGCTGGATATTATCGACGTTTTGTGAAAGATTTTTCACGATTATCTAATCTACTCACCAGGTTGACTCGGAAAGTAGTTAAGTTTGTTTGGATGGAGGAATGTGAAGATAATTTCAAGGAGTTGAAAAGAAGGTTATTTAGTTCACCTATGCTCCCACTGCCTTGTAGTGGAGAAAGGTTTGTGATCTACAGTGATGCATCCAAGAAGGGGCTGGGGTGTGTTCTTTTTTAAAATGATATGGTGATAGCATATGCCTCATGAAAGTTGAAAATCTATGAGCAAACTTACCAAACACATGATTTGGAGTTAGCTGCGGTAATCTTCGCATTAAAGATTTGGAGCCATTATCTTTATGGAGAAAGGTGTGATATTTTTACTGATCATAAAAGTTTAAAGTATATTTTTACACAAAAGAAGCTGAATATGCACCAACGAAGATGGTTGGAGCTAATTAAGGATTACGACTGCTCAATCCATTACCACCCTGGGAAATCAAACAAGGTGGTAGATGCATTAAGTCGACAAGACCATGCCAGTTTATCCATGATGAGGATCACAAAAGATCCAATATTTATGGATTTACAATGGATGGATCTTGGAATTTTAATGGAAGGGGGAAAATCGTATCTTTCTCAAATAAATGTTCAACCATCGATACATGTGAAGATTAAAGAGGCACAGAAAAAAGATGTAGAGTTACAAAAAAAGGTGAGAAATATTCCTGAATTCAACCTTGATTGGGATGGGATAATAAAGTTCATGAATTGGGTTTGTGTTCCTCCCATCCCAGAATTAAAGAAGGATCTTCTGGATGAGGCTCATAGTTCTTCATTCTCTATTCATCCTGGAAGCATGAAGATGTATAGGGACCTAAAAGAGTACTTCTGGTAGGATGACATGAAATGAGATGTTGCTGAATATGTCTCTCGATGCTTGGTTTGTCAGCAAGTTAAAGCTGAGAGACAGAAGTCTAAGGGGATGTTACAACCATTAGCCATACCCGAATGGAAATGGGAAAACATCACTATGGACTTTGTCACAGGACTTCCTAAAACATCCAAAGGCAATAATGTTATCTCGGTCACAGTTGATCGTCTTACAAAGTCTGCACACTTCATTCCTATTAGAGAGGATTTATCTCTGGATCATATTTCTAGGATATATGTAAAGGAAGTGGTAAGATTTCATTGACTACCACTTTATATTATATCTGATCGGGATACTAGATTTACCTCGAAGTTCTGGCGAAGTCTTCATCATTCTCTGGATATAGAGTTGAGTTTTAGCACTGCTTATCATCCTCAGACAGACGGTCAGTCTGAGAGAACAATTCAAAATCTAGAAGATATGTTGAGAGCTTGCTCTATGGATTTAAAAGGTGGTTGGGATCAACACCTACCTTTGGTATAATTTTCTAATAATAATAGATTTCACTCCAGTATTCAGATGGATCCTTATTAAGCTCTCTATGGAAAGAAATACAGGACTCCTACTTACTGGGATGAAGTTGGGGAAATAAATCTGTTAGGACCTGATCTTGTTGATGAGATGGCAGAAAAGGTCCGATCTATTCAACAACACATAAGAGCATCTCAGAGTTGAAAGATATTTTATGTCGACAACTGACGAAAAGTCCTAGAGTTTGAAGTGGGTGATAAAGTGTTCTTACAAATATCTCCCTGGAAGAGGGTCATGAGATTTGGAATGAAGGGGAAGTTCATCCCTAGATATATCAGTCCTTTTGAAATATTGGATTGTGTTGGGAAGGTAGCTTACCGATTGGCGCTTCCACCGAATCTCTCTCAAGTTCACGATGTGTTCCATGTATCTCTCCTGAGAAAGTACATACATGATCTTTCACATGTACTCAGCTCAGATGTTGTACTGCTGGAGAAAGAACTTTTTTATGAAGAACAACTGATAGATATTCTAGATCGTAGTGAAAAAGTCCTACGGAATAGGACCACTCGCTTGGTGAAAGTTTTATGGAGGAACCACCAATTAGAAAAAGCTATATGGGAGATTGAGGATATGATGAGAGAAATGTATCCTCATCTGTTTCTTACAAAGTGACGAATTTTGAGGGAGAAATTCATTTTAAGGGGGGTAGAATGTAACACCGAGACTTTTTTGAGAAATATTTTATTTTTATAAATCATCAAAGGAATCTTTCACTACACACAATAGTAGCTTGGCTTACTTTACACGCAACCGCGTCCTTCCTCGATATCTTGCGTTGTACGCAATACTGAGTTTCACAAAACAACGATATGCTATTAAAATATTATTAAAACTAGCCGTTATGAATAGTACTAACCACTTTTTGAAATTTTGTAAATTTTATTTTTCAAAATGGACTTTATTTTTGGATTTGGAATATTGAAATTAGCTTAGGGTGAAATTTTGGTACTTTTTGGATAACTTTCATATTTTGATGAATAGTGAAAATTATTAAATTTTAATTGAAAACAACTTTTTTATTCAAAATAATTAATAGTGATAAATTTTTAATTTGAGTGGTTTTAAAGTATATTTAGATTATATTTTTACAATTTAATACAATGTTGTTCATTGAATGTAATTTCACATTTAAACCAAACATAAACAAGTGTCAATCTTTTGATAGTTATTATCTCTTAAAAACACGCTATTTGTCTTGACGATGGTAATTAATTTTTAAATTAGTTAATGTAACTGAAATGTTATGAATTTGGTTAAATAAGCATCATTTTTTAATTCATAATATCAAATATATCTTAGGGCTAATTTTTGTTATTTTTCTGGAAACTTTCATTTTTTGATAAATAGTGAAACCACTAAGTAGTAGTTAAAAAAATGAATTTTTTCATAAAACACAATTTTTACACTTATGTGAGTGGAATTTCAAAAATCCGAGAGACATGGTTAATATCATGGACTAAAATTCGGTTCAATGAGATGAAAATAATCTTTGGTGAATAGCAACTTTTTACTTTTTTTCCACGGTTAAAAGTAAATAGGGTAGTTAAGGGTAAAAATGATATTATTATTACCCTAACAAATGTCCTAATTCTATTGGATAAGTTTAATTCTACCAAAAAGAACATTAGGAATAACATATGACCATTTAGGCCCACATGGATTAGATTAGGACATTTATTATCAATTTATTTAAAGAAGGATTAAAATAGTTAAAATCAATGTTTAATAACAAAAGAATTTTAAATATAGGGTTATACATAAGATAAATTCTACTATAAATATTCATTATAAATCTAAAACGATTTCCTACATAGAGGTATTTTATTTGTAAATTTTATACTTAAAATAATATAATTTATTTATGATACAATGATGATGTAGTAATTATCTTATTAATGAAATATTGACATAATTAATGTTATAAATACCCAAATAAATGTAATTTTATACTTTTTATGAATTACAATAATTTTATATGTTAATATGACATGTTAATATTGATTTAATTAATGTTTTTTGAACTAATCATTCTGTTATGATTTTCACAATAATCAATTACCAAATAGTGTCACAATTGACATAAAATAGTTTTTAAAACAAATACTATATTATTAATTGTTATTTTATTCCTAAAAATCTAAGGTTCGGCCAAATGACTTATATAAGGTTATATATATTAATAATAAACAACTTGGGGTTAGGTTGGCTTGATATAGTAAGTGTATTAACCTTATAGTGTAAGAAAACAAGAAGACACCGTAAAAGTTAAATTATCTAACTTAATGTTAAATCTAAATGATAAGGTTAAAATTGATACCTAAACTTGTCTAAATTCTATTGGATGAGAGGATTTCAAACCATACACACATTATAATCTAAATATATCAATTTGGAGCTACTAAAAACCGAATTTGACTTTATTATAAAATAATATATCTCGTTATTCCAAAGGTTCCCCTCTCCTCCCTTGTAAAAGGGCACCTCCCCCCTCTCTTCCACACACAACATTGAGCCTTCAAGCTCGGCCAAACCCTGCCAATATGTCCTCTACACTTCCCTAGAAACATCCTAGAGGTCCTGGTCTTCTTCAATGACCTATTTTAGTGCCCTAAGAAGAGGTCTCAAAGAGGCGCTTCAAAGAAGTGGAGGTTCGGACACTTACGAAGCAAATCAGACCTAAGGTAAGGAAAATATCACAATCTCATTTTTATCTGATATTGTTTATACTTTGGTATTTACTGGGGTGTATTTTATCATCCAAATACATGTTCCATCAATATGTAATATTTTTTCCATCCACCTACAATTGTTTAAATCCAATTTTACCCTTCGGTGAGTTTTTAGTAAAGGATATGAAAGGAATCTTTTGTCGTTTTTCGTACGAAGTACTTTTTGACTTTTCTGACAAAATTATGAGAAGAATGTTTTTTTAACTTATACGACATGAATGGATTTTTAAAAAATTATTTCAAAGAATATTACTTTACAAGTTTTCTAGTTTATTTTTAATCAACTTCTTTTAGTTTAAAATTGTATGACATGTTAAGAAAGGAAAATGTTTTCGAAGTAGAAAGGATATTTTCCACAAGAATGGAGTTCAAGTGTTTTATCAAAATTATTTTCCATCTATGATAATATAGGGTTTTGTTTCTATCCTTATTATTACATTGATTTAATTATGTTGTGATGGAATTATTTTTATGAATTCTTTTATCTTATATGAATTGTTTTATGATGTCATGTTTTTTAAGAATCCCATTTTTATTACATGGGTTATGCAATGATGTATGATTTATGATTTTGTGGCACACATATGAATGGAATAATTATGAGATGTGTGGGAAATATATCTCCCTCCAATGGACTGGGTAATGATTTTATATCTCATGAGATAGACATGGCTGGAACGGGAGGTTAAACCGATTCAGTGAAACAGGACTAAAACGAGGAGTGAAATCGGTTCAGAAATGAACTTTTTCCACTAAGATAGTCTTGAAAATTAGTCTTGAATATTAAGAAATGATTCCCTATGATTATGTGTGTATGCCAAAAAGTTTCATGTTTTATGTTATGATTATTGGGATTTCATTTCACTACTAGATTTATCCCAAGTTATGAAATTATGATCTCTTTTGTAGGTTAAGATTTCCAAAATGGTATGTTCTTATGAATATGATTTGATTGATATTTCTTTTGTTTACCCTTACTGAGCATTTGAGCTAACCCTTTTGTATGTTTTCTTTCCCCAGGTGAAGAATAAGGTTATTAAGTAAGATATGCCAAAAGGGACTATAGATATGATGAAATAAATGGGAGACAGTGTAGACACTTTATGAACCAGTTGTTTATGTTTCCCAGTTTCTAAAGACACTATATCTATACGGTCCTTTCATGGTTTTGTTATATGTTGCAATAAGTATGCTTCAATTTTGAATTAATAACAATGTATGTAATGTATGGGTCATTATACGAGCAGTTCAAAATGACGTATCCACAGTGAATGTTGTATGCCACGAAGTCACCAATCCAATGTGTCAACAGAAATCCAAGCTATAGTGGGGAAGAGGAAGACGACGACGGGAGAGAGAAACCCTAGCAGATCCCCTTATGGGAACATCTTCCACTTTTGTCATTAGAATTTGAAAAATGGATTCTATAATTTGAATCATTATAATTTATAATGCATAATAATTTGATATTATTATTTTATTAATAATATTATTGAAAGTAATTAAATTTAATTACAATGATTAAGTGGAAAATTAGCTTATCACGTGACTAAAACATAAACTTAAGGGCCAAAATGACTTTTCACATTTTGAAAATCCATTATATAGCCATATATATACCCTATAATCTCTTTTATGTAATTTTTTTCATTATCAGATACACTTTTAATGGTCAAAATATAAGCGGAACTCCTTTTTCCAAAATTTACAGGAGTGCCACTCCTCTTCCCCTATAAAAGGCCCTATCCCCTCCCACTTCACAACACCATTTAAAACACTTAGGGTTCGATAATATATTGTGTATTAACTCCAAAAAAATATACCTTTCTACTTTAATCCTCAATTTTATTAGAAATCCATCTAAGGATTCACATTGTTGAAAACCAAAAGGAGTTACCCAAAGAAGAGGTAATATTTTTCCTTAAGATCATTAGTTTTATTTCTTATCTCCACCCCTTAAAAACCTTCTTATTCCATGACTATATAAAGAAAGTATCATATGTATACATATATATTTTATGAAATGTTTTTTTATAAACAATTACACACACTTCCATTAAATGGGCAGTGAACTTGCGTTTTTGTATGGTGAACTACCACCTCACAAAACAATTATGGTTCATTTTAACATAACCGTATTTCATGGTTGGTAATTAAAATGTAAAAAATATTTATATATTATAATTATTATAATTATTATCTATTTATAGTTTTTTAACTATTTTATAACACACACCATTATACTTTCCATTTTTTATAAATACGATAACATCGTTCATAGATGTTTGGACTACCACCTCCAAAAAGCAATGTGATTCAATCAAATGATACATAGAAGGTATAATGGTTGGTTTTAATTAAAAATATGTGAAATAAAAAAACATATATATATATTATTTATGGATTAATTAACTTTATGAAAATATAATATATATCATTTTATTTATTACCCTTTCACGTTTTTAAAAGGTGATTACGTTGTTCGTGGATGTTTGGACTACCGCCTCCTAGACATGATATGATTCCTTTTCCATCCATAGAGTGAAATATACAATTATAAATGATTAAATAAAAATTTATTTATTATATAATGATCATTTGGGAATGAAATTATATTACTTACCTTCTTTCCAAAATGATCAATCTGAAAAAATGAGTCTTGGTGCTGGTGGTGTGGGCATGGATACTGCAAACTCTGACTTTCAATTTATGGGTAGGGGTTTCGAGCATAAGCAAGCTCCTGATGATCCTGTGGATCCAAGTCCGAATGCACCTTCTGTTTTGGTGCAGGTAAATTCTGCTGACTTAATAATTTTCTCCAGTAATCGTTATGCAACTTTGGTAAATGAAGAGGTGCTGGAGGTTGAAGAGGGGGAAAAGGAGGAGGTTCACTGCCCTCCATCTCACGATAGCTCTTTGGATTTTGTCATAAATCCTGCTGGATCTGATGCTGGACAGCAGGGTGGTGTGAGAGTGGACAGGTCTTGTGATGAGGAAAAGAACCCAACTGAATGTTTTTCATGCAGGACAATGCAAATGGAGAATGTGCGGATGAACTCCAGGCCCTCTTTCAGCGACATTGTGAAGATTGGGAACAAAGAGATGCCGAGCAAGGAGATAAATGGGAAAACACAAGGTAGGAGGAAGCCATAGAGGGACTACACGGATTTTCCCAGGCCAATGGAGACAAGATCTGCCTATAGGAAGGGTGGAGGAGAGGAATATGACTCGACAATAGGAAATGGTGGAAAGCGAACATACAAGGAGAAAATAACCAAGGAGCAACTTGTCCGCAAGAAGCAGTACATTGAACTCTTCAAGAAATATGAGTCTTCAGAATGGGAATCTGCAACACTAGATGATGAGGGATCTGATTATGGGGATGGGGATAAGAATGGGTTTGAGGTGATGTAGTTTCTTATGTTTGTTTCTGTCTTGCACTCTACTTTCTTTTTATAATAAATTTTGGGGATCAGACTTTCGTCTGATCCGAACCTTCCTGGTTGTCGTGTAGGAATATAAAGACACACGAGACAAGTTGTACTCAAAGTAAGAGATTTTCATCTCCCTTTTTAAAAATTATATCATTAATACTTTTATATTCATGGTATTTAAAACATTAATTTAATTTTATTCATTCATAAATATTATGATTTAAAATGAATTTGTTTGGTATGGGATACTTTGGAATGCTTACAGATTATTTTTATGAAGAATAATTTTAATGATATTTCAAAGATATTTCCATTAGAAGAAATTATATGACATTTTTTTAGTATAACCTTTCATTTTATTCTCTTATGGTTATTAATGATATTTTTCAATTAATAGTACCATTTTTATACTCTTTGGTGCTGAAATGTTTTTTGAAAATGTTTTTAAGAAAACCCGACATCAGTTATCTCTTTAGTTGGATAACATATTTTCTTCTAAAAACCCATATTTTAAAAATGATTTAAAAAATGTTTTTAAGTGTTAAAAAATGAATTATTAAAGATATTTTTACACTTCTTTATTTTTACCAATGTTTCAAAGGAATCTCTTTATCACTTTCCGAAAAAGGAATTTTTTAACCTTTTTACCATGAAAATGGAATGTTATTTTTGTCTTATATGGAATGTATGTATTTACCCACTATATTTTATTTGAATATTAAATTTCATGATTAATTGATACTTTCCAAATAAAATGTTTTCAAACATTATTTTCAATGAAAATGTTTTTTATAAGTTCATTTTATATAAATGGATATTTTAATTAATTTTGTTTAAAATATATTTATATATTATTTTCATTCCTCAAATACAACAACCCTTTATTTTTATTACAAAAGGGATTTGTTTCATAGATACAAGCCTTTTTCAACCTATGGTTGGATTATGATTTATTTGGATAAGGATAGTAATGACATTCACTTCCTTGATTCATTTTTCATATTCTCCTCTAATATTCAAATGATCATTGAACGTTGAATTTTGCCAAAATATTTTATATAATTTATCATGGATATGTTCATTTCCTAAACTATGTACCATTTTTAAAATGTTGATTAATTTGAAATTTATTTGATTATTTGAGAAATATTTATACATCTGTATCCTTTATTCAATATGAATATTTGATAAGGTGTATTTTTTATTCGATATGATAAATTATTAGGACATAAAATACATGAGTTGGGGACCATTGAAGGCAGTACCTATGGGTTGGTGACCAATTAATTCATTCTCTAATATGATTTATTAGTCTTATGAGATGAATTAGTTACTAAAATCATATGGGTTTCCACTCAATATACTAAACTGTCTTGTGAAAAGTCCTGAAAGTAATGGTTCATTACACCTATATATCACGGATTACCGTAATTAAGATTTTATTTCTTTTATTTTTAGTTATTATTCATCCACACGATTTTTTAGTGATATATCAAAGGATTCACTTCATTTTCAATTCCTTGGTTAAATGGAATATGTTTTAGTTTCTTACCTTTCCATATTTATTTTTACATATCTAGTAATTTTAATGGCACGTGTTTCCTGTTATTACATTTACATATTATTTTTACCCTTCCTTCTTAGTATTTTGATTACATGGTATGTGTGTTAAATTATTTACCATTCCATAATTATTGTTCTAATTCACTCATTATCGATTCGACTATAATTTTCCCTTACTGATCATTTGAGATCACCCTTATTTTTTTTTTCCTTTTACCAAGAATCCAATAAGTGTTCTAAGAAAGATATAAATGAATACTATAGATGGAATAAATTTATCCTTAAATGAATTTCTTTATTTAGTTTATTCCTTTATAAAATAATACTCATGTATATATCTGTTTTACCGATACTACTAAACCCCTTAGTCATTTGGGATTTGATTCCATGTAATTATGCCAGTGTAATGTTATTAGACACTGGCACCAGAATTTCTAGGTTCGGGCTGCTACATGAAAAGATTCATTTTATATACATGTGTAAATTATATTTTCACAATTTTTTAATCATATTTGTGACATCCATTTCAATGGCTATGTTGTAGTTATAATATAATATCAATAATAATATTAATATTATATTTTAGTTTTTTAAAACGTAGTCTTGTGTGTAATGAATGATATCATAGGTACTTGGTATTTTGTGTGATAAAATCCAATCATAGTGTTTCAAATACATAAATAAAATCAATTGTTTCATGTAGTGAGAGATTAACATGGTGGTGCATGTTACATAGTCCATACTTAGTGATTTTATATAACAGAATCTACATTTAGTGATGTGTGAAATAAAAAATATCTAAAATATTAAATTAATTTGAAAAATATATTTCACAAAATATAGTGGTTTTATATTATACCCCCCATAAAATTGATTTCTACCTAGAAATTTTTCTAGGTTATCAATGGTATAATACATGAAATTTACTTTCATTAAAATTGAAATCATAAAAATGAATACTATAAATTTATTTAAAGGATAAAATTAAAAACATAATGGTTACCCAATGTAACTCAAACTAGGTCTCCACATACGAGAATGAAAATTGGGAGTAAATATTTGAAATGGATGAAAAGTGTAAATAACTATTGGGAGTGATAACGATCATTCGTCATCATAAATAAAATGATCAATGGAAATTTAAGGACCTCAAAATTATAGATCATTGATAATTTATAATATCATCAGTTCAATATAAATTATGGTTAAATGCTGAATCGTTCCATATATCAATTTCATAGAGAAATTATTTTAGTATCTAAGTACAAAGAGAAATATACTTACATGATTTTATTCAATTTTATATTCACAAACGTTCCCTGTAATTTTTCCCTTTTCAATTTCCACATCATCTCTTACTCTAAGAAATGATGGTGAATTTTTCAATCCTGAAGCATTAGAGGATCATGAGTTCCATAAATCGACTTATTGGTCCTTAAACAAGTATTTATCAAAACAAAAATGTTATCACAAGTTATATAATATGAATAAATCATCATATGGATAGATATTACTTTAATCTCTAAAACCTCATCTGATGTTTAACATAAACCATTGCATAAATAGATGACCCTATAACCCTTCTAAAAGATCAAAGTTCAAAGGATTAGAGATAAGGTCACTAAATTTCTCAAAATCATCATGAAATTGATTCCCCATATATCATAAGGTATATATTATTTGTCATATACCAAACATGTGAATACCTTCATCTTGTATTCTATTAAAAAATGGTAATAATATGAATTACAAAAAACCCTTATAAAAAAACTCATGTTTCCTTATTCCAATGTTTATTGGTTATAAAAAAAATTTAGACTTCACCAATGATATCATAAACCTCTTTTCAACGAATCCATAATTAGTTCCAAAGTAATTAGTATTGTCAAATATATTTATTAATATTTCACATATCTTTATCTAAACATAAATATCGTAACATAAGTAATATATTAAATGTTATCTTTCCCTTGAACATATCATTTCCATTAAATTTATTTTCTAGTCCATCACAACCATTCAACATATTCTTTTAAATCCTTCAATAAAAACATAAACTAAAAAATCTAAATGTATTTCCCAATTCATTATTCTGAAATCCTAATACATAAAAACATAGATTATTATACATCAACATTTATCCATTAACAAGGCTACCTCATACTATTACTTAATACATATTTTCTTTCATATTTCACCTGTAGTCACCTCATCATTAGTGATATAACCATTACCTTTACCACCTTGTTGATTATCTTCATGAGATTTCCACATGATACATCTATTTTCGTAGTGACTATTAATCACACACTTAAATAATTTAACCTTATATGATTTCATAGGTAGTCCAGTATTTACATCCATTGTATTAAGTAATCATTTAATTTTTCCTTTATAGTTACATACATTGGGTCCTTATTTTCCACAGTTAAAACATCATCTTATTCCCATGATAAATTTACTAGGGTGTTTCTTCCCACATTCTCAACATGTATGAAACCGAATCATCGTTCCTCCATTGTATCTATTTCTATAATTCTCAGTGAACCCATTCTATCTCTTCTTTTGTGAGTCTGATAGTTAGTTGAGGTACACATAGTTAATAATGTTTTGTGAAAACTGATTAGGCATGATCACAACATCCTTCACTTTAGTGATCATCCCATTTGATTTCTCATCAAAAAACTTTCCATCAAATTCAAAGTTTTCCCAATTATTTTTGGTTCCCACCATTAAACTAAAACTATAAAGCATAGTTTAAGATACACATATCATTGTAGAAAACCAAAAAATCAGGAAAAATAACTTATATATGTATAAATCATGAAACCAACTTATTTAATCTATGAAAAACTAGGTTTATCTCAATTTATTCATATTCATATTCTATTTACATTCTTCCTGGTGGTTCATATATGGTTTGTTAATTTCTAAATAATATCCCATGGGAGTGTCAAACTATGTGTACAGTAATGCTCATTATCGTGCACTAGTTCCCAATCAAGTTAGATCAATGTAGTGTTTTTGGGGTTGTTACCCCTATGCACATATGTTCTAGATCCACACACAGTTTTAGTATATATAAATGGATGTAATTTATTAGAAACTATTATCTCAATCCTTTACCAAAATTGCAAGACAATTTCGTATACTTTAACTCACCCTTAGACTAATCCATAGACGCTTTCCTGGAAATATCCTTAGAAATATACCTAGGTATATAAATATTTTTTTCTCATCATAGTTTCTACTGTGTGAGTAAATATTTCCTTTGTTAACAACTATAAAGACCTAGTATTAAAAAATGGATATTACATTAATTTAAATTAATAATCATTATATTTTAAAATTACCATCCTGAGGACCCTAATAGTTTAGTGTCATTGGAATCATAGAACACAATATTCTTGTTTATGTAATGATATTAAATATATCCCATAAAGATCTACCCCTTTTTTACCATTACATAAAAAATTCCTTCATAACCTAGGGAAAGGAAACATAATAAATGGGTGAGATTAGATGCTCGGTAAGGGTATATAAATGGGAAACATATGCATAATCATGAACATAATGATATGACAACTAAATAATATTATTATTAGATCATGCCATTCATATCCATGATCATTCACATGATTCATGGAATAAAGAGTGGTAGTTCATAAAACATGAATCATAAGGGAATCAAGAGCATAAGCCAGGAAATTATAACCTAGAAAAAAATGATGAATTGTGAAAGTCACACCAAACTGTAATATAATTCCCTAAAATTAAAGTCTAATTGTCAAAAACATATTAGATCACTTCATGGGGACTACACAAAATGGGTAGTACAAAACACCACCCCCAATCAATATCTTTCCCTGAGAAGGGATTAAGTATCCTAATTTTACCATAGTGGATCAATCCAATCGACTAGATTTCCATCATTATCTCATGAGATATAAATCCATTCCCAATTAATTGAATGAATATATATGTACCACCCATCCCATAATAAAATAATATATTTGTGTGCCAAAAGATGATAAACCATTCATCATATTATCACCCATAAAAAGAGATGGGTTTCATAAACATAATGCCATAACCCATGAAATTAAATGGGAATCATAAACATTTTATCCTATCAGAACCTTTGGAAAAGATAAATTTTTAACAACCATTTAATCAATTAAAAACTGAGGAAATCAATTGGGTTTCATAAACATTTTATCATGATATAACCAATGGAAGATAAACTCATTTCCTAAATAATGTTCCATATTAAATATAAAACATTCAAAGAAAGAATTATAATAGCTTTCTTGGATTATATCCTCAATAAAAAATAAAATATATCAATTTATGTCATCTTATATGGAGAATGATTTTGAAATATCACATGGAACATTTCTTAGGGAAAATGGCCTTTCTTTAAAAATAATTTTCATAACACCATTTCAAAAATCCTTCTATTATAAAGAGGGATTTAAAATATAATTTACAAAATTTCATTCCCTTTGAGAAAAACCATATAAAGTATTCTGAAAAATATTTTCTTTATAAATAGCATTAAAATATTATAAATAAATATTGAAAATATATTGAAAACCTTTTTCTTGGAAAACAGCTTGAAAAATCATTAAGAAAGATTGAAAACATTTTGAAAACATTTTCATTATAAAAAACAATAAAAACACAGGATAAAATCTTGAAAAACTTTTGAAAATCGTTTTCTTTGAAAAAAAATTTGATACATAAAAATAAGGATTGAAGTCATTTTGGAAACACTTTTCTATAATCTTTTGCAGTACAAATATCACAATGATGTTTTATTTAACCGTTTTAAAACAAATAAAGGAAGATCAATACATTATTTAAAATACTTTTTAAACATTAGTCATATTTGAATCCTTGTTTCATAATATTTTTTTACGGTCAAAAACGTTATATAACAGTAGGAAACCGTTTTCTTTAAAAAAATAAACATGTAAAATTTCAACGGAATCTTCTTGTAAATGATGGACATGATGGAAGATAAGTCTTTACTTATCGAACATTATTTTTTCGCTATAAATGTTTTTGGAATGGTACAAGATCATAAAATGAAAAGAATGATCATTTTAATTTTCTTTTGTAAAAAGATAA
Source organism: Viscum album (assembly GCA_963277665.1). Classification (NCBI taxonomy): domain Eukaryota; kingdom Viridiplantae; phylum Streptophyta; class Magnoliopsida; order Santalales; family Viscaceae; genus Viscum; species Viscum album. The sequence continues at coordinate 584,773,333 of OY728125.1, forward strand.
AAACAAGTAAAATTTTACTTTAAAATTACTAGATTAATAGAAAACTATTTTTGAAAATATATTTTAAAAACACGTTTTTTAAAAACCAATGATTTCTAAGTGAAAATAAAAAATAAATCTAGATTATAATAAAATTATTATTCATTATATAATTTAAAAAAGAGAGGGAAATGGTACCATTATATGGATATAAAATTAATAAACATAGGAGAATAAAATTCATGATAGTTATTAAGTTTTGGATTATTATATTTCAATAATGTTATCATAATCATAAATAATCCCATTAAATGATGACATTGTAGCAATAAAATATTACCACTTTGGTAACATGAAATCAAGGACCCCATAATATAATAACATTACATGAAACTTATAATATCATGAAAAGTAAACAATTCATTATATAAAATTTCAAATTAAACATATAACCATCATTGAAAAATATAGGTGCATAAAATGATCTGTATCTCAGATAGGTAATGTTGAGATAAAATTACTTTACCAATTTAGTAACTTTTGATCCATAGACCACTTGAAATAATGATCAACAAATGGATATTTAAATACCCATAAATTTAGTTATAATAATCATATAATATATTCATGGTATGTATATACAAAACACAATATAAATGAGTGGGGTATAAGGCATGAATCTCATAGATACAAAAAGTGAGATGAGAAAACCCTTACCTGAAGTCTTGACTTTATTTAGACACATTTAAAACTCCTATATAATAAATATAAGCTTATTATAAATATATTAAAAACCATATTATTATTTATAAAATAATATAATAAATGATTATGACTATATATTACCCATTTATTACCAAATCATGGTTAATGTTATGTTTCAGGTAATATACATTTTTCTTTTCTTATTTGTTTTGATGTGTAATTTATGATACTATTACATAGATTATGATTTTTTAAGAATCTAAAAAAATTATATAAATAAAATATATATTTAGTATATAAATATAATATATATTCATTATATAAATATTTATAATAATCTATAAAATATATAAATATGAAATGGAATACACCGTTCATGGAGGTGGTTGGTCGTACATACACATTAAAGATGTTTCAATTTTATTTTCATATTAAAAGAATGAAATAAAATGAAATATATGCATGTATATATTATAATTAAAGTAGATTTATTATTTCATATATATCATATAATTTTAATAAACTCAAACTTAATACATTCTATGTAATGTGTGAAAAAATCACATCGCATTGAGGAGGCAGTAGACCAAACATCCACAAATGAAGTTATCCCATTTACAAAAAATGGAAATCATGAAGTTATATTTTTTTGTAATAATTAAATAATCATAAATAAATCCTAAATAAAATATATACAATATTATAATATTATTTTCATAATAATTCACACTATACGATGTGGTAAATTAATAATGAACAACATCGTTTCACGGGGTTATAGTCTGCCGTAAACATGATCCGTAATTTTATAACCTATTAGATGAAATTATGTGTAAGTGTAGTTATAAACATTAGAATAAAAAAAATTTAAGAATGTTATGCATAATTTTATTCTTATATAATCATTTAATAAGATTATTTTTGGGGGTGGATAATGAAAATAAAACAAAATAGATTGCGGAAGGATATTACCAATTCCATGTGTAAATCCTCTTGGTTTTCACCAAAGGACTTCTTTTATTGGATTTATTCCAAATGGTATTCTTATAGAAAGAATTTTGGTATTTTATTTAGGATATTTTGGTCAATATTTGATAAGAAAATTTTATAGAGATGTGTGAATAAGTGGGAGGTGTGACAACTGCCTTTTTAGTGTGGAGGAGTGGTATTCTTATATATTTCAGAAAAGGGAATTCCACCCACGTTTTTTCAATGTTAGGTTGCTCCAATAATAGTTACAATATAATTAAAGGTAGTATATGGTCTAAATATGAGCATAAAATCTATTTTATAAATGTTTCTAGGTCATTTTGGGCCTTATGTTTAAGGTTTAGTCCCATGTTAAGAAAATATTTCTCTTAATCGCTATAATTAATTATAATCGATTTCACATATATATTTGGTCAAAACTTAATTTAAAAATATTATACATCATAAATTATTCTTATTAAAAATATTAAATCCATTTTTCTAAATTTCAATCACATAAGTCATATAAATTAATTTAAATTTAATCAAACAGACGGGATGACCAAGCATGTTGTTTATGTAAAAATGTTCAAAAGGTTGAATGTTTTTATTTCCAAATTCAATGTATAATTGATTAAAATGTCCTATATTAGTTTAATTTAGGTAAAATTCATTTAATTAAACTTTAAAACCAATTCCAAATATAATATAACCATAAATATTATTTAGTTGTAAATGGTGTTTTGAAATAAATTCATTATTTTTCATTATTGATTAAAAAATGAAACTTCTCAAATAATAAAAACAAAATCACCCAAAGTAAATTTTGATAATATGATTTCAAAAATTAATTTTATATTATCAAATAAATATTATAATGGTGTCAAAATTTAGATTTTAAATTGGATATCCATAAAAAGGTAATAGAATTACATTTTAGAAAAATGCATCTTTTATTCAAAAAATGAACTTATTTTTTTATTATACATATAAAATGTAATGGATAAGTTTAAAAAATATTTATTGAATATATAATATATATATTTTTTGAATAAATCATCAAAAGTGTTTTGTTTAAGTTATTAGTATAGAATTGTCTTTGTACATAGAGAAATAATTTTCCTAGAAAAGAAATTTCTTTATTTTAAAATAGTTTTTTCATAGAATTATAAATAATTAATAACCAATAGATTTATTTTATATACCTGTGTAAATAATATTTTCATAATTTAGTTAATATTATTCCTAAATTCCATTCCAACGTCTAGGTGGTAGCTATAATAAAATTTTAAAAATAATATTAATAGAATATTGTATTTTAGTGAAACATGGTCTTGTGTGTAATAGAAGATATCAAATGGACTCGGTATTATGTGTAATATAAGCCAATCATAGTGTTGTGTATACCTAATTCCAATTTAATTGTTGCGTTTAGTGAAAGATTCACTTGGTGTTTCATATAATGTAATCCAATCTTAGTGCTTCTGTATAACAAAATCTATATTAAGTATTTTGTGAAATGAAAAATATTTAAAATATTAAATTAATTCAGAAACAATTTCAAAAAATATCAGGGTGTTACATATGGTCCCATGTCATGTGTACCAAGCATTAAACCTACAATGTCAAGATAATACACAACATGGTAATGCAATATAAATATACATAACTCTTAAACATGACAAATATGGTATCCTTACAAACATCATGTTAATAAAAAATTGAACATGGAAATAAGAGACTCTAATTATACTCATGGATCAAGGATCTTATATGGGTTATTCAAAAACACACAAACTTATAGGATATCACCATAAATGGAGAACACAAACCATTCTATCAAAATAATCAAATCATGGAATCAAATGTATACGTGGTGCCAAAATGGAAAAGAACTTCCAATATCAAGGTTGTTGATGTAATGTAAAGGTCCACCAATGAATTGTCACCTAAATTACATCTATGTGTTCATCAACTTGAAATTCTCACCAAGTATTCCAATAACTGATTCTATTATATTGTTTCCATAATTAATAAAACACCACATGTGATAATATATTTTTTCTCTTTAATAATTTCCAAAAATTATTAACATAATCCAAATCATGTGAAAAGTGTTTCTTCCATAGGTAAAAGTATAATTATACACATGATAATAATTCTCTCACCACATAATAATCCACATTATACAAGAATGATTCTTATTATTTTTCCATAGGTCTAGGTTATAATCATTTAAATATATAATCCAATTATTTTTTATAAAACATTATAAAATTTTATTATTTAAATAAACAGTTTTTCAATATTATTTAAAAAAAGAGCATAAATATTAACACCTAGAAATACCTTTCCATGTGATGCACCTAGGAGAAGGATTATAAGGCCCCAGCCTAAAACCTTACTTAATCTTCAGTTATTACAAGATTACACATTGATGATCTTTTCGGGTTTAGAGTTTTAGATAATTAGATCATAAAACTTGCATTACATTCCACATATACACAAAGTGGTTACATAAAGATAGTATTCTTATTTCCCATCAATGGAAACATATTTAAAATAAAACATGGATTTTTTCTTGACACTTCCTTGACACTATCATCATATCATGTACCTTTCCCTTGACCTGTGAAAAACATTTCAAAAAAACTTGGGATGAGAATAAAAAGCTCAGTAAGGGATATAAAAATATGGAATGGAAACATGGGTATATATATATACATAAGAATGAAATCATACTTTACCCATAAAACATAATCACTTTAACATACCTCATCAAATCCTGAATAAATCATAGAAATCATAAGACATAAAGGTAACTTGTGGCATTCATAACATTCTTACGTAGGGGGTAACCCTCTTGGTTACGTTTGGAATACCCATCACAGTATATTCCCTAAATCTCTTCAGAGAAACCTTAACGTTTCACTCCTTCACGTTACCCAATTCATTGGAGAGCTATATCGGTATCACCCACCCTTAGTCTATCACGGAACCACCCGTCTTCATAATAATTCCCATGAACCTCAACATAATCGTATCACATAAAACATGCATAAAGGAAACATAACATTTCTACCTTTCAATCACAAGATATCAATACAACACATTGATATAAAAACATTATGAAAACCATTTTCAATACCAAAATAAAAGAAAAGTAAAACATGGTATTTAATTTTCTTTTAAAAAAAAGTATGGCTTGTAGAGGAAGCCGAAACTCAAATAATGGTCACGACGGCGGATAAGTCGTTGTCGCCACATACGTACGACAAAAACATTCCCTTTTGTTGTTTAGTAAACGCTTCGTATAAATAATATTCCTTTTGAATAAATGTAAAAGTCAAAGGGTTTTATACACCGTATAAAAGAAGGTTTTGTATAAAACAAAATATGCCTCAATGAACGGAGATTGAGACGAAGTACCATACCCCGGGTCCGACTTGACTCGGTCGTTCTTTAATCTCCTGAATAATAAACTTGAGTTAATTTCTACTTGATTAAGAACCTTTTTCAAGTTCATTATTCCTTTTATATCACTTATTTCCATGTCATGAACACTATGTAATTATTTAAGTTAATAACGGTCATTTTAACGATCATTGGTATTTGAGTCAAAAATAAGCCTTTTATAATTACAATTTGTTCATGTAACCATTATATCCATAATAGTATTCATGATGCAGATATCATATATGTCATATATATCCAGTACATGCATGCATTTATAATATTACATAATCATTTAGAGGTAAGAAATGAAATGCACCGTTCATGGAGACGGTAAGCCGTACGTACGCATGAACACTACTTTCATTTCTATTTCATATTTTATAGAATGGAATCAAAATTATATAAAGGTATACTATAATTCCAGTGTAATAATATATATAATATCATAACTCCATCCTTTATACGTCCCACATATGGTATTTAATGATTCAAATCACTTTGAGGGGGCGGTAGTCCGCACTTCCTTAAATGAAGATATCGCATTTACCCATAATGGAAACCAAAAAGGTATCCTCAAAATGAAAAATAAATAAGATTAAGGAAAACATAAACATATTATATATCATATATAAATATAGTTTTATCTTAATGGCCACCTTTGAAGGTGTTAAAAGAATGTTGAACAATCATCTTTTCGGGAGGCCGAAATTCGCCATCCACAGAAATAGTATGTTCTTTAACCATTAGATGTAGGTGTGTGTAAGTGTAGATATAATAATTCTTATAAAAAAATCCTGGTATATTTAAGATACTGTAGTTGTTACAAAACAAAAGAATAAAAAGAGTTTAGGGGGTTGGAGAAGCAAAATAAAACAAAAGGACTCAAGTGAAGGCATTACCTTAAAATCGGGTAACTCCCTTTGGTTTGAGCTCAAAGGCTTCCTTGGGAAGACTTCTGCCCAATGTGAGGCTACAAGGAGTATGATAGGGATGTGTAGAGACAAAATGGGCAGGGTTTGGCCGAGCCAACGGCTTTGGGAGTGTGGGTAAGGAGGTAGAGGTGGGGGCATTTTATAAGAGGAGAGGAGGGGCACTCTTGGAAAGTAAAGAAATGTTACTTTATTTTAAAACGCGTTTCGGATTCAAAAAGGTCCCAAATTGATATAATTCAAGGGTAAGGTGATAAGGGTTCTAAATCCACCCATAAAATAGGTTTTGGACATGTGTAGTTCATAGATTTTACATTATCATTTCATTTTATTTAAATCCTTTATTAATGAGGTAATCACTGCATCACCATGATGTCATAAATAATTTAATTTATTTAAAGTATAAAAATTATAAAAAAATACTATGATTTAGGAAATAGTTTTATCTTTCCAATGAATATTTATAATAAAAAATCTGACTTGAATAACCCCATGTAAAAAGTTTTTTAGTAAAACATCTCTTGTTTGTGTCATTTTTACTTTAACATTAAATAAAACGTTATTTTTGTCATTTCCCATCCAAAGTGGCTCCATGGGGTCCCCAAGTTGACCCATGGATTTTCATGGTTGGCCATGTCAAATACAATGAGGTTAGGACATGTGTCAAGCTCATCTCTTATTATTAAAACATTATTTTTACCTTAAACTACACTAATTATCACTAATCGCGATTAAGAACTTAAAAGTTACTATTCACCAAAAAATTACTTTAATCTCATTGAACCACATTTTACTTCTTAATGAAAACCATTTATGTCGGATTTTTTGAAAATCAAATCACATAAGTGGCAAAGTTTCATTTAAACAAAAAATCAGTTTCTTTAACTACCACTTAGTGGTTTCACTATTCATCAAAAATTGAAGTTTTTTAGAAAGATACCAAAACTACACCCTAAGATATATTTGATATTCAGAATTCAAAAATGATGCCTATTTTAAAAAATTCAAAACATGTAAGTTTCATTAATTAATTTAATAACTAATTCCCGCTGTCATGACAAATAGCGTGTTTTTATGAAACAATAAGTATCAAAAGATTGACACTAGTTTAAGTCCAATTTCAAAGAGAAATTGATTCCAATGACCACCATTGGATAAAATGGTAAAAATATATTCTAATTTCACTTAAAAACCAATTCAAAATATAATCTAATAATATAAATAAATTAAAAGATAGATTAAAAAAGGGTTTAAAAAGGGTTTTCTATCAAAAGGCAGTAAAACAATCTTTTAAGAATATTAGTGTATTCCATGCATAAGATTGTATTTATTTTCATTTTAAGCCTCTAAAACACTATCTTAATCATTAATAGACATAGATAAAAATATCTATTATTCATTACTTACTTGGGATGTTACATCCTTCCCCCCTTTAGAAAATTGCATCCCCGCAATTTATTTACTTATCGAATAAATGTGGGTACTTATCACTCATTGCATTTTCATATTCCCATGTTTCCTCTTCCATCATGTGGTTTTTCCACAAAACCTTTACCTGATTAATAACCTTATTACATAACACTTCCTACCTGTGGTCAAGAATCTGGACCGGTTGTTCCTCATAAGATAGGTTCTCTTCCAGCTGAACTACTTCTAGACTCAAAACATGAGATGGATCTGGCATATACTTTCTCAACATCGAAACGTGAAAAACATGTTGTACCTGAGATAAACTCGGAGGTAATGACACTCGGTAAACAACAGATCCAACTCTCTCCTGAATTTCATATGGTCCAATGAACCTTGGACTCAGCTTTCCATTCTTACCAAATCGCATCACACTTTTCCATGGTGATACTTTGAGAAAAACATGATCACCAACCTCAAAAGAGAGATCATTCCTCCTGTTGTCTGCATAACCCTTCTGCCTACTCTAAGCTGTTCTCATGTGTTTCTGTATCAGCTGAACTTTTTCTGCCAACACTTCTACCAATTCTGGTCCCATCAAATTCCTTTCACCCACTTCATCCCAGAAATCTGGAGTTCGACACCGCTTCCCATATAATGCCTGAAATGGTTCCATCTGTATACTAGAATGAAAACTGTTATTATATGAAAATTCAACCAAAGAAAGATGTTGGTCCCAAATTCCCTGATAATCCATCGAACAAGCTCGTAGCATATCCTCCAAGATCTGAATTGTTCGTTCTGACTGCCCATCTGATTGAGGATGAAAAGCTGTACTAAAATTTAATTCAGTACCCAACAACTTCTAAAGGCCTTTCCAAAAGATATAAGTGAAGCTGAGATCACGATCAGATACAATGGAGAGAGGAACTCCATGTAACCTGACTATCTCTTTAAGATACAAACGGGAAAGTTGATCTATGGAAAAAGTATCTTGTATAGCAAGGAAATGAGCAGATTTAGTCAAGCGATCAACAATAACCCATATTGCATTATTACCTCGAGATGTCTTCGGTAATCCCACAACAAAGTCCATGGATATATTCTCCCATTTTGACTCTGGAACTGGTAAAGTATGAAACATACCTTTCGGTAACTGACGCTCTGCTTTAACCTGTTGACATGTCAAACACTTCACAGTAAAATCAGCAATATCTTTTTTCATTCCATCCCACCAGTAATACTCCTGAAGATCTCTGTACATCTTAGTACTGCCAGGATGAACTGAAAACGGAGAACTATGAGCTTCACATAACAACTCTCTCATCAACTGTGAATCACAAGGCACACACAATATCTTCCCAAATCTCAAAACACAATCATTATCAATGTTGAATTCAAGCAACTTACCTTTCTGAACCAGCTCAACCTTTTTCTGCAACTCACTGTCTTGCTTCTGTGCTTGCTTGATTCTATCTGATAGAGATGATCTCACTGATACCTGAAACAAAACAGAAGAAAATCCTGCGCCAAAAACGTCTATGCTAATGTTCATCAAATCCTTAACCAAAGGATCACGTTCCAAACACAATATTGTTAATGAATCATTACTTTTTCGACACAAAGCATCAGCCACTTTATTTGATTTTCCCGGATGGTAATGAATTGTAAAATCATAATCTTTGATTAATTACAGCCATCTCCTCTGTCTCATGTTTAACTCTTTCTGAGTGAATATATACTTTATACTTTTGTGATCAGTATATATTTCACACTTTACTCTATACAAATGATGTCTCCAAATTTTTAAAGCAAAACAACTGCAACTAATTCCAAATCATGTGTAGGGTAATTTACCTCACGAGTTTTCAACTGTCGTGAAGCATAAGCAATTACCTGATTATTCTACATTAGGATGAAACCAAGTCCTTTCAATGAAGCATCACTGTAGATAACAAACTCACCATTCCTGGAAGGTAGTGCCAAAACTGGAGCTTTTACCAATCTTCTTTTTAATTCCTGAAAACAATCATCACATTCTTTTGTCCAGATAAACTTAACACCCTTCTGAGTTAGCTTAGTCATTGTTCTATATAACCGTGAAAAATTTCTAACAAACCTTCGGTAATAGCCTGCCAAACCAAGGATGCTACAAATCTCAGTTACATTTGTGGGTCTTGCCTAGTTTTCCACAACTTTAGTTTTTGCAGGATCAACAGTTATCCCATCTTTAGAAACAATGTGACCAAGGAAAGAAATTTGTTGCATCCAAAACTCACACATGCTGAATTTCCCATACAATTTATTTTCTTTTAAGGTTTTCAAGATAACCCTTAAAAGTCTTTCATGCTCCTCTTTACTTTTAGAAAACACCAAAATATCATCAATGAAAACCACCACGAACTTATCCAAGAACACATGGAAAATTCTATTAATTAAGTCCATGAATACAGCAGGTGCATTGGTTAGCCCAAAATGCATTACTACAAATTCATAATGGCCATATCTTGTACAAAATGCAGTCTTCGGAACATCTGATTCCTTTACCTTCAGCTGATGGTACCCTGATCTCAAGTCAATCTTTGAAAAATACTGAGCTCCCTGGAGCTAATCAAACAAATCATCGATATGAGGCAAAGGATATTTGTTCTTAACAGTAATGTTATTCAAGGATCTATAATCAATGCAAAGTCTCATTGAACCATCTTTTTTTTAACAAATAAAACAGGATCACCACATGGTGATGTGCTAGGTCGAATGAAACCTTTCTCTAATAAATCTTGAAATTTCTCCTTCAACTCTAAAAGTTCAATTTGAGCCATTCGATAAGGGGGTTTTGAAATTGGCTTAGAATCAGGAACTAAGTCAACAGTAAATTCAACTTCCCGATCTGGTATTATTCCAGGAAACTCATCAGGAAAAAAATCAGGATACTCATTTACCACTGGCACATCATTAATCTGAACAGTTCCTTTATTTTCAAAGATGTGTGCAAGGTAACAATAATTTCCATCTTTTACAACTTTCTCAGCCTCTTGATAAGTTATCAACAGTAAGGGTTTATTCTTGTACACAAACTGAAAGACTTTCTGAAAAGAAACTTCTTTAGATCTATATTCAATCTTATCATGGTAAATAGAGAGCCAATCCATACCCAGGATAACATCAAACTCTACTAGAGGTAGAACAATAAGGTTTGAAAGTAGGTTCTTTCGACAGATAAGGATAGGAAGATTCTTATAAATTATTTTTTCCTCAACATTTCACCCAGGTGTTTTTACCAAAAGTTTAGGAGTCATTTCTTGAGATGGTATTCCCATTTTACTAGAAAAGTTTTCCGAGGTGAAAGAATGTGTAGACCCCGAATCAAACAATACACTGGAATAATCTGAAAAAACAAAAAAAGTACCTAATACAACTTCATTTGATGGCCCGACATCTTCTGAAGTAGTTGCAAAGGATTTCACCACCCCTTTCTGCTTGTAGTCTAACTGATTCCCATCACTCAAGGTCTTTTTCGGACACTCGTTTTCATAGTGACCCATCTCATTGCACTTAAAACATTTCACTAACTGTAAATCAAATTTGTTATTACATTCACCTTGATCTTTTTCAGTGCAGTCACGAGCCTTATGTCCCATCTTAACACATCGGTAGAACTTTCCAGAATTTAGAAGACATTCCCCAGCATGCCTTTTGACACATTTATCACAAATTGGAAACATAGATTTCTTACCATCAGACTTTTTTGAAGAATTCTTCCTTTTCTCTGGCCACCTTGGTCGCTTTTTCTGTTGGTTGTTATAGAACACTTGATCATCGGAAAACTCCATTTCCACCTTCTCAGCACATCGAACATCTTTTATTAACTTTTAAGCTCACGAGAATCTAATGCCCTTCGATATTTTGGCTTCAATCCTGAGTAAAAACGATTGATTTTACTATCAAGGTCTCGGAAAAAATTTGGAGCATACCTTGCCAATCAAGTGAACCATTATTCATAGGTAGCCACTGAGTCTTCCTCTTTCCTCAATTCCAAGAATTTCTTTTCCATCCTAAGTCGAACATCCTTAGAAAATACTTCTCAAGAAACATACCTTTGAATTAATCCCAGTCAAGAGCATCAATCTCATCGGCGTCCCTGATATTTTTAACCATAGACCACCACTAATCTGCCTCACCCTCCAAACGGTAAATTGCAAGACTAACCTTTTGATTGTCTGAACACCCCATGACATCAAAAATCTTTTCCAGTGCATTAATCCACCCTTCAGCTAACACGGGGTCAGATGATCCTCTGAATGATGGGGGATGTTGCCTCATGAAATGTTCCACCACTGACATGTTCCTCTGCGGTTGATCTGGCTGATCTCATGCATGGATACCACCACCATTTATCGCTTGAGTCAACTACGCCATTACTGCAAAAAAATGTTCAGTTCCAATTCCGACCATCTCAGGATGGTGATTCGGAAGGTTATTTCCTTCTGTATGCCTTCCTAGCACTACTTCCTTGTTTCCTCTACGGAAAACCATTCTGAACAAACATGTCTTAGATGAAGCAACATGGTAATCATAAAATACTATATCACTTCAATTTGACCATAAAAAAATTTAAAAAATATTTTTGGATAATCATTTAATATAATTATAACTCCTAACGTTATCTAAACCGACCTTTGATACCAACTATAAGGCCCCAGCATTAAACCTTACTTAATCTTGAGTTATTACAATATTACACATTGAGGATCTTTTCGGGTTTAGAGTTTTAGAGAATTATATCATAAAACTTTCTTTACATTCCACATATAAACAAAGTGGTTACATAAAGATATTATTATTCTTTCCCATCAATGGAAACAAATTAAAATAAAACATGGATTCACTCTTGACACTTCCCTGACACTATCATCATATCATGTACCTTTCCCTTGACCTGTGAAAAACATTTCAAAAAAACATGGGATGAGCATAAAAAGCTCAGTAAGGGATATAAAAATATGGAAAGGAAACATGGGTACATATATACATAAGAATGAAATCATACTTTACCCATAAAACATAAGCACTTTAACTTACCTCATCAAATCATGAATAAATCATAGAAATCATAAGACATACAGGTAACTTGAGGCGTTCATAACATTCTTACGTAGGGAGTAACCCTCTTGGTTACGTTTGGAATACCCATCATAGTATATTCCCTAAAACTCTTTAGAGAAACCTTAACGTTTCACTCCTTCGCGTTACCCAATGCATTGGAGAGCTATATCGGGCTCACCTGCCCTTAGTCTATCACAGAACCACCCGTCTTCATAATAATACCCAATAACCTCGACATAATCATATCACATAAAACATACATAAAGGAAGCATAACATTTCCACCTTTCAATCACAAGATATCAATAAAACACATTGATATAAAAACATTATGAAATCCATTTTCAATACCAAAATAAAATAAACGTAAAACATGGTATTTATTTTTCTTTTAAAAAAAATGTATGGCTTGTAGAGGAATCCGAAACACAAATAATGGTCACGACGGCGGAGAAGTCGTTGTCGCCGCATACGTACGACAAAAACATTCCATTTTGTCGTTTAGTAAACACTTCGTATAAAAAAGATTCCTTTTGAATAAACGTAAATGTCAAAGGGGTTTATACACCATATAAAAGAAGGTTGTGTATAAAACAAAATATGCCTCAATGAAAGGAGATTGAGATGAAGTCCCATACCTCGGGTCCGACTTGACTCGGTCGTTCTTTAATCTCCTGAATAATAAACTTGAGTTAATTTATACTTGTTTGAGAACCTTTTTCAAGTTCATTATTCCTTTTATATCACTTATTGCTATGTCATGAACACTATGTAATTATTTAAGTTAATAACGGTCGTTTTAACGATCATTGGTACTTGAGTAAAAAATAAGCCCTTTATAATTACAAGTTGTTCATGTACCCATTATATCCAGAATGGTATTCATGATTTAGATATCATATATGTCATATATATCCAGTAAATTCATGAATTTATAATAATACATAATCATTTAGAGGTAAGAAATGAAATGCACCATTCATGGAGACGGTAAGTCGTACGTACGCATGAACGCTACTTTCATTTCTATTTCATATTTTATAGAATGGAATCATAATGATATAAAGGTATATTATAATTCCCGTGTAATAATATATATAATATCATAACTCCATCCTTTATACATCCCACATATGGTATTTAACGAATCAAATCACTTTGAGGGGGCGGTATTCCGCACTTCCTTAAATGAAGATATCGCGTTTACCCATAATGGAAACCATAAAGGTATTCCCAAAATGAAAAATAAAGAAGCTTAAGGAAAACATAAACATATTATATATCATATATAACTATAGTTTCATCTTAATGGCCACCTTTGAAGGTGTTAAAGGAATGTTGAACAATCATCGTTTCGGGAGGCCGAAATTCGCCATCCACGGAAACCGTATGTTCTTTAACCATTTGATTTAGGTGTGTGTAAGTGTAGATAGAATACTTATTATAACAACATCCTAGTATATTGAAGATACTGGAGTTGTTATAAAAGAAAAGAATAAAAAGAGTTTAGGGGTTGGAGAAGCAAAATAAAACAAAACGACTCAAGTGAAGACATTACCTTAAAATCGGGTAACTCCCTTTGGTTTGAGCTCAAAGGCTTCCTTAGGAAGACTTCTGCCCAATGTGAGGCTTCAAGGAGTAATAGAGGGATGCGGAGATACAAAATGGGTAGGGTTTGGCTGAGCCAAAGGCTTTGGGAGTGTGGGAAAGGATGTAGAGCTGGGGGCCTTTTATAAGAGGAGAGGAGGGGCACTCCTGGAAAGTAAAGAAATGTTACTATATTTTAAAATGAGTTTCGGATTCAAAAGGGCCCACATTGATATAATTCGAGGGTAATGTGATAAGGGTTTGAACCCAACCCATCAAATAGGTTTTGGACATGTGTAGTTTATAGATTTTACATTATCATTTCATTTTATTTAAATCCTTTATTAATGAGGTAATCACTGCATCATCATGATGTTATAAATAATTTAATTTATTTAAAGTCTAAAAATTATAAAAAAATACTATGATGTAGGAAATATTTTTAGCTTTCGAATGACTATTTATAATAAAAAATCTGACTTGTATAACCCCATGTAAAAATTTTTTTAGTAAAACATCTCTTGTTTGTGTCATTTTTTACTTTAACATTAAATAAAAAGTTATTTATGTCATTTCCCAACCAATGTTTCTCCATGGGGTCCCCAAGTTCATGGATTGTCGTGGTCGGCCATGAAACATCCAATGAGGGTAGGACATGTGTCAAGCTCATCTAATATTATTAAAACATTATTTTTACCTTAAACTACACTAATTACCACTAATCGCGATTAAGAACTTAAAAGTTACTATTCACCAAAAAATTATTTTAATCTCATTGAACCAAATTTTACTTCTTAATGACAACCATGTATATCATATTTTTGAAAATCAAATCACAGAAGTGTAAATGTTTCATTTAAACGAAAAATCTGTTTCTTTAACTACCACTTAGTGGTTTCACTATTCATAAAAAATTGAAATTTTTCAGAAAGATACCAAAACGTCACCCTAAGCTATATATGATATTCCGAATTCAAAAATGATGTCTATTTTACAAAATTCAAAACATTTAAGTTGAATTAATTAATTTAATAACTAATTCCCGCTGTCATGACAAATAGCGTATTTTATGAAACAATAAGTATCAAAAGATTGACACTAGATTAAGTCTAATTTCAAAGTGAAATTGATTCCAATGCCCACCATTGGATAAAATGGTAAAAATATATTCTAATTTCACTTCAAAACCAATTCAAAATATAATCTAATAATATAAATAAATTAGATTAAAAAGAGGTTTTGAATTAAAATACAACATTTTTCACTATTCATTAAAAATTGAACTTTATCGGAAAAATACCAAAAATTCATATAAAGTAAATTTTGATGTCCCAATCATAAATAATAAGTTTATTTTGACAAACATATCTTATAAAATTGTCAAAAGATATATTTAAAAAGGGTTTGCCATCAAAAGGCAGTAAAACAATCTTTTAATAATATAAGTGTATTCCATGCATAATATTGTATTTATTTTCATTTTAAGCCTCTAAAACACTATCTTAATCATTAATAGACATAGATAAAAATATCTATTATTCATTACTTACTTGGTATGTTACAAGGATAGAGGAAGTTTCAATGTGACTAGAAACTATAAAAACATTTGTAATGATTAAAGTAGGTTACAATGATTTTTCACAACCTAATTCCATGGAAACTAAAATTTAATAGGGTAACCTAAATAAAATAAGAATGTTTTGGATAATTTTAAGGAAGGGAACCCGCCTAAAGTTTCACAATAATTAGGAACCCCAAAATTAAATTTCCATTTAATTCATTACTCAGGTATATCTTGAAAGCAGAGTGATACAAATAATACATGATAGGAGTTTTAAACCTAAACATGATAAAAGAATAAATCCACCTGATTTTTCACCTTAAAAATGATGAAAAATGAGTTATATAAGCATGTATAGGAAAAAGAAACGGAGATAAGGAATTTAAATAGAAATTCCCCAAAAGGTAACTATGTAAGGGTAATATGGCTTACCCATAAGAAAGTAATAATTATTTCCTTAGGGTACCATGTTACCATAATGAAACCCCTTTAAATAAGGAATTACCATTACAAAACACAAGGTAATACTTGGTAGACCCTTACTTGATGTTTCGTTACCCTTATATGAGTATTATGTTTTTAGGATGACCCTTACGTAACAGCTTATATACCCTTACACATCATAGGAATAACTTTATAAATCCTTTAGGATATAGTATTTATCCTTAAAATGTGCATTGAAATTTTAAATTACCCTTACACAACTCATGAAAAAACCAATCTACAATTACATTGGGTCTTTCAAAATATCTTTACCCTTTTACAAAGCATGGGTGATTCATAAGGGTAATAATTTACACGATAAATTTTACTTTTTCATATAAAATAAAGTAATATATATATATATATATATTAAATTAGTGGTTTAAAAAATTTTAAAGATTGAAAATGCTAAAATATTCCCCCTCTAATGACTTCTCATCCTTGAGAAGTGCCTCGGGTGGTCTTTCTCGAACAAATCAGGGCACCAAGCTCAAACATTAGACTACAACTCTAACATCTCTTCTTGGATCTGTTCATGGTTCCCAGAGATATAGGAAAGTGGTACCATCTTCCCTTGAAGAACATTATCATTATGGCCAACAATCTATGCTGGTATCTCCTATTATGATGCATCAAGATCCATCAAAACAACCGCGTAGACAATGACATACATAGGATTAGGTTTGTAACTTTGGATGTGAGACCTAAAAAATCATGAAAACCATGATAAACAGAAGGAAGACCCATTTGACATACAATTATCCCAACTCACATGGTGATCTCTAAGGGTCCAACATAACATGGGGAAATATATCCTTTCATCTTCATACTTCTAAGATATATGTGAGGAGTCAAAATAAAGAAATTCTAATTACCCATAGTAAATCCCTGAGGTCTTTGCCTATGGCTAACATATGATATCAACGCTTAATGAGTGGTGATCAGCCTCTTATGAATTACATACACTCACACATAGGTCTCCTAAACCAAATTTTCACCCATAATCACTGCCACACCAACCTCACTGATACATATAATTGATTATCTTAGCCTCCCATAAATATCCTTGTATGGTCCCATATAAATTGAAGTCTATAAACTATAGTTTTTTTGTGAACTCAACCAAGTATAGGTGGTCATCCCATTATCCCCTCAAGTCATTAAAAAATTATCAAATAAAATCATTTAAATTACAAATAATTTTATATAAATTTCTATCTTCTTAAGGATGGTATGTTGTGATCAATCTATGTTGAGTCCCTATATAATTTTTCAAGACCTACCAAAAATATGATGTAAAAAATGTAGCTCTACCAAATAAAATTCTCACTAGGGATCCATGTAATCTTATGATCTCACCGATATATGAATTTCTCAATTAATCCAGTAGGTCAGTCTCTAATGTAACACCCTATTATTTCATATTACGTTAGTTATTCACAGTAATTCAATAACATACACTACACACAACATCGAGTTCAAGGGCACTACGACTTACCAAACTAGCCGTTCAAAAGTGGTTATGAACAGTATTAATAGAATTTTGAACTTTATGAAACCCTTATAATTTTAGAGTCCATATTATGATTTTGTTAGACATAATGTAAGGACAAATTAATATTTTTCGATAAAAGATGATTTTTTCAAAAAAATACTATTTTACCGCCTTTTAATGGAGAACCATTTTTAAATCCAATATTTGGAAATTTTATATATTCAATTTGACAAAATAATCTTCTTCTTTGGGATCGGTACATAAGAATTTAGTTTCAATAAATTTTTGGTGTTATTCTGATAACTTTCATATTTGGTTGAATAGTGAAAAATAATATATTTTAACTGAAACAACTTTTTTAATCAAAATAATTTATAATGTTCAACTATAGATATGAATTGTTTGGATGTATAATTATATTATATTTTTTACCATTTAATCCAATGTTGGTCATTGGAAATAATTTCACTTCGAAATTGGACATAACCAAATGTAAATCTTTTGGTAGTAATTATTTCATAAAAATATGCTTTTTGGTTTTGACAATGGGAATTAATTTTAAACTAATAAATGCAATTTGTTTGTTTTTAATTTGGTAAAATAGACTTCATTTTTTAATTCAGAATATCAAAATTCGGTTACGGTGAATTTTTGGTATGTTTTTGAAAACTTTTAATTTTTGATGAATAATAAAAACACTAAGTTATAGTTTAAAACCAAATTTTTATTTAAATAATAATTTATTTTATTTAAATTTATTTTAAGTAAAAATAGAAACATAATATCCATATATGTTCAATGTAAATCATTGAAGTCATTTTTTAATAATATTAGATATATAAAATTTTATTGAACTTCTCACCGTCATTTACCCACCTCTTAGGAGAATTTGTTAATTCATATAAAACATAATTTACCGCTTCTCTGAGTTGAATTTCTAAAATAAAAGAGACACAATTAATATCATGGAGTAAATTGTGGTTCAATAAGATTAAAATATTTTTTTGGTGAATAGTATCTTTTTTCATTTATTTACCACGGTTAAAAGTAAATGGGGTAATTAAGGGTAAAAATGATATTATTATTATTACCCTGAAACATATCCTAATTCTATTGGATAAGTGTAATTCGAAAAAAAAACCTTAGGAATAAAATATGAAGCTCTTTGGTCCACTTGGATTAGATTAGGACATTTATTATTATTTAATTCAAAGAAAAGCTAAGATTTAAAATCAAATATTAATAAATAAAACATTTCTAATATAGGGTTACAAATAAGATAAATTCAACTGTAAATATTCAATAGAAATACAAAACGATTTCATATATAATAGTATTTTTTTTATTTTTTAGACTTTAAATAATCTAATTTATTAATGACACAATGATAATGCAGTAATTACCTAATTAATGAAATTTTAAAATAACTGATATTATAAATATTCAAATAAATGTAATTTGAGAATTTTTATGAATTAAAATAATTTTATATATTAATATGATATATTTGGGTTGGTTAGATGAATTTTTTTGAAGTTATAATGCTGTTATGAATTTTGCAATAACAAAATACCAAATAGTGTCAAAATTGATATAAAAGAGTTTTTAAATCAAATATTATATTATTAATTGATATTATATTACTAAAAATATAATGTTCATCCAAAATATATAATTATAGGTGTATAACTAATGAAACTCTTATGGTTCTCTTGGATGTATCTAGAATGTTTATTAACCATATAATATAAAAATACAAAGAGACATGGTAAATGTCATACTATTTTACTAAGAGTTAAATATAAAAGAAAAGGTTAATATAGTGACCCAATCCTATCTAAAACCTATTGGTTGAGTGGTTTAAGACCCATAACCTCATTATCATTTATATAATCTACTTTGGAGCTATTATAAACTGAAAAAGATTTTATTATAAAATAATATCTTATTTTTTTTCTAAGGTTCCCCTCACCCCACTTATAAAAGGTTACTTGCCCTTCACTCAAATTAATACCATAAAAGCCTTTTGGCTCGGACAACCCCTGACCAAATATCCTCTCAAAATCCCAAACTTCATCCTAGAGGCACTCTTTTGGTCATAAATCCATCTTACAGAGCCCTTGTGATCAAATCAAAAGGAAGAACCCGAAGAAGAAGTAATAATTTCACCACCCTCTTTCATGTTCTTTTCTTCTTTCACTTCTTCTTTATTTGTTATTTTAATTCTAATATAAATAATATAGTATCTTCTATATACTGTGTTGTTATTATAAATATGGTACAACCATATTCATTATTATATCCATCCTTTGAATGACATGTCACCATACATGCTTATGTATGGATTACCGTCTCCACGTCGGGGTGTAACCGTTATTCAATATATTATTATTTGAATGAGTATAATAATGATGTGTAATTAATGTATATAATAAAATATAACATGATAATGATTCTGTATATAATATATAACATCCAATTATATATTATTATAATATCAAAGGAATGATATTGTCGCTTGTGCGTACGTACAGATTACCATCTCCACAAATGAGATGAGATTCATTCCCCATCGTATCCATTCAATACTAAATTTCATTTGATGATTAAAAATAATGTTTAGATACATGATATCATTCTGGATATGAATACGATAAATCCCATCCATAACAAATATGGCTCACATAAAAAATAATATAATGGAAAAAGAATCCGTTAACACCCAAAACAAACGATAATACTGAGATATTATTGAAACATAAATGTTAAAATATCATATATTATACCATATTAATATATATTATTATTTTATAATTCAATAATAATTATTTCATCATTATACAGGAGGTTAACCTAATCTCGACCAAGGAAAAAGTACAAAGTAAGGGGTTTCTTATCTTACTTTTAATTCCAGGAGATTTCCATTGTTCACCACTTATTTATTGCATGTGATGTGTGTACGGCACATGATTGTATTAATTGTGTAATATAATTTAATTTATGGCTATTTACATCATCATTGTATGATCCTTCTTTCATGGGTGTCTGTTTTGTATGTTACCAAATCGATAAGGGAATTTGAAATTTCAATTTCCACTCATTCGGTTTTACGCATACTTCTTTGATTATTTTACTCCAAGATTATGTGTGGAATCACTATTAATTTTCATATGTCATAATTTAAACTCCCCGTTCCTTGGATATACTTTTGATATACATAATTATTCCATTGATAAATTCTCAAGTCATCGATATGAACTTGATATGAGTAATTTTTACTCAATCTCCATTTGATGAGTTAAATATCCAATTTATTAGTGTTGTTTTTACAAGAATATGTGTGAATGATCTCTGATTTATTTACATTGAATATACAATCATATTGAGTGTATTTATATCTGACACACATAATTATGTTATTTATTTATCCTTAACCTATAGATATGGTCTTTATAAGAGATTTCATCCCAATTTACATTCCACTAAGACTTATTTGTTGTTATACACCAAATCACTTTTATATGTTTTATATAATGTACCTTGACATAGTATATCATAAATCCCTTTATTAACATGATATTAAAAAGTTTTTATTACCTCATTTATTTGTATTCAAGTGTCTATCTTTAGGTTATGAACTCTAACTAAATTATCAATTTAAATGTTTTAAAGATTTATTATTCTAAATCGGTCTCATTAATGTCCATGTATTAAAAATGGTTTTAAGGATTTATTTATAGGGACATTAAAGTTTTCAAATTAAAATTACTTTTAAAAGATTCAAAGTGGTATGGGACACTTTTATTCAAAAATATTTTTTTAAATGGATTCTTGAAAAATAGTGTGACTTTAAAATGATTTCATGAAAAAGGGGGATAGTTCTCTCTAATATTTTTGATGATTATTTTCATCTATGTAAATATACTTAATTGTTCTCAATTTAGGTTAATCTGATACAATACAATCTTCCATATTGTATCGAATGAGTTATGTATGACTTTGGATGTGCTATTTTTATACCATTCATGGTTTGCAGATAAAGTATTGACATTTCGTATGATAGTTTTAATACGAATGTTTATGTTATGTTTAAAACTTGTCATATGTGGAATCAATTGTACTTAGTCAGTGATGGGTAGAGCCCTATATAGCTCTTTTATGCATCAGTCGGTCTCATGAGACAAACTAGTGTCTTTTCACAAGGACTTGAAAAATTCATATTTGTAGTATTGGCACAAGGACTTGACTATGTGGTTATGATAGTATGGAATTATGCATTCCATCATTATGAAAGTGGTTATTGATATTTCATGTGATTATTCAACTAGCTGAATACCCATGTAAATATTTAAATGGAATTATTCCATTTTTTCCATATTATGCTGAAGTACATGTTTAAAATGCTTTTTTTAGTTATGTGTTGTCTTAAATGTTTATGCTTATTAATGAAAGTTTCCGCTATATTGTTATCCTTAATGATCATTTTAGCTCACCCCTTTCTATGGTTTATTTTTCCTAGGATGTGAAGAAGTTAGTTATGAGTGACTTCCAGGCATAATCTAATAATATTGAATGTTTCCAATGGAATAAATTAGTGTTGTTTTTGTTTTCATGTTCTAATGTTGACCTTATGAATATATCTAGTATTTTCAAGGCTACTAAATTGATCGGTATTTCGGAACATGATTTCCTTGTATCATGCCATTGTTATGT
The DNA here is from genome assembly GCA_963277665.1 of Viscum album. Classification (NCBI taxonomy): domain Eukaryota; kingdom Viridiplantae; phylum Streptophyta; class Magnoliopsida; order Santalales; family Viscaceae; genus Viscum; species Viscum album. The sequence goes on from OY728125.1 coordinate 584,795,722, forward strand.
AATAATGCACTGAATCTGGGTAACTGGGTTCGGGGAGTTACATCTAATATTTATAATAAGTTATCAACCTCTATCATATAATAAAAAATATATCATACAATATCTTGACACCCCAGGGTCCTGGATAAACCCATAAAAAATATTATCATGGTTTCTTTCGACTTCTCTAAGGGAACATGATGTGGATGGATTAAAGCATCAGGATACTAGTGCTCAACCATTACCATGTAGTAGATAAACCATTGAGATACCAAACCAGTTATTCTCCTCTCCCTCCTTGGCCACCCGAAAAATTTCTAGAAGTTGTTTTACATCTTCATCATACAATATACACCACCCATCTATAGATATAGAATTCCCTTATAATATCCTCTATAATGGAAGCTATTATTACTAATCTCTCATATATGAGGATCACATCGTCATATTCCAATGACCACCTCTGTATTGGATTAGCTAAAACTAGTTATTCATGTATCAAAATACACTCTATGTTAGTGTTCTATCCAGCTTTTTCCTGGTCAACTAGTGAAGATGCGAAAAAAATAGATAAAATTTCATTGATCTATAATCCTCATAAGTATTCATCCTCTAATAGAACAATAACCCCTTAGTCACCATGGATCCTTATAGGGATGCTCATCAAGAGCATGCTCAACCTGCATCTTATGGATAAGAGAATCCACTATGATGGTATCTTTACTAGGGGAATATTCCATCTCAAAGTCAAACATTTATAGATTCTTCACCCAATGCATATACATGATGTTCAAGTCCATTTATTTTAATATATAATAGAGGATGTTATAGTCAGTGTATTTAAAAATCATATCACTGAAGAGAGGGTATCCCAATGCTTCAAATATTAGACTTTATCGACTGGATCTAATTCATGAATGGGGTAGTTTTTCTCTTGGGGTTGTAGCTATCATGGCCCATAATCTATTACATATGGTTTTAATATTAGCACCAAACCCAAAAAAATCTATTTTCATCATAGTATACTTAATATGTGATTTCAAGATCAATAAGTTTCAGTAACGGAGTTATAGGGAACCTCTTGTTATACACAAGAAAAACTTTTTCACACTAGTCTGAACACTAGAACATCACTCATTTTTTTCTATGTAGTCATACGGGATGATAATAAGGATAATTACTAGATAAAACATCAGTAATATACTGCTAAACATAGAATGGTCATTATATCAAATTCTTTATGAGGATGTTTCCAAGTCATTACTACATCCACTTTCTTGGGGTCCATCGATATAGTAGTCTAAAAAACCCAATTATGTATGAAAGTTTAATCCTGAATCCAAAATTTACAACTCAGCAGGTTAGTGTAACAGTGATGTGCTCAGAGAATACTCATGAAAACCTCAAGATATCTAGAAATATACTCCATTTTTAGTGAGTAGATGATGATTTAATCATCTAACGCCATGATGAGTAAGTCCATGTAATGGTCAAAGATATTGTTTATGAGTTCCATGAACACTATCAGTGCATTTATTAGTGAAAAATTCATGGCCATGTATTTTTACTAACCACACATACTCATGAATGTTTTATTTGGGATATCAACCTCTCTATCCCATAACTAGTGATATCCTGGTCGAAGGTCAATCTTGGATAACCATTGGAATCCATGTAACTAATAAAAAAGATCATTGATCCAAGTTAAAGGATATTTATTATTCACTATAACCTAGTTAATATTCTATTAATCTATTAAGAGTAAATTTCCACCATATAACTTTTTTGGTGAACAATATATATCCATCCCATGGTGCTTTACTTGTATTGGTAAATCCATTTTTCAATAAGTCATCAAGATGAACATTGATCACTTTTATCTCATATGGTTCTATTTGATATATTGGTCTAATAATAGACTACACACTTGGCATGATATCTATCTCAAATTAAACTACTAAATTGATAGGAATCCCTAATAATTCATTTTGTAGGATATCCTAATAGAGATCCATGATTAGAGGAAAATTCATGGGGGATATCACTGATCCTACTGAAATATACAATCCCGCCATCTACATCATGATCATCCTGAGTTGACTTAGGTTTGTACCAACTCTCCCAACTCCTAGTTCCCATTCTTTGATCATTATATATGTCTCTACCTTAAGAAAAGTAAATGAAACATTCTCTAGTAACCATCAATGTGATATTGGAAGCTGTTCGGTCAGTCCATAATGATAATCACATAGAAGCACATTATCTTCAACATCATGAAGTTCCACATATTTACTGAACCAATGAAGACTATATAACACTATTAGAATCAATGAAGTATGTCTACTTTTGTGCCCAATTGTGTATTAAGGGAATGTATCTAGGAAAATAACTTGATCAGTAAGTTGTGTCATGTGAATACTTTTCCAAATATGATTGAATGGGATTCACTAGTATTATACAAGGTAGTAGATAAAGTAGGGGTGACCAAAACTATACCTCTAATAGTAAAAGGTCCTTGAAAACCATATACTAGATTCAAGTCCAGTATTTAGCCGTGTCCTACCTCAGCTCCGTAACCCTATCACAAAGGTTCAGGATCAGTCTATGTCAACATTTGAGTCTACTTTTGAGAACCATATCAAGATCCTTGGGTCCGTGATCATGTACTTCCTCCACCAATTTGGAATTTCAACCTCAAAGACCTAGAAAATAACTATTGGATATTCCCAAGATAATTGCAATACTAACACCAGATCTGTGGTGTTGTACATTATGTAATATATTTCCCAAAATTGACATCCTTAAATAAATATGTAACTCTTAATAAGGGAGATGATGAATCCATATAATACTCGACATATATTCCACTACACTACTTTATTTCCCAAAACATCTTCTTCCTACTACTAGATGTGACACTCATCACAACAACGGGAGGTCCATTTATTTGTTTAATGAAGTTTGATATGAATACTATAGATTTATTCTCTTATATACCCTTATCTATCATCAGTGCATTGTGAATAATTTGAGTACACGTCTTGAGATCAAAATTTATGACCTAGTGTCTCAACTCTAGTTAAAATCCAATATCTAACATCCATGATTTTTATTCATCATCTCCATCCAAGAGAGGTGTAATGTGAAGAAGCTATGTAAATAATTCAAAATAAGAATACATTTTCATCCCTCCCTAATGAATATCTATAAAACCTTATTCTTGGATCAACTTCATCTCTCCCATAAAGAAGTCCTTAGAAAAATGTCCTTGAACGTTGTTGATTTGATACCATATCACCTTCCAAATGGGAGCATCCCATCCCATTAATGATTAAAAACACCCTATAACCTAATGGTCACAATATTAACCTTTATATCCTATAGGTTATCTACTAGGTCAAAGATCCTATAAATTACTTGAATCTAGTCCTCATCATCCCTAGGGCCTCTATTTCCCAATAAAGATAGAGGATACTAGAGCTGAAAATATCTATCTTATTTGACTATAGTCTTAGTGACTCCCCCAAATTAGAAGGTAAGTAGGTGAAATTTTCATAGATGAATTATTATTTACACTTAAACTATCTAGATAATGTGAACCCATTTTCACAATAAGTCATCCCACCCATAATCTACATTGTGAAATATTTTTTAGCTTGAATGTAAGAATTAAAACACAAGTTATTATATACTAACTAGTCTAAAGGATCACATAAATATTTACACCTGATTACTCCCATAACCCAAGGTAGATCCCACTTATTAATACCCAAGGCATCATCCCTAAACATTATATAAATCATATATATACACAACAAAACATCATTCTCTATTCAAATAATAAATTTCAACCACGATATATCACAACGGCATGGAATATCACACAATAGAGGACATATCCTGATTAGGCAGTGAAATAATTGATTTACATTAAATAACTAATATTGAGCATAATAACAGGTATATATATTCGATGTGGATCTACATTTAAAATCATGTTGCATGAATACACCAGAAATATGTTAAAAATAGTAACAATAATCCCATCAATGGTAACGTTGAGATATTTTACACAAGAGTTGGTTGGAAACATAAAAACTCCCCTATTTGAGTCCCACATAGACATTTCAATTCTACCACACCTTAGTTTAATCAAGAAAGGAAAGTAAAAAAAAATTCCCTGATACTATTTTGCAATGCCCCTTCCCAAACCATAAGGTCCGAAACAGATATACACATGACGTCATTCATGTTTTCCCATAAACAAGAGGCTACCAACTAATAGTGATGGTATAAGTATAGTAGTGGGGAGAGTTAACCCTCAATGTATGTCATTTCACTTATAATAAATAAAAAATTAATATAATAAATAATTAATGTAACATTAAGATTCTTAATGATGGAATACATGTCATATAATAGAAATATAAAGCATTACCAAGGTGGTAATAAAATCCATTGTATATAGGCGTAGTATGTAAATTAATAAGAAAACTTTGGTGTCTCCCATAGTATATCATGATCCCACCTTTATCTCCATGCTTCACTACCTAGTCATCAGCTATGGGATCATTTACCTTAGTCAGGTATCAATCCATGAAGTGTGTAAACACATTGAGATTCCCATGTTGGGTGTGAGTAATAACACTCAATAGTAAAGCACCAATGTTTCTATAATAAGTGTGAACATGTACAAGATGTTCATTCCATGATAATAATAATTGTGAATGAAATATTAACAAACATAAAATCACAAGCATAGTTGTTGTGAACTAATAAAGACCCCAAAAAATCTTGACCATACATTCTTTAGCTCTATGTTGGTATGCTGATTATGATATTGTAAGAGATCATGGATAATCTCAATACTGTTGACATGTCACTCAAAATCGTCAAGTCTTTGAGTTGGTAGACTACTTGGAATCCAAAACGCATAAACTAGGCACGCTACTCAAAATCCATAAGACAAAGAATTTTGGAATGATCCTTAGAATCCTCAAGGCATCAATTTTCATGTGGAAATAAGGCTATCATGATCCATCAATGTCAAAGTCACACATCATGTGAACTCCTCCTTTGAGTGGTAATCATTCAATGATGGTCACTTTTGATGTGTACCATGAACCAAACATCCAAAGGAAAGATAATAGACATCCATGTAGGGAAAGAAAAATTTACATAAAATGGAATCATTAGAAATATTTTTGCATCAAAAAAATCACATTAATTAACATAAAAAATGTAACGAATCAACTATAATAATACTCATGGATCAATGATCATATATATGTAATAGGAATATGAAAACAACCACAATAAATCGACATCAATGGAAAACACATTCCATTCTAATACTTGAATAAAAATATAGAAACAAGTTTATATGAGATCCATAAATGGTAATGAACTTCAAAAATCAATCATGTAAATATTAACATCAAGTTTTTTAATGGAATTTTTACCTGAATCACATTTTCATGTTTTTTGACTAAAAATGTTCACTAAGGATTCCTATAATATATTCTTTAATTTTATTTCTAAAATAAATAAAATTCCATATGAGATAATACATTACTCTCCTAGACAATTTATTAAATTTTTTATTGAATAAAAATCATTTGTTAACCATTCATTCCATAGAAAATTTTTTTATTCTACATATGATAATAATTTTTTCCTTCCAAAAAAATCTGAGATAGATGAGAATAATAATTATTATACTTATCAATAATTTTGGGAAGTTATCCTTAAATATTTTATACAACCGTATCTAAAAAATATTATGATTAGATTACGATCTAATTTAACCAGTTTTATATAAACTTTATTTCACAAAAAGAAAATATAATAATCATGCCTATAAATAATTCCCTCTAGGCACTATTCTATGGAGAATTAATGTGGAAGGTTCCGCATGCCTATAAAATGAGAAAAAATTTTCTTTTGTTCAAAGGAGGATTCACTGTTCATAAGATAATTAATTATAAGGATTCTCAAACTCCAGAGGATAACGAATTAAAAATAATAAGGGTTCATATAATATTAAGGAAGACTACCCCTGTACATGCTCACAAAAATGAAGAATCCAAAAAATAAATTACCATTTAATTAATTATTCAAATAGATTTTGAAAGTAGAGTCATAAAAATTAACCATAATAAGAATTATAAACATAAAAAATATAAAAGAACAAGTCCCTATGATTTTTTGACTTTAAAATATTGAATAAGGTGTTCTAGAATTCTAAATGGGAATAAAAAATGAAAATGGGGATTTAAAATATAAATTACCTAATAGTTATTTTGATCATGTAATAGTAACATGGTTTACCCTTACATAGCTCATATGTGTCTCATAAGGGCATCAATTTTCCCTTATAAAAAACATGTAAAGAATAACATAACCTTATGTAGCACAGAGGAAACCCTGGGTTACCCTTAGGGGAATCAATGATACCCTAACAAGATTAATAGGTTTTTAGGATGACCCATACATAGTAGAATATGTAACTATTCTCAACTAGGGTTTGCCTTTATACATCCTCTAGGATATAGAATTTACCATTATGTAGGGCATGGGAAAGTTACTTTACCCATATAAAACTCAAGGAAGAACCTCTCTACCCATATGCGGGGTCTTTAATACCCTCATTACCGTCTCATAAAGCATGAGTGATGTGTTATTGAAGAAATATACAAGATTCTTTTTACTTTTTAATACAAAATACATATAAAATACATAAAAAATATGGTCTTAATAACATTTAATGATTTATAATGTTACACCAAAGGTGTCCCCACTCCACGACATCAATATTCATCCACTAATGGAATCCTAGGATCATACCTAGTATAGATCATTAAAAACAACCATAAAGAATCCATGGAGGTCCTCCAAGTCATTTCACAATCATAACCATAATTGGAGATCTGAACCATGTCATTATTCCACAATTAAAATTAAAAAAAATATTCAAAAATACATTTCAAGCTAAAATAACCATTTTGTTTCAATTTACATATCCATTAATGTATCCCATTATCATAAACATTAAGGGGTATTAGATGTTATATTATTCATCCAATATTCCATATTAAACCATTATGTCACTAATGAAATGCTTAAACTACCTAATTAGCACACCCAAATGTAAAGGCACAACATAAACTCACCTATTTAAATATATCATAAATGGTCTACCCTGAACTAACCCACCATGCTATGTACAAAAAAGATTTCATTACTCACTAAGTAATCTAACACATTCAATTAATTATTTAGGTCATGAGTTTGAATATTTGGGAACAACACACATGCTAAAGACGCAATAAAAGGGTTATACTTTAAGGTAATGTTTTTATATTTCTTACCTTAATCTATGTATTCCACTTTTATTCCATGAGATGAAATTTTTTCCAAGGGTCGCCCATCCCACATCATCAACTATGTACCTAACTCATGAATTGATACCACAACCATTACATATAATAAAAAATTATAATTAGTTAAACAGTGAAACAATGTGTCATAATGGTGAGTCACCTACTAGAAGCTCCCACTTCGAAGGAACTATATACAAATACTCACCAAAAACATGTGGAATACCCCTGACCATAAACTAATACAAATAACTAAGAGGAAATTCCAATAAAATAATGAATTATTTTTAGAGATTAGTAAAAATCCTCAATAAAATTTTTGATTCAACATACATTTATTCATACATTATTTGATGGTGTTCTAAAGTAATCTCTATATATACTCTATGCAATGCAGAGGGAATCCCGGTGATAAATGGGTGACTCCCCCATGCTTAGGTGGAATAACTAATGAATCCTAAAATAATGAACTTATTAAATAAATTTGAGGAATTAGGATAGGAAAAGAACGTTTTTTAGGTTATGCCTTACCTAAAAATTGTGAATAATGGAGCTAAAACCATCCAAAAAACCAATGGTGTTTAAGGGGAAATAAAAGCTCAGTGGGTAGGATGTGGTGCACGTCTAAGAGGATAAGGGAAGGCGGGGTTCATGATTTAAAAAAAATAGGGTAAAACCATAAAACCCCATTTTAATGAGATCCATGGATTAGATACATGAATTTTCAATCTATACGCCAGTCGTGTGGTAGGATCTATCTATGTACACCCTTATCTTATGGTTGATCTACATAGTTTACCAAAACGTGAGAATTGGAACTGAATAATTATACAATATTTCAAATGTCTTTTGTACAACTGTGCCCAAACTATTTGCCAAACCTCCATCCCAATCCATGCCAAATGGGTACCTCGTGAACTTTCATAGCTTCCTAAGAATAATGTGCTAAATATTCCAAATAATCATGATTTATTGAAATGGAACTAAAATTACTCATGTGTATGAGTAACCATAAACTGTACAACCCAAACCATGCACCCACTATTGTAATCTCCAAAACCCTTGAAATTTTACTCGGTTCTCCTGATAATTTCCTAAAAACTCCCCACACCTATTTGGCCTCAGACATTATCCAAAAACTAAGCTACAAGCCTTTCAATCATTCTGAAAAATGTTTTGAATCTATAATAAAAATTTGACCTATCGAATAGCTGAAAATTTAACCATATTCTAAAAATAAATCCCATCCATACAGAAAGGGTTTTACATTTATCACCCTCACACACTCTCTCTCTCTCTCTATTTTTTTAACTTTATATAGATAGATAATGAAAGTGGTTGATTGAGAATGAACATGAAATATAGGAATTGTCTATATTTCTAACCAAAATCATTTATATTTCCCTTGTTTCTACATAAAAGAAAATATTTTATAACCAAAATATAAGTAGAAGTGATTTTTATTCATTAAGAACAATAGCTTGCTTTATTTATATAAACAATACATTAATTATCTTCTATGAAAGGGTTTCCTATTATTTATCCAACTTATTTGACTATTTTATAACATTGAGATGAAATATGAATCTATTTTTTCAAAGGATTGACAATGATTTTTTATGGTACTGAATAATAATAAGTCAATCATAAACATTGATATATTATTCTACAAAAAATGTGATTTGTTTCTTCCTTGGATCAATAATTTTTATTTTATGAAGTATCGTGATCATCTATCAAGGATTTTAATTATAAAAAATGAATGATTTATTGACCTATAATTTATAATAATGCATTATATCATTAATAAAATATTTTTTAAAAATATAAATCTTGGGTTTATTAATGGGGATATTCCAAAAACTCATGAATAAAAATAGAATTGAGTTATAAAATCAAATAAACATAAATCAAAAAGTTTCTTGGGGAAATATTTTTCGTTAATAACAACACCACCATCCATCAAATATTATATTTGTATGAAATTGATATTTACTATGATAAAAAATGGAGTTTTTACTTGGTATACAGAACCCCAGTCTCACTAATAGACCCAAACCACCAATCAAAAGTTCCACATCATTTGATATATCATTAATAGGGTGATTTAATTATGTTTCATGTGGATTTAGAGGAGATTATTTTTTATGTATTAACCAAAATATTCACATAGATAAAGCATGAGGTTTTTATTCAATCTCTTGTCCTTAGATACATGAGATATTTTAGGTAATGGTGGTAGAATACATGATGACTTTATAATTTAGTCATTCATAAATCATTATTTACACAAGTGTGCTACAATATATATTACATTAATAGTGTTATTATAATATCCCCTAAAAGTATAATTTTGAGTCCTCTCTAATTGGTGATCACATTGGAATATTATTTTTTGTGATGATTTATTAATATTAGCATTATTAGAATCCTATAATAGATATAAAGAGTTTTATATGATATAAAAATAATTTTCTAATGAGGTTACAAAAAAATACATTCTATCTAAAATTACCAACCAAATTATATTGAAATAAATTTAATACTTTCATTGACATTCATAGGGGTATATTCTTATTATGAATCCCAATTACTGATGTTTAAAAGATACATTTCATTAAAAACGTTATGCTTTGATACCATACATATATAAACCTCGAGGACTAGCTAATCAAGAGGTGATTGGGTATGTTTCAAGCCATGACATCAATTAGAGCCAGTCCATAATAGTATTTCTTAACTCATATTATTATTTAAATACATTTGGAACCTTAATTTAATTAGACTATATAATTTAATAGTCATGATTATCTGAGGGAAATTTTATGCGATTGTCTACCTTAATGAGGGAATTGTGATGTGATAATCATATAAGTGAATGGTATGTAGGGAATTCATTAAACTGGTTAGAATTATTTTAGAGAATCATGAATGTATGGGATGGCATATACTAGATTGAAACGTTCCATGTCTAGTGGTCATAAAATTTAATGGAAAGGTGGATTATATATGAATATATATATATATGATATATATGATACATCGTTTATTGAACATATTTATATAGAGATATGAGTATTATTTTTCATGATCACAACACATACCTTTATAGTTTGATTAGGACTAATTTTATTCATTAAGAAACTCTTTGAGTACCCTTTTGAAGTAAATACTAAATATTTTGTTTTAATTATAAAAATTTCAACAGGGACACATATTTGGGCCATGGAATAAGGATTAAAATTTTAAAAAATGATTAGATCCCAAATTAATAGAGTTAAAAAACTATATCCAAAAGAGTTCATATGCATGTAAAAAGATTTGTGAATTTCATATATCAATACCTTATTTGATTTTTAGTGAAAGTGGTTTTTTTAGAATTTTACTAAAATTGGAATGTTGTACTATATATTACCCCTTGATTTGTAACATACAATATACATATGATGGATATCGTAGATCATTCCTTCTTTAAGTTATATAAATTTTGATATGAATATATCTTGTTTTATGATAATATTATGATATGGTAACTTATTATATTGACACTTCCACATCATCCAAATAGTTTCATTTAGTTATCATGTTTATTAATTTAAGTATTTGTATAAAATAGTAGTATATTATGTTAAAATTATTATGAATCCCCAATATGACATGATTTATTAAGACTTATGGATTCTAGCATCATAGAAAAGGTGATGTTGAACTCCCTTAATTTAATTAAGGGAGATTATATAAAGGGATATGACCCCCTGTTGAAGAAAAATTATACTGATAAGACATATCAAATTCTTATTTTTCTTGCTTCCTATTTTATCTTCTCAGAGAAAGTACTAGTGCACCATAAGAGATCACAAGGACTTTTTGTTCTGAATGATGATTCTATCCTATAGTGAAATCCTTATGGGGGAGAGAGTCAATTGGATTTAAATATGTGACAGTGATATATTAAACATCTTCATGTTTGATGGAGATTAATCTTTCTATATTTTAGGTATGCCTATTTATGTTTTTTGTTCTTTACTATAGTTGTTTCAATGATGATAAATCACACATATTTATTAGGTTTCTTTCAATTTAATGATAATTTTATGATCCACGTAAATACATCATTATGTTATCAATTTTAGTTATATATTATGTTTTATGATTTTTTTTCCTATCTATTTATTTTTTATTTATTCATTATTGTATCATATTTTTGTTTTTTTATTTCATTATATTATTTTTAATATAAGCACTATATTTATTATAGGAATATTCTAATTTTATTTGAGTCGGGGGTGGTGAGTTATAAAACTAGTAGCATGATCATGCATTATTATAAGGGGGTCTCAAGGGTAATAGAATAATGGGATACTCGGTATCCTATGAGTTTGATTGTTTTTGAGTTTATTGGAAATTATAAATGATTATATTAAATTATAAACATCAATATAGATGTAATGTGTTGAAATATATTAAATGTAATTTTATTTTTAATTTTAGTTTATTATATATTTATATTTATTGTTAATTTACTTTTAATTTATTTTTAATTTATTTCTGTTTTTCGTACTTGGATGATGCAGTGTATTGTAAATATAACGACACACTATTTTGGTTGAGAAGGACATTTATTAGAAATATTGACAACACTTATAAAATATAAACTTTTATCAATGATAACTCTAGAAATGATATAAAACAACTTTAATGACACTTTTTTAAACACTAATAAAGTAATCCAACTTTTATTAGTGCTAACAACATCAAAAAAAATTACTACTGATAAAGTAACTATTTTACATTTATAAAATCCAATTATGTATTTGAGAAGAACATTATAGATTTTTTAATGTCAAAATTAGTTTCATAAAATCTTTAATTTAAATTGGTTTTTTAAACAATATTTTAGGATTGCTGCATGATTTTATTTGTTGTATATTAATCTCATAACTCTATACAATCATTTGAGTAATAAAATTTTGATAAAATATATTCATCTAGTCACCTTTAATATGACAACCTTTTAATTATTTTATAAAATACACATTACCATTATGTAAATTTGTGGGAATATAATTATTTATTGTTAATCCACAATTTGTTATAGATTTTAAGTTTTAAAGGATCTAAACATACTTATTAAACATAATTTAATCTATAAATAAACACAAATCTAAGATAAACCAGGATAGATAAATAAAATCATGTGTGAATTGAATGTAAAGATACAAATATTATTTTTTAACAAAGATTGTTACATCAATTATATTCAACTATAATTGATTATGATCACCATAGTATAATTTAAAGGATATCCCCCTCTAGAGGTATACATGGGATAAAACAAAATTACATTGTATACAAGTGGGATCATTCGTTATCAATGATATTCTAGTACCTAATCGCAGAAAAGTTGAAGGATGGTGAGAGATTAAATAAGGAGATATTTGAAAATGTATTGGGTATGCTTTCTTGTATACAATCTCATGGTAAATGACCCTTTGTAAATGCCTCCTGGGAACTACTCAATTAATAATTTATCTCATAATTCAGTATATAAACAAGAGTAAATGCCTCAAATATCCCATTAAAGACTTTCATAAATGTATCAAATTCCCATGTATTTAATTTTTTTAAATTTTTCACTTATGATAGACAACATATAATTTCACTTTAATAATAATAATTATCATTTGGACGCATAAAATAATTGAATATAGTGACATGGTAACATTTAATATGACTTATTTTATAGTAATTCTTACACTATGACATTCACGTGGAAGGGAACAATATGATATACTTATAAAAAATAAAATGATATACCCTAATTGAATACACAGAATAATATTGATTTATGCAAATCCGACTTAGTGACTGGTTATATTATAAATTATGATATAACATAAATATTGATTTGTGTGCGTGTGTTTCTATATATATCAAATATACATTAAGGAATTAGGGAATGTCTCATTCAATATCACACTTACAAGAAATCCTAAACACATAAATTAGATTTCACCTTATATGATACCATATATGAAAACATATGAAATAAAATCTAAAACACTGATGGATATCTTCCAAAAAAATTGGAAAACTATTATCAACTTCTCCATGAATCACATCATATAAAATAACTTTCGAATAGACATTAAAAATTATTTTTGATCACCTATAAAATACTTTTACTGTAACTTTGTGAGACCTAATTAATCCCCATCCAATCAATCAAAAACGTTAACCTCATATACATATTTAGAATTTTAAAAATATTTATCATTGGATCGATAAATGTAGAAAAAGATTAAACTCCTATAAAAAACCATGATACTGATTCTATAAAGGGATCTGGAATGATCTCCATCAACACATGTCATTTTATAATTGTGTCTACCAGTCAAATAACATACATTTATTAATTTTTAGAAACTACCTTTCTCCAAGACATTGAGTAAATAGAGCACACAAAGTATGTCCATATAATATATCCAAATCATATGTTCTCAATTTTCTAACTATATAATAACCAGGATGTTGATGAAAATGTATTCCATTCACCTTTATTGATGATCACATGACATGTCCCACACTCAAATATGTAATCACATAATATATAGTATCTAGGTGCATCCACACACTACTTATTCTGTATCAATTGAGGTCCCATATTTCTTATTTTCAATACAAGTGAAAAAAATACAATATTAGATGACCTCTAACCAATTTCATGATCAACAACATGCCAAACAATCCCCTTATTAGCTAAACCTCAATTATTACATATGATAGTTATCAAAGTATAGTTTTCCTCATGATATGTACCTCACAAAATATAGGTAGTGGGTACTCTAAATATAATTAATTCACCTAAAGTGTACCAAATACATATTGTATGACACAACATGTGGTATAACTAGTAGGATATTCAACACACACAAACACTTTTGGTGTGTCAAGAGCATATTCATTATCTTAATACAAGAATCCTACTCATTAAAACCTTAAAATGTAATCATAAACAATAATAATCTATGATGAACATCAGTTAGGAATAACTCAAAGTCATACGTTTTGAGTTTAATTATCATTATATTTCATAAAATATAGATTAATATATACACGTAAAAACCAATGTGAAAGAATGATAACGTGGAAATTTATTTTTATAAGATTTTTTTATGTTCTTAAAATATTTTAAAAATAAATAATAATATCCTATATAATCACCTATCTATAATATCAAATTTGATATACTATTAGATCAATCATATGTTCGATGTACATTCAAGGTTTTGGATGACTCATTAGATCTATATGAAATTCCAATCACATATCTATGTCATCTCCTGATGAAAGGAACTCACCAAGCTTCTTAGTGAGTAATATCTATTGAGAAATAATGTTTAGATAATGGTGAGATTTTATAATCATAATCCTATTGTTTAACTACTTAAACGTATTCCAAATCCTTAACACCATAATATCAAAAAAAAAAAATTCAACATCTTTTGTTAACTAAAAACAACATCATAATTCATTTAAATTGTTCTATATTATTTTTTCGTTGAAATATTTTTAAAAATAATGTTACTATTAACAATATCACTTACCAATATATCCAAAAAACATTAGGATAAAGTGAAATTAACTTGGTTATGGTAAAAAAGTTTATCTCTTTACACTTATCAATACCATCAAACCCTAAAATATTTTTTTTTGATATTAACTGAAAATAAATTTCCATTGGTAATAAAATTTAACTCTTTGAATTTAACAATACCATTAATTATCCGAAACACTTTAGTATATCATTTAAATCTTACATCTTTTTTTGACAATAATAGTATTGTATTTAATAACATTTAACTTCTCTATGTAAAAAAATGATCCCACTGGCTACATAGAAACCATATTTTCTCCATAATAGTTTTCCATGTAACATTAAATCCTATTTTTGGAAATAAATCTTTTTTCCTAATATTAGAAGTATTTAAATAAACCATTTATTCCATATAATATATCATATTCAATGTGATTGGTGTATTTTCATTTGAAAATAATGTTTAATTCCAATAAATATACCTCTAATGGATGAACAAAATATCATCCCTTATATTTTAACATATATATCGATAAAATAAAATTCTTGAAAAACACATTTTAATCCATTATCCCCTTCAAAACATGCTATAAATTTTTATGAATCATTAATCATGTGTATCATATAATATTTTTCATAAAAACTCTATTAATAGATAAATTTCTTATCCAATAAGTTAAATGAGTAAAAAATTCACATCATATACTTTGATTTCTATGAGCATGATATATTACAATACATTCAAATATTTTGTGATGAAACAATTTACTTCATCAATTGTATTCATATAATAATGTAAATCAATTTATCCCTTGATTTTGAACACCTATATATTTATAAAAAATATAAAGTATACATTTGGTATCAAATTGTATTCAAAATGGAAGAATCAATTTTTTCATCATTGTGACATTTCATGTAAATTTCATGGAGTTGTAAAAACACCCCTTTAGGCATCCCAAAAAATAATTCTTAAGGAATCATTTCTCTTTCTTTCTAACAACACCTACAAGAGTCAATGACCTTGACTATTTACTTTAATAAGAATTATTATGATCTCCAACTAACCTTTCTCCTTTTGGTTTGAAATTTTAACCAATATAACTATCGATACAATACTAAAACATAGAAATAATATTCATAGTTTACCTATTATTTAGAAATTTGTAAAATTGGAAAACATTTCATGAACATGTATATCTTATGATAACATTTCCATTTATGAAAATCAAATTAATTCCATAACCAGATCAAGTATTTAGGAAACCTTTCGTATCACAAAGTCAATGAAATATCCAATAATATTGAATATATGAGTGGAGACTAAAATTACCTTGGATATTTGGAATTTAATTCGCATAAAAACCTAAATAAATCAGTTAATAATTTTCATTCACATCGAGATTCACTTGTTGAATGACTTTAACAGTTGGGTACTCATGAAAGTTTTTCTCTAATAAATAATTTTTTTCATCATACTTAAAGATAGATCTTAATTTACATGTCTTTAATGTATCTTACATTAAATTTCTCCTCTATATAGTATTGATTTCAAAACTTTATTTCATTGTGATGATGTTATTTATTTATAATGGATGTTTTTTTCAGAAGAGTTTTATGTTTTACTAACTTTCAATAAGGATATTTATTAAATGATATATAAACGAAATGATGAATCCTTTTGAAAACCAACATACCCAATAGTAGGGAAAGATTCATATTTCACTAATCCATGAGTTTTATTTAGAATATTTCTAACCCCTAATTAATTTAGGTGTTGAATTATTCCAATGAAATTAATTATAAAACTTTGATAGTTGAGAGAGTAACTCTTTACTCAATCCATTAAATAGATAACCTCAAATATATTGCTTTTTTAACCTATTCCTATTAGTCTATTACATTTCAATATAACCCCAATAAAACACTACAAATGGTTACCAAATCTTAATATAGTCACCTATTACTTACATTATATAAATAAGATAATCCATTGGAACCCATCTTTGGCATGACCTACCCGGTTGAATGATCAAGGTATTTCTAAAAGATACCTTGGTAGAAATTTATAACTTTTCAATGGAATTTTATATCACTATATTATCTCAAATTATTTACTTTACATGTATACATTCTTCTAAGGATTTAGTTTTTCAATCCTATTCATTTTGACCAAATTAATATATTTAGAGAACATAATGTGTAACTCCTTAGAAAACTAGCATGTGTTACTAACCCAAATAAATAGAAAATTATATTCACAGTTATATAAATTCATATTGTGAAGTAACAAGAAATTGTTCCTTATAAATGATTTGAATTATATGAAATCAATAATTTCAACAAGAGTAAGTACATAACCACATACAATCGACCCCCATTTTTTAGTATAAAACATTAATTTTGTGGAATATTTGACCCATGCCACTCTAACTAGAGATAAATTAATCAATTATATTATTAATTCCCTCATATTTCTAACACATAATATTTATAACTCATAATTAACAACTTAATTTATGTTCATAACTCAATACAACATGAATTCAAGGTTGAATTAAACAAAATTCATTATCATACCTAGCATGGGACTCCCTAGTTTCATGTATGATAATATCATTAAATAGTTAAACATTTAAAATATATCACACATATCTTCTTAGTGTAAAATATTTATTTCCATGAAAAGTAAACAAGTTTATAGTTTTTATATAATTTTTCCAGTCATATATTTAAACATGAAATGAATATTTATAAAAAATTCATAAATCAAAACAAATCATAAACACTTTATAATTATGTTTCCTCTCTATGGGATTTAAATAACTTTTATATAAAGTTTTTATATTTTTTTATAAGATGAAATCCTTCATATACTGTTACGTGGAATTTATCTTTAAATATATGATATTTTATGATACATAGAAATTTTATATTTCAATTCATTTATATATACTATACATAATCTAAATATCACATAACTTGAATTATATGAATGATTCAATGTGAACTATATGATACAATTGATAAGATAATAATGATTAAATGGATTAAATCATATTATCTGAATTTTAGGAATAGTATACCTACTATATCCTATAATGTGATGTGTAAAAGAAGAATATTAAAAATCCTATCAGAATATATGATACACATTCATATTGTAAATGCAATATGATACTCTATTTTTAAAATCATTGTATAACAAAATCATTAAATTAGAAATATATGAGTAGTTTTTTATAACTAATAAAACTTTTAATATCATTAAATATCATTCTATTTTCAATATAATAACTTATTTTTCATAATGAATATGTTATTATGTTAACAGAACACAAAAATGTTATTAAATCTAAAAGAAATATTTCACATAATGCAATAATATTGATGACAATAGCTTTGATGAGTAAATTTTGATATCCATTAAAGAATAATATATATATAATACTAATCTCCATAGGATTTAATTCTACCGTGAAGGTCACTGCTATAATAAAAATGGAAAATGTAAGAGGAGTGTTAGGAATATGAGTAACATTATAAAACGAATTATGAATCTTGTGTAAGAGATGTAGTGAATAATAAGCTGCATGAATGATGGTGAATATATAATTTTTAATAGGAAATATGACCATTAGGATATGACCATTCATTGATCATTGGTAAATATGATTGTTTATCAATTTGACCAATGTTCAATATGACCATTTTTAAAACCTTTACTGTTCGTATTAGTGTTTATAATGGGTAGTGAGGATAGATAAATGATTAATAAGGGAGAAATTATGAATTCAAATAGAAGGATCATTCCTTAGAAATTACATTCATTAGAGTTTGGGAAGGATTAAGAATAATTGGGGTTTACTATTGACCAACCTCATGCAATTATTTTACAAGTATGACTTGAGAAAAATCAACTAGGGGAAAAGTTAAAGTTATTGGAGATCACTACTGAATCAATGTTAACTAAACCACCCCATGAAATTAAATCCACCACACATCTTACTAACACACATGTAATTGAACTAAAATGAAATTAATTATCTACAAACCTCATAAAATACTAATTTATTGATATGTAAAAGTATCATATCCAGAGAGAGTGATTAATTATATTTTTGACGAAAACAAGGAAAAAAATAAAAGAAAAAAAATAGTGGAAGTGGTGTTGTGTTGTTAAAAGAAAAATAAGAGATATGAAATAAAGAGTGGTAGTATATACATTTAATGGGATTCAAACTATGCTAAAATGATTATAAATAATTATATATGATTTATATGAATCAATGTGATCGTGCCAGTAACTTCTATGAAGGTGTGTAGTGACACCAAATTTTTGTTCAAGTGTTCTACAGAGTATAGCGAACTCTCCTAAAAAATGATCCAAATATCATATTTAGGAAGAAATATGTTCAATGATGGAAAAAAGAGAGATCATCCTTTTCTATTTTGTGATACATTGGATGATGGTCATAGGAAATGAATTCCCTGCCATCCCTTGTCTAAAATTATAATAGAAATAAAATAATGATAATCTTGAATGAAAATTAAGCTCACTATAAAAAAGTTTCACTAACACATTTATGAAACAAAAATTGAACAGATGAAAATAAAAATCAATTCATTGAAATTCAAAACCCATATGAAATTTAGGTTTTCTTGTTTGAAAAAAACAAGAATATATTAAAGATATTTAATAAATAAAAAATACTAGAAAAAAGGGGTAGAACGAGGCTTCTTTGATGAAGTTTCCTTCTTACTTGAGCTCCAACATATGAAATTATTATGTCGAGAGTGTTTCATCTTGTGATCAATATATTTCTACCAAATCCACTCTCCGAAATATAATTTACTCTTTTTATGTAACATTATATTATCTTTAGAACTCATAATCACCACCAATGTCACAGCCTCCAAAAATCATCTCATTTCTATGACAAACACTTGAGATAATAAATTCCCAATCAGTGGGTCACTATCCCCTGTACTATATAAAATCCCAACAAACCTAAATTATAAAAAATTTATTTTACTGTTATAAATGAAAAATAAATTTTCGGTAGAAATACAGAAATTTTACATTTTGGTTCCTAGTGTGCACACATTACTTCATTCAGGTCGGTAATGGGTCCCCATTCACACAAAAAGTGACCATCCTAGTAAAAATCAATGAAAACATGGATCGACATGTGATCGGAATTTAGATAGAAAAACTAAAAAACAATCATGGATAGAAGACCAATTCAACTCATCTAATAATGTGATTAATCATATCGAATGAACCCTTCAACGAACCCCTGGTTTGATCAGTTGGGTGGTCAAGACCACATTTTTACCATCAACAGTCAACCTACACAAGAAATTAATGTCATTTTTTTAATGTTTGGGGTCGAAGCCTCAATTTATTATTTGAATCAAATACCTCTTTAGACTGGGTATAGGGTGACCCATTACATAGCCCGAAGGCCCAAGGCCAAGTGGCCGGAATACAAGGCTTGAAAGCCCATTTTTTTCTAAAGGACCCCTTGGTGAATAGTACTTCTACAGTACCCGCACTGCAATAGTATTGCTACAGTGACCTACTACATTACTCCTACAGTCCTCGAGAATTATCCCTTTCCCGGATTTGATCCTAGATGGTTTGTCTTTAACACATTGAAGTTTCAGTCGAATTGGTGTATCAGATTCTCCCACCCAGGATTTGTGATCTTCAATAAATTGATGTCCTTCATCTTCGTGATTTTTTTGGTCACAGATTCACTTGATCCCCCACATATCTTTCTTCTGCATGAAACCATTTGGAAGGAATCATTAATCATATTCATCTACAATGTCCCCATCTATGACACTATGTTTCTTTGGCCTCAGGACTTCGTGGAAGTGGATTCGAAATGCTTATTTTGTATTCATAATGTAGGGCACAATCTTAATAAAAATTTCAATTTACATGAGCTCAAATTTCATTAGTGGAACTCATATTTTGTTCAGGAGCTCCAATCTCCTTCTTCATCAACGGAACGATTAAACCAGTGGCATGAAAAGATCTTTAATTTACAAGATTAGTAGGCACCTAATCAGATTCATGAAATCCAGAGGAAAAAAATGTGTATTTATATGATCCTTCATATACGGATACATGATTCCTAGATAATCAGCTTCATGATACCCCATCAGAATTGGCTATGTGGGTGGATTTATATTTTTGGCTATTTGAACCCCTTGAATTTTGGTTGTATAGAGTTTCTAACTTTAAATATCATAATTTGATTACATATCTATTGCATCCAATTACATAATTTATCTCAAAATATATATTAAAAAATAAATTATTAAACAAAAAAGTTTTTTGTTAAATAATTAAAAACACAATAATACAAAAAAAATGAGGAAATTCAAAATCAATACATATTTAGAACTATAAAATATTAAAAATTAATATAATATACTCAATTTAATAAACTAATAAAATAAATAAAAAAATAAATAAATGATATAAATTAGAAAATGAATTTAATTATAATTGTTTGTTACAAAATATTAAATCATCTAAATAAATGAATTTAAATACTGAACATAATTTAAATATTTAATAGATTAATTCCAAAAAACTAAAATGAGATAAAAAACAAATACATAAAACCCAAAATATATAATAATAAAATAATTGTTAAAAAAAAGAAAAATTAAATAAATATTATTAAATAATAAAAATAATGATTAAAATGAAGATTTAAAAAAAATTAAAACATTATTAATAATAATATCATCATTTTAAAAAATCTATTGTAAATGAACCACAAAGAAAAAAATATAAATTAATTTCTATTTTTCATATTAAATATGCTGTAAATCCCACAAAAAGTACATGACAAAATATAATGAAAAAATCATCCCATCAAATTTCCCCAAACCAAAGGCATTTCTTATCCTCAAGAATCCATTAGTCACATTGACTCGTAGAAAATAAATATCACAATTCAAAATCTATAATGCCACTAATAATTAATTTTCCTAATGATTTTCCCTTATGGATTACCTCATTTAGAAAAATATGAATTCCCTATCAAATTAAATTTCTTTAGTGAACTATTATTTAGTTTTTTACAAAAATAATCTCAATTGAAATGTTGGTCGGAGTAGGACCCTCAAGATTATGAGTGAATTGATTTCCTAAAAAAATTTATATAAAAAAAATTATCTGAAGGTCTAAAAATTTGAAAAAAGATGTATTACATTTAATCAATGTAGTTAATTTATAATAGCCTAACAGTTCGAATAGTTTCTCATAAGATTTATTAATTCTGAATTACAACAATATGAAATATTAGTATAATATTTGAACCAAGTCTACTGAATCGAAATAGTTATAAATACTATCCAATACTAACTATCAAAGTGAAACATGGTTTTCTAAAATATGAGTTACAATAGAGTAGAAATATATTTGAAAACACAATGGATTAAAATAAGTGGTTTAGTCTCAATCCAAGACTTGATCCAATCAACTTGGTGATCACCTACCACCATGAAAAATATATAAACATTGATCCAACCCCTGGATTGGGGTTTACCCAAAAGTACACAAGATTGTTTAGGTCACTTGACCTCTATCATTGTTCTTTGTGGGAAATATAATAGTCAGGTCACACAAGAATGCTTCTATAGTTATACATGGTAGAAACAAGGTGTAAAAATATTTTTTGTGTGAGGATATCATGTATCCTCCAGTTCATTGTATGAGTCAGTTTGTGTTTTTAGTACATAAAAACACACTACTTGATAGTATAATAAAATAGTAAAAAATAGAGAATAATATAATAATAATGGTTTAAAAATTCTCAGAGTGTTGTTCTATTCAGCTCTAGACTTATAAGATGTATCATATTTGATGTGCGGGTCCTCTTCTAAAAGTAGGATCAAAAAAAGAGTATCATGAGTTTTGTGGTCTGATTACAATTCAACGAGATGATCTTCTTATCTTATATTTGTTTTTGCTTCAAGTATGTTTAATGATTTTGTCTACTTCAATATAGCTATCATAGCCCTTCATGTGTTCTTATGTGTGTAATTCTTTTACATTTCATTTAAATCACCACAATTCACTTCTGGTCCATTTTTTAGCTCGAGTGCTACTTTGTATTTAATATTTTGGCGTTTGTGTTATGGCTAACTGGATGAAAAATATCTTCACCTCTTACCTCATACTATTAGGTATCATTTCTACAAAAAATCATTAATTTTTTCAGTGTCATTAAATGAGTCAAATATGACTGTTAGAATCTAATTTTAAATTTAATTGAAAATTTTAGAAAATTTGTGTAAGTAAGGTATGGTGTCAAAATTGATGGGTAGATAGAAGTATTCAAATAGTCATGGTGAGTCTGAATCAGTTCCATAGTTGGAAATTACTTCCTTCACGAGTTTGAGAATCGTTAGCATAGTTATAGTGTTTGGCCCTTTGTAATTATTGGAATCTGTAGCAAGGAAACAGTGTCAGGGATATAGTTCCATAGGTAACTGTGTTTAATCCTTTGTCAAAATTATGAAAGGTGTCTTGTTAAGGTGTCTTGGAAATGGTAACATGAAAAAATTTATGGGTCCTTTGTGAAATACAGAATCGATAGCAAGGTTATAGTTTTAGGGAAATAATGTCACAGACATTTCTAGTTTTCAAAATAAAGGCTGAGATAGTTTTATCACAGAGAAAGTGTATCATACATAGTCAAATACATTCCATCTATCTTATGAATTAATTATCACAATGGATTAAGTTCAATCATAATCATAATTAAAAAAACTATAACAAGAGTAATTATGATTTATAATATTGAAACATGATTCCCATTACTTACATGACCAAGGAATTATTATAGTTGCATGATTTTTATGATTTGTGATCATTAAAGCAAAATGAGTCCAACAATCTCCCCCTTTGGATGACTACAAATCATTTAATTTACAATCCAGATATTTACTTATGAAATCAAGGTATTGGAGCATATATGTATAAATGAAGATAATTTCCTAAAAGCAGGTTTATATTATTTCCTTTTTAGCACAAATTCTAGATATTCTACCACATTAGGATTATCAAAAAGAGTATTGGAGAAAACAAAATCAAACAATAACATAAAATAACAATGTAATAAGATTGATAGATTACTTTTCATTGAATAAATTGAGAGATTTGAGCTACAACCACAAAAAAAACATCACAACCCAATCAAAAAAATAATCACTTTTCATTAGATTCTTGAACCTTCTCTTGATCCGAGTCAGAGACAATAGGAGTATAAGAAAGAGGTGAATATGTAGAGGTGGTAGTTGAAGTAGAGAGGGAAGGAAATGACACTACTTTAATGATAAAATGGGAAAGGGTTGGTCTGGTGGAATACTGAGGAAATGGTTTATCAACAATAATAGGACTGATATGGGTGAGAGCCTGAGAGACAGACATGGTGACATGAAAAAAATAAGTAGAAGAAGAAGGATTGGTAGAAAGAACCATAACAAGTCTCAAAGGATCTGCAACATGAACAACAATGGCTATTCTCTAAACATGAAAATAAGGCTTCAACTGATTAATAAATTATTTTATTACTTCACCACCATACTGAATGTACTTCTCAAAACAATCTTTATTTTCTATAAATTTATCTAGGGTATGTGTGAATTCCCTTAACTTCTGAACTCTGTCCTTGAAATCTTGAGTTACAAGAGGTATCTTTAACGTATCCAAAAATGTACTTAAATTAATGCTCTACACATGCTTGGAATGTATTATCTGGAAGTAGTCATCCACTTCAATAAATATTTTTACTTGATCATCAATTGAAATTTTGGAGTGACCTCTTACCCAGTCAAGCATATGGTAATTGTTGTTGACAGCTGTATCAAGGCGTTCCTTATCAAGCCTTTCAATCAAAGACTGAAATTGTTCTTTAATTACAGATCTGACCATTTCACTATCTAAGGGAAGAGATGGATGAGAATAAGTATTTGGAGCATAAATAGCAGTTGTGAGAGTTTTAAGTTAATTTAGAACAGTTTTTATACATCCCATATATTCATCAATCAGAGTATTGAGTCCATATATAAGCCCACACATCTCATTTTCTATTTTTTTTTGTTATCATCCACATTTTCAAACGCAATATTCCCATTGTTTGAATAATAGATACAACCTTCTATATAATACTACCAGCATCATCCTCACTACGATAAGTAACATGAGCTTAAATGGATTGCAAGTCTTTCATCATTTCATCGACCTTATATTTTAGATATTTCTCCTCATAACTCAACCGCTTGTTCTCAATGTAGATTCCTTGTATTTCAGGAACAATCTTGAGTTTGATATGCTATATGATTTTCACTAGACACAATGTAGCATCAATTTCACTAAGATTGGATTCAGGGGTAGCTTGTGACATCACGAGGTTTCCAAAACAAGATAAAAATGTGTCCTCAAATGAATTCCAATCATCACAACTTACATAACTATGAGTTTTTTTAAGAAATTTAAGGATAAAGAACAAAAAAAATGTACATTTCCTTTGTAGAAAAAAAATTCAGGGACTGGTTTTAGCCGAAACATAGTGGAATTATCTAATCTGTGAACTGATATTGCATGAGAGTCATCAATATAAAAAACATTTGAATCATATACCAGTTATCCACAGAACAAGAGTAAACAATATTTGTAACATCAATACTTTCCATGTTGATGTTTTTCTCCCCCTCAATAGATGTATCTCTTTGTGGACTATGAGACTCAATCTCTTGACAAAATTATACACCATTTTCTCTATCAGATTCATCCATAACTCTATTTATTGAAAAGCTCGCTCCATTATTTCATCTGCAGATAAAATTACTTATGTTTATAAATGATCATCTTCTGTCTGTTCCTCAGTAGTAGCATTCTATACCACAACAACATTTTCTTCTTCAACAGGAAATTTTATTTTATCAAAAGTTTAATATTTTTTTCTAACATCTTCTTCATCTTTAGATATTGAATATTCTCTAGAGGGAACATCCTGAGGTTCTTGAGATTCATCCATAATTGTTCCACCTTCATCATATCCTTTTTCTATTTTAGGTTTACCATCTTTTATCCCTTCATATGAGTATTCCACAAGCTCATCTGACTCTAAACTAGGGATAATGACATTCTTAGGTCTAGAAGTGTGCTTCATTGGATTAAAATATTCATATAATATATCATTATCATTACATAATGACCTCTTCCATGGATTCCAATTTATCTTCATTAGTCTACATGTAACCTTATAAATAAAAAAATCATAATCTTCATCCACTTCTTTATTCTTATCATCCACACCTATGTCCAGTAGAATATCAGAAATCAACTATGAATAAAACAGACAAGATAAATTTGAGGTTGTCTTGATCATGTTATTGATGCGAAGAATAATATACTTTCACAAATTAATATTGTGATTATTCATAAAAATATGTATAAAAAATACATCTTGATTCTTGGGATTAGAAAATTATCCTTTTTTTGGACAAATTAGATGTCAAATAAACTTAAACAATAGCCCAATATCTATATCTAGTTCATCAGCAACAATCCTTCTTTTCTTTTTGTATGTAGTCAACTCACCAATGGCTTCTTGTAAGATAAATTTGTCACTTGGTAGAAGTGAGAATCTATAATAGTCCTAAAAATTCTATCATGTGGTATTCCTAAGAAGGTAGCATACAACCTCAAATAAAATTTACATCTTTGTTCATTCACCCAGCTTCTACCCATAGTATCATCCTCATAGTTGAAATAGAACTAAAAATTCTGATAAAATTCAAAATATAAAATCAGATATAAAGGTATCTTCTATTTTTAAACCACTATAACCACCCTTGTTCTTCCAAGAATTTCAGAACAAGAGACTTACTTGATAAAATCCACTACGCACAAATTTATTTTTTAGGAAAAACATTGTGATCCGTAAGACATGGGTTTAGTAGTTTCTCAGGCATGGTAATTAGAGTCTTTTTCTATGTCTCTAAAAACTGATGTTTCTTAGTATATGATGATGATGTATGTTTCATAATGGGAATTAAATATAGTCTCAATGAAGAGGTGGATGTCAAGAGTAATTAGATCATCTTTAGGAGTAGAGAGTATGAGTGAAGAGAGAAATGAGAAGATGACATTTTATCATTTGTGGAGTTCAAATGTCACAAACAAATCACGTTATATAATAAATAAATTAATCAGTACAATGATATAGGGTAAAATATTAAAAAAAGTGTCATAACAGTGATACCAGAATAGATAGTAACGAGGTCAATAAAGCAGTGTGACTTTATACAGTGCAACTGTAATTAATGAGACTACAAAAAAGAGATAGTATGTTGAGAGATAGTAACTGAGAGACCGTAACTATATTACACCAAACATAATAGAGTAAACATGAGACATTAACTGTAAGACACTATACTAGTCACTCAAGGATGATCATTCCTAATTCATGTATGATGTAACTCATTCTTTTAGAATTAAATTGCTTAGTGAAAATTTCCACAAGCTAAAGATCAGGGCCATTGAATTCCAAAGTAATATCATCGTTTTGAAAAGGATCTCTAAAAAAGTGATGTCTTACATCAATATGTTTTGTTGATAAATAGGATTCTTATATATTTTAAAAACACCTGTTTTATCACAGGTTATATTTACATGTCTAAATTGATTTCCATAATCTAGAAAATGAAGTTTCATCCAAAAAATATGAGCACAAAAACTACCAATAGTGATGTATTCAGATGCAATTGTAGACAATTCAACATAATTCATCTTTATTACTACACCATGATACTAGTGACTTACCCAAAAAGTGACATATTTTGAAGGAGACCTTTCTATCTAACTTACAACCACCAATATCAGTATCTATATAGATAAATAATTCAAATGATTGTCCTCTAGGATAGAAAAATCCTAAGTTGGTAGAATGTTTGAGGTATTTTAATTTCCTTTTAAATTCAAGAATATGGGACTCTATGATTTTATAAAAAATGAGGACACATACACACACTAAACATAATATCAGGCCTACTAGCTTTATATAGAGTAAACTCCATACCATTCTTCTATATGTGGTTTCATTAAATAATTTACCATTCTCATCAAGATCCAACATTCAACTGGTACACTTTAGAGTATCACTACTTTTAGTATTATCCAAACCAAAGAATTTTAGAATATCATCAGTATATCTACATTGATTTAAAATAATATCATACTTATTTTGAAATATTTTAAATCCAAGAATGAATTTTTGTTCACCCATCAAACTGATTTCAAATTCATTTTTCATCATCCATGAGAAATCACCACATATTTTTTTTGAGGATAAAAAAATAATATCGTCAACATATATTTGAACAACTTTGAAATATTTAGATATTATTTTTATAAAGAGAGTAGAATCATCTATACATTTATTAATGACTTTAAAAATAAGAAAACTACTTAGTATATCATACCAAGCTCATAGAGCTTTCTTTAAACGCTAAAATTAATTTTTAAACATACAAACATGATTTTGAAAATGATGGTTAATAAAAGAAATGGGGTTTTCAACCAAAAACATCCACAACTATATAACCATTTTGGAATGAACACTTAACATCCATTTGATATAGTTTTAGATTTAGATGTTCTGCATATGAAAGCAAGATTCAAATGGCCTCACATCTAGAAAATGGGGCCACATTTTCCTCATAGTTAATCCCTTGTTATTAACTGTAAACTTGATTAACCAATATAGCTTTGTTTCTTACAATATTACCAAAATCATATAACTTATTCCAAAACACCCATTTAATGGCTACGTTCAAGGTTTCATTAGGTCTATCCACATGTTTCAAGAATTTATTTCATTCAAACGGATTTAATTATTCTTGCATATCCATGACCCAAAATTAATAACTGATTCCCCATTGATTTTCTTAGGCTCAAGTTGCGATACAAAACTTTGATGTTCATCCTGATTTCATAGAGAATCTCTACATAGAGTTTATTTTCCTAAATCACCAACTATTACATCTAATATATAGTTCTTAAGGGTTCTAATAGATCTAGAAAAGGAAGGGCTAGAGATTTTGGATTCTTCAACCGAATAAGGTTCGTTATGGTGAGATTATGGAAATTTCTAGTACAATAATATTTTATATTTTTCTTGATAGTAGGGTTAAAATATTTGGCATTCATATCTACATTTTCCATATCATCTTCACGGTTTTCTAGGGAGTTCATAGGTTCATGTGGATCAGTTTAATCAAATTTGGCATGTAAAAATTATTCCAAACATTTGGTTCTTTTTTTAAAAGACTCAAATGTTTTACTAGAGATTGAATAACCAAGGAAAATTCCTTCATCAATTTTGGATGCAAAATTTCAAATATTATTCTACGTATTGTGAATATAAACTTTTCAACCAAAAATATTTATGTAATTAACTTTGGGTATTGTATTATTCCACAACTCATAGAGAGTTTTCTTAATAATTGGTCTAATTAAGACTCTATTAATAATATAATAAGATGTATTCACAACATCATACCAATAGTATATTGGTAGGTAATATTAAATAATTAGGTTTCTAGATATTTCTTGTAAGTTTATCTTTATTCTTCCTAAAACACCATTTTGTTGAGCTGTCCTAGGGATAGAAAAGTTATGAAAATAAAAATTTTGTGACAAAAAATTCAAATTAAAAGTTTTCAAACTCCCATCCATGGTCAATTCTTAAGGATATAATTCTATGACCGCTTAGGTTTTATAATGTTTTAGAAAACACTGTAAAATGAGAACAAGCCTCACTTTTGTGATCTAAAAAAATGGTCCATGTATATCGAGAATAGTCATATAATAGAACATAGACATAGTTCTTCCAATTAATTATTGAAACTCTAGATGGACAAAAAAAATACAATTGAACCAACTTGAGAGGTTGAGAATTTGAAACTTATTTCGTTGGTGTGAAATAGATTTGGTCTAGTTTAAACGTTTGACAAGGATTGTGTACTTTATCATTTAGAATTCCATGTTTGGGTAGATCCATGACTATGACATTTCTAGTAACCATTCTAAGGGAGTGTATAATAAAGTTTCCTAGTCTTCAATGTCAAAGACAAGACACTTTGTGAAATACACTTAAAAATGAAATAGTTTCATAAAGTAAAGAATCTATGTTAACAACATAAACATTTTCATTTTTGAGTGATGAAAATTATAATTCATTTTTAGAAATAAAAAAATTTAAAACATAAATTTAAAATTTAACATGAAAACCACCATCAAACAATTTTTAAATACTATGAAAAGTTTATTCTAATCCATAAAAAAATGTACTTTAGAAATTAAAACTAAGTTAGAGTTACCAATCTGGCCAAGGACAATTATTATTCCTTTATAAATACAACCAATGATGAAATTTCCACCATTAATATTTATCATATTCTTGAATCATGAGTAATCTCTTATCATGTGTCTTGAACATCCATTGTCCATGTACCATATAATTCTACACGATCTCTTCTAAAAGAAATTCCTATAAAATAATTAAGAAAAAGATGATATTGGTAGCCAGATTTGATTGTGTCCAGTAACATTAGTAATAAGATCTTTGGGAACCCATACTTACCTCATGGGATTCCAATACAAAGTTTGTAATGTATTGGAAAATTAAACATTTTTTGGTCGTAAAAAATTAGAAGCAGTGAATGAATTTCTAGAGATAGACCAAGTAACGTTTTCAATTTTGGGTATGAAAATAGATTTTTTAGATTTTATTATAAAATTATTTTTAGCTATTCTCTTATGTCCATGTTGGTATCCTATAGCAATAGTATACCTAAGAGTTACTTTTTTATCAATCATTTGAGATAGAGTATTTTTTCCGTTGCTAAAAATTTTAAAGTATTTTTCCAATTTCTCATTATATAATTTAATTTCATTGTTCTCTTTATGTAAATGAACATTATTTTTCCTTTTCTATAGTATGATTATATTTAACAGTACAAGTGAGAGCATTCTATTTCTTTAATGATTTATATTTATCTTTTAAGTAATTGCATAAAAATTCAAACACTTGGTAGTATTAAAACATTTATTTATTAGTCATATTTCATGGATCTATTTCATATCCATTATAATAATATTTCTGTACAGTTTTTTTTGTGAAACACATATTGGCATCCTAATAATTTTCATCATTTGAAGATTTTGGGTCACTTGAGCTGTCCCCAGAAGTACTCCAGGTTTCTTTAATTTCCTTTTTATACTTTCTATATTTGTTCTCATACTAAATTTTATACATTAGATTAGGACTATCAGCCATTACATTCCCCTTTCTCTTACATTCATATCAAATTATTTAATTTATTTCTCAATCCATTTCCAGTATTTCTTCCAGTTTCCATTTAGATCATAAATTACTTTGTAGATGGGATTCCTAAATAATTTCTTCCTCCTATAATACTTCTTAAACCTTATGGATAATTGATCTATTTCCCCATCACTATATAATAGTGAATCATCATTACTTGTACTTCCAAAAGGAGTAGGTATCCTCTCCTTTTCATTATTTTTGGATGTAGTTGTTTTAAAATACACTAAATTTCTCTTTCGTTCATCCTCTTCCTCTTTTTTTACCTTTAACTCATCCTCATACATCATCAATTTACCTACTAGTTTATTGACTAGAAAATTGCTGATATTCTAGGGTTCTCTAATTGATACTGAGGTTCCTCTCCATCATTCAGGAAGACATCTGTGTAGCCACATGATTTGTTCTCTGGCACCCATTTTTTTCCAAGAGAGTTCATTGTAATGAACATTTCATTAAACCTGAGATACAAATCAGAAATGGGTTCATCAGAATTCATATTAATATTATAATAATTAATAGTATATAAATTCTGTTTCAATTATTTGACATTAGTTTTTCCTTCATGTGAGAGGTCTATGGTGTCCCATATTTCATAGGTAGATTTATAGGTACATATTCTATTAAATTATTCATCCCCTAAGGAAAAAAACAAGGAATTCATATATTTACAATTATTATTATAAGTATCCTATAATAGTACTATACCCCATATTATGAAGTGTCATAGTAGTAGAATAAATCATATTAGAACAAAAAAATATAATCAAAGTACACACATAGAAAAATATAACAATAAAATACAAATAAATAATCCAATAAATTATAATGGAATATTGTAATGGTGTGATGGAATGTGACTAAATTTCAAGATAGAAAAATATAAGAAAAATTCTAGAAAAATGAAATAAAATTCTGAATTTCCCGATTCTGGTACCCCATGCCGGTACTATCTCCAAACTCTAACCTAACAGTAAATAAGCAATCAACGAAAAGGTCATTTTCCCTTATCCAAACATGGATCCAAGAAATATACTCTGGTAACACATTGAGGTCCAAATAGGGTTTCATTATAACTAATTAGGTCAAAACCACCATGTCTAAAAAACCAGTCCAATAAGATGTTTATGAAATAAAGTGATAAATAGTTGTATTAAATTAATTAAACAATTAATAAAACACCACATAAATATGATTCAACTCCATGATGGAATATCTCTGATCATGTCTTATGACCATGTAAACCACAACCATATAACCATGGTAAACATCATTTATTGGAACCATACGAAAAAATCTCTAATCATGTCTTACGACCATGCCAACAGCCACAATATATACATGGTATAATCACAACAATCAAGGTCATAGCCCAATAATCACTACAAAATTCTAGGTCAAACCACTATAATCATTATAGCATGGGAATGAGCATATCCCACTCTCTATAATAATTACATCATATACAAGTCCAAAACCACTCTCTAAAAACATTAAAAATTATATATTTCAAAGTTCCTAGCACTACCCGTTATATAAGCATCTCGGCATAGAACACAACTCTTATCATATAGCATGGATATAAATAAATCACATCAAAATTCTCAATATTTAATTATGAGAATTACAATTATTATTTCTTATTCCAAATGAAATTAAATTCATCATCGATTAATAATAATATTAATAAGTACTAAGCCATAATTTAGGGATTCAATAACAAGAACTCACCCTAGTTAACTTGTCATAAAAAACATACTTTATTCAACTAGCCAATTAAAATCCACTGGAAAACAAGGGAATTCATGGATTAATCTCATTTATTATTCAAATGTTTTGTTACATGAAATGATATCACAATCACCATATTGAATAAACTTAAAAATTATCAAACCATTTGTATTAATATTTAGACCCCTACCTTATACTGAAATATAAAAATGATTCATATGACCAACACCCCTGAGGAATTTTTTGAAGATGATTTCAAATATGTTCATAGATCAAAACTAATCATGATCAAAACCAACAATGCCATTTAAAAAATTATTTACCACAATAGTTAGAGATCCAAAGGGAAGAAAGAAGAAACATATCCCAACAAACATTCTAGGGATTGAAGACACAAATGGAACATTCAGATGGAAGGATGGTAATAACAAATTTTCTGGATAATTCTCGAGGATTGAGGGAAGTGTAGTTATAGATGAAATATATCACAATTCATCCAAATAAAATACTTAAAATTGTATTATGGTCATTTAAATGGTGTGTAATGTAGTTACACATCATGTAAATGTTTTTAATTGTATTTATAAAAAACCCCATCACCTTAGAATTATTAAATTAAAACCCATGAAAAATTACAGGATGTGTAATGACTTTACACGACATGTAAATGTTATATAGTTGAGTATTCATCCCATTCTCCATTTAACTTCAAAAAAACTCCTTTAAATCTTTTCAACAAACAAGTAACCAATATTAAAACTTAGTCCTATTTATAAACATAATCCATAAACTCAAACAAGAATACATACCTAAAAATTAAGTCATTTTACCTAACGAGGCTCTCCATATACTGACAATACTCGACTAATAAGGCACAAAATAACATAGAGATTAACATAACTAAAAAAGAAAGGATCTTACAATTTTACTTGAAATAGTGTCTCCTAGTAAATAACATGTTCTATTTTCAAATTAGAATGATGTATTAATGAAAATATTAATTTATTATTGAAAACATAATGAGATCATATTAAAAAATAAAGAACCTCTTCTACAGATTGATGATTTAATTAATTAGCTTTTTTGGGTCACAATTCATATATAACACCACATTATAATTCTATAAGGTATGTTTCAAAATTTTCATTGGATTTCCTTTTTTGTTGGTCGGGTTATTCTAAGAAGGAATTGGGAGGAAACCTATAATTGTGAAGTCAGGGGTTTTATTGTAATTTTAATCATAAATCAATCCATTTTTGTAGTTTTTTTTGGGATTTACAATCCTTGTAATGGGGTTACATGATGCATAATTATTATATGTAAAATGATGTAAAATAATTACATTACAATAAATGTTACATTTCATGTACTTAAAACATTATGGGAAAATTAAAAAACTAATTTTGTAATAAAAAGAGATGGATTTTTTAGTGTATGTGAGACCCAAATATTATACAACGTTTAATTGGGTTACAAGATTTGTAATATACCAAACTATCATTTTAAATGAGATGTATCAGATGATTTTAATTTTTTACATCTTTCAGCTCTTCCCTTATGACCAAGATCCATTCCAAGGTTATTTGGGTGATCTCAAATCCCTCTAGATCATCTATTTAGTGGTTTATTATCATGCTGGTTGTGATTATTCTATCTGATTAAGTCATCTCCTAATATATTCTATCTTTATCTATTTTCTTCTAAGAGTTGGATATATCTTGTTGTGATTGATGGATCTAAAATCCATTGTTTTGGATCATGAATCTAGGTTTTATTCCCTGATCTCTATTTCTAGTGTTCTTTTTTTGAAAATCCCATTGTGGTAATTTTGTTTATTGAATCCCTGATAATGGTAGGTGGTTCTATTTAAGACGATAAATTAATTAAACCTGTAATTTCTTGTTGTTTTAAATTTATTTCAATTGAATTGTGAAAATAAATATTTAATGAAAATTACAATTTAATTGGATATGGTATGGATTTTGAGAAAACAACCCCAATTCCAAAATAATTGGAAGTTGGGTCATTATTTAAAATTGATAGAAAATCAATAAATTATTTGATAATTGATTTTGGTAAATGGATTAAATTAAAATAATTAAAACATAAAGTTGGTTTTATTTAATATCATGAAATGATGGGAAACCCGTAATGCATTTTGAAAAGTGATTTGAAATTTTGAAAAAAAAGTGGGAGACTCTGAGGTATTTTGAAATTAATATATTTTCCCTTTTTCTATTAATTGTTTGATTACCTGAAATCTTGGGTAGTTAGTGGGTTATTTGGGACAAAAACCCTATAATGATAATAACCTAACAATGAACTGATACATTATAACTCTAACAAAAACATTGTTTGGAGGATCTTCTCCCTTGTGTGATATTTTTGGGTAATTCATGGCCTGAGCCCAGGGAACATGTGTGCACATCAATGTGATCATAGATATGTGATGTGTGAGGATCCATTAACATGGAAATATTGTACCTTATGGAAGATGACCATGGTGTTACTTGTGATAATTTTGATTATAAATTCTATTGTTTGTTAAATTTCTTTCCTCAGGTCTAATGATTTATATAAACTATTTCATATAAATCCAATTAATTAAATCCATCTTTGAAATGTCTTCCATCATATAAAATTAAAAACATGATTTTTTAAATATTAATATTTTCTTCCATGCCTATTTTGATTCAAATTGAATGAATTATTTGGTTTAACTTTAAGGAATATTATTATTGAACACTTGGTTATAACCTAATAGGATTTTATATCACACCCTACCATTTCCTTCAACCATTTGGAGATTTCCATCTCCCTAGTTCAGGAAAGGGAAAAACACCACAAGCAGGTGGTTGTTGTTGTTAATAATTTAAACCTTGAGTTATGTGTTCATTGGGACTTGGGTTATTTATCATTTTAGTTTTTAGTAACTTGATGATGATTATTTGGGATTTGGTAAACTTATTTGGTTTATGGTATTATCCCCCTTTGAAGTATTCCTTCGAGTATACTAATATGTATTTGTTCCATCAGTTGTTTTTGTGGAAAAATAGTTTCCTCTTTTATCTTGTATGATTCCATGTCCTATTCAAAAACATGTGGGGATTGACAATTACCTTCAGTCCATATAATGATCAGCTCTACTATCAAGGTAGCAGGTCTTCTAGAATGATTCATGATAAAGTGGTATCATATATACAGGTTAATAATTATTCCTTGATGTTAACATGTAGTTGAAATCTTGTTGTGAATTTGGATGTATTTATAATGGAGTTCCTTGAAATCTATCATCATAAATATCCACAAGTCACTATGGATGGAATCAGAAATAAATCATGATGATTATTTCTAGTATTTTACCTATTTTTGATTTGGATATATTTAAATCCAAATCTTTTTTATCTATCTAATATGATTAATTTCCCTATTTTTTTGTTTGAGTATTGATTTGGGTAATCTTATAATGTCTTCGACATTGATTTATGATATTTTATAGAATCATTACTCTGATAATACAAGCCAAACAAATATAGGAGGAAGCTTATGAGGAACTAATTTGCGGAAATAATATCATGGATGAGAATCCGGTTGAGGTTATTGGCATGTTTTCCAAAGATTGGGGATGTACCTGCACTCGTACCCACTCAGGTTCTAATTTTTCAACCATAGAGTGATGAATTCTAGAGTAATACTGGAGAGTTCATTCACATGAATCCACCAGAATTTCAAAGCTCTAGTAATCATCAAGTGGCAGAGGATTGGATGAGTAGGATTGATATTTTCTTGGAGTAATTGTAGATTCATGATTTAATAAAAGTGAAATGCTCCACATTCAATCTTGGGGGACCTATAAGGATATTTTAGGACATAAGATTGGCAAACAAGAATCATTAATTCATAGAGTAAAAATAATTTAATCTTATTTTCAACCACTAGATCTATCCAGAGTCTATGGTGTTATTTAGGGATATAGAGTTTTTCAAACTCGAGAGGGATGAAAATATTGTAACTTAGTATGAAAATATTTTTTCTAAGAATTATTATTTTTTACAAGATATTGTATCGAATGAGCAAATGAAGATGTGGAAGTTTGAGATGAGGCTTTGATCTGATATTAAATATCAATTTTTTTACTAAAGATAATTACTTTTGATGATGTTCTGGATATGGTGTTCATGGATGAACTTGATTTGTAATGTAATTCAATGTTGATGGGAGTTCCATTTTCTCCCATTGGTAGTACTATTAATTTCCATAATGTGAAGAGAATGTGTGATGATTCTCATCGTGTTTCTCGAAAATACGGTTTCTATTGACCTATTACAATGCCTGGTGGAGTTCCTTTGATTTTCTGCCAATATAAAAAACATGGGAAATCAAAAATAGTTCTCACTGAGGAACGGAAGATATGTTGTTCTTGTAGACAATCGGGTCACTTGTAAAAGTTTTTTCATGTTTTTGTTTGCTCCACATAGAGCCACTCGCTTATTATCACCCAAAAGTACTTTAGTGCAATAAGATGATTCAAGATATTATTGGTTATAAGCACATGAATAAGGAAGAAAAATTCTTCATGTTGTGGAATAGTCTCCAAAGAAAACAGATATTGGTCCAACCCTCATGAGAGGTACCATAACTATATATTCATCTTTGAGGATTCCTTTATTTGATACTGGGTCATCCCACTCATTCATTTTGACTTGTATTGTGAATGTGATAAATATTATAGTAAATATGTTATCTAATGTGATGGATATTACTATTCCCCTCATAATAATGAGAGAAAAAGGTACTCATTATCCCACTTGTGTTTTATCATCATTAGATATCAATCTTACATGAGGCATTCTTTTTATCAACATGAAAACTCTTCATATTTTGGATGGACTGGCTTGTTGCGAATAAATTATTAATTTATTATTATATTCAATTTTCCTCCTTTATGGTGCAAGATGGGGTGTTGAGTATCTTTTAAGATGAATGAGATCCTAAGTTGAGCAGAGTTATACCTTGTTATTCAATGTTGGGAAAAGAAATATTATCTTTGTTTTGATATATAGCTGGAAACATTGAGTGATGATCTCCCTATAGTTTTCAACGAGTTTTTAGATGTTTTAAATTTTTTACTTATCTAGTTTTCCATTAGTAAGGGAGGTGGATTAATCTATTGATTTACTACATGGTACTCAACTTGAAAATATTCCCTGTTATTGCATGGCACCAGCTAAAATGAAAGTGTTGATGACTTAGTTTGATTATCTTTTCAACAAAGGAATTATACAACTATGTGTTTCACCATGGGTCGCAACTCTTCTCTTTGATAAGAAATATAATCGGTCACTTCAACATTGTGTTAATTATCTAAATTTCAAATGAGTTACGATAATGAACATGTATATGTTGTCATAGATTGAAGACCTATTTGACTAGTCGAAAGGGGAGAGGTGGTTCTCAAAGAGTAATATTTGATCTAGATTTCACCAATTAACATTAAAAGAATATGACATATAGAAAGATTCCATCTAGAGTGGGTTTCAATTACAAGTATTGTGTCAAACCATTTGTTATAACCAATAACCATACAATTATTATGGATTTGATAAATATGATCTTCCTTGATTATCTGGATATTTTCATAGTGGTATTTGCAGATGAAATATTATTTTACTCTATGTATAAGGAGGATCATGTGTGTTATCTGAGATTAGTTTTGTAATTATTCATAAATCACAAATTTTATTCCGTGATAATGAAATTTAATTTTTGTGTTTAGGAAGGGAAGTTCATGGGACACATGTTGTCAGATTATGGTATCTCAATTGATCATGATAAGGTGAATTTTTTTATGACATGGGAAAAATAATGAGTATTTTTTGAGATTTAGTGCTTCTTGGGTTTAGTGGGATATTATCATCGATTCATAGATGATTTCTAAAAGATGAAATTTTCCAATGACTACTCTAACTCTGAAGGGGATAATGATTTATTTAGATGATAAATTTCAATGTTCTTTTATTGAGATGAAGCATATTTTAACTTTTTCACCAGTGTCGACTCTTCCATAGTAAGGGTGGGACTATGTGGTCTTCTGTGTCACATCAAGTTCGGGATTAGGTCGCGTTCTTTTGTAGGGTGATCACATCATTGCCTATAGATCTTTGCAGCTTAGGAAACATGAGAAAAATTATCTATCCCATGAAATTGTACTTGTAGCTTTGATGAATGCACTTAATATTTAGAGGTATTATATCTTTGGAGAAAGGTTTACTATGTTTTCCAACCACATGTTCTTGAGTTATATCTTCTCTCTAAAATATTTGAATCTCCACTAGATTCATTTTGGGTAATACGTTTAATATTTTCAGTTCAATATTTTCAAAACCTGGGGAAGGGAAATATTTATTGAGTTGGAAGATTATGACCTAGGCCATGAATGAATCATCAGAAGTGTGGGATTTGATGGTTCTTTTCGTGTCGTTTCATATTGGAGGTCAACAAACATGGTACGTGGTTTTCTTGGCCAGTTTTCAGTTAAACTATATTATTATCAATATAATTCTTCAATAAAAGAAGATTTATAATGAGTTCAATGGCATTAGAGAATATCGTTTTGG
Source organism: Viscum album (assembly GCA_963277665.1). Classification (NCBI taxonomy): domain Eukaryota; kingdom Viridiplantae; phylum Streptophyta; class Magnoliopsida; order Santalales; family Viscaceae; genus Viscum; species Viscum album. The sequence goes on from OY728125.1 coordinate 584,835,449, forward strand.
TGGGAATACTATTTTTGAGTGTTCATTCCCCATAAAGGGTATTATATGTTTGAGAATCGTTTTGTTGTGTATTTAGACATGAGAAAATATGTGATAGGGGATTTCCATAATTCATAGTTGTTACTGCACCCAGGTACCAAAAAAAAGTTTTATGACAAGGAACAAAGAGTCTGATGGCTATTTATGCGATATGGGATTTAGGATTTTTCTCCCTCGTTCTTATACATGCCAATAGGACAAAGATGAGCACTAGTGACCTTAAAGTTTTATTTAATCACTTCTAGTGATGACATGCAATCAAGATGATATTTCTATGGATTTCATGGATGGGTTTTCATGTACCTAGATATTGAATAATTTTATATGGGTTGTGATTGATAGGCTGATCATGTTTTCTCACTTTATTGCTATTCATGATAAAACCAATGTTCTAGAGATTAGAAATATCTTTATTTCACATACATTTTGTCTATACAAGGTTCTATCTATTGTAGTATCTGATAGAGATCCCCAATTTACTCACCTCTTTTGGAGAGGCCCTCCGGAGGAACTGGGATATTAGGATTATTTGAGTATGAAAAACCATATTTAGATAGAAATCAAAACTGGGGACTTTAAATATTCTTGAGAATATGCTTCGAGATCATGTTCTTGACTTTAGTAGAGCATAGGATGACCATTTTTGATTGTATGAGTACTCTTATATTAATAGTTACTAGTATATTATCTGAATGAATCCTTTTTAGTCCTTGTATGGTCGGCCTTGAAAATATCTATTGTGTTGGTTTGAGATTAATGAAACTTCCTTGGTTAGAATGATCTTAGTTCAATACATGAAAAAGTTAGATTCATTTTATTTGATAGAGGATTTTGATGGGAAAACTCTTATACAAATATTATTTTTTTTCATCACAGAACAATGGAATTCCTATTTGGAGACTAGGTGTTCTTGAATGTTTCACCTTGTTTGGTCATCTTTGGCATGTGAGGTAAGGAAGGATTTTACCTCTTTTCATTGTACCTTTTGTGGTTGTTGAGAAGGTGGGGAAATTTAATTAAATATTAGAACTCCAACTGTAGTTAAAATCAATAAAAAATGTGTTCCATGAATCATAGCTACAAAAGTATCTTTCTGATCATTTTCATGTTTTGAGATGGTGTAATCTTGATGCGGAGACTAATTTCTCCATAACTGGGCATCCAAATATGATTTTAGATTCTAACACTATGGTACATCATGTAAGGGAATTAAATTTTTCTTGAGTTATATAGATGCACATTTTTGGTTCTCAAGAGACATGGGAGTGTGATGCACCAATGGTAGAGTTGTGGCACCACTATTTTGATTTAGAATCTACATAACAGGATTTCCAGGGATTGAATGTTTTTATGATGGGGAGGTTGTAACACACCATTACATTTCCATCAGGTACATTGTAATATTTTATTTCAATATGATTTTTCGTTGTTTGGGTAATGTTGAGAAGAAATTGGGAGGATTCCATTAATGGAAAAGTCATTTTTGTGTGGAATTTTCTGCATAAATCATATAGTTTCTATAGTCTTCAAGGGTTGTATACAACATTTAATTATGTTACATGACATGTAATCATCACTTGGATGATTTTATGAAATAATTACATAGTATTAAATGTGACACATCGTGTACTTATTAAATACCATATAAATATTAAAACCCACTTTTTTAATAGAAGCCAACAATTGTTTTGTCGTACTTGAGACCTGATAATTACACGACGTGTAATTGTGTTAATTGCCTTATAAAATCTGGAACCATCATTTTATACTTTTTTTCTTGTGTGATATAATTTATTTACACCCTTCATCTATTCCCTCTCAATATAGATCCATTTCTAGGGAAGTTTTGTGAACTTTAATCCCTCGATATCATTCGATAAGTGATTTATTGTATTATTGGATGTTGTTATTCACTTTGGGTAAGTGGTCTCCTTGTATCTTTTTTCCCTCTACCTCTTTATCTATATGTATTCCTCTTGGATTTTGATTGATCATATTGGGGTTTTGGGATATAAACTTTGTTGTTTTTTATCTTGAATATAGGCTTGATTCAATAATCTCTATTTTAGCATTCTTGGTTGAAAAATCCCATTGCATGCATTTTGTTTCATGTTTATATCCTTAAGGTACGTGGTTCCATTTAATATTTCCAAGTTATTAAAACATGAATTTATTATTATTTTATGTTTTTTTCAATATAATTTTGAAAACCCAATTTGATGAAAAATGTAATTTAAATTGAAATGGAATGGATTTTTGAAAACCCCCCATTTCCAATGGAAGTGGTAGTTGGGGAATGATTTGAAATTTGTGGAAAATCAAGAAATTATTTGAGAATGTATTTTGAAAAATGGATTAAATTAAAATAATGAAAATTTAAGATTATTTTATTTGAAAAGGCATGAAATGATGAAAAACCCATGTTGTTGATTGAAAAGTGATTTAGCATTTTAGAATTGAAATGTGGCCAATTGTGAATTATTTTGAAAGGAAAGGAATTTACATTTTTCTATTGACTGATTGATAACATGTCTTCCTAGGTATTTAGTGTGTTATTTGGAACAAATATTATAGGATGGTATTTCCCTAGAAAAGGATTGATTCTTTACATCTCTAAAAAAACCTTGTTTAGAGGATCTTCTTCTAGAGGGATGTTTATGGGCCCACTCGGCCTAAGCTCGAGGGATGTGTGTGTACATCATCATGATCATGGATATAAGTTGTGTGAGTATAAAATAACTTGGAACTATCATACCTCAAAGAGATAATCACGGTTATACCTATGAATATTTTGATTATAAATTCCATTGTTTGTGAATTTTGTTTCTTTATGCCTAATGATTTATATAAAATAATTTATAAATTGTGTTTATTTAATCCATGTTTGAAATTTTTTACATCATATGAAATGAAAATAAGGTTTTTTATAATTTTAAAATATACCACCATTTCTTTTTTGAATATAATTGAATGCATGATTTGGTTTATCTTTATGGAATTTTATTATGGAACACTTGGTGAGACCCAACTGCACTTTTATTTTACACTCTACCTTTTACATCATGAATTTTTAGATTTCCTTCTTCCATGTTCAATCTAGGGGAAAGCACCAATGAGAGTTGGAGAATGTTGTCAATCCTTTCTAACTGTAGTGTTATTTCCATTGTGACTTGGGTTTTTAATCTAATCATCTATTGGTAACTTGATGATGTCCTATTTGGGTTCTGGAATTCCTGTTTGGTTTCTTATACTATTCTACCATTGACTTTTTCCTTTTACCATACTGATATGTATACGTTTCATCCTCTGTTTATTTGAAAACAATCATTCACTCTTTTAATTTTTATGATTCTAGGTGATAGTCTCCAACATGTAGAGATTATGAACACCCTTTGGGCCATGTTAGGATCACCTTAGGTATCAGGGAACTAGGGTATCTGGGAGGGTTGATGACATCATATCCAAGATTGACCTCCGACCGAAGAATCATCAACTAAGGGAAAATAAACAAAATTTTCCAAATATATCAATCTAAACAATATATGGGAACTACAATTTTATTTTTATTCTCTTTTCTTGAATAATTACCTTTCTATATTAATAGATTTGTTCAAAAGTGTATTTCGAGATTTCCTTGAAAAATTTTCAATGGTCTTTATTAATAATATTCTAATATATTCCAAAAATCGCGAGGAGAGTGAAGATCAGTTAATGTTCATGATATAAAACATTAATGAAAGAGAATATTTTTAATAAATTCAGTAAATTTGAGTTATGGATACATCAAGTATCATTTTTGGGACACATTGTGACCAATGATGAAATATTAGTGAATCGAGAAAATAAAATGGTCATAGATGAGTCGAATCATCATAAAATAGGAACTGAGATTAATAATTTCTTTTTTCTAGAGGGATACTATATGTGTTTTTTGAAAATAATTTTAAATCTTTCTAATCCACTAACCAAACTTAATTGCAAAGGATTTATGTGTATCTGGACAAAGGAGTGTGAAGAAAGTGTCAAAAAACAAAATAATGGGTTTGTTAGTGTACCTGTTCTAAATATACCCCATGAGGAGGAAATATTATTCATTTATAGTGATGCAACCTTTAATGGGATTGGATGTTTACTCATATAGAATGATAATATAATTTCATACGCATCCCAATAGTTAAAGCCTCATGAATAGAGCTATCATACCATTTATTTGGAGTTAGTTGTAGTTATATTTGTATTAAAGATATAAAGACACCATATTTATCCAATGAAGTGTAATATATTCATTGAAAATTGAAGCTTGTAGTATATATTCATAAAAATATAACTGAATATCATACAAAGGAGATAGTTGGTGCTTCTTAAGGATTGTCATTATTCTATTCATCATCACCTATATGAAAGAAAAAAATCTTTTGATACATTGAGTAAGAAAAACACCAGAGTTATTTGAATGATAATGATTTAAGTGGATCTATATATCATATTATTAGTAAATATGTACATGTAATTTATAAGCTAATGAAAATTTTCAACATCATCACAAATGATTTCCCAACCTTCACTAACATAGAAGATTAAAAATGAACAATGAGAAAATCATACATTACAAAATAATATAAAAGTTATGAAAAATTAGAACTTTTATAAGTTCAATAATTATCAAGGGAGATTAATTATATAACAAACCAAAAACTTTTTGTTTAATATAATAATACACTTGATATCTTTCTTAACATGCAACAATGGTCTTAAGTTTAATTTTGATTTTTTAAAAAAAATAATTATATCCTAGACATTTAATTATAGGATAGGAATATCAGTATCCACATTATGTATTATATGTATAATGGTCCTAATAAATACAAATTTACCAATTAATTCTTATTAAATATGCACTCAGTTTTTAGAAAAGTCAATTTATGCATCAAGAATATATTTCCCTCCAAAAAATGGTTTTAATTTCTTTTTTTTGAGAAACTATTATATATAATTTCAGAAACTTATAAAATTTAAATTTTACAAAATTTTTTTGTTAAAATAATTATATAAAAATTAACTTGGGGTAAATTTTTTGGATTTTTCCAAAAATAAATAATTTTTTAATGAATTGTTAAAAATAACAATTTTTCAAATATTGTCATATCTTTTCATTAGATATTGTAAATAAAAACTCTCACTATATTTTGGATTTGATCCTAAAGTAACATATAATCCATTTTATTTATAATTATATAATTAATTCCATTATAATTATAAATATTCATGATTTTGATATAAATTAAATCTTATGCTTAAAAACCAATTCTTCTAAAAACTATTTTCATTGTGTATTAAAAAATTATATTAAAATCTATTTCTTCCAATTTAAGAGATTGAATATTGAAAAACTGGATACCATATTTGGAATCATTAGGATAATATTTCTTAAATGGGATCATTTTATTTTTGGTTATCATGACTAGTAACTGTGGAAAATATTTGTCAACTTCATAACAGTAAAATGGGTAAAACTAAGTCAAAATAATATGAAAAGATCTCCAAATAAAACAAAAACTTGACTTTATTTAATTTTATCTATGTAATGCGGCCTTATCTATTCCCAATTTTAATATAAAACCTTTTTGGGGCATTTTTCTTTGATAATGATGTTTATATTATTTTAGGCAAATAAAATTCAAAAATGCCACTCTCTCACTTTTAATGTAATTTATGTGTTCATATAGGGATAAAATATTTAATTAATGAATGTAAAATATTATTTTTAACATTATTATTTTATTTTATTTTTTTATGAATTTTATAATTACCTTAAATGGTCACAAAACTCTCACACAGTGCTTATGCATGGTGTAGAAAATTCAATGTAAATGATTCTAAAAACAGAAAAGTAATAGTTTTTTGTTGAATTATTTTTTAAAAAAAATTTATGGTTAATTATATTGTATAAATTATATTTAATGACTTTATGTTTTAATTCCTTTGTTATCTAGATTTATTTAATGTCAAATTAGATGAATAGTGTCATAAATGACATTAATGATATTTTATAAAATATTACATTTTATTAAATTATTGAAAAATAAAAAAAACACTTGAATGAGGAAACTTTTTAGGAATAATGGTTTAAAATTACATAATTTGGATATTTCTAAGCCACTTTTTACCTTATAATTAAAATTATGAAGAATTATTAATGAAAAATCCATTACCATGTTTGTTGTTAAAATTTGTTAACTAAATGGTTAAACCCAAATAAAAGGTTTAAAATAAAACACAAACCTGTCAATTTTTTTAGTTTAATTATTTTTTTACCATATCCTATATTATATTATAAAATCTATCCACATGGTTCAACATTAACATGAAAATTAATTTATTATATTTAAATATTTTTATTAATTCCATGTGTGTCATCTCTCCCATTTATAAAAGGACACCCCATTCTCTCATTTGTAACAGTTTAAGCCATATATATTAATAAACACCAACCCTATTATATTATAAACTTTTATATATATGAATTAGTTGTTTTATATTCTTAAAATATCATTCTAACGGTCTTATGAAAACATCTAAAGGAGGTCTATAGAATAAGTGGTAATTATCCTTCCCAAACTATTTTAATTTATTTCTTCTTATACCTCATCTAAATATATGATATTAGTCATAAATAATAACATAATTATCCTAAATATTCATAAATATTATTATAACTATGACTCCACCATTATTCACTTACTTTTAAAAAAATGTAATGTGAATCTATAACTCAATCATACGTGTGAAGTTCCACCTCCACATAACGATAGAATTTTTCCCATCACCAAAATTAATATATGTTTATTATAATGGGTTTAATTTTTATATATGATATTTATAAGATAATTATTATTCTATAATTATAATATCATATCTACCTTTTTACCTTCTCATCCACTAGAAAATGATAATGTCACTCGCACTAACCTGTTTTCCACCACCCCCACAGAGTGATGTGATTTGTTTTTATTTATTATTTACATGGATGGTAATAATGATAAATTTAATTAAAATATAATAAATTTTTATATATATATAATCCTTTAATGGTGAATTATTTTTAACTTTATTTTATTTTATTCATAGAAAAGTGAAAAGAACATTCATGTGTACATAAAAATGTAATTCATTTAACTATTTCTACCTTTTATGTATACCAATATATATATAATGAATTTATATATATGATATTTATATCATTATTAATATTATGCATTTTATGTAACAATGATAAATGTATATATATAAGAATCGATGAACTGAAACTCTCATAAACAATTATACAATTAACACCTGAAAACAATGATTTTAATAAGTAATTACTAATAAATTAGTGTAAAAATGTTATAAGTGGATAATATATCATATTATTTGTTCGTAAATTATTATTTTATATAATTTTAATAAATATATATTTATTATACATGATTATAGAGCTATTTTGATAAAACATTAACCTAAGGTAAGGAAACCTCATCTCACTTTTATTTCTTTGTGACACATGCTAGAGTCACCACTTGTTTCCCTTATGTGTTGTATATAATTTCCAAGAATATATTTTATTATTATTTTCAATAAAATTATTTGGATTTAAAAATTCATTTATGTTTCTCTCTTTCAGAAGTAATTGTATCAGATATTACCAAATTAATAAGGGTTTCTCATATCTCTTTTGTTTCCATGAGTCATATAACATATTCAAAATCTATTTCATTCATACTGTGTATATAATTACTCATTGATATGATATATCTGAATAAATTTATATTCATGGTATATATATTTTCATTTGAATTTATATCTTTCATGGGGCTTATAATTCAAAAGTTACCAAAGGGGTAAGGGAGTTGTGTTTCAATATAATTTAAAAGGGGAATATTTATACTTGAATTTCAATTGAATGAAATTATATTATCATTATCTCATAAACACATTTATGCTTCTAATCATCTATTTATTTAACTAATTTCTAATTAATATTACCATTTCCCCCTATTTGGTATATAAAATTATTGAGAAATTGTTTTTACTAATAAGAGACCATATTTCCTCTTTGGTCGAGAATAATTTTTATTCAATATCTATACTTTCTAAAATATATTATAGATATATTATTATCATATCCAATGATTTATAAATTCATTTTTATTGATGTTTTATTTTTTAAATTTTTTTAAAATGGAATATTCATGTCATTTTTTGAATGAGGTACTTTTGACTGTTTATTAAAATTGTGAAAGGAATATTTATTTAAACGTATACAATATGAAAAAAAAAATTCCACCATCATGACTACTCAAGGATTTAATGATAACTTTTTTAGGGTCCTAAAAAGACTACCATGGGAGAGAAAATACTCCTTCAATTTTGATGAAGGAATGAGATGCAAGGGGGATGAAATTTTGAGGAAAAGATTAATGAAATCAAATTTGGAAAAGGACCAAAATTGGTCTTCACACTAGTTACTGAAAATGGTCGATGGAAGGAATCGACAACAAAACAAGATATACACGGATGCCCTACAAAACATTGTCCCATGAAGTAATGTCCAGAAAACCAAGATGTTCATGGAATGAATGACAAATTTCATCAATCAACTATGAACTATGTCATTGTTGGAAGGGAGGTGGATAAATTCCACCAACAAACCACGTCATTGGCGAGAACAGAACATATAATTTTGTCCTCATACACCATCTTCGTAGGCTGAGTACTTCACGGATGAGGTAAGATTGGAAGCATCCCAAAAACAACATCATTCCCAAAATTGAGGTGGTGATTTCCGACTCTCTTAACCACATCACCACAAATATATGTTGACAGATTCCTCCACAGGATGATCAATTTCCCTAATGGGATTCCACAAAAGGTGTTTTGTGCCCATAGATATAGCCTCCTTGGAACTATATAAAAGGAACCCAAGTGGTGGGAATGATAAGGATCACATATTTGGGGGGAAATTTCCGAGTTCAAAGGCAGAAGACTTCTAAGGAAAACAAGAAACAATGTGCGAAAACAAAAACAGTTTCAAATTGGTATAAACACACAAAATACCATAGTAAGAAGAAATAATAATTAGTTGGACAAATCATGAACCTAATAAAATAAAAACAAACCATAATCCATTTACAGATGAATATACTACAAACTATATAACCAATTCCCCTTCTTAGAAAGGGTTTACCACCTAACATAACTCTATATTGAAGAAACCCAGCCCTCCGTGGCATTTCACTACATAGATGACATCCAGGTCTACATTCCACCCCGGTACACCGACAGAATCTATGTCCGCATACCGCCTTGGTACACAGATGACATCCATTCTTGTATACCACTCTAGTATTCATACGACTTCTAGGTCTTCGTACCACCCCAGTACGTGGACGAGCTCTCCAACCACATAGGAAAAAGCTACGCGGAGGGAACCCCACTCTATATGATCCATTGGTGCATGGAGTAGGGTTAATTCAGGTTTTCCACCTTCCGATGTTGATCATGGCCTTCCCTTTCCATCGTATCCTCTAAATCCTCTCTGCAAACCAATCTGTCATCATCAAGACAAAGCCTCTTCCTAAACCACCAATCCCTTATGAACAAACCACTAAGTGCATTAGTTCACCCTTCTGAGTCTATATACCCATTGTAAGAGGAGTATCGAAGGTAATCCCCTCATCGGTACAGATCCCATAAATGTTTTTAAGTCTACATTCCCATGGTAACCTGGAATTAAACCTTTGGATACTAATGTGAACCTCCCCATTCAAGGGATCAAGTGTGATCAATGTGTTTTCCATTCAATTACGGACAATGATCAGACATAGGAATCAAACTTTCTTTTCCTTTTTATAAGAATAAATATTCTATCCCTTCCCTAGAACACAGTTAGGGGCTTACCTCAGAGAGTAATCCCCCATCCTTTTGGGATAGACCAAATGAAATTAAAATTCATTTCAAATTTAAGGGTTCATTGCTCTGCACCTACATACACCATCACCCTGACATCTTCCGTCATGGGCTCCTCCTTTTCTATCAATGTAGAAGGGGAAGTGTGTGGTTTGTTAGGTCTTCTGCTTCATATTTTTTCACACACCGAGCATGAATCATCTGGGCTGAAAGGACTATGATAATATGACATTCACACAACCCTATCACGAACTTTGAGAACTCAGATTCCCAACCAATCTTAGATATGTAGGAAGACATCAACTTTGACCGAGATCTTTATCACCTCATAAATGAAATGACAGATCATCCCCCCTTCAAGTGAAAAACATTCATGAATAATCCATAACCAAATTGAAATGTGAGGACTCTGAAACATGTTCTAACTAAGATGTGTTGGATGCCTACCTAAGGTCCGAGCTCAATGGAAATCCTCCTTTAAAGTCAGTCCCAATAAGAATTTTCCCCCAAAAATGGGCTTACCCTATGGTATAGTGACCAACATAAACTAATCTGCAAGGGATTTTATTCCCAAATAACTAGGATATGTAGGAAGTTTTTCTGATGTCCAAGAACAACAACCAAATCACCATACTGTTCACTGTTCCTTATCCCCAGTAGTTCTATATCTTTCCAAGAGACCTTACCTGAAAAGAGTTTCCTATTCCACTAAAGCATAAGTCCCACATGAAATCTTGACTAGGAAACCTTCTCATCAGTTTCTCTACTGCATGATGTTAAACTTCATGGAAATATCCTCATCGCAAAACCTTAATAGGTGATATGTTTAATTAAAGAGCACCAAACTATATGGTTTCTGATTCCTCTCATGGGGATATGTAGGAAGCCCATCATATGGGTTAGATTGTGATTGAAAAAAAATCTCTCTCCCTAGATGAAAATTTACTCTAGAGAGCCTCATCATACTACTTGAACCATCATTGGGATAGGAATTTCTAATCCATGTGTATATATGGTTAATCTTGTAACACAGGGGTAACCCAAAGACATGTGCTTGGGGAAACCCTAGGATTAAAGAACATACAATCATTTCTTAAATCTCTAAGAGAGTCTGAGAGTATGAAATATTTTCCCTCAGAAGGGTGTGATGGCCCCAACTCCCATCCTCTTGACCAATGGAGTCATTAAATCTCATTGGAAAAATCTTCATCCAACGACCGTATGTCTTTAGAAATAAATTCCATGAATGGATACCGGGGTTTTTGGTTGTTTTTTGGATCCATGAATAAACCCGTTGGAGGACATACAAGGATGTCATACCCTATGTGGAACCCTTCATGGTAACTGGAAATTGTTTATTGACCATTAGGCGATTATGATATTCCACCGAGGTGCGATGCGAATTGGGTCAAAGAAAAAATGTTGAACCCAACATGAATCCTTGACCTAGGTGGCGATCATACCCCAATGATAAGAAAACTAAGATATTACAGGCATTCAGAATATTTCTCTTCGATCAAAATGGAAACTCGATAAATTTCTCAGAAAAATGTGTCAGCATCCGAATAGGTGACCGGATCCCCGATGGATAGGAACCATTCACCTACCAAGAATCTTTGACATTGGGTTTCAAATGTGATAATTAAATAGTACCATCAATACAGTACTCTCTCTGTAATGGAGGTCGCAAGAGAATCCCTTTATCAGTGAAAGATCGGAAATCTCGTCTTCATCCACGAAAAAACATCCAACATAGGACAACTCCACTGGTTGTCCTTAGTCGCTTCAGGATTCTATCCCCAGAGAATGATAACAATTAACTCCCTTATCTTAGAATGGAATATGAATTTGACACCAATTTATTTATCCCCAATGCACATGAACCCCACTCAAGGGAACCTTTCAGAAGATGATGACACAAGAATTGTACAACCTGATATCCACACTCGGAAGAGGATATCATACCGATGGAAAATATTGAAGTATAATGGAATCATGCCACTAGGGCTGCCCGCTGAGGGCGGGAAATGCATAAGTATAAATAGTTCGTCACCCTAGTTCCTGAGGAAGATTTCTTCCCCATAGACTTGGTAGCATATAATGAGCAGGCTTACAATCCTACCCCTCCTCCGGAAGCCCACTATAATAAAATAAAATAAATATAAAAGTGGATTCATATCCCTACTCTCTCCTATGAATCCCACCATGGAAATATGGTGGCACAATATTAACAAATGAACATTTCTTCAAGTGTTCATCGGTCCTGCCACACAGACAAAGAAACAAATTATAGGCAGATGAAAATATCTGCCAATGTGCAAGAAGCCCATCATCCAAATAAGATGGAACCCTGCTATAAGTTGGAACAAATCCCTACTGAAAACAAAATCCCTCCATCAAAATAGAGAAGTAAATAATGGGTAGTAATACAACAATGCCAGTGCCTATAAATTCCACCTATCAAATATTATGGAAATCCACATGTAGATGAAAATTCTTGCCTACCACAACAATTCCCACCAGTCAAATATGGTTGCAATAAAATACGAGCATAGTCAAATTCCTACTGATGTAAATCAAGTGTGTGATACAAATAAAGTAGAAAATAAGAAGATTCAAATTCATTCTCACAAATACAATGCCCTTAAGACAAATAAAGTTGAAAATGGAGAGAACAGCTGACAGAAGACTCTTTCCTCTGCCCTAACATAGGATAACCACCCGTAACCACTTGAAACTTACATAGGACCGTATCAAGAACAAACTCCTCCTCCAACATCATAATGGGAATTCATACCTGTTCTAAACTATGACATTTCTCAAGATATCTTTTCCATGATGTATATCGAACGTCGATCCAAGAATATATCCTCTAGATATGTGAAGACATCATTACATCAACCGAAAAAGAAAGGAGTTGGGTCCACGACCAAATATCCCATGACAGGGTGATTTATCCACCAAATCAAGTATTCACTCCAGAGTAGACCCATATCCATGATCCAGGTTAGGAGGGTCGAAGACCATATTCTATGATACAAGGATAACCGGATTGGAAAAAAATACCCACTCAAACTGGGGATTCCAATCCAACATGGTGGTTTTCCCATGGTAGACATATCTCTTCCAAAACTCAAGATGCTTGTTGGAATATCCCGATAACATCATGAGAACCAATCAATAGGTTCCCATACATAATGGCTGGTACAAATAGCAGTCGACCCCAGTTTCCAGCTATAGAGGACCCAAACATGAAAGGTGTCAGAGGAAATCAGAAAATGAATATCGTACTCAAGATTCTACTCTGATGGAAGATAGTGGTCTTAACCCCATAATTTTTTTAATAGAGTACATAGATACTTCTAGTCCATTACCATATTATAGAAGTACTAGTAGCAGTTTTAAAGGTCCTCCCCGCAATGTCGCTACCAGTAGTTCTGAAGGTCCTCCCTAGAGAACCCATGAGGGCTTACACTATGGGCCAGAAATGATCGATCACGAGGGCCTATCTCATGATTCGTGTCAGTGTAGCCACAACTCTATCCAGAAGATCATATAGAATCAACTCCCTCCCCTTACTATATTCAACCCTAATGGTCCTCACTAGGGTATATGATGTAGATGTGTTTCTCCCTATAGTCGGATGTCAAGCTGTGATGGTAGTCTTCGCCATGATGGCAGTCGCTATGAAGGCCCTTCCCATAGTGACATCAAGAAATGATAAGTCCATACCCTAATTATAGTACATTCTGAAGGCCATCCCCAAAGTGTATAATACAGATAATCTCATTACCACCATATCTATGTTGGTAGTCATCACCGTGATATTAGTCATTGGGAAGGCCCTCCCATAAATGTTGTAACGTAGTGAGAAGGACCTACCATTAATGCATTCTTACCTGAAGGTCCTACTCATTGTATACACCACATAAGTGCTATATACATTCAGACACTAGGCTATGACTGTAGTCATCACCATCACATCATCGACTGTGAAGGTCATCCCTACAATCCAAATTCATACTGGCGAGATGGTTCTACCCTTGTCTGGTCAAATGCGAGAAAGCAATCATTTGCCGAGGTTCTTGGAAAAATGGTTTATGATGTATGGGATACTATGTCCATGAAAATAGATACCATTTCTTAATGGAAGGATGACCCAGGGTCATGATCATCTTTTGATACACTCTCATACCATTCAAAATTCAATAAGACACCCACCAACCCTGCTTATTTGAACTAAATAATTATGGACTAGTCCAACTAGGTGAATAAAGAAAAAGAGTCCCTAGAGGAAAAAAAGAGATGTTTATTATGAGAATATAATTATCTAGGGATTACATAAGGGTGGTGTATTGGTCAATGAGCATTTCTATGTTCAACATACCAATAGTGTTTTTAAAAGAATGTGTGCATAACATTCGACTCAATATCTGGAAGACTCTATATCAGTTAAAATAAATGTTTATGCCATACTAAGGGTACACAGACCATGTTAACCTCTTTGGAGAGTCTTTCCATATAATTGACCCAAAAGACCTCCCTCCTACACTGCATCCACAATCTAAATGGCTAAATAAATACCTTGGGATGGACAACCCTTATGCGATTCACAAGTTGCGCTGCCGTATTAGAAACACCTCATATGGTGTTCATATTTTGGGATGGGGAGAACATATGGAGCACTAAACATCATTCCACTTACCATCCCACATAAGACACAAGATGTAACTTCCTAAAATGTCATCATCCATAGACGATAGTCAAACAAATTCCCTACTCACGAATGGTGGAATGCTAGAATAGAACCGGACTAGTGTAAGTCTTAGAAGTGTTAGGCCTGATGAGAGAAAGCCATCAAGAATTTCCGAAAATAGGCCACTAAGAATATCCAACAGGCCTCCCATTTATGAGAATAAAATGAACAATCACTGGTCATATCTTCAAAAGTATGTAATTTATGTGAAGACTTGTCAACATATCTGACTCACACCATCATGGGAATTCATGAGATGAAGAAGGTGGGAATAATAGCAGTGTCTTCAATAATATGGGACTATCCATAAACTGTAAGGCTATAATAATTTTTAACTAGAAATTCCTTCATAATACCAAAAAATCTCGGCTGAGGCACATCAATAGAAGAACAAGAGCAACCCCAACATGTAGGGCTGGTGGCATTATTACCTCAAATTCCCATATATTGTATTTCTATCTTCTACTATTTGGGAAGATCAATGGATAGTGGGGTCACCCATTTCATCTCAGCCCGTGACTCACATCCCCCCGAATTGAGGCATATTGCCAGGTCATATCAGGGATCTCCTTGAGTCAATATTCTCCAAGAAACCCGAAGAGTATCACAGAATAGTCGGAGAGGATCCAAAAAAGGATAGATGAATCTCTCCTACTATTTAGAACTTTGTAATCCACCCCCAAGGTGATATACATCGGTTTACATCATGGAATATAACTCCACCGATCTCACTAAGAATGATTCAAATAATGTGGAAATAAGAGAGAAGGGTTCCGTACCATTGATGGTCTACACCGAGCCCAGATGGGTGCACACTAGAAACCAAATAGATTCCATAAATTTAAGTACCCCTCAGTCAATATTTCATTACATCCCATAAAAATACCCAATAACGAGAAGAATAAGAGAATGGTCTACAAAAAACAACATACTCCCCATAAAGATGATTCCCCTACACTTGAGGATAGTTCAACTTGATAGGAAGAAGAAATTAATGAGTTGAAGTGACTGAACAATGAGCTGTTATGTGAAAGTCTCCGTACTGGGTATGTTCCTCAGGGAGAGCATCAAAACACACTTCCATCAGATGCCCCTCTGCATCATGGTCTCATTGTGATGAACAAAGGAAGGCCCGAAAGATCATTAATGGTGGAACTGGGACCATTAGTCTAATAGAACCCAATCCGGTGAGGATATCATGATTTCCCTCCACTAGGGAAGCAACTAGAATAGAAATCGGAGAATCTACAAAGGAGGCCCCTAACTGTGTATCAGCATCAATGTATAGAAGCAATGTAACAAGAAATATTTTTCCATACTACACCACTCATGATCAGGTTTGGTATGTCATGCATTAAGGTATACTAAATATCATCGAGTTATTAATAACTCGAATGGAGGAAATGTAAAGGATGCGTGCTCCAATACAACCTAATTGGAGGGCCTACCCCGACTAGGTGAGCAACATTATGCCTCAACCAAATTTTGGGAATCTTTTATTTTAGGTGATCACTGTCTTAGGGGACCCAAAGTAGCATCTAATGAACTAATCCGCTTTTTTTGATCCAGTGATGGGTCCCTTGGAACAACCAGAGGTTGTGATGATTAGATGATTTGTGAAAACTGTACAAGATTCAGCCTTTTTCTAGTACACATGTTTGTAATATATCTCAATAACAAGATGTGATGATCTCCCGAACTAGTTTCTATTTTAGTTTAGCTCGACGTTTCCAAAACCAAAAAGTAGTGATCTAATGTACTGCAAATTGAGAGAGAATAAGGGAGTCTTATACTTCATCACTAGATGAAAGGGTCTGATTTACTCCTTGAACTGGCCACTCCCCCATGATGAGATGCTTGCATTGTGAATTGATAAAATCCATGATGTGCTATGAAGTCCACTCATTCCTGTGAAGTATACAATGGGGTTCAAGAAATTATCCACCATATCTCAAAGGATAGAATATTCATTGAAATGGAACAATCTCAAATTCAGGGCAGCCCCATTAGACCCAGTAAAAAGGGAAGGGAGAGCCGAAGTGGCTTCAGTCATGCTTAAGACACCCCTAAACCAGCTCCATCTCTAAGGACCCCACTAAAATGTGCAGGGTCCTCTAGAAATCAGCAGACACTGCCACCCCATCAAGACTGAGAAAATGGGAGAAAAAATAAATCAATAATAGTAACTCATGAATAAACTAAACTCATTCTAGGATGATCATGTTCATGGATACTTCATAGCCTCCAATAATTGCAACTTGCTTTGGAAACCAGAGTTGAAGAGGTATAATGAAGTAGGTCTTGATGACCAACCATATTACTTTCCCTTTCATTAGATATTATGAAAAAACATCTAGGATGTATTTTTCATCATGTAAATCATACAAAAGATTTTAGATTCTTGACAAATCATGCTGGGACCACCGCTAGTGCGAGGGGTGTATGTTTCCACTAGTGAACCAGATGAAGAAGGGGATTAGTAAGAACTTGTTAACAAAAAGGAGCATAAGTATGATACTTGGATGAATCTGAAATTAGTTAGCTGAGATCATTGAAAATCTAGGCATTCCTGAAGCATCCAACCATGCCTCAAACAACTCTCAATGAAACAGAACCGTCATCCTAGGCTGTACAATCCCTCAGAGGGTAGATGCCTAAAAGCCATCCAATCAGAAGAATGAAAAGGTAGTGATGGAAGATGAACTTATTCCAAATCCAATGTTGTATTTCACACTCTCATATTTCATTCCAAAAAATATAAAAAATGGGCACCGCACCCACAAAATGACACTACTATAGAATGATTATGATGCACAATCATCATTGAAAGAGGAGATAAATTTTGAATCCATCAATGTCATCCATTTGATGTATCTATTCTCTAATGATGAGTACAATTATAAACTAGAATTCAACACACCCAACCGGGGAGCTGGGGGAGGATGTTTTTTAATCTAGTCATATCAATGGAGATACAGCCTGGAAGAAATCAATCTTATAACTTTTACCCCATTCAAACTGTAAGTGTTCTGAAAACATGCAGATGGACCCTCTTGTAGATCTGACATGGGAAGGAAAATTATCTTACCTCTATGAAAATATACCTTGGTTTAGTTCTTCTAAAATATCCATCAAAGGAATAAAAAAATTTAATTTCCCTTAGTATGTGAGCTGATATTCCAGGCTACATTACTGATGGACGGAAGCTCCTCCGACTGTGGAATTAAGGGCTGAACCATACTTATAAAATACTCAAGCCCCTAAAGAACCTATGACAGAGCATCCCCATGTTGAGAAGTGCCATAATTTAGAATATAAATATGTAATAATTAAATAGTTAACTTCAGCGCCAACTAATCTCTTAGTCATGGATGCACTAAATCTATCAGCAAATCATAAAGAAACTCTCATAAAAGCGTTGATAAGTCCCCAAGAGTTTGAAGCTGATGTAGCCACCAATGAAGTCTACCAAAAAAAGATCAATCCTGAAGATTATCATGCAGTCATCTCCTTGATAAATGAAGATGATGATTCCCTCATGAAAGGACACATCAGGATCATATATATTTCTTGATTGATAAATGGTATAAATATCTGAAAACTCTTCATCGATAATGGAACTGGGGTTAATATCATCCCACTCAGGAAACATCATTGGCTATGATACCATGAGGATAATCTGATGCCTTTCACCATGACCCTACTGGGCTAAGACAAAATTGAGTAGAATCTATTAGGTCAAATCAAGCTTGAAATATGGCTCGATGACCTCAAATCTCACCTAGAATTTCTAGTCGTCTAAAATAATATAGCCTTCAACATTCTTCAAAGGAGGTCCCGACTGCATAAAGATGAAAAAATATCATCCTTCTACTATCAGTTCCTAAAATATTGCATTAATGGATAGACTAGGATACTACTTTCAAATAACACCCCATTCGAATCTTTCGAGTCACACAATATTGATGTAGGGTTCTATGAACCGAATGGGAAACAACCCATAGCTAAGTTAATTGATTGGGTTACAACCCCAAATGGTATATAGATGGTTCCTACTAATCCCCTCAAGTAGCTTGGGGAATAACATGTACTACCCATCAATCAGATTAAAATAAAATGCCCAAATTTGGATGTGTATTCACCAGTCCTTATGATTTTAGTTACGACTACTGAGCCTAATAATGTCAAATAGATGATTTATGTTCAAGATAATAGGTACAATCCAAATGAAAATTACCCCAAAAAAACATCAGACACCAATAATTTATTTCCACACTGACTAAGGTGGGAGGATGTTTCTTTTCACTCAAATAAAATTAATAAACTCTTTCACCACTCATTGAATCTTCTCTGGAGAATCCCTTAACAATTAATATGGCTTCAACTCCTAAGCACAAAAGTTTAACTCATCCATCACCTATGGATTAATATTTTCAAGGATTGTTTCCCTGTTATAGGACAAAGAGGAAGAAGATGAGGATGTGGGGGTGGAGGAAGAAGAAGTCCTAATGGATGCCCCTCCATCATTTGATGAAGGTGTCTCCCCAACCGTATATAAACTCAAGGAAGTCAACTTTGGTATAGAATAATACCCACAACCAACTCTAGTTAGTGTGGCCATGACTTCTGAAGAGAAAGATATATACACCTCTTTCATAAAGTATAATCAGTATTTTTTCACTTAGAATTATATAGAAATCCCATGTCCTGACCCAGAGGTGGCCACTCACCACCTGGGCCTGTCGGAAGATCATCATAGTTACTAGAAAGCTCAAAATATAACGTACCAAACACATTCTTCAAAAATAGAGGTTGATGTCGAGAATATTGTGAGAGATAAATTCATTTGGGAGGTCTAATATCTAATGTTACTAGAAAAAATTGTCCCCATAAACAATAAAAATGGGCAAAATAGGGTCTTCCTCGATTTCAGGGATCTCAACGGACACTACTCAAAATATGATTTCTAAATCCCAATCATTGAATTACTAATCGACGTAACTGCTAGATATGATTCTCTCTAATTCATGGATGGATATTCAAGATATAACCAGATCTGATTGTCCTAAAAATATTAATAAGACACTTCTTTTAGGGATCTCTAGGTAGTTTTTTACAAGGTGATGACTTTATCTTTGAAAAATGCTGGCGCCACATATTTGCGCTCCATGCATCGCATTTTCAAATCCTTCCTCGGAGTGTCCATGGAATGATAAGTTGATGATCAGGTAGTTAAATAATGATAATGCTCAGGCCATCTTTTGGATCTAGAAACCATCTGCAATAAACTATGACATCACATTATGAAAATGAACTACCTGAAATATAATTTTGATGACACCTTAGTGAAATTACTCAATTTTATCATATGCCATTGAGGCATCAATGTTGACCCTGAGAGGAAAAATTTCATCCTTGGCATGTACCCACCTCACAACCTCGTTGAGTTGAGATGAATCTGAGGACACATGTCCTACATTCAGCACTTCATATCCACCCTCATAAAAAAATATTCTCCATCCCTAGGTTTATGATGGAAGGGGTATAATATCAATGGACTGTTGATTTTAAAGAAGCATCCAAAAATCTCATGAAATATCTCTTGAGTCTACTAGTGCTAATGCCTCATGTTGAAGGAATACCACTCATTCTATATGAAACATCCATAGAGTGATCATTAGGTGCCTTCGTTGCAAAAAAATTAAGATACTAGTAGTGAGGATAGTCTATATTACCTCAATTGAACCATGAAAACTGTTGACACTCATTATTCAAATATCAAGAAGAGCTACCTTGCATTAATATTTGTTGTCCAGAAGCTGAGGAATTACTTGCAGCCCCACAAATTCTATTTCGTCTCATAGAGAAACCCACTCAAGTACATTCGTAGCCATCCAATGTTAATGAGATTAAATTCATAGTGGGAAGTCATCCTAAAATAGTTCGATATATGGTTCTAACTCTAGAAAGCCATCAAAATACAGGAGTTAGAAAATTTCTTGGAAAATAATCTCTCAATATAGGTGGCACTATTTGAGGTCGAGCTACCGTATGAGGAATTTTTATCTATTAAAGAGAGCACCCAGATGTGGAAACATCACATTGGCGGTGCCTCCATATGCCTAATAGGAAATGGATAGAAGACCCCAAATACAATAAAGTGGTTCTGGGAGTCATACTCGCATCCCTAGAAAAAGTAGTTATGCCTTATTGCTTTATTCTATTAGAAGGATGCTTGAAAAATTAAGAAGAGCACAAGATCCTCATTGCATTACTATATCTAGCACACCATGTGCAAGCTGAAAACATGAAGATTTAAGGGAATTCAGAATTGGTAAAAAATAAAATTGAGGGTGACTATGACATTAAGAAAGGGGAGAAGATCCATTTGATGAACAATATCCATGAACTGATGTAATAATTCCCATTAGAACCGAAATTGACTTATATTCCTCGGTCACAAAATTCTCAAGCTGATGTATTGAAAAATCCGCCACAGCTCTGCCCGACCCGGATTGGAAAGAAATATTCGTTAGTATTGCCCACCAATGGATGGTATTACCATTTATTTAGTACAACACAGAAAAAATTAATGAGATAATCCCCATCTCTAAGCTGTATGGTCCGACCACCTGCTAGATGACTCCCATTTTGGCCTATCTTCAAAAGGGAGAACTCCCAAAAAATAGGGATTTTGGGAACCGATATGAATAAAAGAAATAAATTTCATGTTATATGATGTAACAACCCGGCATAAGGTTTTCTATAAGAAGGGCCTTGATAGAGTCCTTCTAAGGTGTGTTGATGGAGAATATACCATCATCGTCAAAAAGAATGTTCATTCCAACACTTGTGGGGAACACCAGTTAGTATCTAGACTCTCTTGTCAAATTCAAACACATGGATACTATTTTTCCACCATTATGAAAGATTGTGTTGATTTCAATAAAAGTTTTATTCCTACAAAATCCATTCAAATTTCATACATTAACCTCCAGAGTTTATTTACTTAGTTGAGTACTCTTAAACATTTTTTATATGGGGAATGGACATTGTAGGATCATATCCTCCGTCCATGGCCAGGTAATTCATGTTTATTCTCAAAAAAACTAACAGCTTTTCCAAATGGGAAGAATTTGAACCTCTCAATGAGGACGGAGTGAAAATAATTTTCATATTTGTGAAAGAAAATATCATCACCATGTTTAGTGTCCCTCACACAATACTAACAAAAAATGACACAAATTTTTTCTATGATGAATTGAACAAACTCTACGAAGAGTATGGTATCAAATCCAACAGTTTATCCCACTACCATGTAGTGGCCAATGGAATGATACAAGCTTTCAACATGACCATATCCATTATACTCAAAATGATGGTAGACACGGATAAGAAATCATGTCCAGAAACGATCCTCCATTATATTTGGTATAAAGAGACCACTACCCATAACTCCACTCAATCAACCCCATACTCATTAGTATACGAGAGGAAGGTGGATTTAATCATTGAAATTCAACTACCATCGCTCTGTGTCACTGTATGTGATCAACTATCTGCAGATGTTCAATCCCAAAGAATGTTTGATAAGTAAGAGTGGTTGGATGAGAAAATATTGCACACTCTGCACTATCTATAAGTGTACAAAAATCCAATTGCATAAGACTTCCATAAGAAATTTCAACTTTGATATTTTCTCCAAATGGGAAATAATGTTGGCCCTCAGATCCCTAATGATTCTCATAATTAAACATCCAAAGATGGATCCAAAATTGGAAGGAACATATGTTGTATGCAACATTTTCTCTAATGAAATGTATTCCTAGATTTCAATTTACCGATAGCTCACCACAACCACAAAAAATGTGAGGTTCTTAAAAAATTACATTGTGTAATCATGATCAAAATTATCTTAGATACATTTCATTAAACCACATAGTTCCAAAAATCATCTTTTCTACACAACGTTTTACTACATGAAAAAATTCATTTCCACACAACGTTAAACTGTACATACGTCATCCATTTTTCATGGTGCTAAAATACTCAAAATCTTTGTCCTATCAAAATGATCTTAAACTGCATGGTGAACATTCTGTCCTGAATAATGATTCATTGCACATGAGTTAGATCTATGAAAGGGAACGAATAAAATTCCCCTTTTCATGTATGGGTCAGAGCGACACTAGGAGGGAACCCAAAAAACTATGTGTGGCTTAATTCATACCCCTATGTGATTTGTAGTGATGCATGGATTCTTCATCCTAGTCCAGTAACAACCCAAAAATGGAATCATTTACCTATGTAATGGTCGGGCCTATAGAGGGTGTTTTTATAGAAGCCACATATGGGTACATTCCTACCCCTACAAGATACGTAAGTAGCCATGAATCTTTAAACATGGACACGAATGCTGAAAAGTAGTGAAGGATTGGGAGTATGGACAAAGGATTCCTTACATGCATACTAACTCACTACATGGCCCAAATAACTATGTGTAGGGTTGATTCCATCTCTCGAAAGTCACATAGGGATACGTTGACCCAAATATTAGTCCTACCATCATATGACATGGAATTCCTCTACCATATCCCCTATTTCACCTATACTAAGAGGGAACTCCATGTCAATTGTTGGTTCTCACATCGATTATACATCACATGAGCTTAGGAATGATGGTAAAGACTTCCCTTATAATGAAAAATAATACAGGAGTATAATAATCCCATCTTCTTGAAATCATGGAATAAAATTCCCCTCTCTATAGGTACAAGTTGTACTAGCATAGGGAGTCATCAGAACTACGTGAACTTTGATTCCTATCAAAATGGGATTCATTGGAAACCTCTATAAGGTCCAAGCCCTACACTTTACTCACCTCATCCTTTTCATTATGGTTCACTCTTTTCCTATCCACATGATGTTTAACTGTGCAACTAAGGAATTCCTACCCATATGACATTAAACTGTATGGTATCTCAAGAACTATGTATATCTTGATGCTTGAAAAAAAATGATACGCATTGACACACGAGTTTTCCTAGGTCTAGCCGAAAGAAAAAAAGATATCCCCCAATCCCCTGCATGTGAAATTAAAATAGATACAAGGTATTTCCATCCTATGATCTTACATCCAGAAAGGTTTAAAAGTCCATGCTTCCCTTTAGATATGAATTCAATCTATGTAAAGGTCATCATACATTAGAATTAATCATGGCCCGAATAATACTCATGTACCTACGAAATATTTATTCCATCCTTTGAACATCCTGACACAAAAAATATCAGGTCACCATAATCATTTTAAACTATCGTAAATGGAAGGTCAGTGTATTTTAGACACCTTTGTATGACTATGCATAAAAATATCCCTTGGCTCTGCATACATTTCCCACATAAATGTCCTATCAGACAAAGGAAAATTCATCCCTATGAGAGGATATTCCTAAATCCATACATCCATTGGCTACAAAGCCTCTCCATATCCCTCTTGACTTGAGGAATCCCACAATAATGGTCTACACATTCTTCTCTCACTCAAGTCAAGGGATACCTGGAATATTCTGACATGATTATCTCATACGTACGCATGCTTCCTTTGATGATTCTTTCCTGCTACAAGAAGATTATACCATGCTGTCAACATACTTTACACAAAAACATTATATTATGTGGAATATTTCCACACCGCATGACGTTATACTGCCTAGATCAATGTCCTAAATACATGACATTAAAAAACAGAATGGTAACCCAAATATAGCTAAGATATCCCCACCCATTATGCACAGACTAAATTTTTTGAAAGGAACATGGTCCCGGGACACCTATATTTTCAAATCTGGGCCCTAATTTGACTAGGAGACATGATATCCCACCTCAAATACATGTAAATTTTGTATAAAGAGACTCCCAATTTGTTGAATAATCATGGACTTCAATGAATAATCTCGGCCTGAACATTTATTATATGTAAAAAACAACTATATTCATTCTAAAACACTATGATTTGAGTTATTTTTCATCACCATAACCCTTAATGTCCATCAAGAATGGAAGGTAAGTGCCCTTTAGAAAACTTTGTTTGAATATACACATTATGCCCCGACAACTCTACATATGTTTGACAAAAAATGGAATCTACACTCTAGATAGATTTATCCCTACGATAGGATTTTCATATTTTTTTTAATGTATAATAGCTTCTATGCCCCATTACCTTACTCCCAATCCACGAGCTCTCAAAGGCATGGTTTTACAATGGCCTCCCAACTCACATCCTGGACATGTCAGAACATCCTGGCTTAATTAACCTTCAGTTTGTCAGTGCTTCTATATCAATGTCCTAATCATATGGCGTATTAACTACACAATATTCAATATATGGCATTCAACCTTAGTCCAACCCATTGAAAAAGGTTATTTCCATTCATAAGATTCATAAGGAATGAATTTGGATTGGAAAGTTCAACATACTCCCTTCTCCATTGGTGAATCCATATCTAAATTAAAATTTCCCAGACATATGTGAAAATCACATCTATAAATAGATAAACCTTCAAGGAGCTATGTATTGATTGATTACTACCTTCATAGGATATGTATTGACGTCCTATATCACATTTTGGGTCTAAAAATCAGACCAAAATGTCCCACCCCTACTTATGCAAGGGTCAAACTTGTGTGAGGAAACTATTCATTTTGATAGGATAAAAATTGTTCCTCTTATTCCCAGCAATGTTTGCCCTGAAATTCCCTTTTTTCTTATTCAGGAATTCCCCTTTTCACAATCCATACACTATGTCGAAAGAATTATAAATCTCCATAATCATCCATGGCCATTAGAAAGGGAAGGCTAGGGTCTCGTGGATACATTTGTATGACTATTAACATTATATCAGGGTGGATTTGTATACATCGCCCACATTTAGGTCACACCATAGTCCATGGATTTGAAAACCCCTTAGACTATAGATTACATATTTTTCCCACTCAATGACTAAAGGAGAAAAATGTTCCTGGAAATATTTTTGTGGATGATGTGAATTAATTACCCTCCTCTAGTCAGCGTAATATTATTTCACAAAATAGGTCTCAAATGTCCTAGTTGTACGACATTAAACTGCACAATGCTACAACACTCATTTACACAATTCAAATTCATGTGGAAGTGGGTTTTCATCCAAAGTCAATAAAAATAAAATTATTAGATTCAGACATCGTTTCTTCAATTGACCACTCACAGTAGTCCTCAATAGAAAAATAAACCCAATGATCTATAAAAACATCATGGACATTAGAAATAGAAGGCTAGTGTCTTGTGGACACTATTGCTGGACTATTCTTACAAATGCCCTGGAGTCACTACATACGTTTCCCGAAAAAATGGCACATCAACCAAAGTAAAATCCATCCTCGAGAGAGGATTATCCTATCTTTGCACTTTCCCTGGCATCCATGACCTATATAAAGCCCTATATCTAGAAATTATAAGTCATGGTTATCCATAATCAATTTCTGAAAGATGTTAGGATTTTCTCAGTTAATGAGTCCAAAATTGAGGACCTTTCCCCACAGTTCATGGTCCAATCAATTCAACCTGAAACATTTGAAATAATAGTCCACTCTACAGGACATTAAAATTCCCTCAAAAAGAGACACTATACTTGCCAAGGAAAAAACCCTAAAAGGGAGCCTTGGATAATATTTGAGGTTTAGCTCACTAAACCTATGATACATATGATTTGGGAAAAAATATTAAGCAACCAAACAATCAAGAGACACAAATATTGTTATGTCAAAAACCCTCAAATGGTGTCCTAATAAAAATTTGAGTTATATCTGTTAGTCCCACACAATAACAGTCTTAGGAAAAAATTAGGGTGATAATGAAAAAGCTACAGAGTTTTAGGGTTATTCATATTACCCTATCAAGAGTAAAATTTTTCTTGTCGAACCTCTCCATTCATGAAAAAATCACAAAAAAACATGAGTATTCCTTTATCTCGGATTATGGATCAAATTGATATATGGATGAGATTATTGTTTAAAATGAAGTTGATCATAAATGAAAAATATTACAGGAAATGGTAAAAGAGGAACACTAGAAAAAAATCATCATATTTTATTAAAAAGGAAGTGAGAGTGGGAGGAAAATATATAATCTGAAGCCTATCCCCTGATATCGAAGCAAAGGTAGTGCATGACAGCCTAATGGATTATAGTTAGGCCGGAATTGACCTTTCTAGTATGTAGAAAACTGCCTGATGATGGCCATCAAGGGTTTTTTCTAAAGTATCCCTATGCTCAGATTCAACTTCATCCACCGGGCACACTCTCTTTATAACAATTCGAAGGTCTTTCCTTCACTATTGGACAGATTCATAATTAGAATTTAATGATGTTGTTTGTGTTTCTAGTGTGGCCCTGCGAGCCTCACACTTGCATGACTCCCCCATCTCGATGATCACCTGGTCATGAGCACTTGCTTACTCAAATTCTAGATGATGTACCTCATTAGTAATATCTCATAATGTCTAATCATGGTGATGAGAAGTGTTGAACTGAGAAAGGTCTCCTTCCTAAGTAGGGAGATCCTGTTGAGCTATAACAATTTGGTGAACAAGAAGCCTCAAATGTTGTTAATCAAAGATGCCCAAACCAAGATTGAAAAATATTCATCGAAACATATCCTCGTCATTGGAAAACGTGTTTGGGGAGTTTCCATATTGAGAGAATAAATTTGATACCATGCCCACTTTTTCATAGATCGATTCCTTTTAATATCATCTGGATCTTGGTCCTCCTCCACCTCGATCAGTACACAACAAGGAAGCATCATTGTATTAGAATGAAGTGACCTGAGCGTAGTCACCCAAGAATGGAGACATTCCCTCCCAGTATATGGTTCTACCTCTGAGACTAAATGATGGGGTTTGGTAGTAACTCTAGGAATGTCTGGTGATATTCCACTCAGACCAACTTCCGTAAGACCGCTAACCACATCATCCAATGATACGAGATACTAATCACCCTCTATAAAAATGGGTTATGTGAGTGAATCCCATTCCAAACACATGCGATGAAGGGTATACCACCTTCTCACCATAGGGAAGGGAATAGATGTCATAACAGGCATGGTTGGGATAGGATGTGATATAGCCAATGGTCTCTGAACCCATCGAACTGGTATTGCCAATACCCCATCAGGATAGAAAGCCACCAACATCAAGGTATACTATAAAAAATAGGTAACATGAGGCTAATGTAGGAGGAATAAGGAATTCCCCATTAGCATTATCCCTCTTCATGGCCAACCAAAATTAGTGAAGAATTATGGGGTGATATTCCCACTTCACCAGGGTAGTGGGGAGATATGTGATCTGCTGAAGACATCCTAATTCCCTTGACAATATATAAGGAATTTAAGGCTCAAAAATGGTCACCCTATCTATGATTTTGGTCAAAACTATTTATCTATGTTTGATAACATAATAAAATTATTTAAGAGATTCTCTCCCAGTATCTATCACTAACTAAAGGGGAGCCAAAGAAGGTGAAAAAGAGAAGTGGGAGACATCACGTAAAAATTAAATCACCCATTTCACACTCAATGATTTTTTCATGAACTATGAAAATTATAATAAGTCTTGGGTGAAAATAAAAATGAGGAAATGTGATGGTATGCTGGTACACATATATGTGGAAATGATCTGCAATCTAGCCATAGAAAAATTGAAATGACCCTCTTAGATGGTGAGGGGGCTTCCCTTCTTGTATCTTCCCAAATAGTTCCCACATTCCAGAAAAAGTAGGAACAACCATGTTAATGGGATATCCATCCACTAATTTGTCTGCCATCATCAAAGTGCATGCCTTAATACTAGTATAATAATCAAGATAGGGGAAGATCTATCCAGTTAGGAACATGGAAAAGAAACATACCCACCTAAGCTCTGGCAACACGTCTTGGAAAATTTCATAACCCCAAGTAGTGTAGTGAATCACCTCAAGGGTAGTGTTGTAAGAACTAGGAATGATCTGTGACTGCTGGGTTAGATGGGTTTGGCTACGATGAACTCTCGGCCCCATCCTTTTCACATGAAAGAATATTTATGTCCAATATTTAAATGAGATATGTTGGTGGACATGAAGGGGCTGACCAAATAGCCTCTCCTCCATAAATAATAATGATCATAGCAATGTGGATACATTCTCAACATTTTTCCGGGTGTTGGATACTGGTTAAAATTCATCGTACATTTCACCAAGGATAAGAAGTCTCCCTATATAGTGGATTTCCAATAGATTGATCCCTACATCACCATGAGATTAGTGAGAGGTGTTGGTACCCAAGCACCAGTGGATTTGATTCTCAAGAAGTATTTTTCATGGTTAAAATAAAGGGAATTGGGAGACCCACATTTCATGATATAGATTAAATGATTTTAGCAGAAAAAAGGTTTGCAAGTAGTTATAATAAACACAAAATGCCCAATCCCACTAGTCAGAAAAGTACCCTCTTGACCAGTGGTCCCATTTGGATATCCATACTTTGATAGGGTTATATCATGAAATGTTAATGATGGATGGATAATCATGTATAATACAAATCTAGGATGACCTGCAATGGTATTGACCACTCTAATTCCATATATTGGTGCTGAGGATAAACCCACCCTCTTGACTCAAAGATGCAATGATTTCTATAGAAGTAGATATGTTTTCCCTATTATTCCCATGGGATGTTTCAGATTATTTTTCAATATTTCTATGGTCAATCCCAGGAAAAAAGAATTGTATTGAATCCAAAAATTATAAATAGAGAGCAGATTGGATAGTGTATATGCTATTACAGTGAAAAAAGATCTTGAAGAATACCCCTTTGAGGAATAGTGAAAAAATAATGTTTTTCATAAACATCCTCTACTAGGACTTAAATCCTCTTAAATACTTTTTTCTTTGCTAAGAAGAAGAGAAATATCCATCTAGAAATAAGAAGACCCACAAAAGGGTCAGTATAACAAATATTATTGAGCAAAATAATTTAAAATGAAAAAGGAAATCGGATTCCACCAAATTCAAAGCACTACATACTAAAAACCAAGAATGGTTCATGGAATGCATTCTCTACAAACCGACTGTACACAAAATGCTCACCAAGATGCTGGCCCACAAAGAATTGGCCATCGAGTTGATCGGTTCAAAAAATTGGAAAGCCAGAAATTGAACCTCACTATGTGGATATTTAATGTACATAATTTAGAGGTTTAAATTACAATTTTGAAATTTCATGTTCAGTTCACCGAATGGATGTTAAACATGGAGGACAAGCGAGCCACGTTGCATCTAAAAACATGAAAATTCAAATATATATTTCCAAATTCCACCATTCGTTTCACGAATTAAATGTTCATTTTTTGGATGAGGCTATAGAGAAGTTTACACAGTACACGGTACACAATAAGTGATTCAGAAACAATGAATTTCATGAAAGAGTCGGTACACGGTAGCAAGGGAAGATGATAGTTCTTTTCTGAGCACTTTTTTCTGGGAAAGTAGGTAAAAGACAAATGACTTGATCCCCCAATATATAGGTGTGGTCCCCCTAAGGGTTCTACCTTTCTACTGCAAACTATTCCAGTTCGAGATTGTTTTCTACATTGAAATAGCCTCCTCTTCATTCTGACCGGACCCCATTCCGATGGGGGCATTTCTAGGGACCCAAAAATTCTACCTAGGGAAAGAAAGTAGTCATGAAAGATTGATGATGGAGAGAGATGCATGGGGGAATGATATTTTGAGGAAAATATTAAAGAAATTCAGTTTGGAAAAGAAACCTAAATTGTTCTATGTAATCGTTACTGGGTAAGGTCCACGAAAGGCACTGATTGCGAACCAAGAGGTACACGGATGAACTGTGTAATTCTAGCCCTTGAAGTGATGCCAATGAACCAAGATGTTCACAAAATGAATGAGGACCAACACTAACAAACCAAGAATCAAATCATTGGTGGAATAGAGGTAGATAAATTCCACCAGTGGACCACATCAAGGGTGAAAAGGTGATTGAGAATTAATTCCTCACACACTATCTTTGTAGACTGGTCAGTTCATAGAGAAGGCAAGACGAGCAGCATCTCGAAAACCGCGTCGTTCAGAAAAGTGAGGCAATGATTTCTACCTTTGTGAACCACAACACTACAAATATCTATTGATTGAGTTGTCTATGGGCTTCGGAATGTTTCCATGGGGTTTCCATAAAAGGAGTTGTGTACCCATAGATATATCCACATTGGAACACTATAAAAGGACCCCAAGGGGATTTGAGTAGAATGATAGGATTTTTTTTTGGGAAATCTGGAAATTCAAGGGCAGAAGACTTCGAAGGGAAAATACCTAGAAAGTGTGGAACCAAAAACTATTTCCAATTGGTATACACACACCACAAACCATAATAAGAAAAAACATAATAGGTTGGGAAAACAATGACCATACAAGGTGAACCACAAACCATAATTCCTTTGTGGATGAGCTTCCTAGAAACTACAGGACCAATGCCCCTTATTCATACCAGTGTACCAAATTATACATCTCTATACAGATGGTACCCTACCCTATGCAGTGTTTCATCACACATATGACATCTAGGTCCACATACCCCCCAGTATGTAGATGGAATCTTGGTACGTGTATCACCTCAGTACACAGTCGACATCTAGGTATACTAAGTACCCCAATACACAGATGACATCCAGGTCTGTGTACCACCCTGGTATGAGGATGAACCTTCCAACTGCCTAACAAAATGCTCTGCGAAGGGTACACCAGCCCACATGAACATGTGGTATACAGAGTAGGGTTCCCTTGGGTTATATAACTTTCGGTGCTAATCATGCACTTCAGTTTCCATCCCATCCTCAAAATCTCCTATGAGAACTGGTCCATTGACATCAGTCCAATTCCTCTTCCT
Source organism: Viscum album (assembly GCA_963277665.1). Classification (NCBI taxonomy): domain Eukaryota; kingdom Viridiplantae; phylum Streptophyta; class Magnoliopsida; order Santalales; family Viscaceae; genus Viscum; species Viscum album. Next base: position 584,867,167 of record OY728125.1, read on the forward strand.
AAGCTACCAGACCTATACAAACAGACCATCGAGCACATCATCATGCCCTTTTGAGTCTACATACCCATGGTAAGCATATTTATAAAAGTAATACTAACATAGATACGGACCCCAAGAATATTATTCAGTCTAAATTCTCATGGAAACCTAGAATCCAACATTGGGATATTGATGTGAACCTCCCTATTCTAGGGAGAAATAGTGATGACATTATTTTCCATTAAATGAGGGATAGGTATCAGTCGAAGAAATCACATTATGTTTTCCTTTGGATAATAAGAAACATTTCTTCCCTTCCCCATAACCCAGTTTAAGGAATCCCTCTTGGAGTAATCCCCCATCATTCTGGACGAACCTAATGACCATCACTTTCATTTCAAATTTTAGGGTTCATTTCTCCGCACCCACATCCACTATCGCCCCGACATCTTCCACGTGGGATCCTACTTTTCTATAAATGGAAAAAGGGATGTGTGTGGTTTTCTATATCTAAATAATATTTTGGTTTTTCATACAGAGTTTGACTCACGTGGGCTTCCATGTATGTGATAATAAGATATTCTCACAACCCAATCATGAACTACATGAACATTGATTCCTCGCAAAACCAGGATATATAGGAAGCCTTTATCAAGTCTCGATCTCTATATCACCTCATCTTAGAAATGAGAGGACCCTTCAAGTGGGAAGCTTCCAAATGTAAGACCTACCCCAAATTGAACTATGAGAACCCTGATTCCTCCTCTAACCAAGATAGGTAGGATTCCTACCTAAGGCCTGAGCTCAAGGGACATCCTCCTTAAATGTAAGTCCCAATAAGATTTTTATCCAAAAAAACTAGGCCTCCCCTATTGTATATGACCCAACATAAACCAAAATATTATGGATTTTATTCCCAACTAACTGGGATACGTAGAAAACATCCTTAAAGTCCAAACCCAACCACCAAATCGCCCTAGTGTTCACTAGGACATATCCCTGATAGGGACATATCTACCGAGAAGAACATACCTCACTGTGTGTACTAGGTCGCATCATCATAATCCACACATGAAATCTTGAATAGAAAAAATTCACCTAGGTGTCCTTACCGAATGAATTTAAACTGCATGGACCAGTCCTCATCGCACGACCTGAAATGGTGTTATGTCCAATTAAGTAGCATCGAACTATGTGGTATCTGATTCCTCCCACAAGGATTTGTAGGAAGCCTATATTATGGGTTCGATCTCAGTAGTGAAATAATATTTGTCCCCCCTTTGATGAAAATTTACTCCAAAGCGCCTCATCATACAGCTTAAACTAGTGTAGTATTAGCTATTCTGGATCCATGTGTATATATAGTTAATCTTACAACCCTAAGGTAACCTACGAACACCTTCTTGGGAAAAAAATCAGATTCACGAACATATTAAAATTAATAAATTCTATAATAAAGTCATATATTAGGCAATATTTCCCCCCAAAAGGGTGAGATAATCCCATACTACCATTTTATCGACCAATAGAGTCCATAAGTGTCATTGACCAAATCTTTATCCAATGACCACTGATGTGGCCTTAAAAACACATGTTTTTTCACATCTTTTTAATTAATTTTTAATGTTTTAATTGGTTCATTTTTTTACTTTAAACTATATATTAACACTTTTGTATTTCTATAAATAAATTTATTAATTTATCAATTTTTATAATTAATTTTGTGTTTTATTCTTTAAATTAGTTAATTTATGTTTTACATTATTTAATAGTCAAATATTTTTTTAGTATTTGTGTTTTTGTATGCTTAATAGATAATTTAACATTAATTTATTAATTAAGTCTAATTTTGAAAATAATTAATGTACTCTTAATATAACATTGCATGTGTTAAAAAATAAATAATGTAACCTAATTAACAAATGACTTTTAATAATTAATTAATTAATATACAATATTATAGACCTACTTCAATTATTAAGTCTTTTATTTAAAATTTTATTAAATAACATAATGGTTTAATAATATAACAAGTATCTTTCTACCTTAAATTAATTAAATTTGATGTAGTAACTATTTTAAAAACATTAACTTTCTCTTATAAATGTTTAAATTTTATGTTCACTTTTAATAAGTTAAGTAATTTTTAATTTTATTTTTAGTATAGTAATAATTTAAGTTATGCGATTAGAAGATATTAATAATTTAACTTATGTTTATTTTGTTTTATAAGTTTATTTAAATTTTCATTTGTTTTAATTAATATTTATTTGATACTAATTATTTTTTTCATTTTTAATTTATGTTTTAACTTATTTTATTTACTATGTTAATTTTGCAGGTTCACAGTTTCATCCCGGTCATGGTCACGGGGTCTCCATGCACCGTGTGTCACGACCCCCTCCCCACAATGTGTACCCCTCCTAGGCCGACAATGTGAGAAGGGAGATAATGACCCCCGAGTCCCGCCTCCAGTGTTTACCTCACTTGCTAAACATGAATGACACTGTTTCCTTTCCAACCCATGAAACCACATTTGTGCCTAACTCCAAACTCCATCCTATCCCCAACCAGACCTCTGATACCACTCTATCATGACCCCCTCCCCAAAGCCTCTCGTGAAAAGGTAATGAAATCATGATAAAGCATAGTGAAGAATAAGTGAAACTAACTTGTCACCTAAACATGTTTACTAGGTTCCCAACCACACCATGGATACTCTCACCAAGTAACGTATACAAGAATATATCATATAATAAAGGATATAAAGGGTACCCCACTACTACTTCCCCACTGGCTTACCACTTTTCCCCAACAACATCCGTCCTGTGCATCTCTCTCCAAAGGCTTTCTCGTATAATCTTGGGCAAAGCTCCACAATCTGCACTATGTGCACCACAAAGCCTTGACCGAAGACACCTGGGATAAGCACCACACCATCCTAACAACCAAAAAACACCAAGTAGTTTCCCAGAGCCACCACAGCTCGCATAATGTTTATCATACATCAGGTATTATACCTCAAGCCATTACAACCCATACACCAAGTAAGGATCCTCAAGCCATCACAAACTATACACGTTACATCTATAGTAGTCCATAGGATACTATATCTAGAATATATGTGTTTGAAAAATCCAAAATCCATTACAACCCTCTACACACATATATGGGGAAAACTAACCGCTGTGCCTCATGGCACAAGTATCTACCAAGATAAGAGAGCCGAGTCAAAGAGGGTAGTCAGCCATTCATCATCCCACCGGTATGTTAGAGAAAACACCCCCAGGGCTCAGAATCCCAGAGGTGTCGGTTTCCCTTACCAAAAGGGTGGGGTAGTGTATATAAACCCAAAAATTACATGATATATTATAACTCACAACCACACTATGGGCATAACCTATTCTTAGACACAAATGCAGCTAACTTCTCTCGGACTCCAGGCTGCTATTTCTAAGACTAGGTATCCTATAAGCACACAAACAATTAAAGGGATTTATTAGAGTAATTCATTACCTTTTAATCAATTCAATTGTACGTTAATTAATTCTTTACACATTAATTAACCACGAAGAATTTTTCACATTAAATCCCATTAACATCACATCCAAAAACCATTTTCCCTTAAAATGTTATCAACTTCATCATTATGTTCCAACAACACCAACCCCATGGGTTAACATAATTTATTGAAACATTCATTACAAAATTACCTTCCCATATTCCCAGGAATTCTACAAAAGCAACCTATGCTACTAAACACAAGGGGGATGAACACGGTGAGTAGATGTACTACCCGTCGAGTCTTTGCCACCTATAGAAAGAGAGTAGACCCATTCTTCCATGAGAGGGTAAACACGGAAAGCACGTGGCACACCCCGCGTGTCTTCACCTCCTTTGGAAGAAGGGTAAGCAAGACCAGAGGCCTTGAGCAGTCAGGAAAAGTAAATCAGATAAACAACCAAAGATCAACAACATCCACCAATCACATCCATCCCATTCCATCATCCACGGTGTCCTCCCTGAACCCCCACATGCATAACCCGATGCATCTCGCCACTCTAGGCATCATCCGCTGCCACAACCACAAGGCCTCCTTGCCTTAACAAATCACAAGACCCCTCCAGGGTGACATCACAACACAAGATATCACAACACCCATCCAGGGTCACAACACAGCACACACAGTATGAAAAAAAACATTAAAACTATTTGGGCTCTTGGCCCTTTAGCAAGGCATCCGGCCTTCAAACAATAAGCACCAAAAATCACATCGAATGGGATTTTATCCCTAATTCACAACAAGAGGGTAACTCCAAACCCTTCATGGAACTCAATCAAGTTATTTAATCCATCTTTAATTAACAAATTCAATTTTTTTGGTTCCAACATCATCTACCAATTTAGTAAGCTATAACTGAAGATTAAACATGATTATTATTCCAATTTGTTCAATATCAACTCACAATAAGAACCAGGTATTCTTTCATGCCTCTTTATATTTAGCCAACCAATTATCAATTAATTCTGGCTTTATGTTCATTATCAATTTCATCAAGAAACCCATGCTAACAAGCAAGGAATAGATATCACACTTATCTAGCAATTCAAGAGACAAACTCTTATCACGGTACAAAGCAACAACAAGCAATCAAACCAATTCATTTAATCCGGTTCAAGTATTTAATTAGTTCAATTATATTGTGATCCAAGGCGCTAAATCATGCTAACTCTACAATTTCACATAAAAAATTAGAGAATCCACAAATCCTATACCTCAATGGTTTTCAAGGAAAACCACAACGGTCGATGAATGCCCAATAAACCGGGCCGATTCTTCACGAATCCTCCTCATATCTCCTATCCTAACACAACCAAGACAAAATATTATCACAATCAAAATCCACACTCTTAGATCTACCCATAACATGCATTGATATAAGAAAACGAGTGAAGAGGGAGAGCAGATCTAGGTATCTAAGAAACCAAACAAAAGGATCACATAACTCGAGAAACCGGATTAGATTCGTGAATAGAATCCTCTAGATCGCCTCCAAAACGCTTTGTAGATTTTCTTCCACCTCCAAGGAATGGTAATCCCGAGTTATGGCCAATTATGGGATTAAAAGAGGCGATTAAAGTCAAAATGAGTAAGATCCACAGTTTTAGGATCTAACTTTAAGTGCACGTATGGTTAGTCCGCATGGTTTAAAAAACCGTGCGCTAACCATGAATTAGCTTATGCCTTGACAATCACTCCTCGCACGGTTAGTCCACACGGTTAGAAAAACTGTTCACCAACCATGTGTTAGCCACTACCCCCAAGAAAAACCTTGCACGGTTTGGCCACACAGTTTAGGCAAACCGTGCGCCTCCTGTGTGAAGGCCATAACCATTTAGATTTCCTTAAAAGTCACCCAAACACACCCCAAGCCACATTGACCTTCCAGAAAACCTCGAACACCACATTTTCACTAAGGAATGGACCGGAGAGGTCCGGGCCATTACACCGGGTCTGTTACTGTCTCAGTGTTTTCCTTTTATGGTGTCTCCTTAAACAGTATCTATTTCACGGTTTCACTATAAACCTTGGCACCGGTTCACCACACAACACAACTATCACTATCTCACAGCCCTGCCACCATGAATCCTTGAACCGTATCGTTATGGTGGCACCATAACTCTTGTGGAACCCTTTCTTTCCTCACACCAGTCTCATCGTGTCTCTGTGTCACCATAACACATGGCGCCGAAGCCAGCTACGTCACTGTATGAAAAGGATCGAGCCGCTCGAAGCTGAGGAGCCACCGCTGGAGGGGAGGTCCACACGATCCGAGAAGCACACTACTACCATAATAACTATTGTTTCACTAGATGATTCCACACCTTCTTTTATAAGGATGAGTTTGGTGGGAAAATTAGCGACGTCGTGACGCGTTATTGGAATGCACCGTCTGACGATTTGAACCATACTACAGTGGGAGAAGTGTCTGAACTGTTTCCAATTCTGCATCGATGTTGTACATAGAAACCCGCAGATCTTGAGTAACTATGATCTGCTACAATTGAGTGTTTTCATCTGCTGAAGTGAGCTGAGGCCAGTTCGAAGGAGGCAGAACCGAGGTCGGAGGATGGGGTGAGCTTCAATTGGGAGGTGAACAATGTAATTGACGAGGGGCTGTCACCGCTATAGGAGATGATCCGCACCACCACAGGAGTCCTTCGCGAGTCTATTGAGTCGAGGAGGATGCTGCCGGAAATGTTGGAGCCATGGAGAAACCGAGATGGGCCGTCAAGCAAGACGAATCCTACCCTCTATAGCGTGGATTGGGGGGGGGGGTGTGGGATAATATTAATTAAAAAAAATTACTTATGTAATAATAATAAAATGTATAATAAAACTAATAAAATAACAAATTAATAATTAAAACTAAAATAATAATAATAACATGTAAATTTAAGTCAAAATAAATAAATTTAACTTAATTCTTTAATGAATCTAATAATTATAATTTACCATCTTGGAATAAATAATTTTAAATGATAATAACTACAGAAAATATTATAATTTTTAATATTTATAATAAAACTATTTATTATGATAAAATTAACGTAATAATATTAAGAACTTTAATCTTCAAAAAAACTAAATACTACGATTATTAATTTAATGATTTAATAAATAGATAACATTTAATTTAATCTAATTATTTTTTAATCTCCTTTATAATTAAATAAATTAATAAATTATAACATATCTCTAAGAAGATTAATAAATAATAAAAATTAAAATAATAAATAATTAGTTAATTTTACATTTAATATTTGTTTATAAAAGTAATCCTTTAACATTGAAATATTTATTTAATTTTCTATTCTAATAGTGCAGGTTCATTCAAGAGACTAGAAGACATCTATATACATTAAGCTAATTCACCGGGAGTTAGTTAAAAGGGTAAAAATAGCGCGACGTGCTATTCGTGAAGAAAGCACACGTGTGCGGTGCATAACTGAGGGACTTTTGAAGACGGTTGAATTGGTCGGTGACAAGCAACAGATGATGGAGGATATAAAACAGAGAAAGTAGAAGAATTTGATGGGTGTGGGGGATACTCAATCATTCAATGAACTCACTAGACTCAGAGAAAGAACATTGGATGTGAATTCTGGAGGAACTCTTAGAGAACCATTCCTTGGAGACTCGTGGGCCTGGAGTAGTAATTCATGCGAGAAGAGGGAGTTTTCTTCCTCTGTTCGATTTCAATTATCTTCATATGTAATTTATTGAAAATATTATATGTAATAGAGATGATTATATGCTAAATACTTACAGTTCAGGGTTAAAATTGATTCTACTAGTTGTCGTTCTTTTCTTTTCTCATTATTATTTTAATGTGATCAGAATTGATCGTCAAGGTCAGTTCTGATTACATTCAATTGAAACGTACCACCTGTGATTAATCTATGATTTCCACAATCATATGGTGAGTTTAAATGTGGAATAATTTTCTTGAAAATTTAAATTGAAATAAAAGACAACAGGACATACGACAAGTTAGTTCTTTGATCATTTCGAATTAGAATTTTCATGTTGATTAACCGAGGAGTGGCGAACTCTTCGTTTAGTCGGATTGAGTGATTTATCTCATGGAAAGGGAAACAAATCACTCCTTTTTAGTAGTATTATTTGTAATCAATATCGTGAGAAGGAATGTTTTCAAAATCAGTAGAGTTGATATTTTCCTCGGATGTATTTCTTTAGATCGTTCTCTCTTCAGCATTTTAATCCTTTGTTACTATCTTTAGCATGTTTCTTGTTTTGATACAGTGTTGAAAAAAAACATAAAATATGTGTTATTTAATTTGTGCCTTATAATAAATAAAAAAATATAAAAAGTGAAAAATAGAAACTCAATCCCACTACTGAAAACATTGGGGTCTTTAGATAGTTTTTAGAAAACTAGTGGCCAAAACAGCCTTCCCAGTGGGTTCGACTCTACTTTCCACATATACTGTATTTAGTAGGAATATAAATATTAAACATTGAATGGATTCAATTACGGTTTATGTCTTGTTTTTTGTGCCGTTTCCCGGGAAGGCACGAGCCATTACTAAAAAAACTTTTAAAAAAACACCTATATAAAAATATTTTAAAAAAAATGGAAAATCTGAAAAATATTAAAAAAACTGTGTCACTTCTTGTTAAATTGTTACTATTAAGTAGTGTATGTTACTGTTGTAAGCATTACCACAAGAGCATCTTGTGCTAGATTTGAGCCCCTAAACCTTGAATTAGATAAAAATCTCACTGCTCTATGAAATAAGAACAAAATTGAAATGGAAAACATAGATAATAGAGTTCCTGAGCATAATAACATTCAAAATAACCATCAACAATAGTTAGACGAACATGAAAGGCCTAGTATGAGGGAGTTCCAACTCCCAAAAGTTTCAAGCAACCCATCATCCATCAGATTAATTTCTTGGTCCAGATACTATGATTTGAAATAGTCACATATTTTCTCTGCTGCCTGCATTCAATGGGCTCTATAATGAGGAATATTTAACCTTCATTAGAGATTTCTACAACACTATGCATCAACTTACTTTATGAGGACTCACTGAAATTGAGCTATGGATGAGATTTTTTCCCTTCTCCCCTAAATGGAATGCGAGGAATTGGTTTTTGTGTTTATATGAAAACATTTTTGAGAATTGGGATCATGTTTACAACTCATTCATTATGAAATTTTATCCCCCATGATTAAAAGGAGAACATAGAACTATGATAACTGGTTGTTACCAAGAGGATGGAGAAGCTTTTTATGAAGCTTGTGATAGATTTAAGGACCTAGTTAGGAAGTTTCCTCATCATCAACTCCCATCTTATCTCCTCACGGATACCTTCTATGAAGGGTTGTCCTCCTCTGGTCATAATTTAGTGGATCAAGCTTTTGGGGGTAGTTACAATGATAAAACAGATGATGAGTTGAGGAAATGTTTTAAAAATATGGCCATTAATTCTCAACATAAAAATTCAAGAAGAGAGAGAGTGAATAAGAGTGATAACACTAGTTCAATGAATGAAACTCAAGCTCAAATACCCTAAATCACCAACCAACCTCAAACTTTAATGAAACAAAATTCAAGAAATACTATAAATAAAATTGAGAATGATAATTAGTACCAATCACTAAGGAAATAGTGCACTCAATGTGGTATGTTTGGGCACTCTGTAATTATTTTTCCTAATGCGGATTTAACTACCCAACAACCTAAAACCTTAAAATATGTTAATTATGGTCCTAGGGTGTCTCAAAAAGAAGATCCATTCTCAAATAATTACAATCAAGGATGTAGGAACCATCCAAATCTATCATGGAAGGATCCATGAATTCTTAAGCAACCAACTGCCTCTAATTATCAGAACCAACCAGGACCGAACATTCAAAATCAACAATGGGGGGAGTCTTCAAACACTCAAGGAAATAATGATAATCAAATGTCTTCTATACTGGATCAAATATTGAATAAAATTAATTCACAAGAAGAAAATTACATGTCTCAATTTAATAAACATCAAAATCAATATGAGTCTGATAAAATGAAAACTGATGTAAGAATGAAAAACATGGAAACACAACTTGACCAACGTGCTAGAGACTTTTCATCTAGGAAAAAGGTAGACTTCTAAGTAAAACTGAACTTAATCCTATGTATAATGCCATGGATGTTATCACCATAAGTGGGATTAATACACAAAGTATTTCTGAAAAATTCCATTAAAAAAATTCCCAAAATGAGAAACTACTTCAATCTGATAATAAAAGTCTTCTTTGCACACATGCAAGAAATTCATAGCAAAGTAATGAAAATGATAAAAATATGAACATGTCACCTGAAACTCATGCTGGAACTTCTTCTAAAAATCAAAAGAATAAAGTAAAAGAAAAAGTTTAGGAATATGTGAGGGATATGCCTACAGTCCTGAAATTTTTTTCCCCACCCACCCCTTTCCCTGAGAAGCTGAAACCTCAAAGTAACACGAGGGATGAACTTCTCCAGTTCCTTGGTCTCCGTTCTAAACATCCAGAGAAAATTATTTTATTCATGATTTAATTAAATTTCCATCATACTTGAAATCCTTAAAGAAAATTGATTCAAACAAAATGACTCTTGAAGAATTTGAAACATACAGCCTCACTGAAGAGTGCAGTGCTATGCTTCAAAGAAAAATCCCACCAAAATTGAATGACCTAGGTAGATTTTTCATCCCTTGTACTCTAGGAAAATTTGGTCAACAGAACTATTTGTGCGATATAGGTGATAACATTAATATGCTCCCATATTCAATGTTTCGAAAGTTGAGGCTGGGTGTTCTTCAACCCACCACAGTCATTCTCCAGTTGGCTGATATATCATTCAATCATCCCGTGGGAAGGGTAGATGATTTGTTAGTTGGAGTTGGGAAGTTGTTTCTGCATGCTGACTTTATTGTCTTAGATATGGAGTGTGATCAAGAGGTGCTCATCATCTTGGGTAGCCCCTTTTTGGCAAAAGGTGGTGTTGTTATTGATGTGTCAAATGGGCAGCTGATATTCAAAATTGGTGAACAAGAAGAAGATTTCAATGTTTTTAAAAATATTAAGGAACCAACTTATTCTGAAAACTGCTCAAAAATTGGGTTCCTTAATGCTGAATGTTCTTATAGAAATCACGTTGAACACATTTAAGAATCTGAAAACCAAATCTGTATTTAAGAAGTTAATCTGGAAACTGAATATTCTGCTGTAAGAACCAATCTAGAAAATCTTCTAGATCTGGACAGCTGTCCAGTTTCTGCTGAAGGAGAGTACTCTGTTTTTGAACATAGTATTTTTTGAGTGAATTTGAGGGTGTTTCTGTTATCACCAACATTTCTGGGAACTTTGATATTGATGAGAAAGAACTTTTTAAACAACTTGATGATTCTTCTTTCATTGAGATGTTGAATTATGATATGGAATGTCTGGATAGTGAGTTTTCCACCTTGGACAACTGGACTGTTATCTCTGAATCTGATCATGAAATGGAAAATCATTCATCTTTTAATATTCCTTACAAGAAATATGTTGAAGATATTGGACCTCCCAGGCCTAAGAGTCTTCCTTCAAGTGTAGAACCACCTGATATTTAACTAAAACAAATCCATGCTCATGTTAAATACTCGTTTCTAGGTGAGAACTCCACTTTTCCTATAATAATTTATTTTGAACATAATGAAAACCAAGAGGAATGATTGTTGAATGTTTTGGAGAAGTTTAAATCTGCTATAGGCTGGACAATAGCTAAATTCAAGGGTATTAGTCCCTCATTATGATTGCATAAAATTACTATGTATCCTGACCATAATCCAAGAGTAGAATGTAAAAGATGGTTAAATCCAAACATTAAAGATGTTTTGAGAGAGGAAGTGATCAAATTTCTGGACATTGGAATGATTTATCCCATTTTTTATATTGCTTGGGTCAGCCCTATTCAGGTTGTCCCCAGGAAGGGAGGTTTCACTGTAGTTAAAAATGAAAAAAATGAAGAATTGTATGTTAGGAAATCTAAAAAATGGAGAGTCTGTATAGATTATAGGAAGTTGAATGCAGCCACTAGGAAGGACGATTTTTCAATTCCCCTCTTGGACCAAATGCTTGAGAGGCTTACTGGTATGGAGTTTTTCTATTTTCTGGATGGGTATTCTGGTTACAACCAGATACCTGTTGCTTTAGAGGATCAAGAAAAGACCACTTTCACATGCCCCTTTGGAATATTTTACTACATGCGGATGCCCATTAGGTTATGTAGAGCTCCATCCACCTTTTAGAGGTGTATTATGGCTATCGTTTCAAACATGATTGAGAGAATTATTGAGGTTTTCATTGATGAATTTCCATTATGGGTAGTACTTTCAATACATGTTTTGAAAATATTGAGTTAGTCTTGGAGAGATGCATTGAAACCAACCTTGTTCTTAATTGGGAGAAGTGTCAATTTTTGGTTACAGAAGGTATTTTTCTCAGTCATAAAGTGTATAAGAGATGTCTAGAATTTGATACTTCTATGATTGATGTTATTCAAAAACTCCCACTTCTTGTAAATGTCAAAGGTGTTAGATGTTTTCTAGAGCAATCAGGTTTCTACCAGAGATTCATAAAAGATTTTTCTAAAATAACTAAGCCCTTGTGTTCATTACTAGTCAAGGCTACACCTTTCAATTTTGATGAAAGCTGTTTGAAATCATTTAATCTACAAAATGAAAAACTCACTACATCACCTATCATTACTGCACCTAATTGGAAACTAACATTCAAGCTTATGTTTGATGCTAGTGACATGGCTGTAGGTGCTTTCCTTTGATAGAAGAGAGATAAGAAGTTGAATGAGGTGCATTATGCTAGTAGAATTCTTGATGATGCAAAAAAAATTATACCACCATGGAGAAAGAGCTGTAAGAAGTTTTGTTTGATCTAGAGATGTTTAGTTAGTACTTGTTAGGTTCAAAAGTCATCATTTTCACTGATCATATTTCTTTAAAGTACATTCTATCTAAAAAGGAAACTAAACCCAGGTTGATTAGATGGATTTTGTTGCTTCAAGAGTTTGATTTAGAAATTAAGGATAAGCAGGGAGATGAAAATTTAGTTGCTGACCACCTTTCTAGGCTTCCTCTTACTCAATATGAATATGAAAATTCGTGGGAGATTAACTATTCTTTTCAAAATGAGAAGTTGCTTATTGTGTCAATTAGGAAATCTGCATAGTTTGATTATTATTCCAACTTCTTGGTAGTAGGTTTTTTCCCCAAAAATTTATCCAATAACCAAAGAAAGAAATTCAATTCTGAGCTAATGTACTACCTTTGGGATGATCCCCTGTTTTTAAGAGGCATGCTGATGGTATCCTTAGAAGGTGTGTGCCTAAGGAAGAGATTCTACCTGTCATCGAAAGTTTTCATTCCTAACCTTGGGTAGGTCACCATGGTAATGAAAGAACCGCCCAAAAATTCTTAAAATATGGTTTTTATTGTCCTACACTCTCTAATGATTCTAGAATATTTGTTTTTTGTTGTGATAGATGTAAAATTCTAGGTAATGTTGGTAGAAATCATGAGTTACCCCAGAAAGGAATTCTGGAAGTTGAGATTTTTGATGTATGGGGTTCATATTTCATTAGTCCATTTCCATAATCTCATGGGAATGAGTATATACTTGTTGTTGTAGACTATATTTATAAATGGGATGAGGCAGTGGCATTTCCCAACAATCAATACAATTCTATAATAAATTTTTTAAAGAAGAACATCTTTACAATATTTGGAGTCCCAAGAGCATTTATCACTAATAATGGAACACACATTAAGAACTGCAAATTTAAATCTTTAATGGAGAAATATGGCTATGTTCATAAAACCGGTACTCCTTATCATCCACAGTTCAATGGAAAAGTAGAAATTTCAAATAGGGTGCTGAAAAAGTTCTTGTGAAAACCGTGTCAAACTTTAAAAAAGACTGGTATCTTAAACTGGATGAAGATTTATGGGCATATAGAACTTCTTTTAAAACCCCAATAGCTATGTCTCCTTAAGAGATTTTGTTTGAGAAATGATGTTGTTTACCTGTGGAGTTGCAACATAAGTCATATTGGGCAGTTAAGGCTCTAAACATTGACATTAAGAGTGCCGCTGAGAGGAGGTTACTTGAGCTGAGTGAACATGATGAGATTAGGAGAGAGATTATTTATAATTCAAGAATTTATAAAAAGATGTCTAAAAAATTTCATGATTCTATCATTCAAAACAAAGAATTCAAATCTGGACAAAAGGTCCTCCTCTTTAATTATAGACTCAAAGTCCAAATAGTTTTGACCATTTACTATTGTGAGAGTTCTTAAGACTGGAGCTTTAAAAATTATTGGTGAAGAAAATAACCCATGCTGGTTAACGGGAAAAGAGAAAAATTGTATTTTGAGTGGCAGCCAAAGGGCTTGGATGCCTTCATTGTTCTTAAAAGTTGATCCTGAATAATTTCTGGATAAATAATGTAAACATACCACTGCATGGGAGGCAACTCATGTTTCTTGATTAGTACTTTACTTATTTTGATTATACATTTTGAATAAGTTTATGTTATGCTCTGTTTTAGTGAACTTTTTGATTTTTCTCCCTCCTTGTTCCTGTTTCAGGATCATAAAGTGTGATGCTCATTGTGTTAGTAAAGGAGTGTAATCCCCATGCTAGAGAATTAATTAAAAAACATACTCATGGAAGTTATTATCATTTTAAATAATGTTATTCTTCTCTTGTGTGATTTATAAAAAAATTATGTATAAGAAATTCTGCTACATGTGTATTGAAAATTCTATTGCATGACTTCAATTATATTAAAAATCTGCGGCATATATTGAAATAAAAAACATTTTTTGCTTGTCTTGACGTTGTTCTTTAAAATCTGCATGTACTTCACTATTGGAAACTGAATTTCATTGTAAACATATTTGACTATTACTTAAACTTAAGTGTGGGGAGGGGATACATGTAGGTTGAAAATTTGTTTCATCGAATCTGATTAATGTTCGGGTGTTTAACATCAACATTGTCTTCTTTATTGAATATTTAATTTAATAAATTTTTCTAAACTTGCTTACACCCAATTGATTGTGCACCCACACCTTGTTTTCTTCTTTTGAGATGAATCAAAAAAAATATCCACTAGATTAATTGTTAATGCATGTACTTGCAAATGAACCTACTGATTAATTTATTCATTGTGGAAAATAATATCTTTGATTTTCATTGAGACCCTTTATACATGTCATAAATCTACTTAATTGAAAATAATTTTTGAACCATAATTTCTAAATTGTTATTTTTCATATTTTGAAGTCGACTTTGGGGTCAATGTTGGATTTTATGTGCGGGGGAGGGGGTCAATTCATGACTATTCTTAACTATGCTTTAACGAGAGAACATCAATACCAACTAAAAATTAAATCTTTTTGTTAAAAATGGTAATTGTTTTCCATATTCTTGCATAATGTTAGGCTTTACACTATACTCAAATCAATATTTCCTAAGGAAAGTGATTTTCTGATTGTTGAGAGTTTATTTGAATCTAAAATTAGTGATAATGGGTGATTGTTGAGTGATCTATCTTAGTGATATAAGGGAAATTTAAGTTTAGGAATTATTTATGAGAGAGACATGGGTGGTTTGTTAATGGAATTAACATCATAAATATTGGAATTGGAAATTTGATTTTGATCATAAGTGACTCATTTTTCATTAACTTATTAAATGAATTACCTTATTGAGCCAATGTAAATGGTTTTAATTAAAATATTTTTAAACTGGAGTATTTAGAGAATTTGGGATCCCACAGTGATTCTTTGATACAATAGATGTTTGGTGCATTTATGTTTACAAAATTCCCTCTGTACACTTTTTTTTACCGGAAAATACTAATTTTTTTATTAAGATAACACTTTTAAGGAAAAGTGGGAAACCAGACAAGTATTATAATATAGTCAAGCAACATAATATGTCATAGCTAAATCTATGTTTTACAGTTTAAGCCTTTTAGAGACATTACCCTTGATGAGACTCCATTGAAGTATGGTAACCTGCTCATCCGGATCATCTTTGAGTAGGTTTTCAATATTATAGACCATATTGTCCAATGTTTTGATGACCTCTTCTACATTGATATTTTTCCCATTGAAACCATGTGCCAGTTTTCCAAGTTATTTTTGAGTCCAGTCACGCTGCTCCATGGAAAAATTTCCCCTTATGCGCCTCCCATTCAGCCTGTCAAACTCCTATTGTGTAGTGATGACCTCTAGACCCTTGTCAGTGAATTCCTCGTTACCATCAATAATGACTTCCCACTCATCACATTCTAGAAATTCCTTCCCACTCTGAAGGATACCAGATTCTGAATATTCCTTCTTAGCATTCGTCTGGTAGATGACAGATGATTCCCTTGCAGGGGGATCTAGTTCCTTAGTAGAGTTTTCCTCCACCTGCTTGGGAACCCTTGGAGAGAGCTTGGCTTTCCTTGAGGATCTAGTAATGGGAGGGCTTGGCAAGAAAGAATGGTCTTTTTTTCTCGGCCTTCAAGAGTGCTGAATCAACCCCTCTATATCGATGCGGGTTTTCTTCCCCTTCCTAGAAGAGGATCTTATATATTCATCCACAATGTCCACATATTTGTACTCAATGAGGGATTCAGAATCAGTATCCCTATCCCCCTGAGAAGCCTCCATGTCACCCCCTTCCTCAACCGCTTAATACTCTTCATTCCCCAACACTACAAATCGATTTTGAGATTGTATAACTGTTTCTACGGATTTCACCATATCAGCATAGGATGGCTTAGCCGGCAAGTTCTGCTCAAAAACATCTGAGCCCCTAGTCTGTAAAAAACCATGCCCCATAAATTGGGGTTGTATATTAGTGCATTTGTACAGTGCATAGAACAATGATACAAGGATTGGGAAAAATTAAATAATGTTTCTAGGCTTAAAATTGAGTTCTTTAAGGTGAGGGGAATGATGAAATCCAAATGATGAAGGTGTCAATTGGTTTTTATGGAATTCATTTAGGTTGTATTGTTGAGGTGATTCACAAAAAAATTAATTTCTCTTGGAACCCATGAGTAAAGTCAAAGTATAGAGTTCCTCTTGTTAAGTTCTTAATTCCACTGAACTATTACCTCTTTTCACTCTCAAACTTTGGACTTAATCCTGGATTGAATTTATTCACTAAGTTGTATCACATAAGAAGCATGAAATCTTTATTACTTGTTGATTCATAGTTTTCAAGACTACCAAAGAGAATTTGTTGTAAGAAAGTTTTATATGAGTAATTTATTTTCTAAAGGCCAATTGACATGTTTTTGAGGTCCTCTGTTGAATGTTCTGACATGTTACATTTTGAGAAATTTAATAAAAACAATTATCTATTTCTCAATGATAATAAAACATTGGATTGTTTGAGGAAAAACAAAGCTAATGTCTGGGGGAAATTGATGTGGCCTTAAAAAAACATGTTTTCCACATCTTTTTAATTAATTTTTAATGTTTTAATTGGTTCTTTTTATACTTTATACTATATATTAACACTTTTTTATTTATATAAATAAATTTATGAATATATCAATTTTTATAATTAATCATGTGTTTTATTCTTTAAATTAGTTAATTTATGTTTTACTTTATTTAATAGTATAATAGTTTTTTATTTTTATTGGTGTTTTTGTCTGCTTAATTGATTATTTAATATGAATTAATTTATTAAGTGTGATTTTTCACATAATTAATGTATTCTTAATATAATATTTCACGTATTAAAATTTAAATAATATAGCCTAATTAATAGATGACTTTTAATAATTCATTAATTAAAATAAAAAATTATAGACCTACTTCAATTATTAAGTCTCTTATTTGAAATTTCATTAATTAACATAATGGTTTAATAATATAATAATTATCTTTCTACCTTAAAATTAATTTAATTTACTATATTGACTATTTTTAAAATTTTAACTTTTTCTTATAAATGGTTAAATTTTATGTTAACTTTTAATAAGTTATTTTTTTAATTTTATTTTTCTATAGTAATAATTTATGTTATGCAAATAGAAGTTATTAATAATTTAATTTATGTTTATTTGGTTTTATAGGTTTATTTAAATTTTCATTTGTTTTAATCATTATTTAGATGTTATTAATTGTTTGGATAATTTTTAATTAATGTTTTATGTTATTTTATTTTCTATGTTTATTTTTCTGGTTCATGATTTCATCCCAGTCACGGTCATGATGTCTCTACGCACTGTGTCTATTACTATCTCATAGTTTTCCTTTTACGGTGTCTCCTGCTACCGTATTTCTTTCACGGTTTCACTATAAACCTTGGCACCGGTTCACCACACACCGTAACGTTCACTATATTATAGCCATGCCACCGTGACTCCTTGCACCGTATCATTACGGTGGCACCATAACTCCCGTGGAACCATTTCTTTCCTCACACCAGTCTCATTGTGTCTTTGTGTCACCATAACTCATGGCATTGATGCCACCTGCATCAATGTATGAAGAGGATCGAGCCGCTTGAAGCAGAGGAGAGACTATTGGAGGGAGGTCCACTTGATCCGAGCCGTGCACTACTACCATAACAACTACTATTTGATCGGAGGATTCCACTCCTTCTTGCATGAGGATGAGTTTTCTGGGAAAAGCAGCGACGCCATGACGCGTCACTGGACTGCACCGCCAGGTGATTTGAAATATACTATAACATGATAAGATTCTGAGCTATTAGCGATTCCAAATCGATGATGTACATAGAAACCCATAGATCTTGAGTAAGTGTGATCTGCTGCTGTTGAGGGTTGTCATCTGCTGAGGTGAGCTGAGGCCAGTTTGAAGGAGGTGAAACGAGGTCGGAGGAGGGGGTGAGCTGCGATTGGGAGGGGAACAATGTTATTGTCGATGGGGTGTTGCCTATGTAGTAGATGATCTGTGCCACCACAAGAGTCCTGTGTGGGTCTGTTGAGCCGAGGAGGATGTTTCCAGTATTGTTGGAGCCATGGAGAAACCGAGCCAAGCCGTCAAGAAAGACGAATCCTACCCCCTATAGCATCGATTGGGGGGGGTGGAATCTTACTTACAATATATATTTACTTAAATAATAATAATAAAATTATTAATAAAACTATGTAAATAATAAATTTATTATTACATATAAAATAAAAATAATAACTCATAAATTTTAGTCAAAATAAATAAATTTAAATTAATTATTTAATAAATCTAACAATTATAATTTATCTTCTTGAAAAAAATAATTTTAAATGATAATAACTACAATAAATTTTAGAATTTTTATTATTTTTAATAAAACTATTAGGACAAACTTAAAGTAATAATATTAAGAACATTAATCTTCAAAAAAAAATACTTATATTATTTATTTAATGATTTAATAAATACATAACATTTAATTTAATCTAATTATTAATTAATAACCTTCATAATTAAATAAATTAAAAAATAATAACATATCACTCAGAATATTAGTAAATAATAATAATTAAAATAATAAATAATTATTTAAATTTACATTTAATATTTTTTTATAAAAGTAATATTTTAACATTGAAATATTTATTTATTTTTCTATTTTAACGGTGTATGTTCATTCAAGAGACTGGAATACATCTAAATACATTATAATAATTCATTGGGAGTTAGTTACAAGGGTAAAAATAGCGTGACATGCCAGTCGTGAAGAAAGCGCACGTGTGCGGTGCACAACTGAGGAACATTTGAAGACAGTTGAATTGGTCGGTGAAAAGCTGCAGATGATGGAGGATATAAAACAGAGCAAGTAGCAGAATTTTATGGGGGGGGGGGGATTCTCAATCATTCGACAAACTCATGAGACTCAGAGAAAGAACATTGGAGTTGAATTCTGGAGTAACTATTGGAGAACTATTCCTTAGAGACCAGAGGGCTAGGAGCAGTAATTCATGCGAGTAGAGAGACTTTTCTTCCTCTGTTCTCTTTCAATTATCTTCCTCTGTAATTTATTGAAAATTGTTTATGAAATAGTGATGATGATAGGCTACACATTTACAGTTCAGGATAATATTTGTGTCTACTAGTTATCGTTCTTTTCTTTTATCACTATCATATTAATGTGATCAGAATTTATCAGCAAGGTCAGTTATGATTACATTCATTTGAAACTTACCACTTATGATAAATCTAAGACTTCCAAATTCATATAGTTAGTTTAAATGTGGATTAATTTCATAAAAATTTAAATGGAAATAAAAGACTACAGGAAATACGACAAGTTAATTCTGTGATCTTTTCAAACTATAATTATCAAGTTGATTAACCGAGGAGTGGAAAACTACAAGTTTAGTTATCTTGAGTGAATTATCTCCATACTAGGGAAATAAATCACTCCTTTTCTGTGGTATTAGTTGTAATCAATATCTTGAGAACGAATGTTTTCAAAATAAGTAGAGTTGATATTTTCCTCGAACGTATTTCTTTCGATCGTTCTCTCTTCAGCATTTCAATCCTTTGTTACTATCTTTAGCCTGTTTCTTGTTTTGATACAGTGTTGAACCCAAATATAAAATAAGTTTTGTTTCATTTGTGCCTTGTAAAAAATAACAAAATATAAAAATTAAAAAATAGAAACTCAATCCCACTACTGACAACCGTGGGGTCTTTAGTTTGTTTTTAGAAAACAAGTGGAAAAAATATCCTTCCCTGTGAGTTTGACCCTGCTTGCCACATATACTGTAGTTATTAGGAATATAAATATTAAACTTTTACTGGATTCAATGACGGTTTTGGTCAAGCACCTCCCTTTGAAAATTAGGTATATAAATCATGGATACTAGGGCCGTTGGGCGTTTTTACCTCTACAAATTAAACCATTGGAGGCCATTTAGGGACATTATACTCAAATTTTAACCCTTCAAAGTAACA
The DNA here is from genome assembly GCA_963277665.1 of Viscum album. NCBI lineage: Eukaryota > Viridiplantae > Streptophyta > Magnoliopsida > Santalales > Viscaceae > Viscum > Viscum album. The sequence continues at coordinate 584,887,690 of OY728125.1, forward strand.
AAAAATTGATTACTACCTATCTAACCATTGTCCCCTCCCTTCAAGGCATGTCGTGAATGGGGTTGACACAACATGAAAAGTTTCAATGGATCTTTTAATGTAAAAATATTTCAATAAAATTCTTGAAATCACTATTTTTTAAATAAGTTACCAAAAATAAATTTCCTGAGGAAATATTCCAAGTGATATTTTAAAATAATTTTTATTTAGGATGACCTCATTTGATGTTACTTATAATTCAATTGGGATATAATCCAATTACACCATCCTTATTATTTATATCGATATTTTACGAATATTTTGATGATATATTTGTGAAACCTGTTTATTTTCTAATGGATATGTTGTGATAGAATGTTGAAATATTTATAAAACCCATTTCTATAACACATATTAAGATATATGATAAATTATATATGATATTATGGACCACATATGAATGAATAATGATCATGTTGGGATTTCAATTATATATTTCTATAATGAATTTGAAAAATATGGATATCTCAAGAAATAATAAGAACTAGAATGGGGAGAGAACTCATTTCTGTAAGGAACATTGTCCACTATAGCAGTATTGGGAGTGAACCTTGACTTAATATATTATGGAACAGGGAGTGAACCCAATATTATATGATAGTCTTAGCAGTGATACTTGACTAAGGAAATTATTTTCTTTTCTTATGTGCATGTGAATACTTTTTTCTTATTCCAAAGTTATACTCTCATGGATAAAGCTATTTGATTCCTTTATGATTCATGCCATAAAAACTATTATGTATTAAGCGATGAATCAATATTATGATCTATTATATATTGGATATTCATTTTCAACTATTAAACATTTGATCTCAGACACTTATTATCTTGTTATTCTTTAGTGATCATTTATATCACCCTTTTTACACTTACTAAGCATCTAAGCTCAAACTATTTTATGTTTCCTTTTCATAGGTTATGAACAAATATTTTATGTAAGGAATGTATAATTAGATTACCATTTGGGAAGATATTTATGTAGTTATTGAACATCTTTCATGAAACATATTGTGTATCTAGTCTCTAAAGACAGTAAACATTTATGTTCCTCATGTGTTTATTTTTAAAATAGATATAATATTAAACTATTAATATGTAATACTATTATAAATAAATGTGGGGTTTCTATAGTTGGTATCAAAGGGATGGTTTAGTAAAAATTTTAACATTTGGATTTTATAAATTTGGTTAAAACCATGTGGATATTCATAAGAATATGATAACATCAAAATTATATGGTAAGGAGGTGATTATATGGTTTTACTAGTCGTACATCCTTTTTATGATACATCATGTGGACGTGGTTTTAGAATAGATTCATCTAGGTGTAATAATCCTAAATGGATTTGGTCAAGTATATCTTGGCTATCATTCTGATGTATAGTGAGTGTATCCTTTCTATGAACCAATTTAGACACACTTAGGGGATATTATTTGGTTAATTCAAATTTTCTTTACAAACCACTATAAATGATTTGAATAGCTGATGAACATGAATGTATTAGGTTTATCCTAAAGTGACAAAGATTGAACATAGGGTTTTATGATTTAAAAATCCTATAAATTATTTTTCATGAATTTTCACTATGATTATTTCAACTAACACTATGATTTTTGGTTTTTTAAAATGGATAGAGCCAGGAGAAATCATGTTAATATTGAATGTGAAATACAATAGAATGATTGTAATCATAAACAACCAGATTAAATTGAATATAGAATGTGAAACCTTAGGATTATTTCTAATTGTATATCTAATTATATGATTCAAATTCTATGCGTGGGTGAGTTTCTTGAAACCCCTAATAGAAGAGAAATGGAGTATCATGAAGACCATAGAGTGAAGAATACTCGACTTCCAATATGTATGGAATGTGGGATAAATAAACTAGGAAATTATCTCAAAGGAAAGAGAAGCTGTTTTAGTTGTGAAATTGAAGGAAATAGAGGTATTAAATAATGAATGAAAATGAAGAGTTTGAAAGAGATATATAAATTTAATCATAAGGTACCATTTATAGTTCTATGTCTTATGATTAGGGAATATAAACATTATAGGATTCAATACCCTTATCCAAGGGAAATCTCATAATCCAATGTTGGACCAGTTATATGCTAATCATTTAAGTGAAAGGATTTAATGGATTATATAATGGGATTCAAAAATTATGTTGTGAATGTTTTATATCAATGATATTATAGTAATAATAATCTTGAAACATCTAAGTATTATTCCATAGTATTTTCTATTTAAGGATTTGAAAGCACATATTGAATGGTACTGATAACCAAGAAAAGTGATTTACTGGTAATGTGATATTTGTAGAGAAAATATTATTGAGGGAAGTATAACCCCTAATATGTGTCTAATATTGAGTTAGCAATGTTTAGTAGGGATAAATAGATTATTGACATTGATAAAGTAAATTGAATAGTATGTATAACCTTGGAATTGATTAGTAATTTAATGATAATTTGGTTTAATGTATTTTAAGATTTGGGGAATATATTCAATAGTATGTGATTTTATTTTAGGAATATGGGTAGAGTTAATTTTTGGATTCATTTATGATTCCATTTAGATTTTATGATTATTAAAATTATTTTAAAAAAGGATGATAATATTTTAAGAGAATATATGGTCATGACCTTCATGTGTTTAGTGTATGAATTTATGATGTACTTTATATTTTCTAGGTATAATTATTAAAGTTTATCTTAACAAAAATATTTCTCCAAATATTTTGGATTTCTGGGTTTTGAAAATTTTCATGCATATTTTTGAGGATTTTTATGTTTGACTAATTTTTGAATGGATTAAGTTAAAATGTGGGTGCTATTGTTGAGGTTTTAAAGATTAATGTATTATAAATATATGTATAGGATATATTGTGATAATAAATAATTTTAAAAATATTTATATATATAAGGAATACATATTAATTCTTTCATAGATCTTGGGATCTGTTAATATTTATTTTTTGTGCTTCAGGCCTTAAATATTCATCTTCAATATTCATTTCTTGGAATAATAGAAAATGTGAAAATTAATCAAAGAAAAACCAAAGGATTAAATTATGGTTATGATATATAAATAAATCAAGTAAGTATGTTATATTGTGTTATCTATATTTATAGTTAAATAATCTCTAAACTCTAGGAAAATGATCTAGAAATAATTTTATTAATCTTATTGGATTTCTTTCTAATGAATTGATGGTATTTTCAACCCTCGTTGATTTATAGTTTTATGGAAATTACATTATCTATTTGTCTTTTATCATTAGTTTTATCATATATGTGTACAATTTAACTTCCCACTAATTTTCCCATTATCTATAAACATAATTATGTGTTATTTCATGAAATCTTTATGTTTCTAATATCCCCTTCTCAAAAGAATTTTTATTAGGCCTATGTATATTCTGTTTCCATTAATGGTATTTTGAAATATTAATCATTTTATGATAAAGATAAAATTAATATTATAAAATGTATTTAATTGGGGATAATGTAACTTGATAAAAATATAGCTTAAAATAATAATAATCTCAATTATTTCTTAACAAGAGACACCGAGCTTTACGAAAATTATGACATATTATAAGAATATTTTTATATTTTAGATATATTGTTTGAGGTTATGAATATGTGTAAATTAATAATGTAATAAATATATAATTTCCCTACTAAACAAAATTGTATTGATTAATTCTTATGAAATAAGAACTTATTTTCACTAAAGTCATTTTATTTGTCAGAAATATATTTTCCTCAAAAACTAGAATTTATTGATATCAATGAGTAAATATTTTAATAAATCTTTCAAAAATTTTGAAACTAGATTTTAAAAAATAAAAAAAATTATTAAATCATCATATCAAATTATATTTTTGTGAAATTATGGTTTTTTTAATTGACTGAATTTTATTTGAATAGGTAAAAATATTTATTTTTCAAATACTGTCATTTATTTTCAATAAATAAAGATATAAAAAATTACCATTATATTTATGATTTCGTATTAAAGTGTCATATTATCCCTTTTATTTATAATAATATCATTAATTACATTTCAATCATAAATATTCATGATTCTGATATAAGTTAATGTTTAGGATTAAAACGTATTTTTCTAAAAACTGATTTTTGGTGTGTTATATTAATATATATTAATATTTATTTATACCAATGATAAATATTTATTATTTAAAAATGGAAACTATTTTTAGAATCATGAGGTTCAGATTTGGTAAATATAAACCTTCTATTTTTGGCCACTATAAATGGTTTCTTTGGTAAGCGTTTCCATATCGATAATGATAAAATGCGTTAAACATTGTTAAAACCACATGGTATGATATAAAAATAATCTAATATTTTATTTTATTGGATTAATTATACCATATCCTCCCAAAATTCAAATATTTGGAATTATGGTTCCATTTTTCCTTAATAATGAAATTTATAATAGTTTAAGTAATGATAATTCCAATATCTCATTCTCTTTCTTTTTTATTTATTTTATATATTTACATTGGAATAAGAATATGTTATGAATTAATGTGAAATTTGTTTAATATTATTAATTAATTTTTCAGATTTTAATTTTTTGAAATATTATAATTACCTTAAATTCTTCAAAAATGTGGATGCTGTTTTTTTGAATGTGGAAGAAGAATAAAAGTAAAAAAAATTAAAAAATCAAAAAGTAATAATTTTGGATGGAATATGGTTATAAAAAATATTATGGTTATGGAGTATATGATTCATTTCCTAATTTATCATTATTTCATTATTTTTAAATTAATTAATATTGTCAAAGAAGACAATTATGATATTTTATGAAAAATACTATATTATTAAATAATTTAAAAATCCTAAAAGTACTACATGTAAAAAATTAGGATTGGAAATGGAAAAATATTTCATAAGTTGAAATTTAATAGATTATTCATACTTTATAAGTAAAATTATAGCCCTTTATTGTTCAAAAATATGTTACCACGGTTAAGGATACAATTAGTTTACTAAGGGTTTAAAAAAAGGAATGGTTTAAAATAAAACATAAACATATAAAAATATTACTTTTTGAAGGTATTTAAACCATATAATAGCTTAGAAACTAAATTATTACAAAATTGTTCCACTTACATAGTAAAATTAATTTATAATCTTTAATGTTTTTATTAATTCAATTTTTTTCCTCTCTGCCACTTTCAAATTGACAACCCTACTTTATCTTTTTTCACCACATTGAGCCATATAGATCGATAAAACCTTGAAATAAACTCTTCTAAACTTTTCTAGAGATGAATTAGAGGTTTTTATATTCTTAAAATATAATTCCAATGATCCTTAATAAAGGATCTAAAGGAGGTCGGTAGAAAAGTGGTAATCATTCTACCCAAACTATTTCAATGTATTTCATCTTCTACATCCATTAAATACGTTTTATTCATCATAAAATAGTAAATTAGATATTAAAAATATATTTAAATAATATTGTGCTCGTGAGAACACTAATATTCACCCACTTTTCCATTAAAAGAGAAGTGAAAGTATCACTAGTGCGTACGTATTGACTACCACCTCCATGGAGTGATACAAATCATCTTATATCACTATCTTTCATATATGTATAATATTATGGGTAGAATATTTATATATGATTTTATGAAATAATTTTACTTTTTAATTATAATATCATATATACCTTCTTAACTTCACATCCGTTGGAAAATTGTAATGCTGCTAATGCGAACTTGTGGACCACTACCTCCATGAAGCGATGTGATTCATTTCTCATTTCCTCTTTACCTGGATTGTAATAAGTAAATATTTCTTGAATATATGAAATATATATGATATAATATATATCCTTTAAATGAAAATTATTTTTTTCCATTCTTTAATCCCATATGCTGAAAATTGAAAACAATGTTCATGCCTATATACGGTCGACTGTCTCCATGAATGGTGTAATTTATTTTTTTTTCTCTTAATTTTTTGAATATATATATATATATTTATAAATATATATAATTAATATATACATGAATAAATTTATTTACCTTAGGTAAACATTATCTATTTATAAGTACCAGAAAGGCTAAACCAAAATTTCCATGAAAAATGAAATCGTTATCTTTGTAAAACTATGATTTTATTAATAAATTATTAATAATTTGGTGTTGATATGTGATAATTGGATAATATATGATATTATAAATATGAAAATTGTTATATAATATAATTATAAGAAATTTAATGTCTTATAAATGTGGTTACAATGATTTTTAATCATGTTGAACTTGAGGTAATGTATTCTCATCAAACTTTTATTTTCGTTAGACACATGACATATTCACAGCTTGTTTAAATTTTGTGGTGTATATAATGAACAATAAAATATTTTATGATTATTTTCATGAATGTTATATAAATTTTAAAATACACATTAGGTCCTCATTTTCATAAGGTTTTGATTCAAATATTACCAATGTGGTAATTGTTTCTCATCTCACTTTCGTTTCTATGATACATATTCCATATTCAACAATTTATTATATCATATGGTATATATAATTCTACTATGATATGATATATATTGAATAAATTTATATTAATTGTATGTAATGTTTTATTTGATGTTATTTCAATGATGTTTCTTATAATTAATAATTTACCAAAATGTTAAAGGATTTATATTTTGATCTCATTTTAAATAGGATTATTTATGCTTAATTTCTATTGAAGGAAATTATATAATTATTATATATTAAAACAATTAAATTTTATTCTTGTATATTTTTCAGGTAATTTTTATTTTATAGTTCCATTTTCCTTTATTTGGGGATTAAAATTATAGATACAATCTTTTAAAGAAAAATCAACATTGTTTCATCATTGGTTGGGAATCCATTTCATTTTATAACCATGTTTTATAAAATGTTTGGAATAATGTTTTTACTAATATAAAATTACTTTTTAAGGTCATTTTACACATGTTATTATTTTTAAAAAATAGTATAAATGGAATATTTTTTATTTTCGAACATGATTCTTTAATTTTTTGGTAAAAATGTTAATTGAATCATTGTTTTAAAAAAAATTACACTTTATTAACTGCTAAAAGCATTAATATTATATTAAATATTTCTTGGTTCTTTACAATGAATATATGTTCCATGATATTTGTAAACTTTTTTATTTTAAATAAGTGATTTAAAAATTATTCGATATTTTCCGCAATAAATATCACAAGTGATCTTTTATGGGAATTTTCATCTAATAAGACCTCATATGGTGTTAATTATGCATTAATAGCATTATAATCCAATGATAACATCATTAATATTTATTTATATTGTTTATCATTATGATTATGATAAATTTGTGAAACATGTTTATACTCTATGGGTAATGTTATGATGTAATGTTTATATTTTTATGAAACCCAGTTCCTTTTAATAAATTATGATATATGGTGAATGATTTATGATCATATGGTACACATATAAAAAAATAATTATTATATGATAAGTGACTATGGAATTATATATACCTTAAAAGGTTTGGGAAAATATGGAGATCTTAGGAGATAATAAGAACTGTTATGTGTAGTGATCATAGTTCAGTAAGGGACATGTTCCAATATAATAGTCTTGGTAGTGAACCATGATTAAGAATATTATGGTATATGGAGTGAACACAATCCACTATGATATTCCTAGTAGTTTTCTTAGACTATGTAAATGATTTTATATGCTTATGTGTATGCCACAAACATAAGTCTTGTGCCAATTTCAAGCTCTCATGTCTTATGTTCTCTTATTCTTTTATGATTAATGTATTATAAACCACTGAGAATTAATCCATGATTCAATAATATGATTTATGATACACTGAGTATAGATTTTTAATTATTAATATCATGTTCTAATAATCTTATACCCTATTTTATTCTTATGTGATCACTGATATCTACAATGTTTACCCTTACTGAGCATCTGAGATCACCCTTTCTTAGGTTTCCTTTCCCTATGTTATGAATAAATGTTTTAACTGTAGTATGTCATAGAAGATTAATATTTCGGAAGATTGTTATGGATATATTTATGATATTTCATGAAATTAGAAGAATTTAAATATAATAACAAAAAATACTAAAATATTATAGTTTTTCCGTGTATATGTTTAAAGTATATTTAATATTAATCTATTATGATGTAATATATATGTATGAATATTATGGGTATCTATAACTATGTTTTGGTACAAGAATTTTTTATATCATCTATTATGAAGTTAAAGAAAGAGATGATAGATGATGTTCATAACTCTATGTCCACTATACATCATATAAGCACCAAAATGTATAGAGATATACAAGATCATTATTTTAGGGATAACATGAAAAAGGATATTGTTGATGAGACTGTGAGAAGTTTTGTATATAATAAAGTGAAGGAAAAGAGAAAACTATCCAAAGGACTTCTACAACCACTGCCCATACCTATATAGAAGTGCTAAAACTTCACTTTTCAATTTGTTACTGGACATTCTAAGATATCCAAATGGAAAAAAATCCATATCTATAATCATTGGTAGATTAACAATGTCTAATTAGTTTATTTCTACATTAGAGGATTTATCCATTAAGATCCTATCAAGTCTATTAATTCTAGAAATTTTAAGACTTCTTGGGGGTACCATTGTCAACTATTTCATAAAACCATCCATCACTTATATATAAGTAATATAATTTCCTTAGAAATCCCACAAGTTCCAAAATAAATAAAATAATGACTCATTATCTACAAATTTATCTGTATTATTAGAGTAATATCCAAAAATTTGAATACATGTTAAGGGAATACTCTCATGATTATCATGGGAATTGGGACCAATAACTTTCAGTTTTCAATTTATCCTATAATAAAAATTTTCACTAAAGTATTCAAATGGATCCTTATGAAGTAATCCAAGTGAAAGTTTTTTTTACACCAACAAGTTCAAATAATGATTTGGAATGATTTTATTCGAATAGACGTTGTCAAAGACACTATAATGAAGATACATGTGATCTCAAAACATATCAAGTATTCTCACAGTTGATACAAGATTTATGTAGAAATTAGAGGAAGGCCATTGAGTTTCATGCTGGGGATCATTTATTCTTAAAAATATCACCATGGGAATAAATACTCATATTTTGGAAGAAAGTTAAAATGATTCCATGTTACAACATAACATTTTTGATTCTAGAGAATGTTTGAGCAGTTTCCTATCGTTGTTCACTACTTCCAAATCATCCCATAGTCGATGATGTATTGTGCATGTCTCTATTATGAAATTACTTGTCAAAATAAATACATATAAAAAATTCACATGGCGTGGAATTTGATCAAAAAATGTCATTTAGAAGAAAACCTAATATAGATTTTTTATGGAAGATAAAAAGGGTTGAGGAAACATACACACCAAATCATGAATGTATTATAGAGAAACCACTAGTTCTAAGTAACTGAAATGGAGCCTAACTAAAATATAAATGATAAATATCCCCAATTATTTTTATGTAAGATTGAAATTTTGAGGGAAAAAATTCATAACAGGGTATAATATAACAACCTGAAATTTATTGTTATATTTAATTAAATAATCATTTTCTAATAATGATTATTTTATTATGATAATAACTCATAAAATACTATTATATTTCATCGGAACATTTCTCAACAAGTAATAATATTTATGATAACTACTAAGAATAGCACAGGAAGATAATCCCCAAGGAAAAATTTTTATATAATGATAAATACTATTCTCTTGAATTCTCTCATGAATATCACAAATTAAATAAAAAAAGTAAAAATAAGAGGAAGAATTTGTAATATGAATGACATTATCAAAGGATGTATCGAACCTTTTAAAATTATGTAGGGAATAATAAGTTGTGAAAATAGTCGTGTGTATATATTATTTAATGGAAAAGTGACAGTTAGGATCTGACCGGTACTTAACAATTAGTTAAAATGATTATTGGTCAATATGACTATCGATAAATATAACAACTCGGAATTTTGACCATCAGTAAAAATGTTACCAATATATATTTTCTATATAATAGGTAATGGAAATATATAATTTATGTAGATGGGAGAAAAATACCCACAACCACCAGGATCGTGCCATATAAAGCCCATTTATCATGGATTTAGAGAGAGTAAGATTGCCATATTTTTTCTCTTAACCATGACTAGGTATCAGTTCAACTAGTAGGGCTCAAGTGGAACCAACTACATGAGATGGTCAAGTTAGTGGAAATCATCAACAGATTAATGTTAGCAAAATTACCAGGGAACATCATACACTTATATATTATCCTTCTCTGATAAGGGCTTACATATATGGGGGATTTGTATTAAAAAATTATAAATTATATTATTATTGAATTTTTTTACTATGATAAAACATAATTTTATATATTTGTAGATGAATTTAGATAAAAATTATTTTTCTAACTTTTTGGAACCTTAGTAAAAAAATAAAATGAATTTATATCATAATTAAACGGAATAAAATTTAGAAATATATTAAAATAAACATTTAACACAATGAAGATGTAATAATATTATTGGGTAATATATATATATATATATATATATATATATATTTCTATAATATATTTTTATAATAAATTAATACCTTACAATAAATGTTATTTCCATAAATAGTTTTAATAAAAACTATTTATTTGGAAATAAACAATATTATTCTAAAAACAGTATTTACATTGTTTTAAATGATATTATAATTTTACAAATACCAAAATAATTTTTAAGGGTTACTATGTTGACCACACACACAAAAATAATATTTTTGAACAAATATGTATTTTATTATCAAATGTAAATTTTACATATTTAATATTTTTAACATAATGGAATTAGTTTTTTAAATCATCCCAACTAAAGTATGGAAATTAATTTTTTAATAATTTTTTGAGAGTTGATTTTTTAGGAAAAATAAAAATATAGAATAAATATATTTTAAGTATTATGAGATTATATTGTAATACATGTGCTTTAATAAATAAAATAAATGCTTTCTTGACTAAAAATAATAATATTTTTTAAAATATGGTAGTTAAAAGTAGTAAGGTTAATTTAACAAACCTATAGTAAATCATTCCATAGATGAAGCATATTTTAATGGATATGAAAACAATTATTTATGAAAAGGAATCAATTCCACCACTAAAATATTACTAATTAATTATTTTTGGTCTTTAAGATATTAAAATACTAAAATCCACTCCCCCTTTGAAAATTCAAGGGGAAAACCCATGGAAAGTCCAATGGTTTTTGGTTTTTTATTAACTAGATGTCTGAGGATAGAGTTTAGAAATTTGTAAACAATATAACCTATTTTTCTATAAATTCCCACATATTCTTCAATTACTTTCCACTCCCAAGACATAGATCATGATGTTCCCCTCATTTTCTCTCTCTATATCCTTTTTAAGGACTTATTAATGACCCATTAAATTCTTATCAATAATTATGAGTAATTTACTACAAATTTAATACCCAAATTAGAGAGACTTAAATTAACTCTCATTAATCCCATTCCATAATCACTCTGTATAGTGGTTATTTCTTGGAATCATGATTTTATTTTCCATGAATCAGTTTTTCTATTGTGAATAAACAAAACATTTTCTCATTGAAGGGTGTTATTATATATTTAATTATACTTCATTGTTTGGGGATTTCAGTATTTGAAACCCCCATTACCTTATCATTAGTTTGATAAAATGAAATGGCCATGTATTTATGATCTTATAAACTCAATGACTTTTATATGAAACAATTTAGAATTTCCCATGGGTTATTGATCAAATATTTTCTTATGATAATTGATCAATGTGTCAGACATTAACTTAGAAATAAAAAGGGTGTTCCCTAAAAGTCCTCTAATGAATTAGGTAAATAATAAATAATTATATATATATATATATATAATGATAATGATAACTTTGTAATATTATTAACGATACCGTGGTTATGAACTCTCGTGGTATTTTTATGAGTTTCTATAATTCATGTTCTATTTACATGTTTTGTCTCATATAAATATGATCACTATCTCTTGTTATACATCATGTTTTATCCATAATGAGAACTCGAGTATGAATTCCTTTGTTTATCCCTTATTTGGATTTTTTCTCACCCATTACTTTGCAGGTTTTCCCAATGAAATTATATATAGTGATGTGAACTAGGATGGAATTAAAGGAGTTGTTCATGAGGACTACATAAAAGTTTTTTATTTTATGTATTATGTTCCATGTTTCCAAGAGACTAAATGTCAAAATCTCCAATATAATTTATTATAGAAATATCATGTAATGGTAATATATTAAAAACCATGTATGAAAAAGGAGGGTCTTAATATAAATCCTTGTTATTTATAGTAATTTACTAGCTATGATATCCCATATCATAATTCCTGACTCTTCTGATAAGAACAAATGTTTAAATCATGTTTTTCTCATAGATATGATAGAGAGTATAGTTTCAAAAACAATCATTCATAACATGATTTAATAAACTGAAGGAACATTAAGGATATAATACCACTAATAGGTTTCAAAGAATCCAACAATATCTAGTTAAATATGGTCGAATCATTTTGGGAACCTAAAGAAAATATCTGTTGTGCTAAATAAATAAAATCCTACATAAACTATAAATGAAGAAACAAGTGTATCATTCCCCATTGATGGATGATATATTACCCTTAATTCATTATTTAAGATTATTATTGTATTAGAAATCGAATGATGTTCTTACTTTGGAGGTATCCATGTGCAGTAACTAAATATGTCATCATCTAAGTAGGTTTATCCTTTGATCTATGGTGTGATGGTACATCTCTAAGAAACGAATGATGAACGAAAATGTATTAGAGAATGATATATTAATATGGAAATTAGAAATGTTTTCTTATATACCATCTCATAGGGAAATACCCTTTCTAAATACATCACAAAATATCCTCAAGTAAATATTAATTTATTTATGCATTATAACATGTGAGAAAATTCCTCATCCTATCCATACAACCATTTAATGAATGTATCATTCTCTCTTGCATTTCATCTTATAAAATGGATCACTAATTATAATCCACACGGAAGATCAGTTGAAAGATAAAAATTATACCAAACTTATAATTAGAGATTGTAACATGGTAATGTATACCATTACTTATGAGATAGATATTCATACACTAAGACTTTCATGTGTATTGGAATATTATAATATATTTATATCATAAAAATTATATAACCAAAATACATTAAAAAAATAGTTTGTCTACATGAAATTAATATTCAATGGAAGGTAATAACATGAAACAAGATAATTCGTATATATATATAAATATTAATTTGGGAATATCAAATTCAAAAATATGATGCATAATTGGTTCTAACCAACCACATTCTCAATTTTCTTCATAAATTTCAATAATGACAACATTAATTGAGATGGTCATAAATCTGGTTTGTTTTATAGAAAATCTTAGAAAGATAGTTTCATAATATATGGATAATAATTTACTGTCAGATAAAAAATTATATTGATAAAAAATATCCAATTTCAAAATAACAAATTAAATATTAATTTATAAATATTAGTATAATAAAATACCCTATCAACAAGTTATTAGTTTTATTTAAACATATGTTTGGTCTCATTTTAATGTCCTTGAGTATGGGAATAATTACACTTGGCCAATAAATTCATGGAATTTTATTTTATTTTATTTTCACGGTGTATGATTTATCTAGTTTTATTGACATATGATACTCTCGGACTAACTAATTTTTCATTATAATATTATAATTGAAAAATAACTCAACATGATAAATTGATCTTTTAATCATTGGAGTAATTCATGGATGAAACATGTCCATGTAATATTTTTTAAAACTTTATCGGTATATCTTCTTTGATTAATGATAATAAAATATTTTATGGGATTAATATATTGTAAAATATTGTAAATTTTGATTCCAAAATATTTAATATCAATTGTTTCTAAAAATATTAACTTCTTTGGATAGTTCCTTAAGTGTATCAGTAATATTTAAATTATAAATATATATTGTAAAGATGAAAAATATAGATTTAGACATATTTATGGAATCATAGGGACAATTGTCCCAGATTTGACATCTTTAAGAGGAGGGGGGTAAATTGAATCGTAGAGAAAACATACAATTTTCCCCCATTTTGGATAATTAGAGTTTGTAAGTTACATATTCCAAGTGTTTTAGAATAAAAAAAATAAACAACATTAAAATTGAAAAATTTAGAAAATATGATGTATTTAAAGTTGAAAAAACAATCCGAATAAGTACAATATAGAATAAAAAATGAATTGGAGTTATATAAATAAATATATTAATTCATTTAAAATATATTATAAAGGATATTAAAATACTAATCAAAGTAAGTATTTAATTTCAATCCAAATAGGTGTGAGTATTAGTATCCAAATATACGAGATTTAAGTTTTGATACCCCATAACATCAGCAATCAAACTAATTATATGATACATGACCTAACTAGTGCATATTTGATTGATTTCACAAACATGAACACTTTCCTTGATCTCCTCTTAATTCAAATTTATCAAAAGTAATTCCTTCCCAAGACTTCATCAAACAAAAAATTTATAATATAAAAGTTCAAATCCCTAGAATCACAGCAATCATAATGGATAATAGGTATACAACTAAAATAAAAATATATAGTGATTCTATAATTGAAAACCTCAGATATGGAAGTTCATTGGTGAATTTAAAAATAATTCAAATAGAAATTCTCCAAGCACTTAGATTGTGCTTGTTCTTAATGTAATTTACTTCTCAACTCATCTTGTTATCATATTCCTTCCTTCAAAACGTGGTCTAAATTTATTACTATTGGTGTAGAAAAATACCAATATTAAAATTCATGATATTTGGGACTCATATGAAACAAAAAATCCATAATTCCATACTTTATCTCATATAGTTTAGATATCTTTAAAAAGTAATAGATTTTTATATCAGAATTAGATCACCAAGAAATGTGATTCATAAGATAAGTAAGCACAAAAATAGTGAAATGAAATATCACTTAAGTGCATTTAAAATAAATAGTGTGTTGTGAATCACTAAAATAACATATTTAAAATATTTTATTTTAGGAGAATGATTACAAAATATCAACTTTTATTTAATCACAGGATAGTAAATATATACAAATATATAAATTGAAATGATAATTAGTAATATAGAAGAATCAGTATACTTTTTTAAAATTTATCTCTTTGAGATATTCAATAAATTATTGGAAAAAAAATTTCCCCTCACATTACTCCCCATTACATTGATAAAATTTATCCCTTTAAAACATTCTTGTAGATATTTTTCAATAGTGTCCTCCATATTTATTCAAAATAAAGACACCAACTTACTAAACCTATGGGATTATAAAAAAATTAAATTAAAAAATGATAATGAAAACTAGAATACCCTAGAATAAGTAATAATAAAATGATAAAAAAATGGGATAAGAGTAATCTAAAGATCACATAAAATAGAAAAAAAATATGAATATGTAAATGAAAATAAAAAATTATCAAGAATACATAACAATAACTTCATCCTTTTAAAGTATATATTAGAGTAAAAACAAATATGTATTAGTGTAAATCATACAACATAAGGAATATGAAATATTAAAATAAAAAACATTTAATATGGGTCTTCACACATGAGTAAAAGACATGAATTAAGGGGTACCTTATAGAAGATAAATTCTGAATATTATATCAAAATAAATGATTTTATAACATATTGTTCTAAAATATTTTTAACATACTTCTTATATCATCCATTAAAAGTTCATAAATAAAATATTAAGTTCATAAAAAAGGATTTATCATGGTTATATATAAATAAATAATGTCCTACCCCTTTCTCAAGGAGTTTATCAATGTCAAGAGAATAAAAAACAAGAAGCACAAAGTGACAACGTAACTATGATCATGAAATATTCAATTTAATATATTTAAATATTTTAGAATTTTACAGTTTGGTAAATATATCTACAAATTTAACATTAGTTTAGATAAATTTGTAAAAAACATCTCCATTTAATTTTGTGATATCAAAAGAAATAATGTCTTATATCTATGTATTTATCTCATGGTTGGGGTGTTGGATTCATAAAAAAATATTATTAGTACTATAAAAAATAATTAATCCTAGAAGAAAAATATTTTTGAAATTAGTGAGTGTATGATTAATTTAAAAAATTCGGTGCTACATTTTCCAAAAACAACATATTCATCTTTATCAGTGGAAAGTGAAACTTAATATTGTTTTTTTCAAGACCAAGAAACTTATGCTTCAGGAAAAAAATAAATTTCATTGGAATTAACTTCTTTTACAATACCTTAAATCTACATTTGAATAACATTTATGATCAAGAAAGGATATATATGAATTGATTATTACAAGTTCAAAACTTACATGAACATCATAGATGATCCATTTAAATATTATAAGATGATACCATTTCAAATTGCCTCAAAATATATCACATAAGTACTTAATGTCTCCTTTTTCTAGTAAACTAGTTGTCAAGTATTTTAAACCTCTTAATAATTCACATAAATAATTTTTGGATCTACCCATTTATAAAATTATAGAAGGTCAATTTTACACAAGGTACCTACTGGATTAGTTATTCTAGAAGAATTATGAAAAAAACCTTTTAAGATATATCTAATATAAATATTTGTCATTAAAAAAATCCTTCTAGATTTTATGTTATTTAGAATCCATGAAATATTTTAATTATACCAATTTTAGTCATCTAAAACACACATTCTATAAGGTCTAAACTCATTAAAAGATTTTTTTAAGTCAAAAAATAAATAATTTCATTGATATAGATTTAAATTATTATAATGTATTTAAGAATATTATTGACAAATATATTTTTGAATTACAATTCATTTAATTTTATTAGTTAAAAATCTATATAATCTTTCATACCAGTATCTACGGAATTTTTTAAGTATACAATTCTGTCTAGTAATTTTTAAAAAATAATCCTGAAAATTAAAATCATCCAAACTAGGAAGTTTTTCAACACAAACCTCATCTTAAAAATAAATATTATGGAATGAACCATTTATTTATTTTTAAAATACAATAAAATTTAGATAATCAATGAAGGCTAATAAAATGTAGATAATACTCAAGTCTAGGTACTAGATTAAATGAATATCTATAGTCTATACACTTTTCTGGATTATATACCTTAAAAATGAGAATGAAATTATTTTAACAATAGTTTTATTATAGATACCCTTATTTTGGAATACTTATTTAATTATTAAATGCATAAAATCATAAAAAAGTTTAAACAAATTCCAAAATTTGTTCTATTAAAAATAATTATGATCTTATTGTATTTTTAATCCCACTATTTGTTTATGTTGTATTTATTATCAATAAGAAATATCAGTCTTGATTTAAATATGTTATTGGTTTATTCATTATGTAGTATAATATTCCCAAAGAAATATAATAGAATTTAAGTTGGTTGATGTGAAAAAACAATATTAATATAGATGTTGAAGTTAATGAACCATATAATATTGGAAGTGATACTACTATATTTATATGAAATTAAAAGAGTTTATATTATTTATTATATATAATATATAAAATGAGTTAGATGGTGTCTATATTATTTTTGGGAAATGTTTTTTGAATTGAAAAAATTTGAGGCGATAAAAAATTATTAAAATACCTAGTGTATTTATTTTATGTATTTGTATATAATTAACTCTAATGGTGATTGGGGATGATTTACAAGTATTTCAATGTTTTTTAAGTAATGATAGATATTATAATTGATTTACTTCTATTTTTTATTATTTTGAAATTTTATTTTTGAGAGTGGTTTCTGGCTAAATAGAACTTTTATATTGTTATATTATCAAAGGATTAATTTCACTCACTATGTTTTTGTCTAATGTATTCACTACACTTATACAATTTTCATTTTACACTTACAAAATGTCTAATTGTTTTAACAGTAGTAATGTTTTTCCTATCTAATTCAAACATGGGATAAATCAAAATTATGGGGTTGTGAAATCACAATGTACCAAACTAATAACTATTATTCTATGAGGAATCATAAATGCAGTGATAGCTCAGATTGAGGATAAATTTTATGTGATAAATAAAGAGGAAACACCTTGTTGGATGATGTGGTGTCCAACATAGCATTTTGGAACCTAATGGATTTATCTGTAGGTGGATAACACATTGTGGATTATAAAGTAACATCCTCCTAAGATAAACATAAATGTGGGATTAAAATTTCACTATATTTTACACACATATGTGTATACATACACACATGGGACTTCAAATGTGATGATGACATCTCCTATCATCTTTAACATTAAACTTCAAGGATTGCAAGCAAGGACATTATGTGGTGTATGTAATTATCATTCCATTATTGTGAGTATCATTAACTCAATTACTAAAATAGATTTATGAGAGGAGATAATTAAAAATTATTATCTAGATAGTAAAACATGGGAATTATTCACTACTCATATCATATCAAAATTATCATAGGGTTTGAAGCATGTGATTCAAGATGAGTTTTAAACGAGGAGGATTTGATGTAAAAGATGATGTGAATGAAAATTATTTCTTACAGTGTATGAGTAATTTTATTTCCATGTAATCATGATTTTGATAATTTTTTAGGATGATTCACATGTCAGTGGGAATAATAAACATCATAAAAAGTTTTATCTTTATAGGATTGATAATAGAAAACCGTAAGGTTCACTTATGTTGTGTAAAAATCATTCTTATTCTATGTGGGGATAAATATATCAAGTTTTCATTAGCAACAGAAAAAGAATAATAAAAGGGGTGGATTACGATATATATGTATTTCTATAAGGATTATCATCAATCCTTTTTTATTGGCTTTATAATAATGAAAATTATATACCTCATAATTTGGGGGGATTATGTAATGGTTTGGATATCATGTATGTTTTTTTAAATGTATAACGCTTACATAGAATATTAATGATGGAAATATCACAATGAAAATGTTTTAATTTTATAACTTTTAACTTAATTATAATGAGGGGGAATTATATGATTCATTTCCTGAGGTTTGGACAGATATATGGACAGTAGGTGCTCCAAACAATAAAGGGTGCATACAGTGCATATTTTACCACATGTAGTTACAATGATTTAAATATGTGAGATATTATAGTGGTTTAAATAGTAATTCTAAATCCATGAATAATTTTAAAAAAAGGAAAATACAATATGAGATTTTATGAAAATTAAAATGATAGAATATCTATGGTGAAAAATAAATGGTTTAAATATGAGGAGGTTTTAATTTAACGAGTCCTCGAGAGTACTTATTGGTTAATTACATTGATTTTATTAATAAAAATCATTGATATCGAAGGTAATGTTTTTAATGATGGATATTATAAGATTATTATGATGAAAATATTTTGGGAATAACATTTAATTGTTTTTTGAACATAATAATAAGTGAATATTACGAAAAATATTGAGAGAAGCTACAGAATCTATTTAAGATGTGTTTATTGAGGAACCATGAAAACATTTGACACTACTTTTTTATACGTGTAAAATATATTTTTCATGATATTTGAAAATGAAATATTGTTTTGATATTATTTTATATATGTTTAAAAATAATAATAATAAGAGTAATTTAAAATGTGCTTCTATAGATTCTATTCAAGCTAATGTAGTGAGATATCCCACATACAATTTTGATATTATCTACATGGATTGAAAAAGATCAGTGTAAAAAAATTTATTACTTAAAATTAAGAAGAAGATAATTAATCCTATTCATGAGGAATATAGTTGATATTTTTAATCTAATTTAAGGCTCAAAAGTAATACAATTATACTTTAGAAATAAATATAATTATTTTTGGGAAACTTGTTTGTTTCAGTGTTTGTATGAGTCCAAGGTTATTCCCCTTCATAATAATATTATTTTAAAAATATAAGAAATTATGTGTGAGTGGGATAACACCCACTATAAAACTGAGGCATATTCATCCTTAGTGATGATAGACTCATTAATTAATTTTTTTCATTTTTATTTTTTGATTTTCTATTTATATTATATGCATGTAAAAAATGGATGAGATTAGTAAAGATGAAGAAAAACATTTGAGAGAGATGTCCATTCAATGAACATGTGAGGTGGTAAGAAGGGATATATTGTGAATTATATTTAAATATATGTACACTAATTCACCCCTCCCATGGTTATGAAAATCAATTTGTGATCTAAAAACGTGGTATTAAATATAGGTCACAACTTTTTTAGATAATATTTTATTAAACTATTTACTTTTTAATGTTTCTCTTAAAAATATAATGGGAAGTAAAAACAAAGAGAAGTTTATTCAACTTATAATTAGTTTTTCATTCCATTCAAGACATAGATGAATAGATAAAAGAAGGATTTGGGAATAATGATGAAAACTACCCTCATATCTTAAGTGGAATAAAATACAACTTCTACATTCTATTATCATGACATGAATATTAATTTCACGTATTATAAAAATTTGTTTTAGAAATAAAATAGAAATTAATGTAATGAATCTTTTTTACTTAGGATCATTAAATATAACTCATAATGATACAATAACTGAAAATTTCATTCATGATAGTTCTTATGATGTACCAAGTATAAGTGGAGAAAAATATTTTGTTGAATATATAATTGATAAATAATATTAACATTCCTCTGTTTAATTTAAATAATCCTCTTGAGGGTTTCTTAAATATGATTCTTCTATAATATTTGATCATATAAATGATTGAATAAAGAGGTAACCCATTTGGATAAATCATCAGAGATACTGTAAAAAATCTTGGATAAAACTAAATTGATGTGAAAAATTATCCCAAATCACGATGAATACATAAAAATATGAAATATGAAACATGAAGATAAATTATACAAACTTGATAAGGAATTTTAAAATTAGTAAATAAAAAGGAAGACATAGAAAAGAACCTTTTGTTTGATGATGTAGATACTTTCAAGAATGCACAACTAGAGATCAAGGAAAAAAATCAAAGAGCATTAGAGTTTAATATAAGAGAGTATTTAATTTCATGAGGATGATTATGAAAATATAAAGAAAGAATGTGAATCCAAATTGAAGTCAATTAAGGATTATAAAACCATTAATAGTTTAAAAATTTATAATCTAGATGTTAAAATTGAAAATTTGATAGAGACTCATGATGGTTGTTCATAAAAGAATAAAAAGTTAGTTGTTTACATATTCAGTTGGTAGGATCATTATTATTTTGGGAGTCCTCAATCATGTAGAGATAATATCTTATATTAATTCTTAGTTCAATTATTATTAATATTTTATTAGAAGGTACCATCCATTCATAAATCTATTGATGGTATTAAATCAATTTATATAATCAAAACAAGTTTAAACATAAAATATATAAAAATTTGATGAAGAAAATGTATAAAATACAACCATTATGTCCATGGTAGACATAAGGATGAGTATGAGTGTTGGCTCCTTAAAATAAGATCAACCAGTTTTGTAGAAATCATAATAAATATAAAGATGGAAATTTTAGATAACATGTAGTTCATATTATAAAACCATGGTTTTTTTGGTAAGTGTTAGATTTTAGTAGGTTTGGTTATATATAATCTGTTTGATGGCATAATATATAAATAACTAAAGATATAATAATTTCAAACTCAAGAATGAGAAATCCTAAAAAGCCATAATATCTACATATTAAGAAGAAATATTTGTGTGGTATAAATAGATTTACAATACCTGATAATATTTATGATATTTTAAATTGGTGTGGTCATAAAAGTGATGCATATTTTTTCAGGAAAAAATCACATGTTAAATTAAAATGGATAAGGATGAATATAGAAACTGAATAAGAAATAATCGAAAACCACGGGGAGATAAAAAAGAATGTTTTAAACTAGAATACTCCAATGAATGTTAAAAATAAGTTTAAATTAACGTTGGAAAAAAAACATAAATAAAAGTATGTTCAAAGATGGTTTATAACATTCAAAAATAGGTATAAAATTTAAGGAACTAATGTGATGAAAATCACTCTTAAGAATCTATTTGGTAGATTCTAACAATATATCAATGTACCCAAATATTTTTAAGTCATTTAGCTATAAAATTTGTAAAAGGAAATATAGATGGAAGAATAAAAAGTTAAACAATATTATAATGGTAAATATTAAATTATAAATAAATTAAATTTAAATGATCTTTATACTCTATTTTAGTATAAGATAAATCTTTGGCTTAAAAAACAATTTTTTTGAAAACTATTTTGAAGTGAATAATTAATCTCTATTTTAAATAATTAAAATTACATTTAATGATGAGTGATTTAAATGAATTGAATCGAATAAATACACATATATATAAGAATTTAAATAAATTTAATTATTATTATTGTTTATACAATCAATATTATATTTTATAATCCTTAATAAATGCATTTATTGAAAAATATTTTTTTCGAAATGTTTATGGGTTTAATTTTAAATCAAATCATTTCTGTTATATGATTTTAAATAGGAAAATTGGATTATATATATTTTTTAATCTGAATTTAAATTATCTGATAAGATCATGTTAATTTTTTACCACAATCTAATGTAAAAATAGTAAAAAATATTTACCACATTTATGGTAAAACAGGATTACTAGGGGGTTAAACTAAAAAAATAGTTTAAAATTTCAAAAAACTAATCTAATTCATAATTTATGGTCATATTTAAAACCTATATCTTATAATTTTATAAAATTGTTCGTTTTGGATATTTTTTCATGATAAAAACATGGTTAAAACTCATTACATTTAAAAAATTCAATGTGTCCTCTCCCCCACTTATAAAAGACCACTCACTATACTCATATATTCACAAATAAAAAACACATATGTTCTATAAATTCCTTACCAAATAAATTCATTACTTCCCTCCCATCATCCAAGAAATAATAGTTTTATTGTTAATCCATCATAGAAATTATTTTACTGTAAACCGAAATAAATCTTCCAAAGAAGAGGAAACATCCTTAACCGAGCATTTTATTTCAATTATTCTTACCCCACATTTAATTTTTTTTAAAACATGGTGATATAAAAACCTATTTTTATTATATATACTGAGATATATTTATTTTTGGTTCATTACCTAAAACAATATCATCCTCTATCAAATTGGAAACAAAATCATCGATTGTTTCTATGGTATACTAGTACCTCTCTAGCAGACATAGTTCGTTTAAAATAACCACTTCTAAAATGTGGATATAATGACTTATTTAATGTATATATATATAATATATTTAATATAAATATTTTTATAGAGTTATATTATAATGTATACATTTTTTACTTTATATTCCATAAATAATACGATAATATTACTCGTGTGAATGATTGACTACCACATTGCAAAGAAATGTGATTAATTTTTTTCATATGATTTACATTTAAGGTGATAAGGATTAATTTTATATTGATATATTATATTAATTAAGTAATAATACTTATGAAAAATAAATATCTCATATAATTTATTACCTTACTATCCATTGAATAAATGATATCTTCATTCATGTGTACGATGGCCTACCACCTCATGAAGCAATGTGATTCATTTTTTACCACATCACGTGGATAGAAATTTTATGGAAGGTTAATGATATAATAAGATATTTATAATTTAATTATAATCTTGTAAGGTTAAAATAGTACTTATCTTTTTTTCTATCACGATCTTAAAAATGGAAACAATTCACATTCTTATATACGACCAACCTTCTCCATGGTTGTAACATAGCTCATTTTTTAAAAACATATATCATGGTTGTGTTTAATTGGATAATTATTGAATTAAAATTATAATTATTTAAGGATTTAAATACTAGTGATGATAAAATAACAATCTATTTTACCTTAGTAAAATTATCGAAGTGATTATATTTATACGAGTTGTTTATCGTCAAAACATATGACATGTAATTAATTGGTTAATTTTTTGAATATAAAATGGTAGAAAATTAAATAAAATGAATAATAAACATGTTAAAGGTTCTTAATCAGTTCAATAATTAACCTAATTTTATTATTCAAGAATATAAGGAACACATGTGATGATTTGTGAATGATGTAAGGGTTTCGTCTCAAAACATCCTTCTCTGAGACACATGTTCTTTTATGAACCTAGTATCATTTAATGGTGAATATAATACCCTTTTTAATATTATATCATAAATCCTTTATAATTCATGATATTTGATGTTACAATCCATCTACATCATCCATTGTATTTAAGATTCAAATGTTACTATAGTAAAGGTTTATGTTTTAATATCCTTTTATTTGGGATTGTGTATGCCTAAAAATCCATTATTAGAAATTATAATATAATATAATTATAAACAAAATTAATTTTCTTCACATATGTTTATTTATGAAATGTTCAATTATTAGTAAAAGTTTCTTCTCTTTGTTACTTAATATTATTGTGAAAATGTTTCAAATAAAGCACTGCTTCATCTCTCTCTTTGGTTGAAAATGACTTCTCTTCCAGAAATGTGTTTTTTTTAATGTTTTAAATGTTTTTCCTATTTTCCTATGATTTTTGGAATATATTTTTAATCTTTTTTTATTTTTAAAAAATAGTTATAATTAATCATCATGTTATTTTTCAAACAAGGTTCTTTTTAACTTTTACTAAAAGTGAGAATGCAATCTTTGTTTTAAAATCTTTGGTATGAATGATATATTTAGTAGTCCTGAACACAATTTTCCTTAAATATTTCATTATAAGAATCCAAATTGTTTTTATATAAAATTATTTCCACTTTATTTGGTAAATTCTTGTTTTTAAAAATTTATTTTTATAGAGGAATGTTTATTTTCCTCATGATTGTATATAATATTCTTAAAGGGAGTATTATTCATCAATGAAAATAACCATTAATGTTAGGAAATAATTTTAAATTATTTATACATTTCCACCACATGTATACCTTGAATACTCTCTCTTCTATAGATGGGGTAATACACTCCTTATTTTAATTTTTCAAATACCTTCATTACGAAATTTACATTAATAATGATATTGAGGAATGACTATGCTAATTAGTTTACTTAGATTTAAAATTCTTATGTTAGTCTTTATGATATATTTTATTAATTTGGAAGACATAAATCATAAACATGTTATGATGAGTTCACCATAATATTACTCTAATGCATTGGGTAAAACTTTAGAATCATGATGCATCATGTATGGGATTTGGGAGTGGCCCTAATACATTATAAGACTTTTTCAACCATGTGATATTGTATATAAAATAATCTATGACTAAAGTTTATGCCATGTTATATGTTTTCTCTAGATTTTCTATGATTTCATGATCACATGATACCATATTCTTTATGTTATGCATCTATGTGACTACTCATTACAATTATTTTCTATGATATCCAATTATACCATTGAATCACATGTTATGTCACTTAATCTTTTTTATTACCTTATTAGTATTTTTATATATATTTTTCCCTTATATATTCCCAAGGGAATACTAGATTGTTTTAGGAGATCAAATAGATTTTAGGTGCTTAATAGGGATAATAAAATAGGTAATATTTTTTTATGTTAATTTGATGTATTATGAACCCGATTTTTCAATTACTCTAGGAATCATGATCTTTAGGGTTTTACCTATTGGATATTTATGTTTTTAAATCATGAAATAATATGTGTAAAATTATTGAGTTTCCATAGTTGGTATAGATAAAAGGTTAAGTAAAAATTTATAACTATGATAATAAAAGTTTAGTAAGAACCCTAGAGATAAGCCTAAGGATAATAATAATTATAAAAAAAATATCCTAGAATCATGGTGAAGTATAGATTAAGTGGTTTCAATTGAATTATATCCATGTATTAATACTAAAATTGGATGTATATTTGGAAAATATGTACTTAGGGGTAATAAATCGGAAAACGTTTCATCAGGAATGAATTGAGTGTTACCTGGTACACCAAAATAGGCCTTACTTTGAACCTAGATTGGCACTATCAGTGGATATGGTATTAATGTTTACAAACTCTTTATAAACCACTATGAAGGTATGGAATTATTTTTTTGGATAGAAAACCTAACAGGAATCATTAACTAGGATAACATAGATTGAAACCTAGAGGTCAATAAGTTTGAATGTACTTATCAGTTATATATTATTCATTATAAGTCTATAAAATTTAATTGGGTATGATAATTCATTATCATATTTTTTATTTTACCATTTTTATTTAATGGTGGGAAATTGAAAAAATAATGATGACAATCAATTTCACAGGAAATGTATTGATTTCCCTAATGAGATTCCTAAAATAATGGTAAAGGATGTTTGACAAATTTTTACCATTATAAATGTGCTATCTCAAAATATGGACAATAACCAGAACATAGTTTAGTTTAAAAACATATCATAGAATATAATTATGTTGTATCATGGTTGTTCAAAAACTAAAGATGAAAAAGAAAATAAGATTTAATTTTCAACCTGAAAAAAATTTAGGCAGAGACACAATGGAAAATTCCTTAAAATATATGTAACATGATTTAGGTTTGGAAGAGGGCGAAACAAAGAAGATAATTACTGAGGAAAAATTATTATTCTAGTTAACAAGATTCATTTAAATAATTTTCAGCCTATGGCACCACTAACATTTCATTTTTGTAAATTTGAGGAACTTGGTCATTATTCAGGTTAATTTCCTAGTCCACATACTGGTTTCTAAGGGACTATTTTATGACATTGATTGAAGTATAATGATTGATGTTTTTAAGGTATGGAATTATATAATCTCATTATTGAGGTGTTTTAATAGAATTCTATTTATTATAATCCTAAATATTTTAAGGATTGATCTGTAATTTTTTTATTTATGGATTTTCAACAATTATTTGAATGATACATGTAACATTGAAATGTTACTTAATGGTAAAAAACATTATTCAATAACAAATAATCTCTAATATATCTATATATATATATATTATTTTGAGAAAACGGTTGTCAATAAAAATTGTTTGGTTTTGTGGAAAAGAACGAGTTAGACATAAAACCTTAGTGGTTAAAAAAAGTGACTTGATGACTGATGTAATTTTTTAGGATGTCAATCATATTATATGGAATTTGATAAGATGAATTTTAATTATGAATATGTTTACCACATTTTTTTCCAAATTAATAGAAATAAGGAAAACCCACAAGATTGGAGACAACTCATAATATCTAGCACGGTTGTAGGGATTGAACCCTCAACTGAAGGGTGATAAGGGTACAAGGCCAACCACTGGCCCCTGTGATCTAATAGTTAGTATGAAATTTTTTTTACATAAATTATTTGATGAATGCATTTAAATTTGATCAAATAATTGGTGGAGATTAATGATATTTTAAGAGATATTTTATTACGTTGAAGTATACAAAATATTTAGGTTTAACATAAATGGTTATTTGTAAAGAATTATTTTACAATTTTATAGGTGTAATCTAAGGGGTTTTATGTACATAATCTTATATAATGGATTCAATATTAATTTTTGAGAAATTATTATTGTCTTGAAGATTTATTTATTATTTTTTAAAAAAAATTTCTAATAATGTTTTTAGCTTGTTATCCTTTTAGTGATTTTGTGATATGTTAGAATCTTATATTAGTGATTTTATAATTAAAATTACATATTTAATTCTAAAAAACTATAGGAAAGATTCTATTTAGTGTAAATTATTAATAAACTAAATTAAAATTTTCAATTATGTATATTTTATTATGTTCTTGGTCTAGATGGTAAATAGATCCCTCAACTCTAGAGAAAAGATATTGAAAAATAAAATGTTATCCTATTAAATTTATATAGGATGAATAAATGGTATTCTAATTCATTACATATTTAGGGGTTTTTGTTGTCTACATTATCATTATAATTCAATTTCTTGTGATCAATTATCATTATCACTCTAGGTAATTATTTATGCTTTTCATTTATGTTCATAACATCACTTTCCACCAATGTTCTCTTTTGTGGAAACCTAGTTATGTGACGGCCTTCACACATTAATTTTTTCTATTATGGAGAGGTTTTTTTTAACCGTTCATATAATGTGATATTTCAATAAGGGTATTTTCAAATGTGAAACACTTTATTACTGTGAACTGGGTTAAATTAGAAGGGAAACATTTATTCAAATGGGTATAATTTTACGCCATAAGATTTTAATGAAGGGAAATCATGTTCGATTTCATATTTGATATTCAACACAAATCAAAGCACATAATTTTAGTCCCTGAGATTTTATAATATATTTATTTTTAAATAATATCAATATATTTGATAACTTGCAGAACATGCAACATTGTGACTAAACGAACTGTAAAATATTATTATTTAAATCAAACCATTATAACCCAAACATTAAATAAGTTTGTATGGATATGATTAATTAATTTATGAGATTTTTATAAATTTACTATTACATATATATACAAATTTATAAATTCTTATTAAATAATCGCATAATATTATGCGTAGTCATTTTATTCATTAAAAATATTATTTCTTTATAAAATGTTTTTTATTACATTCAATGAGAAAATAATATAATTATTTTTTCCTAATTTTTGAATATTTATTTGATAAAATTTAATTCATTGTTTAATTTATAATATATACATTAACTTAGGGTTAATTTTTAATATTTTTTAGAAAATATTATGTTCTTAGTGAATAGTGAAAATTGCAATTTTTTATAAACTTGTCAGCTATTTTAGTAAAATAAGTCCCATTATTATTTTAATTTGATTTAAATATAATATTATAACTATTTATTTGTAATAAATAAAATTAATTAAATTTAAAGCCTCGTTTTACGAGATTTTAGAATAAGATTATTCATAGGCTTTAATAACTCAGTTTTCCGAAGACTATTTTCAGGTGTATAACGTTTCTCCATTTTAAATAATTAAAATAAACCATAATAAAAAATATTTAAAATTAATTATATATATTATAAATTTATATATAATAATTTAAATTTATTTAATTATGAATACTTTTCCTATAGTTAATAAGATATCATCTTCTCCTTAAAAAATGAATTTCATGATAAAATTGTTTTTTTACTTGTCTACATGATTGATTTTAAATTAATTTATGAAACTTATTTGAGTTTAATTAGGAATCAAATATTCCCTATTTATAATAAGAATAATTTATATTATCTACTATGTTAAACTTATGTTTGGACCCTAATTAATTATGAAAATAAAAAATATCTATTATAGTTATGGTAAAAATGTGTTTACCAGGGGGTTAGACTAAAAAGAGAAAGGTTATAAATGACCCAAAGCATATCTCATTTCTCTTTTCTTGTCCAATTTAAAACATATTTATTATATGTTTTTAAATGGTCCATTTTGGTGTCATATGGTATGAGAAAAATGTGTCTAGAATTCGTTATTTTCAAAATTTACAAATATGTCATCTCCTGCACTCAGAAAAGGCCACCCACTCTCTTATCCTATCAACACTTTGAAAACCCATTGTTTTGGTCAATAAAATCTTAAATAAATTACTTACTCTCCTCCCATCATCCAATCATCCTTGTTTTTTTGATAATGTCAACCTGGAAAGCCTTTTTGTGCAAAACTAATGAGTTTTTCCAAAGAATAGGTTACGTCCTTAACTGAGCATTTGAATTTATTTATTATTCAAACCCCTTCAAAAATTATTAAAAATTATGATTTAATAACATCATTATATACTATAAACAAACACGTTTTAAGATTATGGACACTACAAATAACCATCACCTTCTCTCCCAAATGTGAAAGGAAATTGTTGCCCATGTGTACAGCAGACTTCCACCTCTTAAACTGACGTAATTCTTTTTGGAAACTCTATATTATAATGGTAATTAATAATGGTTTTAATGTTTATAATTTTTATTTTTTTATTTTTTTATTTTTTTATATCTTTTTATAGTAATTTTTTTTAATTATAGATGCATCGTTAGTTCATACATGTGCTACCACTAGAATTATGCTACCATCAGACATGTGATACCACTAGAAATGTGCTACCACATGGCATTTTCTACTTACAAACATGTTATAACTAAAAAAATATGAAACCACCACACACATGTGACCACCAAATATGTTCTACCTCTATACTTCTACTACTACTAGAGATTTTCTATTTCTAAAAATTCTAGCATCATATGTGCTATCGCTGGTTTATGCTACCATTGTCTTGTGCTACTGATGGACTGTTGTAGCATCAAACATAATATACCATCATCAATCTACTATTTCTATTCTAAGACTCATTGGAATTTAAATCCTCCAATAACTATTTTATGGGAGTTAATTTTGGTTTTCACACACGGATTTAATAATGATTATTCCTAAACCAGTCCATAGATGCATTAATGACTAAGTTAGTGGTTTCTTCATTTGGTGCTCAGTATGATGCTCTAGAGTATCTTTATTATTATTCATTAATGGATAATTATTATATGTAGATCTATATATTTTTTAGGACTCCCCCATATGCATGATGATGATATTTTTTCCATTTTCATATTGATAAATATATGAATGTGAAAGTGTGGAACATATAGATAATTAAGAACATATCATAAGATGAATAAATAGATGTGTGTATATGTTTTTCATAGAATCTAAAAATAAAACAAAAATCAATGAAAATATATTTTACAAAACCTTCATAGAAACATGTTTGAGAACCTTCCCTAGTCAAATACATGAACCCTCATAAATATGAAGCAAATAAGATTGAGAATCACCACTTATTTACTTCTCTTCTTATTTTCAATATATAATTTATGTTTTACTTTTGAGAAGTGGGTTGTATTAATTTGTGTATTTCTTTAAAATTGTTATGCGCTTTAACTAGAGAGTTCTAGACACACTCTCTCAACATTCTATATTTTTGAATACCCATTAAATTTTCAAGGAGGTTCTATAAGGCCTTTATTGTTTTTCATCCCACATATAGCTCTGGAAGAGGCTTTGATCCTATATAGCTAGTGTGCTATTTTTTTCTATAAATAGTTCTAGGTATTGGATTTAATTATTTTTATAATAATATTCTTGTAAGTAGGTGATTTCAAAATGGATGAGATTAAATTTCATCTTGAAAATGAAACCCTTGTTTATATCGACTGTGTGTTTCCATTTTTCTAAATATTTTCAAAGGTGAAATTTTATTTTCTATTTTCATCAATACAAAATACTTATATATTAATAGTTAGTGTTAACCTATGTTTATATAAAATGTTTGATTAATTTATTTAGTTTAAAAAGTTAATGTAATTTAAAATATTATTTTAACAGATCCTTAATCCCACCTTGAGAAATTCTATAAAGGATAAAACTTATATAATTTTACTATATGGATTAACTATATTATCTTCAATGGACATTAAATAATTTTTAAAGTGTTTTTTATAGAATTTTTTATTAGGTTATTAATTCACACAGTCTTTAGTTACACATTTTGACCATCATTTGATATCAATGGAGATTAATATATCTTCTTAACTGTGATTTAGTTGTCTTTCTAAAGATCTAAAATTTATCTTTTTTATAAATATAGTTTTTTATGGATAATATATAAGAGGTATCTCCTATAAATATGCCTCTTTATTTTAGTGGTATAAATTATTCTCCGTTGGAAATTAAAATGAAAGTATATATTCAAAGCATGGTCATTGAAATCAGGATGACCATTGAAGAAAAATATGAATTACCCAAAACTGTTAGATTTACTTGGAGAGATCCTACTAAAGAGTACTATAATAATAACTTTAAATCCATGAATTATTTATATTGTGATTTTGGAATTGAATAATTTAATATAATTTCATCATTTACATTTACTTTTGAAATTTGGGATACATTAATTATTTATCATAAAGGATCCTTTATTTTTAAAGAAATGTTTAAATAATTCTACTATTAAATATGAAACATTTAAAATGAAACTTGATAAACCTATTTTTGATATGTATCTCAGGTTTAATGAGATTGTGATCATAATGAATTCTTTTAGGAAACCTATTTCAGACATAGATCATGTGATATGCATGTTGAGGTGTCTACTTGATAGATGGAGAGTAAATTTAGTATCAATTATAGAGTTACGTGATTTAAGCAAGTTACCTATTAATGATATTATAGGAAAGATGATAATATATGAAGAGATACACAATGTAAAAATATAATAAAAATATAAATCAAAAAATGATTTCTATAGCCTTTAAAACTACTTCCTTGAAACTAAAGGATAAATCCAAGTATAATATTTCAAGTAATCAAGAGTTTCCTAATTACAAGGATGATAAAATTAATCACAAGTCAAGAAGATTTAAAAAATTATTCAAAAGGAATAAGTAATTTGGAAAGCCCAATTATAAATGAAAATATTAAAATAGAGGTAATTGGAGGAAATACTAGAAGAACGCTGACAATGTGACTGAGATAGTTTTCTATACATGCAAGAGGAATGATAATGATAAAGATAACTTCCCTAAGTTGAATTTCAAGATAAATATTTTTAAAAGCAAAAGAGATATTTCCAATCCACAAAAAATTAACCTAGAGTTTTTTGGAAGACAACTGAAGTGATTCCAAGACAACTCAAAAGGACACACATGAAAGTGTTAACTTATGTTTGATGAAAAACAACTATGAGTTATCTAATATTTCTTCATATATCTCATGTGAATATTTATAATTATCCAAAAATTTAAAAAAATGATGAGAAATGTATAATGAATAAATTTTCTTTGTACTTTAACATTTTTGGGGATAATTTCTATGAGATAAAAGATAAATATATGATTTTAAATAAGGAAAATCCCCTGGCTACTAGTGTTAAAGCATATATTAGTATTGATAAAGATAAAAATTATCATTTTATAAAAGAGAAAAATGAGTTTATTTTATCTAATGATAAAATATAGAATGATTTATATTGATTTACAAATAAGATAAATTTTATTACCTAGATGCTTGAAAATAAGATTGCCCCAAAATAAAACACTGGGATATGATTTCAACCCAGGTACATAATAATTGTTATCAATTTTTTTATTCCTAATAGTAGTTCTAAAAAATATTCTATTAGATTGTATAATTTTTGACATAAAAAAGTTTTAATTTATAATAGTTTGAAATCATCTTATAGGAAAATTGTTAATAAATAATGGGTTCCTAAATCTTTGATACACAACATTTCTAGTCCTAGGTAAATTTGGTACCAAAAGTCATTTATGGTGTGAAATTTATTTTGTTGAAAACCTACATAAAAATATCTAATAAGAGATCATGGTATCTAGGCACTGGTTATTCTAGACACATGATTAGACGTTATTATAGTTTAGGAACCTGATCATGGTGGATGGTGTACATGACACTTTTGGTGACAATGCAAAATGGTAAAATTATTTTCCTTAGCCAAATCAGTATTTCTATCACTATTTTAATATCTAATGTTTTATTTGTATATGGAATAATGTATAATATTCTTAGCACCTTTTATATATGTGATGTTGGTTTTCATTTTATGTTTGAAAACAATTTGTGTAATTTTTTATTCAAAAATTATATAGTTTTTACAGCTTTATGAAAAATTAATGTATATATTATTATTTTAGATTCATTATTGTATAAAAATATTTCTTATCTAAGTTACTTTCTTAATGAATCTCATATTTAAAAAAGAGATATACCATTTCAATATTTACTCATTTATAAATCTAACAAGTAAAGGGTTAGTCGAGGATATTCTTAAACTAGAATTTCTAAATGATAGTCTCTAACCCATGTCAAAAGTAGAAACAACATAAAATATATTTCAAATCAAATAAATTAGTTACATTTTCTCAACCCATAGAGTTGGTTCCCAAGGAATTATTTGTAAATTCTAGAGTTTCTAGCATAAATGGTAACCACAATGTTTTTGTTACAGTATAATAATTTTCTATATATACATGGGAATTATTTCTAGATCACAAAAGTGAAGATTGTTCTTATTTTACCATGTATAATAAATCTGTATAAAATATTAGTGGACATAGAATTATGTCCTTTAGATGTCATCATGTTCGTGAGTTTAAAAATCAATACTTTGAATCATTTATCTCACAAAATTTCTATAATCATAACTTTTCATCTCCTAGAAGACCACATAAAAATGGACTCATGGAAAGAATAAACATACACTTCATGAAATGACGCTCAATTATTATGACTTACCTATTAATTTTTGGGAAGTGGATATGAATAAAACATGATATATAATAAAAATATTTTAAATTAGACATCTATTAAAGAAAAATAATTATGAATTATGGAATAGTAGAAAACTATAGTTTAATTATTTCATAGTTTTTTTGTTGTAACGTATTTATTGTTAATAATAAGGATAATATTTAAGAAATTTCTTCCATGAGTGAAAAAGGAATATTACTTGGTTATTAACCCTCTAATAAATTATATAGGGTGTTTATTAAAATAAAAAAGATTGAGGAGGAATCAGTTCATGTGAATTTTGATGAAACAAATCTATATGAGCATAATAACCCTTTAGAAAACCTTAGAGATGATATGTCAAATATGAATAACAATTCCAAACCTTCAGAATATTATATGGAATTACCAAAAAGATCAAATATTTCTCAAAAACAACCTGAACCTGATTATGAACCTATAGAATACACTAAGATAACAGATCATTCTTTTCAGATATTTGTTAGGACCCATAGATACCATCCATTAGATGATGTAGTTGTAGACACAGATATAGGTACATATACTATAGTTTCGTTAATAAATCAGGTTGAACATCATGTGCTCTTGTCACAACTTGAACCTAAGAACATCAATGATGCATTTAATGATCAGTTATGGGTAATGGAAAATACATAAGAACATAATCAATTGGAAAGGAATAAATATGGGAACCAGTGGTTAGACCTAAATACACTCTAGATATTGGAACTAAGTGGTTGTTTAGAAACAATGTTGATGGTTCATGAACTATACATATAAATAAAGCTAGATTGGTTGCAAAAGGATTTAATCAGGGATTGGGTATTTATTATAAGGATAAGTTTCTACTAGTTGCTAGACATGAATCCATCAAAATTATTCTTTCATATGGATCACATTTAGATTTCAAACTATACCAAGTGGATGTAAAGAGTTCATTCATAAATAGTTATATATCGAAGGATATTTTTTTTAAACTACCCCCTTGATTTAAAAACCATTATCTTCTAAATAATGTTTTTAAATTAACTAAATCCTTATATGGTTTTAAGAAAGAACCTATAGATTTATATGTTATGTTTAGTTTTATTTATTTATTAAGGTTTTAATAAATACATAACATATCCTACTCTATTTGTAAAAATAATTTCAAAATATGTTTTATGGTTCAAATTTATTTTGATAATATTATATGTAGGTCTTCTAAAAATTATTTGTGTACTGATATTCGAAAAATTAAACAAAGTTAATTTGAATTGATTTCAATGTGAGAACATAAATTATTTCATAGTGTTTTGATTTTTTCAAATTAAATATATAATTAATTTAAATCCATGTAATTACACTAAAGACATAATAAATTATTTTTGTTTTGATATCACTAAAAGTAGTGAAACATTCATGAGTACCACTTGTATGATGGATCATGATG
This sequence comes from Viscum album, assembly GCA_963277665.1. Lineage (NCBI taxonomy): Eukaryota > Viridiplantae > Streptophyta > Magnoliopsida > Santalales > Viscaceae > Viscum > Viscum album. The sequence continues at coordinate 584,923,775 of OY728125.1, forward strand.
AAACTAAATAAACGGTGATTCAAACCAGTTACAAATATATGATTATAATTTTAAAATACTTATCTACTATCCACCTAGATATTATTTTTTGTGGGTCCACATTCAAAAATATCATAAGGAATCACAATTACTAGTTGTTAAAATAATTTGAAATACCTTAAGTATACAACCATTTTAGGACTATTCAATCAAAGATGATGAACATTTTATTTAGTGGGTTATTTGGATGTAAAAATTACTGGTTTCAATTTATATTGATAAATAACTATTAGAACATGTCACATTTTGGGAAAGTATCATGTATCTTGGTGTAGTAAACTGAATAATATTGTTGCATTGTCTACTTCTAAGGCTGAGTATATAACTGTAAAAAGTAATTGTGAAATAAATTTGTCCATGAATAACACATATCTAGATTATGGATATCTATTTATAAATGTCCCAAAAAAATTTGACTTCGCATGTTTGATAAATATTTCCAAGAATAATGCGTTTCATTATATGAAAAATAATATTGATGTAAGAAATCACATTTTGGGAGATCATTTCAAAAAATATGATATAACTCTATGAATTAATAGGAATTAAACATCATCTTAATAATATTTTCATGAAGACCATGAATTATGAGAGATTAAACTATAACAAACATGAACTTGGAATGATAAATTTATGTTAATCTTTTACATTTTTAAGATTCACAATTGGTAATCCACCATTGAGTGATCCACTATTGGTGATCCACCATGGGTGATCCACCATTGGGTGATTTATGTTTGTGATTCGGAATTTGTGAACCAGTGTTGGGGATCCATCATTGGTGATAAACCATTTGTGGTCCACCATTAGTGATCCTCCATTGGTGATCCACTATTGGTGATCCATAGTTATATGACCCACTATTGGGTGATCAACTAGTTGAATCTCTATTTATATTATACAACCATTCCTATTTAATATGTAATTTTTTTAATTTATATATTTTTATTTTGTTTTATTTTAAAATATTAAATCCCTAAATGCTAAAATCTAACTTAAATCCAATTTTAGGCATCCCTTGCTCATGCTTACCCTTTGAACCGTTTTGACTTCCTTTAGTCACAAAATTAATCCTTTTTAATGCTCTTCCTTCACCATTTGATTTAATGAAACATGGATATTTAATCATTCCTCATTTTTTTCTCTAAAAGGATCATTGAACTTTAAGAGATATCTTGTATATAAATACATTCGGTAAATAAATCAAATAATCCTCATCGTTCTACTCGAGTGGTTTTTGGAGAGAGATAAATAGACGTAGAATGGGTTTTGTCAGGAAAGTCATTAGTGATAATGCAGAAACAGGACCAAGGAAGGTTAGAATGAGTTTAAAGGAACGATAAAACATCTTATCTAAGATTATTTCACTAGTTTTACCAATATATAGATTATAGTTTCGGGGAAAAGGATGTTTTCATTCATAGTATGGCTGATGGTAAATAAATTGGTGTTTCCACAAATAAATGGGATGTGTTCATAAATTTACCTCATTGAGGTGTATTTGATGAATATCTAGGTTTCAAAACAAGTGATAGATAGTTTTTTTTGTTTGATAATGAACTATTAGAGTCAACTAGGAATAGTATAATGAGAAGATCTAGTTCTATAGAACTCAATGGTGAGTGCATACTTCTATTAAAATTTATTTAGAATATTCTATGTCACAAGAAAGAGGATTATATAATGATAAGGTACTATGATGTATTTATTTTATTCCATAGTAAAAGATGTAATGAAATTAAGTTGTGTAGATATATTATAGTTCACATAATGGATATGTGAAAGGCATATTTCATATTGAAATATTTGATTTATCCTAAGATGATTTTAGCCATGATGGTAGACAAGGGATTGGCTTATGAGAATGAGGAAGAGGAGTTAAATTTCTGTGGTTTTTGTTTATGTAAAAATACATGTAATGTAATTAATATATTGTAGAATCCATCGATAAAGAAATGGGTTGAAAATAATGATGATATTTATGAGATTTTTAATCCTATAGAACACTTAGTTAGGTTTAAGAATAAAGTTGTTCATGGATTAGAGATAGATAAAATAGTATTTTATTATCATAAATAAGTATATGAATAAGTAGCTAAATTTTAAAAAGATAATATTGTTTCAGTTAACAAGATAAATTACCCAAATATGGTAAAGTGTCTATATGTATCCTATTGAGATGATGGTCCTTCAATTTCTGTCCCTGATAAAGAGAGCCTATTGAGTAAATGAGAATAAGAGGAGACCAAAGTATCATGAGATGAAACAAAATCAATGTTCCTATAAAACCCCAAAATAGGTAGTGGCAGATTCTGATGGTTATGAGGATGGAAATGGTTATGGGCCTCATGGATTATAAGGTCATGATTATAAAGTTATTATTGAGAGGTAATAGTCCCATAATTATCTTGTTGTTTTAGTTTCAACTAGGTATGTGGATAGAAATGATTCAGTTCAAACTATTGACGATTCTATCTTTATTAAAGGTAAGAAAAGAGAATATATTTAGGGGTAAGAATCCCTAGGTTCTTCCACTTAGAAGTCAGTTCGAAGAGATGATCCATCTTCCACAACTAAGGATGGAGCTATATATATATAGGATCTATCTCTAGGTTCAAAGTATCTTAGGATTGACTATATAGATTTAGATGGAGAGGATGAAAATGGTGATGATCATAACAGTCCACTTGGGCATGGTAAACATGATGTATCAATTTTTGGAATAGATTTAAATGGATCTCTAATGGAGGAAATTTATGAATCTGGTTTGTTTCATGATTTTACTTATGTTGTCTATTTTCCTGGATCTAAACATTTAAGGTTTGTTTCCAATTATTGATAGGTTTTCCTCACCTCTATATATTAATTCCCCTATTACATTAAATTTCGTTACTAGAGATGATTTGGAAGCCTTTAGAGAGATGTTTCATTCATATTTATGTGATGTTTTCAGATCTCGAGTTTATACAGTTACACAGTTCGGGCAAGATAATATGAGACATATCTTTGAGCTATTAATATTTCACATTCATTCCAAAATTATTTTTTAATATTCATGAATTAGAAACATAAAATAGAATATTATATGATGAGATGGAATCCATGCAGTCTATTATGGAATAAATGAGTGAAAATATTTCCACTATCCAGGAATCTATTTTGGAGAGGTGGTAGACCCAGAAACCTATTATTGATTATATATTTTCTATTCTACCACCTTCATCCTTTTTTGATGATGAAATTATCATAACTATAGTCAAAGAATAGTTACATTCCATGATGGATGATTTTCATATATCCTATGAGGATGACTATTGAAAAATTATATAGCATTTTGACAATATTTATAAATTTGTTAGGGAGTGTTTCAATAAATACTTAATTGAAAGAGAACCTATCACTAATGAAATAAAATACCACCTTTTGTTGTTTATATAAAACATGATTTAATTTATCATTTTATGTATCTTATTGATAATATATGGATAACTCTCATGACTTGGGCCTTTAAGGAACAAGTAGAACAACATTAATTTTTGTCTTCTATTATCAAGTTATTTATGTAAGTTAAGAAACACTTCTTCATATCTATAGAGATATGTGGAAAAATCATCATATATATTTTTGAAACTGATGAAATATATATTTTTTATGTATTTTGGATAATAGTTGTGGCACCTGAGGCCATCCCTATGTCTACCATCACCTATGCACCATACTCTAAACCTATGCCTCCTCAGTTTCATCCTTCTAGTATGTAACCATCTAAAGTAGTTTGACATATCATACTAGTGGTGTTTTATGTGATTCCCAAGAATACATATTCTTACTTAGCCTCTTCTATAGTGTATCCTTCCTCTAGAATAGATAACGACACTATTTATCCTTCGCCCCAAAAAATTGAGAGTTATTCTAACTATGATTATTCTTCGGCATGGATTATTTCTCCGTTGTATTTATTTGTGGTATATAATATTTTGAATGATATATTTTATACAGTTCATATTTTATTCATTTTTATCATTGAATTAATTTCATTTTATTTTATTTTTTATATTCTAAAAAATGGAAATTTTTTATGGAATTTATGTTTATGTTTTAAAATATTTTGTTTAGAAATGTATGTATATGTTTGTAATTATATTTCAAGATCTTATATTTCATATTTTTTCTAAATATATCAAAATCAAAAATTGAAATGTTATGAAAATATCATTACATATGGATCATCTACATATTACAAAATTTTCTTTATACACAGATTAAAAAATTCTATGATTTGTGGTCATCAAAAAGAGGGATATTTTTTTAACTTCATATTTTAACTCCCAAAAATCCTGATTACATGTTTCTAATGTGGTTACTATTTTATGATAATATATATTTTTTTAAATAATATTGGATATGTACAGATCAACTATTGGTTCAAAAGATACACCATTAGTTCAGACACGTGCAACTGAAAAACATGTGCTTTCGCCGTATATATTATATCATCAAACATGTGCTACTACTAGACATGTTCTACCTCCATAAATGTGCTACTATCAGACATGTACTATCACTACAACTGTGATACTTTCAGACATCATCTACCATGAGACATCTGATACTATTAGACATGTGATACTACCAGAAATTTTTTACCACTAGAGTTACACTACCTCAATACATTACACCATCAGATGTTATACTGCGGGCTTGGGTTACTACTAGATTGTGACACCGTTAAATATGTTCTACAATCAAAGTGATACCATTTGTATCCTAATTATGATTTGATTTTAATTCCTTAAATGGATCATTTATTGGGGTCAATGTAGATAGTTTCACCTGGATTTGTAAATGATTATTATCAAATCACTCCATGGATGCATTGAGTACTAAGTGAGAGGTTTCCTGATTTGGTTATTTTTATGAGGATCCATGATACTTTTATTTTTATTTCTAAATAGATAAATCATATATATATTGGAGGACTCCCTCATGCGCACGATGAAGAGATTATTTATCATGAAATGTGGATAAATATGTGAGTGTGAAATGGTGGAACATAAAAAAGATCAATAAATTTTCATACAGTAAATGAGTATATATGTTTATATGTTTTTAGAGAATATAAATATCGGATACACAAATTTATGGCTCTCTTTTTTTCAACATTTTCAAAGAAACATGTTCATACACCTCTTCATGTCAAATATGAGGACCCTCATGCATCTAAATATATCCATAATAAGAGGCCCCACTTAAATCTATCTTTTATTATTTTATCTCTATATTTTATGTTTATCTTCTGAGAAGTGGGTTGTATTTCTCTTATTATTTTTACACACTATCTTCTTCACTTTAACTGGTGTGTGCTAAACACATTTTCTCATCTTTATATATTTTTCTATACCCATTATAACTATGGAAGACAATCCAAGTTTTGGATCTTGTTATTGTTAATAAATCTTTTCAGAGGTAGGTGATTTCCAAGTGTAAGGGATTAAGTCTTAGATTAAGATTGTGCCCCTTGTTTATATCTTCTATGGGTTTTAGTATTTTTTATTTATTTTTAAATCTCAAAATTTATTATATTTTTGAATATGTAAACAAGACATCTACATTTATAGTTTTTAATAACCTATGTCTATATAAAAGGTTGGATTGAGTATTTTAGTTTCATTAGTTAAATTAATTTCAAATATCATTTTAATTGATCCCAAATCCTACATTGAAAAAATTTTAAGAATGATAAAACATATATATTTCTAACATTTTGATTATATGGTCTTTTTAAATTAACATGGTGAATTTTGTTTCAATGATTATTGATATGAATTTTTATTCGGAACTAAATTAACCCCCTAGTGTCACTCACTCAGACCAATAGTTTTCCATAAACATTTCTCACAGATTTATATAATAATGCATTTATGGACTACATATGATATTTATAACATAATTATATATCTTAATTAAAATATTATATATATATCTTATTAATTTCCATTATATAGTTAATTCAGTGACATCGCTCATTTGTACAATTGAATACTTCCTCATAAAGAGATGTTTTTTATTTTTCAACCATGCATTACAGGGAAGTTAATAAGGATTAAGTTTATGTTTATATAAGATATTATTACCTATTAATAATTTTTAAAAGATATTACAATTTGGTTTCTACCTTACCATTAATTGAATAAATGATAAATTCATTCATGTTAACGATAGACTACCTCCACAAGAAGCGATATGATTTGTTTTTATCTCGTCACCATATGGATGGTATGTGTAATGGTATTTAATAAAATAATATGACATATATGATATAGTGATCACCTTGAAAAGATAAAATAACACTTACCATTATTTCATGATCTTCAAAAAATAGAAAATTTACTCATTGTTGGTTATAAAAGTATAATTTATGTTTAAAAATAATAATTAATTCATGATTTAAATTATAGATATTATGAAATAATTATCTATTTGACCTTAATCAACTTGTTAAACTGATTATGATCATTCAAGCAATTTGTTGTCAAAATGTCTCATGTGTAATTAATTGGGAAAGTAATAAAATATGACATGATAATACATAGGATAAATTAAATAATAATAATGAAAAATGTTCTTAAGTAAGTAAATAAATAATTTATTATTATTATTTTGAATGATAATGAACGAATGTGTGGATTCATGGTCAAGGTAAGGGCTTTTCTGAAAACTTCTTTTTTCCAGACACATGTTCTTTTATAAACCTAATTTATTTTAATTGTATATATATAAAAACCTATAAATATTACATCATGAATGATTCATAATTCTAGATATTTTAGTTTATAGTCCATCTTCTTCAACCATTGGTGTTATGATTAAAAATCTACCAATGAGTTACGGATTTATTTTTCAATCATATTTTATTTTGGATTGTGTATTAATGTATTTTCATTGTTGTAATTACCTTATAATTATATAACAAATCCATTTAATTTTCTTATATTATAGTTATTCAATAATGTTTCATGTAATAATACTAATTTCCACTATTTGTCCATTAAAATGATTGATAATACATTCTTAAAGAAAATACTACTTCATTTCTCTCTTTATCGAAAAATCCTTTATCATCCATATCATTTTTTTTAATTTTTACATTAATGATTTTAATATTCTAATATGGTTATTTAAAGTAATTTTATCCCATGTTTGATTTTATAAAAAAATTGTATGTATGAAATATTCATATCATTTTATGAAAATGGTAATTTTTAAATTTTAATGAAAATATGAATGCAATTTTTTTAACCAGTACAGCTTGAAAAATATATTATAGCTTCCAGACCATAGTTTTCCTTAAATATTACATTATAATATTTAAAAATTGTTTTCAAACAATTATACTTCCCAAAAATTTTGAAACTTATAGTTTTTAAAAAGTTACATTCAAAGTGGAAAGTTAATTTTACATAATAAGGTTTATATCATTTTAAATGAATTTTTTTTCATTAATGAAAATAAACTTTCCGGTTATGGATTGATTCTAAATTATGACTATATTTACCTCACATGTATACCAAGATTATAATCCCTTCCTTTTATGTGGAAATTCATAATTTATTTGAATTTATCAAATTCCTTTATTATGAAATTTAATTTTATTGTGACAAGAGACAAGATTATGAAAACCATTCTTATTTCATAGGAAATTCATATGTTAAGAATTATGATTTATTTACTTTTTTGGAATAGAGAAATTATGAACTATTTATGATGGGTGTCCTCAGATAACACTCCAATGTAATGGGTAAAGCATTAGAATCAAGAGGTGTTTTTTATAGTATTAGGGAGTATATCAAATTCATTATGTGAATTTTTACACCATGTGATATTGTCTATGTAGTTATCCTTGGCTCGAGTTTCTACCATGTTATTTGTTATTTTCATATTTCTTATAATTCCATGATCATATGATACCTTGTTATTTATGTTTTGAATCTATGTGATTTCTCATGAGACTTATCTTTTCTGATATCATGTTATAAGATTGAATCACAAGTAATTTTTCCTAATCATGTTTATTACCATACTGGGTTTTTAGCTAAAACTTATCATTATGTATTCCCTAGGTTATCTCAAGAATTTTTAGGATCTCAAATAGTTTTTAGGATCTAATTTTATTGAATAAATTAAGGATTCCATTTTTTATATTCCTCTGATGTAATATTAACCTCATGGTACAAAGACACATGGATGAAAAATCTTTTGGGTTGTGCCTATGGGACATCTATTTTTTTAATTATTTAATAATATGTGTAAATATCTTGGTTTTCTATAATGTGTGAGTGCAAAAACAACCATTGTACACAAGGGATGCAATAATAATTAGGGAGGTGAACCTAGTAAATAATTTCAAGTGCACTTATTGTGTTCTTTACTATTTACTTTATATTTATTCCAATAGAGGATGACATTTTGAGAGAGAGAGAGAATAATAATGTGAGAATAAAACATATTCATTGATAAAGTGAGGAGGTAACATGGGATAAAGTTTATGTTGGATAAAAATATACCAAAAAATATTCACCCCCTTAATGTTTAAGGGACATCCCTTTGTGATTGTAATAATATTGAAATTATCCAACTCACATCACCCAAGGAATCATCTTCAATTATAGGATCAAATTTTGAATATGAAATAAGTTGAGAAATTTATTTTTTTCAATAATATTTAGACCAAACTAATTTATCTACATAAGTAATGATTTTATTATTGTTATGAATCCTTAATGTAATTTAATTTATAAGTAAAAGGGTGGTTATTCCCCATTTACTAGATGAGTATCTTCCATTATAATAGTTTCCAAAATGATAGTTCCTAGTGTATGTATTTCATCAAAAGATAGTAAATTATAAGGGGTTTCTAAAACAAAATATTTATTACTATAATAATCATAATGTTTTTAATCTGTATAAGGATCAGCCTCATCAAACAAATCATCAACTATTTCTTCAATGATATGAGTTGATTTTTTTTAAGAATGATAATCCTTCATTAATATGGATTAAAAAGAAAAAAACGAATTCATCACCTCTAAAAAAGGATTAAAAATATTATCTTTAGTTCTCCAAAATAACACTTTTCATCTAACAAATGTCATGTAATAATATTTTGTATTCCTCCCATTTTATAATTAATCATTTATTTTATTTATAATTATAAAAATAAATTTGAATTTATAGGGTAACATATTGTACTAATAACTCTATCCCAAAAAATATTTTATAATTAAATATTCACACAATATAGAGAGATAAATTTCATATTATATTATCTTTCTCCTTTTAACTGCCTCATTTTTTGTGGAGTTATCAGTGATGATAAGTTAAGTGTAATTCATTTTTCACTAAAATATCATCAAAAGAAGAATTTATAAACTCTCTACCATGATGAATCTTGATAGTGATATCATGTTAGTTTATATCATCATGAACTTTAAAAAATGCCTTTCAAAATGATAATGTTTCTAATGTAAGTGTAATAAATTTAACCCAGGTATACCACATGTAATCGTCAACTAATACATACACATAATGTTTACCTTCGATACTCACTATATTTGTAGGTTATAATATGTCCATGTGAATAATAGAAAAATACTAGAAGTCAATACTTACCAAATATGTTTAAATCATGACATATGCTTCTTATCATATTTGTAAGTTTCACTGACTCTAGATAAATTTTACTTTTGTTCAAGAGTATCATTCAGAATTACTATACTAGAAGATTTATCTATGATCTAAACATTACTATGTGAAAACCATATATTAAAAATAGAAGACTTATCATTAGTCACATAGATTTATTTAAGGTTCAATCATGTAAGCTCTTATAGTTTAATTATATTAACTTGATTTTTCTTATTAATATATAATTTTTGTGAACACCTTATGATATTATGTTGGTGTATCCTTCATTTCCAAAGTCCATGGAGTAACACCCATCACATGATTGAATTTTTCTAATAAGGTTTTTCTAAAGTAATCCAACATAAAAAAATTCAATATTAATGTATCACTAAAAAATAAACATAAACAATACGAACAACCTAAAATTTTCCATTATCTCAAAAAGTAACATGTCCACCCTTCAATTTTTGTATGTTTTGAATTTTGTTCTTGTTTTCAGTCATGTTAAAAGAAAAATTTCTATCCATGTACAGAATATTTTGGCTACTGATACAAATCATGTTCTCCCAAAATCAATGAATCAAAAAATTATGTACCCAAGATTGAGTGGCTATGAAAATATAAGATAATAAATCCATTAAAACCCTAATCTATCCAATCCAACAACATAAAACACTTTCTTGTTATTTATAAATATAATATCAACATGATTTAAAATATTTAACCTTATTTAATTAATAATTAAATTTCCTAGGACAACCCATTTTACATTTAGTACAAAAAGCTCACTCTTTGGAATAAAATAACTAGATAGTAAATGTTCTTTTAGATGTAAAACCTACTTAAATATATATACTAGAAGATTTCAACTATCTTATAAAAATTTCAATATTCTCTCATATAGAATTAAAATTAAGAAGTTGCAAATTTATACTACTAATTTTAGATTTCAGTTACACAACATTCTATCGATCATTAAAAGTTGAAATACAAATTGATTTAACATCTATCTTATAATTAGGTTTAGAAAATATGTGGCTATCATTATTAAGATTTTCCTCAGTTTTATCAATGTATTTCCTAATCTATTTATATTTTTTCCATATAATATTCACCTATTCATTAATTTCATTAAAATATAGAGTATCATCTTCATCCTTCAATGTATACAGTTACATAGATTCTTAATAAAAATTCAAAAGTGGATTAATAGTCACCGAAGAGATAAACCATGTTTTATTTTGTGGTTATTTAAATAAAAAAATTATCTTATGGAATTCATTATTTTCTAATGAACTTTCAAAAGTAGGATCTCCACTTTCATTACTTGAATTTATCTACATTGAAACATTATTCCCTTTCTATTTTGGTGATATTATAAAATATCTATATTTTTTTCATCATAGGAAAATATAGTGTAATATTCCTTATTTTATTCTATTAATACTAAATGACATTAAAATAGTACTTCTTTTAATATCTTCTTATAGAAATCTATTTTTTCCTCTTATTCCATTTCTATAATCATTTAGAATATTATCCTTAGTAATAATCATATTCGTTCACCACATAAGTAGTGAAAACTCACATTGACTAAGTTCAAAACTACTAAAATCTGAAGAAGGTTTAGAACATCCAATTGATTTAATAATTTTAGAATTATTTCCTCTAGAATCAATATAGGAAAAGGTTATCCCACCATTTTAGTATTTCACATTCTTATCATGTCATATTAATCTATTCCAAAACAAAATTAATTTAATGATAATATAATTTATGATCATCCTTGTAAGTTGTTTCTTGTCATAAATAGTTTTCTACCTAGAGACTTACTACTATTGAATTGTGTAAATAATTATTTTTATAACCCGATTATATGTAATCTCCCTCTATCCAATAGATTTGAAATCATTCACAAGATTCATAAAATACTGATCTATTTGATATATGGATTCCATTCAAAGAAAATGAAAATCTTGATAATTCACAAGTAGTATACATCTTCGATTTTATAGGACTCTATAAGTACCAATGTGATTAATCTTATACTTTATATAAATTATATTAGAAATCTCAAAAGATGAAATTAGACTATAAATATTATTCATCATTAAACTAAGAATAATATCATTGACATTTTAGTTCACATGATATTCATCTGTATCCTCACGATTAATGTTCTAAACTTCTTTCTCTAGAATCTTATAATTTCTTAACATCATTAGATAATGATCCATAATAGTTTAAATCATAAATATATTCATCCTATATCTATAATAATCAAACTATTTATAAAAAATTATACTTGGATAACATAAACATAATTATCTAAATTTATAAATTTTAAAAATTCCTTATAAAATTAAATCACACCTCCCTGAAACATTATTTCATTAAAAATGAATATAAAATATATTAAAAAAATATATACTATCTAAAAAACAAATAATAAGAGCTATAAATTTAAAATGAGATAATTGATCTAATTTCAAATGTTTTCTAACATATAGTAGTTTCAAGAGGGGTGATTTAAATTATATCCCACCCATTATAATAATGATATTGGATGTTAAAAATTACAAAACCACTATAGCATAAAAAAATTAGTGAAAATTAAAAAACTAAAAAGTTATGTATTATATATGTTATCTAAACCAAGAAAGATAAGAACAATATTAAATGAGAATAAATCAATAAAATTCTAGATTAAAATTAGTTATATATTTTAAGAGATAAAAAAAAGATGTTATGTGTTCTAATATAATGAATCCTTCACTTTTAATACAATATATTATATGGATATATATATCCATATCCAATGGATACAAGTTCCATTATTATAAAATTTCATCAATCTAACTGAATATTCAAAATAATTCCAAACCCATAATTCTTTGTTAAATGTTGGTAGCTACAGATCTATCCCTATGCTCCTCTCTGATCAACCCGACTGGGAATTAGACCTTTTATGGACTTTATTGACCAAAAAATTCAAATGATATGAATTATTATCCCTATAACATCATAGATCACACATTATTAGAATAAAATTATCATAATTGAGTGTATTAGTGTTTTTTAATGGAGAAAATCATATGCATAACATTTAAGAACAAACTAAAAAATAAAATTTGTGACACTCAATGTTTAATGATATTAAATCTTATAAATGTAATTAAATTCTCATATCATCTCATTATTATAATTTCATCCTATAAACCTTGGTTTAAATTTTTAAGATTTATCATAACAATCTCCCAATGATAATTTTTTAGATATTCATGACTCATAAATAATAAGAAAGATGAAATGTTATCTTTTATTTGAAATAGATTAATTATCGTCATAATTTTTAAGAAATTTTGTGTATCATAATTATCTCACAAAAACCTGTGATTTAAAAGGTAATGAAATATAAATAAAAAATAAACAAAACATTAAGTATGTTCATTTAAGAAAAATTTTGTGTCTTTTCATCTAAAAATTGATATATAAGATGTTATTTCAATAAAATGACTCATCATGGACATGTAAGTTAAATTTTTATATCATTATTTCATAAAATACACAATCAAATTATTATTTTCCATTGTACAATCTTATTTATTTAAATGATATAATGATTCAATTAATTTAACTCTATAAATATCTCAAAACATATTATTATGTAACATATATTTCAAATCATTTATATAATTTTATATAAAAATCATTAGAAATGTTACCATATAGGATTATAGTAACAAAATACATTTGGAATAATTCAAGATGTTCATTAACAACCAATGAAATGAGATAAAGAAGTCATAACATTGTGAATATTATAAAATGATGAACGTACAAATACATTGTGAAAGTCACCATGTCATTGCTAGTGTATTTAATGGATTCCTAGTGATCAAATGGCACTCATTCAAGGTAGAAAAATAAATTAGAAATCACATTATTACAGATCATCCATGATTTAAATTGAAATAAATTATAAATAGAAAATGGAGAATTTTTTTGTGTTCTTTACACCATTGATTCCTCTATTACTTCCTTTGATCAATATACTTAACAAAGCTCCCACAGATATAGCCCAAGAACTCCTTCTACTACGTTGTATCTATAATCTAACTTGATTCTCCTAATCCTCATGTGGGATATTTAAGATCCATGGAATGTTAGTGTCTAAAGTTTTATATAAGGAATAAGAATAGAGTTCTTAGGAATGATTAATCTATAGGAATCCATGTATTCTTATAAATAATATCTATATTGTAGTAACCTCTTTATATATCAATTGATAATTCACCATAAACTTTATCACATATTTATACCGTATAAGTAAATTCCATGTATTTTAATTTTTTTTACCCTCATCAATGAAAACTTATCATATACAATTTGTATTATGAAACATTTATTAACAATAATAACCAATATAAGAAGGTTATAATCCTTTACATTTTAATATTATTCTAAGGCAATTGATACGGTATAAATATATCATATACAATAAATTGTAAAATCATATCCAAAGAAAAATTTTGATATCTTCAAAAATTATTTTAGAATACTATCTTTCACATCATTTTGCATTACATTATATGAAATAATTTATGAATACATATATAATAAACCTTTGGATAAACTCAAAAATAATTTTAGAGTATATTCTCTATGTAAAACACAGTACCCATTTAGTAAACTACAATGTATGATGACAAATTACATTGTTGTATTGGAAACACTTATTAATTCCCAAATTCATAAATATTAGAAAATAATGGAATCTATATAAGCATAAATTAAACTCTATATATAAAGATATATGATGTGATATTCAATATATAGTTATATATATATAATTGTGTCTAATATAATCATCATATGAATGAATTAAATTTCATATGCTCCCATTATATAAGAGACTGATTGACCATGGGATATAGAGTATGTTAATCCCATATATCTACTTAAACATTCTAAATTATATGAGTATAGACTTACTATGTATATGAATACGTTGAATTTAATTCACCCTTCTAGATGAGCACATCATATCCCACTCACCTGATAGAAAATAACATCATTTGTATTATCTATTCATGGTTATAAACTTTATCATTCTATCTCAATTGTGGCTGATAATTTTATTCCTATTATATTAGAGGAAAAATATATTATTTTTCGAGCACTATTAAATAACATAATAAACACCATACCATAAAACCCCTAATTAACTATTCCTCAAGAATTTTGGGAAAATGGTTTCAATGATTAATGGTTCACATGATAGCTATCACACCATAATTAGGTATAAATTAATCCCAATATGACACATGTACCCCTATTATTTCATAGATATAGATTTTGAAACTCAATGTTTCATGGGTAATTCAAAACACAAGACTTGTTCTGTGCCTCAGGAAGAAATTTTTTATTTTGATTCAAGAATCAAACTCATGTTAACCTTAATATGTTCTAAAAAATAATAATAATTCATGAATATAATCAATTATAGATAACTCAATGCCCTACATTGAGAGGTCAATTATCATTACACTAAACAAAAAATATATATCCAAAGTAAAAGAATACTAATGCTGATATATCCTTTTTTATAATATTATTAACATAATATTCACAATCTAAATTAATAATATTCGAAAAAATAAAATACATGGGAGTTTTTAATCATATCACATAAGATAGTTTTCTAGATAAATCTTTTCATTATTAAACATTTGGATTTTTTAAAACTCATCACATCTATATTTAATTCTTACAACATCTTTAAATGAAAATCAAATAAAACACTCTAACTAATCTCTTTAGTATGTAACATATATGGGAAAATATCTTTTTAATATTGGTGAGACATAAGGACCGTATTTTTAATAATTAATACTTCATATAAAATTTTCAAATTTCTTTACATGACAACATCAAATGCTATAATGTTAGTAAAACAATTTCTCTATTTATAACATTTCTAGGTTCATTATCATCCTCATTTTTGGAAAACATCCATCAAACGTTTTCCTTGAAATATAATGATAAATAGTTTAAATATTTATATTTATATTTTTCCAACGTAACCTAATTATTTTAGGATATTAATTGATATAAACATTAGGTTTTGACTAGAATAATTTTTTATTTGTGGACATTTTAATTCACAAAGTCCAAACATACAAACTTACAATAAATTGTTTTTTATTTCCAAGTAATAAAAATATAGATGTTTAGTGGGCCCCACATAAAAAATAAACAAATCATCTGAAAATACTACATCTAACCTGTTAGACACTATATAATTTTTATAATATCATGATAGGTCACACAAACTATCTTTTTATTTAGGTTATAATACATATTAGGTTTAAAAGAAATATTCTACAAATAAAACATTATATCCATATCTTGGTAATCTATGTGTATATTTTAGTGTAAAAATGTAATTTTATTTATTAAAATATTCCACTGATGGGTTATGGGATCACATCCATTATATATTGGAAAAAATTGGATAAAATCAGTTATCTAGGATAAAAACACTTTTATCTTGTGTAAAAGTTCTTTTATCCTTATAAAATTATCAAACATGTCATAGATTCTTATGAATAATAAACCATATGTATTGAATCTGTCATCACATATTAATTATAACAACACATTTTCAATAAAATTACCTTTTCATATAAGATATATTAGATGAAATAAACATCCTTTACACAGAATAATTTGATCTTGGTATATTCTTTATATTAAAAAATATGATTAAATAACCTTTTGTTTTATTATTTATAATAAAAATAAAACATTTACTAATCCATACATTGATTTTACAGTCCTATTTATTTATAAACATTGAAAAACATAAATTTTGTATCATATAGACATTAAAATTTTAAATTTATTTCTATAACACTAGTACCTAATAGGGATATTGCATGGAGTTTTTGATATCCCTACAGGTATCTAGGAAAATTTAATCATATGGAAGCATCGCTTTCCCAACGAGATTTTACCTTTATATTTTCATAATATTTAATGACTACATGGATATTGTTTTCCAGAAGATATAATTAAAATTCATTATTCTAGTAGAGCATTTATCCACTTGTACTATCAATACAACAACAAAACCATGGAATACTATAATGAATCAACCTGGGATACCCTCCTAAAACTAACACATGAACCAATATTCAAATTACATAAAGGGAATTTCTGATCCCCAGGGGATGGAAACTATCACCTATGAATCTATCAATAACCAAAGGGAGTAATTGTTTCCAAAATGAAACAAACTGTATGGAATATAAAATCCTAGAAAACAGGCATATACCCATAGTTTTCCTGAACTGTGGGTATAAGAGATATTTTCTAACCAATACCCATGGTTCTGGATACACCATGGAATTCGGGTACCCATGGTATGCGTGGGTAGTGAAAACATCACATGGAAATGTCGTGGGAAAACATATACCCACAATTTACAATGAACCGTCGGTAAAGGTGGATCTATACCCTAGGTTTTCATGATCTATTGGAATAGCCATTAGGATTAAATCCTATAGCCACATTTCTCAAAAACGTTGGTATATGATTTAATCCAAAATTATATACCCATGGTTCCAAAAAAACCGTGCGTATAGGAGAAACCAATACTGATGGTTTTTCTGGAACATGGTTTTATGTTCCCCTATGTTTGTGTGGGAAAATAATTGGGTGGGAAAACCAATTGCCACTGTTTTTTACCCATACCCATAGTTTATAAATATAAATATATATAAGATAATATATATATATATATATATACACAAAAACATAAGTGTATATGGTCTGGTGTTAAATGACATAAACACTGTATAGGCTGTAAAAGTTCAAAACCCAGGTGCAACCTTTTTATTTATTAGTATACCCACAGCTTCAGAACAATGGGAATAAAATTATTGATCCATTGATATATTTCATTCCTATACCCACAATTTTTGTACCCATGGTATGATGAACTGTGGCTATAGGTATTTCTAACCATGGGTATAACTTAGGGTTATACTGATGCCTCTGTTTCCCACAGCTCCAAAAAACCATTTGTATGGCCAACACATGTGGTTTTGTGGGCTATACTAATAGTTTCAAACCATGGTTATAATATATATTATTAGTAGTGAAATTTATTATACACATATACACAATAGAAGAAAACCCATATTTATATATTCCTTAACCAAATAGAAGCAGTGGCACTAATACAACTTGAAAGATAGATAAAACCAATGGTACATATCCATCAAAATAGGAAAGGGATACTAAAATAGAATAGCCCTTACACTACATTATTAGTGGAAAATATACTACTATCTTACTACCAGATACCCATAACCTTCTAACATAAACATCACTACCTCATTGGATCCCCTTGATTTCTTCTACATCAAAATATAATACTAGGTCTACACACTACTGAAGGGGTGTGCACATTGTGTGCTAAAAAATATCAAAAGGATCCCACCCATGTGTAAAATATCATGTATCTATACAAATATTCCAAATATTATATTTTTATATAAAAAATTACATGATAAATAACAAAGCCTTTTTATATCAAAATCATAATAAAAATTTCCTCTTTTCTACAATTATAAAAAAATTAAGTAAAATTTTTTAAAATCATAAATATACATCTTTCAATGAGTTTATATCAAATCCATAACATTAAAAATCCATAACATAATGGTAAATGGTAAAAGGATCACAAAAATTTAGGATAAAAGACAACTTTTACCACAATCATTGACTAGTACACACTCAAGTACTTAAAACAATGTCCTAAGTAGTAGAGGAACACCCTTTGTGTGAACCCCATTACAATTTCAAAATAATGTCCCTAAAACAAAATATTATGGAGAATATGGACACCCCATTAGTGACCCAAACCGAAAATAGAATAGATGATGCCCAATAATAAAACGTCCACCTATGTAAACAATGCTACCCATGTGATGCATTTATCAAATCAATTTCAATGGGTTTCACATTTTAAAAACAATTACAGTCAAACATTAATTTAATAACAAACTTATATTGAAAATAAATTTCTCAATCCATTTCACAGTATTTATAAAACACAAGTTCTTTTACTAAAATAAGGGAAAACAATCTTGTATCACAAACCTATTTATGCATAGAAATAAATCATGTCAATTAATTTATAAAAATATTTATAAAATAATGACCTATTACAGTTCATCCAACATAGGATATAGACATAACCACCTACCTCAAATTTGGATCATACACCACCCACAGTGAGATACACACAAACACCAATAAGAATAAAAAATAATTGAAGGCAGAATTAGTAATTCCTCTTGCACTTACAATTGATTCCATAAATGAAATGTTCCTTGAAGATGTTATATCAAAAAATACCTTAAGGAAAGTGAATCTCTAACAATAAACATCATAGGGGCCGACCCCTAGAGAAATATCACACAATATACCAAGAAGGAATGAAAAAGAAGAATCCCCACATGATCATTGATCCATATAATGCATCCCAATATTAGCTACATAATAAGGGAAATGAAGAAGCAGAATGTGCACTTCCATGAAGAGAAGAAACTCAACCCAGATGGATATCAAGCACTAAAAAAGGTGTTCTGGAAGAGGAGGAGGCAACTATAATATCTTTAAAATATAAATAAGGTTTTAGAGAGAGTCACTACATACAATGAAGGATTTAGTTATGTGATCAGGGAATAAAATATATACAGAATGACTAGTTTAAGCCATAAACTCAAATATTATGATTTATGCATACCATGAACAGAGTACTCTAAAAAACATATCACATCAGGTTAAATTATCCAAAGATGTTATTTTATGTTTTTAAAATAGGAGTTGTAGTGTAAAATAGTTATATTCCTTAAAATAATGTTTTTCTTGTTCCCTATGATACATTTATTCCATAAACAAGTCATACAGAATAAAATTGTCCTATAGAAAACCCAATGGAAAAATTATGAAGAAATATTGAAAACTCTTGATAAACCTACAAATACAAGAGTAAAGATATTAAATAATAATATAAAGTGTTCATTTTTTATATAATGTTACAAAATAACTACCATAGGACTTTATATCCCCTAGAAGTCACGTGGTAGAATATACTTTAGTAAGAGGTTAGGCCATTACTCCCTCACTGATGACTCGTTCTCAAAACTCTTATGAGAATCTGATTAAATTTTCCATAATAATATGGCCAATGTAATAGACTTCTCATGAAATAATATATCCTAGTAATCTATAATAACTACTGGTTTCTCAATAGTGGAAACATCTATCTCTAACTCGATATCGTCCCAAATCAATACATGGTATAGATTAAGATAGTTTTCTTAATCCAAGATATGTGAGAATATCATGGATACCGATTAACAATGTTTGAAATTATGACTGATAAAAAAATCCCATTCTTCTTATAGATCTCAAATGGTCCAACATATATCAGATAAATCATTCATTTTCACCAAAGCTGATGATGACCCAACCAAGGAGAACATTCAAGAAAACTTTTTCAGCAATGGGAAAATCCAATGTAAGATGTTGAAGATCAAAATATGATTTCTTGCCGACTTTGAGCTATAACAATGCATTGATATATATCCTGATGCCTCACTAATGTCTACTGAACAATACCTGATCCCACAAGAGAGTCATCAACCACATCTACCCAATAGGGAGGTGACCTACATGGGTGATTATTGAATGCCTCAAAGAGTTCCTTTCTGATACATGAATGATAACTATTACTATGCGAAAACTCCACCAGTCCTTGATAGTATTCCCATGATCATCCAAAATCCAAGATTCAATCATGGATCATATCCTCTGGGATAGGAATAAGACATTATATATGGCTTCCCATTTTGGTATTATAAGCTATAATCAACCTAACAAGTTGCCCTATTACATTCGGAGACTCTTCTGAAACCAGTAGGTAAACCTAGGTTCCCTATCCGTGAAAATAAAAGTGGGAAACCCATTAAATTCAAAATATTCTACACATATATCTCACCTAGATCTTAAACCGTAGCGGTTTCCATGATTAGAAAGAAATGATTATATTTCATTAATCGATCAATCACCACCTATATATTGTTCTCCCCTCTTGGTTTCCATGGTAATCTATGATCAAATTCTATGGACACCTCATCCCATTTACAGACCGAAACAATAAAATGATAGAGTATATGAAAAATATTTAGGTTCTTTACATTTATCTATTGGTAGGTATAATAGTGGGATACAAAATCAAGGACGTCACACTTCATACATGGCCACCACAATCATAGTCTCATATCATAAAACATATTAATAGTTCCAAGTTGAATGTTCCATGAATAAATATAACAGTAATAAAGGATTTATTTCTTTATATATATATATATATATTTGTGGAAAACATATTCCCAAGGAAAATAATACCATCAAAAGATAGAGACCAAACAGAAATAGTCTCCCCACCATTTAAGATTTGCCTAGTTCACCAGAACTCATTAACCTACTATTGAATATCTTAGGTTTTGATATGATAATGGAAGATGATCTAGAATAGGGTGACTAGAATGGATTGAAAATATTAATCAAATAAATTTATTATGTATGTTAATTACAATAGTTAACTATAAGTAGAGATAAATAAATAAACCCATGAAATTTTATACTAGTTCAGTCTAAATTGGTCCTAATCCAGTCTTATACCATTCTTTATAGTGAGATATATGTGTGCATTATACTAATTTTTTATGGGTAATCATAACCCACTTTCAAAATAATTTTCTAGTAGAGGGATAAACATAATACTGAATATTGTATAGGGAGTCACAACCAAATTATAAATCGCCTTTAGACACTGGTATTCAAAACCCAAATTGTCATGACTTTAGAATATGGGAGTTACAACCAATGGAAGAGAAGAAGAAATGATTTTGTACGTAAAATCATAAATAGAAAAATAAAGTGTGTTTGAAAGGTGGGAAGTAGTATTGTAGACTCAATAAACTAGATGAAATAAAATATAATAACAATAAACACATAGGTAATGGTTCTTGAGAAATGGATCAACTCATCTTGCTAATATAGTATAATTTTAAGTAGATATAATTAATTTCTTTAGAGATCATAAAAATGATGAAACATGTAATAGAATGAGACTTTAAAAATTATAAAATAGGATCTGAGTTCTCAAATTTTTTTCTGGAATAAAAACAATGTATTAAATAATAATTTAGTTGGTGCAATCCTTGAAGTGTTTTAATACCTTTGAATTTGGTCTGTAAAAAAATTAACAAAAGAAATATATGGGTACAAAAATTCAAATTGAAAATTGATAAAATTATGTAGGATAGATAAAATTATCCTTGAAAGTAATTGTAACTAATATAGGTTGAATTTAAAATATAAAGACCGATTTTAACATGGTGGTATCTAATATTAATCCTAATGGTGCAAAGAATATTTGAAAAGTGATCCACCATTGAAAATGGGATCCACCATTACTTAAAAAAAGTGTCACAATCAGTTCAAAAATAATTCAAAATTAGTTAAAAAATGAGTCACCATTATTTAACAAAGGAGTCATCATTGGATCGATAAAATCAGTCCCCATTATAGTGAAATTTGATCCATTGCCAAAAATTTAAAAATGAGTTACCACTTCTAAAATATAAATGAGTAACTACTGAAAATTTGAAAATGAGCCACTATTGTAAAAATGAATACGAGTCACTATTGGATATATGAAAAATGAACAACCATTACCAACTAAAAAATGTGTCACCATTGCAAACTGAAATAATGATTCACCATTTCAAATATAAAAATGATTCACCATTGTAAACGTTGGAATAAAGACGACTCACCTTTGGAAAAATGAAAAGGACCCACCATTGAGTGACACAACAACAAGATGGATGCTGAAATTGGTGTTCTTGTTAATCATGGTGAATCATGGAAGGAAAAAAATTTAGAAGCTACTATACAAGACTGGGATGAACATTGGATTTGAAAAAAGAATTCATTTAAGAAAAACAAAAGGCATCGTCGATGAATTATACAACCTCCCATTGATGAAAAATATTGATGTGCAAGATTTCTAAATAATGGAGGAAATTATGAATGGAATAAATGATGCAATGAAAGATGTAGAAAAACCATGGGGAGATTCCATGGGGGGAGGGGGCTTGATGAATAAAGAATATGAATAGTATTTAATTTTTTTATCTTTAAACCTTGACATAGAAATATCTAAGAATTATTAATCCATCTAAAACAATGAATTATAGGTAGGTCATGTATAAATAATTGAAGATAATTTTATTATAATTCCATATGATCTATAATATCTTAATTATCATATTTGTAGAAGAATATATAATCATTAGATAGTTAAAAAATGTTTCCTATACTACAGAATGAATTACTATAATTAGGAAAAAATTTATGTCATGTAAATGACATTTTTATAGTTTTATGTAGTTAAATGAAATGAATAAAAACTTATTATCCTTCTATAAAAATTAAATCTAATTGATTCTGATAATTAATGAATGAGATATAAAATTAAAAATAATGATTTTGAATTATATACAATTTATAAATGTAGAACTATTGCATGACCATCATAAAATTAGAACAAATCTTAAAAAACCAATCAAGACATTAATTAATTCTAATGAAATCAATATATATGAGTTATATTTACAATGGAACTGGATACATAAGAAAATGTTCATTACATAATATTTCATAAAATAATAACTATATAATACTGACTGACTGAAAGTTAAATTTTTTATTTCAAAAACACTTTTAAGGAAACAGTGAGAAACCGCACAAGAACCACATATGAGACAAGTTGCCCAAGGGGATCCACCATTACAGACACGAGTCAAAACAAAACCATAAGTCACTTTAATGGTTTAATGAGAACGCCAATTTAAACCCAAAAATCATCCCCAAACATAACTTCAGAATCATCATATTCCCTCTCAGAATAAACAGTTGACTCAGACATGAGACCATATTGGCGGCTGATGGAGAGAGTGCACATCCTACCCAACCTGCCTCCCACCTCCTGTCTGCCAATGACCTGTGAGGAAACACCCAAGTTGAAGAGTTCCTTTTCCCTCCCCCATATTTTTGGATTTCTTTTTGGTTGATTGATGTTCCCAAGGATATCAAACTTTTTTTGGATGGCCATCGAAGAATCCAATCCAGCATGAATCCCCACGCCACCAAACCGCCCATCATTAGGAAAGTGGATCATAGAGACGGCCACAACTGGTTCCCCAGCCGAACCGACAACAGCAGTGACTCTCCCTTTGGCTCCATCAACCATTAGGATACTCTGCAATGTTGGGTCATCCCTTCTCCCATCACACAGTTTATACTGAATAGATTTCATGAAACCAAAAGCATGTATCATATTCAAGTCAAAATGAGAAAATGATAGATATAGAATCATACTTTATCACTATTTAATAACAGATATATATACATTTTTTTCTTTTATATTTAATAATAATTATAAAATTACAATCACTAGAACTCCTGTTATAATAAAAACATAGGGAGGATTTAAAAATAGTTTTTCACATAAAATGATAAAATAATTTTGTATATTTTAGAAAATAAAATAATATGTAGTAAAAAAATAGAAATACATGCATTTACATTCAGAAAAAAATTTCAACCTCTTGTTTGATTAGAATACCTATAAATTTAAGACCCTTTTCATTTTTTTAAAATAAACAAAAAGATAAAACAAAATCTTCACTGTAAAATACTACATTAATTAAATAAATAAATTTCCAAAATTTTATGTTCAAATGGTTTTTTTTTTCAAACCAAGAAGATTTTAAGGAATTATAAAGACGTATAAGTGCTGATTTATAGTGGGGATAAATTCTAAAATAATATGACCATTAATCACACAATCTCAAATAAAATGAAATCTATGATCGATATTATTTGTTCTAGATTGTTGTAAAGAATACATAGAAATATGAATTGATGATGTATTGTCATAATATATATATATATATATGAAATTTATTAATATAAATAAAAAATTCACATAATCTTTGCTAAATCCATAATATTTGAGAAAAAATACTACCATCATAAATATACATATCTTTTTCAGTAGATAGATCAATATATAGTTATTTTCTAGATGACTAGGAAATTAAAACAATACCACGAAAATGACACAAACCATATGTGGTTTCTTATTTCAATTCAAAATCATCCAAAATCCGAGTAAAAATACATTATTATGTCAAAAAAATAAATTTTGGATTAAAGAATCCGAAGTCCATAGTTCCTTTAATTATGTAATTATTATTTAAGAAATTTAATATCATTATCTTTAGGATCAAAATGAAATCTTGCATAGAAACAAACACTAAACATGATATCATTTCTTGATACAATTAAATATAGAAAGCTACCTAGAACACCTCTATAAAATTTAATATCAACATATTTACCAAACACATTAACATCTAATTGATAATTATTACCAAATTTTTTTTCATAGGCTTAGACGAATAAATAATAAATATTTAACTAAATCTTCATAATAGATAGATTGACTAAGAAAAATTCCATCTTTTCCTTGAAAAATTTGAAGTCCAAGAAAAAATTTAATTCTTACATTAAAATCATGTCAAACTCAAGTGGCGTCAAATTAGAGAAATCATTAAAATATTTTCACTATATTAATATAAAAGTATTTCATCAACATAAATTTGAATAATTATTATATCATTATAAATTAATTTAATAAAAACAGTCAGATCTACATTGCCTTTTCGAAAACCATTATTTAATAAAATAAAGAAAGTATTATATACCATGAAAAGGGTTCTTTTTGGAGACAATTAAATGATTTGGACATTTTAAAAGAATGATTATAAAATTTTCCATTTTAAAATAAGGGGGTTGAGAAAAAAAACTTCATTAGTTATAAAACTACTTAAGAAATCACTTTTTAGGTCTACTTTGAAATAATTTAAAACCGTGAAAACAACCAAAATATATTATGATTATAGTAGACTCAAACCTAGAAAAAGGTAAAAATGAATGTTTAAGGTCTATACGTTCTTTGTCAAAGTATCCGTGAGAAAAACGTCTGGATTTGCTTTTGACAATCTATCCAGTTTCATCCAACTTGTTTTTAAATATTCGCGTGGTTCTAATTATCTCTGTATGCTTAGGAAATTGTACAAAATTTCATTCATTAATTCTAACTAATTTTTTAAGCCCATATGTCATATATAAAATCTAGTTATAATCATTAATGCATCATTAATATTATTACGAAAAGAATTCAAAAAATTGAGGAATTGGAACAAACATTTAAAAAATAATTTCTAGTTTTAATACTAGAATCAATGTCTCTAATATCATTTTCAATATGATGATATTTGTGAATCAATCCATTATCGTAGATCAAGTTGTGATGGAGTATTCCCTCCCTCTATTGATTCATCCATATCCAGAGTTTATTGTTCACCAAAATTAAAATATATAAACTCATTATAAAAATAATTAGATTAAAAATTTAATTTAATATTATTTTAATCCAAAATAAATTTAAATAATTATTCAATAACTATTTTTATTTTATTATAAAATATATATTATTTACTATTATTTTATTAAATAAGAAAAATATCATCATCACTTTTATAATCAAAATTATCTAAACTATAATTTGAATTTAATATAAAAAATTACAACCAAAAACTAAAAAGTAACCATGTTCAGGTTTTTAATTTATAAATAATTCATATGAAAATTTCCTTAACAAAGGTATAATATGATTTTTATATGAAATATAACATGATGAAAAATTGGCCTCAATCCAAGAATTTCTAGGAAAATTATATTCTATTAACATAGTTTAAGCCATTTCAATAAGAGTTATATTATTTATATATACCACACAATTTTTCGTTGATTTTCTATGAGTAGAGAAATTATGAAAGTTACAATTATTTTGACAAAAATTTTCAAAATATAAATTATTTAATTCACCTCCTTTATGACTATTAATTGAAACAATCAAAAAACCCTCTTTTAATTTGAACTAAATTACAAGACGCAATAAATCGAGATAAAGTATAATTTTTCTGAGCATGAAGTATACCCGTGAAACTCTACAATAATCTTCAATAATAAATAAACTATATTTCCTTCCACCAAGGCTATAAATTAGAGTAAGACCAAATAAATCAATATATAATAACATTTAGGGTCTATTAGTACTTATTTTATTATTCAGACTAAAATAAATTATACATTTCTTCCCTTTCATGCAAGCATCACAAACATGGAGATGTTCATCTTTCATGGTTGGTACTGGTAGAAAATTATCATTTTTGACAGATTATGTAAAATTATGAAATTAAAATGTCCGAAAAGTCGATTACAATGTATTCAATCATTCTTCACAATATTCAAACTCTTAACATTTTGAATATTTAGTTCAGTAAAATCAATAGCTTAAATATTCTTTTATCGATTAGTATAAAACAATAACATATCATTTTCAAAAACTAAACAATTATCATTTTGAAACTTCACTTTGATAATATCAGAACATAATTTTGATGTAATAATTAAATTATATTTTATTAATTCAATATTAAAAACTTTAGTTATAAATATTGAGTTTGAAATACCAAAATTACAAAAACATTTTACTTTACCTTTTGAATTATCTCCAAATGTAACTCTACCACCATAACATGTGTTGTAAGCAGTAAATATTTATGGTTCTCTAGTCATATACATAGATAATCTACTATCCATACACCAAAAATCATTCTTGATATATCTAGGGAATATTCCCTATAAAAATAAATTACATGATAATTTTTGTAACCAAGCTACATTGGGTCAAATATAATTATTAAATAAATGTTAGGTACCCAAATATAATTTAAAGATGTATTTTATTATACCCATAAGGATTTATTGTTATATTTTTTATAAGTCCTAATGATTTTTTTAATATAAGAGAACAATTATTTTCATAGAAACCTTTCATGCCGCATTTAAAATAAGTTATAGTAAATGTAAATGAAATTAAATTTAAAAAAATTGGTTATAAACATTTGAGGTAATATTATATTATATACAAAAAAATTATTTTTATATAATTTATTCAAATAAACCAGTTTATGATATTTTTCATGACATTGAATAAAAGAAGGTAAAATTTCTATAATACTTTCAAATACATTTTTAAAATTTCATTCAAATAATGATCATATTTAAAAATAACATAAGATATAAAATGCGAAGAATAAGACGTATTCCTATATTTTTCATTTTATTTTGATATTATGTTATTCTTAGAAAAACGTTTATCAATTAGTTCCCCAATATTATTATTTAAATTAGTAGCTATGAAATTTTTTTCCCTATTCATTAAATTTATTTTTTTAATTAAAAAACATTCAAGTTTTCAGAATCATGTTTAGAATTAGAACATCCAAAATAAAAATCTGAATCACTATCCTTATGCAGTAGTTCCTTAAATCACAAGATAACATTTTATTTTTAATTTCTATAATATTCATTGGAATCACATTCTTCAATAACACTCCCCATGGAGGTTAATGCCTTGTTATCTTTCTATTTGTATTTGTATATATAATTATGTGTTGGATGGTCCTAATAGATGTTTCCATTCATTATACACTCATAATAAGTTACATATGATGAATTTTAATTCATAACACCTCTATTAGGTCTCCTTTGTTTTCCTTTTGAGTATTTCTTCTAAAACAGTTCTGGAATCATTTATTTTTCATTATTTTGTAAACCCCAATAAAAATATGATCCATATATTATTTTTCACAATCCCGTACATCAGAATCCTATAATTTAGTAGAACAATATTCACAGATTTACATGGTAGACCTTTTCATTTTGTTCTCTCTACATCACCTATGTTATTATGTTTGAATTCATACTAAAGTAGTGATCTAATCAATTCATCAAGAGTGTAATCTTTTATTTTATTAAATTCTTCAATGGTGACCTTCTATGTGTGAAATTTATTCGATAATTATCATAAGAATTGTTCAAAAAGTCTTTTTTTTTTCTAGAGATTTTCTAAGTGAATTCATTCAATTCCAAAATCATGTGAATCACTGGAAAATTTGGATTATCGTTTCCTCATCACCCATCCGGATTTCATGGTACTATTCTAAAAGTATTCAAATATTGGTTAAGAATAATTATTCTGAGCTAAGGTCAGTGACTTTTATAATCTTCCAAATTCCATGATCTATATTACAGGTAGACACACCACTCATTTTTTTTATTGATATAAAATTATAAAATATTAGCTACTTTGAAATTTTAAACATATCTAGTATCATCATTTATAGTAAGTTTATAAGGGTCCAATTCAAGTTGAGTGTATGAGTTTCAATGATCAACTAGTTTTCAATGCTTTACTATCTTATGTATTCCTTCATTATGGATCTTTAACAATAATAATCATTACCATCAATGTGTGGGAGACACTGTGGAATCCAATCACCATTTGTGCTCAATATTTTCATCATATAATTTCATTTTACTTAGTCCGTGAGGTCAAGAATTTCTTTATCACAAATAAAATAAAAGTTAACTCTATAGAGGTAATGTATTATTACAAAAGGAATAACCTCTGATACAAATGATTGATATTGAGAAAGATAATGGTAGAGATAAACTATTATTAAGAAGGTTATCCTTTGATACCAATTGTTAGGTTTAATATGGTAAGAAAATATTGTCTAAATGGGGGTGAATAGACTAAATTAAAACTTTTAATTAAATAAATAGATAATTTATGTTAATTACTGAAATTTTTTGTAGAAAAAATAAATAAACAAAAACATGGATTTTAAATTGGTCCAGCCCAAATTGGATATAGTCCAATCAAATACCTATCTTCTCTGTGAGAGATAGGTGGGAACTATACTTATATTTGTGGGGGAAACATAACCCAATTATAGAATATTTTTATAGTGTAAGGATAACCATGAAACCGACTTTTGTATGGGGTGTCACAATGTTATTACTACATGAATTTATACATTGGGAGTCATAACCTGAACTTCCTAACATTTGAATATAGGATTCACAGCCTGAGGAAGAGAATAATATATTATTTTGTATGTAAAAGAATAAACATAAAAACAGAATGTGCATGAATGGTTGGAAGTAGTGTTATAGACTCAATAAAACAGAAGAAATAGATATTAGATGATTAAAAAAGTAGGTACTAGATCCTGAGAAATTAATCGAACCATCTCTACAAGGAAGTAGAAGTTTAAGAATTTGTACTTTATCACTTGAGAGATCATTCAAATGATGAAACATGGTATCTAAAAGAACATTAAAAATATAATAATAGGATTAAAGTTCACAAATTTTTATTTCTTGATGAAATACAGATTATTAATGAAGAAGTTAGGTGGGGTAATCGTTAACATTTCATGAAACCATTAAATAGGATATGTAAAAGAATATTTGAAACATTAATCATTATGTGGTCGAATTCAAATTCCATAATGATATAATTATTTTGGAGAGATAAAATTATCATTTATAATAATATAAACAAATATTGGTTGAATTTAAAACATGAAGACCAATTCAAACATGATTTTATAAGAAATTTATACCCGGCGTGGGAATTCATCTTGGAACACACGATACATCATTGAAAATTTATCCACGATTAGTTTAAAAAGATAGATACCATTAGTTAAAAAATAATTCACTAAAAGATAAAAAATGAGTCACTATTAGTTCAAAATTTTAATCATTGGTTCAACAAATAATTCATCATTAGTTTGAAATATGAGTCACCAGTGAAACTTTGAAAATCAGTCACTACTTGTAAAATGGAAACATTTAACCTATTAAAAATATAAAAATGAGTCACTATTAGAAAACTAAAAATGGGTAAATTTTGGAAATCTATAAACGGACTCATCATTTTAAACTGAAAAATGTGTCACAATTGAAAACTTAAAAACGATTCACCATTGTAGACATCTGAATGAAGATGAATCACTATTTGAAAAATTAAAAGGCCACACTTTTGAGAGATACAACTGCAAGATAGATGCTATAATATGATTTTTTGTCAAATTATGGTGAATATTGGATGAAGAAACTTGAATGAGCTCCTATCCAAGATGGATATTTGTATTGGATTTGTGAAAATAACCCTCTACTGAAGGAAAGTAGAAGGCATCATTGAAGAACTAAAAAACCCATCTCTTGAAAAAAAATATGATGGGATTGCTTTATGAATCTTGGAAGAAATGATGAAGGAAATCAAGGATTCTATGCATAGAAAATAGGTTTCGTGAGGAGCATCCATATAGGGAAGAGACTTGAGGAAGAAGATAGTTAATATAATTTTTTCATTTTACGTTTAAACATTAACACAGGAACAGCCTTGAAATTTTATCCCATTTAAATGACTTAAATAAAATTATACCCAAGATAATTAGTTGAATGTAATTTTAATTGATTTCCAATGAGTCAGTAATAAATTAATTCTGATAAGTATAGAGTAATATATCATCAAAATACTATGAAAACACGTGTTAAGTACTGTATAATGAATTATAGTATTTAAGAAAAAAAATTAGGCATGTAAATGATATTTTAATAATTTAATGTAGTTGAAAAAAATGAAGAAAATACGATTATATTTCTAACTAAAAAACACTGAGAAATTCTGATTAGAAACAAATGAGATATCAAAGAAAAAAATATTTAATTATGAAAAATTCAGAATTCCATAACTATTAAAAGATCTTTTGACAATTGGTTCACCCCTTAAAAAATCATGAATTTAATTTAATCTAATTAAATGAAGATAAATGAGTTTTAATTATAATATAACACGTTTCATAATAATTTTATTAGTATATCACATGTTATAAATAAATAAATAATGAAATCTAAAAAGAATTTTATTCTGAAAATATTTATGGAAACTAAAAGCAAGAACCATGTTCAGATTATAATGAGAACATAATAGATATACAATTAGACATCAACATATTTTAATTAAAGTTAAAAAACATGATATATTTCATATTAAATAAGAATTATAAAATTCTGATAAGTACAAATAAATATATAATAAAAATATAGAGAGGTTTTAAAAATATTTTTTCATATAAAATAATAAAATGATTTCGGATATTTTAAAAAATAAAATAAATCGTAATTTAAAAAAATAAATACTTGCATACACATGAAAAAATTCCATAGAATAAAATAATAGAGTTATGAAAGAATTATAACTTTATTAGAAAATATACCTAAATTATTAACATATGTGTCTAGATAAAAATGAGTGATGAGTAATATTAGATTCTACTCTTCATGAATTACAAGATAAGTTGTGATAAAAATTTAATACTAAGAGATTTTGAGATGATGTTATCCTTCCTCGAGGTTTATGTTATATCAAAATAAAATTTATGAAGATATTACTCTTGTCACATTAGTCTAGGAATCAAGTCCCACTGATAAATGATATAGCTTAGACTCCTATGATCAATAAATATTGTGAACCTCTCCCCAAAAAGATTATACTTCCAACACATAAAGAACATGCCTAACATTGGAAATATCCAAATCATGAGAATGATACGTTTTCTCATGTAGTAAAAGCATAAAATACCCATAGTTCCCCATATGTACATCCTGCATAAACACACAACCAATAGATGTACCAAAAGTATCATAGTATAGAACACTGCCCTTACTGGGATCAGGTAGGATCAAAATAATATTTTATATCATAATACATTTTCTCTCGCCAAAACAAGACATTCATTCAAAATCCCATGTGAATTACATCAGTTTCATTGTAATGTTTTTCATAGGTGACACCAATTTCATGAAATTATTGATGAACAACTAATAGTATCCAGAAAGACCAGGGGATCTCTGAATCTCAAAGGTGTTTCGTGGCTCCTCCCATGAGAGGAAAACCATCACCTTATCAGGATCGACCAATAGGGAATGTTCGGAAATCACATACCCCAATAATTTAACTTAAAGTACCTATAATTTTAAATTAAAAAATTTTCCATAAAGTCAATGGCTTCCCAATATTCCAAAAACCCAATTCAAGTTATTCTCATTATCATGCTAATATATTCAATAAACTAGGATATCTTCCCTTAATATAACAACGAAGGTGTTAGGATACTGATGGAATATCCCGTTCATCAAATCCATAAAAACTATAACATTTTTATTAACAAAAATAATCAAAATATATTCACAATCTCCATAACTAATATTGAACAAATTATTAAAAATATAAACCTCTAAAACAATGAGTGTATGTTAACCCAATCGAAGATCTATTTTCAAAAAAGCACATGAACCATTTTAAATGTCCAAAAAAACATCCACATAGGGAGAATAATATTTTTTCTTAATAGATACCCAATCAATTTGTGATATTCAATTCACAATTGATGTGAACCATTAAACATCTTGGTAAAGTGCACAGGGGGCTACCCACGGTGAAATACTATAGTGTAAAAAACGTTTCCCTTCAAATCATCCAACTAGTTCTTGAACACTTTTATCACAACTGGTGTCATATGATAAGTGGGTATCAATATTGGATACATTCCCTACCCCATATAAATATCTAACTATACCTCCATATTGGGAGGAACACTAATTAATTCATTTGGGAAGATATCTGGGAAATACATAAAAACCATGTAAAGATCCTTTAGTTCAGACATGGTAATGACAGATGGTCTATGGGTGTTGAATAGACCAGATTAAATTTTTTTATACAATAAATTAATTATTTAAATAAATTATTAATGATAATTGTAAGACTTAGTTATTTGAATAAATAATAACAACACAAGGATGGTTTTCATAGTATATCGGTCTAATGTGGGCATACTCTACTCTCATACCACTCTAATAAATATGAGATACATGTGAGTTAATCTAATTTTTTTGAGGGGGAATCACAACCCAATTAAAATATAATTTACTAGTGGAGGGATAACCACGACACACTGAATTTTATATGGGTAGACACAAATTCATTGAAACACTTAAATTTAGATACTGTGAGTCATAACATGAATATATAGTAATAGAAGAAATTAATTTGTCTGAAAAATCATATACATAAAATGGAGGGTGTGTTTGAGATATTGGAAGTAGTGTTACAAACTCAAAAACCAGATGAAGGAGAAGATAAACATTGAAATCATAGGTACTGGTACTTGATAATTTTATAATATCATATTTTCATGCTAGTAGAAGTAAAAGAATATATAATTCAGCACTTGAAGGATTATCCAGGTGATGAAACAAAGTATAACAAATGACATTGGTTTGTACAACATATTGAAAAGTCCACAGATTTTTCTTATGTGTAAACATATTGTCAAAGATGGTAACCTGTTTATACCTTAAAGTGTCCTAGAACCTTTACATATTATTTTTAAAAAAAATATAAAAAATCAATATTCAAGTAATTAAATTTAAATTCAAGAAAATAGAATTATTCAAGAGAGAGAAAATTATCTGCCAGAATAGTAGTAAAAACATCATTGTAATTCAATACATAAAGGCCAATTAAAATTAATATAAATAACCCTTTAAATAGTAATATTAATTCAAATAAATCCCATAAAAATCAAACGACTATTTAAAAACAAATATTAAATACATTTTAATTTAATAGAACATGTAATTTAAAAATTATTATACTACTATAAATACCATAAAATATTATCAAATAAATTTAGTATCATTAAATATTAATTTTGAAAATAGTTAGTGAAATAAATTAACTATAAATATTAAAAAAATATTATTGAAATATGTAGTAAGTGTACGCATGAATAAGGAGCAAATTAATACATTTTTCAAATGGATTAAATAACATTTAAATCACTTCATTTAGATTAAATATAATATATTTTAATTTTTAAAATCAATAAAATACCTAAAACAATTAATATAATTATTAATTTCATCAAAATATAAAAAATTGTGAAAAATAGTGCACTGAAAAATTTTATGAATAATATATATTTTAACTATCAGTAGAAAAAAAATAATAGCTTATGGTAAAATATTTTTAAATGGTGGTAGTATAAATTAATAATTGGAGCTATAAGGCATATTCTACAACTTAATATCTACCATTGAGTCACTCCATTAATAATCTACCTATGGAGATCCACCAATGTAGATGTTCCATCATAAATTTAAATTAATCTATTATTGAAATCAAAAATTGATCCACAATTTAAATAAATTATAATCCATTATTTTTTAAATATTATCCACTAATAGTTATAAGAAATAATATGTTTTTACTTCAATAAAATTCTCTATCATTAGATTTAAAACATCATCTACCATTGGTTATACTTTCATCAAATGAGAGTCATATTTTCGTTAACCTTTTGGTTTAGTTTTATCTACTATTGTGTTAATTTTCTTCTAAGGTTAGTAGAAAAATGAGTTCCACCATTAGTTGAAAAAATGATATCCACCATTATTTAAAAATTTAGATCCACCGTTAGTCAAAAGTCAATATATCTATTTAGAAATAAAGGATCTATTGTTGAAATAATTAATGGAGATATATTGATAGTCAAAACATCAATTTTTGAAAGAAAGAAGGATATACACCCTTTCATGAATGAATTAGATCCGTTATTTCTTGAAACATGGTACTATATAGAAGGTGCTGGTACAATAGTGATGCTTGAAACAAGGTGTTTTTACTATGTATAAAATGATGGAATTGTTGTGTTTTTCTACATAGGATCATGCATGAATCAACCAAGACAATGAGTATTACATAATTGGAGGAGTTTCTGAGGAGAATCCATGTAAAGATATCAGATGATGGTATGCACATGAATCAAACAGAATAAGATAAAAAATTTATCATCTTATGCAGACGTGTCGCACATAATTTGGCGAATTTTAAATCCATTCAACTGAATGAATTAGAAGTATTTCAATGATACTTAATTGAAAATATATTTTAGATATTTCCAAATAATCAATATTAACATCAATTTTACAAGAATAGAAAAATATATCATCAATATAGAACAAAAACATGATTTTAATACCATATAAGTCATTTCAGTTCATTGGATAACTTTTAAGGATCATAAATGGAATTATCAGAATTTGATGTAGATTAATTAAATATAGGAAAACTTATTATATTTATATACAAAAAACACTGAATTATTTCTATCTAAATTTAATGAGATATTAAAGAGTCAAAAAAATATTTTTAATAATGAATAATTCATATTTACAAACTATTACAATAACTTTAGACCTTAAGCACACCACTTAATATATAAATTCAAAAATCTATTTATTCTAATTATATATAGGTAAATGAGTTGATTTTTAATTGAAAAAAGTTTCATAAGAATATGATAATTATAGATCATGTTATAATTAAATAATGAAAGAATAATTTAAATCACCTTAAACTGAAAATATTTCATGAAACAAAAATCATGTATCATGTTCGGATCAAAATCTTAATATTATAGAGATAAAATAAGACATTATAATAGTTTAATAAAAGTAAGAAAATTTTTTATATTTCATATGAATTTTTAATTTTAAAATTCAGATCATTGAAACTAATGTTTTATTTAAAATACATAGAGGTTTCAAACGCATTTTTCACATCAAATAATAAAAGTGTTTTCAAATATTGAAAAACCTAAAAAAACATGATTATAATTGCCTCTAACCTATAAATAGGTGGAAATTAATATTCAATGGTTATACCTACTTTTTTAGAGTATCCTTGGCCAAAAATTCATTATTTTTGTTACAATATGTCCAGATTCATCATGCAAGTTTCTAAATATCCATATAGTTTTGATTACCTTTTTACCCTCAAAAAATTATACTAACGACCAAAAATTATATTTGAAAAACTAATTAAGATTACGTTTCACAGAAACAATATAGTTAGAATCACTTACTCATTATTTATATTTTTAGGAAAATACTAATAAATAAATGTTTAATTTTAAAAATAAATTAATATTGTTTTAACACCAAGATCATAATTTCCAATAATATTTTAAATAGGTTGATATTTATGAATGGTTAATTATATTGGATTAGTTTGAGTATGGGTATGATCCCACTAAATTGATTTATCCTTATCTTGATGATTTCCTTTAATAAAAATAAAATATCTAAACTCCCTATCAAAAAAAACTAGAATCAAAATAAAATTTAACATTATTTTCATCAAACATAACATGAAACGATTATTCAAAAACCATAGTTCATTTAATTTAAACTATATAAGATTTACTTTTATTTGAATAAAAATGAAAAACATCTTTATAACTTTTATCATCAAATTTATCTAAATTACCCTTAGAATTTAAAATAAAAACCTTAAAACAAAAAAAAATCTAAAAAACCAAAATTTTTATATATATTTTAAAATAAATAATAAGGAGTTTTCTTTAAAAAGTCTAATAACAATTATATTTGAAACATAAAAAGACTTATAAATGGCCTGAACCTAAAAATATATGGGAAAATAATATTAAATAAACATAGTTCAAGAGATTTTAATAAGATTTTTATTTTTCATTATACAATACTATTTTTGTGTGCTGTTCTAGGAGAAAAATATGACAATAAATATTCTTTTCATATAAATTTTCAAATTGTTCATTATTAAATTCAGCTACATTATCACTATAAAATGAATCAATCTTATGTACTTTTTAATTTTTAACTAAATTACAAAAATGTCATAAATCTAGATAAAATATCTTTTTTATGAGAAACAATGTTTACCCATGTAAATATATAACAATCTTCTAAAATAATTGATGTATATTTGTTTCAACTGAGGCATGAAATTTTAGTAGGACTAAATAAATCGAGATCTACTAATTGTAATAATATATTATTACTTATTTGATTGATTGGTCTAAAATAAATTTTACGTTCTTTCTCTTTTATATAAGAATTACACACATGAAGTTGTTCTTTCTTCAATGAAGGTAAATATAAAAAACTCCCATGTTTAGAGAGCTTATGTAACTTTCTGAATTTGGATTGACATAAATGTTGATTCCAAATGATTATATCACTATGTACATCATTAAAACACTTAACTCATTGAATATATAGTTCAAGAGAATTAATAGTATACACATGTTTTTTCCATTAGTATAAAATAATATAAATTATCATTAAAAACATAAAATTTATTATTATTCGTTTTCACATCCATTCCATCATCACACCTGAGATATACTAATTATATTATGATTTAATCCATCAATAAATAAAACATTAGATATAGAAGTAGATTTTTAAATACCACAATCATTACCAAAAACCTTTTACTTTGCCTTTTGGAATTGGCTCCAAATATAACGATGCCTCTATCATATTTGTTTTATATGGTAATCATTGATGATTATTTGGTGATATGCTTAGATAGTACACTTTTAATTTACTATATATCATTCTTGATACATCTATGTTGTTTTTACTAAAAAATATGTTACATAATAATTTGGATACCCAAGCTATTTTAAGTCTAATAGGATTTGTCATACCAATTTTTAGTGTGAATAAATAATTTAAATAGGTATTATATGGTAGTCTAGATAATAAAGATAAAGATATATTATTTATTACAAATACCAATGATTGTTTAAGTATAATAGAACAATAATATGAATAATGACCTTTCACACCAAACTTAAAACAAGTAACATTAGAAGTATAATCATTTTTACATTGAATAAGATGAGTTCTAAGTATTTTAGAAAATATTTGACCATATCTAATAACATATTTATTTTTATTTATCATATTTATAGACATAATTTATGATAATGTTAATGACGTTGAATAAAATAAGATAAAATTTATTTAAGACACTCAACTTTCCTTTCCAATTTTCTATTAATTTCATTAGTAGATTTTAAATATTCATAAACTGTAGAATGAGTGGGTGAAGAATTATTCCTTAATTATTTCTTCTCCTATAAATGTATTTTATTTTCACAAAAATGCTTCTCATTATTTTTTATCTCATTATATAAATTAAAATGTGTCCTAATATATTTTCGTAATCATTCAATTTCTTCATTAATTCAGAAATATTTGAGTTTTTTTAATCATTGTTAGAATAAAAAAATCCTGAATAAAATCCCGAACCACTAACCATATATAATTTTGTCATGAAGAAAAATTTAGCAAATTCATTCTCATGTCCAAATGTTTCACTAGAATATTATTCTTCTATACAATACCAACATGTGTTCAATATTATTTTATCCTCTTTATTTCATTATTATATTGTTTAGGGTTGTCATTATTGATATTCACTATCTTCATAACCTCATAAAAAGTTTCTACTGACTCATTATAGTCTATACCACATTTCATATCTCCACTGTGTTTTTCGTTTTGATTATTTCATCTAAGCTGGTTCTTGAATCCTTTATTTTTACTTGTTTTATAAACCCCCTTAATAATCAGAGCCATATATTCATTTTAAATATAATTTATATCAGAATCTAAAGAGTTAGTAGAAAACAAAATTCATAGATTTAAAAGCTACAACTTTTTTTGTCTCCTCATCATCTATGTTTTTGAGTTCCAGTTCATTCTAAAGTAGTGATCTAATCAATTCATTGAGAGTGTACTCTTGGAATATCCTTATTTCATCCCTGAAGACCATGTTTTAATTCCATTCATTTGGTAATAATTTTAGGAATATTTGAGCAACTACTTGGTTTTCCAATGATTCTCTATGTGAATTCATTCAATTCGAAATTCTTGTGAATCAATGGAAAATTTGATTTATGGTTTTTTCTTTACCCTTCTTCAAGACGTGGTACTCGGATTGACGCATTCCAATCTTAGTTAAAATTAATTTTTCAGAGGTAAGGTGAGTGAATTTTATAATCTTCCAAATCTCATAATCTATCTTAAAAGTAGAAACATGACTAAAAAACATCCGTAAATAGCATAATATAAAATCTTAACAACTTATTAAATTAAAAATATTATAGTTTAATCATTTCATGTAATTATATATAGGCCATATTCTAGTAGAGTGCATTATTTTAACATTATGGATTAGTGTTCTATACTAAATTTCATTATGTATGCCTCTATGATGGATATCCAGTATCTATAATAATTTTTATCAACATATGGTGTATTTTTAGGAATACATGCATCATTTGTGTTTAATCCTGCCATCGTAAAGATCGTGTACTTAGATTGTGAGGTCTATAAATTGGATAGCATAATTAAATATAAACAACAAGAAACTTATAGAAATATTTGGTGTATTCTAAAAGGAATACCCTCAAATAATGATTGTTTACAACTGAGGAAGAGAGTTATAGAGCTAAAATATTATTAAGAAAGTTATACATTGATACCAATTTCTAAGTTGGATAGGGTGAAAATAGATTTTCTAGTGGGGGTGAATAAACTAGATTAAAAATTTTAATCAAATAACGTTACTATTTAAATTAATTATTTATGTTAATTATTAGAGTTAGTTAAAAGAAGAAATATTAAATAACATGAGGATTTTTTTATAGTTGTTCAGTCCAGAGAGGGCCTACTCTATTATTATACCTCTCTACTAGGAGAGAGATACATGTGAACTAATCTGATTTTTATGGGGAATCATATCCTAATTAATATATCCTTTTCTTGTGGAGGGAGAACCACAATACACAGACTTTTTTTATGGGGATTCACAATGCAATTGAAAAACATGAATGTAAATACTAAGAGCCACAACCTGGACAGTATTGACGTTAGAATTAGGGAGTCACAACATGAAGAGATAGTAGAATAAATAATGAATTTGTATTAAAAAAACAAGAGATTGTGAAAATGAGATTCTGTAAATAGAGTTAGGGACTTCGAAACTAGATGATGGGGATGATAAGAAATGAAAGGATAGGTATTATCTCTTGATGATTGGATCGAATCATCTCATCAAGGTAGTAGAATTCTAAGCATATATAATTAAACACTTGATATATTGTCTAGGTGACGAAACCGAGTGTCACACATGACTTCGGTTTATACAGTAGAGTGAAATGTTCTTTGTTTTTTCTCATCAAAAAATAGAAATTTGAAGATATAATCTAGTTTATTCCATGACATTTCATGGAACCAAGAAATTGGATCTATAAAACAAAAATAACAAAATCTATATCTTAGTAAATAAATATAAATTAATTAATAATAGAATTATTTAGGAGATAAAATTATCCTCTAGACTAATAGTAACAAATATCATTTTAGTTTTTAATATAAATACCAATTAAAACCAATTTAAATAACCCATTAAATGATAATAATAATTTAAATAGTTTCCATCAAAATTGTGAGACTATTTCTTGACAAATAATAAATACATTTAAATTAAACAAAGTGTGTGATTTTAAAAATAATTATACAACATTAAATAACATGAAATTTGTTTGGGTATATTCAATATCATTAAATATCAATTTTTAAAATATTTAGGCAATGAAATTTACTGAAAATATTATAACAAAAATAGCACATAAATATTTTATCTGTGTACGCCTAAATAACTATTAAATTAATACAATTTTCTAAATAGTTAAAAAATATTCAAAAAAACTTATTTTAGCATAAATATTATATATGTTAATTTTGGAAACCAGTAAAATAGTCAAAATAATTAATAAATGTATGTAGTTCATTAAAATATAAAAAATAATGAAAATTTGATCAATGAAAAATTTTCAGAACAATAACACTTTTATCTTGTGGTAGAATATTTTTAATTTGCGATAGCATTTAATTATAACTATAGGTAAAAAGAATATACTACCATTACAGATCTACCATTGAGTCATGACTTCAATTATATACTAGTGCAGATCCACTATCACAGA
Source organism: Viscum album (assembly GCA_963277665.1). Lineage (NCBI taxonomy): Eukaryota > Viridiplantae > Streptophyta > Magnoliopsida > Santalales > Viscaceae > Viscum > Viscum album. The sequence goes on from OY728125.1 coordinate 584,965,594, forward strand.
TCTCCCATTAGAAATCGTAAAATAACTACCATTGAAATAAGAAATTTACATCACATTGTAATAAAATATTATCCACCATTAAATATAAAATTTGATCCACCATTAGTTATATTTTCATCTTCCACTGGGTTTATTTTCATATACTGTTAAGTTTATTTTAATCTAATATTATTTAGAAAATTATATCCACTTTTATTTGAAGGATTGATATCCACTGTTAGTTGAAAATCAAGATATATTGTTAGTTGAAAGTCGATAAACCATTGAAGAAATAAAATATAAACCATTGGATTTATTAAACAAGATCTAATGCTAGTGAAAACATCCACCATTATAATAAATAAAAAGATATACCATTTCATGAATTTAGTATATCCAACATTACAATAAAGAATATTCTTCAAAGTAGGGGCTGCTACAATGGAGAGGCTTAATGTAAGGGTTCTGCACTATACAAAAAAAGATGGATTTTTAGTAAATTGATTAGAAAATAATAGGTGTAATGAAACCATGCCAACAAGTCATTATTACATGGAGGAGATTCTATGGATAAGCCATGGAAGGATATGAGAATCTAGTATGTGAATGAATAAAAAGGAAGAAGTTGAACAATGTATCATCTTATTCACCCTCGTGACCCAAAATCCACTAAATTTTTAACCATATAAAAAACTAAATTAGAATTTCTCACATAATTCTTAATTTAATATAATTTTGAGTGATTTAATAACAATTATGAATAACATCAATATAAATAAAATATAAAAAAGATATGATCAAAATATATTGAAAACATGATTTGAATACTACAAAATATATTATAGATATTTGGACATTTTTTATTAAACATAAATGAAAATTTTCGACTTTCATATACATTAATTCAATGTTTGAAAATGTCTTATATTTATAATAAAAAAATATCAAGTAATTCTGATTTGAATTTAATTTTATATCAATGAATGAATAAATATTTTTAATTATAGAAAATATACAATTCTAAAACTATTTGGAGATCTTCAAACATTTAGTGAACCACATAAAAAATAAATTCATACTTCAATTTTTTCTAATGAAATGTTGAAAAATGATGTTTTATTTCAAATGTAAAACGTTGTGTAAGAATCCAATTAGTATATATGATTTTTTAATTGATTAACAAAGGAAAATTTTAATGTAGTTTAAAAAAAATATTTCCTAAATCCAAAATCATTTATTATGTTTAGATTCGAAAATAAAATTTCAAGAGATATAACTAGACTTCATTATAGTTTAATCAAAGTTTGTTAAAATTATTATATTTAATTTGAAATTTAAAATTTAAAATTTTGATCACCAAAACTCAATATATGTTAAAAATATTTAGTAGTTGTAAATAAATCACATATAATAATAAAAGGGTTTAAAAATATATAAAAAATAAACTAACATGTAATCAAACAAAACAAAAACACAAGAATGAAGATAGAAAAAAAGATCAACATAAGAAGAAACATAACTAGGCTCAACTATGATGATCATTCCACTTCCTCTTCTTTCCTTACATGAGATTAAATCTTCCACTAGGTGGAAAAGAATGGGAAAAATATCTAGTCTTGCATGATAGTTTTATTTCTTCAATTATAGCCCTATAAACTAACTCTTAATAGGTGGTTAACATTATCATAAATAACTATGGTCTAATATCTTGTCACAGACCTTGCAGGTACTTATGAAATTTTAGAAAATAATTTCTCCCCACCTATAGAAATAAAATGATCTATATTAAAAAAGGATTGGTGTATACTAACACTGAAAAACCCCTTCTACAATGAGATTCTATCTAAATACTTTTCCATTATCAGATAATATTTGGGATGAAATACTAAAAAATTGGGTCTTAAAACTCTACTAATCAAATCTCATGATCCAATATTCTTGTACTATAAAATCCCACTATATATTATAGGGACCCACATGACTAAACACAACACACTTCACCTTGATATCCTCAAGTGAATATAAGAAGATGAAGAAATGGTTGATCTTGTCCAAAACGTCCTCCCCCTCTTGGTGTTCATTTTACCCTAAATGTATAGAGGATTATCATTTAAGAACTCTAGAGATTTATCCATGTCACTATTCTATCCTGGATATTCTATAATAACTTGGTCCTAAACTCATAGTACATTCTAATATATGACATAATATACCAACATGATAACCTTTGTATGATTTAGATGTAGAGTAAGATTCCCTTGAGGGTCTTCCTTCACTACACCCTCCAGAGTAACTCATTGAATATGTCATGGATTCATGTTTTTATACACCAAAAATAAAAGAAAATTATCAAAAACAAGATAATATCAGTTGAAACATGGAGAACGTAAGAAAACAATTATATTAAAATCAAAACATATCACATGAGATACAAATCGCAATACCCCATAGTCACTTGAGACACATCACGATAAGAGCTATTTGGGAACCCATCACAACCTACCTCTCATGTCCCAAAAATACTATTTATTGTCTACCGACATCCTAAGAATGATCATAACCCTGCTCTGATTCCCAATTGTAATTGACCCTCCCACAATGTATTCTATATATCGGTACCTGAAATGATCCACCCCATACCCAATGGGTATTCTCGATCCTCAGGAGTTGGTGACTAGACCTCAGGCATCAAACAACCACCAAAGGGAATGATTTTTCCCACCCAAAAAACTATATATATATATATATATATATATATATATATATATATATTCAATTGAATGAAATAGTGGAATAAAACAATAATTAATAGATTACATAACCAACTAGAATAAAGATAGTGATACGACTCAAAATATAGATAAAATGAAACGTACATGAACAAAAAACCATAAAGGGAAACTAAAAACCGACAACCACTACTCAACATGATATTTTGGAAATGTCTCAACATCTCACCACCATCCACCCATTCCCAGCTTATATAAACCTCACTACATCACCATATCAACTTTAAATTTTCTACATCAAAGGACTACACAAGGTCTATACACCACTGAAGGGGTATTCATTGTGTGAGCTAAACAGGCTCAATAGGTTCATAATGTGGTATTCCATATCATGTATCTATAAAAAAATCCCAATATGATCATTTCAAATAATATGTGACATGATAAATAGTAAATAATTTTTACATTAGAAGCATAGATTTTTTGTTACCTTTTCGAATGTTCTAAAATAATGCAAGGTTAAACAATTTCATGGAATACATCCACATTTCTCAAGGCATGCATATCAAACCCATAATAGTAAAAATCAATATGAAAATGGTAAACAAGAAAAGTATCACAATAAGATAGGCTACTAGACTTATCATGATATAATCAATGACTAGTGTGAACTCATGTCCTTATAATATTGTTCTAAAGAGTTCAGTAACTCCACCTGAGTGAAACCCCCAAACAATTTCAAAATCAAGTCCATAGAACACAAGACTAAGGAGTAGAGGAACACCCCCTGAGTAAACCACACAATAATATATCTGATGAGGCCTAATAATAGAACTTCCATCTAAGTCCCCAAGTATTTTCATATAATTCATTTATCATATCTATTTCAAATGCATTCAAATTTCACAAAAAAAAATCAAACAACCCATTATTCAATCAAAAAAATCATTGAAAAACAAATTTGAAATCCATTTAACAATTCTATGGAAGAACATTTCTTTTACTAATATTAGAGAGAAACCATATTTTATCCAAAAACCATTTATTTATAAATATAAATCATACTAATTAATTTATAAAAGAATTTATAAAATCAAGAGAAATCGCATTTATAATAACCCATAGATTACATAAATTGTTAATACCTCAGAATTAAAGTATATTTATTACAACATATAACAACACCATGAGAGTACCATATATGTATAGTGTCATTAAAATGGGAAACATAAACAGTTGGTTTATAAATAATCTATGTTGTCTCCCATTTATTTGATCATATATAGACTCCTTTTTGGCATATCATATCTAATACCCTTCTTCCTATACTAGGGAAAATAAACATACAAAAGGGTGAGGAAAAATGCTAAGTAAGGGTAATCAAATGAAATGTCAATCATATGAAAATATTAAGACCATAATGTTTGAAAATATTATCATATATAAGAGGTCATAATGTCATGTCATAGGATAAATGATAGAATTGAAATGTAATCCCAATAGTCATAAAATAATACATGAAACTTTGTGGCATACACACATAAGCATATAAAATCATTTCATATTAGTCATAGCTAATATCAAAGACCATCGTAGTAGACAATGTCCATTACTGAATCGGGTTCGCTCCTCATTCCAGTCCAGTATCACTAAACTGGATTAACATGTCGTTCTATCCATGTCAATCACATGAAATACAAATATTTACCCAATGGATTGGAGGGATATATAGGTCTCACCCATATAATAATGAAACCATTCTTATGTGTGCCACAAATTCATAAATCATACATCATAGCATAACCTATGCAATAAAATGGGATTCATAAACATCATGCCATATTAAATTAAAAGGACTTCATAAAAATAATTCCATTAGAAAATATTCAAATAAATGTAACAATATAGATAGGAAAATAACCCTATATCCTCTTAGATGGAAAATAATTTTAATAAAACACTTGAACTTAGTTCTTGAGGAAAATATCATTTCTTTATCAAAAACATGTTCTTTTCTCAAAATGTCACTAAATTTTAAATTAAAATAAGTTAATTGAAAATAAAATTGAAAACTTTTAAAGGAATATTACATAGAAATAATTTCCTATGAAGTCATAAAAATCCGCTCATACCATATAAGATAAAAAAACATTCTTCTCATACTTGGTCCGAAAAAGTCAAAAAATATCTCGTACTGAAAACCACAAAATATTCTTATTCATTTATTTTACTTAAAACTCATCAATAAGTAAAATTGGTTTTAAACAATTTTAGGAGGATAAAAATAATATTTCATATTGAGGAAACATCTATGTGGATGATAAATATTCCCCATTAAATACTAATGTATAAACAATCTCAGATTAAAAAAATGAGATTGTGATATTTTCCATTACCTTTGGGATAACATGATTTGTACGTATCCAAAACTTCTGTATAATGATTTAAATAATGTCATTGAATTATTACAGAATTGTATTCATTGTTATGATATCATATAAGGTCATATTCTTATCTGTTTATTAGTAACTTTTCATTGTTACTCGTTGTTCTGGTGTTAACTACTTTATATTCTTATGTATGTTTTGTCAAATAAATTCGTATTCCTCTTTTTATGTTATAGAAATATCATTTACAGAATATTATTAGTATAATATATATCATACTTATTCATTAAATTAATGTATATAATCATTCTTCAATAAAGATCATGTAGAACAAATCACATCACATCATGGAGACGGTAGGTTGTACGTACGCACGAGCAATGATATCATTCCCATGATTGTGGAATTGTATTGATCTAAATGGTGTATAATATTTCGGAATCAATTTTAATTTAAACTAATCATATATATTAATTTCTTCCATCCTTATACCTATCCAAGTATTTGGTGATGAAAAAAATTATTACAGCAGAGTGTGGAGACTGTATTTCGTACGTACGCATGCACAATGATATTATTTTTCGTAGGACGGATTGAATATGAAATAGGGTTGCTTAATATATATAACAACATATTTTTATTTGAGTGATACAGAAGTTATAACATTATAATTAAACAACTAAAAAATAGAATGTATAAGAAGAAATAAATTTGATAGAATTGGTAGATGATATTACTTCTTCCTAGAAGTGCCTCCTTTAAAATCCCTCTTAGGGCACTAGAGTTGGACTTTTTAGAAGACCACAACCTCTATTATGTAACTAGAGAGGTTAAGACGAGTAATATTCAGGGTTTTTACGAGCTTTAAGGCTCATAATTGAGTGAAGTGGAGAGGGAAGGGGGTTCCCTTTTATAAGAGAGGAGATGGGTACTTTTTGAATTGTCAAAAATATTAATTTATATTAAAAACCAACACCACATAAAAACCATAAAAATGACACAAATTAGAATATTAGATGAGATGAGGTTGTAATCTAATCAAAAAATAAAATTTAGACATGTTTTTATTTTATTTTAAACCATATCTTTTTGATTAATCCTTATTTAATTTATTAAATTTTATTTGTGGTAATAATGTTATAAATTTTAAATGGTCATAGATACATACTTATGTGTTTTTAATTGTATATAATTGGATAATTTATGAAATTTAAGTCCATATAAATTTTAATTTTAATTTTTAAATCTTTTTGTGATTTTTATAGAATTTAATATATTTTATTTTCATAAAATATCAGTAGTGTCAACTTTGACCCAATTCATTTATTTGAATTTAAATAAATTCCAAGAAGATGTTATTTTAGAAAGGAAATATTTAATAGATTAATTAAAAGTCATATGAAACTATATAATTCGTGGAGAAATTTTACTATAACATATAATATATTTTTTTAATTTTTTAAAACTATTTATACGATATTTATCTTGATAAAATAATTATTACAACAGTTGTGTATAGTTATTTAATATAATTATTTATTGCATAAAAATTAAAAATAAAATACTAAGACGAATATAAATCTATTTTATTTCATTATAATACGTTTAATCAATTTTTTCTTCTAAAAAAACAACTTCTAAAATGTTATATTTGTACAATTGTGAATGTGAAAATTTTGACATCCTATAAAATAAAACAATATAAGTTTCATAATCACATTTATAAGACTCCAAATGTTCCAAAATTCTACCCTTGGATTCTTATGGTTTATATATACTCTAAAAATAAGGTTTAGTCAAGTGTTAGGTCTTTTAAAGGGGTATTATTATTGTAATAAAAACTATATTATTGATTTTTCATTAAATAAATAATTTCAACACCATTAATGTATAAGTTATTAAGGTAATTAAATATCTTATAAAAATTAAAAATAAATTACCATGATAAAGGAAAAAAATTTATCTTTCAAATGAGTATATATAATCTAATTTATATTTTTTATAACATTAAAATTAAAATAATTTAATTATTAAAGTTTGAGTGAGACATATTTCACTCTCCATTAAATAAAGACAATTAATGGGGTAAATCTCATCCTAGTAGGTTCTAACATATACCAATTCGACCTAAGTATGATTTGGGATGAAATATAGTCATCCAATTATATTAACACAAGTGGGAGGGTAATTGTATAATATTATAATTACTTTTAATAAACTGATTTACCTTTAACTATGGTAAATAAAATTTACTATAGATACTATTCATAATGCCCAAAAATAAAAGTAAGATATTAACATAATTTGGACCTACTTATTCCAATTATGGATTCCATTTTTCCAAATTCAAGACCCAGAATTTGCTGAAATTTGATTTAAAATTAATCCTGTTGTGGAAAAAAATGGGGTTTTGTTTAAAACATATGCTAAAGATTGAAATGATTTTACATAAGAATTCATTGTAAAATTAATGATAATGACATAAATTATATTAAATTGTAAAAATATATTCTATTTATACTTTAAAACCGTTAAATATTATAATTGAACCTTATAAATTATCTGGATGAAAAAGTTTGTTTTAATTAAATTTTAGCGTATTTTTACTATTCATCAAATTATGAAGATTATCGGAAAAATATCTGAATTTTAACCATAGTAAATTTTTATGATCTGATTCCAAATAAAAGGTTTACATTATAATATTAAAATTAACAAACTTTACTAAATCTTAAATTAAAAAGTGTTTTCCATTAAAAGGTGGAAGAACAGTCTTTTAATATCTATTTGATTAATATAAAAAATATTATTTTAATTATATAACATACATATCTTATTAATTTCATTCAAAAAAATAACTAATATTAAATATAATTTATTAAATTTATCATATATTTTTAGAAGATAGTTATATTTAATTTCTCTAACATAATAGATATTTTATAACAAAAATTTTATATTAAGTGCATCTCACATTTTGTTTAAACTAACAATTGCCTGCAAAACATGCTACTGAGGAATAAAAATTATTTAAATATTTCATTAAATACATGGACATTACATTCTATCCCTCTTAAACTGAATTTATCCCTCAAAATTCGTCACATGGAAATAAATAGATGAGGATACTTCTCCCTCATCGTATCCTCAAGTTCCCATGTAGGTTCTTCTAATTGGTGGTTCCTCCATAAAACATTAAACAATCGAGTAGTCTTTTTTCGTAGAAATTTTTCTCTATGATCCATAATCTATATTGGGTTTTCTTTATAATAACTATCATGTTCCAGTGGTACGACTTGTTATCTTAGTACAACTAAAGGATCAGGAATGTACTTTCTCATGAGGGATACATGGAACACATCATGAGCTTGACAGAGATTCGGTTGAAGTGCCAATCGGTAAGCTACTTTCCCAACATGATCCAGAATCTCAAATGGACCAATATACCTAGGGAATAACTTTCCCTTCTATCCAAATCCTATTACTCTCTTCTAGGGAGATATTCGTAAGAACACCTTATCTCCCACTTCAATCTCTAGGTCTTTTCTCTGATTGGCAGCATAAGTTTTTTGTCCAACTCTGAGCTACTCTAATTTGTTGTTGAATAGATCTAACCTTTTATGCCATTTCATCAACAATATCATGTCCTAATAGATTTATTTACCCAACTTCATCCTAGTAATTTGGGGTTTTACACTTCTTTCCATAGAGGGCGTTATAAGGATCTATCTAAATATTGGAGTGAAAGCTATTATTTTATGAAAATTCCACCAATGGTAGGTTTAAATCCAACTACATTTTAAATCCATAAAGCAAGATCTAAACATGTATTCTTGAGTTTTAATAGTCCATTCAGACTGACCGTCTATCTAAGGATGTTATGCTTGGATGAAACTCAAATCTGTATCTAGAGCATGCTGAAGACTTCGCCAGAACATTGAGGTAATCCTCAGATCCTGATAAGATATAATGAACATGGTACTCCATGAAATCTTAACAATTCTTTTACATATATCCTGGAAAGCTGATCAAGAGTGAAAACCTCTCTAATAGCAATGAAGTGTGCTGACTTTGTAATATGATCAACTATAACCTAGATAGCATTATTGTATTTGTATGTTTTGGGATGTCTGATGACAAAGTATATAATGTTGTTTTCCCACTTCCATTCAAGTATGGGTAATAGTCTCAATGTCCCCTTAGACATCTGTATTTCAGCCCTAACTTGATGATAAACCATGCATCGAGAGACATATTTAGCAACATCTATTTTCAGGCAATCCCACCAGAAGTACTCTTCCAGGTTCCTATACATCTTCATGCTTCCAGGGTGAACAGAGAATGAAGGACTATGAGACTCATCCAATATTTACTTCTATAATTTCAGTATGGGAGGAACAAAAACCACATTCCTGAACCTTATTATTTCATCGTGATCAATGTTGAATTCAAGAACATTTCTCACATTATTTTGTAACTCTAAATATTCCTTCTGCGCCTCTTTAATCATCACATGTATTTATGGTTGATCATTTATTTGAGAAAGATAATATTCTTTCCCTTCAGTTATAATTTCAAGATCCATCCTTTGAAAATACATAAATATTGGATTTTTCATGATCCTCACCATGGATAAGATGGCATGGTCTTGTCAGCTTAATGCATCTACCACATTGTTTTCTTTCCCAGGTTATTAATGTATGGACCAGTCGTATTCTTTAATCAACTCCAGCCATCTTATTTGGTGCATATTCAGCTCCTTTTGTGTGAAAATATACATTAAACATTTATGATCAGTATATATATCACACCTTTCACCATAATGATAATGCTTATATATTATTAATGAAAATAATACTGTAGATAACTCCAAATCATGTGTTGGGTAATTTTGCTCATGGATTTTCAACTATTGGGAGGCATAAGATATCACCATATCAATTTTCATGAGAACACACCCCAATCTCTTATTAGATTCATCACTATAGATCTCAATACATTCTCAACTACAAGTTAGTGTGAGCACATGTGCATTGGATAACCTTTTTGTTACACCTAGAAATTCTCTTCACACTCCTCTGTCCAAATGAACATAACTCCTTTTCGTGTCAACCTGGTGAGTGGATTAGATAATCATGAAAAATCATTCACAAAACGTCGATATTATCCAGCCAAACAATGAAATCTTCAGGTCTTAGTTCTTTGTATTGGTCTTAACCATCTTTCAGTAACCTCTGTTTTCACTAGATCCACATATATCCCCTCCCTTGAGATTATGTGATCCAAAATTGAACTTTTTGAAGCCAAAAATCACACATGGTAAATTTGGCATAAATCTTCTCCTTTATGAGGGTCTTCAATACAATTCTTAAGCGATATTCATGTTCTTACTTGGTATTTTAATAAACAAGAATATAATCTATAAAAACTAGCACAAACTAGTCAATATTTTCTATAAAAAATATATTCATTAGATCCATGATGTTAGCAGGGGCATTAGTAAGACCAAATGGCATCACTATAAATTCATAGTGTTTGTACCTTGTATGGAAATCCATCTTTGGTATATCCTCTTTTTTACCCTTAATTGATGATACCCTAAATGAAGATAAATCTTGGAAAAGTACTGAGCTCCGCATAGTTGGTCAAATAAGTCATCAATACAAAGGAGAGGATATTTGTTATTGATAGTGATCTTGTTAAGTTCTCGATAATCAATGTAGAGTCTCATTGATCCATATTTCTTCTAAACAAACAAAATATGTGCTCCCCAAGGTGATGCACTAGGGTATATGAATCCCTTATCATGATTATCTTTTATTTTCTTCTTCAATTCCTGAAACTCAATTGGGGCCATTCTATAAGGTGTCTTTGAAATGGGCATAGCACCTAGTATGAGTTATATTGAAAACTCAACTTCACGATTTGGTGGAAGACCTAGAAATTAATCTATAAATACATCATCAAACTACCATTAAATGGTAATATTATTATACATGAGTTTCTTTCCAACCATTTGAGATAAATAAACTTTATTTATTAGAATCAAGACCCATAAGATGGATGAAATTTCCACTGGAAGTTTATATTCATCCTTGCATTGATCGATGATCATAGATTGATCTTGAATATGAAATGCGAATTTAATTATTTGGAAATTGATATGATCTCCATATATGGAAATCAAATCCATGCTATCAATCACATAAAATTACACTATAGGAAGGATCAAAAGATTTACAGGAAGGACTACCCCACAAACATCAACTGGAGACGAATTATAAACTTTTGATGCAACTGTTGTGCTATTAAGAGTTGTCATATCTATCTAAACATCTATTTTTTGGGGTAGTACGGTGATATCCTTAGAAATTTTTTTCATAAATAAAAGGGTCGGTCGATCCAAAATCAGATAAAAAAATTTCTACTTTAGAGTGGATGGTATGTATACCTATCACCAATTCGTTATCGTACTCCAAATCATCGATAGAAATTTAATTTGACTTTCCTTTTCCTTTGTCCTTAAGAGTTTTTTGATGTCGATCATCATCAAAAACCATTGGATTAAGGAATTGATTGGCATAATGCCCCAAATCCTTGCACTTATAACATTGATGTGTAGGAGGTTCATTCTGTGTTTACTTTTCTCTATTTGCATCATTTGACAACTTTTTCTCATCACTACGACAATCAATTGTCTGAATACCTTCTTTTTCCATAATTAAATCATTTACATGTCCCTTTAAGACAATTCCCTCCATGTTTCTTTCCACACATTGAGCATAAGAGAAAGCTCATCTTCTTTTCATTGTGGTCTTTAGATTTTCATTTGAATTCCATTTTCCTCTTTTTCTCAAACCCATATGACTAATGTGTTACTTCAATATCCATCTCAACCTTAAGAGCACATCGATTAAATTACTCATATCTATTGAATTTACTTATGGATAATGCCCTTCAGAGACTCAGTTTTAAGCTTCTAAAGAATCGATCATTCATACTCTCAGGTTGGATAATAATTCCAGAAGCGTACCTTGAATGTCGTGTAAAATTTGCTTCATAGGTAACAACAGATTCATCATCCTTCTTCTTTAGTTCATGAAACTTATTCTCCATATTTGTTAAAAAAATATAGGGGAAGTACTTATTGAAAAATATGTTCATGAACTCATCCCATTACATGGACTCAATTCCATCTCTTTGCCTTATATTCTTGATAATAGTCCACCATTGATCAGCTTCACCTTCTGAACAATATACTGTTAAGATGACTTAATCATTTTCAGAACATTTTATAACTGAAAATTTCTTTCCAGAGGTACTGATCCATTGTTCAACCATTAATAGATCAGAAGACCCGCTGAATGAAGGTGGACACTACCTCATGAAGGATTCAATAGAATGTAGCTTATTCCTTTTCTCGTTTGGATGTCCTACATAATTCATGGATTGAGAAAAATGTCTGAGCAAGGATACAAGATTTTTCTTTCGATATCCCATAACTTTTCGTTGCTCAGGGGGACAATCAATGAATTTCATTTCGCATTCAACATTAACACAGTTCCTTCGGTATCCGACCATTGACTAAAACCAAGAAGCATAGCGTGAGAAACACTAATTACAATAGGAAAACCACATAATCAAGAATAAAATATCACACTTTAGGTCTTATCATAAGTTATTCAGGGACATTTTTGAAACACTAGGATTGTGTACTATGCTTAGAAATATCCTTAAGGCGTTCAATCCTAGTTTCCAAAGGTTAAATATACCTTTCCACTGATACCAACTATAAAAACCCATATATTTCATACATTGTTAATACTTAAAAATTGAAGTATATTTATTAAAACATATATCAAAAACATGACAGGACCATATAGGTATAGTTTCATTAGAAACTGTGAAACATAAACAACTAGTTCATAAATCTTCTATGTTGTCTCCTATTTATTTGATCATATCTAGACTCCTTTTGGCATATCATATTTTATACCCTTCTTCTTGACCAGAGGAAAAGAAACATGAAAAGGGTGATCTCAAATGCTCAAAAAGGGTAAACAAATGAAATTTCAGTCATATCATATTCTTAAGATCATAACGTTAGAAAATATTATCCTCCATAAGAATTCATAATATCATGTTATGGGATAAATCATAGAACTACAATATAATCCTAATATTAATAAAATAAGACATTAATCTTTGTGGAATACACACATAAGCATAGAAAATCATTTCATATTATTCATCGCTTATTTCCAAGACCATCATAGTAGATAATGTCCATTAATGATCTGATTTCACTCTTCATTCCAGTCCAGTATCAATGAATCAGATTAACTTTCCATTCCTGCCATGTCTATCTCATGAGATGCAAATATTTACCTAATTCATTGTAGGGAGATATAGGCCCCAACCATATCATAATGAAACCACTCTTATGAGTGCTGAAAAATCATAAATCATACATCACAGCATAACACATGTAATAAATTGGGATTCTTAAACATAATGACATAATAAGATAAAAGTACATCAAACAAATAATTCTGTCAGAACATAATCAAATCCATGTAACAGTAGAGATATATACCTAACCCTATATCATCTTAGATGGAATTTTTTTTATAAAACACTTGAAATTAGTTCTTGAGGAAAATATCCTTTCATCATGAAAAACATTTTCTTTTCTTAACATGTCACACAATTTTAAATTAAATGAATTTAATTGAAAATAAACTTGAAAAATTGTAAAAGAAGATTACGTGGAAATAATTTCCTATGAAATCATAAAAATATTCTCATTCCATATAAGTTAAAAAGACATTCTTATCATACATTGGCTAGAAAATTCAAAAAATATCTCATTCTAAAAATGAAAAAAGATTCATTGAATTCATTTTACTAAAAACTCATCTATAAGAAAAATTAGATTTAAAAAAATATTGGAGGATAAAAATAATATTACATATTTCGGGAAAATGGATGTGGTTGATAAATATTCCCCAGTAAATACTGAATTATAAACAATATCAGATAAAATAAATGATATTGTGAGATTTTCCTGTACCTTAGGATAAATATGATTTGTACGTATCTAAACCTCATGTATAATGATTTAAATAATGTCATTGACTTATTACATAATAATATTCATTGTTATGATATCATATATGTTCATATTCTTATCTTTTTATCAGTAACATTTCATTGTTACTCGTTATTCAGTTGTCAACTGCTTTATTTCTTATGCATGTTTTGTCAAATAAATTCTAATAACTCTTTTTAGGTTATAACTATATCATTTATAGAATGGTATTATTATAATATATATCATATTTATTGATTCGATTCATTTATATAATCATTCATCAATGAAGGTCATGTATAATGAATCACATCACATCGCGGATATAGTATGTCATACGTACGCACGAGCGATTATATCATTCCCTTGATTGTGAAATTGTATTGAAGTGTGTGGTGTATAATATTTCAGAGTTAATATCACTATAAAATAATCATATATAGTAATTTATTCCATCATTATACCCATACAAGTATGGTGGTGATGAAAGAAATATATTACACCACGGCGTGGAGACGGTATTTCGTGCGTACGCACGTGCGATGATTTCGTTTTTCGTAGGATGTATAAAATTTGAAATTGGGATGTTCCATATTTATAATAACATATTAGTATATTAGTGATACATAGGTTATTAAATTATAATTAAACAAATAAATAATAATAATTAGAAGAAGAAATAAATATGAATGAATCGGTAGAAGATATTACCTCTTCCTCGAAGTGCCTCCTTCAAATTTTCTATTAGGGCACTAGATTTGGTCTTTTAAGAAGACCTGAACCTCTATAATTTAACTAGATAGATTTAGAAGAGAAATGTTTATGGGTTGGTAGATCTTGAAGGCTCAAAATTGAGTGAAGATGAGAGGGAACTGGGTGCCCTTTTTATAAGAGAGGAGAGGGGCACTTTTGGAAACCTCAAAAATATTAATTTATAATAAAACCCAAACCCACAAAAAATCCTCTGAAATGAATAAAAATTTAATATGTGATGATATAGGATTATAATATAATCAACCAATAAAATTTAGACATGTTTTGATTTTATTTTAAACCTATCATTCTAATTTATCCTTATTTAATCTATTTAATTTTATTTTTGGTAACAATGTTATAAACATTAAGTGGTTATAAATAATTACTTTAGTGTTATTAATTGTAAATAATTGGATACATTATGACATGTTTAGTGTAGTACATTAATTATAAAATATAATTTTTATTTTTATATTTTTAAAACTATTTATTTGATATTTCAATGGATAAAATAATTACTAAAACATTTTTGTATAATTATTTAATATACTTATTTGTTGCATAAAAATTAAAAAAAAATTACTAGGATAAAGATAATGAAAATAGTTTTTATAATAATACTTTTAGATTATTTTATCTTTTAAAAAACCAACTTTTAAAAAAAATTATTATAAATTTGGAAGGTGAAAATTTTGACATCAGTTAAAATAAAAATATTTAAGTGTCACGATCACTTTTATAAGGCTCCAAATGGTCCAAAAGTAGACCCTTGGATGATTATGATTTGGATATACTAGAAAAATATGGTTTTTTCATGTTATTGGTCCTTTTAATGTGTATTATTAGTTTAATAAAAACTAAATTATTGATTTAACACTAAATAAAAAATTTCTGCATCATTAATATATAAGCTGTTAAGGTTATTATATATTTTATAAAAAATACAAATAAATTACCATGATAAATAAAAATTTTATATTTCAAATGATTATTTATAATCAAATATATATTCTATATAATCTTATATGAAAAATAATTTAATTATTAATGTTTGAGTGAGATATATTTCACTTTCCATTAAATAAAATTAATTAATTATCTCAATCTCATCCAAGTGGGTTTCAGTAGATACCATTTCAACCCAACTATGTTTTTCGATGAAATATAATCATCCAATAATATTAATACAAGTGTTGGGGTAAATGTATAATATTATTTTTACCCTTAGTTACACAATTTAACTTTAACTATGATAAATAAAATTTACCGCACTTACTATTCATAATGCCCAAAAATAAAAGTATCCTATTAACATAATTTTGACCTAATGATTCCAAATATGGAATCAATTTTTCCAAATTCAAGACAAATAATTTTCATAAATTTAATTGAAAATTAATCCCGTTGTAAAAAACGGGTTTTTTCTTAAAACATTGCAAAAGATTGAAATGATTTTACCTATGAATTCATTGTAAATTTAATGAAAATGAAAAAAATGAAATATTAAAAATTTCTATTTATACTTTAAAACCATTCAATATTATTATCTATCCATAAAAATTATCTTCATGAAAAAAATTGTTTTAATTAAAATTTACTGTATTTTTACTACTAATATAATAATGATGTTTATTATAAAAATATCATAACTTTATCCAAAGTAAATTTTTATATCCCGCATATATAGAAAAGGGATATATTTTAATATTAAAATTATTAATGTTCCTAAATCTTAAATTAAAATGGGGTTTCCATTAAAAGGCGGAAAACAGTTCTATTAATATTTATTTGATAAATATGACAAATATCATTTTAATTATATGCCATACATATCTTATTAATTTCATTCCCTCAAATAACTAATATGACATTTAATTTATTTACATTTATCATACATTTTTAAAATATATTTATATTTATTTCCACTAACATAACGGCTAGGTTATAACAAAAATTTTATATTAAGGGCATCTCAATGTTTGTTTAATATAACGATTTCGTGAAAAACAAGCTAATGAAGAATAAAAATTATTTAAATATTTCATGAAACACAAGGGCGTTGCAACATTCATCCAATGTAGGCTTGTAACTGAACCACCCACCTCAAATTTGGGTCGTACAGTACCCACAATGTGATCTACAGACACACACACTCCAGTATTAATGAAAAATAGTATAAATAGGACATAGAAATGATTACCACATCATAAAATAAATTCCATAAATAAAATGGTTTGTGGGGATGATAGATAACATCATTCCTTAGGGAAATCACATACTGAACCACAACCAACAAAGGGGATGGGCCATGAATGTAGAGAAAAAAATAGATCTATATGTAATGAAGGATAAACATCATCACATGATAAAATATCTATAAATGAATCCCAACAATTGTGTGAAAATAAGAGAAATTATGAACAAAAGGGAAACTCACCCAAAGAGAAGAAACACAACCATGACATATATTGGGATTTAAAAATGCAATCTATAACAGAAGGGTACCCCTAGAACCATATAGAAGTGCACTTATGATAAAAAGGATATGTTTCACATCAAATTAAGGGGGGATTTATGTGGGAACTGAATACAGTCTTTAAATGATTTCCAGTGTATTCCATAAACCAAAATCTTATGTCGTGGGCTTTCCATGAATCAAGTACAATGAAAAATATGTCACTATAGGTTAAATTATTGGGAGCAATGATTTTGTGACGTAAAAATGTGACTTACTTCATAAAAGGGGTTTACACCATAAACTAATTTTGTGGATTTTTTCCAACAACTCATTTACACCATAAACAAGCCTTACGATGTAAATTTGTTCTAGAGTAATCCAAAAGGAAAAATTCAATAAAAACATGAAAAATTATTGCTTACCCCCAAAACCAAGAGGAATGATCTTAAACCCTAATAGAGAGTGTAATGTTTATCTTGGATGTTGGAAATACCATGAACTAGCTCATTTATTCGTGATAATTTAATAAAATAAGACAAAAATCTCTTAATGTCATTCAAATTTTCAAAACATTTCAAAAAATGAATACAAAAATGAATTCCTCATTTATGATTTACGGAAACCTACAACATCACAAATATAATAACATATCCAATCATATTGTGTATATATGATTATATAATTAATTTAACTTCCCCATTAGGCCTCAAATGATCATGAAAGCTAGAGTGAATCATTTTATGCTTCACACAAGAATCTAGAACCACTTGTTGGAAAACATCATTATAAGGTTTCCCCATACATTATTCCTATAACACATATAATTTTCTATTTTCCAAGAAATTGATTTAATACCATTCAAATAAATTTCTTAATTTAATCTTATAATTTTATAATAATTGATCATAATTATTAGTTAGATGATAATGGTTCTAATATATCCACAACAGATGATTTTATATGATAAGTATCATGTTTTATATATATTTACGATGTCATTTTATTAAATTTGATCGCACTAAAATTATGTCCCTTTTTAGATTCCATAATACCAACTATTATTCCAAAATCTATATTTCAATAGAAAATTTGTTTGCGTTGGTGTTACAATTTCCGTTTTTTATTTAGGTAGCCTATCGTGATAATCAATTCACATAAATCTCTTTAATGGTATTGTAAAAAAATAATTGATAAATCCGTTATATTGATAAAATTAACAATATTCCTAAATTATCCAAAATCATATGGTTTCGTAAATAAGTGTAACCCAAAAAAAATTATAGATATAATGCTCTTAAATCATAGGATCATGTCTTAATTGATTTCATTACCCAGGATTATTTTAGGGAACCCTACTTTTCAAGAACATACCTAGTTTAAGTATATATATAGAGACCCAAAACATTGTATACCCAAATAAAACTTCTAATTAGATCAATATATACAACATATCAATAAAACCTCTACTAATAATTTAAATGTTCTATTTCTATGAAAACATTGTTACATAAAAAATATGTACATAAAAGATCTACAATATTTACCATTATTTTCTTCACAATATGAACTATTATTAGACATATCATAAATAAAAATTTTATTCATAACATAAGGAAAGGAAATATAAGAAATGATGATCTTAGATGATTAGTAAGGGTAAACATAAGTGGCACCAACAAATGAACTCAATTGATCTTATGATAAGCATAAGGGTATAAAAGCATGATTATAACATATAATAATTATACTCATTCATCCAATGATAATTAATCATAAATCATGGAATAAGGATTTATCACAAAAATAGGAATAATTCATAGGCATACATGATCATTAATAAACAATCATGAGATATGGAAACATGTTATAAGAATAATACATGATTTTTTTTGTGATAAACATAAGCATATAAAATAACTCCATTAGTCAAGGTTCACTCTAAAGACTATCATTTTCGGTAAATTCAATAATGTAAATTTCTACATGGTCATTCCCAACATTCTATTAGGATGAATTTATATCTAGTTAACACCATCATATCTTATGATTTTATTAACTTCTTTGCATCTTTTAAGTTTCTCAACTCATCCATAATTACCCAATGCATTAGAGGGATATAAAAGAACCACCCATCATTAGGTGATATATTAGGGTCTCTAATCACATAATAATAATAATCCATACTTATGATTTCCATAGTACCACCAAACATTCATCATTTCATCAATGCATAACCCATGGAAAAAATGAGTTTCAAAAAAATTTAATAATCATAATCATAAACCATATAGAGAAATAATAAATATAGAAACACTGGATGATATCACTAGTAAAGTATAATAAACATAAAATGATATTTTTTATAGATGAAAATACCTTTATAAAGATACTGGAATATTTCTCGAGGAAATAATCTTTTTCATTTTAAAAACAGTATTTAAAGTATAATTTTTTTAAATATTAATGAAACATTATTATTTAAAAATAAATATTTAAGACATTAATTGAATAAACAATGTAATGGAAATTCATGAAAGTGGAAAAACCCATTCATGTAATGTACATTAAAACAAAACCTAATTTCACATTTTTAATAAAAATTAAAAAGTATTTATTTTAAATGAAAATAAAATTATTTGAAATACTTTGATTAGAAATTGAAACATGGTTATAAATTAATATAATAAATACTTGGATAATATTAAAAACTATATATAAAACATTTTAATGAAAATATGTTTTTGAAAAATAGATTCCTTATCGAAGAGAGAAATAATATTAGTTTTATTTAAAACATTATTTTTGTATATTGAGTAATAAAGTTATGAAAATAAAATTAAAACATGTAATAACCAAAAATAATCATATAAAATTAAAATAAAAAATATTTCATAGGGATAAGTCACATCATTTTATAATATAAAATTTTGGAATAAATAATCCTAGTATAAATCAAATTGTAATGTAAAACCCCTTCTCATTTTGTAAATTGTGATTCATGACCCCCATGAATGAATTAATTTCAAAACTAACTTTATATATAATTAGAATAAAGGTTTTAATTATAAAAATTATCTAAGGGGAAATAGATACTACTCATAAAATAATAAATATGTTTAGCATAACATAAGTCCCAAAGAATTAAATTTGAAATGAAAAACCCTTCTAACATTAGTAACATTCAAATCATTAACAATTGGATGAAATAATTTGAGTTATAAATTTTTATACCAAGATTGAAAAATTATCTTCATTTAATGTTATCAATGTGTTAGTATATACACCTAATAATCATAAACAGTTTTATAACCTCAAACATGTATAAAAGAAAAAACAAATTACGAAGAAGAACCCTTGCGGATTGTGAAACATTTGAATAAAACTCATAAAATGATATGGATTGTAATTGAACATAAAATATATTTTTTAAAATATAATTCATGATATATATACATAATATGAATCATATACACCATATAAATGAAATTTGGGTCCTAATACCAAACTTGTCTCAAAGAGTAGAATTTGAGATGAAACCCTTACAAAATTGGTAATATATGAATTGAAACCCCGTGAAAGGGAGAAAATTATATGTGTTGGTAAATTTAAATAATGTTATATAAAATAATTTTTAGATGTTCATGGGATATATACACATGACATTAAAGAAATAGGTGAAGAATATGTAATGTGTCTTATGGAAATAAAAGTTATACTAGAAACCCTTACCTTATGTTTGACTTGATTTGAATGTGATAAAACATAAAATATAATAAATTTATGTTTATTATAATTATATAAAATAATAACATTTATAATTATAAAATCATATATAATCCACTTATTACAAATCAAACCCCATTTATTAGTAATTTGTTTTTTAAATCCGCATTGTTAGGTGTTAACTGTTTCATTTTTCAGTTATATTTTATTTCAAAAGATTAGTTAACTTTACTATGATAATGGTTAATTAATATACAAATAATAATAATGAAATAAATATATTGTTAAAAAATTATAATCACTTTTATAACCATTCATATTGTGTGGTGATGAAAAATTAATTCAATAGCTTTACAAAGAAGATAATCCATACGTATGCCCAAGTGATGTTTCAACTTTTTTATGGAAGTAATGAAAGAAAGATAAATGATAATTCACCATTATAGAATCATTATTAATTATAATATATCATATATGTTCATTAAATATATCCTTATTACCCCCCAATTAAATCATGAATGAAAAATTAATTACATCTCTTCATGGAGGTGGTAGTCTACATGTATACACAAATGAGAGAGTCATTTTATAGAAAAAAATATATGGTAAGAATGTAGATAAGATAATATAACTATATAATAATAAATATGTTCGAAATATAACATGTAAACATTAAATTAATCCCAATAAAAATTCATTAATGATGGTTATGAAAAATGAATTATATCACTACGTGGAGGTTGTAGTCTACACTTATGAATGAGTAATATTTTAATTCTCATCACCACATGGTTCAGGGATCCTTGTTCCTTCACCGGATATCATTTTCATTTTTTGAAGTAGTCCTTCAATCTTCATATGATGCTGGATGCTCTGACAATGGCCATGTGGGTACGCTTTCCGGAGCTCCCCCTTCCCTTTCATAACCCTTCTGTCATTTGAATGCTCGGGAACCTGGTAGGCCGCTTTCTCTGTTTGGATTTATGAACCAGTTCAATTTTCCACCTGATCTCGCCTCGCATCTTTGTTCAAGTTTATGTGTTAAGACCCCCAGTGGATTGGATTTGGATTTCGGTAGAAGAGGATTTTCACTGGAAGTAGACGGTTGTGTTTGAGTCTTGGACACACATCTGTTCGCTATGTCACCACCTTGGGCACCTGCCTCATTCCTGCCAGTATGGAGGAAGGAATCAAGGGGGTCACGGTTCCAGTGGCCCTCCCCTGGACAAAGTTGGGATCGTGGTTGGGTCTGAAGCTAATACGCCTTCTGGGCTCTGTTGTGCGACTGCTAATGATCAGTAGAAATCGTCTCGGATTTACCAGGACATCCCAAGAGTCTCTGATGTTCTCCATCGGCTGAAACATGATTTGGGCATGGCTTTCCCATCTGATGATAGTGTTGTTCCACTGTGTGATAGAGGAGTTTGTGCAGGTCTTGATCAAGAAAGGGTCATGAGGGAAGGAATGGAGTTCCGCTTGGATGCTCAGGCATTGCAGTTGGATCCTTTAATCCCATCCAATGATGATGTAGTGGATGTGTTAGTCTACGGGGATGAGTACACTGGTGTGGATTCCTAGTGTCCAGTTTAGGCTGACCTCTCATTACATTTCCAATTCAAGGGTTGTGGCTTTTCCGAGATAGGAGATGCATTCAAGTTGCAGCATGTCTCTCATGCTACAATTTCTTATGCTACGAAGGTTATTTCTGGAGGACCGATTTCAAAATCATCGAACTGTTTTGTAGTGTTGGGAGAAGAGGATGGCTATTCTTGTGAGGATCCTAAAGAGGTGTAGGTCACTCACAGAGAGGATCCCTTAGTGGGATGTGGTTCTTGTCAAGTGGACATTGATGATACTTTGGATCCCACTGTGTCTAAGGAACTTGACGTTGTAGAGGTATTTCATAAATCATTGTCTCGGAAGGGAAAAACACCATTGTGGACTCTGACGTCTTCATTATAAAAAAAGGGTGGTCGCGACTTAAGAGGGACTATTCCAACCTTCCTATCCCTCTAGTTACAATATTGGAAAGAAAGGGTAAGCTTCCCCCAAAGGCCCCTACAAATGCATGCATCATTTCCTCGAGAAAGTGTAATGGTGACAAGTTCGAGGTGGCTGACCCCTCCATTGACCTCGTGTCCTTGGGTGTTGAGGTAATGGTGGATTCCAGACTGAAACGACATACAGGCCTCAACGGTTAAATGGATGCTGAAGCTTTGTCCATTATGGCGTTGAAGAGGATGAATGTGGTCCCTCTCAAGGGGGAATGGGAAGTTATCATCCATTCTGAGGAAGAGATGTTGGAGAAAGCGATTCCTTTCAACACCTCAAAGGAGGATCGAGCTAAGATGTCTGAGAGAGCTCTTGAAGTGGAAAATAGCATGATACAGATTGATTGGATTGGTAAACAAGATCGTATTTTGTCAAGAGGGTTTAATGTAGGGAAGTCAAGCATGGAAGAGTTCATACAGACATGTGAGAAGTTGGATATTTGGTTCGAGGAACTTATCAAAGATGATCAGTAATTAGAGTTAAATGGACTTATCTGGAAACATAATAGGAATAATGCGTCTAATAGGCTTAAGCCTAATTTCAATGTTTCATCGGTTTCATTCACTGTTTGATGCTTTGGTTTCCTTTTCGGACTTGTGATCTCAGTTTCCTTAAAACGTGTTAGAAATAAAAAAGTAATTTATGAGGGTAAGATAATAAAATATTTTTTTTAATCAAAAAAATAGTATGTAGACATGATTTGGTGGAATCTCTACCCATATATTTGTATTTAACTCCATAGAAATTCAGTTTTTACATTAACCCTGGTAACAAAATTTTATTATTTTTACTATTCCGTATTACTAAAAATTAAGTAGAACCTATTATGTTTTTATACATATTCAGATTCAAAATATGGAATTCATATTAATATATTCAGATTTTATATGATTTAGAATTTAATATTTATTAAATGCACAAAGTGTAAGGAAAACCAATTTTAGAAAAATTCATGTTTAAGTATAAAGCTTAATTTACATCCATTACTAGCATCGTAAAAAAAATAAAATGAATATTAGAATATTTTATTGAATATATATTATATAATTATTTTTTAAAATAACTAATCAACAGATATTAATTTCATTTTTTAATATAAATATACCTCTCACACTGAAAAATATTTTTTAGAAAAATGCGTTTTAATTCCCAAAAAAATCAACTTATATGAAAATAAAGTATAATAAATATTAATATGTAAAAAATTAGTTTTTTTATAATTAAAGGATAATTATGTTACTATAATATATAATTTAAAACATAATAGGACATCTACATGAAAGGATGTGGCAGTTTTATAAAATGTTTTATTTTTCACCATTCACTATAAAATAAATCGTTTTAGAAAAATACTAAAATTTCACTCCAAGATAATATTGAAATTCTTATGTTAGAAATGATATTAATTAAATCAGATTAAATTTATTAAAATTTTAATTATTAATTATATTTTATCTACAAGAAATGAAATAAAAAACATTTTTGAATAAAACATATTTTTAAGCATAAATTGACTTTCTGAAAATTGAGTACTTATTTATTATGAATTAATAAATATATTTTAATTATTTAATGTCTTTATTCATATTTTATATAATATGTTTATTACTATTTGTACCTGAAAGATTAATGTCTAGTTTAGAAATATAAAATTACAATAATATTACTTTTATAGTATAACACAGTTCGCTTAAAGGTCACTGTTTCATGTCAAGAAATGATTCAAAGAGTTAAATAATATTTATAGGAAAATTTATTCTAAAATATCATGATCATACAATCAATGTCTTGAAAAGTATTTAGTTTTGAATGAATATAAAAATTATTATTTTTATTTGGTATTTCATCTTACCATGTTATCTCATGTGTTCCATTTACATGTATGCATGCTTATAATGATTCAGATTAAAACACATACTACTTCAAAAAAAATTAATATATTCAACCCATGTTGTTCTGAAACCATTTAAAATACTCATAACTTATTTTAAAAACCCATATTGAAAACCAACTATATTATTATACATCCAAATGTATCCCATGTATATGGGATATGAAACCCTTTCATGTAAAATATTAGAACCACATGTAATAAATAATTTAAATAAGAGTTTGTGCCAGAGATCATATTTTAATTATTATTAAATTGTGTTTTAATGAATTAATAGTGATGAATTTCACATTTTAAGGGAAGTTATCAAGATTTTGGTTTATATGAATATTTTATATTTTATTTGGAAAATATTAATGTGAATATTTTATTTTCTTGTCCCAATTTTATTTCATTTGTGTTTTGATATTTTATTAGATTTTTCAAGAAGAAAAAATACTTGAAAGTAAGTAATATAGCTAGAGAAGTGAATAGATATATTTCAATATCCAGAATCATGGAAACATTTTAATGGTGGATGAACATATGAAATACTATTGATTAATTTGAAATGTATTGGGATATATTATTTGGAAAACAATACATATAGGTTGGATAATTTGTAAAAGGCCCATATTGGGGTACACAATAGATTAATATTTACTACTGAAAGGGTTACCTGACCACATATAAGATATTTTCACTTATACACATTGAAATTTTCTTTTCCATCAGAAGTAAAGAGATATGTGCCCCTATGATACATAATTTTAACCCGATGTCAAAGAAATATTTTAATGATTCTATATTTTTAATGGGGATGATAGACATGGGATATAAATATTATCAGCTGATATGTATGATTCATTCCACTTCTAATTTTTTCCCTTTTCCATTATATGTGGAAATATATTCACATAATTTTAAATTTAAATTATTTAGTGATAGACCAAAAATAGAAAATATTATTCTCTGAAAAAATCAGGTAATACTATTATGATGAATGTACTTCCAGAAATGATGTAGATGAAGATTATGGGATGAATTTAGATGACGAATTATTTTATTGAATGAATGAAATATAGATCCAATTTGGATTATCAACATAGAATAAATCAAGGGGAAATTCAATTAGGCATGAAGGAAAATTGATAACATCACAAAAAATGAATATAGTAGAGAAATAATTTTATATATTTCAATAGTTTGTATATAAAGAATGGGATACACATTATACAAATGGTTCCCCAATAGGGATTATTATAGGAATACTAATTTCCTTTACTTTCTATTTATTTTTAAATGATTTCATTTCATTTTTTCAATTAGGGTTCATCATTCATCAACCCTATTAGTTTATATTTTCATACAATGAATTTTCAACCTATCACTAATGTTGAGAGGCTATCCAAAGGATAAATTATTGGATGTAACCAAATGTTTTTGAAGTCCATACACCTCAATTTTTTCTTATTTTTGAATCAATGGGAATTTTAAGGCTATTTAAGGTTGTGGTTGGTGAATATTAAATACAAAATTGTTTTACATTATCTAAATTTTCAATGATCAATCCATTTTCACTCCCTTCAGTAGATTTCTATTTTACAGTGGATCTAGTTCTCCTAGGATAACTGGAATGCGACTGTAAACAATGGGGATAAATAATGATTCACCCAAGACCTCAGGGTTTCCCTCCTTTAATCCTAGTATAATGTTTTATGTAGTTCACTAGAGATCTCTATTTCTATTTCACTTCTAGATATTAATGCTAGTATGGTTGATTATGTGAAAAATGGGACATTATCATAGATTTATATTAGGGGAGATTTAAAAATTATATAAAGGAAATTTTAAAAAGATTCAATAGTGTGATTATTTTCTTCCTTACAACATTCTTTTTACAATTAATTTTCATATTTAAATTCATACTATATTTTATTACATAGAAAATCTTTATTTTCCCATTATCTTATATGAAAAAATAATAAATATAAATAAGTGATTGGGAATGGTGAATTTTTAAAATGAACCTCAAGGAAAACCCTATGGTCATCTTTGATGGTGTTCATATAGGTTTTTCTAAAATCTATTTTGATAGACACATGAAAAACATCTTATATAAAATTTAGAATCAATAAAAAGGAGACAATGTTACTTTCTTTGGTCTTCGTCACTTAGTATACTTTTCATTTTATTATGTTAAAAAATATTTTATTTTAAATTGAATGTTCATGACTCATCCACACCTTTGGATGTGGTTTTTCTATTTCTTTCTCAATATACATGGTGTGTTTGAAGCTCTCATAACCAATAGGACTTGTTAAAGTAGGTTATATAAGACCACAAGAAATTCATCAACCTACCAATTTTGGATTCTTTGATCAATAATTAATTGAGTTGTTGGAGTACTTATTAGAGTTCCATTAAGAAGTAGAAAAGGCATAAAAAGAGAATCCCATATCCCCTCTCACATTTTATGAAGAGATACAGGATGTAAAGGGAATTAATAGATACAACCCACTAGAAAAATCTATAATTGTATACCTAATGATACTCTATACAGATCATGAATAACGAACTAAACTGTTGGGATATTATGATACGAATTTAGATTCATGAGCCTTTAATTTTTTATTAATTCATTTTAAAACTAACATTCATTACTTTTTGAAAGTGGATTATATATATTTGGAGTATTTCACAGAAGAAGTTGATAAAAGTAACTCATTTATATTTGAATAGTTATTGGTGTGTCTACTACAAAATCCAACTTATTAGTTAAAAAAGCCAATGCTCTATGTAATGATGATTAACACAGAAATTTATATAGGAGGTAAATTTTCAAAACATAAATTTATATTTCATTTTTTGGATTTTAATTAAAAAACTAAAATCCCACATAATATTATTATTGAATAAGTACCATGGAAATATTCCTTAATTGTAGAAGATAATTAATCTAAAAGATAATTTTGGTATTATAATAAAATAAAGGAGGTAAATGTATGGTTTATTAATATGATTGAAGAATGAGATGCAACTAATTTTTACATTGATAATGAATAACATATTAAAGGAATAGTATATGAAAGTGACTCCTAGGAGAAACCAACATATACTAAATTATATATCGATGTGTAGAAATAGTAGAATAGGTGTCACTTAAATTCATCTTTAAATCCCTACATTTCAAGATATCCTATATTGATCCACAGGGCTGAAGCATTAAACATATGATGAGAGAAACCATGATAGTCAATTTTGTAGAATAAGAGTAAAATGGATAAAAATTGAATAAGAATAATATCATGGGTAAAAAGGTTTATGTGTTTATGGAATAATCTAGATGTCCATTGAGATGTTGAACCATTTCAAAAAAATGGTGTAAGTTTATAGCGTGAAATTTGGAGTCTAGAAATCCTAGATCGAATGAGATCATAAAGAAACATTGTGATACAATAACCTGCATCACTACAGTTCAAATTACCAATGTTATTCGAATTCCCTACATTAACCAGTTAATAGAAGACTAAATAGACACAATACCATTATATATAAATTCCAATCCTCTATATAAACCATGTTAACACCAAAATTTCTATAGTATCATTTTCAGTGACACCGGTCGATACTGTTATAGTTGGTCAGAGTTTCTATATGCCATTTTTTGTATTGTTTGTTAGATTTTCTGTAATACAATTGGAGTTATAACCAAGTGTATAGAATGGAGAACTAGAATTTAGACTAAGTTTATCTATTAATTGGGATACTCTATTCTAACACTAAATAAGTTTATCAAAGGGGTTCTCAATTTTAAGTGCAAGGAGTTGAAAAATTGAAATAGGATGATGTATCTATTTAAAAGAACAAACATTATCCTCTATTATATTGTAGATAATTTGAAGGCTATACAACTGTAAGAAATTTAAATACAATACTTATTTGGGGTTTTATGTGAGAAATATATTCTATTCCTTTCATTTTTCTTTTAAATTTAGTTCTACATATTTATCTTTAGAAAATAGTTTAAGAGTTTTTTTTAGCTAAGAAAAAAACTAGAGAACTATCAATTGACCATTTTATTTTCAATTAGAGAATCAAAATTGGCAGTCCAACTATAAATGAAACATAAGTTGTATCACTCCATATCAATGGTCAATATTCCAAACTATTTTTCTTCTATATAAGAAGAAATAAAGGTTATAAAAATATTGTTTGGGGGGATTTGTACTAGACTATTTAAGACCAACATGTTATTATTTTATTTTAAATTTTAGAGTGTTTTAATGATATTTTGAGTTTAATTTAATACATTGGGAACTAAATACATTAATTTTATTCATGAAAATAATATATTATTTTAATATATATTTAAAAAATTATTTTGAAATATATTTTACACCCTTATTATAATATATAAATTTATAAAAGTTTGATCAAATCTGAAACCCATGTTCATAAATTCTATACAATTATTATATTTACAAAAAATTTATATTTATTATTCTTTTCCACATATTACTTTTTTATTTTTCATGAGATTATTTTGACTTTTAAATAATTCTAGGACATTTTATTTTTCTCTATTTCAAAAATATTATAGTTCATAAAATGTGTTCAATTGACTCAGGATATCATTTAAAAATACCTTTTCAAAGTATACATTAATTTGAGCCCACACATTCAATATAATTTTATTTTAAACCCATTAATATCTATTAATGTACTTATATGTGTCGAAATTACAAAACAATTATCCATAAATACCCTACTCTTGAGTAATATGAATGAATTCATTTGAATTAGGAATGGGGGAAGGTGACATTTCATTGGATTCGCGGGAGGATAGTTTCCTTATTATAGTGTTTTTTGGAAATTTCATCATTCATGTGGGAAGGTGAGTTCAAATTATTTCCTTTAACACATATCTACAACATTTCTATATATAAAAAATTATAAAAAATATCCAAATAAAGATATATGTGTAAAAAGTATATAAAATGGATAATAGAGTTGAAATCATTCATTACAATAATTAATTTAAAACCAATATCAGGGGATGGGATGTGTGGATGGGTATAATAATTTTAAGGGGATTGAGTGAGGCATGTTACAATAAGTAACCACGTTTTTTTAATCATTCATGGTTCTTTAAAGAAAAACATCCTTATTTCATCTCATAATTATTAATATTAGAACCAACCAACCGTTACCCAAAGAATATAAATTTAAAATCATTATGATTGAGGTATGATTGTGAATTTGTGAATAAGATATACTAGAATGAAAACTAGACTATGGAAATCATGCATGCACTATATAATGAGAAAAAAACCATATTAAATGACATGAGAGAAGAAATATACATTTAAAGGAAGGTAGTTACAACATATAAAATATCATTAGTAATAGACAAAAAAATTTTTGGTTAATAGTTTAGAATTACAGATTATATATTCATAAATAAATCATAATATATCTAATTTTTGAGAATTAAAACGTAATGTCAACACTTCCTTGAGATGATTGATTTGACTTCAATGTTAAATGTTCTTATTGAAGTGAAATGTTTAAGTGTGGGGGAATTGAAAAAAAAATTATATTTTCATTATATTATTTTTAAATTAAAAAATTAATGACTAACAATTTAACATTTTTGGAAACTTATAACACATTTATTTTATAATATTCTTTATTTATTATGAAAATATCCAAAATTAATTATGATAATATATTTTGATATTATTTTAGAATTTATTTCATTTACCGAAAAAAATTTGAAGAGAATTTTTATATTTGAGTATATTGTTCTAAAAATTATAATGTTTGAACACAATGAATCAAGATAATGTATTGGAATTTTACATCACAAATTCGTTAAGAAACTATGTTAAGAAATATGGAAATGTTGGGAAGTAGGTTGAAATTCTAGATGATTCATGAAAATTTTTCATAGGATTGAGAGACATTATGTTGAAAAACATACATAAACAATAAAACATATGTAACAATTCCCAAATAGAATACATAATAATTATCAACATTTCACTAGAAGGGTTCCCTCACCATACATAATAGATTTTAGCAAAAAATAAATATATTTATTTTTCAAGTAGAGTGGCATTATCCTGGCATAAGAGTATTGAGATTCATATGTAAATGTTTCCATGAATTCCCTGATACATAAAGAATTTTCCTTTTCAATTATTAGTGAATATCAAAGAACACCTATAACATGTAAGAATACATAATGGACTAAGAAATTCATAATATTTTTTCATTTTCCATTGGGTTGGAATAGTTTATAAATAAATGTTATAATATGATATATAAGATTTCTAAACGGATACCTGATATCTTTTACTTTTCTGGTCAAGTAAGAAACAAGTCTATATATG
Source organism: Viscum album (assembly GCA_963277665.1). Classification (NCBI taxonomy): domain Eukaryota; kingdom Viridiplantae; phylum Streptophyta; class Magnoliopsida; order Santalales; family Viscaceae; genus Viscum; species Viscum album. The sequence goes on from OY728125.1 coordinate 584,997,037, forward strand.
ATTTAATGCAAATTATTTAGGTATTACCTTAAAATAAAATCACTTATTCTCAAAAAAATGGTAAATTATATTTGTATGTTTTCATGAAACATCAATCCATAAAATGAATAAGACAAAAACATTGGGATGAATTCAATGTAGTTTTATTCTTAGGATGGTGTGAAATGGAGATCCTACATGGTTGATCTATATGAAAAGTGTCAGGGAGAGGAGTTAAAAGGATCAATAGAAATGTGTGAACATGAACAAAAATAAATATTGTAGATATCATAGTATAATGTGAAGGGGATGACCATAGTCCAAAGGGTCCCCATTTTGGATTAGAAAAGAACATTAATTTATTGTAAAGTATTTATTTCAAATTAATAAAATTTAATTTTGTTCATATATGTTCATGGTTCTTATCATTTAAATTTTTTTATTTTAATATTGTAATTTCATGAACTCTATCTTATTGAGAGAGTCCAACATGATGATTTATTCCTTAATAAAAAAAATTCCTAAATATTATACCACATTTTTTCCATTTTTTTAATATTTAAGAATTAAAGTTATCCCAAGGTTGTGGTGGGTTATAATTCCCATCATTTGGTTTTCAGTTTTTTTCTTCTTCATTTCTCAATATAGTTTATATTCCATTACAATAGTACATGTCTATAATGAAACCATTTCACCTATGTTAATTGGATTATAATTGAAAACTCTTTTGGGGTAGTGAATGATTCCCTCTATATAAAGGTTCTTCCCTCTCCCAAACTCAGTATAAAGTATCATAAAATTCACTAGATATCTCTTGTGATTTTATCATGTCAACAACTTTAAATATGTAGAGATTATTGTGTTAATCATGGGATAAGATCATAGTGAATTATTATGATAAATTTTAATATATTATTAAAGAACAAATAATAAGATTATATGTAGGGTTTCCTTTATTCCTTACATTATTATACATTAATTGATATTTAAAATTCCAAATATAGTTTCATTTCAACACAGAAAACCATCTCAATTTTAATTATTTCTTACATTAGAAAATCCGAAAATATAAATAATTATTCAATAATATCGAGTGTTTTCAAGGATATTCAAGAAAAACATCCATGTAACTCCAAATATGTTTATAAAGGGTCTTCAAATTTTATTTTTATAGCTTTATTACAATAATCCAATTAGTATTGTTGGAGTGATATATTTGAAACCCCTACTATTCTAGGTAAGTATTAAGCCTCTAAGATAGTGATATGTATAACTAAAGGTCCCTTTACCCAATGATATGTATCTTAAGGGAGATGAAAATTCCATTATAACACTTAATATATATAAATTATCATCCTATGAATATAAAATAAATATAAATGGGAGAAACTAAAGAATCTCTATGCTGTCACATGTAATATTAAGAGATGCTTTACATCCCATGTTTATTGGGTCATTATAAAACTAAAATAATTTGTTTTTTCGCTTATGATGACTTTATGGAACACATTAAGTTTATCAATAATAATGTTGAGAATAAATTTCACAAAAATACCTAGGGTTATATCAATAAAATGACATTGAAATATTATTTACACCTTTTTATTCTAATACCCATTGATGTTTACTTATGTTTCATTTTTTAATTATGACTTGGTGTGACTTGTTTTTTTGTATATGTTTCCCATATATCCTTAATGTGGATTTAAAAAATAAAAATCTGAATCTTGAATATGTATAAAATATAATTAACTAGTTAATTCATTCTTATAACCCAATATATTCTAACTAAGGTTGAAAGAAAATAAATCAATTATCAAACATATCATTAAACACCTTATATGCTTGTATATGTAGTTTAATAATTTAAACTAACAAATACAATAATTCATCAAACAAACAAATAAAAAATAATTATTATAAAATAAATATACTAAATAAATAAACAATTCATATTTTTAAACACTAGAAAAAGATGTTTTAACAATTCATAAGTTTTGTGTCTTTTTCTAATTTATCTAGGCATTATTGGCATTCCTGAATCTAAAAAATATAAAAAGGTAATATTTAATTTTATTATTAAAAATTAATATTATCAGTTTATATGTAATTTTAATTAAATATATTAATTTAAAATAAATATTATAATTTTATATTACATTTTTATTATGTAAATAGTTTTCATAATCTAAATACCTTTAATTTAAAATAATTTAAAACTTGATTATATTAATTGATCAAAAATACTTTTTATATGATTTAAATAATTCTCAAAATATGGCCTTTCAAATTCAACAATTTAATTAAATTATTATTAAATATTCAAAAATTTAAATATAGAATCATTTATATTTTGCCTAATTTTAAAATTTATAATCATTTAATAAATTAACCTTTTAATTTAAATAAAAAAATTATATTTTAAAATTATAAATAAAGAAATTAAATTTATAAATTAATATTAAGTAAAATATTATTAATAAATGTTTGAAAAATATTATATTAATTTACTATAAATATTTTATAATAAATTAATTATTATTAATTTTTAAAATTAAATAAATATCATAATGTACTTTTAATATGATATATAATCATTTTTTGAAGAATTTATTCAATTTTAAATTTGATATTAGAAGAATTAAATTTTACAAGCTATTTTTTCGTTATGATATCCTCTATATCATTATATATGGCATGCATTATTACCTGACATATTTAATGATTGATAATAGTCGGTTGTGGTATCTCTTTAGTGCATGAGGAGTTATATTCTATGACTAGCATTAAATTTTTTGATAAAACACTGCTTTGTTTTCATATGAATAACGACACTATCATCTATTAAAATTACCCATATCATGCCATACGACATTCTAAAACTAATGGTTAATAACTGTGTCACTGCATACAATATCCTCTGTCATATGATGTGAGATAATTTTAGAATACATTATTACATAAAATAATTTTTTAATGCATATCATATTTGAAAACATGGATTATAATACCCATTTTCATTAAGAAATTATATATCAGTGGATTCAATACACACTAAAATATAAAAAAAATTATAATTTTTATTATTAATCATGAATTTCCAAATAAAATGATCATAACATAGCTCTGATAACCCTGAAGGGTTTCAAGGGATCAAATAAAACTCATTTGAGGTAGTGATAGATATTGAAAACTCTATTTCCCAATATTAACCATGATTGAAATTGAACCCATGTATAAATAGAAATTGAATAGACTTTGTTGTGTATATTACAATTTTTATGCCTCTTCTATTACTATTAATCAATATGATTAATTATGGTCCCTTAGATACTGTTGAAAGACTCCCTCCTCTATGTTATATCCATGGGGTAACATTGATCACCGAATACCTAGGCATTAAACTTCAACACTCCATGATTCCTGAAATGGAAAAGGAGTCTGATGAAGAGAGCTATTGGGCATGGATAATCAATATGAATCTATGAAGTTTTATAGATACCAGCTCAATGCAAGTATCCTCCTCATATCACATTCAGTAGGTATCCATGAACTTACTCATATGTTTATAACATATGAGTAAATTCAAAGTGCTTATAATGTTTCTGAACCGTCTAAAATGCTAAATTCTCCTACGCATTTCATCTTAATAAAATCCTTTAATGAATAATAACAATAATTGATATATTCGAAAATATTAACATTAGACAACCATGCCAAGGTAATGGGTATGATATATCTATATCATAGATTGTGGAACCCTAAAAACATAACATGAAAAGAAATTCACTTGTTATATATATCCCATACCATAAAACATAGTCATGTCATGCACTACTATATAAAGCATTAGGTTATATCTCGAATTGTCTTCTCATCATCATATATACCATTTCATGGTGTCGAATGATATATGATGTCATTTGGATGAATCTTCCAAGTGGGTTATCATGCTCATTAAACCACAGAAACATTGTAAAAGGATGTGTTAATATGTTAATTATTATTGAAGGATTTTAAAAAATAAATAGTAAATGAGTTATCTATTATATTGCTTAATAATATTGGAAATACATATTGTTTTAATTATTCAAAATGATTGAATTATTATAACTCTAAAAGGTTCTTACATTTAATGAATATGGCTTAAAAATTGAGATTATTGGTAACTTATTTGTGATAAAAGAAATTGATCTCCATTCCCAAAATCTCTTAAATTTTTTCTTATATATATTTTTATTCGAGTAGGAGGTTCTGGAAAACGATTGTGAAAATGAGGTCTTACCAAGGATGTTAGTGATTTTAATGGTTAGTGGATGCCATTTGATGTAAGAACCTAATTTTATAAGGGAACATAATAAAATAAATTCATAGTGAAGCTTATGTGTAGGGATAGTGATGGACACTAATTTTATAGTTCTCCTAATTCATTATATTGATTCCTCTCTTGTTCAATATTTTAAGGGGTTTAATTTTTCCTTTTACTACTTATGGTCAAAGAGATGTCTCATGAAACCCATAAGTGGTCTCCAATCATAGGATGGTGATCAATCTGTAGTATAAATAATAAATCTGAAGACCATATTAAGTGTTATAGTAAAACCATGATCATGTTTATATAACTAAATCATCGTCCATGATGTTTTCCTCAAAATACATTGGTAATAAAATCACCATGTTATGTTTGTAATATTTTATAGACAAAATGGCATGGTATAAGGTGAATTTTAATGGGTTTTCTAGCCAAAATATATTATATCATTTTAGACATAACCTCAACATGCTTATCTAAGCAGTATGATTTTATTAGATCCAACAAAAGGACCAACCATGTCTTGTTTGAAGTACACTGTTTATGATTAGATAAAGATAGGGGAAAATTATTTTGTGATGACTATTTATTCACCATGAATATTAGAGAGTCAAAATAACTAAAATGATGTGTATATTTATATGATTTCATGGCCTATAGTGTATTAGCATATATAACCACACCATGGTTTCTAGCCATTATCTATACAAAATATAATTATTTTCTCAATAACCACCACCCAAATGATCCCAATAGACCCACAAAGAATTTTTAGGACTATTGACCATAAAAAGTGGGTTTGATTATTATAATTTTCTAATGTTTTGATATCTTATGATAAATAATTTATTTATATATTTAATTATTGAATTAAAATTTAAATATTATTCTATACTGATAGCTGCAATTGATTCATTTTTTTGGAGTAACACTTTTATTATTTAAATGTTTTACATTCTTTATTAAAGGTATTTTAAATGATTAAATGGAAGTAAATGTTTACATTCAAACATGGATATTTTTTTGGAAAAATAATGAAACATATAGAAGAATGGGGAAAAGTGTTATGATTTTTCTAAAGGAAACCACATAAGGGACATGATGGTGCATGGGGATCCAATAGATAAAAAACATGCCAAGCATGAGTTATTACTATAAAAGAGGGATTGATCCTACTGGGATACAATTCCAAAATGAGAAACATAATGGTAGAACTATGGGTATTATCTTATCATGTGGATTCTATAAAACACTAAAATAATATTGGGATCATGAGTTATAGTCCATTGATTAAAAAGTGAAATGTTAAAAAAGGTGCATGATGGGAGTGGAATTATTATATCATTATCATTTTATAAGGTTTCCTGATAATATAACATGTGATTAATTTTCTTATAAAATCACTATAGAAGGCATCATGGAAGATTGAGGATTAATCATCACACTATTTTGATCAATAATATTTCACAAATTTTCATGTAGTGCAATTACAAAAAAAATTAATTGAGAAATTGTGAGAAATAATAAGGAAAATAACATCAATGTCATTATTAATCATAATATTATAACATGTGGGTTCTTTTATTAAGATATAATGAACTGAGAAATGAAAGGACTATTTCAGATTGGAAATTTAATTTTGGTTAATACTAGAACTTTCTTATACTATGAATGTTGTGGTTATATAGAGTCTTAAGAATCTTCATTGGAGAGAGGTGCATGAAAGGAAATTTGTGGCTAGTGACTTATCACAAATGAAGAAATTTAGTTATTGTGCAAGCCATGAGGGATAAGGCTTTTATTCATCATAAGTAAAATTCATTGTCACCAAGCCCATGAATGTCACACTCTAAAGTCCTAATGTGTTGAATGCATACGGGACCATCCTCTGTGATATTCAGGAATTGGACAAAGATGGAGGGACACTAGTAGAATGAGTATACATTAGAGTGTGTGAAATCGATGACTATAGAATGAATATATAATATTGTGATGATTAGTAATATTTTATGGAGAGGAACCATTGATTTATAAATGTGGTGTAATTTTAGTATCCGAAAAAAAGTATAGTTTCACAATGAATTTTTGGTCTCTTAGTAATGTCAGCTTGTATTGGAGCCATTGATATTTCTTAGTAGTTAATTATTCAATGGATGGTGAATTTTTAGTCATAGTGATATATAATATAATAAATAATGTGCATTCTAGGAATCATACAGGTGGTGTCACAATATGGTTATTTGGTGGTTTACATAAGAATATGTTACTCACATTATGAGGATACTATAAAACATGTATATGAAGATATGTATTTTACAATAGATATTCATTGATGTTTTCATAAAGATAGTCCATAGTGTTAGTTAATGAACACAAACGATCAAAGAATGGAGTTATATATATAATATTCTTTTCACTATGACATACATAATGACATCGAGACATTGATTTATACACTAAAGATAAGAGTTTAATCATTTAATATTCTATAATTTTTAGTGAAGATATTGCTTTAGAGATAGTGGTGATTTTAATGAATGTTTTATTTCCAATAAACATGAAGATGGATTTATATGTTAAAGGGTAAATATGTCCATAAATTTTAGTATATTTTAGTGGGATTTATTCTTATAAATTAAGGTTATCACCATATACTCAAGGGGTCATCAAAATAAAGTAGGATCTTGGATTAAGGTCCACTATTGCATCCATGTTTTGTTTTTTTATAAATAATGACTTGAATGAGGGGGTTGTTCCTTGTATCATGGATTTTTAATTAGGCACCAGTGATTATTTGAGGTATGAGTGTTTTTAATGAATGTTTTTGGGGTTTTCATTCTTCGGTGGGTCCCAATTTTATGAATCTTATTACCAAGGTGAACGTAAAATGTGTTTAACAAAATTTCTACATGGATTTGTGTGGTCATGGTGTGAATGGTGAGTTTAAAACCATAAAACCTTTGAATAGAGTGTCACATCATGGAATGGAGTTGTTTAGTCGTGTAATATAATCACCATGAGTTCCCCTCGACATTAAAATTCCATTTCCACATGGATAAGAGATCTGGGTATGATAGCCTAAGAGGTTACAAGATATTTGTTGTGATAAGCTAGGATAATAAATTTGTGAAGATGATATTATTGATTTTCTCAGACTTTTTTTTATTAATATATAAATTTTATTTTATGTTAAATCGTATGATTACAAGTAAAATAATCATATGTCATATGTCATGGTTAGTTTAACATGATTTAGTCCTTTTATGAAGTTGTAATGAGAATATGTGATTGATAGAAGGTTCTTGAATTTTTGTACGATATGGGAATAAATGAGGGACCTTAATGGAATATGACACCCCTGATGGATGGTTTTTTAATGAGAAAAAGGTCAATAGGTTATTTACCACTCCCATGCAAGGGAGTTTTGATAGCTATAATGCATTTATTGTGTTCTTGTGTAAAAATAGAAAGGATAAAATGGTAATTGTGGTACCTGTGGGAATCCTTTATTGTAATTTTGTGGGATGGAAAAGTTCAAAATGGCTATGATAGTTCCCATTATTTTCATCGAACCTACCTGTGTGGAATAGGAAACACCACTATGATCATGGTGGTGTGTGAAGAAAATAGTGGGTTTCATGTGGTGTTATAATAAAAAACATGCCAAGTAATAGGAGTAATCCTATAGTGAACTAAGCTATATTCACCAGGAATTATATTAGATCAAAATGGATAGATCCAGAATTATTATTCGCATGGTATATTGTTTTTTGAATAAAAAACTACAAACTATTTTTTATCATGTTGTGGTGAAATCTTTTCCATGGGGTCTAATTCAGTTACCATGAGTCTTGATTATGTGTCACATTGGGTGTCTCAAGGGCTCTTAAATTAGATATATGAAGTTATTTTTGGAAGAATCATTGGCATTTAAAATATTCAATGGATTGAAATGAAGAGAGAGTAGTTTTTTTACATGAAATAAATTATTATTTTGAATTTAAATTTGAAAATTTGAATTGTATTTTATTAATTTCTATTTTATACTATGAAAATTATGGAATGTGTGAAAGAATAAGAAAATAAGTGAGAAGAAGGAGAGAAGAATAGAGTATAAGAATAATTTATTGTAGTACCTTGGGACACCCTGAGAGGGGAGGGGTTCAATCTGGGTTTCAACTTTTTATTTTAAATTGATGTATCTTGTTCCCACGTTGGTAGGACCTGTGTTAACCCTGTATGATGGATGTGAACAGAAATAAAACATTCACAAGAAGAGAGACAACACAACACTTTTTAGTTTGTTCATCACTAAGGGCTAAGTACAGGGAGAATATGCCTACAGGTTGTCCGTCGTACCAAATTCAACTAAACATCACTAGCTATGGATTACAATGGATCGGGCATAGTCACTCTATCCCAGGCTCACTGAATTTACAATGATTCATGGATAGATCACTACTTCCCTCGGGTCACTGAAGTTGACTCCCCCTAGCTCACTTCCCTTGGTGATGTCAGAGTCAGTTTATAGATGTGAAGTTCGCTTCATCATCACTAAAGAATACTTCCTCTGTTGCGTGTAGATTCTATGTTGAAGTCCAACTCTCATCTGTAGTCAAATATAACATCCCTTCAAGGGTACCAGACAGTCTCCCAACTTTCACGCATCTCAAAAACACTAGCACGCTTCTTTACTGCCTGGAGCACATGTCTTATGCGCGGCACAAATTCGGTGTGCAAGTTCAAACTGGCGCGCAGGTAACAACCAAAAACCTATGCGACACCGCCTACTTCAACTTCAAACCTGTGCGACTCAATTTCATTCTAACCGAAACCGCCTTGGACACATAGCCAACAATTGGTGTGCATCCTCTACCTGCGCGACCCAACTACCACTTGTGCGACTCAACTACTTGCGTGATGGGAGATCGAAAAATATCAATGTATTGAACTTCGTTACAAATGTGGAGGGGTGGTCCTCTATTTATAAGAAAATAGCACCCCCTGAGCGGTGGCGCGCAAGTATCCTCTCGGGGCGGAGGTTCCGGCGCGCAACTCATCTCCCCTATCCTCTGTCGCGCAACTCACTTGCACGACCCAACCAATACTTGCGCAACCATCTTCCTTTTCCATATTTTGAAGATTTGATCATGAAGAATAATAGGTGCGCATGCTTCCAAACCTCCTAGGCACCGGCGCACAAGTCCCTTCTTAGTGCCCAGGTCACTTGCGCAACTCAACCAATACTTGCACGACCCTAATCCCTTTGCCAATTCTTCATGTTTAAATCTTGATAAACACGAGGCCTGAAGGTTCCCTCTCCTTCAAGTACACGGCATGCAAGTATCTTTGCAAAAAAAACATTTCTCCATTTGTCAATTTTAAGGCCCAAAAAGTTGGCAAACACTGGGAAATGACGCCACCTTCAATACTATTGTCTTCTTGAACTGTATGATCACTTTGCAGGTATACATTCTGAACTTCCACTAAGCATTGCCAACAAACAAAAACCATTCTCCAATTCCTAAATAAAAGTCCATGGTTCCAACAGTTATGTGGAAGAAGAATGAGTTTTCAAAATGGTCATAATGTCTAGAGATGATACTGAACTTTCTACAAAATGAAGAAGAAGAGGAATAAAAAATTGGAATAAAAAATCAAGGCTTTATATGGAAGGGTTTTTTATTATTGAAAATATGTTATTTATAAATGTAACTGTGCATGAAGCACTATTATTTGGTGGAGACTTATCATAACATGAGTACAATGATAACTCACACTCTTTTTACCTACACATATAAACCAGTGGCTCATACAGTCTTTGTGGAATACAAATAATGCTAAGAACTAGTTTAAACATTTTGATACTTCAAACATGTATATATTATTCTCCATTTATATGTGTGTTTAGTAAAATGGTCAAGATTCACTCTAACTTTTGATAAGGTTTTTTTACAGTGTAATATTAATAAAGAAATTGAATCACTAATTCACCCCCATCGTAGTGACTCCTCACTAAACCTAGGGGTTTATCTCCATGTGGTATCACAACTTATGTTCCCCTCATGTTTGATTTTCTATTGGGAGAATTAAGAAGGAGTTCCTATCTATTTCAAGTCATTTTCAATTAATTTTTTTTGTACAAAATATAGAATAACAATTTGGTGAATAAAATGGTAATTCCAATATTTTATAGAAATAAATATAAATTACAGAAGAACTAGATAATGTCATACATGTTATCTATCATTTATGATGTATTTGAAGTCACAATTGATGGGTTTGTTCCTACTTCTGAAGGATTTACAATGTAAGTAGCAGATTAGAAGAATTTGTGGAATAATTTTTGCACTAAGAATATTAATAATGAATCCCTCTCCGAATGTTAAATTTTTTATGTCAAAAGAATCAAGACTGCTATAGTCATCTATTAGAAAACTAAAAAATAATAATGAAGGAATATTTTTTTAAGAAATATAAATTACAATTATATATTCATAAGTATGAATATATCAATATACATGATGATAAAACATTCTATAGTTAAATTACTATGTTGAATTAATTTGTGAGAAAAATCATTGGATATTTTGTGAACATGTAACACCCCAATCTTCCACGGTATGTTTGCCTTTGAATAATGAAATAGCTTGCATTGTACGCAACCTAGAGATTTAACACACCATGACCAATCAAACTAGCCATTATAAATAGTAATACCCACTTTTTGAAATTTTATAAATTTTATTTTTAGAAATGGACTTCATATTTAGATTCAGAATATAAAAATTAGCTTAGGGTAATTTTTTTGTATTTTTCTAAAAACATTCAATTCTTTATGAATAGTGAATAGCAATAATTTATTGCTTAAAACAATCTTTTTATTTAAATAAATAATTATTTAATTTATTTTTATTTTATGGTAAAATAGTTACATAATACTTATATATGTTCCATGTAATTCATTGGAGTCATTTTATAATAATATTAGATATATAAAATTTTATTGAAATTTTTACCACTTCTGTGATTTTAATTTCAAAAATCTGAGAGACATGGTTGACATCAGAAAGTTAGGATGAAAATAATTTTTGGTGAGTAGAAACATTTGACTTTTATTTACCACGGTTAAAATTAAATAGAGTAATTAAAGTTAAAAATTATATAATATTTACCCAAACACATGTCCTAATTCTATTGGATATGAGTTTTTCGAGCAGAATCATCCCTAAGAAGAAAATATGATACTTTTGGTACACTTTTATAAGATTATGAAATTTATTATTATTTTATTTTAAGAAGAGTTAAATGTGTTAAATTCAATGTTAAATAACGAAACCATTTTTAATATAGGGTGATACATAAGATAAATTCGACTACAAATATTTATTGGAAATATAAAAATATTTCCTAAATAATGGTATTTTATTTATAATATTTAGATATTAAATAATTAAATTTATTTATGACACAATGATGATGAAGTAAATACATTCTTAATGAAAGGTTAAAATAGTTGATATTATAAATATCCCAATAAATGCAATTTGTGACTTTTTATGAGTTCTAAGAATTTTATAGGTTGATATGACATGTTAAGATTTGATTAAATTGTTTTTTTCGAAGTAATCAAGTAGTTACTACTTTAACAAAAATAAAATACTAAACAGTGTAAAATTGACAAAAATGAGTTTTTAAAACAAATACTATATTATTAAATGATATAACAGTTATAAAAATCTATGGTTCAATCAAAGAACATATATAATAATAGATATATTAGTAATGAACAACTTGGGGTTATATTGTCATTTTATAGTAATATTATTAACCATATAATATAATAATACAAGAATACATGGTAAACGTTAAACCATTTAACTGCGGGTAAAATCTAAAAGAAAATGTTAATACGGTGACATAAACCTTTCAAAAACCTATTGGTTGAGAGGTTTTCAACCCATAACCACCTTCTCCTAGAAATAAATCATTTTGGATCCATTACAGACTGATTATGAATATATAAGGAAATAATATTTCATAATTTTACTAAAGTGAACCTCACCTCTCTTATAGAAAGGTACTTCCCCTTCCCCCAAAATCCCACCTCCAAATCCATTTGGCTCAGCCAATCCCAGCCTTACTATTCTCCCAACTACACTTTCTTCAGCCTAGAGGCATTACTTTGATTCTAAATTCATCTTATGGATCTCTTTTGATAAAATCAAAAGGAAACACCTGAAGAAGAGGTAAAAATTTCCCCACCTCTTTCAAAGATCTTTTCTTCTCCCACTTCATTTTTATTTGTTGTTTCCATACTAAAATATTTAATCCAGTACCTTATAAATATTTTGATGTTATTATAAATATTTTATAACAATATTAATTATTCTATCAATCATGTGAATGAAAAATCAACATACATGTGTACATATGACTTAGTGTCTCCACGTCGTACTATCATTTGTTATTCAAACACTTAATTATTTGGATGGGTAAAATAATGTGTATAACTGATGTAAATAATAAATATAAAATGTTAATGATTCTGAAATTTTTATATACCATGAAATTACACACTATTTCACCATTAATAGAATGGTATTGTCGGTCGGGAGTACGTACAGATTACCATCTCCACGAACGTGATATGATTCATACCCCATTGTAAACATTCCAGAATAATTTTCATTTTATGATTAAAAATAATTTTTAGGAACTTAATATCATTCTGGATATGAATAAAATACATTCTATCCATAACAAAAAATACTTATGTAACAAAACATATAAAGGAAAATGAATCGGTTAACACTCTAAACAATGACACTACTATAATATTATTAACAAATCAGTATTAGAAGATCATATATGATATCATATTTATGTATGTGGTTATTGAATAATTTAATAACAATGATTTAACTATTATATAGGAGGTTTACATACCCTCGATCAAGGAAACATACAAGGTAAGGGTTAATTCTACAATCTATTCATTATCTGAGGTTGTTTATACATGAGTATCTACTGGGAACTCTATATCATTTGCATCTGTGTTTCTTAAAAATGTATTTCAGAACATTTTTTTTATTTCCTAGAATATGGTTTAAATACATTTATACCATTTTTTGACTTTTTATAATATTTTTATAAAGTAATATTTCTGTCATTTTCCAAAAAAGGTCCATGACGCCCTTTTCGACAAAATGGAGGAAAGAATGTTTTTTACGTTATAATAAGAGTGCAGCTATTTTCTGCCATTATAACATCTTTGATGCTTCCCTTACAATATTATAACAATATTTACAAAATAAATGTTTTATTTCATAATTATGATACTTTTAAATTATTCCAAAATAGAAAGATATAATTCTCTCAAATTGTTTGGATTTTATCTATGTCAGAATCCTTTTATAGATTTTACACTATTTTGAAGTCAGTTTTTTATGATATGGTATTAAAGATTTTTTGATATGTTTGACTGTGGATGTGTTATTTTTATACAATTCAGGGTTTATGGTTAAAATATTAACATTTCATATGCTAGTTTTAATATGACTGTTTATGATATGTTTTTACCTTTTCGGATGAGGAATGAATTGGACGTAGTAAGTGATTGGTGGAGCCCGCTATAGCTCCTAGAGGAATCAGTGAGTCTAATGAGATAAAATAGTGTCTTGACACAAGTCCTTGACAAAATATTATTTTTAGTCTTGGTATGAGGCCTTAACTATTTGGTAATGAAGTTCGGCATTATTCATTCCATCATTATGAATTTGGCTATTGATATTACATGTGATTATTTGACTAGTAGAATTTCCATGTGAATAAGTAAAGGGAATTATTTTATTTATCTTTTCCATATTATGCTACTATTTTTTTAAATGATTTTTATTTAGTCTTTTACATTGCCTTAAAAGTTTATTATTATTTATGAAATTTTCCGCTATATTGTTTTCTTTACTAAGCACCTGAGCTCACCCCTTTCTATGTTTTATTTTATCCTAGATGAAAAGAAGTATTTTATGGTTGACCTGTAGGGATAGGCTAAAAGATATAAGTGTGTTCAAAGGAGAAAAAATGTTTTTGTTTTTTTTATCTAGTGATGTAATGTAGAACATGTGTTTTTATCTATTACTTACAAGGCTACTAAAACTGATCAGTCATTCGGGATTTGATCTCTTATGATCATGCCAATGTTATGTAATAATGTGAAGACATTGGATAACTAGGGTTGGGGTGTTACAATTGGTATTATTGAAGTTTAGTACAAACCTTTGACGTTAGATTTAGAAAAACACTGATTAGATAACATTAGCCTAAGATAGACTTTGAGGATTAGTATAGATGAACTTTCTAGAATTTTGTTAATGTAGATATTTTGTGATTTTTCCAAGCAGTACAACCATTTATGGATACAACCATGTAGAGGGGGCTCTTGTACAGATGTACCTAAGAGAGAAAACTCTGACAGGGAGTTTCGGGCTTGACCTGGGGTATCCTGGTACACAACAACAAGCCTTGATACACTCTTGGTTAAGACACTCTCAGGGGATATGATTACGATAATTCACATTTTCATTATGAACTATTATGAAGGATTTATGAGTAAATACCACCATACTGAAAACATTTTTTATGTTTAAGGATTCTATTCATAAAATATTCAATTTTAGTCATGTGTTTTACAACATTGGAATTATGTATTATAATTCATAAACTAATTTAGCTTATTCCCTTTTTAGAAATGAAGCATAGTGGAAGGAATGGAAACCATATCAACGTACACAATCCATGTAGATATTTCCTTCCTACTCAACATAATTATTGTGGAGCAGGTGATGAAACTAGTGATGATCAGCTTATCACCATACTTGGATAACTCACTTAGGTTTTGAATAATAACCTTAGCCATATAGAGCACCTTGATCCACAATGTGGAGGATCAATGTTAGACCGCTTCTTGAAGCAACAACCACCAACATTCAATAGGACTAAAAATCCATTTGTTACTCAGCAATGAATAAGATCGTTAGAGAAAATATTTCATGATTTGGAGAGTAGCGAAAGGGAAAAGGTAGTCATGGAAATTTATCACCTCATGAGAGATGAAAATCAATGATTGTCATTAATTCAAAACACCAAAGAGGATAAAGGTGTATAAAATTTGTATTGGAGGAAATTTAAAGATATTTTCATAGAAAAATACTTTCCTCATGACCAATGATCAGATTTAGAAATTCAATTTCTGAGTTTGGGGAAAAAAGAGGATGATAATGTCGCAAATTATGAGGCTAACCTTACAAGGTCAATAAGGCATGCATCATATTATATACGTAAACTAAGGACTAATATTGATTGATTCGTTGATATGTTAAAACCATTTCTCTATCAATCCTTACTCTCAGAATACTTATCATTATACAAAGATATTTTCCAATGTTCTATCAAGATAAAAAAATAATTCTCTAAGACTTATGTCTTTAAAGTAATGTAGGAGAAGAATATATCTACTAAAAAATCTAGAAATATAAATAAGTTGAAGAAGGGAAATATTTAATATCCATCCTGTGGTAAATGTGGGAAGAAACACCCTGGTACTTAAATGATGGGAATTGGAGTTTGATACAAGTGTGGTGAAAAGGGCCACCAAGCTTGTTATTGTAACGAAAAGAAAGAGGATATCAATGTTGAATTCTACAATTGTTGAGAAAAGGGGCATTATAAAAATAAATTTCCTAAGTTCCAAGGAAATATACCTCAAAAAAGGCCATGGGAACAAGGCCAAAATTATAAGATCACTACAGAGGTTAAGGATCTGAATGATGTGGAGGCAGTTAATTTAATGGTTTCCCCATGTTTATCCAATTCTTTATTTGATTTCGGTTCATAAAATTGATTCATAAATTCCCAATTTTCTATGAAAACTAGATATTTCCAATTTTATTTAACATGGGAGTTGTCGGTAAAAACTCCTAAGGGAAGTATCATTGCAATAATTTTTTGTGAATTGGTCCCCATTAGATCATATAAATGTTCTTTATCTGCTGATCTCATCATCAGACCCATGATTAAATTTGATAAAATCTTCTAAATGGATTGGATTTTAGGCCAATATGCGAAAAGTTATTTTAAGGAGAAGTAGGATACAATTTTAAATGATGATAAGGAGTACCTTATCATTAGAGTAGAAATATCACCGCATGATTCTTATATAGATCCACCCCCAATAGCTCGAAAAATTCAATTATTATAGAGGAAGGGAATTAAATAAAAATTGATGAAGAAAATAATTCTCAAATCGAGGACATACCTATTGTGAAATAATATGTTGATGTGTTTCCATATGATTTACTGGATATCCTCTAGAACGAGAAATTGAGTTTTCAATTGATTTATTTCTTTGTTAAAGGCACATATCAAAGAACCCTTATAGAATTTCCACTATGGAATTAGTGGAAATAAATAAACCACTAGATGAATTGATTAATAATGTATTTATTCACCCTATTTTTTTCCTTGGGAATCCCTTTTTTTGGTTCTGAAGAAAGATGGATCTATGAGGTTGTGCAATGACTATAAAGAGGTCAATGCTATAAAGATAAAGAACTAGTATCCCCTACCTCGCATTGATGATTTATTTCACCAAATTCATGTAGCTCAATATTTTTTAAATATTGATCTTCGATCTGGATATCATCAATTGTGTGTGAAGAATGAAGAAAATCCAAAAATATCATTTCGAAATATGTACGAGCCTTACGAGTTTACAATAATGCCTTTTGGAATGACTAATTCACCCTCTGTTTTCATAGATCTAATGAATAGAGTTTTCAAGGAATATCTTGATGACTTTTTCATGGAATTTATTGATGATATCTTGGTTTATACAAAAAGCTACGAAGATCATGAAAATCACTTACACGCTATTCAGAAAACTTTTAGAAGAAATAAATTATATGGGAATTTTGGTACGTGTGAATTATGGATTCATGAAATTCCTTTTCTTGGCATATTTTCTCTAATGATAGAATATATATTGATCCTTCTAAGACAAGAGAAATACAATAATGGCCAGCATCGATGATTATAATTGAGGTATGTAGTTTTTTTGGCTTAATAGGTTATTATTGGCATTTTGTCCCGAATTTTACCTCACTGTAAAACCCATTAACCAAGATCACACGCAAATGGGTTAAATTAGTTTGTTAAAAAGAGTGGAAAAAATGATTTGAAGAAGTGAAGATAAGATTAGTCAATTATCTTCTTTTGACTCTACCATCTGGAAATGATGGGTTTGTTATTTATAGTGATGCTTCAAAGAAATGACTTGGTTGTGTCATTATGAAGAATGATAGATTAATTTCTTATTCCTCACAACCGCTAAAAATTGAGGAAAAATAATATCCCACTCCTGATATTGTGTTAGCTAGTGTAATCCATACTTTGAAGAATTGGAGACATTATCTCTATGGTAAAAAATGTGAGATATATTTTGATCACAAGATCTTGGTGTATATTTTCTCAAAAAATGAACTCAACATGAGGAAAAAGAGATGGTTAGAACTACTAATGGATTATGATTGCACTATACACTACCACCTGGGGAAGGAAAATAAGGTGGCATATTCTTTGAGTAGAATGGATCATGGAGTTTTGAACAAGATTATAGTTGAACGGGATCATATGTTCATGGATCTAATAAATATAGATATGGGAATCATCATGGAAGGTGAAACA
The DNA here is from genome assembly GCA_963277665.1 of Viscum album. Classification (NCBI taxonomy): domain Eukaryota; kingdom Viridiplantae; phylum Streptophyta; class Magnoliopsida; order Santalales; family Viscaceae; genus Viscum; species Viscum album. The sequence goes on from OY728125.1 coordinate 585,015,071, forward strand.
TCAATACTCCTTCAAATAGTTGCCAATCCAACATTAATATAAATGATAAATAGTTCTTAGACTGATGATGAGGAGTGTAAAAATAAAATTAATGTTGTGAATGATGAGTGATTGATCGACTTCGTATATGATGATGGAATTTTGAAATTTGGGAAGATACGTTGTTTTCTTTACATACCTAATCTAAAAAGTGAATTTTTGGATGATTCTCATAGCTCCAACTTCTCTATACACCTTGGTAGAACTAATATGTATAAGTATTATAAGGAACATTTTTGTGGGACAACATAAAGAGAGATATTGATGATTATGTGTTAATATATATGGTTTGTTAACAAGTGAAAGTTGTAAGACAAAGTCATAGATGAGTCATGCAACCTCTGCCCATACCTGAATAGAAATGTGATCATATTACGATGGAATTTTTCATGTAACTACCATATAAAACTATATGTAATGATGAAATATGGTTCATTGTTTATCGTCTTTCCAAATCTTCATATTTTCATGCTATAAGAGAAGATTTACCACTTGAACTCTTAACATGACTATATATTATTGAAGCTGAAAGAATTTATGGAGTACCCCAATCAATTGTTTCTGATCGTGATCCCTGTTTTACATCATGATTTTGGAAAAGTATCCAGAAGGCCTTTGATACTGAACTTCATTTGAGCTCTTCCTACCAAGCTCAAACTAATGGACAATCATAACAGACTATTAAAACTTTAGAAGACTTGTTGAGATCTTGCACACATGAATTTAAAGCTATGTGGGATTAGTATTTTACTCTTGTATAATTTTCCTATAAAAATAGCTTCAATTCAAGTATTCATATGGAATCATATGAAACGTTATATAGAAAGAGATGTTGCACACCAACTTGTTGGGATTATGTTTCTGAAATAAAACTTGCAGAACTATAACATGTTGAGAAAACAATAGAAAAGGAGATGGTTATACCAACCCACATCAATGAAGCTCAAAGTAGGAAAAATAGCTATGCCGATAACCGAAGGAAGGATTTGGAATTTAATGCATGAGATTATGTTTTCATGAAGGTATCTCCATGGAAGGGAGTTATACGATTCAATAAGAAGGGTAAATTATGTACCAAGTACATCGGACCTTTCAAAATTATAAAATGAATTGTGGTTGTATCATACCATTTGAAAATGTTTCCTAGTATCTCCAAAGATCATGATGTGTTCTATGTATCACTATTGAGAAAATACATGCCTAACCCAACACGTGTATTCACATATGAAGAAATAGAACTGGAACCCAACCTTTTATATCGAGAAGAGCCTATCAGAATTCTTGATACCAGAGAACAAGTGATGGGAAACTGGGTGACTTGTCTGGTAAAAGTTCTATGGAGAAACCATATGATGGATGAGACAACATGGGAACCTAAGGAAATTATGATGAAGAACCACCAAAATATTTTTATGCAGTAATATTATAGAAATTTCAAGTATGAAATTATTTTAATGAGGGGTGAATACAACACCCCAAGCTACCATGGTATGTTTCCCATTGAATAATTTAATAGATTGTGTTGTATACAAATTGTAGTTTTAACACACCATGAGCAATCAAATTAGACATTTTTTATAGTAACACCAACTTTTTGAAAAATTTGAAATTTTATTTCTTAAAATGGTCTTCATTTTTTAATTTGGAATATCAAAATCATCTTAGGGTTATTTTTTAATATTTTTCTAAAAACATAAATTTTTTGATGAATAGAGACAAACACTATATTATTATACGAAATTGAGTTTTTAGTTAAATAATTAATTATTTTATTGATATTTATTTTCTGTAAAAATAGATACAGAATTCCTATATTTGTTCAATGTAATTCATTGGATTCATTTTATAATAATATTAGATGTATAAAAAATTATTAAACATTTTACCGCTTATGTGAGTTGAATTTCAAAAATCCGAGAGACACAGTTGAAATCAGTAAGTAAAATGTGGTTCAATAATATGAAAATAATTTTTGGTGAATAGAAACTTTTGAATTTTATTTACCACGATTAAAATTAAATAGGGTAATTAAAGATAAAAATTATATTATAATTACACTAACACTTGTCCTAATTCAATTAGATAAGTGTTTTTTGACCAAAATCAACCCTACAAATAAAATATGATCCTTTCCGACCACTTGGATTATATTAGGGAATTTATTATTATTTAATTTCAAGATGAGTTAAAAGTGTTAAATACAACGTTTAATAAATAATACATTTTTAATATATTGATATACATAAGATATATTTGACAATAAATATTCATTATAATGCTAAAATTATTTCCTACATAATGTATTTTATTTATAATTCTTGGACATTAAATAGTTAAATTTATTAATGACACAATGATGATATTGTGATTTCTTTTTTAATGAAAGGTTAGAATAATTGATGTTATAAATATCCAAATAAATGTAATTTGAGACTTTTGATGAATTCCACGAATTTTATCAGTTAATATGACATGTTAGGGAAGATTAAATGATTTTTTGAAGTAATCAAGTTTTTAGGACTTTAAAAAAATCAAATACTAAATAGTGTCAAAACTAACAGAAATGAGTTTTTAAAGAAAATACTATATTATTAAATGATATAATAGTCCTAAAAATCAATGATTATTCCAATGGACTTATATAATAATAGATATATCATTAATGAACCCCTTTTGGTTCATAATGAATTTTATAGTAAGATTATAAACAATATAATATAGTAATACAGGAATACATGGTAAAAGTTTAACTATTTGACCGAGAGTTATATCCAAAAGATATGGTAAATATGTTGACCTAAAACTGTATAATATCTATTGGTTAAGATTTTTTCGACCCATTCCGACCATAGCCTCTAAATAAAACATTTTGGAGACTTTTTAAACTTAAAATTATTATATAATAAAATAATATTTCATGCTTTTCCTAATGTGACTATAACCTCTTTTATAAAAAGTTACTTCCCCTTCTCATAAAATCACACCTTCAAAGACATTTATCTCATCCAAAACCATCCCAAATATCCTCCCAACTACCCACAATTCGACCTACGTGCCTTACTTTATTTATAAATCCATCCTACGGATCCATTTTGATCAAATCACAAAGAAACACCGAGAGAAGAAGTAATAATTTCACCACGTCTTTCAAAGTTACATTATTCTTCCACATCATCTTTATTTGTTGTTTCCATACCAAAATAATAAATCCTATACCTTATACATTATGTGATATTATTATAAATATTTTACTACCATATTCATTATTCTAACCATCCTATGAATGAAAAATCACCATACATGCGTACGTACGACTTACCGTCTCCATGTTGGCGTATAGTTTGTTATTCAAACACTTATTTATTTGGATGGGTATAATAATGAGTATAAATGATGTAAATAACAAATATAACGTGTTATGGATTATATATATATTATATACCATCCAATTTCATATGATTTCCCCATCAGTAGAATGGTAATTTTTTCTCATGCGTTTGTACGTGTTACCGTCTCCACGAATGCGATAACATTCATACCCCATCGTAACCATTGAAGAGTAATTTTCATTTTTTGTTTAAAAATAATGTTTAAGAACTTAATATAATTTTTTATGTGAATATAATACATCCTATCCATAACATGCATGAATTAAATTACAAAACATATAAAATAAAATGAATCAGTTAACACCTGAAACAATGATACTACTAAAATATTATGTACAATGAAATATTAGAAAAATATATATTATATAATATTTATGTATTTTGTTCATGTATAATTTAATAATAATGATTTAACTAATATAAATTAGTTTAACATACCCTCTATCAAGGGAATTTACAAGGTAATGGTTAATTTTAAAATCTCTACATTATCCAAGATTGTTTATACATGAGTATCTGCTGGGACCTCTTTGTCTTCCACATTTGTGTTTCTTAAAAATGAATTTCAAATTTTTTTTACTATTTCCTAGACTATGTTTTAAAGTAATTTATACCCTTGTTTGCCTTTTTATGAGATTTTTATAAAGTAATATTTCCGTTGTTTTCAAAATAAGGTCTTCTACGACCTTTTCGACAAAATTAAGGAAAGAATTTTTTTATCTTATACGGAGAGTGTAGTTATTTTATGACATTGTAACATATTTGAAGCTTCCCTTACATTATTATAAAAAAAGTCAAAATAAATATTTTCTTTTATAATTATTTTACTTTTAAATTATTTCAAAATTGAATGAGATATTTCTCCAAAATAGTGTTGATTTCATCTAGTTCCACATCCTTTGATGGATTTTATAGTTGTTTGAATTTGATTTGTTATGATATTTTATTAAAGGTTTTGTGATATTTTTTAATTTGGATGTGTTATTTATATACCATTCATGGTTTATGGTTAAAGTATTAACATTTTGTATGTTATTTTTAATACGAATGTTTATGTTATGTTTCAACCATTTCATACGAGGAATGCCTTGGTCATGGTAATTGAAGGGTGGATCCCACTATATCTTATCGATGCATCAGTAGGTCTAATGATACAAACTATTTTCTTGACATAAGGCCTTGAAAAAATCGTACTTTTAGTCTTTTCATGAACACAAGACTATGTATTTATGAAGTATAGCATTATGCATTCCATCATTATTAATTTCGCTATTGATATGACATGTGATTATTCGACTAGTATAACATCTATGCGAATAATTAAGTGGAATTATTTCATTTATCATTGTCATATTATGCTGACGTTTAAGTTCAATATGATTTTGTTTTAATCTTATATATTTCCATAAATGTTTAGGCTTATTTATGGATGTTTCCGCTTTACTGTTATCCTTAATGAGCACCTGAGCTCACCCCTATCTATGTTTCATTTTTCCCAGTATGTGAAGTAGTATATTATGGTTGAATTTCTGGGATAGGCTATGGACTATATGTGTGTTCAAAGGAGAAAAAATTTTGTTGTTGTTTTTTATCTCATGATGGAATGTAAAACTTATGTTTGTATCCAGTACATACGAGGCTAATAAACTGATGGGCCTTTTAGGATTTGGTCCCCTGTGATCATTCTAATGTTATGAAATAATGAAATGACATATGGTAACTAGGGTCAAGGAATTACATAAAATTCATGATAAAATTATTATTTAAAATATTTCATATATCTTACACGATAAGTATAATTTAAACTACCTAATTTCTAAAAAATATCCATGTGATATTTCCCTTTATTATTTTCACAATTGTCTAAAATGTTATAAAATGATAAATAATAGTGTTATCATGTATATGGTAAAGGATAATAAAGAAATATCTTCTAAATCCACAAAGTATAAAATAATGATAAATAATTTATTTTTTATAGAATAATTTTATTATTCTATTTAGGATTTTGGTATGGATTAGAATATTGTTATGATTATATCATTAATCAGTAAATATGTGAGATGGGGTAAGGTAATGTTTAAAAGTACGATTCTAGTAAAATGGTTTAGGTGTAGAACCATTTCAAATTTCACTAAAAAGTATCCTAATATTAAATATGATCGATTCAGTGATAAAGAATAATGAATAATGTACAAGAATATTATTTTTTAAGTGATTATAAATGTTTGAAAATTAAATAGTTTGTACTAAAGGCTAGAGAAATAATTTCTCAAAATTCAGTAATGGAAATTTCTTATCTATGTTTGAATGTAGTGATGGTAGTGATAAAGAATAAGAAATTGAAATGATAATAGATGTTTTTGGAAGAACTCTTATTTCTATGGTTACTGAAGAATAATTCACTAGTTAAATCAATAGTGAATTTGAGGAAAATTAAGAAATTTGATATAGAATATATTATTGAGAGATAATTAAAATAATGTCTCTCAATGATTTCCAAAAAGGAGAAGAAAATAAGAAAATTGAAGATATATAATAAATTGATATTTAAAAAAGAAAATTCAATTTTCTTGATGATGTTAGAGGGTTGAAAAATATTATTGATGGTGATAATAATATTAACAATAGCTTGAAAGATAATTTTAAGGATAATTAAAAATATATTTTTTACTACAATCCTAATCAAAATATTAGAGGATCTAAAGAAATGATGAACTAAGGTTCAATTTTTTTTATTTCTGACATTAGATAATGCATGAAAAAGTTTGAAATTCAATAATTACAACATAAATTATTTATAAAAATTATAATAATGCTGAAAATATTTATAGTAACATAAAAAAGAAAAATCAAATCAATAAATCCATGTTTATAATAGAATCATGTGATTATTTAGATTCTTTAAATTATGAGTGCATCTAAATTAATTCAAAAAAACATAAATGCTAAAGAATAAAATATTGAGATTAGTTTGATATGAAAAAGATAGTTTCTATATTTTATGAAAACTTTTTTTTGAAAAAATTATCCAATATGAATGGGGATGAAAATTTTAAGATATTTTTCTTGTTTTAGAATAATTATGGGTTTAATAAAAAATATATATATTATGGTTATTGTTGGAATTGTGGAGGTTTTGGCCCCATAATAAAATATTTTTGGTTTAAATAACAATACATAGATGATGTTAGACAATTTAGATGATACAAATTGAGGAGTAATTAACCTATTGAAAAATCACACTTTAGAGGTTAATTGAGAAATTCGGATTGGAAATTGAAAATAGTTTTCAATCATTAGAAGTTGTTTGGGAATGATGTTAGTGGGAATGTCATTTTGATAATAGGAGTCTATTTATATTACTGACCCCAATATTATTAAGTTATTATGCTAGTATATCTCATATGTTAATGAATAAAGGTAAAGGGAAAGATATAGAATTTTACGTTTCGTACAATAAATCCAAAAAATAATGTCCATGGATTTTAGATAATAGTTTTTCTTCACATATAATAGAGGATTTGAATTTCCCTAAGGATGTTGAAAACTATAAATAAGGATCAATGTCATTTTTAAATGATGGGGCCCAAAATATCAAATGTGTTAGATCAATATTTATCAGTAAAGATCTATTGAAATACATAAATAAATTGAACCTTAAAGGGATAAATCAAAATAATATTAGTGTGTATCAATTTTTTGATTATAGGTATGATGTGATCTTTTAGAAATACAATTTTTTATGACGAGTTTGAAAGATGGAAGATATTGAAAAGGTAAAAAAATAAATGGAAATGTTTTTTCAGATTGGTGATGCTTGAAATTATAATTATATGAGAAAGAAAAAAAATTGAATTGTGAAATTGAAAACATAGTAATCATGGAAAAAATAATATTTGTATGATTTCCTTTGGGGAAAATGTTAATTATATTCCTAGTTTTAAAATAAAAAGTAAATGGATGTGTTATTCTTTTCACAATGGAAATACAGTGAATACAATACATAAGAATTTTGAAATACAATATACCCATCCTTTAGATAAAATTCACTATGATATTGATGGGACCATGAGGAAGAAATCAAAAAATGGAGATGAATATTTTATTTTTTTACTGATTTCTTTTCTAACATTACATTTATTATATTTATGAATATTAAATCAAATCCTCTTAGAAGGTTCAATAGTTTTAAGAGAAGTTAATATAAAGAGCGTGGTTACTCTTTAATGAAGATTATTACGGCTAATGGTGATGAGTATACATATGGAAAATTTGAATCCTCTATTGAAAAACCATAAATCCATCATGGACATTGTGAATGATACACATCTCAAAAAGATTATGTGGATAAAAAAATAATATAAGTCTTATGAATATGTCTTAAACTATATTGTTAGAGAATGACACATCTCATTATTTCCTAAGAGAAATCCTTGGTGTAGCAGTCCATATTCATAACCATTGTATTTATAAGATAAATTATGATTTTTTATCATATTATATATATTATTAGAAGTATCCAGGTATTAAATATCATATATTATTTGGAAGACCTTTCATTATCAATGTTAAAGGTGAAAATATGGGAAAATTTAAAATAAGATGTGTTGAGGGTAACCTTCTAGGTTTCCAATCGATTGAAGAGGATATCATCTATAAATAAAATAAATTTTAAATATTGTAGATTATTATGATGTGAATGTTATGGGATATTTATATAATGTTTACTAACCTTAAAAAGAATGTTCTAGAAGTGATGATGATGACTTGTTTTCTAAAACAACAAGGTGATGTTTTAGAAAGTTATAAAAATTATAAACGAGTTCATGTTGAAGAAGTTGATTATAGAACTTATAGTGATGCATAAAAATATTATTCACATTACCCAAGGTTGATAAGGAATTTTTCCATTTTAAAATATCATCATAAATCATGGACAACATAGTCATAGTAGAATAACATTGAGGTCATCCTCCCATACCTCATTATTCTCCCAAGTTGATCCAAGATATGTTTAATATTCTATGAAAAATCATAAGTTAATTTATTAAATGAATTCATATCTATGTAGAATTGATAATAATGAGACTTGGGATCGGTACACAATCCCAAAGATAACAACATATTCAAAACCAATGGTTATTAAAAAAAGGTAAATGAAAAAGTTGAGTCTTTGTGAAATAATGAATCATCAGGGTGTAATGGAAATTTATAGGTTAAATGAGTTGAATTTTATGAGACCTTTTCACTTGTTTCAAGGCTTGAAACCATGTGATATTTTCTTTCCATTACAGTATAAATTAAAATCAAGATATTTCAAATGTATGTGAAGTTATCATTATATAATGGTGAATTGGGAGTGGAAGTTTATATAGAAAAACAATGTGGTTTGTTTCAATGTAAAGATGTGAATTGTGGTTTTAGGTTAAGGAAGTATTAATATTGTTTAAAAAATCCCTAAGATATTGGTATTCCATTATTTGACCATTATTGAAAAAATTTAAATTCATGATTGGATTATTTGAAAATAATACATACATTAAATATAACAATTTGATATTTCTCATTGTTATCTTCAATTTAGATGTTAGTTTTTTTATGGAATCGATGAATGAGTATGTGATGTGTTTTTTAATAAAATGAAGAAGATCATTGAAATATCTATTCTTGGGGGGAAGATATATATTCTTAGTTTATAAATATATCAAAGAAAAATTATATTTTTCTATATCAAGAGAAGTATGATAATTAAATATTGAAAAATTTTAGAATAGATTATAGAAAGATAATTCCGATGACTATTTCAATAGGAACTATTTTGTATAAATAATAACAAGGAAAGGATAAGGATATGAGGGAATTATAAAAGATATTTGGTAGTCCACTATACCCTAAATATTTAATAATGGATATTTTGTATGATATTACACATTATACATTCCATCAAAGTTCCTCATAATATTCTCATTTAATAGTTAGAAATTGAATAATTAGATACATATAAGGAATAAAAAACATTATATTGAAATATAAATGAAAAGGGTAGCTTGATATGTTTAGTTATTTAGATTCAAAGTAGCCAAGAATTTTTTATGGTAAGAATTATACATCTGGTTGAGTTTTAGTTCTTGGAAAATTATGTATTTACTGGAATTTGATGAAAAATTCCAGTTACATTGATAGATATTGAGGCTGAATATGTGCCAGGTGATCATACCTCAACTTAACATATGTGGATGAAGACTCGATCAAAACATTTAAAAGTTGATGTAATGTTACCACTTCCTTTTGGATGTATCAATCAAAGTGATATTAATATTTCAATTTATCTAGATTATTATTGAATATCTAATAACAGTGATATTAAATATCACTTCGTCAACTTGCTAATGGAAAAAATCGATTTAAAGTTATAATTTTTTACCATAAAGGAGAAGATTGTATACCTGTTCACCTATCCATAATCAAAGGAATAATTTTAGAATTAGATGTTAAGGTTTAGTTTTTAACCATCATACATAAAGGGATATGGTATGGTGTTGTTCTTTCTTCCCTCGTCTTTTATTTAGATATTATTTTCAAATGGGTAGAAAAATTTATAACATAAATCATCCATTTAGATTTTTCGTCCTATTGTTTGTCAATGGAGGAGTATAAAATTTAGGGGAATTATCCATAAATATTGGGTGAATTATCTCTTCCATGGAATCATATATTTATATAGAGTTATTAAAAGGTAAATATTTTATTTTTAATATATGTGAACTATTATAATAGTATATTTTTAATGGTTGTATAATATTTCATTCTTGACATGTTATTGATGTTGTAATTAAAGTCTGTAAAGGTCATGTTATAGAAGCTACATATATATCACAATCTCATGGACAACATTGTATTATTTATTCAATGGTCCTTTTTCCTATAGTGATTTCTCTCATGTAGGCTTATAATTCTTATATGACGATCCATTTAAAATTTTAAGGAATCGTATAGTGATTTATGTTCCTTGGTTGAAAAAAAATCTAATGTAGGAAACTATTGAGCCTGATAGGTTATGAGCTATTTTTTTTATATGTCTGGTTGAAGAATTGTAAAAGAGGATATGATTGAATCTGTATATTTTTTTCAATACACAAATCGTATTCCATGCTACATTGGATGATTCAACGTATAATAATCCTTAGTTATATATCACAATTTTTTTATCAGGATCGAATCCTTTTATGAATTAAGAATGACCCAATGCGATTGATAGAAGTTTATTCGAGTGTTAAAGGGTCTTGTATGAAAGGTGGAGCATTCATGGAAGACTGAGATCATTTTTTGGGAATTTTGATATGAAGGAGGTCCAAATAGACTAGGTTATAAGCATCGTAGACTGTTTTCATGGTCATGGTACATTGATGGTGGTTCAGTGTGAAACAACCACCACTAAACTAGTCATGGTGTTTCCCATGGTGATCCTCAAGTGTGCCTGTGTTGAACAAACCAAACCAAAATGACAATCATGGTTCATGTGGTTTACTTTGAGAATACCTACGTAAAATGGGAAATCCCACTACACCTATGGTAGTGCTTAAATAAAACTAAAGTCATAAAGTGGTGTTACAAGACAAAAAAGGTGGAGGAAGAGGACCATACCCATATTATACCATGCCATGGTCAATTTGTAGGGTAGAAGATCAAAACAACCAAATCTAGAAGGACTAATTCCGTGATGGAAGGAATTTTGAAGAGAAAATGACTAATTATATTTTAGCAAGTCATGGTACAAGAACGTTTAGGGATTCTTAGTTAGTTATAAAAAAATTTATTGTGTGGAATCTTGGATGTGTTAAGGGATCTAATATTTTATCTATGTGGTCATTTCTATAAGCATCGGAAAAATCTAGAATATTATGATGTGTAAACATTAGGATTTTAAATGATATAAATAAATGATTTGTAAAAGTTTAAAATGAAAAAACTAACATGGTAATAGTGATTTAGGTTGTTTTGAAATAATCACTACATCCATAGAGAGGAAGAATTTCACTATGTTTTTGGAGAAAAAATTTTTATAGAGAGTTTAAAGGTTATCAATCATTGAAGAAATATTATCCCAAATGATCTAAAAAATAGGAAAATGATTCACTTTTCACCAACCGCATAGAAATTCCACATCGCTATAGTGAAAGGTGGCCTCCCAAGTCAAAAGTGCTATAATGGATGGTGGTTGGAAGTCCAAGGAGCTAAAATACTATTGAATCTAAATTTTGTAATAAAATAGATCGCTATTATTGTTAGTTGGTAAACTATTATAAGTTGGATAGAGTTTCTACAATGCCCCCGAAATTTGGGTAGGGGCCGTCAGCCCCCAGAATCTCGGAGAAGGGCTGAATTTCCACTTACAATCCCAATGATCTCACCGTGGAGTTTGACCCATGAAGGTTGCAACCTAATGTGCAGTAAAACCCACAATAATTCAGCCCAAAAATTACCCAAAATGGACCATGCTACACCAAACCAACATCTTAGATGTCTTAAAATGTACTGGGAGTAGTTGAGCTTGTTAGAGGAAGCTACTGGTTTGATTTAAATTTTAAAAATTATAATTGGATCTTATGATTTTCAATTTGTTTCTATGAAACAAATGTAAAATGTTTAACAAGAAGGAGATGTGATAGAGGGATGAGAGAAAAATATAATAATTATGAATTTATTTGGGATAATAAGTAGTTTTCAAAATTGGTATAGTGTGATGAGATCATGCCTGAGTTTTGTCAGGTTGAAAAAGATGATGAATAACAACAAAATATCAAAAAATTATGGCTATTTTGGATGAATATTTTCTTTTTTATATCATTTTATTTTTCATTGTAATATTTTATGGAACACTATCATAGTTTGGGGGATTTTTGTGAAACATGTTAATTGATAAACCCTAGATATTGTTCCTATATGTTGAAACAAGTAGGTCATATGATCTTAGTAGAATCTGGATAATTAAAAGGGCTATCAATCTCATTCTATGATGTGAACATTGTAAATATAATATATCTTTCATGTGTTTGTGGTGTAAAATGATCACGAATCAGTCTATCTGATGAATAAAATTTTCTCACTAGGGAAATAGAAAATGAAATTGAATCCTTGATTCAAACCCTCTTAGTGACTCCACCCTAATTCTTGAGGAACCATTTCACTTTATTACATTCAGATAAATTCTTAATTTCACGATCTTAAACATTTTATTTTATTGAGTTACTCGCTCTTAATGAACTACCCAACTCTAGTTTTATTCATGAACATTATTTGAGTTATATGTTCGGTTTAAATAAGGTTTTATATTCCCAAATTTCTAAATAAACTTATGTAATTAACCTTGAGAAAAAGTGGGTATATTGATTGGATAGTGATAAAATATACCAATTATTATATTAGAATCAATTTTTAAAAAAACCATTCTATCTTTCATATCATTTATAATTCAATATTTCATTTACTTGTGTTAGGACTAGTGGAATGGTGTGAGTACACTTTGGGTGGTGGTGTTTAATATGTTGTGGTCAACCATTAAAAAATTCTAAATATTTTTTAAAACTTCACCACCATGGGTCATTCGACCATTATTAATAGTTAATGAAAATAAATATTTTTTTACTTATAATACACCAATGTTAAATATAATTAAATTAGTAATGTTTGTATATGTGTTTTTACAAGTCTTGACCCATCCTGGGACCCCTATTTCATACTATGATTGGGATGTATATGTCACCAATTATACAATATAATGTTATCATCAATATAAGTATTATTGTCCAAGAATCATATTCTAAACATGTTACCATATTACATATATAAGTGTGTTCAAAATATTACTCCTGTGAACATTGAAACATCCCATTCAACATCTTCAAAATGGAATCACATCACCTATTTAGCTTCCTTCATCCTATAAAAGTTAACCACCTTGTTTATTCTAATATGTGATTACATCCTAAAATGTTCTCATTTTTCCACAATCCATTACCAAATTCAGACAGATGTTATACTAAGACTCATGTAGCCCAATTTCTCTTGTTCACTACTAGTATTTTTAATTTTTCTTGAAAATCTATATTATAGATACTCGACTCATTCCTCAAGAACAAGACACTATAAATTATTAACTAGTATGTATAAATTTAATTTAATAGCTTCTCAGGATCTTTTATTCTGATATAACATTGAAACATTGGTATATTCATGATTAATGAATGAAAATCCTCTAAAGTCTTATAATTATCTTGATTTTTGATTTCAGTAACACTAAGGGTAGTAGGTACTCTAATGAAAAATAGTCTTCTACTCCTCTTACATCTTTTATTATTAGATAAACAAATAATATTCTACATAATAATAGGCTTAAAACTATTCTTCTTATTTATCAAGGGATATTTTTTACCTCTAAATTTCATTATTTTTCTTCAATAGAACACGTGGTTATCTTGGCACACTTAGATCATTTAATAATAGTTGGTTTTGAGATATTTATTTTATTTAGGAGAATACTTATTCTACCTTGAAAGACACATGTTACCCTATTGTATATGATGATAGCTAGTTTATATAAGTAGAATTATCAATTCCCATAATTGGAAATATCTAAGGATATCTATGAAACCCAATGAAATCTCCCCATGATCTTTTATATCACTTCACAATAGGGTTCACATTGGAGTGTACCTACATTCAGTTCATTTGATTTCAACCTCTATCTTGGGGAGTATTACAAAAATTCAATTTATTATTTTTTCTCATTTTTATTATCTTATTTCAATAATTGTTAAATAGATCTCACCTTTATATAACAATAAAATATATTATCACTTGATATGTTTATTTACACTCAATTCAATGATGTAACAACACTTTAATTTATCACTTGAATGTAAACTATATGTTTTATCAGTTCATCCCTTAGTATTAAATTAATTAATAATTAACAATTATAAAACCTAAAATTAGTATCATTTACCATTGAAAACAGAAAATTAATTTCCATAACACTTTTTCTAGCATAGATAGAGTAATTCAAAATGGTCTAGAGTGGGTGTAAATAGACCAGATTAATAATTTTAAAGAGAATGATTAATTATGTAATATACTTATGATAGTTAATTGATATATTTAATTAGAAGTGGTAAAATTAAAATAAATTAAATAAAAAGGGATTATTTATATATTAGATCAGTCTAAAGTAGACCTACTATACTATTATAAATCTCTACATCATAAGAGATAAATTATACACTTATCAAATTTTGGAAGGGGTATTATAACCTGGTTACAAAATACTTTTTCTAGTGGATGAATAACCAAGATACTCGAATTTTTTTGGGGAGTCAAAACCCATTAAAAACAATGACTTTACACTATATGATTCTAATCATTAATGATCCATAATTTAGTATCTAGGTGTCAGAAATCGATGATATAGAAAAATAATGATTTTAGTTTTAAAATCATAAACATAAAAATTAGTGAATGTGAAATATGAAAAGAACTGTTATAGACACAAAATACCAGGATGAAGTAAAAAATAAAAATTTAATACACATGTACTGATTAATAAGAAATGTATCAGGATGTGTCATAAAGGAAGTAGTTTTTGAATAATTTTTTTTCCAACCCTTAAGACATCATCCATCATATGGAATCATGATTGTACAAGTAAAAAACTTCAAAGCGCATAGTAAAAATTTTGTTCTCATAAGTTCATGATATAATAATTAATATATGGATCTATTTTTTAGTAAAAAGAATTAAAATAATTTAAAAATTAAATAAACTTGGTACAAATGAGAGATTTTAGAGAATTAAAAATTCAAATAAAATTATAAAATTGAGTTATTGTAAAGAGAGAGAAAGGTGAGAAATTATCATCCCACAAAAATTGTTCAACTAAAATATTAATTTTTTTTAAAAAATACCATTTAAGTTATATTATAAATTGACCAATGGAATAGTTTAAAAATATTACATAATTATAGGTCAATAAAGGGTCCTATGAAAATAAAATGTTTGAATTTAAAATAAAAAACACAAACACATTACATTCAAAACAAGAAGAAAATATACATTGAATTTAATGAATTTATAACACTGTATTAATGATATTTATACAATTTTTAATGATTTTATTATCAAATTATTTCAATTTATAAATAATAATATTGAAGAAAACATCATAAAATAATAAAAATAATTTCTGAGTTTCAAGCTATATGTTACACGTGTGAAGATAAAACAAACGGATCTTCATAAAAACATGTTTAAAATAATGAATAATACATCCCAAAGGTTTTAAATAATTATTATGAATTTATAATGTTATTAGAAAAATTTAAATATATGAATTGAAAAATTATTAAAATAGATATATAAAATAAAATATAAAATAGATCATTTTTCTAGATTTTAGAAAAACCCGTAAACATACCCTAAAACAACATTTTCAAATTCACACAGGGGTTTTTCAAATAGGTTTTTTTGTGTAATTTAAATGACCACATAGGTGAATCTATATAAAAGATTAACCACATAGGTGATTCGTGTTTGGTATTCCCGTATGAAAATTAACATAAGAGATTTACATAGGTGATTCATGTATTTGAATTTATGAAAACATTAGAAAGAATGACTTTCAAATTTAAAAAATAACATATTGAAGATTTTTTTATTAAAGTGACATTTTGATTCATGGTTAATCCATATCAAAGTACATTCAATCCATTTCAATGTACAGTTAATCCATTTCAATATAATATGAATCCAGTAGTTAACTATTTTTTTTCAACTATCAATCATATTAAGCATATGGTTGATCTAATAATCAGAAACAGAGTAGATATTGGTGGAAAAAATTATTCTTATTTTAAAGAAACATATATAAATGTTCATTATTCTACGTCATTTAATAATTTTAAAAATGTAAAACATAAACAAGCATCATAAAATAATACAAAAAAATAAATGCAATCACATGAAACTAATTAGTTCTGAATATGGAAATTCCATTAAATTTATAAAACTATAGAAAATATTATATATAATTATATATGATGAAATCAATACTCATATTTTCTAGTAACATATTTATATTTCATTGACCTGGACTAGCTACTTGATGAAACACTATTGTAATTTCTGTCTAACTTTTCTTATTATAATTTAAAATATTAACCACTTTTATTGTCCAAAATTGAAAAAATAACTTAAAAATCAGATATCCTAATTACATATTTCTCAAAACTTTGAGAATATATGGTAAATTTTCTCCAAATCAGTCACATTTTTTACAATTTTATAAAAAATGAAAATACAATTAATTCCATCATAAGAATAATGATCATATTCAAAATTAGTGAGTTATTTACTACATTACAAAAGAATTTAATTAAATTTTTTGAACCTCAAAAAAATGTCATGCTCGGGATTGGATTTACTTCAAAAATATTTTTTTTTATTTTTAATTACAATAATTGAGTATTATACCGGTCCATGAATTTTCTTACATTATTCTTTGGATTTCTCAAGTGATGATCATAAAGTTTTGATTACGTCTTATAATGATGGTTATCTATAGGAAAACAATTTATTAGATGAGTATAATGATTTATATTTATTTAATAAATACAATTATTAAATTTTCTCCCATTAAAATAATAACAAATTTTAATATATAATATATACATTAGTTATTAAAGATACATAAATCCCTATGAAATTTGTCCACTATTGAGTTTCTCGTGCTATCAAGTTATTGTGGTAGAGAATCATCTTAATCATATCATTTATCACTCCTGGATTGTTGAGCGAAAACCTCTTTTCCCAATCCATTATATTATGAATCTCAACTCTTTTAATTAGGTAGCCTAATTCTATTAGTGTATCACCCCTGGATTCAAGTATATAACCCTTTCATTATTCTTTTTATGTATGTAATGTATATACATGATGTTTGGGAGAATTTTGAGATCTTTTAAAGTGTTTTTTTATATTATATTGGACAAAGGTTTGTATAATGTTTGGGAAAATCAAGAAACACCTACTGGAAACTATGCACAATGAGTAAGGAACTAAAGTTAAGGTTCCCAGGTAGAACACGGTTTTCCCAAAATGTGCATCCACCAAGGAGAAACTATTCATCTAGAGACAATGGGATATGAAATGGTTGGTACATATTATTTTAACCATGTGAGGAAACCACGTGAGGTTTATCCTTGATGTATTGGATTGGGACAGTTAGTGCATAGTTTTCTAAACCATTTGACTAACAATTTACAGGTTAAAAGAGGAATCAAAAAATTATGGATCTCACAATTCTTGTTATCTAAGTCCCTCATTTTCATCATTTTTGGCCCTAAATCGATACTATCTCCTCCCAAATCCAAATAAAGATTCTCTGATCGATTTGTAGGAAATCCAATGACTTATCTTTGTTGTATGAAGCTGGATTCTTGCAGAAAAACATTATTCTAGGTAGTTCTTGATGGGTTTTCTTTGATCAACTTCTCTATCTCTCTCGGTTATTTATATATACATCCACTTTGGATAGATCTATGAAATTTGATTCAAAATATGATTAGTTTTTTCTTATTTTATGGTAATAGAAGATATCTAAAGTGGGTATCGATCATAAGATTTTAATTCATATTTTCCCCCAAAAGGATTTGAACTTGAGTAAAAGAAGAAGGATAAAGAATCTATTGGCACAAAAAAACATGTCCATGTAATTCAGATAATGCTTCCAGAAATGATTATAGAGCATATCCCATTTCACCACCTTTAATTTGACTAGTCGTGGAGCCTGAGTGGAGTTACAGATCTGATGTTATGGTTGTTCAAAGATAGACTGCCGAAAATATCCATCTAGGACGATGTAGGTACAAAGTACGGATTTGAACACAAAAATGGAATCTTGAGTGAAAAAATGGAATCTTTTATGCAAAATGTAATCTTGCATGAAAAATGTCTTTGCTTACAATAGTGGAACATATATCTATGAACACCGTCGGTCATGGTTTCGCCTATAAATATAAGTGCATCTTCTTCTTACAAGGCCCACTCGATGTTGGCCACCTCTCTAATGCGCATAAGTCCGCATATTCCGTCAATGCACGCAAAACTATGATCTTACATGAAAAACATAAATTTTTCCTAAAAAAGATCTCGCGTGCCTAGTTTTTCATGAAAAACATAATTTTTTCACGCAACCCTACCCCTGGGCCAAATTTTTCATGCACCGCTACTACACCAATCCAATTGTGCACACATGTTCTATATTGCACAAAAATATCCCCTATTGCACACGAACCTCCTATTGTGCAGACAACACCCCTATTTGGCACACATCTCTCATATTTCATGCCCTCATGACCTATTGTTCGCAGGCCTTCCCTATAACGCGCAATAATTCTTTATTACATGAACTCATCCTTCATGTGGTGCATTTTAATCCCAACAGTGCCTAGGACTCTATCCGCTGGTCCATACCGGGGGGTGGGACCCCGCACCCCAACATAGAATCAATGTCAGGCTTCAGTCCTAGATCTTCGTGCCAGTCCCTTCATTTCCATAACTAACCACCCATGAAAAATGGAGAGTCACACCACAAACTTTTTAGGTCAGGATGTCTGCATTTTCCAGGGGCCCGTTATGCACACCCACATTCCACCTATGGAATAATATTATCTGAGATAATCCTCTGCACACCATGGAACACCTTGAGTCGACATATTCTTCTTGTTTCTTTTCCCATGTTGTGAGTTGATATTGTCATCATCAATTCCTTGAGTACGATGAGTCGAACCATTCATCAAGGAACTCATCCAAACCCCATCACCTGACTTTTAAACGAGGATTAACAAGAAAGGCATGCTCTTGTGTAAGTCCCGACACTAGAAGTTTATAGGCCACTTATGCCCATTTTTCCTATCTATATGACTTTGAAATGTAGTACACCCTATGTTCCAAACATAGGATGATTCTTGCTCTAAATAAGAGATGCCTTATGCACCAGACATAAGATTCCCATAGTCTTATCTATAAGACATTAAAATGTAGTACAAATGATGTTCCAAACATAGGATGCCTCTTTCTCAAAACAGATATTCCTTATGAACCATACATAAGATTCCAACAGTTATATCTACATGACCATCAATAGTAGTACACCGTATGTGACAACCTAGGGATTCCACTTTGTCTAAACAAGATTTTCCTTATGCCCCAAGCATAAAATTCCAACAGTCCCCACTACATGACTATAAACTATAGTGAACCGTATGTGACAACCATATGATGCCTCTTTCTCTAAACAATAGATTGCTTAGGAACCAAGCATAAGATGCAAACAACCCCTAATATACATCTTTATACTGTATATTTCCCTATCATTCAATAATAGGAAGCCTCTTGTTCTAAAGAAGAAATGACATATGTGACAAGTATAAGATACCTCATGCCATGATTATAGTGGTGTAATTTCAAGAGCGTTGGAAACTGTTTGAGAGTTCCATCACACCACCTCACGCTTTTCATGTCCTTCATTCGGATCATCAAAATCCTACATTTCTAAAGGTACCCCCTAAAGGCCAAGTCCCATTCCACCTCGGCTCGCCTACCATTCTGGTAAAATGTCCCTGAAAATTTTTTATGACACTTTGAGTTAGGTCCTGCGCTTCGAACATGTTCCACAGTCGACCCTCACTTGATTGTCCCAATTTCAGGCTAACACTTTATGAATGATATGTTTTGAACAAGGTCAACAATTATCCTCCATCATCATGCCACCCTAACCATGTTCCGAATGTCAGGCATGTGATTCACACTTTTCATAACCCTCTGTTCGGACTGATTCCCACGCCCTTGCTATTATACCACTTGTGCACTTGCACATAGGGATAGGCCCCAATTATATGCCACAACCCAGTAGTGTGTGGCCAGATAAGAGGAAGGAACATGGGCAACATCCATGCTTAATCCCCACACACTATTTCCACTCCATAAAAACACCTGAGAAACTTCTAGGAATAACCCACATTCACCATTGTCACTCTTTAGCAGCACCCAGGCACGCTAACGGCTATTGCTTCTTCACATAGCCATGCTAACATGGGAACCTCAATGAATCACTCCCAAAAACCACCTCACTGTGAAATTATTGATTTCATACCCTCCTCAAGTGCAGGAGTGTATCAGTTATGTATTTCCTAGGGGTGTGGAGTGAACCTTCCTCATCCGAGCTGCATTATGTTAAACTACCAAGCACAATCATCTTTCACAAATGACATTTAATAGTGACCTTACCTTTTGCACTTTATACAGTGTTTCCTATCTCCGACATTCTATACACCCGCTTGCCTCCACAAGAGTGAGATCTTCCTCACATGGAAAGAGATCCTCTTTTTCTGGAGCTTCTCCTATTCATGGGGATGGGAAACCTCCTTGGTGTAATACCCTATCCTTTTTGGTTGGAGGTAGTAACTCTACTCCTCCTCTCTTCTTCAATCTCCAATACTAGAGGAGAGACTACCACTAGGACCTTCACTATCACATCTCTCTCCCATCGGGATTTTCCTTCACTCGGGCCACCATCATTGAGCATGTCTCAATGTCCATTTCTTCATGCCACTAACCAAGCATAAGCCCTTATTTAGTTTTGTTCTGTTTACCATGTGTAAGCCCCACCCCAATTCCGACAGATGCACCTTTCATGATGTGATCGTCAGGTCTTTGATGACTGTTGTTTTGAACACTGAGCATGACTCATGTGGGCTTACAGTAAGCACTGACCATGAAATCCCCTCCAGGACACCGTATCATGTATGCCACAAACACTCCATAACTACGTGGACTTTGATCTTCACCATGAAAAGGTAAATAAGAAGCCTCCATGAGGTTCAATCCCATGATCTATTGGTCCCAACCCCCTTCACGTCAGTTCACCAAACACACCTGAACTCTATAGACTTTGATCCTTTCCAAGGCATGGTACATAAGAAGCCTCCCTGAAGTTGAATCCCAAAGCCTATTAGTCCTAACCCCCTTCACTTCAGATCACCAAAATCTTTTGATCTTTGTGGAATTTGATCCTTTTACAGGAAAGGTACATAGGACACCATGTTGAGGTTCAAGCCCAATACCTATTAGTCCCTACCCCTTCAAGTCGGTTCTCTAAACCTATTCTGAACTACAAAAAATTTGATCCTTTCCCAAGAAAGGTGCATAATATGCCTCCTTGAGGATCAATCCCAAGAACTATTGGTCACAAACCCATTAACTTCGGTTCACCAAACAATCCCAAACTACATGGACATTGATCCTTCCCAAGACAAGGTATGTAGGAAGCCTCCTTGAGGTTCTACCCCAACACATATTCGTTCTGACACGCTTCACATCGGTTCACCAAACACTCCTGAACTATGTGGACTTTGATCCTTCCCAATGAAATTTATGTAGGAAGACTCCCTGAGGTTCAATCCCAACACCAATTTGTCCAGACCCCCTTCGCATCAGTTCACCAAACACTCCCGAAATCCTTGTACATTGATCCTTGCTAAGGAAAGGTATGTATGAGGCCTCCTAGAGGTCCATGACCAACACCCAGTTGTTCCGAACCCCTTCACATCAATTCACCTTTGTCTGGAAATAAATTAAACTATAATCAATTGAACTACATGG
The DNA here is from genome assembly GCA_963277665.1 of Viscum album. Lineage (NCBI taxonomy): Eukaryota > Viridiplantae > Streptophyta > Magnoliopsida > Santalales > Viscaceae > Viscum > Viscum album. The sequence continues at coordinate 585,037,216 of OY728125.1, forward strand.
GCTTTTATACTTGTCTTCCAAACAAGTTGTTCATGAAGTCTCCATGAGATCCAACCCTAATCAAAGGTAAGTCATTGTGATCCCCGATCATAGGTAATCCGTTGTGATCCCCAATAGAAGGTATGCCCTTGCGATCCCCAATAGAAGGTAAGCCATTGTGATCCTTGATTGACGATAAACCATTGTGATTCCCGATCATCAGTAAGCTATTTTCAACTTCAATCGACGATAAGTTGTTGTGTTTCCCAATCGACGGTAAGCCATTATAGTCCCCTTTGTTGGGACGCATGCCTTTGGTCGACCCCTAGAGCATCAGACCAACCAAGGTCTTATAACCATGTGTATTCCCTAACATGTCATCAGGTCACTCTCCTTTGCATACACCCCGATTCTATGCCCCCATACTGAACTATGTTGACGTTGATTCCCTACCACGGGGATATGTAGGTATCCTCCTTAAGAGTCAATCCCATTACCCATGTCTCAACCTGCTCTCCTCCTTGATCCTATGTGTTTTGGGATGTTAATTCCCAATCTTGGAGGTTCCCCTTCCTTCGGGTCCCATCCATGCATCCATTCTCACAAGTCACCTCCTCAGGTGTCTCATCACCCACAAAAAACATGCATACATTGATTCCCTACCATGGGGATACATAAGAAGTCTCTTCGAGGCTCAATCCCAACACTACCATCACCATCCCAACAGCTCCATCTCACTACCCATCTATTCTCAACAATCCATATCTATCCTGATTCCTACCCATACAGTCACATTCCAGTGGGATCATTTAACCCATTTTATTGCTGCTCCTAGCAGCGATAGGGTAACTAACCACGCGTTATCCATAACATCATTCATCCCTCCAAGGGTTGCACCCATCTGATTTAGTCCTACTAGTGTTCCAATCAATCTGATTCATCTATACTAGATGTTAAACCTGTGGCATACCCTCTTATAAACATGGGTAGATGAGGAAAACCTCAAATACATGACCATGGAATATATTTCCCTACATATGATGTGGGATGCATAGGGTTTCCTCTTCCTCAAGAATTCCTATCATAAGTGGAAGAAACCCAAATGTGCTAGGTTTCCAGGGTCTAGACACGCTAGTGATATCCAATGTGACTACATCCCTAACTAAAGGATGATGCCCTGGAAAGACCCCTTAGAATATCCTAACATATGTAGTGTAATTAACCATCATCCGTAAAGACACGGTACTAAGAAGAGTTTCACACAAAATGTATAAATCTATAAGGGAGACCCAAACAGGGTAACGTGTTCTGAGGAGAAATACATGGAAGGAGGAACCAACATCCCATCACCCTGTTTCGATCAAGGAGAAAACACCCCTCAACAAGCGATAGATGTCACCAGTCTTTGGAAAGTGGGAATGTGGGAAAACAACTGCACATCCTCCTCCAAATAATGGATGGATGCACACCCCAAAGAAACCATTGGAAATAGTATCTCCAAATATTTGATATTGACTTGATGTAATCATTAGGTAAGGGAAATTTGGTATAATATGAATTAAGAATAAATTATTATGCTCAATTGAAAAAAGATGATTCATATTAGGGACATTTGATGTCAGTGAAAATAGGCATGAACTTGGAATGTGAAGATGTAGGTGATGTTGAATATTTCTTTCTAGTATCCTTAGTTCCTAATTTGGTTAATATAGTTAAAGAGTACATACATCTGATGCAGAATTTGTTTCTATGAGGTCAAAAAAATAGTAAAGGGACCATTTAAGGAAGGATGGTTGATAAGATATTAGTATTGTGTTTCAGAAATCAAATGGTCATAAGTATGGATTTTCAGGAACAACTTCTTCCTGCTTACCATCCTACATAATGGTCTACTCATCCTGGAATACTAATGATTTATAATGTATTGAAAAAAAATCTGGTGGGTCATAATGAAATGGAACTTGGATAAGTTTATTTTTGGAAATCATAACTTGAAGTAGGTTATGGAATATTTTCAATGACTAGAAGGTATGTTGCAGTCTTTACCTATTCCTATATTGAAGTTAGAGTATATAGTTATGTATTTTTCAACAGGTCTCCCAAGAATGGTTCATAAAAATGATTCTGTACGGGTGATAGTTTTTTAGATCAAAACATTTTCTCATTTCATCTATGTTAAGAAAAATCATATAGTGGAGTAAATGTCAAAATTATATATCCAAGAATTGGTAAAGAAACATGTAATACCAGTTTTGATAGTTTTAGAGAGAGATCTCAGGTCTACTTCTCATTTTTTGAAATCATTACATAAATCCCTTTGGAATTAGTTCACTATTAGTATGTGTATCATCATTAGATTGTTGGGAAATCTAGATATATGATGTTGATAATGGAATATGTGAATCATTCTTGTGTAATGGATTTTGGTGGCTTATGGTAAGATCACGTTCTGTTAGTGGAGTTCTCATATAAAAAAAGTTATCAAAACTCGATACAAATGGATCTATTTAAATAATTTTATGGGAATCATTTTCATTATATGCTTTGTTGGGTTAATATAGATGATACATTACTAGTTAGACTAAGAATTGTCCAAGAAACACTATAGAAGATTCCTTTGATCAGGAAACAGATGGATATGGATTAGAGTCATTATAAATCATATGTGGATCATCATCAAAACTATTGTAATTCACGATGACTAATCATATTTTCTTAAGGTTCTCTCCATGTCTTGGACATCGATTATTTTAAATTTATGTAATGTTATATTCGTGATACCTAGTCCCTTTTGAGACACTTTAATGGGTTAGAGAGATGTGATATCACTTGACATTTCCATGACAATTCAGAGAGGTTCATATTGTGTTCTATGTATCTCATTTGAAATAGTATTATCCTAATCCTTACAATATAATTATATGGGATCATGTTGAACTATATCTATATGATTTGTTTATGCATATCCTTGTTCAAAATGTTGATGTCCAAGAGAATGTATTGTATGAAAAAAGATTCATTTAATGCGAGTTCTGTAAAACATCTTCAGATTCAGAATGATACGTGTCAATGGGAAAAAGAAATTAATGTTAAATGGAAAAAACACTTTCTGTAAGAGGTGATTTTTCTACTTTCTGAGGATGGAAAGACCAATGCTGGGGAGAATGTATCTCCCCTGGTTTCATGTAAGTAACGCTTTCTCTAGGATTTTTAATTTGGTAAAGTTCATGAGTACGGTTTGGGAGTGTTTTGAGAACATTTTGAATGTTTTTTGGGTTTTATACAGATAGAAAATTGGTTCATGATTCAGAATAACCAAGAAACACCTACAGGAAATCATGCACAATGAGACATGGGCTAAAGGGAAGGTGCACGACCGGTACATAGTTTGTCCAAACCATGCGTCTTCAAAAGAGAAAATGTGTGTCTTGAGATAGTGGGACTTGGCATGGTTGGCGCATGGTTTGTTAACAATGTGATGGAACCATGAAAGTTTCATCCTTGAGGAAGTGGCTTGTTCTTGGTTAGTAAATATTTTTCTTAACTATGCGACTAATTGTGCATGGGATAAAAGTGAGATCCTAAAATTGTGGATCTCATCGACTTTGGTCTCTAAATCTCTCATCTTCCCACATATATGGACCTGAATTGAGATTCTCTCCTCCCACAAGATATGTAATCTTTTCCCACCAATCTGGAGGTTATCCAAATGATTATATTGGATATTTTAAGACAATTTATTTTAGTAAGCCTTTTTTCATGGTAGTTCATGATGGGTTTTCTTAGATCTAGAGCTTTATCTCTCTTGGTTTCGTATATATATTTCTTATATGGTTAGATACATGATAATTGATTCCAAATAGTATTACATTTAGATTTTTATGATATGAAATGATATCTAAGGTAGGTTTGTTGATATTTAACCTGGTTTCATTTTCATTTGTTTGTTTATCGTTTTCTCAAATTTTTCTAGGTAGGTGGTTTCACTCTTGGCTCCTCAATCTATAAAATCTTGGATTGATTAAAAATTGATTTTTTTTGATAAAAAATAGTTGTAAAATTGAAATTAATTTCTTTTTTTAATCCATATTAAGTGATGGTTTGGTAAATTGGGAAATAGGGTGTTTTGGTTGGAACGTGTATTTGGTAACTAGACTATTAAAAAAATATTTTTAAAAGATTAATTGGGTTTTAGTAATGGAATAAAAAAATTCAATAAATTTTTTTTTATTGAAATGGTTTTGAACACACATGGTTTTGGAATGGGTTTTTAATGGTTGTTTGGAATATGTTCATATGCATTGGGATGGATAAAGGCATGAAGTACCCCCATAAAAAGTTTGGGATACGTATGGGCGTGACGTACCCCAATCAACGTTGTTCGCTTTGTGATGGATTAGGGAAATAATGAATCCCCACTAGAAATTATAGGGAGGTCTAGATTTCATATATGGATTAATGTCTGGTAGTGTGGAATAGAAGTGGTTTTCTCAAAACAGAACTTGTTAAATGTTTTTAGAACATTGTTTGGATACATTCCAAGGAAATTATGGTTATCTTGAGAAAAAAAATTATTTGCAGTTACTTATATATTTATTAAAACTATTATAGAAATTATTTTTTATAAATTGTTTTATTTAAATTTTCTAACTTATTATATCCTTATTGCGTGAGTAGGGATGTAGTTTCAGGAAATCCTACTGAGTTTTAGGACTCTCCCATTCTTTTCCACATTGGTTCTTTACTATATGTTGTCTATTGAGACATGAGAAAAGTTAAAGTATCAAAAATATTACCTAGTACTTTTCTATACATGGGATATTTTTTGGATTGGATCATGGAGCAATGTTTATAGGTTTGGATATATGGTTTCCTTTTTGTTTTTTTGGTCTTGGTGTATTCCATTGTGCATTTGGTTGTTTTTTTTAAACTTCTACTATGGTACTATTTGGAGTTAGTTTTGATAGAAATGATATTATTTAGTTTTATTTATTTTTATCATGTATCATGTGTTCGTTTATTTGGTTTTGGAATTTGTTATTAGTTGTTTTATTCTTAATATGAAAGTTACCCCATGTGTATTTATGCCATTCAACATTTATTTCTAGCCTTTGGCATCTTGGGGATGTCCCATAAGGCTAAGGAAAATTCAAATACCTTATAATGCCCATGATAAGGGGATCTACATTACAATTAGGCTCTCTTAAATATGTGAGACACAAATTAAATACTAATAAAGGACACTTAACACTACTAGGCTCACCTATTACATGCATTCCTTACCCAAGATAATCCAATTTCATCAAGATCATACATAATAAACCAGATGGATTATTAAGACAATGAATACATGGGAAAGAATATAAAAATTAGTATCTTAAATTGGTTTTTATTTCATTATCATATCTCATGTATTCCCTTCAATATGCATGTTTCTAATCATTTATTTTTGAATCTAATTCCTTGAACTAAATAAATATATTAAAATTATATTGATTTGTAATGCTTGAAAGAACCCATATGTTATGTTACTAACCCAAATAAGAATCCAACCATATTTATACATATCCAAATAAATCATCTATATAACGCATAGGAAACCCTTTTATGTGATGGTTTAAAACTATATGAAATGAACTAAACAGATAAGAGTAATCTTGGAGTGACATTTATCCAACACATACTTTTCTGGAAAAGGTGTACACTTCTAGGAAAAAGAGTAGGTTAAAAAACGTCCATATAACTGAGAATAGTTTAGTGAGTAGATACCAAAATTATTCCATAATTTTATGTCACAATAAGTATAAATCATAAATAATTAATTAATTTAATCTTATATCCCATTTTAATCAAAATTCACGGTATTAGAAAACAATATAAATTATCCTACGTAGCATATAACTTATTATATGCTAGTATGACAATTTATAGAAGCAATTTATCATTAAAAAAAGAATAAATAGAAATTTATCATAGTTATTTAGTTCCTTGAAACATGTGTTTTAGTATTGATAATCACTATTTATAGGCGGTTTCCTTTAGATTTATTTATAGAACCAGAAACTGCCAACGGTTCTTTATCTAAAGGGGACCTTCTTTGAAAAGGCAGACGTTCATTATGTTTGAACATTATGATACATAAAAACATGTATTGGTCAAAAGGATGGGAGGTCGGACTCATCACACTCTTTTTTCACTGAATTATTGTCTACTCCGGGACTCTCTTTGAAAATTTAAGATATTTTCATGAATCTTTTTTAATTTACCAATTATATCATAAGTATCCCTTGGAATTCAGAATCACTTATTAACTTGTGAAAAATTGAGAATCATCAGTATGTATTCAAGGGTATTCATCCATAGAAACATCTGTATGTATTCGAGGTTTTCCATCAATGGTATCCTCTAATATACTGATTAGAGATTATTTTAATCATTGTTATGATGATTTTAGTTTTTAAGCCACTTAATGGGGAACTCTGGAATTTATTTTCATATATGGAGACAAAGGATTGTTCTGATTTTAGGATCGTTCTTGTAAAACAGGCTACCTACATATCCTTATGAAAGGAATCATAACCCTTGTAGTTTTGTGTCACATAATAGGACACATCATACCTTTTAAGGTCAAGTGATAAGGAACTCTAAGAAAATGTTCCTTAGTCAAAACATAATGTGGGAATTATACTGAAGCAGCCCAAGGAACTTTGGAATGGATACAGGATTCCTTGTAATATTATACCCTATTGGGAATATGGCCCAAGGAGAAGAGGTTTGATTTGAAGAGTTAGGTTTGAACCTCATTAAGGCTTCCTACGTATCCCATATTAATCGAAATAAAATCCCACATAGTTCGATATATCTCAAAGGAGAGTATAGTCTTCTGAGAGAGATGATATAACAAACCAAGATTTTATAAGATACATTCTTTTTAATTTCATTCATATCTTCTATTCTGCGACACACCATGATTATGTTGCGCTATACGGAACATTTTTCTTGGCTCTTGTCACACACAATTTCATGTTCGTTTGATAGAAGTTATTCTACGAAACATTGAGTGTGTATATATATATATATATATATTCAATGTATAAATAAAATATGTTTGGATTCTGTTATACACAACAATAAAGGAGTTTTTCACTACACACAACCCTGACTTGGCTTGCATTACACGCAATCACGACCTTCCTCGATAGCGTGTGTTGTACGCAATACCGGGTTTTACTAAACAATGATATATTATTATAATATTGTTATGAACTAGACTTTATGAATAGTGTTATCTAAATTTTGATTTTTATAAAATTATTATTCATCTTACACATTTCTGGAACATGGTATAAGAACAAAATAAATTTTTCGGGTAAAATAAGTATTTTTAATAAAATGCAATTTTGCCGCCTTTTGATGGCGCACCCACTTCAAATCTAGTTTTTGACATGTTTATAAGTTCAATTTGACAAAATAAAATTCTTCTTTTGAATTAGGATATAAAAATTTACATTAGATAAAGTTTTGATATTTTTCCGATAACTTTTATATTTTAATGAATAGTAAAAACACGATATATTTTAATTAAAAACATATTTTTTCATCGTAATATATTATGTGGTAAAATTATAATATTGAATGGTTTTAAAGTATAAATAGAATATATTTTTACCATTTAATATAATTTATGTCATTAGCATTGATTTTACCTTGAATTCGTAGGTTAAATCAATTCAATCTTTTGCAATGTTTGAAAGAAAAACCCGTTTTCTTTCGACAACGGGATTAATTTTAATTTAATTTCTTCATATTTTTTGTATTGAATTTGGAAAAATGGATTTCATATTTGGAATAATTGGGTCCAAATTTTGTTAATAAACTACTTTTTATTTTTGGGCATTGTGAATAGTAACTATGGTAAATTTTATTTACTATAGTTAAAGGTAAATCGGGTAATTAGAGGTAAATATAAGATTATAAAATCACCCTAACACTTGTAAAAATCCTATTGGATGGATAAAAGTATACCCATATAACCTAAGGGTCGGATTAGATTCATTTTATGGACTTTTTTCCATGAAAATAATTTAATTATTATTAAAACCAAAGAATGTGACACCATGTCAATTTCATAAATCTTATAAGTATAATAATTTTAATTTAGTGATAAACTTCATAGAACTTCAAACATGAATAGTCTCCAGAAATCCAATACAATTATCTACATCATAGGAATTTATTTATAATTTTTAGGGATTAAATAATTATCATTTATTATGACACAAAGATGATGTAGTAATTGTCTTACTAATCAAATATTGACATAATTGATGTTATAAATGCCCAAATAAATTTAATTTGAGACTTTTTATGACTTAAATTAATTTTATAGGTTAATATTACATGTTATTGTTGATATGAGTAACTTGGTTCCAACTTATAATTCTTTTATGAATTTCATAAAAATCATGTACGAAATAGAGTCAAAATTGACATAAATTAGTTTTTAAAACAAATATTATATTATTAATTGTTATTTAATTCCTAAAAATCTAAGGTTCGGCCAAATAACTTAGATAAGGATAGATATATTAATAATAAACAACTTGGGGTTCGTTTGGCTTGTTATGGTATGTTTATTAACCATATATTGTAAGAAAACAAAAAGACACGGTAAAAGTTAAATTATTTATCTTAGAGTTAAATCTAATTGATAAGGTTAAAATAATAACCTAAACATGTATAAATCCTATTTTACGAGAGTATTTCGACCCATCCCCACTTTAGCTTCAAAATAAGACTATTTGGAACCATTATAAAACGAATTTGTCCTCAATATAAAATAATATTTTGAGATTTTCTTAAGGTGCCCCTCTCCTCCCTTATAAAAGGGCACCTCCTCCCTCTCCTCCTCACACCAATTTAAGCATTGAAGCTCGGCCAAACCCTGCCAAAATCTATTCTACACTTCCCTAGTATCATCCTAGAGGTCCTGGTCTTCTTCAAAGACCATCCTTAGTTCTTTAAGTGGAGGTTAAGAAAAGACGCGTCAAAAAGAGGTAATATCCATTACTGATCTTTTTCAATTTCTCTCTTCTTCAACTTCTTCTTCTTTAGTTGTTTCATGATAAAGTAATAACATCAGTATTTATTATATACTGATATGTAATTATAAATGTGAAACAACTCTAATTAACCTTCTATCCATCCTACGGAAAAAAGGAAATCACCGCGCGTGCGTACGTACGGAATACCGTCTCCACGACGTGGTGTAATCTATTTTCTGCCACCATCTTAATTGGATGGATATAATGGTGTAATGAGTAACTATATATTATTATTATAAAGTGATATTGATACTTAAATAGTATACATACACTTCAACACATGTTCACGATCATGAGACCGATATCATCGCTCGTGCGTACGTACGGACTACCGTCTCCACGACGCGATGAGATTCATTCTCCACGTTAACCATTCATGAATGATTATAAAGTATATATAATAAGTAATCATGAAATATATGAAATAATAATTATACTGGATTTATGTGTATATATATGTATGTCATCTACTTAATTCCATTCAACTCAATAAGGAAACGAAAACAGCGTTCATGCATACGTACGACCTACCGTCTCCCTGAATGACGTATTTATTTCCATTTACTAATCTATTATATATATGTATATTATGAATATATATTATATATAAATCATGTTTTATATTACGGAATTAATTAATAATGATCTAAGTAATCATATGAATAATTAAAAGTCAAAACACGGACGAAAAATGAAACGATTTTACCCAAAACACTATTTAACATGGAATTTACAAAAGAACGGGTAATATAAAGTCATAAGTGAACCATATATGATATCATAATAAAGAGTATGATTCTGGAATAAGTCAATGATATTATTTAAATCATTACACAAGAGGTTCGGACACTTACGAAGCAAATCGGACCTAAGGTAAGGGAAATATCAAAATCTCATTTTTATCCGAGATTTTTTTTAATTTGGTATTTAATGGGTTGCATTTTATCATCCACATCCATGTTTCTTCAATATGTAATATTGTTTCCATCCACCTACTATTTTTTAAATCCAATTTTACCCTTAGGTGAGTTTTTAGTAAAATATATGAAAGGAATCTTTTGTTGTTTTTCGTACGAGGTACTTTTTTGACTTTTCCGACAGAAGTACGAGAAGACTGTTTTTTTAACTTATACAGCATGAATGGATTTTTAAAACAATATTTCCAATAATCATTCTTTACAATCTTTCAAGTTTATTTTTAATCAACTTATTTTTGTTTAAAATTGTATGACATGTTAAGAAAGGAAAAATGTTTTTGAAGTAGAAAGGATATTTTCCTCAAGAATGGAGTTCAAGTGTTTTATCAAAATTATTATCCATATAAGATAATAAATGGTTCTGTTTCTATCCCTATTATTACATGGATTAGATTATGTTGTGATTGAAATATTTTTTATGAATTCCTTTATCTTATATGAATTTTTTTATGATGTCACGATGTTTAAGATTCCCATTTTTATTACATGGGTTATGCAATGATGTATGTTTTAAGATTTTGTGGCACACATAAGAATGGTATCATTATGAGATGGGTGGGACCGATATATCCATCCAATGCATTGGGTAATGATTTTATATCTCATGAGATCGACATGGCTGGAAAGGTAGGTTATACCGGTTGAGTGAAACAGGACTGAAACGGGGGTGACTCGGTTCAGAAATGGACTTTGTCCACTAAGATAGTCTTGGAAATGAGTCTTGACTAATAAGATATGATTCTCTATGATTATGTGTGTATGCCACAAAGTTTCATGTTTTATGTTATGATTATTGGGATTTCATTTCACTATAATGATTTATCCCATGTTATGAAATTATGCTCTCTTTTGCAGGTTAAGATTTCCAAAATGTTATGTTCTTATGAAAATGGTGTGATTGATATTTCTTTTGAATACCCTTACTGAGCATTTGAGCTCACCCTTTTATGTTTTCCTTTCCCCAGGATATAAAGAAATGTTTTAGGTAAAAAAAGGAAGATCTTTATGGGAGATGTTGAAGATCTTTCACCACGATTAGAAGATTATATTCCGAGTTTCCAAAGATGCTAGACTATTACGATCCTTGTGTGTGTGTTTCTGTTATGTACTAAGTATTCTGCAAAAGTAATGTAATGTCCATGTACGTCAAGCTTCGGGTCTCTACAGTTGGTATTAGAGGAAATGTTATTCAACCTTTGGAAACTAGGATGCGAAAACGTTAGTGAGATCCCTAGAGATATTTCTAAGGTATGTCTAGGGATGTCCCTAAGGATAAGTATACATATAGGATATAGTCCTAGAACTATGGTAACGATATTAGATTAAACCAAAGATGTTAGATATTGAAGTTACTCCCCCTTTATTATGATTTGTTCCTCTCACACTATTCTTTTTGGGTTTTAGAAAATGGCTGGAAACAAGATGATTCACGATAATGGAGGATATGATGGACAATGGAATGATATTCTTCATGAGAAACCAAATGAAATGGGATTTGGAAGTCCAAAAATCATTGTTATGCTGAATCAAAAATCTCATAATATGATCAATAAAGTAAAATTTGGTAAGTTTACTGACTCGACTAATAAGAGAAAGATGTAGTTTCATGATGATCATAGAGGAAATAAAGTTCAATTTCTCCTAAGTAAATCATGTGGGAAGAGGCATCAAGGAGAATGTTTCAAAGGAATTGGAAGATGCTTTGGGTGTGGAAAAGATGGACAAAAAGCCAATAAGTGCAAAGGAAAAGGTTCAGTTAACACCAGGGATGATGATAATGGTATTGCTACGACATCAACAATAGTTAAATGTTTTAAATGTGGAATGTACGGGCATTATGCAAACCAATGCCCTAAGGGAAAGTCTCATGAAGAGAATCAGTATGGTCGTATGGGTAGTAGTTATGTGGATGATGATGAAGAGACTAAAAATGATATGTGATATGAAAGAATTGTTGAAGCTCGGTCAATGGTTTATGAATGTAGAGGAATGATTACATGTTTATCATGTGTAATCTTGTATAAGTAATCTCATGGTACTATGGAATAATGAGACATATAAGGATTGTTACACTATTGTCTTGCCTTGAGTTTTGAAAGTGTATGATTAATGTTACCAGTATCCATGAAAGGTTATTCAGATATTTTTGGAATGTAGATGATATGCGCATAATGAAGGGATAAGGAGAAAATTAAATGTTTGATAGTATTCATGACCTCATGACTGATATAAGGAGAAGGTTATATCATAGTTTGAGTATATAAAATTTTGAGGATTTTGGTATGTGGAAAGTGTTAACTTTTAACTGCATGCATGTTTTCACTATGGTTCAATGGGTATTTATTTTTTTCAAGAGAATACATCATTAAGGTATTCACATGATTGGAATGTGACCAACAAGATATATGGGGGATAAATGATGGTATTCACATTCTTGGTTGATGACATTTCAAGTTATCATTTTCTTTATACAATGAGCTTTGACCGAAGTATTTTAGATAAGCCTGAAGATTAGAATGGATTATGTTAACCATAAGTTAGTATTGTTTAATGATAGAACTTTTCTTTTTTGTGATGTTATAGTAATGTAGTTTTAGATAAAAGGACAACCTGCAGGACGGGCGACATCCCATCGCGTCGGACAAGGCCGTGCGAATCGAACCCACAACTGAAGTGCGACCGGCCTTTATTGTCTACCACTGGCCTACAGGAAGTCCCTGTTTAGTAGAAACTAGTTTTATTATAAGTCCATTTTAGGAACCATATATGATTAATCTCACTATAGATGGACTTATGTTATTTTTGATAACATTTCTAACCTTTTGTTTGAGACAGAGGGAATGACCCATCATTCTATCACATGATCTTCTAACACATCACGAATGAAAAATTCAACTTCATTTCTTTAAGAGATGAGGTTGAAATTGTCCAAAGAACGACAAACGGTGAGACTATACCAAAATCACAAAAGTATTTCTTCTAATTCCAATTTCATCAACTTTATGGAAATGATCTTGAAAACCAAAAATGTTGTCCTAGTGCTCTTATATCTGATGAATCAGATGGTACCTTAGATCGTCACAAATTTATGGCTTTGTGGTTGCTATCTTTTCTATAGCCATGTTCTCTACCACTCTCCATCAGAACATGATGGTTAGATTTCTCTTCCATATCTATATTTTCACCTATTTGGAAACCCATTGATTAGTTTATTTGGGTAATCGTTACATTTCATACTTTAGTTTTTAAATCCAAGATTTGGTATTCCTTTTTATGATGAGAGTTTCTATTAAACAAACTTTCGAGTAGTAAACCATTTATAACCCCGACGAATTTTGAGTGTGAAATTCTTGTAAAGGGGGGTAGAATGTAACAACTAGAGATTTTATAAGATACATTCTTTTTAATTTCATTCATATCTTCTATTGTGCAACACACTAATATTATCTTGCGCTATACACAACACTTTTCTTGGCTCTTGTCACACACAATTTCAAGTTCGTTTGATAGAAGTAATTCTACGAAACATTGAGTGTATATATATATATATTCAATGTATAAATAAAATATGGTTGGATTCTGTTATACACAACAGCAAAGTAGTTGTGCAATACACGCAACCCTGACTTGGCTTGCATTACACACAATCGCGACCTTCCTCGATAGCTTGTGTTGTACGCAATACCAGGTTTTACTAAACAACAATATATTATTATAATATTGTTATGAACTAGATGTTATGAATAGTTTTAACTAAAATTTGAATTTTATAACATTATTATTAATCTTAAACATTTCTGGAACATGGTATAAGAACAACATAAATATTTCGGGTAAAATAAGTATTTTTCAAAAAATGCAGTTTTGCCGCCTTTTGATGGTGCACCCACATTAAATCTAGTTTTTGACATGTTTATAAGTTCAATTTGACAAAATAAAATTCTTCTTTTGAATCAGGATATAAAAATTTACATTAGATAAAGATTTGATATTTTTCTGATAACTTTTATATTTTAATGAATAGCAAAAACACGCTATATTTTAATTAAAAACAACTTTTTTCATCGTAATATATTATGTGGTAAAATTATAATATAGAATGGTTTTAAAGTATAAATAGAATTTTTTTTTACCATTTAATATAATGTATCTCATTAGCATTGATTTTACCTTGAATTCGTAGGTTAAATCAATTCAATCTTTTGCAATGTTTGAAAGAAAAACTTGTTTTCTTTCGACAACAGGATTAATTTTAATTTAATTTATGCATCTTTTGTGTATTGAATTTGGAAAAATGGATTTCATATTTGGAATCAGTGGGTCTAAATTATGTTAATAAGCTACTTTTTATTTTTGGGCATTGTGAATAGTAACTAAGGTAAATTTTATTTACTATAGTTAAAGGTAAATCGGGTAATTAAGGGTAAATATAAGAATATAAAATTACCCTAACACTTGTAAAAATCCTATTAGATGGCTAAAACTAGACCCATATAACCTAAGGGTCGGATTAGATTAATTTTATGGACTTTATTCCATGAAAATAATTTAATTATTATTAAAACCAAAAAATGTGACAACACGTCACTTTCTTAAATCTTATAAGTATAATAATTATAATTTAGTGATAATATTCATGAAACTTCGACATGAATAGTATCCAGAAATCTAATACAATTATCTACATAATAGGAATTTATTTAGAATTTTTAAGGATTAAATAATTATCATTTATTATGACACAAAGATGATGTATTATTTGACTTATTAATGAAATATTGACATAATTGATGTTATAAATGCCCAAATAAATGTAATTTGAGACTTTTTATGACTTAAATTAATTTTATAGGTTAATATGACATGTTATTGTTGATATGAGTAACTTGGTTCGAACTTATCATTCTGTTAAGTATTTCATAAATATCATGTACCAAATAGTGTCAAAATTGACATAAATTAGTTTTTAAAACAAATATTATATTATTAATTGTTATTTAATTCCTAAAAATCTAATGTTAGGCCAAATAAATTATATAAGGATAGATATATTAATAATAAACAACTTGAGGTTCTTTTGGCTTGTTATGGTATGTTTATTAACCATATAGTGTAAGAAAACAAAAAGACACGGTAAAAGTTAAATTATTTAACTTAGTGTTAAATCTAATTGATAAGGTTAAAATAATAACCTAAACTTTTCTACATCCTATTGGATGAGATTATTTCTACCATCCCCACTTTATCTTCGAAATAATACTATTTGGAACCATTATAAAACGAATTTGACCTTAATATAAAATAATATTTTGAGATTTTCCTAAGGTGCCCCTCTCCTCCCTTATAAAAGGGAACCTCCTCCCTCTCCTCCTAACACCAATTTGAGCATTCAAGCTCAGAAAACCCCTGAAAATATCTCTTCTCCACTTACCTGGTATCATCCTAGAGGTCCTGGTCTTCTTCAAAGACCATCCTTAGTTCTTTAAGTGGAGGTTAAGAAAAGGCGCGTCAAAAAGAGGTAATATCCATTATCGATATTTTTCAATTTGTTTCTTCTTAAACTTCTTCTTCTTTAGTTTTTTCATGATAATGTAATAACATCAGTATTTATAATATACTGATATGTTATTATAAATATGAAACAACTCTAATTAACCTTCGATCCATCCTACGGAAAAAGGAAATCACCGCGTGTGCGTACGTACGGAATACCGTCTCCACGTCGTGGTGTAATCTATTTTCCGCCACCACCTGAATTGGATGGATATAATGGTGTAATTAGTAACTATATATGATTATTATAAATTGATATTGATACTGAAATAGTATACATACACTTCAACACAATTTCACGATCATGAGAATGATATCATCGCTCGTGCGTATGTACGGACTACTGTCTCCACGACGCGATGAGATTCATTCTCCACGTTAACCATTCATGAATGATTATAAAGTATATATAATAAGTAATCATGAAATATATGAAATAATAATGATACTGGATTTATGTGTATATATATGTATGTCATATACTTAATTCCATTCAACTCAATAAGGAAACGAAAACAGCGTTCATGCGTACGTACGACCTACCGTCTCCATGAACGGTGTATTTATTTACATTTACTGATCTATTATATATATATTAATATTATGAATATATATTATATATAAATCATGTTTTATATTATGGAATTAATTATTCATGATCTAAGTAATCATATGAATAATTAAAAGTCAAAACACGGATGAAAAATGAAACGATTTTACCCAAAACACTCTTTAACATGGAATTTACAAAAGAACGGGTAATATAAAGTCATAAGTGAACCATATATGTTATAATAATAATGATTATGATTCTGTAATAAGTAAATGACATTATTTAAATCATTATACAGGAGTTTCGGACACTTACAAAGAAAATCGGACCTAAGGTAAGGGAAATATCACAATCTCATTTTTATCCGAGATTGTTTTTACTTTGGCATTTACTGGGGTGTATTTTATCATCCACATCCATGTTTCCTCAATATGTAATATTATTTCCATCCACATAAAATTGTTTAAATCCAATTTTACCCTTCGGTGAGTTTTTAGTAAAAGATATGAATAGAATCTTTTGTTGTTTTTCGTACAAGGTACTTTTTTGACTTTTCCGACAAAAGTACGAGAAAAATGTTTTTTTAACTTATATGTCATGAATGGATTTTTAAAACAATATTTACAAGAATCTTCCTTTACAAGTTTTCAAATATATTTTTAATCAACTTCTTTTAGTTTAAAATTGTATGACATGTTAAGAAAGGAAAAATGTTTTTGAAGTAGAAAGGATATTTTCCTCAAGAATGGATTTCAAGTGTTTTATCAAAATTATTTTCCATATAAGATAATAAAGGGTTCTGTTTCTATCCCTATTATTAAATGGATTTTATTATGTTGTGATGGAAATATTTTTTATGAATTCCTTTATCTTATATGAATTTTTTTATGATGTCACGATGTTTAAGATTCCCATTTTTATTACATGGGTTATGCAATGATGTATGTTTTAAGATTTTGTGGCACACATAAGAATGGTATCATTATGAGATGGGTGGGACCTATATCTCCCTCCAATTCATAGGTTAAAGATTTTATATCTCATGAGATAGACATGGCTGGAACGGTAGGTTATACCGGTTCAGTGAAATAGGACTGAAACGAGGGTGACTCGGTTCAGAAATGGACTTTGTCCACTAAGATAGTCTTGGCAATGAGTCTTGAATAATAAGATACGATTATCTATGATTATGTGTGTATTCCAAAAAGTTTCATGTTTTATGTTATGATTATTTGGATTTCATTTCACTACTATGATTTATCCCATGTTATGAAATTATACTCTCTTTCGCAGGTTAAGATTTCCAAAATGTTGTGTTCTTATGAAAATGGTGTGATTGATATTTCTTTTGTTTACCCTTACTGAGAATTTGAGCTCACCCTTTTATGTTTTCCTTTCCCCAGGATATAAAGAAAGGTTTTAGGTAAAAAAAAGTATCTTTATGGTAGATGTTGATGATCTTTAACCACGATTATAAGATTATATTCCGAGTTTCCAAAGACACTAAACTATTACGATCCTTGTCTGTGTGTTTTTGTTATGTACTAATTATTCTGCAAAAGTAATGTAATGTCCATGTACGTCATGCTTCGGGTCTCTACAGATGAGTTTTGGAATACATTCTAAATATGATGCTTTGATTATTTGAGGATTGAATTTGGGGCTTATTACCTAAGGATGATGCTGAAATTGGGGGAATTAGGGTTGGATTCCTGAGAAGGATATCTAGTGATCTCGGGCCATGAAAGAGATTCATACGTTTCCTGCTTTGAATTGGAATCAGAGTTCTCGTAGTTCATTTTAGTGAGTGTTTATGCACATGTTGAAACCATGACATATCTCTAAGCCCTCATGAGTCATGCTCATTGTGAGAAACTAGAGGATGTGAACGATTCAACAATGACACTTCACACTTATTCTCCTCCACTGAGGGAAGATGGTACATTGTCTGTGGAAGAGGGCGAGGTGATGAGCCTTCCCTCTATTCTATTTACATTGGACAAGGTTCCAATTCAAGGAGGAATGGATTAAGGTGAGGGGATTATACCATGATGGCTGCATTGAAATTGATCCTGGTAATAAAGGGAGACATCTCATTTTCTTGTGCAGAAAAGTAAGTGTGAACAATACCTTCCCTACCAGAGAACTGGGGTTTTGGGTCTACTCATTGAGAAAAGAGAGGCAAGTACCCAACCCTCCTCCAAGCCAGGAACATCCCAACATTGTTCTTGAGAGAATGGTCCATGTGACTACGGATATACAAACACACAAACAACCCATAAATCCTAACCTCATTGTGAAACCAATGTGAGAAATATCTGACAGAAGATATACAAACCCAAAAAGGATACACGTTGATGTGCCTTTCGCAAAGGTTTGATATGTCATGAGGTTTCAGTGGAGGCTTCAACTTAGTCCCTTTCAGTTAAGGGAACCAAGTAAGAAGATACACTACCATGAATTGATTTTAAAAAGGGTACTTGATTTGGTCATGTGGGTCCCTCGTGCAGGTATACGACATAGGTTCCTCACGCAGGTATACAACATAGCTATGGAACACATGTATATAATGCAAGTATGGCATGCAGGTATACCATGCTGGTCCCTCACGCAGGTATACCGTGCAGGTATGGCGTGCAGGTATACCGTGTAGGTATGGTGTACAGGTATACCGCACAGGTATAAATGATGAATGAAGAATGTGAAGATGTTCAAAACATGCATATAACATTTAATTATCTCTTCTATCGTGGTTTACAAAGCTACCGGGGTCAATTTGAGGGATCTAGGTGAAGGAGCTATGCATTGGGAGATACAGAGAGTCTTTCAAAAATTTTAGTCCTCAAATTGGGATCCCAAGGGCTCTATTTATAGGCATGGATGGGGCTTGGTCGAAGAGATGTTGTCCGCATAGATCCTTCGTGAAGCTCTTCCACACAGGTATTTGATATAGGTGTACAAAACATCTTTGGGTGTGGATCTCAATCATGTAGTTCAGTCTTGTAGCTCTATCGCGTAGGTCCATCCTACAGCTCCTTCACGCAGGCCTATGAAGCTGGCCCATCACAAAGCTCTTTGAGAAATTTTTATTTTCATTTGTACTCTTCGAACCTTGATTTTGGATCTGATATACCCGTAGTTTTCTTCATTGTTTTTTGGTAACTTTATCGAGTACTATCAACAACATCCCCCCCTCAGGATTGGATCTGAAATGTACAAAGAGGGTCGAGTCCTGAGGAGAGTGTTGTCGAACACCACAGGTTTACCACGCAGGTGCTTCACGGATGTATGGTGCGAAGAGGTTGAGTGTTGTCAGTATGTGTATGTCATCATTTTCCTATTAATAGGTCTCGCCCTTTTCTATTTTTTCTTCATCTGTGATTTCTCAGAAATTTTTTAGCTCTCATTGTGTAGCTCATTTTCCCAACTCTTATTGTGTTGTGCTCTCGTGTAATTTCCATGAAATTTCTTCATGGTAAAATTATTCTAAGTGATGGAGCTATGCCAAAAAATTTCATTGAAGGATTTATTCTTGGAACCGTGGTGAAGGACCTACATGGCTAACCTCATCGAAGGACCAATGCGACCAGCCTCATTGAAGGACCGACGTGAATAGTGTCCTTTACCGAATTTTTTATTTCCTCTTTAAAATTCTGACCTAGATGTTTGGTAATTCTTTTGAAGGAAAAAATGAGTCATTTGATGACACATATTGAATAATCTAAGTCCCAACCAAATTAAATGATGAAGATCATTGCACCAAACTATTATGTTATTGTTGAGAGTACTTTTCCTGGTCTTTGGAAGGGTCTAATTCCGTACCAACGTGACTACACACAAAGTCCTTATATACCTTTGCACGGGCATTGCATTTTGCAATATTCCCATTTTCCATCTGTTAAAATGTACTTTACAAAGAATTGGATTCTTCAGTATTCCAACTATAACTGTATGAATATTAGTGCAAGGGGGTTCCAGTACAAAAAGGAATTGTCCCTATTAGGTGCATGCTTCATCACAGTGGTTTCACTCCCAATTTGAAGGATCATGTTGTAGAGACAAAAACACATTGTTATGATTACACATGTTGGGATAATCATATAGATCAATCTAATGGTTGGAAAGGATATTGGGACCTTTTTTCTGGAGGGAGAGTAAAACCCGAGTGGATGTAGGAATTCTAGGTACGTAAGTCTTGTGTGGAATTTAGAAAAGAGTTATCAGACGTTAATATCTATGAAGCTTTCTGGATGGGGCAAATATATGTTTATAAAAATTAATTCATTCCCAAATAACTGAGATGATGGAGTCCACAAATGAATTCCATTAATTTGATGCACTGTGAAGTTGGTATTAGTCTCTGGGATATTTACCAAATAACTTGAATTCCCATTCTTGGGGAAATGTATGATGAATTCATTCCACGTACTACAACATGGGATGATGCTTCTAGAACATCACTTCTGGCTGATGAATTATTCAAGAGAGTGAAGAATTTACCTAAAGAAAAGAAATATATCCAAGTTAGAGTGTGGATGGAATCCTTCTTAGAACCATAAACAGAGGAAGGTCCCTCCTGTATATTTCCTACTATTTGTCCTTCTATAGATAATCGAGGTAGTTCGGGCTCATATTGGCTAACATAAGAAAGAGGTGATTCTAAGAACTAGAGATATAATGTAAATCCTTATATAGTTTAAAAAGTACGCTTAGCTATCTTAATTACTATGTGGATAAGAATTTATTTCCTTCTAGTCTGTGAATTTAGAGGTGGTGTATGATTAGGAACATTCATCATTGCAGCTAAATTGGAAGAAGGGAAGTATATTAGGCTAGAAACCTTTGTATTAGAAAGAATTTAACATCTCCTACTACATTTATACATTGGGAAGGCACCATATAGGATTGTAGGGACATTAAAAGTGTTGTGGGTCTAGATTGTAGCACATTTTTCTTCATACTCAGTGTTGAATTCCTTCATAGTTTACAATAGTAAATTCACACCATTTTTAGAGAAAGTTGTTGGTATTAAGCCTCTGAAATTGAGATCTGACGAGGTGCTGAAGTTATTGAATGTCTCTGGAGAATTCATCTTCATTCCTTTTGGTAACCCAAGAGTTGGATCATTTATTGATGATGGTAAAGAAATGAATTATGAGCTGAGATCTTATATGATGGCATTCAGGGATGGCGTATTATCAACCAGGATTAATGGTGAAAGTACTTGTGAGGCCTACATCCCCTATAGATTTTATCGTCAGTTTTGGTGTCTTCAACAATCAAATACATTTCTACCCACGTATCTCGTACCTAAAAACACACAATGGTAGCATGAAAATTATGGATTCTAAAGGCTTTATAGGTATCCAAATTGTCGATTACATTACCTCCAACAAAGACATCGATCGGGTTGGATGATGGGTATGCAAAAGCTTTGTTTTCTTCATATCCTCAAGGGGCCTTGAAAAAACGAATATATTGAGTGGTGGCTACAACAACTGTTGCATGTGAAAATAATGGTATGATGTCCAAGGCTAGAGATGATACAGAATATTGAGAGGTTTTAGAGACTTAAAAACATCTTCAGAGGAGGTATACCAGGAAGACCACGACTAGAGAAGAAAAACCTCCAATGACAAGGTGATATAGTCACCCCCCTCAAACAGAGATTCTGATTCCATCTATTGATCATTTTGATGAAAGGAGGCCTAAAGATGTTCCCCAATCAAGAGGTGTTGAATCTATTCTGCTGTCAACCATACCAATATTGAATTATGTGTGACCTTCATCCATTCATAATTAGGAGAGTGTAACCCATGATCTTAGGGACAAATGGGCATTTCTCCAGCATGGAATTCAAATACCAGATATTGGTGACAGTAAGGCGCCTTCTAATTGAAATTCGGACAATAAATTGGAGAAATTAAATAAGTATATTGCAGATCTATAGGTTTTTATATATGTAACTGATGAAAAAATCCTATCCTCTAAACGAGTATCTTATATGCTGGACTTAGGTGTCCATGAAGGGGTAATTATCGACTCTGAGGAGTGAGATATATATGTTAATACTGAGAATTTATTTATCCTTTTCTTTTTTCCCAACTCTTTTCTACCATTTATCATCATTAATCTTGATGAAAATGTATTTGAGCAGTTTGAATGCAGAAAATGAAGATTCGTACCAATATACAAATAACATAAGTGTGGTTCTATAGTCTCTCATATTGACACAACAACTGATCCTCCCAGGTCACCAGAACATTCTCCAGGAGCAAGAATCATGACTCGGGTAATGGTGACATACAATCCTAAACCATTACCTCAAGTTTCCCATGCTAAGAGGAGTGTTTCAATATCTCCCCAAGCTTTTGAACAAAAACTCAAGAGAACAATGATATTGATCCGAATTGTTTGCCAAAGGACTAAGTATTTATACTGTCCTTTGGGCATATAACTTTCTTAATACACTCTGGTAACCATGTATTATCCTCTTGTAGGATATATCTGTCTCTCTCCTCTTTTAAGGTATTAAGAGCAGATTCATAAACACCAGAAAAAGAAGCCCTAGGGGAAACCCAGGTTCATTCTAACAAATCTACAATTTTAGTAGATAAAACATCTAAAGATACATCTATACCTTCTTCTGGATCCTCTGATAGAAAGGAATTCCATGGTAAGATTAAATATATTCCGTAGTTTCTTTTATCAATATATCCTAAAATAGTCAACACTAATATTCCTATTGCTTTAGAGGAAAGGAAAGAAGATCCCGAGCAATCTAAGAGAAATACTGATGTTGAACTAAATTTGGAAAGACATGATTCTATCGTACCAATTTAAGATCCAACAGAACCAAATGTCAGAAGATCCAACTTGGGAATCAACCAATATTGGTTAGATACCTTAAATGTTGAGGATTATGTAACATTTTAGGCCATATACATTTAAATGATGTACACCCTTAATCAAAATGTTAATATTCCAGGATCCATCAAGGAGTTTGGGGATTTTATGAGGAATTTCAAGGGCGTAAGTCCCCATTCATTCATCTTCCATACATTGTTTTTTATTTAAATTGATTCATTATATTAATGTTTACCTTATGCAGCATTATCTACAGACAATGTTGTAAAGGATCTTCAGGAATAGGGTATTTCATTTTATCCTTCCACTGTGGCTGGAGAAATATCTACATATGATCCTTCATCAAGAGATGTCCTAGAGCCTTCAAATGTAAAAACAAAGAAAATTCAACGAAATTCCCCTTCTTAAGAAATATCTACTCAAAACACTAAGGATGAGAATATGGGGAAGGAATCCAGTCAAGTAGTTGACTTATTATTGGTTAAATATAATTAGCTGTTTGAATCATATTTTTTCCTCTATTTGAAACTAATAATGAAAATTATTTATCATTTAGGGTAATCAGTTCCTAGATAAGGAGGAGAAGTTACTATTGTCCTAAGAGAAGTAGAACAAGACAATTATTTAAGATACCTCTTTATAGAGTACATTTTACCTCATTGTAGTGACTCAGATTTAGAAATAGAGATAAAATATTCTCATGGAATGGAACCTAAGAAGACATGGTGGTATATCTGAATAATAATTACAGAAAATCCCTTAGATTAATTGTTCTCCCATTTTTCAAAACTCCGAGCATTATTCTGCGTATTGAGATTTGGGGGATTTAATTATCGTCTAATCTATGATGACATGAAAGAGACAATTCGCCAATGGGATTTGGAGTATAAGGTGCATCATGATTTTGAATAGGCTGAACAACATATCAATATTTAGGTCTTTCAAGCTCTAGTAGTTGAGGAGGAGAAAAATCATTACAAGAAATCACTCAAAATTATCCAACAAATCAAAGAAACCGCGAACAAGTTGTTATATATTCGACAATAGTTGGATGTTGTTTATTACAAGAATGAGAAGTTGAATCAGAGACTAGGATAAACCCAATTAGAGGTAATAACTGCAATTTCAACTGTTAAGGAAGCACTTCATCAGGCTGAGGAGACTAGAGTTTTTCAACTATCCTAACATCAATAGGCAGCTGATATAGCTTATGAAGTGGCCCAACAAATTAAAATTCATGTTGAGTGTTTATTCTAAAACATGATAGAGAGGCTCCATTTTGTGGATGGCCATCTATTTTAATATGAATGAAAGAATTTTTTTTAGACATATAAATCTTCATTCCAACTTTTCATGATTGAAATATGAAAGGTAAATGATGATAATGATTCATTATTGTTAAATAATAATTATTTTAATAACAAGAATTTAGATTTCAAAATTTTCTTATTAAGCCGAGGGACCTAATTAGCATAATTTTATTGTTGATAGGGCTATATGGATAACCCCACAAATTTTGTATCTTTTGACCTCTATTTTTATTGCCCAATATTAACTAAATCATACAAAAAATGTATGTTTAGTGAGCTAGGACTCGACTTTTATTTAGAGTGACCGTCACAGGTTCCAGTCTAATGAGTAACATGTCTATTGTTGTTTGGAAGTTTAAAGCAATTCATGTTGAACTATAAAGGGTTAATATTTAGAGTCGAAAACATTTGACCATAAACTTGGAATTAAATCCCAAACAAAACACTATGGATAAGAATTTCTTTAAAATTATTTAAACAATTCCAATGGGAATATTGGGCCATTATTTTTTTAAGGATACCAAATTTAAATCGTGTGTCAACATAATGGTTGTATTTTCCTGGAATGATGTTATCATTATTTGACAAACCTGTTATGAGGGATTTATTATGCAGGGCCAACTATGATATATGATGTATATCAAAAGTGTGAAATCTATTGAATGACAGGCTTGTTATATAGGCAACTTATGCAAGGTCTCCCAACAGAACTTACTTCATAGTCATGTAAAAGAATTCGTTAGTATTTTAGCGTTTTGTTGTTGATGGATTAGGGAAATATTATTTGGGGGACCCAAGACCACAATGGATGGATTTTACATGGAAATTAATTTAAAGAATAAAATAGCTATTTTATACCAATATATATCATGAATTGGAAAACTATTTCCATACAAATTTGGTGTAAGAGAAATGGATAAAAATATTTATTAAAAAAGGGGAGATTTATGATATCATACTGTGAAGTTTTATGTCATGCGGAGAGGATATTGGTACTATGTAGTTTTAAATCATGCATTGAGGAAATTGGTACTGTGCAGTTTTATTTCTTGCTTTGAGGACATTGAGTCGCTTTAATTTAAGGTCTTTAGCTCTGACCAATGGTATGAGAAAACTCTCAAAATTTCAGAACAATTTGTTTGAAATCATATTATCATATTTAGTTATGGAAGGGAAAACTGAAAAATGTGATTTATGAATTTTTGGAATAGAGGAATGATATGGGAAAAGGTCTAAAAGAATTAGAGGAATTATTTTATAAGAAAAAAGTTACAATTACTTGAAAAACCCATTTTCGGGGCTATATTATGCAGGGTCAACTGGGGATATGCTGTAAAGCCAAATAGTGGCATCTTTTGACTGACATGCATGTTATGTATGAAACTTCTAAAAGGCCACATAAGAGAACATGTTTCATTGTTAGGAAAAATATCTCTCAGACATTTGATGTTATATTGCTAAAAGTCGAAAAAAATTTATGGAGAATTAGATTTTACAAAGCTTATATTTTTGTTTATTGAGAAAGGTACATGAATATGGATTGGGTATATCCAATAAATATATCCATAGAATCTAAGGAAAATGACATTTATGATGGTTTGACCCAAATGTGAACGATATGGTGTTGGTAGTTA
The DNA here is from genome assembly GCA_963277665.1 of Viscum album. NCBI lineage: Eukaryota > Viridiplantae > Streptophyta > Magnoliopsida > Santalales > Viscaceae > Viscum > Viscum album. Next base: position 585,063,193 of record OY728125.1, read on the forward strand.
TAGGTCATACAACTAGGACCAGAAATAGAAACAATATATAACATGTGTTCATGTGATTTCACGGTTATTCCCTAGTGCATCAAAAACATGGTGAAGGAAATGTGTAAGCCATGGTCTTGATGATTTTCAGATTGTAATAAATATAATGGGACAAAAATACCTGGATGACTGTTTTAAAATACATATTCTTGTATATTTTCATCAATGATTAAAGGGGAAAAAGATACTATAACTAAGAATGAAGTTACCATTACTTGATAAACCTATTATGGGGGTTGTATTATGCAGATCCAACTATAGAATATGATATAGATCCAAATAATGTAATCTTTTGGGTGACAAGCCTATTATGTAGGAAACTTATGCAAGGCCTCCTAAGGGAACATACTACATAGTCAGGAAAAAAGAGATCTCAGGTATTAGAAATCCTGCCACCAAAAACTGTAAGAAAGATTATAAGGATCTAGAAATATTCAATATTAAGAGTCTGAAATATGGACAAGGGCTTATGTTCAATGTTTATCAGAAATATTTGATTGAATATTGACCATGAGTTTGATTTCCTTTACATAGATCTGACTCATATGTAAAATGGAGACTTTCATTGTTTCCTTTGAATGAATATAGTGATATGCAGTTTTATGTCATGCAGTGAGGAAATTATTCTAGGAAGTTTTAATTCATGTAGTGAGGACATTATACTATGTATTTTTAAGTCATACAGTGAGGATGAAGATGAACTGATGTGAAAGGAAAATACATATTGTATCTAGGTTAAGGGATAACACCCAAGTGTCACTATATGTCTTCCTCGGGATACGATCAAGTCATACATAATTCATAAAACCTTTTCAATACAGATTTTATTCTTATACAAGAAATAAAGGAGTTTTTTTATCATGATTTGTCCCACGATTTGAGATCTAGTCATCTCTATGTATCTCAAAATAAATGAGAATCAAGCCGTACATAGTTCTGTAAACAATCATTCCTCACACTATGTTTGACATGAAGAATGGGGGATTTTAACATGTTCTGAGAGAATATTATATCTTTAAGACATTAAATGGTATAAGTAACAAATTATATATCTTAAGGAATCAATCTGCATAGATCTAATTCATACAGAGGAGGAGAAATAAAAATATGAAGATTTTTTTATTGTGGCTGGGCCCAAAATTAGAGATTTAGGCATCTCTATGTATCTCATTGAAAGATGAGAATCAAGCCATATGTACTTCTTGAAACATGGTCTCTATGCAGATCTGACTTTGACATAGGAAAGAGAGGGACTCATGTACTACTGAGGAGTAGTGATGACGTCAATGACATTTTATTTTGTAAACTTATATATTCTTATAGAGAAAACATTATTTGTACAGATAATGTCATACAGGTTAACATCATGCGACAAGGAGGAAGATTATACTCACTTTAACATCATGAAACAAGGATACATATGGTTTTTTATGCAGTTCAATGTCATAAAACTAGTACATTGGGGATGTTCAATTTTAAGTCTTGCTGCAAGGACATGTGGGTTGTGCAGTTTTAGGTCTTCCACCAAGGACATAGGGGCTCTGTAGATTTAATTCTGGTAGTAAGGACATGGGGGATGTCTAGATTTACATCTTGCAGCAATGACATGGGGGCTGTGTAGTTTTAAGTATTGTAGTAAGGACATGGGGATGTATAATTATACAATGTTTCCCTTCAAGAATCTCGCATTGGTTGGAGTTGTAATGAGATCTCTATCCATTTAAATTAATGCATAGTCTACATTTTAATACACCTTATTTATGGAATAAGGTCCTTCCCATTTTGGTTCATGTTTTGGAGGATTTATTTATTAGTATCATTGGATTTTTAAGGAACAATACCAATTTTCCGAGAAGGAATGAATGAAGGTGAAATTTATTATTAAAAATCACGCTATTCTGTTCTGATAGACTTATAAATGTTGAAAAGTATGCCATCTTTTCTCATCTAATATCTCCAACTCATTAAACCATTTCAGTGACCTTTCATCTGTAGACAATTGATCACATATTGCAAATCATATTGATGGAAAATGTATTTCAATTGAAAAACTGATTTAGTTCCATATACTAATGAATAAGGAGATGCTTGGGTGTTAATACTAGTAGTTGTCTGATAATCCCACAAAGCATTTAAAAGTTTATTAGTCCATGACTTCTTATATTTACCCACCATCTTCTGGAGTATATTTTATAGAGTCTTTTTGAATGAATCTTTATTTCAATTGGCTACTTCATTATAGCAAAATGAGTTATTGGACATGATATTATGTTCCTGATAAAACTTTTTTACTTTAGAAGAATAAAAATTGGTCCAATTTTCAATCAAAATAGTATCAGGGATGCCAAATATGATGATGAAATAAGTTATGAAAAAACTAACAATGCTTTTGGATCCAAATTCCTTGAGAGGTATTGTTTCAGCCCATTTATAGAAGAAGTCAGTTATAGTGAGAATATACTTGAACTGCTTATCCGGGGCAAGATGATAAGGCCCTATTATATCCATTACCAATGTGGAAAATCGCCAGGAGTTTTTAGCTGCATGTAGCAACTCTGGGGGTTGATGAATGAATTTGGCATGAACTTGACATAGATGAATTTTTTTGTGAAATCTATACAATGCTATGTCATTAAAAGATAAAAGTATCCAAGCTTTTTGATCTAATCTGAGAGTCTTTGCCTAGATTAAAGGGTACCAAAAACTCCTAAACGTACTTCTTTCATGACCTCTACAGTCTCTTCTCCATCAATACATCTGATGATAATTCCATCAAATCCTCACTTTTAATAAATCTTTTGGTGGTCTGGACAATTATAAAGAGTAAAATTGGCCACTCATCACCAGATCTACTGCTTCTCAGTCCTATTTGGTGGTAGTATCCCATTTTGAAGATATTCCATTATGGATGTTATCAATATTGTGGTATGACCATATGGTGCAGAAATAGGGATAATTTCATTAATTACATCCCTTTTGGTTTGATCTAAAGGAAAAACCACACAGTGAAGGGTTATACTGATAATTGTCTCATCCTGATTTGGATCTTCTATGGCTGTAGCTACATTACCTAGTGCATATTCTCAGGAATTTTGTAATCACAGGACATAGGAAGATATTGGATTTGAGAGAAATTCAGCCATTAACTCTCTAATGTAATCACAAAAGGGATTAACTCATCCTTTCTGATAGAATATTCTCCATTTATTTGTTGGATTACAAATTCTAAATCACCTTTTACCATTAAATGATTCATTTTCACTTGAAGTTCCAATTTTGAACCTGTGATGGGAGCTTGATATTCTGCTTCATTGTCGGTACCACCTTTCGATAATAGGAAAGAATAAGGAAATAATGCATTTTCTAGGGAAATTGGGAAAATTCCTAATTCAACCTTGTGGAGTTTATGGTTTTCTAGTCTCTTTACTGTTGGACTTCTGGAGGTACCATCAAAATAAATTTCCCATGTTTGGGAATTATCTTGAATAGAGAATACCTCTTCATCAGGAAGTTCTGTATTAAATGATGTATCCTCCGCAGATGGAAAATCAACAAGGAAATCAGCTAGATCCTGGCCTTTTATTACCTTTTGAGGCACAAACTAGATATCAAACTGTTTCAAAAGAACCACCCACCGTGTCAGATGTCCTGTAAGCATAGGACGACTGAGGATAAATTTTAGTGGATTATTATGAGACACCAGTTGGATCTCATGATGTTGTTGGTAGTGTCTCAATTTTTTAAACTATAATGATTAATTCCAGGTAGCACTTCTCAATACTTGAATACTTATAATCCGCATCAAGCATAGTTCAAATGAGATAATAATGGCTATTTTCATTCCCAGAATCATTATTTTGGGCGAGGAAGGCACCTAGTGATCGCTCTAAAGCAGACACATAGAGAATAATTTGAATTCCTTCAACTATAAGAACCAATAATGGTGGACTCAAGAGATATTCATTGATGGTATTAAATTCTTTCTATAAATATTTAGTCCATTGGTAAGTGACACCCTTCATCATTAATCTAGTGAAGGGCAAAAACATGCCTACCAAATAGGAGATAAAGTGCTAAATATATGCCAATTGTCCTTGGATTCCTCTTAATTATTTTAAATTTTGAGAAGTTTACATACCAAGGATTTATTTTGTTTTCTCCAGATCAACTTTGATACCACTATGGCGTACAGCGAAGCCAAGTAATTTTCCTGAGGATTCCTCGAAAGCACATTTCAAGGGGTTCATCTTCAAACTGTGTTGCTGAAGTTTATTGAATATGGTTTCCAAATCAACCAAATTATTGTAATGTTGTCTGTATTTGACTACAAAATCATCCACATAACATTCTAAAAATTTCCATAATAAGGGACTGAAGATATGGTGCATGGCAAGTTGGTATGTATCACCTGTATTCTTTAAGACAATGAGCATTATCCGATAGAAAAGCACACCTTTAGGGGAACTAAATGATGTAGATTCTTAATCCCCTAGGGCCATACAGATTTTAGTATACCCATAGTAACCATCCATAAAGGAAATAGCTTCATATCTAGTTGTTTCATCAATTAGAAGTTATGTAATAGGGATTGGAAAATCATATTTAGGACAATGCCGGTTAAGATCTCTAAAATCAATGCATACTATAATTTCCCATTCTTATTTTTCACTGGGACAATATTGGACAACCATTTGAGATACTGAAATTCCCTTACAATGTTACCCTTTATAAGATTATCAATTTGAGCTTTAATTTTAGAGGCATGAGTTGGGTGTTTCCTCCTTGCTTCTTTTCTAAATCCATGATGTTCTTCTGGAAAACCCAAATTATGAGTGGCTACATCAGGATTAAGACCTATCATTTCTGTATAATTACAATAAAATATATCTCGATGTTTCTTTAGAAAGGAAATATGTACCTCTAGTTCTTCAGAGGTCATGGCCACACTAATTAGAATGGGGTGTGGATCTTCTTCTGTTCCCATACTTATTTCTATGGGTTCATCCACATTGGTTGAGAAACCTTCTTCAAATACTAGAGGAGCATCCCCATGATATTCCTATTATTCTTCACTATGTGTTACCAGTTCTATTTTCGTTTTCATGGTAGATAACAAGGAAAAACTCCTAGAGTTAGGGGAGGAGTTAGTATTTGAACATTTTGAAGAAGTGGACACCATATCTGACCCTATTGATGATGAAGGGTCTTCCTCTGGTAATAAAGAGGTCTTAATGGATTGAGAATCAATAACTTTGTATTACCCTAGCATTTCTAAAATTGCATCTACTCTGATTGGGGATGTATAGGTTTTTTGAAGCTCAACAGATGAATTAAAAACATCTCCATTTAGGCTTCCATCATTTCTTAGTGTATCAATAATTTCTCTCATGTAGTCAGGCTCAATTACTACAATTGAAATTATGGAAATTACTGGATAAGTGAAGGGATTTGGTTTTACCCCTTCAATTTTATTAAAGGTTAGCACATAATCTATACTCAAATGCATGAATAGATTTGATGGAATATTTTCTAGTACATTTAGAGCATTTAATTTGGTTATTTCCTTTATCATGGGCTTCGTTCCATCTGTGTGATAGAAGTCTGCCTCAATGTATTGAGATTCACATCTTCTGAATAGATCCTTGTCACTATACAATGTTTTTATTTGACCATTGAAATAATATTTCAGACATTGGTGGTGTGATGAAGGTATGGCTACATGTTGATGCAACCAAGGCCTTCCAAGAAGAATATTTAAGGTTGTGTCCTGACGAATAACAATGAAATCCGAAGTAGAAATAATATCTCTAAACTGAGTTCTGAGTGTAATTTTTCTCAAAGGTTCTTATTAATTCTTTTCATATCCTTGTAACATTATAGTCGAAGGAGATATGTCATATTTAGTCAGACCCAATCAACGAAGTGTATGACTGGAAATGAGGTTCACCACAGATCCATTATCATTGAAGGCTCGTCGGATACCTATGTCATTGACCTTTCCAGACAGATACAATGGTCAGATATGAAAATGTACTACATGGTTTTCATCTTCATTCGTAAAAGATATGACTCTGCTACATTCTTCAGAATCATTCTCTATACGGTAAATCTCTGTAGCAGCAACTTCTATTTCAAACACTTGAGGACTTGACAAAGCCTCAATGACTGCCTCTCGAAGATCTTTTGATAGATTCAAAGAATCCAAAATTTACATTCTGGCATGTACTTGTGCCAATTTTTTCAAAACAACAGAATTTTGATCCAAGGGTTTTCATTTCCTAGAATGGAGATGTGGTTATGCAGGTTCATTGTAAGTTGATGCCTCTATTGTAGATGTACATTGTGTTGAATATGAATTGGGAAATACAACTTAATTTAGTAAAATAGATTGATGAGTCTATTCATCTTCTGAGAATAAGATGGTGTAGCTTCAAATCTATCTTCCAAAATAATTGTGTTAGAACCCTTCCGATATTTCATAAAAGAAACTCCTTGTACCTATTGAGCCCATTGAAGGGCCCTTCTATGAGTTCTACTGCAAATATGGTTCGAGCAGGGGTAGAGTTAAACTTGTGATTTTTAGAAACTCCCTTGTCTTCCCTTGTATCATCGACCTTGTCTTCTTCCTATAGTTCCATAATTTGGTATAAGGAAATCTGGCTCATTATAATCAGATTCATCATTGGAATTAGGATCCATTATATGGATAACATTATCAGAACGAAATACTAATTCTTCATCAGATAAGGATATTTCCTAATATGTTACTTCTGTTTGTTTTGTTTTGTGGGGCGGTGCTCGTGCTTTTGAAACATATAGCATAGAATCCTCCTAGGTCAAGGACAACTTTGCCCATGACACAACCTTGTCTTCTTCTGACTACTCTTTGTCATTTTGACAACTTTGTTTCATTGAGGAACGACCATTTCATGAAGATGTTTTTTCTGTGTTAGTAGTTGTAGAAGACAAAATTGGGGTTTCAATTGTGTTTTTAAAATAGAATGAGCCCGGTTGATCATTTTTCTGATCATCCAATCATTATATTTGTTCACACTTTTACTTTTAACCTCTTTCCATTCTCCCTCTTTCTCTATATTAGTAGAAATAACAAATGATATTTGAGCAGATGAACTTTTCAATTTCACTTGTCTATTGTCTACCATATTTTGAAGAAGGTTTTTGAAAACAAAGCACTCATGAAGGGGGTGTCCCAAAATCTGATGAATGGGACAATAATTTGGTCGATCTTCATCGCCATCATTTTTTGGCTTCTTTGGCCAAGGTAACTGAACCAAATTGTTTTCTAAGGATGAGATAAATTAGCCAAGAACATTCTCATTCCTAAAATATTAAACATTATTCTTTAATTCCTCAATCTATTTTCGCCTTTGATCTCTTTGATCATCTTGATGAGGTGGTCATTGCTGTTGATGCCCAGGTAGCAGATCTGTTCTGTATGATGAAGGTCTTGACGTAGAGGCAGGTACAGGCGCCCGTTTGAGTGTGACTATAGCATCTTTGGCATTTCCTATTCTACTTCTTGGAACTGATGAAATTACATGAGTTTTAGTCTTAGTTTCTATAATAGATTCTTCTATCTGTTGAGTGATTGATGTAAGGTCTTGAAACCCTCCTGTGTAATTCACAGGGATCAATGGTGTGCGAAATTCATCACGCAGATTTGCCTCATAGATTTGTAGAAACTCTTCTTGAGGGAGTACTGAAATTAAGGAATCTATTAATCCCATCCATCGAGAAATGAAATCTGAAACTCCTTCATTCTCCCTTTTTTTACAATTGTTTTGACCAAAAACTACCATCTTTCGTAGTGTTGAACTAAATTGAAGAAGGAATTTCTGATGTAGATCTTCCCAGCCAGTAATTGATCGAGATTGCAAACACGTATACCAGACAAAAGATTTTCCATGTAATGATAGCAGAAAACACCTAAACCAAACTAATTATTGTTGTTGAGAAGTTCCCATCATAGGATTACAATGAGAAAAAATGTGTTAAGTGTTGTTCCAGATCTCATGAGCCATTGAAGACTAGGAATGTGGTATTCAAAAAAAATTTCTGGGGAGGAATTGCATCCAAATTTTCTTGGTAAGATCTCTTTTCCAACTGAACTAGTGCATATTGTTCCTCCATAGCTTCCAATCGAGTCTTTAATTCCACAATTGTGTTCATAAGAATTTGGGGAATATCCAGATGAGATGGATTCTATGTAGGTAAAGCAACTAGAGCATGACCTGGTGCAACGAATGGTAAGACCACTGATGGTGGTGTTGATATTTGGCTTGGATGACCAATGGGAACTGTTCTATCAGGATGTACATGATTCTCACATGATTGTGTACCCAATGGAGGGAATTCATTATCAATATATTTACTTACTAAAAATCCTCTTTGTAGAGGAGCTTCTACAGGATTTGCATATTGAGGAAATTCCTAGGGAGTATGTCTAGAAGAAATATTATTTTGAAGTAACTCTGTATTGATTCTTTTCAAATCCATCATTTCCACTTATTTTTGTGAAAATACCTCTTCAAGTGAAAGTGATTGACCTTCTCAAGTGGAAAAGTGAGATGCAATCTGACTTTTTCCCTTTCCCCTTCATTGATGCCTTTCGGAGAGGGGAAAGTTGGTTATTTGGAAGCATACCTAAATTCTAGGTAAGCCTCTGATTTCAGGTACGCACACCTTTTTAATTGTCCTCGGTGTTTAACATATTATAGACAAGAACATTATCTTCTTATTCTCTAGAACTGGACTTATTTTCTAGAAGATCATCAGCAATGGTGTTGATAACATTCACTGACGCATAATGTATTGATGGAATTCTCTCATTGTTTCTTCTAGATCGTATCCATTTGTGTTTTTCATGATACTCTATTCTCCTATATGAAGAATTCCCTAGAACTATTTGAAGAACATTAACAGGAAGGGAATCATTGGATAGTTTAGTTTTATGCTTTCCTTGTGGCTTCTTCCCCAATCGGGAGAAAACTGGCTTCCGTTGAGGAGGGTATTATAGATGTAAAAAATCCCACATCCTTACAGGCTGGGGTTGATCCTATTATTCTTCATCAAATATTTGAACATTGTTTAATTAATTTAAATGTTGAATTAAATTATCCCCTAGCCTGGCATGCTAGGGTAATTCTTGAATTATTATGGCTCAAATTCATTCAACTGCTTTTTCTGATTTTGTAGATTTTGGTTCGGACATTAGCTGGGTGCATCATCAGCCAATCACTAAAATCATCTATTTCAGAAGATCAATGTGCTATTTCCAAAAAAATCATCCTCTGACACCTGAAATTTTCTAAACGGGATGCCCGCTTAAGAATCTCAAAGGCTTGATGTAAAAGTAGATCAACAACTTCTTTTCATTGGGACTGATTCATATGAGAACTGGTTGGGCCAGTATATGAGTATACATGTGATTACATACAAAACCTATTGATTGTGGTTGGTTATGGGAAATAACATTGCATGAAACCACTTTTGGTGGACATTTATGATTTTGGAGTGCATTGAAATGCAATACTCCATAGGCACCACATTCTATAATGTGAATAATAGGTGGGAAATTGAAAATTAATTACCCAAGCCTCTTTAGAAAATTGAAACATGTGTGCTGAAGGGTTCCCTGTGGGTTTTCATCCCTTTGATTTAGGTAAACTGAAAGAGATTCCATGTCAATTTGGCGATGTAACTCTCTTATTACCTTTACATGATTTTGATATTCATCATATAGTAAGACTTTAGTTTTCAAATTACAAATAGTTTTCTATAAGTTGAGATGAATTTCATGAATAAAATCTTCTTTCATCAATTCTGGAATATCAAATTGAGAATTTGCTGAAGGCCATAACATGACTGGTATTTATCCTTTAGCAAATTGTTTCCTCTTGTTTAAAACATCTTCATCATCTTTCAAAAGTGGTTTCTCAACTTGATCTGACCAGAGTGGATGCTATGTATTAGAAGATAAATGACATAAAGGAGGTTTAAAGAATGACTGTTCCCTTAAGATTTCTTCTGGTTGAGAATGTGTTTCAACCATCAATGACAAGGCATCAGACATGACTGGATTTGTGTTTTCAAGTGCCTCGAGATAAGATGGATTTCCCGTCGCTACATTGTCAATTATGGAATCATTTTGACAATATGGAATACTACGGAGGAGAGTACATTCATAGTGAATTCTATCATGGGGAGGATAACCATGGTGGACTACAGGAAGGGATAAATATTTTTTCTATTTGATATCATGGCCACGTAGAGGTTTTCGTGTCTCTCATCTAGAGATAGACACTCTCGATTGACCAAATATTCCTGATTCTATCCTTCATGATGAAGTGTCCAACCAGGAACTCCAGAATTACAACTACCACACCAAAAATGTAGTAATGATTTGGTAGGATCTTGAGTTGAAACAGATAAATGTCTGAGGGCTTCATCAACTCCAGTATTAAGAGGAGCTAAATCAAAAGTTGACTCTTGATTTTCCAATTGTGTTTGGTGAGGATTATTTTTGGATGTTATATTATACGTATTTGGGGCCACCTGCTGGGAGAAGTGGTTATAATGGTTAGGTGTATGTGCCTGCCTTGGAGTAGTAACCAGAAAGGACTAATTTACTCTAATTAGAAAGGGTGTGTGTTCTCGGTCTTATTGTCTGTATGATATGAGGGAATATTCCTCATGACCCTACTAGAATGGAACATAGTGGTGTATATTCTCTGGGATGGCATGCCGATGTGTCATTCCATGTGTGGGGATAGATTTATATGTCTTTCCCCTTGATAATATTGAATTAGTTGTTAAAATATCTAGGCATGCTTCTAGAATATGGGTAGAGATATTCGTCTACCCTTTCAACAATGATAAGATGTGTTTGGTGACTTCATCGGCCGAAACTGGAATATACATCCATTCTGTATCAACATTAGGTGTATGTGACTGCTCCTATACTACTTTTCATATAAATGGATATTTACAGTACTCACGCATGGGGGGTAGAGCGTTGGGTCTACAACAAATTTATCATCAGATCTTTCCGCCTAACTTCTTCGGGTGCAACCAAATGAGACAGTTGGCAGGCTTGATGAACATTGGTAGGTGTATGTTCCTTCTGGATATTTTCCATCAAGTATGGTTGATGAATTCCTTCAATACTTGCAAACGATACTATTTATAGAATTGGATATTGTAAACAGGTGTATTTTCCCTTTTACAAGTTTCCACCATATTAGATTAGAGGGCCTCTTTAAATGTAGTCAGATGAGCCTTCTGACTGGTTGACAACATGAAAGTAGGTGTATCTTCCTATTCACGATACTCCACCGGGTTTATCTAGTGGGATTGGTGGGTTATTGTTAGACGAGACTACGGAGAAATAAAATAATGGAAAACAGGTGTTTTTGCCCGCCCGTTGTTTGCCTTCAAGTTAAATTGATGTACTTATACGGAGGAGGCAGAGGTGATAACCTACTACCTATTGAATGGATGTTGTCCCTAGTGGTTCATCTTGCATGCCTGAGTCTGAGAGACCTGGGCCAAACGTCCAGAGGCAACACCCTTATCATGTTGGGCGTTCACTACCGCATGATTCTTCTAGAGATGATTGCTGAAAGGAGTCCTTACAAAATACTCTTGAATTCTTGAATTGATGCCTCAAGTGACCTCTTGATCCACCTCCTTTTAGTGTGGGATTGTTTGATTTTTTCATTCTAGTGATAAAGACCCAAAACAGTTGGAGACGGTGGATGGGATCATTTTCTTCTTGATCATTGCCTGTCGTTGTCCAAATGATAGAGGATTGTTGGGGACATGGAAGGCCTATCGAGAAGCCTCCATAGTTTGGATTGTATCGTGCTGGGTATATTCTTTCACTAGAACATTAGAGACCCAGCATTGAAGACACTGGGTTGGTGATGATGTTATTCCCATGGATGAAGATCCAGCTTGAGTAGCAGTTTGGAAGTTTACATATGTTGTCTTGGAGAAATCCATTCTTTGGATTGAAGGGAGTTCTATAGAAAGCTGAGTGTAAAAAAAAGATATATTAAAACAACATATTTTTAAATGGATACATGCATGATTAATTCATTTGTATGACCATCCTTTATCAATTGATAACGGACTAACATGTGGGTAACATTATCAACTCGGTTAACAATTTACTTTGGGTTCACCATTTTTGTTTTGTAGCTCCTTGAAACATGTGTTCTAGTTTTAAGAATCACTATTTCTAGGTGTTTTCCATTATATTTATTTATGGAACTAGAAACTCACAACAATTCATTATCTAAAGGGGACCTCTTTTTCAAAGGCAGGAATTCGTTCAGTTTGAAGATAACGATACTTAAGAAGGTTCATTGGTCGAGATGATGGAAGGTTTGTAAAGACCCGTAAAATTCAAGGGAAATTTTTTCTTAATTTTCTTTAGAATTTTACAAGAGCGCGGTTTCAGACGGCACCTGATTCCGAGGCTCGGAGTGCCCGGAATTAATTTCTGAAGTTTAGGCTCGGGTACGTTCAGTGAACGAACGAGCGGGTATTTCTATCTTCTGATACGGTGCTCGGAATTGAAATCCGAGGGCACCGATGAACTCGCAGCGCCGATATTCGCTTAAAGAGACCTTTTCGGGAGTTGCGTTTGTTGCGGGTTGAAAGTTAGTTTTTGGGTTTTTAGTTTAAGTTAAATAAAATTTGTAAGGAACAAATTTTATTTTTAACTAGTTAAGTCCTACCAATGGGAGTTGGGAGTGGGACCCACATCCACTTAACCTCCCTTAGGAGGATTAAGTGAGGTGGGGTCCACACGAACCCCAACTCCTCAAATTCTCTCAAAACCTCCCCTTTAACTCATTTCATTAAATGTTGTCAACTTGAGTTACTTAATAAATTATGGGAGTTTAACCTTTTTGAATTTCAAACTTTTGAAATTCTAATGTGTATTGTAATAATAAAATAAGAAGTTGTCTTATTTTATTTTGGGTTGTTTGTTTGTCTCCTTGGGAGCCTTTGGAGAGCCTCTTCTTCTTCTTCAAACTCAACGAAGAACGCGGAGAACGTCGTTCTTCAACGAAGAACTTCTCCGCCGAAGAACACGATCCATCCGCGACGTGACGTTCTTCTTCTGCATCATCTCTTCCGCGACGGTTTTCCGCGACGAACGCCATCGACAACGACTCTTCCTCCGACGTCAAAGGAATCGACACCGATATTCCACGACTCCGTCAACGTGCGACTATCGAGGTAGGGGTTCTTGAGTTTGTTGTTTCCTTTTTTTTTGACTTTCCTCAAGACTTGACGTAGAACGCTCAAGTTCCGACGAAGAACGCCGCTCCGCTCTTCTTCGTCTTCGGTGTCAACGAGAGAGAACACCGCACCTTCCTCGGACAACCTTCGTCGGCGTACAAGGATTCGCCAACGACGTGCCTCTTCGGACGCGCCTCTTCGTCGTTGAATTTGACGAACGACGACCGCGTCGCCCGACCTCCGCGACGTCGTCTTCCGCGGAACGTAGAACGATCTTTGAACCTTATACCAAGGTAGGGGATTTTGATTTAATATTTAATTATCTCATTCTTGCTCGTGGTTCGTATGACTAACGTGAGGATGTTGTTTATTTAAAGTTGTGTTATTAATTTAACGTGAGGGGGCCGGACCGTACGAACACGGCCGAACCCCCTCCAACGTTCTTGTTTGTTCTTGCGGGTGGAAGCAAGTGGCGTGGTGCCGTCGCACCACGCGGATGATCGTGCATTTATTTTACGCAACGCCGTCGCGCGCACACCATGGAAGAAACATCAAGAACGCGACGCCGTCGCGCCGCGTTGAAAGAAATTAAAGTGCGGCGAAGGGGCGCGGTGCCGTCGCACCGCGCCGGATGACGAACGCTGCGGCCGGTTCCGGGCCGCGGCGGGACGAGGAGACCACGGCCGGTTCCGGGCCGCGGCGGAAGAGAAGACCGGCGGCCGGGCCGCCGGCGTCGGAAGTCGAAGGCGGGACCGGAATTTCCGGTCCCGTTGGTAAAAACCGGCCGGCCAGCTGGCCGGCCGGATGACATAAAACCGGGGGATTAAATCCCCCGGCCAGTTCAACAAAACCCCCCTCTTAATGAGGGGGGCGGTTCCATGGAAGGGGGGGGGGCAGCAGCCCCCCCGGTTTAATACAAAACTGGCCCCCACGTGGGGGCCGATTTGTTGCAAACGGCGCGGCAAAGCCGCGCCGCCCTTTTGAAGAAGCGGGGGCTGATCCCCCCGCGTGCCACCCACGTGCGGCGCCAGGCGCCGCCGCCGCCCGCCGCCGCCGGCCACCGCGCCGCCCAGGGGGGGGGGGGGGTCGGGCCGGGTCGGCCCGGACCCGGACCCCCCCGTTTCGAACCAGAATTGGTTTTTGGATCATAACTTGAGCCTCGGACCTCCGAACGACGAACCGTCTGCGGCAACGCGATCCTTGGATCGAGATGGTCGTTTCGGTATATCGCACTCAAGGTTTCGGATTACTTTGAGTTCGGCCGGGTTGGTTCGTTCACGAAACCAACCGGGCCTTCGGAGCGGAAACGCTCATATCTTGAGCCACGAACGTCCGATTGACGCGCCGTCAATCACGTTGCGTTCCTCTTAGTGAGACGGATCTTTTGGCATACTCCGCCCGAGGTTTGGACGCAGGTGGAGTACGGTCGGGTTGGTTATGCCTTAAAAACCAACCGGGCCCCGGAGACGAAAATGTCAATAACTCTCAGACCGGGCGTCCGATCGACGCACCGTCTGTTGCGTTGAGTTCCGGTTTACGATACGGAACTTTTGGTATCCTTCACCCGAGTTTTGGATACAGTTAGTAGTGGCCGGGTTGGATCGCACCCGAAATCCAACCGGGCCCCTGGAACGGGAAAGCTGATATCTTACAGACAGGACGTCCGCTTGACGAGCCTTCAGCAGCGTTGGTGGTTACGTTGAGTAACGGTCCCTTTGAGTATACCCATTGGAGTTCGGGGTAAAGTTGAGATACGGCCGGGATTGGTTTCGCTCACGAAACCAACCGGGCCCCTGGGACGAATAGGCTAATAACTCACAGACCGGGCGTCCGATCGACGCGCCGTCTGTTGCGTTGAGACCCCTGTGACGAGACGGACCTTTGAGACACTTCTTCGTGGGACTTTGAGATACTTGGAGTATCGACCTGTAGTTCGTGGAGCGGACCCTCCCAGTGACGAGCGTGCGAAGTACGGAGACCGTGTAGCTGGCTGAGACCTGACGACTGCTTGACCGACTCGACTTGGAGTGAGTCGACTAGCCCAGTGGACGGAGCACTACTTTCTGAGGTGCAGACCCATGGCGGACGGAGCACTACCTGTGTGACAGTGCAGACCCGCGGTGCTCGTCCGGAGAGTACCTCAGCAGGCTACTAGGGGGTGTGCACTACGGTGTTTGGGTGACATACCTCGGCGGCAAGCACTACTCTGTTTGGGTGGCTGGCCCGCAGTACTCGACAGGAGGAGTACTTCAGCAGTCTTAGGTTAGTGAGCAGTACCTCGGAGTCGTGACAGGACCACTGTACACTCTAGAGACGGAGCTCTTCAGCAGTTACGGTTTCGATAATGAAAATCCTGGTTTGAGCTGAGACTTTTGACCTTGTGTTTACCTCATGATTGAGATGGGTCACTTGCTAACTTTGGTATATGTATGGGCATATACTCGGGTAGTGGTTATCCGTCGTTTTCACAATCCTTGTGTTTCCTCATGATTGAGATGGGTTACTTGATAACTTAGGTATATGTATGGGCATATACCTAAGTAGAGTTTATCTGTTGAGATCTTCTTGTGTTTATCCTTGTTGGTTTTAGTGAGACCTTGAGGGTCTCGGGGTCCCTACTGAGTATCGTTATACTCACCCCTGCACGGGCTATGCCCGCACCTCGTTGTGTTGGTTGCAGACGACGGACAGTGCTGACAGAAGCCTAAGGTTCGAGGACTGGACGGTACCTGGAGGTGGACTATACGACGAGGCGGTACCTGGAGGTGGACCACTGGGCGGGACATACTCGGAGCGGATGGCGGGACCCGAGGAGCAGAGGAGCTATCTGTACCCACCCTTCAGGTGGGATTTCCAGTGGACATCTCAGCGTAGCAGCTTTACTTTTCAGTCGCTGTTTTCCCTTTTCGAGTTGTACTTTACAGTTGGGCTTGTATTTCCGGCCCCTTTTTACTTTTTAGCTCTTCTTTTTCTACTTAGTGTTTTACTTCCGCTTGTACTCTGTGGTGCTTGTTTTCTTTATAAAGGCAATGCCTTCCCAGTTATCGGGATTTTACGCCTTTGGTGCTAGTCGCCAGCCCCTGGCCTATGGAAGGCGGGATTGGGGTAGTCACGGCACGGGCCCCGAGGACGGGTCGTGACAAATTGGTATCAGAGGTGGTCGGTTCTACCGCAGACTCTGATCTTTCTTTCTGTGAAGCAATAGTGTTAAGGGTACCGAGTGTTGTTTTCAGTTCAGGGAGTCCAGTGTTGGTGCGGCCGGCCGACGTATCCATACACCAGGACCCTGACAACTGATTTCCGACTTTGTGCACGAAAACACTGATTGCGTGTGTGTTTTCAAAGGTTTTTCCCCTTAAAACAGCTCAAACCAGGTCATCTCACCAGGTATAATCGTTTGATCGTGTTACGTTGTTTCTTTCAGGATGTCTTTTCTCAGACGACCAGCTAGAGCCCGGAGGGATGAGCGTGCTGACAGTATTTCGAGCGACGAGGCTTCGGTACAGGGCCCTCTTGCAGTTGAGGCACCAGCGGAGGCACCAGCAGTACTACCATACGTTGGGCCACCGATGCCACCAGCCCCAGCAGTAGGCGATGCACGACGCTTGAGCGCGCTGCACGAGTTCCAGCGCCAGAGGCCACCCAGGTTCCGGGGAGAGACGGACCCGCAGGCAGCTGAGGTTTGGATGGAGGCTGTGGTGAGAGTCTTCAGGCTAGTGGGGACGCCGGCAGACTTCATGGTGATCTTTGCTACCAGCCTCCTTCAGGCAGCAGCAGGTAGGTGGTGGAGCCACTTGTTTCAGTTTTGCGATGAGATGAACTTCGCATGGGAAGACTTCGAGACCTTATTCAGGGTGGAGTTTGTGCCAGTATCTCTACACCCCGAGCGTGTACAGAAGATTCTGCCTTTGCCGCGTGTTTTTCGATCAGAAGTCGAGTCATCTGTTGGCAGTAGACAGATGATGCAGAGGTCCAGGAGGACCAGACCAGCAGTTGGGCGATCTCGGGTTTTAGGACCGGTGGTGCGGGGCACCCGAGGTGGGGTCAGAGACAGGCGTGCCAGAAACGGACAATGTTACTCCTGTGGCGGAAAGGGTCACCTGGCACGTGACTGTCCGACTCCTCGATCCGCAGGCTTGGAGGGAGCCACCGAGGTTGAGGCAGCGACAAATGTTGGAGCTCTGGGAGCAGGTGGACAGGGGAGGAACTAGTGGATACGTCTTTTGTACTTCTAGTTCCATGTTGATGTTGCTTTTGTGTAGCGTCTTGTAATATGAGCTGCAATAATAAAAGACGCATCCTTTGTGATGTTTTCATTCCTGTCCTCTTTTGTGATGTTACTAAGAGGTTCTAGTTGACTGTTGACTTGACCCTCACTTGTGAGACATCTACTGGAGGAGACCAGTTACCACACACTGATGCCGGCAGTGTGACTCAACCCTTGGAGGCGAGAGTAACGGTTGGATCTCTTAGTAGTAGCATCGAGGCCTTACGACGTCATCCTTGGTATGGATTAGTATCATCCATGTTAGGATTGACTGTTTTAGGCAAAGAATGTGGTTCATCCAGGGGATGAGACCAGGTTTCTCTTATCGGCAAAGAAGAAATCTCGCAGCTCTTATGGGACCAGAGATGGTCCGGGCCACGTCAGAAGAGGTCCATGTCATCCAGGAGCGGATGAGGACAACACAGAGCCGGCAGAAGTCATACGCTGACAGGAGGCGGAGGCCACTAGAGTTCGAGGATGGTGACCACGTCTTCTTGCGGGTCTCACCTCGACGTGGTATTCAGAGATTTGGCCGAGGCGACAAGTTATCTCCACGCTTCATCGGACCCTTCCAGGTCCTCAGCAGGGTTGGTGAGGTGGCTTATCGCCTGGCTCTACCACCTCAGATACACCGGGTGCATGACGTCTTCCACGTGTCTCAACTGAGGAGATACGTGCACGACCCGACGCACATCTTTGACCATGGGGAGCTTGACGTTGACAATGGGGCGACTTTTACGGAGGTCCCGGTGGAGATAGAGGATCGACAGGAGCGGGTCCTACATGGGCGATCGATTCCTCTTGTGCGCAACAGATGGCGGCACGGGAATCTCCAGGAGAGCACATGGGAGCGGGAGGCTCAGATGCGTGCTCAGTACCCTCTTTTGTTTCCCTAGTTTTTGATGTATCTTTACGGGGACGTAAAGCCCTGAGGTGGGAGTAATGTAAAGACCCGTAAAATTCAAGGGAAATTTTTTCTTAATTTTCTTTAGAATTTTACAAGAGCGCGGTTTTAGACGGCACCTGATTCCGAGGCCCGGAGTGCCCGGAATTAATTTCTGAAGTTTAGGCTCGGGTACGTTCAGTGAACGAACGAGCGGGTATTTCTAACTTCTGATACGGTGCTCGGAATTGAAATCCGAGGGCACCGATGAACTCGCAGCGCCGATATTCGCTTAAAGAGACCTTTTCGGGAGTTGCGTTTGTTGCGGGTTGAAAGTTAGTTTTTGGGTTTTTAGTTTAAGTTAAATAAAATTTGTAAGGAACAAATTTTATTTTTAACTAGTTAAGTCCTACGAAAGGGAGTTGGGAGTGGGACCCACATCCACTTAACCTCCCTTGGGAGGATTAAGTGAGGTGGGGTCCACACGAACCCCAACTCCTCAAATTCTCTCAAAACCTCCCCTTTAACTCATTTCATTAAATGTTGTCAACTTGAGTTACTTAATAAATTATGGGAGTTTAACCTTTTTGAATTTCAAACTTTTGAAATTCTAATGTGTATTGTAATAATAAAATAAGAAGTTGTCTTATTTTATTTTGGGTTGTTTGTTTGTCTCCTTGGGAGCCTTTGGAGAGCCTCTTCTTCTTCTTCAAACTCAACGAAGAACGCGATGAACGCCGTTCTTCAACGAAGAACTTCTCCGCCGAAGAACACGATCCATCCGCGACGTGACGTTCTTCTTCCGCATCATCTCTTCCGCGACGGTTTTCCGCGACGAACGCCATCGACAACGACTCTTCCTCTGACGTCAAAGGAATCGACACCGATATTCCACGACTCCGTCAACATGCGACTATCGAGGTAGGGGTTCTTGAGTTTGTTGTTTCCTTTTTTTTGACTTTCCTCAAGACTTGACGTAGAACGCTCAAGTTCCGACGAAGAACGCCGCTCCGCTCTTCTTCGTCTTCGGTGTCAATGAGAGAGAACACTGCACCTTCCTCGGACAACCTTCGTCGGCGTACAAGGATTCGCCAACGACGTGCCTCTTCGGACGCGCCTCTTCGTCGTTGAATTTGACGAACGACGACCGCGTCGCCCGACCTCCGCGACGTCGTCTTCCGCGGAACGTAGAACGATCTTCGAACCTTATACCAAGGTAGGGGATGTTGATTTAATATTTAATTATCTCATTCTTGCTCGTGGTTCGTATGACTAACGTGAGGATGTTGTTTATTTAAAGTTGCGTTATTAATTTAACGTGAGGGGGCCGGACCGTACGAACACGGCCGAACCCCCTCCAACGTTCTTGTTTGTTCTTGCGGGTGGAAGCAAGTGGCGTGGTGCCGTCGCACCACGCGGATGATCGTGCATTTATTTTACGCAACGCCGTCGCGCGCACACCATGGAAGAAACATCAAGAACACGACGCCGTCGCGCCGCGTTGAAAGAAATTAAAGTGCGGTGAAGGGGCGCGGTGTCGTCGCACCGCGCCGGATGACGAACGCCGCGGCCGGTTCCGGGCCGCGGCGGGACGAGGAGACCGCGGCCGGTTCCGGGCCGCGGCGGAAGAGAAGACCGGCGGCCGGGCCGCCGGCGTCGGAAGTCGAAGGCGGGACCGGAATTTCCGGTCCCGTTGGTAAAAACCGGCCGGCCAGCTGGCCGGCCGGATGACATAAAACCGGGGGATTAAATCCTCCGGCCGGTTCAACAAAACCCCCCTCTTAATGAGGGGGGCGGTTCCATGGAAGGGGGGGGGGGCAGCAGCCCCCCCGGTTTAATACAAAACTGGCCCCCACGTGGGGGCCGATTTGTTGCAAACGGCGCGGCAAAGCCGCGCCGCCCTTCTAAAGAAGCGGGGGCTGAGCCCCCCGCGTGCCACCCACGTGCGGCGCCCGGCGCCGCCGCCGCGGCCCGCCGCCGCCCAGGGGGGGGTGGGGTCGGGCCGGGTCGGCCCGGACCCGGACCCCCCGTTTCGAACCAGAATTGGTTTTTGGCTCATAACATGAGCCTCAGACCTCCGAACGACGAACCGTCAGCGGCAACGCGATCCTTGGATCGAGACGGTCGTTTCGGTATATCGCACTCAAGGTTTCAGATTACTTTGAGTTCGGCCGGGTTGGTTCGTTCACGAAACCAACCGGGCCTTCGGAGCGGAAACGCTCATATCTTGAGCCACGAACGTCCGATTGACGCGCCGTCAGTCACGTTGCGTTCCTCTTAGTGAGACGGATCTTTTGGCATACTCCGCCCGAGGTTTGGACGCAGGTGGAGTACGGTCGGGTTGGTTATGCCTTAAAAACCAACCGGGCCCCGGAGACGAACATGCCAATAACTCTCAGACCGGGCGTCCGATCGACGCACCGTCTGTTGC
This sequence comes from Viscum album, assembly GCA_963277665.1. Taxonomy (NCBI): domain Eukaryota; kingdom Viridiplantae; phylum Streptophyta; class Magnoliopsida; order Santalales; family Viscaceae; genus Viscum; species Viscum album. The sequence goes on from OY728125.1 coordinate 585,084,088, forward strand.
GTTGAGTTCCTGTTTACGATACGGAACTTTTGGTATCCTTCGCCCGAGTTTTGGATACAGTTAGTAGTGGCCGGGTTGGATCGCACCCGAAATCCAACCGGGCCCCTGGAACGGGAAAGCTGATATCTTACAGACAGGACGTCCGCTTGACGAGCCGTCAGCAGCGTTGGTGGTTACGTTGAGTAACGGTCCCTTTGAGTATACCCATTGGAGTTCGGGGTACAGTTGAGATGCGGCCGGGATTGGTTTCGCTCACAAAACCAACCGGGCCCCTGGGACGAATAGGCTAATAACTCACAGACCGGGCGTCCGATCGACGCGCCGTCTGTTGCGTTGAGACCCCTGTGACGAGACGGACCTTTGAGACACTTCTTCGTGGGACATTGAGATACTTGGAGTATCGACCTGTAGCTCGTGGAGCGGACCCTCCTAGTGACGAGCGTGCGAAGTACGGAGACCGTGTAGCTGGCTGAGACCTGACGACTGCTTGACCGACTCGACTTGGAGTGAGTCGACTAGCCCAGTGGACGGAGCACTACTTTCTGAGGTGCAGACCCATGGCGGACGGAGCACTACCTGTGTGACAGTGCAGACCCGCGGTGCTCGTCCGGAGAGTACCTCAGCAGGCTACTAGGGGGTGTGCACTACGGTGTTTGGGTGACATACCTCGGCGGGAAGCACTACTGTGTTTGGGTGGCTGGCCCGCAGTACTTGACAGGAGGAGTACTTCAGCAGTCTTAGGTTAGTGAGCAGTACCTCGGAGTCGTGACAGGACCACTGTACACTCTAGAGACGGAGCTCTTCAGCAGTTACGGTTTCGATAATGAAAATCCTGGTTTGAGCTGAGACTTTTGACCTTGTGTTTACCTCATGATTGAGATGGGTCACTTGCTAACTTTGGTATATGTATGGGCATATACTCGGGTAGTGGTTATCCGTCGTTTTCACAATCCTTGTGTTTCCTCATGATTGAGATGGGTTACTTGATAACTTAGGTATATGTATGGGCATATACCTATGTAGAGTTTATCTGTTGAGATCTTCTTGGGTTTATCCTTGTTGGTTTTAGTGAGACCTTGAGGGTCTCGGGGTCCCTACTGAGTATCGTTATACTCACCCCTGCACGGGCTATGCCCGCACCTCGTTGTGTTGGTTGCAGACGACGGACATTGCTGACAGAAGCCGAAGGTTCGAGGACTGGACGGTACCTGGAGGTGGACTATACGACGAGGCGGTACCCGGAGGTGGACCACTGGGCGGGACATACTCGGAGCGGATGGCGGGACCCGAGGAGCAGAGGAGCTATCTGTACCCACCCTTCAGGTGGGATTTCCAGTGGACATCTCAGCGTAGCAGCTTTACTTTTCAGTCGCTGTTTTCCCTTTTCGAGTTGTACTTTACAGTTGGGCTTGTATTTCCGGCCCCTTTTTACTTTTCAGCTCTTCTTTTTGTACTTAGTGTTTTACTTCCGCTTGTACTCTGTGGTGCTTGTTTTCTTTATAAAGGCAATGCCTTCCCAGTTATCGGGATTTTACGCCTTTGGTGCTAGTCGCCAGCCCCTGGCCTATGGAAGGCGGGCTTGGGGTAGTCACGGCACGGGCCCCGAGGACGGGTCGTGACAAGGTTGGACTTTTCACACCCTTTTTGGGGTAATTATTGTCTACTTCGGGACTCACATTGATAATTTGAGATATTTTCTTGAATCCTTAATAATTCACCATGTATATATGATGTATGCCTTGAAATTTACAATCACTTATTAACTTGTGTCAATGATTAAATTATCAGTATCCATTCAAGGTTCTTCACCAATGGAAACATCTATATGTATTTGATGTTTTCCATCAATGGTATCCTCTAATATACTGATTAAAGATTCCATTAATCATTGTTCCGATGATACTAGTTTTTAATCTACTCAGTGGGGAACTCGGTAATTTATTGTCATCTTGGGAGATGAAGGTTTGTTTTGATCTTAGGATCGTACTTTTAAAATGGGTTAACTACGTATCCTTGTGAAAGGAATCATAACCCTTGTAGTTAGATGTCACTTAATAAGACACATCATACCTTTTAAGGTTATGTGCTAATGACCTATACATGAAAGGTTCTTAGTCAAAACTTTGTGTGGGACTTATTCTAAAGCAGCCCTAGGAACTTTGGAAAGGATATAGGATTTGATGTAGGATTAGACCCTAATGGGAATATGGCCAAAGTTTAATAGAGTTGATTTTAAGTGTAGGGTTTGAACCTCAAGGTGAATTCCTACGTATCCCATATTAATGAGAATTAAATCCCACGCAGTTCGATAAACCTCATAAGAGAGTATATTCCTCTAAGAGAGATGGTCTTGGGCATACATTCTGAAAATGATTCCTTGAGGGTTTGAGAATTTAATTTGGAGATTATTTTCCAAGGAGGCTGTCCAAATTGAGGGAATTAGGGTTGGATTCTAGAGGAGGATATCCAGTGAGCTCGATCCCTGAAAGAGCTTCCTACGTAGCCTAGTTTGAACAGGAATCAGAGTTCTTGAAGTTCCTTACAGTGAGTGTTTGTTCTCATGTTGTAACCATCACGCATCACTAGGACCATGTTAGTCGTGCTCGGTGTGATAAATAAGAGGATGTGAAAGACTCAACAATGCCACTTCACACATTTCCACCTCCACAGATGGTAGAGGTCACATCGCCCATGGAATTGGGTGAGGCGATGAGCCTTAACTCTATTATATTTACATTGGACAAGGGTCCAATGCAAGGAGGAAGTGATGAAGGTGAGGGCATTATACCAGGATGGCTGCCGTGAAATTGATCCTGGTATGAAAGGGAGACTTATCATTTTATTGTGCGTTAAAGTATCTGTGAACTATACCTTCCCTACCAGAGTCCTGAGGTTCTATGTCACCTCTATGAGAAAGGAGAGTCTAGGACCCTACCCTCCCCCATACCAGGAACTTCCCAACACGGTTCCTGGGAGAACGGTCCATGTGAATTCAGATATACAATCCCACAAACATCTCAAGAATCCTATCATCATTGTGAAACAAATGTGGGAAAACTCTACTATGTATATGCAAACCCAAAAAGGAGACACATTTTTGTTCCTTTCCCAATGGTTTGATAAGTCAGGTGGTTTCGGTGGAGGCTTCACCATAGTCCCTTTCAGATAAAGGAACCAAGGAAGGATATAACTTTCGATGAATGGAAGGAAAAAAGGGTAATTCAGTTGGTCATGTAGGTCCCTCACACAGGTATACTGCGCACGTCCCGTGCGCATGTATACCGCCCAGGTATGGCACACCAATATACCACAAAGGTATTGTAGACGCCGGAAAAGTCCGTTGTTCCCAAACAAAGCTCCGGATGCGGAAAGAGAAGTGATATTTGGAGTCAGAGGCACGTTCCGGAGGGCCCGGAGGACTTGCGCGAAATTTCAGAGGCCCGCGCGCAAAGTTGAGTCGCGGCGCGCAATCCTCCCGGGATGCGCGCAATGCGCTGGGCCGGCGCGCTATTTTGCGCGCCCGCGGCCTGCGCGGCGCCCTTTGCGCGCTGGGTCCTGATTCCGCGCCCGCGAACCGAATTGCGCGCCCGAGACCAGATTCCGCGCCCAGGGTTGCCTATAAATATAAGGCGACCCCCGACGTTTTGAAGGTTGCCAGAATCCGAAGCGTCGCTCGTTCGCGCAATCCAACCCCTTCCGCGCGCAATGCCGATCTTCAGGTAACCTCCTTTCTTTCGCGCAATAGAGCCTTGGGGTCCGCCTTCGCGCGCAATCCCCTTGGCTCATTTCCTTTGAATAAATTTCAACCCGAAGGCCTTTGCGCGCAAAAGAAGCCTCTTGCGCGCAATTGCCCCCCGGGTGCGCGCAATCCAGCCCGATTGCGCGCACCCCCCATTTTCAAAGTGGCCATTCGTTAGAGAATGAGCCGTTGCCCCCGCGCGCTATCCGAAGCCCGGTGCGCGCAATCCCAACCATCCGCGCGCGAAGCGCTGGCCCAATTGCGCGCCAGCCCGCCATTTTGCGCGCCGACCCGCGGTTTTGCGCGCAAAGCTCCTCTTTTGCGCGCAATCCGCCAGGGTCGCCTCCCTTGACCCCCCGAGGGTACCCGCCTGCGTGGCGCCCGATGATCCTCATCCTGGGTGCCCGCACCGTGCGTTTTCTTCCCGTGCGGCCCTCCAGGCTTGCGCGAAGTGACACGCACGTACGTCCAGCATGACGTTAAACTGCATATACGTCCAGCATGACGTTAAACTGCATATTCGTCCAGCATGACGTTAAACTGCAGATACATCCAGCATGACGTTAAACTGCACATACGTCCAAGCTGCACGACGCTAAACTGCCTAGCCCCCATCGTCCGCGCTGCAAGACGTTAAACTGCCAAGTGCTTCGTCCTCAACACACGACGTTAAACTGTACTTCGTCCGGCAAGACGTTAAACCGTCCGCCTCATCCTCAACACACGACGTTAAACTGTACTTCGTCTGGAAAGACGCTAAACCGTCCGCATCATTCGATCCCGTGCCTCGCACGCAGGGTCTCCCCCGGTTTGGATGTGGCCCCCACCCGCTCGTCTCTGCAGGGATGTCGGGATTGTCCCCCTTTTGGGACGATTTAATGGGAGCGGCTTTTCTCTACGGGGGCAGGGTATTACAAACCCCTAGTTTCTCGTGGGAGGCTTCACATGTGTATCTTTATTGCGCCTCCCCACGGCCGAAGCCAGTAGAGGGTATGACTGGGATCAAGGTGTCTTCTGCTTTCGGTCCAAGTCCCTTCCAACTGAGTTTTGCCACCCGGGCTGTCTCAAGTGCGTAAGTCCTGACAGAATGAACTACGTGGACTTTGATCCCTGTCTTCTATACAGGGTACGTAGGAAGCCTCCCTGAGGTTCAAGCCCGCCACCTGGTCGTCCCGGTCGTATTCACGTCGGTTCGTCCATCAGTGGACCCCTCCAGAGTTCACGCTTGCGTCGATTCACCTATGAATCCGCCCCTCTGGGAGACTGCCCGTGTGTATCTCCACGGTGCCTCCTCACAGCCCCCCTTTTTTCCATTTCTCCTTTTGTCGTCCAGCATGACGTGAAACTGTGATCCACCCGGCCGTTCCATCCCCCTCTGTGCGAGGTGGTTCGGTTCAATCCTCCGCCCGGCGGCCTCGATCTCTTCGTGAGTCGGCTTGTTGACGTCCAGCATGACGTTAAACTGTATACCCGAACTACGTTGACTTTGATCCGTGCTAACGCGCGGTACGTAGGAAGCCCCTCCGGGGTCCAAGCTCTTCACTCCATCATCCATCCTGATCCTTACCCGGGCCGCCACATCCCGGTGGGGTCATGCCACTTCACTCCACTCCACGTTACTTGGGAAGCCGCCCATGTGCTGGCCCCAGCGTCGGAGGTTCCCCGCAAGGGGTTCTGTCATCTGATCCACTTTTCGTGTTGATCGGTCCGATGCCGTCCCCGCTGGACGTTAAACTCGCGGAATACCCCGTGTTAAACATGGGAAGCTGAGGAAAACCTCAGGTGACACAGTTCCCCGCACCCAGTACGGGATGCCTCAGGCCATCATGCCTTCGAGAAGCCCTATTAGGGACGGAAGACAGACGTGCAAAGCCGCAGTGTTACGACACGCCCCCAGCACCCAGAGCCGCCCGGCCTTCTCACCGCAGGTTGCTGCCCCGCCCGGACTCCTTGGAGCGTCCGGGCGGAAGCAGCGTAATTAACCGGTGTCCATGAAGATATGGCGCCGGGAACGAGATTCACGAACATTCTTAAGTCTATGAGGGAGACCCGGATTAGGCGACGAGTTCCGAGGAGACGTCCAAGGAAGGAGGAGCCGACATCCCATCATCCCGGTTTCGATCAAGGAGCAGACGCCCCTGAATAAGGGACGAATGCCGCCCGCCCTTGGAAAGCGGGACTGCGGGGCCACAAGCCGCGCGCCCATCCCCTCGGGTTGACGGGTGCACGCGCGAACGCGTCCTGGCGGAACAGCGTAACCCGACGCACATCCGCACCGAAACAGAAAAATGGTGAACCCAACGTGAATCTCTTCTCCTCGATACGAAGACCGATGGCTTTCAGAGGTGTTGGAAGACCGACATGTTGCCCGGCCAAGCATTCAGTCTTACCCGCCAGGGGCTGGGGAAGTGAAATCGGGCACTCCGTCTCGCAACGTCGAGGGCCTGGGTTCCCCCCACGGAAGGCGTCGTGGCGCTAATGGTTGGTTGACGATTCCTTTTTCCTGTCAGTGTTAATGGGTTCTTCTCCCTGCTTTCAGAAATCAGGTCGCCCGATCCAGTGCCCGATCGCCACCCGCCCACTGGCGCAGGGATAGGGGAAACACCGACGTGGCTACTCCGCGCGGTCCTGCCCGTTCCACAGTCGTCCCAGCAGCCGCAATTGCGGGACGACCGCGCCCTCTCTCCCCCTCGGAGGTCATCCAGAGAAGGGTGATCAACACCCTGGTGCGGAGATACGAGGAAGAGGGAGTCATCCCCACTAGGGAAATGGCTCGCCTAGACCTTGAGGAGGCTGCGCCTCGCCACCACCGCCGCCCTCGAGGGCCGCGCAGGGAGGCACCGCTGCCTACCTCAACGTCCAATCGCTTCGGGAGTTTGTCCCCGGAGCGCTCTGACAGTTCCCTTCCCTATGCGGATGAGGTGAAAGATGCCCGGGATCACCCTATCCGGGGTTCGCTCCAGGGATCTACGGTAAGGACTCCCGCCAGGCCACGACGACACCGCCGCCAGGCCTCTCCAGTCGAAGAGCGGGCTCTCCACCTGCCCGCGCCGCTCATCCCGACTCGTCTGTCTCGACGCCAACGTCGGGCACGAGCGGAAGAGGATGCCCACCTTGGGGCTCTAGCGACAGCGGCCGCATTGGCCCAAGCCACTGCTGGCTCCAGTCGCCAGGCCTCTGTGCATCCTGAGCGGGGGAACTCCTATGCCCGACCTGGATCGAGGCCCCGACCGCCCCCAAGGCAGGTTGGGTCGACTCTCCCGGTTTCTGGCACTAGCAGTAGCCACCGCGGACCATCTCGCGGTAGCGCTATTCACCGGCAGGGTCTACTCTGCGTGGCCGATCCAGGAGGCATGGGTCATCCCACCTTCCAATCCCGGCCCGGAGGCCTGCCCGGAATCATCTCTCCCCGCGTCCCCTTTGATATCTGTCCCGGTGCCCCTCGCACCTTGGTTCCCAGTCCTCTTGGCCCCAGCACCAGTGCGGCCGGAGGACGCCAGGACAGAGATCAGCCCTGCCCCGAAGAACCACCCAGGGGCAGGAAGGCAAGGCGTCGACGCCGAGGGAAGAATGTTACGGAATTCCGGACAGAGATCCGACCGGTTTGCTTCTCTGACTCAGAGGCGGAGTACGATTCGGCGACAGAGCCCCTTCCCCAATCCCGCAAGTCAAGGGCAGGGGTAGGAATGCGGCACGTCAGCCTCGTGCTCCCCGAGAGCGAGATCGATGTGATCCCCGCTTCTCTCCGAAGGTATATCCAGAGTAACGAGGGCCTGGTAGACCCCCAAGGATCATACTTGCGGTTGGTACCGGCCCCTCCAGAAGTGCCTTCCGTCTCGATCGGAGAAGCCGGAGACTTTTTCTGGGGACCGACGGTCGAACCACGATCTGGTGCACCCTCGGCGAGCACCGATGCTACGACAGGATGTTCGCTCGCCGGCCCGTCCTATCGTGATGTGGTAGCCAGGCCACCGCCACCCTCAGAGGGCGGCCCGGGATATGGAGGCCAATCGGCCTGCTCGCCGTATTCACCGCCGGCCAGCCCGTCAGCCCGGCGGCCCGCCTCGGCACCACTACCAGTTTCCCGTCCATTCCCAGCCATTGAAGAGGACCAAGGAGATCTGGGTCCCGAGTTTGAGTCGTGGAGCTTCTGGACCGTCCTTGCAGAGGGCCACTTCCCTGAGAAGTTTTGGCCAGTCGCAGGACCGGGCTTTGATGCACCCGAATCGCTCACCCCGGATGAGTTCGAATGCTTCCGCCGAACTCTCCGGGAGACTCGCTCCTGTCTTCACTGCCTACAAATGCCATACCCCGGGAGTCAAGCGCACCTGGAGGATATTGGTGAGCAGTGCCGTCAAATTGACCTGGACATGCTCCCCGCGGTTCGGCACCCCAGGTCATTTGGGCACCACGAGGCCCTCCAACAACGATGCGTTGAGTGTTTTCAAGTACTCCGCAAAGTTATCAAGGAAGCCACTCCCCACGTGTATATCCGTGGATGGGGGCAGTACGCTGCCCTACGCTTCAGTGTGATCCGCCGACAGCCCGATTCGCTGGGTGGCCCTGAGGGTATATCCCCAGGGACAGGAACGGTCAATATGGCTGACCTGTCGGGAGAGGGGAACGACTTGGAACTTCTCGACGGGGGCTTCCCCCCCGAAGACAAGCCATCATCAGATCCATCGGTGAGAGTTACTCGTCATCAGAGAAACCTCCTGGGGCTCCCCGCACCCACTGAAGCACTGACGTTGGGCCGAAACGTCAGCAAAGGAAAAGAGCACAGCGAGGCTATAAGGCCCGCCGACCCATCTGCCTCCATGCAGAGGGCAGAGGAGGATCCCGAGAAGGCTACGCTACGTCAGCAGCTCGCCGAACAGAAGAAGCTGGTTGACCAGCTCCTCGCCGAGCGCGCTGCAGAACGGCGGCCTGACTACGGTGATCCCAGGCCAGGACAGCAGGGACCTGAACAACCGCTCCTCGATGAGACTCTCCCGGGCAACCGTGATTATGCCGTGTTCGCCGACAGGAGAGAGGCCATTGCCTATGGCAAGAGGGCGCGGTATGTTTCTCCACACCCTCCCGAGCGGCGTGACTACCTGAGAGATCCCGCTCGGATTCCTCCCGCTGCCCCAAGGGCCGCTCCGCCCGCCATCCCACGAGCTGCCGAGTTCGACGACCCGGTCGACGACCCGATTGAAGGGCCATGCAATGCGCTCGTGGTTAGAGATCCTCGCCAGGACTGGAACCCATGTCCGGACGATCCGATGGCGGCACTCATTGCCCGCTTGGAAGCCTTGGAGACTCGGCAGGTGGCGATCCCACCGGACGGCAAGCCCTACCCGGCATGGGTGGATGACATGCCGGCGCCTCCGGGATTCGGGAATCCCACTTTCGCTCCCTTCAACGGAACTGGAGATCCGCCACAGCATTTAGCCCACTTCAACTCGAGGTGCGGGCCTATGTTGGGGACTCCGGCGCAGCAGGAGGCCGCTAAGCTTCGCTGCTTTGTTCAGACACTGGAAGGGCCAGCATTTGTCTGGTACAGCCAGCTCCCCGTCGGGTCGGTAACCAGCTGGGAGGACCTCCGTAGACAGTTCCTCTACCAGTTCAGTTCCACGACCCGGAAGACAAGTATCGCAGACCTCTTCAAGTGCAAGCAGAGGCCTGATGAGCGAGTCGCGGACTTCGTCGCCCGATGGAAGGGTCTCACGTATTCCCTTGACATGCCATTGACTCAGGAGCAGTTGCTGACAATGTGCGTCGGGAACGTCAAGACCGAGCTGGTCCCTTCCCTGATCACTCAGAATTACCCCGGAGGGTTCAGGGACTTCTCAGACAAAGCTCAACGTCTTGAGGAAGCCCTGCAACATGCCAGCCAGGCACACCCGCTGCCCCCTATGATTCCTGCAAGGAGAGTCAGTAGGGCTGAGCCCGCTGCTGTTGCCCAGATAGAGGCCCCCAGGCCGTTGGAGCTGCTGCCGGTGAGGCCAGCTCCACAGCCTCACAGGAATCCGCCTCCACGGGCTCAGTTCCCGGACCAGCAGCGGCAGCCTCAGAACCGTCCGGCCCCTCCGCGTAATGTACCGCCGCAACCCAGGCGAGATAATCAGGGTCCACCTCCTCGGCCGGCCCCTCCAGCCCCTCGTCAAGACCACGCTCCCAGGGGCCCGCGACACCTGACTTACTCATTTCACGAGGATCAGGTCCCCGGTTACTTCCGGAGCGCCCTGGAGCAGAGGATTGTGCGACTGCCTGAGTGTTGGAAGCCAGAGGAGGCACATCTTACGAATAACCCCCGCTACTGCCCCTACCATCGAGCCTTGGGGCACACCATCCAGCGGTGCTATGTGTTTAAGGACTGGCTCCAAGACCAGATTAACAACAATGTAATCAGGTTGGGCCCAGCTCCGGCACAAGTGGCGGGCGTATTCGTGGGATCAGATGACGATAGTGGCAACGAGGACGAATGGTAGCTGGTCTCCAACCGCGGACCCCAGAAGTACAATAACTGGATGGCCCGCAAGACGACCATTCGCGCCCATGGAATCATCCGTGCGCGCTTGAATCAGCCTGAGCCCCTAGAACCTGCGGGTGCTGCTTCGGCATCGTCGTCCCAGTCTGCCTCCTCCAAGAGGAGCAAACGGCGGCAGCGCAAGAAGGAAGAGCGCGCCCCGCCAGTTCCGCCACTATCCCGTACTCTCGGCGATTTCATGCCCCCGGAGATGGGGGTCCCTCCTCAGATCCGCCCGGTGATGGATGATTCGTCCGATGACGGTATTGGGTACGCTTCGGTTAACACCGTCGAGCTGGTAAATCCCTTTTCGGTTCCCGACGTTGAAGAACACCAGGTGGACCTCCCTAGTGTCCCCGGTCGTCGCTACCGTCGGAAGAACCGCAGCAACAGGAGTCGCCGGGGCACAGCCGTTGGTACCTCCAGCCAGGCCGTGCACGCCACTGAGACTAGGCAGCAGGCTCAAGATCGAGCTCAGCGTGCGCAGGCCCCCCATTCGGGGATGATGGATTCGCCTCCGCCACTGTTTGTGGTGTGGGACCAGGCAGAACCGCCTCAGCCGCGTCGCGACCAGCTCCGCCCTGCCACGAGTCCATCCCGGCCTCCTGACTCCAGTACGGTGACCATTTCCCGGACTGCGACCAGTGAACAGCGAGATGCGCCAAGTACCAGTCGGCCGCCGATCCAACCGGCAAGGCCCGTCATGCCACCAACCGCAGAGCAACCTCCTGCAACCAGGGGCTCGCGCTTGGCCAAAAAGTATGATGTCCTGAAGCACTTGGCCGACATCCCAGCAAGGCTCTCCATCCTTGAGGCTCTGCGCATGTCATCTGAGATGCGCGAGGCACTCGCTGAAGCCCTGAAAAGCCCCCTCCAGTTTGAGACAGAGGTTGCGGCTGCAGAGTCCTTTCACGCCGAAACGATCGAGGACGCCGAATGTCAGGCAGTTATCTCGTTCTCTGGTAAGGATGAAGACCCTCCTATACAGGGACATATCCGTCCGCTGTATGTCACTGGCCAGTTCAATGGCCTTGAAGTCCGGCGCTGTCTTGTCGACACGGGGTCCGGGATTAACCTGATTCCAACTCGGACGCTCCGGAGATTGGGGTTGTCTGAGGATGACTTGATTCCCTCCGACCTCAGGATCCAGGGGTACGACCGCATCGAGCAAACCCCGGTCGGCAAGATACGTTTGAAGACCCAGTTCGGTGACTTGGTTGCCAACACCGAATTCATGGTAGTCTCTCAGGACACTGCGTATAACGCATTGATGGGCAGGCCATGGCTTCACCTTCACGCGGCGGTTCCCTCGTCATACCACCAATGCCTCAAATACTCCCTTAATGGTCGAGTAGGCGTGCTTCAAGGAGATGCCTCTCCTTTTTCCTCATGTGAAGCCCACTATCTGGACGCGGACTATTACAAGAGCAAGGATAAGCAGATCCTGGCAGGTGAGGTTGAGCCTGTCGCTGTTGCAAGCGATCCCTGGGCAAGTCTGGATGACGCTTACGTCCTCCCGATTCACCGGTTGGACGTCGCCATGGTCCTGACGGTCCGCGAGTCTCCTGATGAGATGGCCGCGACCGCCCGCGCCAGCACCAGTGGCCCAGCAGGATCTGGTAGCCCCAATTCAGTTGCCAACGCAGTCTCTCCCGTGGACGATCCCTCCCCGAGTGGAGAGGACGTGGAAGATGCACCCCCAGCCTTTGAGGAGGGCGTCCCCGACACGGTCGATGAGTTAATACAGGTGAACCTTGGAACCGAGGCCGATCCAAGACCCACGTTGGTTAGTGCTGCCATGCCCTCTGAGGAGCGGCAGCAGTACGTGGACTTTCTCAGGCAGCACCGTGATGTGTTCGCTTGGGGCTATGACGAGATGCCGGGGCTAGATCCTCAGGTAGCCGTCCACCGCCTTGGTCTCCCGGCGAACCATCGCGGGTTCAAGCAGCCTCCCAGGAAGATGCACCCATCCCACGGTGCCATGGTTGAGGCCGAAGTTGACAAGCTTATAAAAGCCAACTTCGTGAGGGAAGTTCAGTACCCCAAATGGCTGGCCAACATTGTGCCGGTCAGGAAGAAGAACAGGCAGATTAGAGTCTGCATCGACTTCCGCGATCTCAACCGCCACTGTCCGAAGGATGATTTTCCCCTTCCAGTGACAGAGCTGTTGATTGATGCCACGGCAGGGTTCCAAGCCCTCTCCTTCATGGATGGATACTCCGGATACAACCAAATTCGGATGGCCCCTGAGGATGAGGAGTTCACTGCCTTCAGGGCCCCCCAAAGGTACCTTTTTCTACCGGGTCATGCCCTTCGGCCTGAAGAATGCAGGTGCCACCTATCAACGGGCGATGCACCGCATATTCAAGCCAATCCTCGGCACGCTAGTGGAATGCTACGTCGACGACTTGGTTGTCAAATCGCGCCAGCGTCGGGACCATCTCAAAGATCTTGAGAAAGTGTTCAGCTTCCTCCGGTCTCGTTGCCTGAAGATGAACCCGTTGAAGTGTGCCTTTGGGGTCACCTCCGGAAAGTTCCTTGGATTTGTGGTAAGATACCGGGGTATTGAGATCGACCCAGAGAAAATCAGGGCGATTAGCCAGATGCCTCCCCCGGGTACCGTCCGGGAACTGCAAGGGTTCCAAGGCCACTTAGCCTATATACGCCGATTCATCGCGAATCTGGCCGGCAAGTGTAAGCCCTTTTCTCGGCTTATGAAGAAAGGTGCCACCTATGTATGGGATAAAGAGTGTCAGACCGCTTTCGAGGAAATCAAGCAGTACCTGCTTCAACCTCCGGTCCTGATGCCGCCCGTATCCGGAAAGCCGCTGGTCCTTTATGTGACCGCCCTGGAACGGTCCCTGGGTGCCCTTCTCGCCCAGAATAACAACGAGGGAACAGAGAATAGCCTCTATTACCTCATTCGCATGCTCCTCGATGCGGAAGTTAGGTATTCCCCCATCGAGAAGAGCTGCCTGGCGCTCGTATTTGCCGTACAGAAATTACGGCACTACTTGCAGCACCATGAGGTACAGTTGGTTTTTCGGGTAGACCCGTTGAAATATATCCTGAGCCGGCCTATGTTGACTGGCCGCCTAGCGCGGTGGGCTGTGATTCTCCAGCAGTTCGACATCAGGTATGTGTCTCAGAAGGCCATCAAAGGGCAAGCGTTGGCAGACTTTCTGGCCGCTCACCCGACCTCCGCGGATCAGCCGCTGGATCTAGGATTTCCTGATGAGACCATTCTCTCGGTTGATCGAGCCGATCCATGCTGGCAGATGCACTTTGACGGTGCCTCCCGGAGCCCCACCGGTAGAAGACTCGATAATCCTAAGCTCAACAGAGTGGGCTTGGGCATCGTCTTCATTACCCCGGAGCGAGCCGTGCTGCCATACTCTTTCCTGTTGTCAGAGGGCTGTACCAACAATGAGGCGGAATACCATGCCCTCATCACTGGCCTCGAGTTGGCTCTCGAGATCGACGTGCCCCGTCTGTGCATGAAAGGGGACTCCGAGCTGGTCGTTAAGCAGATCAATGGTGACTACGTTGTCAGGAAGCCGGAACTTGTGCCATTGTTGGAGTGCACCCTCCTTCTGATGGCCCGGTTCCCTTCTCGGTCGGAAATTGTCCATGTTCCCCGGTCGCAGAACGGTCGAGCAGATGCTTTGGCCAGCCTCGCTGCGTCACTTGCGGAGCCTGAACAGGACAACCCGATCGTCCGCGTGACGCGCCGCAGGCTCATCGCTCCCGTTATCCCGGAAGAAGATCGCGGCCCATTGGTAAGTAACCTCACCACGGTTCCCCCCGTGCCCGGAGCCCCGAGTACCCCAGATATGACAGTCGGATCAGCCCCTGATTGGAGGACGCCTTTGGTTGAGTACCTCCAACATGGCATTCTTCCATCGGATCGGGCCGAGCGCGAGCGAGTTCGACGCCGCGCATCGCAGTTCGTCCTCCAGAGCAGTCCCGGTCTGGAGCAGATCCTCTACAAACGCGGATTTGATGGTATTCTCCTCCGTTGCCTTCAGGGAGTTGAGATCCCACGAGTCATGCAAGAGGTTCATGCTGGTTCGTGTGGCGCCCACCAGACTGGGCCGAAGCTGTCCCACCAGATTCGGAGGTTGGGATACTTCTGGCCCTCTATGATCCATGACTGCATCGAGTATGCCAGGAGGTGCCATGCGTGCCAGGTTCATGCGAACTTTGTGCGTCGGCCGCCGGAGCCTCTCCATACCACAAGGTATTCCTGGCCCTTTGCAGTCTGGGGACTGGACGTCGTGGGACCTTACCCGCTGGCGACAGCTCGCCAGTGCCGGTTCATTCTGACCGCCACGGACTTCTTCTCCAAATGGGCAGAAGCGATTCCGCTCAGAGAGGTCAAATCATGTTCGATCGCTGACTTCGTGACCTCCAACATCATCTATCTATTTAGAGTGCCTCACGCTATCCTCACGGATAACGGAACCAATTTCCGAGCAGCCGAGTTGAAGAAGTTGTACGCCAAGTATAACATTCGCTCGAACCATACATCTCGCTATCATGCGCAGGCGAATGGACAGATCGAGGCGTTTAACAAAACCCTCTCTAACATTCTGCAAAAGATGGTTGGTCAGAACAAGAAGAGTTGGCCGGACAAGCTCCCCAACGCCCTTTGGGCTTATCGGACGACGACTCGCAATTCCACCCAGATGACCCCTTATTCCCTGGTGTATGGAGCTGAGGCCGTCCTGCCCATCGAGATCCAGTTGCCGTCCTTGCGCACTGAGGTCTACGACCAGCAAGCGCCGGACAGAGTCGCTGAAGCCCGTCTGGTCGAGTTGGAAGCACTGGATGAGAATAGACTTCGCGCTTTGCACAACTTGGAGAGGCATCAAAGCAGAATGGCTCGAGCTTTCAATAAGAAGGTTCGCCTCCGCTCCTTCCTGCAGGGTGATCTAGTGCTAGCCCTAAGAGCGCCAATGATCCCCGGCAGGAAGCCGCCCAAGTTGGAGCCCAAGTGGGAGGGACCTTTTGTTGTCCACAAGGTCTATCCCAATGGCGCGTACTCCCTAGCGACTATGGATGGTGAGCGTGTCACTCCTCCCACCAACTCTAGGTTCCTCAAGCAGTACTTTGTCTGAGTGTACCAACGTCCAGCATGACGTTAAACTGCACATTGGTCCAGCAAGACGTTAAACTGCACATACGTCCTGCACGACGTTAAACTGCATTCGTCCAGGCTACAAGACGATAAACTGTTCAGCATTCGTCCGCGCTGCAAGACGTTAAACTGCCAAGTGCTTCGTCCTGCATGACGCTAAACTGCACTACGTCCGAGCTACAAGACGTTAAACTGTTCATCATTCGTCCTGCATGACGTAAAACTGCCCCTCAAGAACTACGTGCGGCTTGATTCCCATCCTTATGGGATACGTAGGACCGCCTGAACCTTCATGTTTCAGGCCCAGCCCCATCTTTTGGGAATTTCCATCCCATCTCGGGCCCTTGGCCCAGTTGCCCCCGGGTGTGCGGCGTATGGTGTGAGCGCGGGGCTATGCCCTCATTCACATCGGTTTGCTCGTCACGCTGTACGCCCCCCCCCCCCCCCCCCCCCCCCACGTTTGGGGATGCCTTCTGCTCCCCCCTTCCTTTTTTCTCTCTTTTCGTCCTGCATGACGTTAAACTGCACTTCAAGAACTACGTGCGGCTTGATTCCCATCCTTATGGGATACGTAGGACCGCCTGGACGCTTGTGTCTCAGGTCCAGCCCCGTCTCTTGGTTGATCACGGGGATCTTCCCCCCTCTGGTTGCTCTCAGGGTGAGTCCTCCGACCCCTTCCGGAGATCTGTTAACATGCTTTGGGTGCTTCGGTCTATGACTCGTAGTGTCAGATTCAATCCCGACAAGTCCTGTGTTGCTTGTCAGGCCCCGCGCTTCCTCTTGTTCGAGCCTTCACTCAAAGGGATCCTCGTTAGCGGTTTGGGTACGATGCCTTAGTGCTCTCCCACCGCTCCGGGTCGATTTACCGGCGGGTCTTGGGCCGCAAATCGATATGAATCCTGCGATTGAGCGGTTGATGCTCGTTTTCTTGCCCCGTCTTAGGCTGACGCGATCGGATGTTGTGTTGCGAATGCGTCAGCAACATCCTTGATCGCCATGTCGGCTCTTTCAGGCTCTGAACATTGGTTGCGCAGTCCTCATCACACTCCGCCTTTGTGCGTTGTAGTGGAATCTCGACACTCTCTTCATACTGACCTCCAGTACACCTCTACACATTAGGCAGACCAACCAAGGTAATGATGTCGTTCGAGGCTCCCATGATCTGAGCACCAGGGATATATGTGGATATCCTCCCTAAGGGCCATGCGTAGCTGGACCCTCGTCCCCATAAGGAGGAGGGAGTCGCCCGAACAATTGCGTTCTGGGCCCAGCATATCTGGAGGCTAGCATCTCTGCCCCTCGGGTGGTGGACATACGCAGACCCCTATCCCAAGACTCTTCTCCTGGAATCGTGCGTGACCATAGGGCTGGGTATGTTCCCACCTCCGCCGTGTCCGCCGTACCGTGATAAGCGGGTTCCTCCATGGTCCGAACCACACGACCTTAAACTGTGTTGTCCGGTCCTACCACACGACCGTAAACTGTGATCGTCTTGGCCGCCCGACGAGAAACGGCACTGCATCGTGATGTCCTCCTCGGGGGACACTCATGTTGGGCGCTGGTTAATGACCACGCCATTCATCAATTCCTTCCATGGCTTGATTATTGTGGCGACGCCAGAGATTTCTCAATCACAGGCATGTCGCCGCACAAAGAAAAACCATTCATCTTTAAGGACAAACAAGAAATATCAAATGCCGCTCCTTCTGTGTGCGAGGGTCAGACCCGCACTCTTCCCCGCACTGGTGCCCGATTGTGTTGCGCCGCGTTTCAAGAACTACGTACGGCTTGATTCCCATCCTTATGGGATACGTAGGAACGCCCGGATGTTTGAAACTTCGGGTCCAGCCCCCCACCTCTTAGAGATTCCCCCTTCTCTGGGGAATCCGCCGCCTTCAGGTCACCCTAAAGGCGTGTTCCCCGACCCCTTGCCGTGGTCCACCGGTGTCAAGAGTACTCTGGTTTATTGCCAGGAGTGTCAGGTTCAGCTTGGTCAGGTTCCTTCCACTTTTCAGGCTTCGTGCTCCCTTTCATTCGGACCCATCGTCTACGCCCTGGGTGGAGCCCCCGTGAACGGTTCGGACACAATGCCTCAGTGCTCTCCCACCGACTCGGGCCGGTACCCCCAATGGCCTCGGGCAGCAAATCGATATGAATCCTGCGATTGAGCGGTCGATGCTCGTTTGCTGCCTCATTCCACCAACGGTTAGTGCGATATTGATGCTGCTTTTCCGCCACGGTCGGCAGTACTCCCATATCGTTACGCCGGTGCCCCCAGTCCTTGAGTGAATGGCCGCATGATTCACATTTTCCACCTCCCATTCTGACCAGGCGAAACCTCGACGCTCTTGACACTATCCCTCAGTGCATCTTCGCATACCCAGGGGATAGGACCACGATGTGGCATACTTTGAGCCCTTATGGTCCGAGCTCTAAGACCTTAAACTAAGATCTCCCCCTATGGTCCGAGCTCTAAGACCTTAAACTAAGATCTCCCCTTATGGTCCGAGCTCTAAGACCTTAAACTAAGATCTCCCCTTATGGTCCGAGCTCTAAGACCTTAAACTAAGATCTTCCCTTATGGTCCGAGCTCTAAGACCTTAAACTAAGATCTCCCCTTATGGTCCGAGCTCTAAGACCTTAAACTAAGATCTCCCCTTATGGTCCGAGCTCTAAGACCTTAAACTAAGATCTTCCCCTATGGTCCGAGCTCTATGAACTTAAACTAAGATCTCCCCTTATGGTCCGAGCTCTAAGACCTTAAACTAAGATCTCCCCTTATGGTACGAGCTCTAAGACCTTAAACTAAGATCTCCCCTTATGGTCCGAGCTCTAAGACCTTAAACTAAGATCTCTCTTTATGGTCCGAGCTCTAAGACCTTAAACTAAGATCCCCCCCTTATGGTCCGAGCTCTAAGACCTTAAACTAAGATCTAGCCCTTATGGTCCGAGCTCTAAGACCTTAAACTAAGATCTAGCCCTTATGGTCCGAGCTCTAAGACCTTAAACTAAGATCTACCCCTACGGTCCGAGCTCTACGACCCTAAACTAAGATCTCCCCAAATGGGGTCCTACGTCCTGCATGACGTTAAACTGCACTCTCAGAACTACGTGTGGCTTGATCTCCAGCCTGATGGAGTACGTAGGAACGCCCGGGCATTCCGACTCGGGTCCAGCCTCAGGGATCGTTAAGTCCCGCCCCTCCTTGTCGTCGGCCGTCTGGCCTGGCTTCTGGTAGAGTGGTGCAGTCGTGATATTCTCCCCGATTCAGCTCGGGATGCCCCATCGCAATGATGGGAAGCGACGGTTTCCTCGTCAAAGAGGTGCTGTCTGAGGATTGAGGTGATTCACGACCAGATTAGTGCATCCGCCTAATACGATTTCTCCACGGTGGCGCAATTTTGAGAGCATTGGATTCTGTCCGAACAAATCGCCACTTCGCCCCACGCTTCGCATGCCCTGTTGATCTGGATTTTCCACCCTTGTGTCTGAAGGAACCCCAAAGCGGTATTCATGATGACATGTGGTCCGCCTCCTGCAATATGAATGATGACCTTTTTCGGTCCGTCTATTGCAGTTGTTATGGTCGATCCACTGTCCGCCTACCGTCTTGGGCATTTCCTGGAAGGCCGACCGTTGTGGATGTCTGGATTCGGGGCACGCGATTCACCCTTTCTCATTTCCCTATGTTCGGATAAAATCTCAACGCCCCTAGCATTGTCCCGCTCATGTGTTGGAACAAGTTGGGGGGATGATACATTGATTAGGCTCGAGGTCTCCTTTCCTAGGAATGACCTCCCTCTTTTCTCCAGCAATCCAGGCCCAATTATGGATGCCTGATGCTTGGTTAACACTCCCGCAAGACAACGAATTGTGGTTGAGCATGTTAAACCAAAAGATGCAGATAAATATATTGATTCATACAGATGGATCAAAGTAGCGGAAGCAAATGTTTTGGGAATGGTAAAACAAAGGCCTTAGGGATTAGCGTGCTGAATGAGTCTTTCTAATGCCGCTACCCTTTGGCTGGTGGCCTCTAGAGCTGCTTCTCGCTCTCTGCGTGCCCTCTCTTCATCGGCGGTCGCAGCGCGCAGTTCGTCGATTCTGGCCTGTGCACGCTCCCGCTCGACCTGAATTGTGACCATCTGTTGGCCCGCCTCCGTCAGCTGTACCTGAGCGTCAACCAGCTGGGCTGCTAGTTGCTCCACAAGCTCGGTACACGTTGCGACGAAGGCCTCCTTCTCTGCCGCCTGCCCTTCGAGGCGCCGGACTTCCTGCTCCGCCGCGAGGAGCGCCCGCGTGCTCTCCGACATGTCCCGACTTTGTGTGACGTCGGCACGCCGGCAGCTCTCGCGCATCTTTTCGGCCATGAAATCACGGACCGTTAGATGGAGGCGTTGAGCATCAGCTCCCCCGACACACAGAAAGCGCAGCCAGGTTTGAAGTGATCCCATGCGCCCCAGCCACTCCGACGGGTCTCGCTTGAGGAAGCGCTGGATGCACTTCCACCCCCTACGGCGCGTTATCCGGCTCTCCTCGACCGCCTCCGTGTCTGAGTCGTCCATCTCCTCGGGATCGGCAGGCCGGTAGGCAGGGAAGACAGCCAGCAGGTCTGCTGCAGGGTCCGCCCCTGGGAGGTCCTCACGAGGGATAGGTTCCCCAACGTCTGGGCGACCTTCTTCTCTCTCCCCAGCGGCGCTGACACCCTCGTCAGCCCCCAACCTCTCTCCGGTGGCAGCACCGCCGACGTCCGCAGCCCCTTGATCAGCAGTTGGTGGGGCCGGCTCGGTTTGGGAAGCCTGTTCCGGATCAGGCGGCATGTCCACCACTGGTCCACTCGTAGATGGCCCGGGTTCGGCAACCCGATGAGCCTCCAGTGTTGAGATCACTGCGCAGGGCGTGCCATGGTTAGTCACGAATCGTCAACGGCAAGCACCAGCAGTAAAGTAGGGAGACTTACGGGAGTTCGGAGCGTCATCTTCCGCTATCCCGGTCGCCGCAGGAACAGTTGCAGCAGGGGACCCCTTAGCGCTTGTCAGTTCGATAATGGGTGCCTGGCCCCCGCCTTGTCCTGCTGGCGCCTCTCCTACTCCTGTTGAGGACGCCTGACCGACATCCGTGTGCTCCTGAGAAGGATGGAGAAACGGGTTAGAAGCTGCATAAGAGAATGGATGAAGCAAGTTGAGTAGGGATAGAAGCGGACCTCGAGGAGCTCAGGGACATCAACGTTGTCAGAGCCGGCCACCTCGCCGCTCTCCCGTGGGCTCCCCCGATGGGACCTTCCCTTGGAGCCTTCATCCTCCCCCGTCTCCTCCTCCTCCCCGGAGTCGTTACTGTCATCTTCTTCCGGCGGCATCTGTTCCGGAGCGGGCTCGAGGCCGAGCATCACCTTCACCAGAAGGGATGGCTCCGCGCGCTGACCACGTTGGCGCACGTACTCGTCCATGGCCGTCAGATATGCATACTGCCGGTTGAAGTCCACTCTGTCGGCAATCTGGAGGCGCCCGACCTCTGGCAGATAGATTCCTTCTCTGAGTATCTTTCGCCAGATGGCGTCGGTCCCCAGTGACTGCCGCAGAGTCATCCAGGCCGACCACAGCGCCGGGAAGACCGCATCATGGGAAGGTTCGAGCAGACGTCTCACCTGCTTCCCGGGCCGCTCGTCGACCACCGCACGTGCCCCCTCTCTGGGTGCTGAGGTCGTGGCGGCAGCCCGCGATGTGCCCGCCGCCGAAGTCCCTGCCCGCGCCGGCTCCGCTGCTTGGCGCGCCTCCGTTCTCCCCCGTGTGGCGGCGCCTCGCCTCCTTCCTTGACGCCCGGTCTCCGCACGGGTAACCTCGAGCTGCCGAACTAGCTTCCGCAAAAGCCCCTCGGGGTACGCGATGGCCCAGTGTTCGGCGTACTCGGTTGCCAAGCCTGCGTTAACTCCAGTAGGAGGGAGAGTGATGACGTCGCCAGAGCCGAAAGCGGCAAACATCAGCCACATCTGGCGAAGGACGCCAGGGTTCGTCTCCTCCCGGACAGCAGTGAATACCCTCATCGGCATCCGTTGAAGGCACCCGAACTGCCTGGCGAACCGGGTCGGCACGTAAGGCTCGCAGATCACCTTCCCGTCGATCCGAGCCACGAGCACCCCGCCCCGCATGTTCAGGAAGTATTCATGCTGCTCCAGCGGACCCTGCCCGTTGTCGATCATCTGGCCGACGGGAGTGGGGAACGGACTGAAGTTGAAGTTGGCATGATTGCAAATCCGGATCCGCACGCCCTCCTCACTTAGGTTCATCGGAGCGACCCCCGCGATGTTCAGCAGGGAGGGTCGCAGGCCGTTGCCCGGAGGAATGATGGCGTTCGGAAACGTGTACCCACCGAGGTGAGCAGCCACCCAGCCGTGGAAGAACTGAAAGGGCCCACAGATCCTTCGTGGCGACCCCCCTCGTGAGATGCGTCCCAGGATGGCATACAGCCTCGCCAGCACTGGGACCCCGAGGTTGTATCTCTTGTTGGCGGCCATAGCGCCTGCCATTGCCAGTGTCGCCGGGCGAACGCCCATTCTCGCGTCCCGCACTGGCAGGAGCCACCCACTCAGAAAGGCGGCCAGGAACGCCGCGTACCGGACATTTGGGTCCCGGGCCTCGATGACGCGGTACCCCCATGAGCGGTAGTCACCCGTCTCCAGGACCCGCCAGTACGACCCGTTCCGGCTCCTCTGAGCTGCGGTCGGGCACCGCTTCCCCCTACCTGGCATCTTGACCGCTGGGTCATGCTCCAAGAACTGGCCGAACCACTCCTTGTAGGCTATGTCCTTCTGGAAATCCTTGATCCCAAGCCGCTGCGTAGCCAGGTCAAGGAGATGCCATGTCAGGATGGGAGTCCGTGACCTGTCTTCCCAGATGTTCTTCGGGGGCAGGAACTCATCGTATTGGTAGCCCTCCAGCGGGATACCTCCGATGCAGTGGATGTCCCAGAGACCGATGCCGACCTCTCCATGGTGAAGATGGAAGGTGTTGGTATCCGGAGACCATCGGGTGAACAGCTTCGGCCCGAGCTCGGACTGCTGGTAGAAGTGGAACTGCGACGTCCACACCGCCTCGAACAGGCCGATGTACCGCAGCTCCTCTGCGAAGTGATCGCAAGTGTGGCGTACCCAGAACGCCCAGGCCCACTCACTGGTGAAGTTGCCCCCAGACCGCAAGTCCCAGTCCTTCAGCCAGCCCTTGGTGTCGTCCGTGACGCTCTGGCGATATATGCTCGAGTAGAGGGCTGGAGAATTCTCCGCAGTAGGCTCACCCCCATCAATGGTTCGCGTCCTCGGGTTCAGGACATAGACATCCAAGTGTCTGGTCTCCCTGGCAGGATGCCCATTGTTGGTGATGTTATAGCGGAGAAGCTCGTCCTCCCGGGTCACCCAGGTCCGCGGTGCGTCAATCTCGAACCCTGGCACCGGAACCTCATCTAGGATGCCGAAGTTCCAGAGCGGCAGGTTGTCTGACAGGGGATATGTCTTCTGGGCCGGCGTCAGTAAGTCGAACAAGGATTGATTATTGGAAACAATCTCCTTGGCTCCGTAAACCTCCTCGTTCGTCGCCATCTCAGCCCTGCGAGTGGCGGCATCCCCCTCATTTCCTCTGTGCGCGGCCATCTCAGAAGTTTCGGGAGTCGTGCGGGTTAAGGAATGAAGCGTCCGGGATCGGACGAGGCCGGTAGAGAAGTTTGAAGGCTGGCGCGCAATCCAAGAGGACGGCGCGCAATTGGGAAGACTGTCGCGCAAAGTCCCGGGTTTTCGCGCAAAGACAGGCGAAATCCGGATGGTTTTGCGCGCCGATCGGGCGAATTTCGCGACCGGAAGAGGCAATTTCGCGCACGAGAGCGTTGGAGCTTATCGCGCGGAAGGCCAGAGTACAGAACACGGGACCCAGCGCCCCTATATATAGGCGAGGCCGGGGTCCGCGCTGCGCGGAAAGCGCTTTGCGCGACCGCAGCGGCGAATTTCGCGCCCGACGCCCCTTTTCGCGCGCCTAAGTCCCGCGCAGCCCAGGATTTCGGCATTCCGGCGTCTCCCTCGGAACCCGATCGTTGCGACCTCTCGCCGATCAGATTCCGAGGGGGAGCTTTTGTAGACGCCGGAAAAGTCCGTTGTTCCCAAACAAAGCTCCGGATGCGGAAAGCGAAGTGATATTTGGAGTCAGAGGCACGTTCCGGAGGGCCCGGAGGACTTGCGCGAAATTTCAGAGGCCCGCGCGCAAAGTTGAGTCGCGGCGCGCAATCCTCCCGGGATGCGCGCAATGCGCTGGGCCGGCGCGCTATTTTGCGCGCCCGCGGCCTGCGCGGCGCCCTTTGCGCGCTGGGTCCTGATTCCGCGCCCGCGAACCGAATTGCACGCCCGAGACCGGATTCCGCGCCCGGGGTTGCCTATAAATATAAGGCGACCCCCGACGTTTTGAAGGTTGCCAGAATCCGAAGCGTCGCTCGTTCGCGCAATCCAACCCCTTCCGCGCGCAATGCCGATCTTCAGGTAACCTCCTTTCATTCGCGCAATAGAGCCTTGGGGTCCGCCTTCGAGCGCAATCCCCTTGGCTCATTTCCTTTGAATAAATTTCAACCCGAAGGCCTTTGCGCGCAAAAGAAGCCTCTTGCGCGCAATTGCCCCCCGGGTGCGCGCAATCCAGCCCGATTGCGCGCACCCACCATTTTCAAAGTGGCCATTCGTTAGAGAATGAGCCGTTGCCCCCGCGCGCTATCCGAAGCCTGGTGCGCGCAATCCCAAACATCCACGCGCGAAGCGCTGGCCCAATTGCGCGCCAGCCCGCCATTTTGCGCGCCGACCCGCGGTTTTGCGCGCAAAGCTCCTCTTTTGCGCGCAATCCGCCAGGGTCGCCTCCCTTGACCCCCCGAGGGTACCCGCCTGCGTGGCGCCCGATGATCCTCATCCTGGGTGCCCGCACCGTGCGTTGTCTTTTCGTGCGGCCCTCCAGGCTTGCGCGAAGTGACACGCACGTACGTCCAGCATGACGTTAAACTGCATATACGTCCAGCATGACGTTAAACTGCATATTCGTCCAGCATGACGTTAAACTGCAGATATGTCCAGCATGACGTTAAACTGCACATACGTCCAAGCTGCACGACGCTAAACTGCCTAGCCCCCATCGTCCGCGCTGCAAGACGTTAAACTGCCAAGTGCTTCGTCCTCAACACACGACGTTAAACTGTACTTCGTCCGGCAAGACGTTAAACCGTCCGCCTCGTCCTCAACACACGACGTTAAACTGTACTTCGTCTGGCAAGACGCTAAACCGTCTGCATCATTCGATCCCGTGCCTCGCACGCAGGGTCTCCCCCGGTTTGGATGTGGCCCCCACCCGCTCGTCTCTGCAGGGATGTCGGGATTGTCCCCCTTTTGGGACGATTTAATGGGAGCGGCTTTTCCCTACGGGGGCAGGGTATTACAAACCCCTAGTTTCTCGTGGGAGGCTGCACATGTGTATCTCCATTGCGCCTCCCCACGGCCGATGCCAGTAGAGGGTATGACTGGGATCGAGGTGTCTTCTGCTTTCGGTCCAAGTCCCTTCCAACTGAGTTTTGCCACCCGGGCTGTCTCAAGTGCGTAAGTCCTGACAGAATGAACTACGTGGACTTTGATCCCTGTCTTCTATACAGGGTACGTAGGAAGCCTCCCTGATGTTCAAGCCCGCCACCTGGTCGTCCCGGTCGTATTCATGTCGGTTCGTCCATCAGTGGACCCCTCCAGAGTTCACGCTTGCGTCGATTCACCTATGAATCCGCCCCTGTGGGAGACTGCCCGTGTGTATCTCCACGGTGCCTCCTCACAGCCCCCCTTTTTTCCATTTATCCTTTTGTCGTCCAGCATGACGTGAAACTGTGATCCACCCGGCCGTTCCATCCCCCTCTGTGCGAGGTGGTTCGGTTCAATCCTCCGCCCGGCGGCCTCGATCTCTTCGTGAGTCGGCTTGCCGACGTCCAGCATGACGTTAAACTGTATACCCGAACTACGTTGACTTTGATCCGTGCTAACGCGCGGTACGTAGGAAGCCCCTCCGGGGTCCAATCTCTTCACTCCATCATCCATCCTGATCCTTACCCGGGCCGCCACATCCCGGTGGGGTCATGCCACTTCACTCCACTCCACGTTACTTGGGAAGCCGCCCATGTGCTGGCCCCAGCGTCGGAGGTTCCCCGCAAGGGGTTCTGTCATCTGATCCACTTTTCGTGTTGATCGGTCCGATGCCGTCCCCGCTGGACGTTAAACTCGCGGCATACCCCGTGTTAAACATGGGAAGCTGAGGAAAACCTCAGGTGACACAGTTCCCCGCACCCAGTACGGGATGCCTCAGGCCATCATGCCTTCGAGAAGCCCTATTAGGGACGGAAGACAGACGTGCAAATCCGCAGTGTTACGACACGCCCCCAGCACCCAGAGCCACCCGGCCTTCTCACCGCAGGTTGCTGCCCCGCCCGGACTCCTTGGAGCGTCCGGGCGGAAGCAGCGTAATTAACCGGTGTCCATGAAGATATGGCGCCGGGAACGAGATTCATGAACATTCTTAAGTCTGTGAGGGAGACCTGGATTAGGCGACGAGTTCCGAGGAGACGTCCAAGGAAGGAGGAGCCGACATCCCATCATCCCGGTTTCGATCAAGGAGCAGACGCCCCTGAATAAGGGACGAATGCCGCCCGCCCTTGGAAAGCGGGACTGCGGGGCCACAAGCCGCGCGCCCATACCCTCGGGTTGACGGGTGCACGCGCGAACGCGTCCTGGCGGAACAGCGTAACCCGACGCACATCCGCACCGAAACAGGTATAAATGATGAATGAAGAATGTTAATACTTTCGAAACACGATTATCTTGTTTAATTATCTCTTCTATCGTGGATTAGAGAGCTACCTGATATAATTTTAGGGATCTAGGTGAATGAGATACACAATGGGAGCTTTAGAGAGTATTTCAATATTTTTCAGTCCATAAATAGGGAGCTTAAGGGATCCATTTATAGGCATGAATGGGGCTGGTCGAAGAGATATTTTTCGTGCAGGCCCTTCACGCAGCTCCGCCATGCAGGTATTCCACATAGGTGTACAAAACATCTTCGGGTGAAGAGCTCTATCATGAAGATCAGTGGCACAGATCTGTCGCGTATGTCAGTCCCACAACTCTGTCGCGTAGGCTTATAAAGCTAGTCCACTGTGAATCTCTTTTGGAATATTTTGATTTTCCCGTGTACTCTTCAAACCTTGATTTGGGATTTGAAATACTCAGAGTTTTCTTCAGAGAGGTTTTGGTTAATTTCTCATGTAGTCTCAACAATAATGTAAAAATTATAATTTTGAATAATGTTGGGAATAAAACAAATGAATAAAATATTAATATATTTTAACATGAAGTAAAAAAATTTATGAACAATTAATAAATAAGGTGATTATAAACACTTTATAATTTGTCCAAGCATTATAAACATTTCATAATTAAATAATAATAATAATTTTTATATTTATATATAATATGAAATCCTTCATATTATTCTTTATTTGAAATTTCACTTAAATTTGTGATACCAAAAAAAGAAGAATTATTTATTACAAATATATTATGTAAATAATTTTCATAATCTATATATCGCATATTTTATATTATTTAAATACTGGTTGTATAAATTAAAAAAATCAATTTGATATGGGTTAAGTTATTTCTTCCAAAAAATAATTTTAATTTTAACATTTTATGTCTATTATTATAAACAATTCATAAGACTAAATATAATATCCTTCATATTTGGACTTATTAAATAATTTATACAAACATTATAAATTACCTTCTAAATTATTTGTTGAAAAATTAATTACAAAATGTAGGTTAAACAATATAATTTTAAAATGATAATTAATATTAGGTATTTAAATTCTAGGAAATAATTTACTAAATATTTCATAAATAAATAAATAATTCTAAATAAAATATAATTAAATTTATAAAAATCATTATGAATTAATTAAATATAAAAAAATAACGTTTTCTATAACTTATAATTTTTTTTAAACTATACAATATAATTCATAATTGTAATTTAGAAAATTTAAAAAAAATTATATAGTTTTTAATGATATCAACTATTTCATAAAATACAAAATATAAGTTCTAATGCTTAAATCATTCATTTCCTATCAATTATAAATAATGATAGCAAACATGGCTAGTGATATCCATGGAGGTTTAAAAATTATTAAGAAAATGGTGTCGGAATCTATGAATTATGTTTTAAACTCCACATAACCTAAACATAATGCATAGTTGATGGAGTGATACAACAGTAAATCCTGTATAAAAATAACATCATTCATTATATATCATTACATATGATATGATGATATTTGAGAGTAAATCAAGGATTTAGTGGCCCAATTATGATTGATCCACATTTCTGGATTATAATATAAGGAATGTAACATAAGACAACATGTGGGAACCATTTTAATAGAAATATAACACTGGATTATGATATAAATTTCATAAGATCAGAACATTTAATTGTGAAAAATTCTTCCATGCTATGAGTCATATTTTATGAAAATCACTTGTCTCATCCTTACTAAATGAAGCTATGGTTTTTTAAATTGTTAGCAACACAATTATATATTAAAATCCATATATCATTTAATATATTACACGTAAAACTAATTAATCCTAATGAATCACTTACTATAGAATCCCATATCATATGGAACAAACACAACACGCATTCCATTATCGTGCAAGATAATGTAAATGTCAGTTCATAATTCCAAGTGTATCATATGATGATGAATAAAAAATCTATGTGATATGAAATTTATTTATTTTGAGAAATGATTCAAGAATAAAATTACATGGAATGACTATAATAACAATAAAGGATTTATTAGGATCAATTAACTCTTAATAAAAGGATAAAAAACAATTATAAACCTTTAATCATATGATATACCAAACATGAGCCCTGAAATTATGAATACACCTAAAATGAATATCTATTAACCTTTGATAATGATCACTACTATTACTATATTAATCATAATAGTTTGGTGAATATTTCTTAGAGGTATTTGAAGGAATCCCTCCCCCATTAGTATCCACGTGATGTTACAAATCAACGGACACATGAGTTGGACCCTCCCAACAACCATGATATTCCCTTACCTCACTAAGGATAAGGGTAGAGAAGGAAGAGTGATTCAGAACATGGAGAGATTAAAATAATGCATCAAATAACACTACATCAATTTAAATTTAACATTATATATCCATCAATATGTTCCAATGAATTAACTCACACATTAAAAATAAATGAGATAATGTGTCATCTTACCATTCATTAATCATAAATTGAATTGATCCATCCAATATTTTCATCATATGAAAAAAAAAATTAATGACAGCATTTTGTGGAAGAATACTAGAGTGATAACTATTATCATTCTGTTTCCTAAAATTATCATCTTGTAGTGTAATTATATCATATATCATGCAATATGATATCCACTTTCACTTGGCATGTGATACACATTAAAACATGAATGTTTTACTTTGACATTCACACATTGTACATTACTATATGAGGGTTTTTAGGAATAATTATTTTAATATACTTAGAAAAAAAGAGGCAAAATAAAATGACATCACAAAATTATAGAAACCAATATTAAAAAAAATACTTCAAAAACACTATCAATGATAAATAAAAAGTCATGAAATTTTAAACAACAAATCTAAAAAAATGGAAAATCTTTATAATAGTGTAAAAATATTCATCATAGATTGTTTAGGTAAATTTTAGAATAAAATTAGAGTAATTAAATTTATATAAATAAAAATATATTATTATATTAATAATAATATTTATTGGTGGAAAATATAAGATTTATAATGAAACTAAAATTTTTAAAAAAATTATTAATTTAGTCTCAAATATCTCATAAACGAACTGTAAAACATAATAACCACATTCAAAACATCCATTTTTATGATGAAACATTATCTTCAAAATAATAATTTCAAAATAAGAAATATTATAAATAATTGAACTACAAATATTATAATTAACAATATAAAAGTTATACATACATTGGTGGAAAACTAATTTTACATAACTTGTTTTTCAATAATGAAAAATTGTGAAACATATTACATGACCTGTTAGAATTTAATATTACCTAAAAATAAAAAATAGAAAAAAAAAATTTTAACGAATTAATATATTAGAATAAAACATAACATTCAAAAAAAAATTCATGGTCTTCCCTTTATTCTTATAAAAAACTGATATTTATTTGACATCATTTTTGGAATGGTAGAGTTGATTCAGGGAACTAATGATGGGACAAATTCATATAGACCATACTAAACAATAATTTTCAATTATCATGTTTCAACCTCCGTAGTGGGTCTTTTGGGGGTTCTACAAGATCAGAGTCCAAAACCCATATTCCCAAGCCACTAAATAACTATTGCATAGCTTTTTGGAAACACCAACTATGGGTATAATAGTAGAAAGGACACTAACATGGGTACTGTCCTAGCATGAAAGTAATGAACATTGTTATTGTAGCTTCATAGAGTTTAATTCCATTGTTACAGTAACAAATTTGACCAACCTTGTGAATCTATCTCATTAAAAACAAAAGTTACTAAAACATCACATAGATTATTATTCTCATTTCAATCTATGGTTTTTTATTCTGGTGATTTTGACCTTTAATTTTCTTCGAGGTATAGTGAATTTCTTCCTATTATGTGGCATAATATTTTTTTCCAAACCATATAAATATCTACGTTCCTCTTCTTCATACACTATTATTCAATTCTCTCTTTGAATCATATTTATAAAACCATTTTTTTCAGTTCTCTTCATTGTTTTTATAATAGTAATGTTTTTAAAATAAACATAACATCAAATGTGCACTAAAATAAAAAATTATAGGATGAATTAAAATAAAATAAAAATTATGTAATAATAATATAATCCCTAATACCTATTAATAAATAGAAATAACCAAGCCTTATTATCTCTTTTAGCAAATCATTGAGATATATATTCATTTCTACTTTGTTGGATTAACTATTTCTCTTCCATTGAAATATGTTTCATATTAGTGAAACTACAACCAGATGTCCTCTGATTGTGTATACAAGATATATGAAGACACCTAAACAAAAAATTGATAAATTAAATCACTGTAAGATTATTTAAAATAATGAAACGAAAAATATAAAATTTACTTACATAGAAAACAATTGAATCACATTTACCATGAGCTAATAACCAATAATAAAATATCGGATATTATCTATAAATATATTTAATTAATAATCTCACCTGTAAATGTTAGAAATCATTAAAAATATATAACATTTCCAAAATATAAAATCATTCATCAATAATTTTTTATCTTTTTTGACAAATTTAGAGAAATAAAAGTATTGGTTTATAAAAAAAATTAGTTTACAATTATTTTATAAATTTATATACATATAAAAAAGTAAATATATGAAAATATTTTATTTAATTAAAATTAATTTTTTTGTAACTAATATAATAAACCACATATATTAATAATCAACATCAAAACATGTCTATATGGATATAGAAAAATTTGTTCAATACTTTTTTAAAATTACATCCACTTACATAATTGGAAATCAAATTCAATCAATTGGATCAATAATATCATTTATCAACAATATTCACAAATCCGACTTCATTATATAATGATTTATATAATCTCTAACATAATTTATGATTCATTATGATATAATATGATAATTGGGGTCTTCATAATAAATTTTACAATATATTGTTTAGTTTGAATGAGGAGGTCGATGATCAAGATAGGTAGAAAACATAGGATATACCAGTACCAATATATCTATAAATATAGTCTATACATAAGATCTGATACTCCCATTAATATATCATCCCATATATCAGATATGAGAGTTTAAATAATTTATTTCGTCTTTTTTTCACTCTCCCTTGATACACTACCAGAATGACCAATCATTTTATCAATACAAAAACCTATATTATATTATCTTACATGACATGTGTGTTCATTAACTCTTAAATAATCCATAAGAATATCCATAATACCATTAGGGATTAATTACCCACATAACACTTTCTCTTAAAGGGAATCATTGTGTGAAATATTTAAATCTCATATTAATGTAATTAATTAATAAAAAATATATTTGAAAAAATAATAATTAAATTTTTACAATATTATTAATAACCCACATTGATTTATACATGATGTTTTTTATATTATTATTTTTATTTCCCATTTCTATTTGTCATGGTGAGTAAGGGGATATGGTAAACTAAATATAACCCCTTCAAATATACATGATTTTTCTATTAATTCATTAAATTTATCAGCAATCATCTGCTCCTATAATTACATATACCCTCCACATGAAAAATTATAAAGCTATTTATCTTAAAAATTGATATTCTAGTGAGATATTATAGATTCCAATTAAATGATAATAAAAAATAAGTCATTATGAAATTAATAAATAAATATATTTCGTTATTTTAAAATAAAAAATAGAACTGATTCGTCATGTCGCATGGGGAAAAATTTCTCCCATGTATTTTTAGAAAAAAGAACTCATATTTGAGGTATGGGTTATTATTCATAAAATTATAAAAAATGAACTATTATGTCGATTTTGATTTAAAATCCATCCATGTAATTGTTTTTTAATTCACCTATAACAGCTTAAATAATTTCAAAATGGGAATTTCAAATGTCATGTGAAATTGAATTGATAAAATTTGGGTTATATGAAATATTTAATATTTGAAACACTTGAAAAAATGTGTTTGGAATATTATATCATTTATAACTCAAAAAAGGTATCACCTATTATAATGTTTGTTCTACTCTAATCAAGATATAATATTCTATCCTTAAATTGAATCTACAGTTCCAAAAAACACAAATAATACATCACATTTATCTCTAGTAGGTTAGTTTCATAATCAAATTCATTTTTTAACCTATACATATTTTATTAAAGTATACGAATGTTTTAAAAATCATGTATTCCAATATCTACCAACTTTGGGTATTATCACCTAAGATAAACAAGGCATAATATCATTTTCACTCTAGTAGTAGGCTATATAGTTATGTGAATAATTTAAAAATTTATCAATTAATTTTTTTGATATAATTTAATCATTAAAAAAGTAACTCCCCCAAAAATAAGGGTTTTTTGGGTTTTATTAGTTTAATTTGATGCCGGTACATGTATATCTTGCCCATTTTTTGATGTTAGGGGTGTAAGAAAAGTTAGTGAGTGAGTCTAGGGTGAACGGGTCAGACATACAGCTGAGATGTAGCTGTAGGATGGTGTTCGTGACATGACATATGTTCCATAAAATAAATATATTTATACAACATTATAGGCCAAAATGTTTTAGTTGATAGTGGAGTAAACAAAATGGTCACACATTTAATGTGGTCTTGAATAGATCCTTAATAGGGTTAAATTAATATCTTTTCTCTTGACCCATATTTCTATTCCCCCACCTACCATGACACATTCATGGGTTTTTTATATGTATATTGTACCCTATAAATAATTTTTATCCCTCTTTCTTATCTCTTGATTAATTCATGGTTCAATCATTATAAGAGATTTTTTTGGTATGCCTAACCCCAATTTTGCCTCAGATCAATCATTTTTCTTCTATTATAAGGTTATTTTTACATAAACCCTAACTTGAGAGATGTTTATGATGTTTTTAGGTATTTACCATGTTTGGATCATTTTTTGGGGGATTATTTGTGACTAATATTTACCACAGTTGATCATGGAAGTCTTCACCATGCTTCCAAAAATATATGGAATTATATGAAATGATTTCCATGTGGGTTCATGTGTTTTCCTATGAGATGTCTGCATTTAGTGTTAAAGTTATTTGTTGAGGTATGTATCAATATAGTTGGTCACCTATTAGAGGAGTATGAGTTATTTTCCTTGAAATTTACGAATGTGAGCCGTGTAATAGGGATGGGGGTATGGTTGCACCCTTGGGTATTTAGCCTTGGAAATTGTTATTTTGGATTGATATGTTATAACATGATGCTTTATGATGATATTCACGTTTCAATGATGATTCAGGATATCTATGAGTGATATGGTTAAGCTTGATAGGGTAATGTAGGATACCCATGAGTGATATGGTCATGTTTGGGAACAAACATTGTCCGGTAATGGGTTATATGGGTTAAAATGATGTTTGATGTGAGGGAAACCATGGGTGAGATGGTGGGTTATATATTTATGATGATGGACACCATGAGTGAGATGGTAAGTCCAAAATACAATTTTTTTGAGTTCCCATTAGTAGGAAGACTATGACTTGTAATATACTTGTGGTGAAATTATATGACATATTCTTTTAGAATGAGGCCAAAGAAGGTATGTTTGGAGTTTCTAGTAGCTTGGATGGAACATGGTATGATGGCACATTGCATGTTTATTCTTTTTATTTATTTTCATCTCGTAGAATTTTATAGAACTAAATAACATTTCTCAAGGAATAATTAGTGGTGTTCTACTAGGTTTATACTCACACACCACATGAGCTTCTAAATGAGTTTGAAGTTTTTATGATCAAGGATCCAGCTAAGAAAAAGGCCATTACATTGGTTTGTTGAGTAGGGGGAGTAGGATAGATGAGGGTAATACCATTACAGACTCCAAGATATTTTTCTTATACCACATTTTTATTTTTATTTTTTTAGTTATTTTTTATACATTGATCCAATACTTGTGGGGATCCATTTAGACTCCTTTGAATGATGTTGGAATGCCATATTAATATTTTACATGTTGATACCATTATTTTTTCTTCCATATATTATTTCTACAATTCGTTATTCATTTCATCTATGGGATGTGTTTACTTTTATGGTCCTCTGTTATTGAGTACAAAGTGTTCCCATGATGTAACTTAGGAACTCTCCACTAGTCAGTAGACTATTTCCTATTGGGCGGTGCACATGAGATCATGTAGCACTCCATACTATACCAGTTGATTTGGGTCATGATTTCAGAAAGTGGTATTAGAGATCCATTTTCCTTAATTTACTATTTGGGGGTTTGTAGAATATATATAGGATAGAAAAAAATTAGGAATAAGAGCTATGATTATTCCTAACAATCACTTTTATAGTGAACCTATGAGTTATTAAGGAAGTGGGATTGATTTTATTATCTATGATGTTATGGTTTCATGTTACTTTTTGGTGTTATTCTGTGGTTATTATTTTTGATATTTTATCAAGGAACAAATAGAAAGTGGGGTTTAGTTCATGTATCATGGTTAGACATGCAGGTTAATAATAAATAAACTTCTTTTACTATCGTTGATGTAGATTTAAATAAATTAAATGTATGAAATAATAAATTTAGTGTCTTCTGAAATACATAATTGGTGATAATTAATTAATTAAAACAAATAATGGAAGTTTTATTTTTTTATATGTGATTGTTACTGACATGAGGGTACCATGATGTGGGATTAGTCCTGGGTATGTCCTAAGATAACCTACCTAATTTTTGTGGGTAGATCTAGGGTGTGATTACTAGGATCATTTTGTGTATGTGTGCACCTGTAAATTGGTTATGTTTTCTAGAAATATGATTTATTAAAGGAATATCTATGTTTTGTTTTGGAATTTCAGAGATTATTCTAATACAACATTTTATAGTGTCTCTCAGGGCCATGAGACAAGAGTTTTATGATATGGAGAATGTCCCCTTTTTTCCTATGAATGTTTGATAGGGTGTTATTAACCATGTTCAAATGATTTCCATGATATTTTGGGTAGTGATTGAATATTATCTTGGGTTTTTTATTGTTCTGAATCACATAAGAGGAGCTCATAAGGGTAGACTAACTATGTCCTATTTTTCTCAAGATATTCAATTACAACATCCTCTATAATTCTTTGGAATAATATTACATCATATTGTTGAGTATTGGATTGAGATTCTTAATAGAATATTCAAGAATGTTAAGAATCTTAATGAGTGAAGGGTAAATTTGGACAGTTATATTCTTTAGGGAACTACCAAAAGGTGGTCGGGTGTGATGATCCATGTAATAGTACCCAAGGTATTTATATGGAAGGTATTAATTGACCTAATTTTAAGGATTTATTTTACTAGGTGTTGTGTTTGGATAGAGATCATGAGTTTATGGAACTCTATAATGGGGCGATGTTGGTAACCATTTATATAGCTCATTTATTGCATGAGGTAAGGTAGTAGGTGAGGATATTATACATGACATCTTACCAATATGTTATCCACGTGGACATTATGATCAGGAAATGTCTAGAAGATGATACATTGAAAGTATATATTAAAACTTTTAGTGGACTAATGAGTGATCTATCAGGTGATGTTGTGGGTTCCTCTTCTGGTAGAAGAAAGTTGAGGTAAGAGTAAATGTAGTAGGTTAGCAAGAAGAAGTTATATTAGGCTAAATATGTAAGGTATTGTGTCCTGAGATCCAACTATTTTTTACTTTGATTACATGAATGTAATCTTATTATATATTGTTCATTTTTCTGCATGACTATAATATAATAATGTCCTAGAATATTTGATGCATTAATAAGGTCATGGAAGATCCCCGCTATGATGAGAACCTTGAAATGCTATAAATATTTTCTTCAATAAAGTTTTGCGGTTGGATGACATACTATGATAGGACACAGAGTATACAGACCGTCATGTGTGAGTACTTGTAAGAAGAAGAGACTCTCTCTCATGGAGTTCGCACTTGGTAATCTCCAAGATGGGAGATTATGAGAACAGACCCACCAGTAGCAATTCTGCATATCTGGGTGTCATTGGAAATTTCTATATATGAGCGTGCGTATTGGGCCTTAGACTGGAATATTATCATTAACTCATGTCATGACTCGTGTACATAGATTTTTTTGATGAAAACCGTCATGAAGAGAGTTGGCAGGAAGTAAGGAACATTGGGTGCATCACGAATGACATGTTGTTAATTGATAAGTCGAGGAAGGATTTTTCCCATCCAAATTTATGGAAGTAGATATCTCGGGCCCTTTGATTAAAATAGAACTATGGAACAAATTCTATGGCCATGGTGACACAATGAGTTTATTTATGGAAGTCAAAGAATGACAGATCAAGCATATATTTTTATGACACTACCATTAAACCTGCTCTGATGATATATTGAGACAAAGGGATTAAATTACACAGTAAGCATTTGTATGAGGTGAAACGTCAATGTTGCATCAAATTCTTTCTCTTGGGTGCCTTAACCCATTGATGTACAATAATCTTGGACTTTAGGCAAGACCGCCTAATGATAATGAGAAAAAGGCCTAGAGGGTCACACACTAAGTGTATTCAAGTATCTCAATTAGACTAAAGATTATTCCCATACGTGGTTTAATAATTATTCAAGGAAGTCTAAATCATTTTAATGTTTGAGGAAAAATAAAATGAAAACAAGTGCATGCCATGAATTAATGATTACTCACCGTGTAGTTTTTATTTTGAAAACAATTACACGTCGTGTATTATTAAATGTACACACCGTGCAGTTTTCATTTTGGAAAGGAAATGGAAAAATAAAAGCAAGATATACACGTCGTGTACATTGAATGTACATGCAGTGTAGTTTTCAATGAAAAAGCAAGTACACGCCGTGTATTTATGATTACACGCCGTGTAGTTTTTCCAGTCAGGATTTTGAGGAAATATCATTTTATTAGTTGATATTTATTATAATTAGTGTGGGATCATGTCAAGGAATTAATGACTAAACATAGGGTTTTCAAAAGAGTTAATGAAATAAATAAAATGCGTAATGTGTTTATTAATTGTCATAACTCTACAACCTTAAACCTGATTATAAATATATTCACAACCCCAAATCTTTTCTTTAGAGAAGAGAATCATTGTGCAAAACAATTCTGGAGAATTTCCTCAAGGCCGAGAGAACTCTTTCCTCCATGAATTCTATCAAGATTGAGAGAGATCCTCTTCCATCGGATCAAGACGATCTAAGGTGGACAATGCAAGAAACGGTTTCTCCACAATAGCACCCAGAGACACATTTGGAGATGTCCATAGATACGTGGTGCACATTTGGATCACCGCTCGAGGAAGTGTACCCTTGGCTTCTGCGACACAACGATTAATCACATCAGAACATGATAAAGAATATAAACGAAGAAAGAACACCCAAAAGGTACTTCTTATAAGTAATTAAATTAATTATAATCAACCTATAACGATCCTAATTTGTGATTCTAAGACTTTCCATTTCTTTGTCTATTTCTGTGATTCGATACATGGAGACTGGTATTTATCGTCATATTGATCCTGGATTGATCATTGATAATGACGAAAAGCCATGTGGACACATCCACCAACATGCTTTCTCTGCGCCTGGAACCTTCAAATGGTATTAGATTGAGGTTACAAGGTTGATTATAGTTATTTAGTTTTCGTTGATAATTTACACATGGGGAAAGCAAGTCAGGGCCATGCAGATGGGGATTTGGCGAGGTCCACTCTCCCAACAGGTGAGCCTTCCAGACCTGAGGCTTCTTGTATTCTGATCAGGGGATGGGAGGATCAGAATCCTCAGCCTCAATATATGGGCAGGGGTTTCGATCAACCTGCTTTCTAGGAGGGGTCAGGGGAAGAGGAAGCTTTTGGTATGGGGAAGGAAGGGGTCAGTGGGGTAGGGCTTGCGTTGGGCAGCGTCCCTATTCAACTGAAAGGGGATGTATTGGAGGTGCAGGCTCGGACCAGTCTTGGAGATGCCTGGGGTTTGGGCTCTGGAATTCTTCCAGGGGTTGTTTCTTCAACCCGGACCCCAGCCGTCTTGAGAAACAGGTTTGAAGGACTGGCTGAGGTTGAATCGAGAGATGAATCATCTGCCCCAGTTGAGGAAGGTAAAGACAGCAGGAGGAGTATCGATGTCTTCTTTTTGGATGGTCGGATCATTGGGAATGTTTTCCCAGAGTGTGATTTCAGTGGAGGGGAGGCAGAACATGACGAGGTCAGTAGGAGTTTTCTGTAGAAGAGACAGGTTCGAGGTTCAATAGAAGTAATAGGAGGAGGAGGGGTAGGAAGGATTATTCCTCCTTGCCTCCTCCTATGGGGACCCAGTTAGCAAAGAATCTAATGGTTGAGAAGTTGGATAGGGAGGACAGGTGTCATCTAAAATCACCTGGATAGCTAGAACTTTCCTTGGATTTGGTTTTAAGTTCGGACAATGTGGTGACTGAGCAGGTGTTATTTCTCAACGCCTCGGAAGAGTATGCATCCAAGATGATGGGTTAGAATCTTGAAGTGGACCTTAATGAAGGGCAGTATATTTGGGTTGACATACAGGACATGATCCTGGTTGGAGGCTTCAATAAGGTGTTGATCAGACTCGAGGAGTACATTCAGGTCTGGAATAAACTGACTTCTTCTTTGGAAGACCTGATAAGGGGGGATCCACTTTCGCAGGTATCTAATATATCCTGGAAGCTGTTTAGGGATATAGACACTAGTAGAATTCAACTGGTTTTCAATGATTTTGCTTACTCTTTACCTAACTAATGCTTTGTTGAGTTACAGCCCTTTTTGTGTGTGGAAATGTTGGAGGGTCAGATCGGCTCAGATGGGCTATAGCATGGTGCTTCTTCCTTTTCAGGTCATTTGGGATGTGGCTAACTCAGAGGGATGGCTTGCCATCGGGAGGGACCATGCTTTCATGGGATCGCTGAGTGGTCCTTCATTGGAGTGAGCGGTTGCTGCTTATGCTTGGAAGAGGTTGTATCTGGTTTTCTATTTTGTGATGTTTGGTGATTGTTGGAACTTATGGATTCTCACTTTTCCCTCAAAAGTGTCTTTCTTAATAAAAATAATAATTTCCAGCCAGATCTATTCTTTTTCCATCGTTTCTCTATTCATATCACAGAAAATACATTTTAATTTTAATTTTGATTAAAATAAAAACAAGGAACTCATCCAGAGGAGGTGATATTTCTGTCTGTACAACACGGGAATACACGGCGTGTAATGAAAACTACACATTGTGTACTTAGGTTCAACGAACCAACACTGGTCCGCCAAACCACACCATGTGAATTTAGTATGCCTAAGTAGTTATTACACCGTGTTGACCAGAATTAAATGGCTTGTGGGAACCGGAATACACTGCATGTATGTTGGATCAACACACCGTGTATTCTGATTCAGCCCAAGTGAAACTGTTTACAAAGGAGAAGTCGCATACCACATACATGGGATTTCCAGGCCGGTTAACATGTAACAAGGAAGTACACCTTGGGTATGATTTATCTATACGCCCGGCACTCCAAAGTTTCCAAAGTACAAAAAACATGCCAAATCCCCCGGCGTGTAGTTTTGATAAAAGGTAAAAATAAATACACACCATGAAAATATAAACTACAAATCATGAACTTTCCAGAAATGGAATTTCACCAGGTTTCCTCCAAAAGTACAAAGACATGTACAAGGGATATGGATGAGAAGAATATCAAGGAAATTCGGAATGAGATTTTAAGATAAAGAATTTATTAATTATAAGATCATAATTAATTATTTTCAAGCATGACTTATCTTAAATAATATAATGATTAAAATAATTTGAATATGTGTAAATTTTATTGCATGCTGTGGATGAACATGTGCCAGACCAAAGACCCTTTGTATGTGTGTATGGTTTCTTTAAAATGTGTTTAACATAAATTTTTTGGCCTGCGAGCCTTCTTCCAATAAAATGTAGGGCATGCGTGCCCATTGATTCTTTAATGTAAACCCCATGTAATAGAGGATCTCTCAAGCCAGAGGAGACGGTTCGAAATCCATATATGAGGTAAAACCAACCAAGGAAGATACAAAGGTGGACAGGTGGGAGCTGCAGAACATGAACCATCTAGTTTATGGTGCTTTTCCCTAGGTCAGGGTTAGCTTATCAAAATTCTAGATAAGTTAACCAATATAAGATCATGATCATGACATCTTATTTTATTTATGTCTTATTTCATGGTTTATTTATTACGTTTGTGTTTTCACGATCACATAATTAATGAAATAAACAATCATGGAAATATGGAATAAAATAAAAATCGGACTATGCGTAAACATTATCAGAACATGGTTAATCACTTAAGAAAACATCACTTAATATTAACAAGCATGTGATAATGAGAAACTATGCATAAAAGATTAAAATCCCCCAATACTATTTTAAGTCAGAACAAGACATTCATAACTTGATTAAGGGAAAGAATCAATAAAACTATGTGTTTGACCAACCCTTGTTGGGACACATACTTTTATAAAGGATTACCATATGAAAGGTTTCCTATTGACTTAACCATATTACATCAAGAGGAGTATCCCTTTCTAGACGTGATGTAATATTGGA
Organism: Viscum album; assembly: GCA_963277665.1. Taxonomy (NCBI): domain Eukaryota; kingdom Viridiplantae; phylum Streptophyta; class Magnoliopsida; order Santalales; family Viscaceae; genus Viscum; species Viscum album. The sequence continues at coordinate 585,124,992 of OY728125.1, forward strand.
GGCAGGAGTTGAGGAAATCCTAGTATAGATTTCAGGATTGGGGAGTCCACTCAATAGATCAAGGAACTGCAAGGTCACGGTTGGTAATGGACCTTACTACCTAAATACCTTCAAACAGGTTGACCAACCCTTGTTGGTGTTATTTGATGGGTAATATGGATACTTTCCACTAGAATGTCAATGAAACTGGACATTCTGAGTTCAATGGGGAGGGCCATTGGGACTTGATAAAATAGTTGGAGAATGAATAAATTTGTTTATTATTTCTCATAAAAATGTAATCAAGAAAGTAATGATAAATCAGCACTTTTATTTTGTAGAATCAAAATGACAAACTCATCAGCCACATTTTCTATGTGATCAATTCTGTATAAATAAAATATCCTCACCGGCAGTAACTTTTAGGAATGGTTTAGCCGGCTTTGGGTTATCCAATGCCATGAACGAATGTCTTATGTGTTCGAGTCGTCACTTCCTGATCCACCTGCCCAAGGGGTGAGTGATGAAGATTTCCTAGTCTATAATCAACATTTGAGAGATTCACCTGATGTTAAATGTTTGATGTTGTCATCAATGTCTAGTGAGCTCATGAAGTCTCATGAAAAAATGAATGCCTACAACATGCTTGAGCACCTCTGTGGTCTTTACTAGGAGAGAGAAAGACAAGAAAGGTTTGAGATATCCAAGGCTCTATTTCAGAGAAATCTTGGAGAGGGTGCCCCATCTGGGCCTCATGTTGTCAAGATCACTGGCTACATTGAGTGGTTGGAGGTTCTGGGGTTTAAAAGCCTTGAAGAACTGGGTACCAATCTCATTCTTGCATCACTCCCCCAGAGCTTCTCTAACATTGTTGTGTAATTCAACATGAACAACATTGAGAAGTCTCTATCTGATCATCTTATCCTCATTCACCAAGTGGACAATGACATGAATCGTGAAAAGCCTTCTTTCCTCATGGTGAATAAAAGGAAAGGTAAGGAGAAGAGATTTAAGACCAAAGAATCTTCAAGGCCTTCCATGAAAAGGAAGATCAAATGGGAGGAAAAAAAGGACGTTTTTTGTTTCGCATGTGGAAAGAAAGGCCACTGGAAGAAAAAATGAACCCAACCAAGGAAGTAAGGGGAAGGTTCATGTTCGTTTGTTATCAAATAAAATATATATATTTATACCAATTGTGTATTAGATACTGCTTGTGGTGATCACATCTGTATCAAAATACAGGAACCAAGTAGTTTAAGAAAGATTGAGTGAGGTGAGGTAGATCTAAGAGCAGCCAACGGAGCCAGACATGTTGTTGTAGCTCTTGGGAACTACCACCTCACATTGCTAACTAGAATGATTTTGGTGTTAAATGGTTGCTATTATGTGCCTTCTGTTACTAAAAACATTATTTCAGTATCCATATTAGATACTAATGGATTATTGTTCATGTTTGGAAATGAATGTTGCTAATTTTATAAAGATAACATTTGTTTTGGTAGGGAACATTTATATAACTACCTTTATGTGTTAGACTACACAAACTATGTAATGGAAATTGATAACAAAGTCAATTCACATGACTCATACCACACACAACTTTGGCAACACCAGCTGGGTTATGTCAATGAGAAATGTTTGAAAAAATTACATCAAGATTGGTATTTAGATTCTTTCGAACTAAAACCACATGGTGTATGTCATGCGTGTCTACACGGAAAAATGAAAAAATCCCCATTTAGTGGGAAATGTGAAAGGGATAAAGAGCTTATAGAATTAGTTCACACATATGTGTATGGACCATTTTCGGTTGAAGCAAGTGGTGGGCTCTCGTACTTCATAACATTTACTGATAATTTTTGAGATATTGGTATATTTACTTAATGAGGTATAAGTTAGATTATTTTGATCGGTTCAAAGAATAAAAGCGTGAAGTTGAGAACCAGCTTGGAAAGAAGATTAAGTAACTCCACTCAGACAGAGGAGGAGAATATCTTAATCAGGACTTCATTGATTTCTTACGGGAGTTTGGGATTATATCTCAACTCACTCCTCCTTACACACCTTAGTGTAATGGTGTATGTGAAAGGCGGAACCGCACCCTATTGGACATGGTGAGATCAATGATGATTCATGCAAGTATTCCATTATAATTTTGGGGATATGCATTACAAGCAACAGCACACATACTAAACCAAGTACCAAATAAATCGATAAAAGTATTCCATACGAGTTATGGAGTGGAAGAAAATCCATGTTATCGAATTTACATGTGTGGGGTAGCAAAGAATTTTTTAAGGCCTCTTCAGGTAAGAAACTTGCACCCCGAGGCACAAAGTGTATCTTTATAGGATATCCCGAAGAAACAAGGGCATAATACCTATAAAACTCCACAGACAAAACGGTTACAGTGGCAAGACATTCCATATTCCTTGAGAGGCAGCACATCTCCAAAAGAGATATTGTGAGCGATATAGACATCAATTAATTTGAGGCTCAAGATACATAGGATTTGGTACAAGAAAAGATTCCACAAAGACCCGTGGAAGAACAATCTATTCCAGAGACACAGGAACTGTATAAGAGAATACGAGAGGTGAGAGAACCAGAATGATATGGTTTTCTTGTCACTGAGGATGGTGACTCTTTATTGGTTGACAATGATGACCCTCTTACCTACATATAAGTAGTTGAAGGCATAGACCGTGCCAGGTGGAAAGAAGCCATGAATTCTGAAATGGATTCCATGTAACAAAACCATGTCTGGATTTTAATAGATCCTCCAGTTGATGTAAAGCCTATTGGTAATAAATGTTATTCAAGAAGAAACTGGACATGGAGGGGATAGTCAGAACTTATAAGACAAAACTAGTTGCAAATGGTTTTAGACAACGTCAAGGAATTGAATATGATGAAACCTTCTCCCCGGTTGTGATTCTGAAATCCAACAAAACCCTATTGGCCATTTCCGCTTACCATGACTATGAAACTTGGAAATTGGATGTTAAAACAGCATTCCTTAACGGGAACTTCCAGGAAGATGTCTAAATGACACAACTTGAAAGGGTTGTGACTCCAAAGGGTGTCAACAAGGTATGAAAGCTTCATAAATACATTTATGGATTAATGAAAGCATAAAAGTCATGGAACAATTATTTTGATTAATCGGTAACAGAATTTGGCTTTGTTAAGAATGAATATGAGCCTTGTGTCTACAAGAGGTTTAGTGGGAGTGCAATCGTTTTCCTAATAGTATATTCTGATGACATATTACTAATTGGAAATGAAGTACATATCATACAGTCAGTTAAGTCATGGTTAAATAAATTAATCTCCATGAAAGACTTGGGCGAGGAAGCATATATTCATGGGATCAAGACACATCGTGATAGATCCAATAGAATAATGGGCCTGAGTTAATGTACATATATTGACAAGAAACTGAAGAGATTCAGTATGGAACAATCCAAGAGGGGATTGTTTCCAGTGTCACATGGAATTCATCTTTCCAAGAATATGTGTCCTTAGACACATTAGGAAAGAGTGAAAATTGCAAGGATTCTTTATGCATCCGCGATTGCATCAGTCATGTATGCTATGTTATTTATGAGGCTTGATGTTGCTTATGCATTAAGTGTGGTAGGCAGGTATCAAGCTGATAAAGGAGACATCCATTGTATGGATGTCAAGAATATCCTTAAGTATCTGAGGCATACTAAGGATAAGATCCTGGTTTATAGAGGAGATGAGGAACTAGTCATCAGAGGACATGTAGATGCTAGTTTCCAGACTGATCAATATGACATGAAGTCACAGAATGGATACATATTCAGTTTTAATGGAGGTGCGGTGAGATGGAAGATCTCAAAGTAAAGTGTGGTGGCAGATTCTATAGTAGATTCCGAGTATATCACAGCTTCTGAGACAGATAAAGAAGCAGTATGGATGCGAAGATTCGTCCATGATCTAGATGTAGTACCGTACAATAAAGATCCTATCACATTCTATTGTGATAATACTGCAGTTGTGGGACTTGAAAAAGAGCCATGGTCACATCAGCGGACAAAGCACATACTTTAGAAGTATCATATATTGATGGATTTTTCTCAAAGAGGTGAAGTTGCAGTGAGAAGTATTTCCATTGAAGAAAACATGGCAAACCCCTTGAATAAAGCCTTGTCTCAGTAGAAACATGAACATCATGTGAGGTCTAGCAGACTAAAAGTCATAGGCAGTTGGCTCTAGTCCAAGTGGGAGTTTTTAAGGGTTGGTGTCCTAAGAACCAACTATTTTGTACTTTGATTACATGAATGTAATTTTATTATATATTGTTCATTGTTATGCATGACATTAATATAATAATGTCCTAGAATATTTGTTGCATTAATAATGTCATGGAAGATCATCGCTATGATGAGAACCTTGAAATTCTATAACAATATTCTGAAATAATGTTATGTGGTTGGATGACATAATATGATAGGACACATAGTATACATACCGTCAAGTGCGATAACTCATAAGAAGATGAGACTCTCTCTCATGGAGTTCGCACATAGTAATCTCTTAGAAGGGAGATTATGAGAACAGACCTACAAGAAGAAATTCCACATGTCTTGGTGTCATCAGACATTTCTATCTATGACCGTGGGTAATGGTTCATAGACTGGACGATTATCATTAACGCATGCCATGACTCGTGCACTTAGATTTGATGACGAAATCCGTCACAAAGAGAGTTGGCGGGAAATAGGGTATGTTGGGTGCATCACGAATAACATGTTTTTAAGGGATAAGTCGAGGAAGTATTTGTCCCTTCAATATTTATGGAAGTAGATATCTCGGTCCCTTTGATTGAAATAGAACTGTCTAACAAATTCCATGGCCATGGTGACACGACGAGTTTATTTTTGGATGTCAAAGAATGACAGATCAAGAATATAAGTTTATGACACTACGATGAAACCTGAATGATGATATATTGAGACAGAGGGATTAAATTACACATTAAGTGTTCGTATGAGATGACAGGTCAATACGGAGCCATCTACATTCTCTTGGGTTCCTTGACCTATTTTTAGACAGTAATCATAGAAATTAGGTAAGCCCGCCTACTGCCAACGAGAAAGAGGCCTAGAGGGTCACACACTAAGTGTATTAAAGTATCTGAAGTAGAATAATGATTATTATCATACATGGTTTAATAATTATTCACAGAAGTCTAAATCATTTTAATATTGTGGAATGAATAAAATGAAAACAAGTGCACACCGTGAATTAATGATTACACACCGTGTAGTTTTTTTTTTGAAAACAAGTGCACGCCATGTATTATTAAATGTACAGGCCGTGTAGTTTTCATTTTGGAAAGGAAATGAATAAATTAAAACAAGATATACATGCCGTGTACATTGAATTTACATTCCGTGTAGTTTTCAATGAGAAAACAAGTACATGATTTGTTTTTGTGATTACACGCCGTGTAGTTTTTCCAATTGGGATTTTGAGGAAATGTCATTTAACTAAATTATATTTATTATAATCAGTGACCGTAGTTGCCGATTTCAATGTCATAATTCTTGGAATATTTGAGTCATCTGGACCTAACTTTGGTCGCGCGTTTCAATCTTTGAATGCCCTCGGTCGATGACTTTGATCGTTTCATCTTCAATAAATGGCATTTTCAAGACTATGCGGTTGTTGGTCTTATAGATAGAAGGCACTTCATGGTTTGTTTCACATTGGAAGCTAATCTGAATCGGGCCTGGACTAGTGCCCCTCCGTGATGTAACAGTTTCAAGTTCTCTCTCCTTAGATGGTAGTTCGACCTTTTCATGAATCGGGATCCAACCTCCATTACGATTTGGGTAAGCCTCCCTCAGCTTACTCTACCATTTCAGAATCCATCAATTATTCATATGATTGGAAATATGGTGGGTCGTTACCTTTTTTCTGACATTTTCACTTCCACTGTAAGTCATTTGAATAACCCTCGCATCTGTGTTGAGGTAGATCTATCAAATCCTCCAGTGGAGTGGTTTTGGATTGTAGTGGGTTCAAAGTTTAGATTGATACAAGAAGTTGTGTTTGAATCTTGGGTTAACTACTCTTTGAACTACTTCTGTTTGGGGCATTTGGTTTCTGAATGTCATGCGGATGGTTTCAAGGAGAGGAACTATGTTCCGAGGAGGATGCCCGATGAGGGAAAGAGGAGAAGGCCCAATGATGGATAGAGGAGGGTGTGTGGAACTGATCCTGGAAATGGTTCTAGTCTAGTGAATATGGATGCACCAGCAAAGGAAAAGGATGATAAGGTCTCCTTAAATCTGTTGGTTTCTGCAGTTTTTAAGCGGTTGAAGAGTGATCAACGGGTTGGGGATGGTGGGATGCAGGTTGAGGATAATTGTGGCTCTAGTGCTATAGGTGAGTGGTCTTTCAACATCTGGGTCAAGGGGGCGCAACCTGTGGCAGTGGATAAAACAGGGCCTGCAATGTATGATGGTCCTGCTGTTGGGGCTTCAGAAGAATATGAGGATGAGAAAATCGTTCAGAATAATACTATTGGAACGATACTGATTATAGTTCCTATAGGAAACTATATTCAGGGTCTGGAACAAGAGGATGCAGAGGTGATTAACCCAGTAAATAATGATGCCAATGCGGAGAGTGATCCTCATGAGACTTCTGCTGGAAATGAAGATATGAGGATGGTGAGGTATGTAGATCATGAACTAGTTGAACAACCACAATTCTTTGCTTTAGTTGATGCTAATGCTTTGTTGCAGTAGAATCGGTCCGCAACTTATCCAAAGGAGGTTTTCCTTGGAAAGGTGGTGGGGGGATTTGTATGAGATATAATGAAAATAGTGGTGGATGGGCATGGATATCGTATAGAAACATTGTCTAGGGTGGGGCATGTCTAAATATGGGTATGCAAGCTCCTAATGAATTTAATTCTATGGAGTGAATGAATCTTAGGAGGAAGTATGTCTAAGTCCTGAAACATCATGAAGACTTGGAATGGAAATCAGCCACTATAGAGGAGGCTTTCTATCATGGGTGTGGCGACAATGATTTAGTGCAAGGTGAGGATAGAAATAAGACTAAGGATGGAGGAGTGGAATCTGCTACCCCAAAAAGAAGAGGCAGGAAGAATTATTCCAATTTACCTCGACTGTTGTGAACCAGAGCATCCTTTAAGCACGACCATGGGGTGACCCTGACTTTTAAAAAAGGTAGCCTGTCCAAGCAAGATGGTCTTGGGTGAGTCACATTGTATGATGTGAGGAGGGACTATAATGGTGATTTCATGAGGTGTTTTAACCTGGCTTCTGAATGGGGAATGACCACTGCGGAGGACTCTTGTGTTGGTTGTGATGACGAGTATGGAGACTTTGGAATTTAGTTTTTGTTGGTTTCTCTGGGTGTTTGTTGGATTGGTCTGTTTTGGATGTGTTTTGTGGGATTGATTGTGACTTTGGTTTTCTTGATTTTACTAAAAGTGTTTGTAAAATAATAAATAAAGTATTTTGACCCAACTCTTTTCCATAGAGAAGAGAATCATTGTGCACAACAGCTCTGGAGAATATCCTAAAGGCCGAGAGAACCCTTTCCTCCAAGAATGCTCTCAAGACCCAGAGAGATCCTCTTCCATCAGATCAAGATGATCTAAGGTGGAAAAATCAAGCAATGTTTTCTCCATGCTAGCACCCGGAGACACCTTTGGTGACGTCTAGAGATACATGGTGCACGTGTGGATCAACAATAGAGGATGTCTACCCATGGATTCTATGACACAACGATGAATCACATTGAAATGTGATCAGGAATATCAAATAAGAAAGAACACCCAAAATGTACTTCCTATAATTAATTAAATTAATTATAATAAACCTGTAACGATCCTAATTTGTGGTTCTGGGACTTTCCTTTTCTTTGTCTATTTTTGTGATTCGATCCGTGGAGACTGACTTTTATCTTCGTATTGATCCCAAATTGATCATTGTTAATGAAAAAAGGCCAATTGGACAAATCCACCAACACGCTTCTGTTGTGCCCAAAACCTTCGAAACATTCTTTAGTTCCATCCTTGGAAGGTGGATTTCCTTAGTTTTATCAATGTATGAGGGGTGTGAATAACCAATGTTATAGTACTACGTTGCTGAGGAACTACCATCAATGTGAAAATACATCACATCTTCTACTTTTTTGATGAAAGGTGTTGTAGATGTGTTACAGAAGAGGTGCTGGATATATTCTTGCATTGAGTTATTGGTTAGTGGAAACCTAGATTTCTATTTGGGATTAGTTGGGGAGACATAGTAATGGAAATGTTCGGGAGCAACTGTTGTAGTAATAGTCTTCGTGCTATTTAGTTATTCCAATGAGTTATGGGTCATGGGGGTTGAGATATGGCTCTGAGGATAACATGGATCATGCATTGAATTTTTTCTAGTTGATAGTGGATTGGGACTGCAGATGGTTATAGGTATATTTTAGGTCATTTCAATATTATCAACTACTTATTTTCATACGTTAGTGTCTAACTCATTTTTTATACCCATTTTGTTTTTGTTTTATAATATCACTTTAAATTATCCCCTATTTATTAATCCCTTCATAAACCTTGTAGAAGAGGGTACATTGTATTCATTGGTGCTAAGAATTTCTATTATTGGTTTCGTGATACCAAAATGGATGGGATTTATTATTTTTAGATATAAATAATATTTTTGTCATTTTTCTGAAGGAATGGTTGATTTGTAATCTAGATCACATCAATTTTGTTAGATATGAGTGAATTTTACCAACCCCAAAGGATAATAGTATGATATTACCATGTAATAGGACCTAGAGGTTTATAGACAATGAGAATAACGTATCCAAATTTGGAAATTATACCACAAGTTGAAGGTATGGTTCCTAAATAAAACCATGTAATGGTTCCATGCATTCTTCTTCCCATAGTGAACTATTCCTAAGATAGTTTTCTAGAATATTTATTATGAAACACCTCTATGAGGCATATCAAGATTGAAATTTAACTCACTCCAGGTGTTAAACCTATGTTGATTCCCCCTATCAAATGTAGCTTACTATGTTGAGAGAGGTTATGGTGCATCATGGTGAATTTGAGTTAAAGGGATTTATTTTCCCTTACAGTTCTCCCTGGGGTGATATTATCTTATTTCCTAAAAAGGTGGATGAAATACATTTATTTTTTATTTATTACCAGAATTTCAATTAGATCCAATTAAAAAATAGGTTCCCACTACCCAGAATCGTTGATTTTTTTTGACTAAATAAGGGGATTTCTAATGGTTATTCAACATTGATCGAAGATCAGTTTAAAATCAGATATCTATCAAGGATAATGATATGTAAAAAATACATTATTTAAGTGTAGGTATGGGTTTTTTGAGTATCTCATGATGCCATTAATTCTAATTAATGCACCAAAAATGTTCATGGATATCATGAACAAAATTTATCAACCATATATTGACTCATTCATCATGGTATTCATTGATGATATTATAGTGTACAAATGGACCCAAAAGTTTTGTACTATGAATCGTAGGATTGTTTTGAGAACACTTTGAGTGCATCAACATTGTTATATGTTATAAAAGGGTCACTTTTAGATCGAAAATATATTTTTCCTTGGGAATGTGATTTCTAATGTGTGAATTTTTTTATATAGAGAAGGTGGACCTAATTATTCCCTTCGTGGGAATTTGAAATGAGTTTATGTTTAGGTATTTTTCATAGTTTTGATAAGTAATAAAGTTTTTAAAACCAAGAATTTTATCACTTTGAGGAACCTATTATAAGGATGAACATGAATGGGGTCATGTTTTAGTAGACTAGAAAGTGTGAGGATTCCTTCTCTGAGTTAAAGTGGAGGTTGATGTGTTCTATGATACTAGTTATGCCATACCTTGGGATTTTATATCTAGTTATTTATACTTTATGATTTTTTAGAGGTTACAATAAGGTATGTAAATGGATTAGTCGCTTACATGTGTCATCTATTATAAACCAATGATTTGAACTACCCTAATCACCACCTACAGATATCAGTGGTGATCTAATCATTAATGTGTTGGAATTATTATCTCTTTAGGGAGATATTTTTCATATTCAATGTTCCCAAAATCCTAGAATGTATCTCTTCCGGGAGACACTTGATCCGAAATAAGAGGAATTGGGTATAATATACTAATCATTTTGACTTTGTGAGGGATTATTCTCTAATAATGGGGAATGTTTTAAAATAATCCCCTAGTAAGAATTCATAATTATTAAGGACACAAACATAAGGGGTGGAGTTGAAGAACATAAAATTGATAGAAGTCTGGATTTTTGGTTTATATGATTATTATGGGGTGCTTACCTTTGCTCCCATCATCATCACTTCATTATTGGTTGATTTAGTAATGGTTTAGCACAAGTATAATTCATACATTTAGGTTTTGTGAGCAAAATTTATGGAATATGATCCTATTCTAAGGATTCCTATAGATGGGAATGTTTGACATCATATTAATGGAAGGGTTAAAATTTCCATATCTATGAGAGATTATTTGATGTGGGGATAGTATGCATCATTATGAAAAGTAAACCTAGAATCAACCAAAATGTAGCATGATATGAAACACTATTTCTGGTGTCCATTCATGAAGAAAGACTAAATGGGGGTTGTCACTTGCTTCCTTACCTTTCAATGGGAAAAAGTGGAGAATCAACGACTAACCAGTTTTTGTCACACTATTATAGTAATAATATTGAAGTTAGATGAGGTGAAAATAGAATTTGTTATGATAATACCTAAGACTCCAAGGATTTTATATGTTTTATGGGATATGGTTGATTGGCTAAAAAATATGAAAAATGTTTTTCTGATTAAATAGGATCAGCATATGGGTGAGTTTTTTATAAATTATGTGTTTTATATAGTTTAATTCCACTGTGTGTTTATGAGTATAATTATATGATATAATTAATGATTCATGTCATGTTTGTTTATGCTGAAATTCAAATAGTATGGGTGAGGATAAGGAAGGAAAATCTAGTTATGGGAAAATCAAACCTAAAACGACTCTAAAATCCAACTAAGGGGTTGTGTTCACAAAGGTTAAAACATTATCGAATGAGTATCACCACAGAAAGTTGGACCTTCCATGCAAAGTAATAGGTGGTAAACTTCATCCAAAAAATCTCTAATTCATGGAGGTATCTTGTCCACATGGATGATGACGTGGTATCATTCAATAAATGTGTGTCTGATTCATGGAGGTTTCCGATCTACATGGAGGTTGAGGTGGTAACCTACACACAACTTATGTTCATTCGAGAAACACCCCTAATGTCTTTAAATTTATAATCTTTCATTATACACTAAAATATTCATGAAATCAATTCCCTTAAATCTGTTGGTCCTATAAATACCCCCATGAAAAACTTTTTAGGGGACGTGGCCTTTAAAATTATAACAAAATCTCTAAATTCATGAAACTACATCTTTCATGAGCCAAAGAGGAGACGGATTTTCCCAGGTATCTAGCTTTCATGAAATCTCCTCCCATGGTTTTTGGATAACCTCAATGCATGATGGAGATGAATGTTTTGAATTTCCATGTCATTCACATAATATGAATTCCATTTATTGTTCTTGGGTTTTCAAGAGATAATTATTCTTCATGAAACCAAACTCATGGGAAAAAAACATAACTCTTAGGTAGGGACATCATTTTTCATGAAAAAAGCACTTTCATGATACCTTTTTACATAAAAAGACATAAACTATTGAAAAATCCATACTTTAACATATCCATCTATCTACCCTCTCTATGGTTCCACTTTTTTGCCAACACCCTTTTAGAATATTTGAGTCCCCAGGCCCATGAACCCATTTATAACTGGTTCATATCCACCCCAAATTATCATGTGAATAGTATCACCAATCCACATGTCCCCCCTATTTGTTTCAATCAAGTTCTATACCATTATCATGAATTTTTATTTTTTGAATAGGCACCCTAATTCCTCTTGGTTCAAACTATATGCACTCTATCATTATGACCCTTGATTTACTCTCCTCCATGGTAGTGTGTAAACCACAACTTACCAAGAGGTTCCTTAGTAGTAGACATGAATGTCATAAATTATAAATCATCATGGTAAATAGAAATACATTATTTTTATAGAGGCCTTATGAAATATCATCATCATCTATAAGTAAATTGAACCCGTGGATATACATCTCCACAAAATTTGAGTAGAAAGATGTGAAATTTCCAGGCCCACCATACTAGTTGTGAGATGTTAAAACATGATGACAATTCCCCCTCCACATAATAAAAATCAATATCCTTAACCTATGTGGTTAGAATAAGATTAACATTGTATATTACTATAATTTTATAAACCTACACTTCTTACCTTATTTATAAACAAAATAAGTCTCATGTATGATCATCAAGAGATACCACATCTGTCACGACCCGTCCTCGGGGCCCGTGCCGTGACTACCCCAAGACCGCCTTCCATAGGCCAGGGGCTGGCGACTAGCACCAAGGCGTAAAATCCCAGTAAACAGGGAAGGCATTGCCTTTATAAGTAACAACCACACAGAGTCAGCAAGCGGAAAGTAAAGTGCAGAAAAGTAAAGGGGGCCGGAAATACAAGCCCAACTGTAAAGTACAACTGAAAAGTAAAGTACAGCAACTGAAAAAAAGACGGCGGCCTCGTGTCGTCCACTGGCAATCCCACCTGAAGGGTGGGTACAGATAGCCTCCAGGCTCCTCGGGTCCCACGTCCGCTCCGAGCACGTCCCGCCCAGTGGTCCACCTCCAGGTACCGTCCTGCTCCACGCCCCAACCGTGATCAGCGCTGTCCGTCGTCTGCAACCAACACAACAAGGTGCGGGCATAGCCCGTGCAGGGGTGAGTACAAGCTACTCAGTAAGGACCCCGAGACCCCCGAAGGTCTCTCGAAATCCACAAAGGATATAGCACAAAAGAAAGATGCAATCACGAAGTAACATCTGACTCGACTTAGGTATATGCCCATACATATACCTAAGTCCCCATTTCTAGCTCTGCTCACGAGCTCGAGAACAACTCAATCCACAAAGGAAAGCAAGACTCAAATCCACAAGGAGAGTAAACAGTAAATCCACTTAGGATAGTTCAACACAATCCACAAAGGAGAGTAAACAGTAAATCCACTTAGGATAGTTCAACACAATCCACATAGGAGAGTAACATAAGATTCAGCTCAACCATGTATACTTTTTCAGATGACGTCAAAGATGATCACTGATCCATCTAAGTCGTCGGACCCACAAAGGATCGATAGGTACTAACCCCCGCAAGAGACCCACGTAGGATCGGGCTCACACAGAACCTGTAGGCAGTGGCTCACACAGAACCGGTAGTAAGGACCCACGGAGGATCGGGCTCACACAGAACCTGTAGGCACTGATCCACATGGGATCGCTGAGTGCAGTAGTCGACGCAGTCCACTGAGGATCTCTGCACAGTCGTCGCCGCAGTCCACGAAGGATCTATGCTCTGCCGTCGTCGCAGTCCACGGAGGATCTCTGCTCTGTCGTCGAAGTCACAGCCAGCGCTAGGGTTCCCGCACAAAGCGAGCTCGTTTAGGAGGGTCCGCTCCACGAGCCGAGAGGCTGATACATCAACTGACACGTAGTCCGAAGTTGATGTATCCAAAAGTTCCGTATCGACAACAGGATCTCAACGCAACAGACGGCGCGTCAATCGGACGCCCGGTCTGAGAGTTATTGGCATTTTCGTCCCAGGGGCCCGGTTGGTTTTTAGGGAAAAACCGACCCGACCGTACTCCGCCTGTATCCGATCCTCGGGCGGAGTATGCCAAAAGTTCCGTCTCACTTAGAGGAAACTACCACGGCTGACGGTACGTCGTTCGGACGTCCGTAGCTCAAGTTATGAGCGTTTCTGCTCCGAGGGCCCGGTTGGTTTCGTGTACGAACCAACCCGGCCGAACCCAAAGTCTTCCGAAACTTTGAGTATAATATACCGAAACGACCGTCTCGATCCAAGGATCGCGTAGCCGCTGACGGTTCGTCAATCGGAGGTCCCAGGCCCAAGATATGGGCGAAAGACCGAAGAGGGCCCGAAACGGGGGTTCCGGGCCCGGGGCGACCCGGCCCGAACCCCCCCCTGGGGTCGGCCGGACCGGGTCGGCCCGAACCGGGCCGGCCCGAACCGGCCCGAACCGACTCGGCCGGGTCCGGTCCGGCCTGGGCGCGGCCCGGCCGACCGGACCGGCCGGCTCGGCTTCGGCCGAGCGGCCGAGCAGGCCGCCGCCGCGGGTTTGACCTGCGGCATTTGGAGAAACGCGGCCCCCGCGGGGGGCCGCCTATCACACGGACGCGGCCGGGCCGCCGCGTCCATTCCCGGTTCCGCGCGGCCGCGGAACCGGCCGCCGCCGCCGCGGCTGAAGCCGCGGCGGAAGATCTCCACGGCGGCGCGCCGGGCGCCGCCGCCTCCGGTCGCCGGCGCCGCCGCGCCGGCGACCCGCGCCGCCGCCTCCTTCCGCGGGCCGCCGGAGTTGCTCCGGTGGCCCGTTTTGCCTCCCGTCTGCGCCATTGTTCCTCCCGGGACGCGTCCTCCACTGCGGAAACAACGGATTGCCCTTGCCGCACGGTTCGTCGTCGTCCGCCAAATCCGCACAAAAAGGGAAGATCGGCGGAGGGTTGCCGGGTCTTGTTCGTTAGACCCGCTCCCTCCGCGTTAATCATAAACAACGGGAGAAAAGAATAAGATGATCAACACATGATCCAACAATTTTATTTAAAGATAAAATTGTTCGCTTGAAACCGGCTTTTTAAATTTTCAAGAACGTTCACGAGAAAATTTAAAAGGGGTAACTTTTCCAAAATAAATCCCTACCTCGAAGTCGTCGTCGGACGAGAGGTCGTCGCGGAATCGCTCGTCGCGGAAGAAGGAGATCGTCGCGTCGTCGCGGTATCCGGCGTCGCGTCGCCAATCTCCGGATCAAGAACAAACAGATTTAATTAATTAAATCCGTTGTTATTGAAATTAACAAGGGAGAATTTAGAAGTTTCGATTCTCACCTTTAACCGCCGATCGCAGGTTCGCCGCGGAAGAAGAGGCACCGAAGAAGAAGAAGAAGAAGGTCGCGGAAAAGCTGTTGACGTCGCGGATCGTGCGTCGTCGGATTCCGGTTCCGGCGTTCTTCGCGTTCTTCGCGTTCTTCGCGTTCTTCGCGTTCTTCGCGGAGAGGGTGGAGGCTCAGAGGAATTGCACAACGATAGCAATCCTCCAAAATAGACAAGTTTGTCTATTTTATTATTTTGCCAACAAACGTAAAACGCATAAGTAACGACCCAATTAATTCACGAAGAAACAGTCCATTTAATTCACGAAATAAACCGCCCAATTAAATGGTCTGTTAAGAATTAAAGAAAACGCGTCGGTTGACTTTTCAGTTACTTTGACGGGTTTTCGCGGGTGCGTTACTTAGCGAAAGAAACGGCGGGGCTCGTGCGGGTCCCACCGCACAAATATCCTACCAAGGGGTAGGACATTTCTGGATAGCATCCTATCCAGTTCAACTCAGTTCAAGCCGCCTTTAAGTGACTTTAAGTGGCTTCCAAGCAGTTTAAGTGAAATAAAATAAAGTTGTCGCACAAACTTTATTTTATTTCTGACTTAAAGCCGCAAAATTTAAAAACCACGTCTGAGCAAACGCAACTCCGGAAGAGGCGTTTCTAAGCAAATACCGGCGCTGCGATTTCATCGGTGCCCTCAGAATTTGATTCCGGGCACCGGTTCAAAAGATAGAAAAACCCGCTCGTCCGTTCACTGAACGTACCCGAGCCAAACTTCGGAAATTGATTCCGGGCACACCGGGCCTCGGAATCAGGTGCCGTCTGAAGCTGCGCTCTTGTAAAATTCCAAAGAAAATTAAGAAAAAAATTTCCTTGAAATTTGAGGGTCTTTACATTACTCCCACCTCAGGGCTTTACGTCCCCGTAAAGATACATCAAAAACTAGGGGAACAAATGGGGGTACTGAGCACGCATCTGAGCCTCCCGCTCCCAAGTGCTCTCCTGGAGGTTCCCGTGCTGCCATCTGATGCGCACAAGAGGAATCGACCGCCCACGTAGGACCCGCTCCTGTTGATCCTCGATCTCTACTGGGACCTCCGCAAAAGTCGCCCCATCGTCCACGTCCAGCTCCCCAAAGTCGATGATGTGCGTCGGGTCGTGCACGTATCTCCTCAGCTGAGACACGTGGAAGACGTCGTGCACCCGGTGCAACTGAGGTGGTAGAGCCAGGCGATAAGCCACCTATCCTATCCTGCTGAGGACCTGGAAAGGCCCGATGAAGCGTGGAGACAACTTGCCGCCTCGGCCAAATCTTCGTAAACCACGTCGAGGTGAGACACGCAAAAAGACGTGGTCGCCATCCTCGAACTCTAGTGGCCTCCGCCTCCTATCAGCATATGACTTCTGCCGGCTCTGAGCTGTCCTCATCCTCTCCTGGATGATCTGGACCTTCTCTGTCGTGGCTCGGACCATCTCTGGTCCCACGAGTGCTGACTCCCCAGGGTCTGTCCAGCACAACGGTGATCTGCAGGGTCTGCCGTACAACGCCTCGTATGGTGCCATCCCGATGGTGGAGTGGTAGCTGTTGTTGTACGCAAACTCCACCAAGGGTAGGTGGTCCTCCCAGCTGCGACCAAAGTCGAGAACACATGCACGGAGCATGTCCTCAAGTGTCTGTATGGTCCTCTCCGTCTGACCATCCGTCTGAGGGTGGAAGGCTGTGCTCAGATGGAGCCGCGTCCCGAACGCCTCCTGCAACCCCTTCCAGAGCCGGGAAGTGAAACGAGCATCTCGATCGGAGACGATAGATGATGGCACACCGTGAAGCCGTACGATCTCCTGGACGTAAAGACGTCCCAACCTCTCCACTGAGCCCTGCTCTCTGATGGGTAAGAAGTGTGCCGACTTGGTGAGTCGGTCGACAATCACCCAAATGGAGTCGTGACCTCTGGAAGTACGTGGAAGTCCAGTCACGAAGTCCATAGATATGCTATCCCACTTCCACTCCGGGACCTCCAAGGGCTGTACCAAACCTGCTGGTACCTGATGCTCTGCCTTCACCTGCTGGCAGGTGAGGCATCGTGAAACGAACTCTGCCACAGCTTTCTTCATGCCCGGCCACCAGTGCTGTCGTCTGAGATCCTGGTACATCTTCGCCACTCCAGGATGTACCGCCAAGGGAGAAGTGTGAAACTCTATCAGCACCTCCTGTCGCAAAGTGACTGGTACGAAGGTACGTCCTCTGAAAAGGATGTCGTGCTCTGCTCCAAGGGAGAAGCCATCAGGCGCCTGACCTGAGGATATCAGTGCACGCCGGGTCTCACAGTGAGCGTCCTCACGCTGGGCCTCTCTGACCCGCTGTAGAAGTGGAGGAGAGACTGTGAGAGACTGAAGAAAGGCTGCTCCGTCTCTATCCACGAAGGATATCTGCAAGGAGGCTAGCTGCTCCGTCGCCTCCTCAAGTAGCTGAATGCCCGTCCTCCTGCTGAGGGCATCGGCTACCACGTTCCCCTTCCCAGGAGTATAGACTATCTCAAAGTCATAGTCCTGGAGGAACTCAAGCCATCTCCGCTGTCTCAGGTTCAGGTCCTTCTGAGAGAAGATATACCTGAGACTCTGGTGGTCAGAAAAGACAGTGAAGCGCTCGCCCATCAGACAGTGCCGCCAAGTCTTCAGAGCGAAGACCACTGCTGCTAACTCCAGGTCATGAGTGGCGTAGTTCTGCTCATGCGGCCTCAACTGACGTGATCCGTAGGCGATCACGGCCCGCTCCTGCATCAGGACGTACCCGAGTCCAGTCCCTGATGCGTCGCAGTAAACTACGTATCCAACTCCCTCCTCAGGCAACCTCAAGATAGGTGCGCTGGTCAATCTCTGTCTCAGCTCCTGGAAGCTCTGCTGACATCTGTCTGACCACACAAAGGGTTTCCCCTTCTTCGTCAAGGATGAGAGTGGTGCCGCAACTCTGGAGAAGTCTGGCACGAATCTCCGATAGTAACCCGCTAGGCCCAAGAAGCTCCGCACCTCTGTCACGCTCTTGGGTGGCTCCCAAGCTAGCACTGCCTCGATCTTCGCGGGATCCACTGCAACTCCCGCCTCAGAAATGACGTGCCCCAAGAAATGGACCTCACGTAACCAGAACTGGCATTTTGAGAGCCTTCCATAAAGCTGGTGCTCTCAGAGTGTGTCTAGCACAACTCGCAGGTGGTAGGCATGCTCCTCCTCAGTCGTCGAGTATACCAAAATGTCGTCAATGAAGACAACGACAAATCGGTCGAGGTATGGCTGGAATATCCTGTTCATGAGGCTCATGAACACTGCTGGAGCATTGGATACGCCGAACGGCATAACCAAGAACTCATAATGGCCATACCGACACCTGAAGGCCGTCTTCTGTACGTCCTCGTCTCGAACTCTGAGCTGATGATAGCCTGACCGGAGGTCTATCTTCGAGAACCACCGCGCTCCCTTGAGCTGATCGAAGAGGTCATCAATCCGTGGCAGCGGATACTTGTTCCTCACTGTCACCTGGTTCAGGCGACGATAGTCGACACACAGTCGCAAGCTCCCGTCCGCCTTCTTGGCGAACAAAATCGGGGACGCCCAGGGTGAAACACTGGGTCGGATAAACCCCTTGCTCTGCAAGTCCTCCAACTGTACCCGCAGCTCTCGAAGCTCAGCGGGGGCCATCCGATATGCTGGAGTAGATATCGGGGCTGTCCCGGGGTACAAGTCGATGTAAAAGTCTACCTCTCTACGAGGAGGTAGCCCTGGAACGTCGTCGGGAAAGACGTCCACGTACTGGTCCACCACTGCAGGAAAAGCCGGACTCCGCACGTCCACTGCTCCTAGGATGAGGCTAGCCAACTGATGAGAGATAGGCTGCACTCTCCTCCGCGGAAGTCCATCCTGTGCTGCAAAGGTTCCCTTCTCGCCGGTGAAGGTAAACCTGCTCCCGTCGGTACGAACACATCGCACCTTGCGCCTAAAACAGTCGATCTGGGCATGAACCGTGGATAGCCAATCCATGCCCAAGATGACGTCGTAAGGCCTCGACGCCGCTACAAGGAGATCCCAGCCGAAGCTCTCGCCTCCTAGAGTAAGCTCACACTGCCGGCACCAGTGCGTAATCGTCGAGTCTGCTCCCGTAGGAGTCTCTAGCCGTAAGGATCGAGCCAACGGCTCAGTCGGAATCTCCGAGCTCCGAACAAGGGCAGAGGCTATGAAAGAGTGACTCGCTCCTGTGTCTATAAGTACTGCAGCAAGGGTGGAATAGACACAGATCGTACCTCGAATCATCTCTGGCAAGTCGGGGTCGTAGGCCTCCACTGCCTGGAGCTGGGCATGTTCCTGCCCGCCAGCTCCCTGTGGTCGAGGTGGCCCTCCTGGTGGTGGTGGGGGTAGAGCCTGGAAGCATCGCCCACCACCCGCTGCTCGGCCAGCTCCTCGGCCTCGTCCGCCTCCTCCCTGCGGACCGCCACGGTCGACCCTCTGCCTCTGCCTGGGTGGCCCCTCCACCGTCTGCTGCTCCTCTGATCGGCGAGTCGGGCAGTCACGAGCCATGTGACCCTGCCCGCCGCAAGAGTAGCACAACCTGCCTCTCGAAAGGCTGGCACTCCGCTGTGTGCCTCGTACTGCTGAGCCGGTGTCCTGAGGCCGTCTGCGTGGGGGTCTGGTCTGCCTGGACCCGTGAGTCATCCGTCGGCTACCTGCTGCCGAAGACTCAGCTACCTGCCGCCCTGCGCTAGGTCTCGCCGCTGAAGAAGGCTCTGCCAGGAAGCTCTCGATCAGGAGGGCTCGCTCCAGCACTCCCGCCTGGGTCGGAATGCTGAGGGAGATCAGCGACGCCCGAATCTCCTGTCGCAATCCCTGCTCGAAGGTCCGGGCCCGGAAGAAGGGGTCCCGTACCATATCGGTCGAGTAGCGAGATAGGTCCGTGAACCTCGCTGTGTACTGAGCGACCGTCATGCTGCCCTGGCGCAGCTGGAGAAGCTCCTGGATGCGCACCGCTCGGAGGGTGGCCGAGACGAACTCAGAGCGGAAGAGGCTCTCGAAGTCCGTCCAGAGCAGGGATGCCTCATCGTGAACCTGGAGCATCAGGCTCCACCATCATCCTGCCGCCGCCTGTAGGAGGCTCGCTGCGAGAATCACCATGAGATCCGCTGGTGTCCTCACTAGTCTGAAGATCCGTACCACTGCC
The DNA here is from genome assembly GCA_963277665.1 of Viscum album. NCBI lineage: Eukaryota > Viridiplantae > Streptophyta > Magnoliopsida > Santalales > Viscaceae > Viscum > Viscum album. Next base: position 585,145,292 of record OY728125.1, read on the forward strand.
TCTAGCCAGTCCTCGCCGGCCTGGGGGTCCGCCTCACCGCGAAACCTGGGCGGTCACTGGCTCTGAAACTCATGCAGTGCCCTGAGGCGACGTGCATCGTCAGCGTCTGGTACTGGCAGCATCGGTGGCTCGGCGGGTAAAGCTACCGCCGGTGCCACTGCTGGCAAAGGGCCCTGCACCGAGGCCTCGTCGCTCGGTGGGCTGCCGTCGCGCCCTACACTCGGAACCCTAGCTGGCTGTCGTCGCGGGGCCATCCTGAAAAGGAGAACAAGAGCACCATAGTCAGAACAGTATACCTGGTGAGCTGGCACAAGTAATCACAAGCAAAACTTGAGACTTTCATAAAGCAGATCAGTATACCCGGTGAGCTGACACAAGCAATCACAAAGAAAACTTGAAACACACACGCAATCATTGTTTTCATGCATTAAGTCGGAAATCAGGAGTCAGGGTCCTGGTGTACGGATACGTCGGCCGCCGCACCAACACTGGGCTCCCTGAACTGATAACCACACTCAATACACTAAACACTATTGCTTCATATAGAAAGAAAGGACGATCAGAGTTTGCGGTAGAACCGACCACCTCTGATAACAATTTGTCACGACCCGTCCTCGGGGCCCGTGCCGTGACTACCCCAAGCCCGCCTTCCATAGGCCAGGGGCTGGCGACTAGCACCAAGGCGTAAAATCCCAGTAAACAGGGAAGGCATTGCCTTTATAAGTAACAACCACATAGAGTCAGCAAGCGGAAAGTAAAGTGAAGAAAAGTAAAGGGGGCCGGAAATACAAGCCCAACTGTAAAGTACAACTGAAAAGTAAAGTACAGCAACTGAAGAAAAGACGGCGGCCTCATGTCGTCCACTGGCAATCCCACCTGAAGGGTGGGTACAGATAGCCTCCAGGCTCCTCGGGTCCCACGTCCGCTCCGAGCACGTCCCGCCCAGTGGTCCACCTCCAGGTACCGTCCTGCTCCACGCCCCAACCGTGATCAGCGCTGTCCATCGTCTGCAACCAACACAACAAGGTGCGGGCATAGCCCGTGCAGGGGTGAGTACAAGCTACTCAGTAAGGACCCCGAGACCCCCTAAGGTCTCCCGAAATCCACAAAGGATATAGCACAAAAGAAAGATGCAATCACGAAGTAACATCTGACTCGACTTAGGTATATGCCCATACATATACCTAAGTCCCCATTTCTAGCTCTGCTCACGAGCTCGAGAGAAACTCAATCCACAAAGGAAAGCAAGACTCAAATCCACAAGGAGAGTAAACAGTAAATCCACTTAGGAAAGTTCAACACAATCCACAAAGGAGAGTAAACAGTAAATCCACTTAGGATAGTTCAACACAATCCACATAGGAGAGTAACATAAGATTCAGCTCAACCAGGTATACTTTTTCAGATGACGTCAAAGATGATCACTGATCCATCTAAGTCGTCGGACCCACAAAGGATCGATAGGTACTAACCCCCGCAAGAGACCCACGTAGGATCGGGCTCACACAGAACCTGTAGGCAGTGGCTCACACAGAACCGGTAGTAAGGACCCACGGAGGATCGGGCTCACACAGAACCTGTAGGCACTGATCCACATGGGATCGCTGAGTGCAGTAGTCGACGCAGTCCACTGAGGATCTCTGCACAGTCGTCGCCGCAGTCCACGAAGGATCTCTGCTCTGCCGTCGTCGCAGTCCACGGAGGATCTCTGCTCTGTCGTCGAAGTCACAGCCAGCGCTAGGGTTCCCGCACAAAGCGAGCTCGTTTAGGAGGGTCCGCTCCACGAGCTGAGAGGCTGATACATCAACTGACACGTAGTCCGAAGTTGATGTATCCAAAAGTTCCGTATCGACAACAGGATCTCAACGCAACAGACGGCGCGTCAATCGGACGCCCGGTCTGAGAGTTATTGGCATTTTCGTCCCAGGGGCCCGGTTGGTTTTTAGGGAAAAACCGACCCGACCGTACTCCGCCTGTATCCGATCCTCGGGCGGAGTATGCCAAAAGTTCCGTCTCACTTAGAGGAAACTACCACGGCTGACGGTACGTCGTTCGGACGTCCGTAGCTCAAGTTATGAGCGTTTCTGCTCCGAGGGCCCGGTTGGTTTCGTGTACGAACCAACCCGGCCGAACCCAAAGTCTTCCGAAACCTTGAGTATAATATACCGAAACGACCGTCTCGATCCAAGGATCGCGTAGCCGCTGACGGTTCGTCAATCGGAGGTCCCAGGCCCAAGATATGGGCGAAAGACCGAAGAGGGCCCGAAACCGGGGTTCCGGGCCCGGGGCGACCCGGCCCGAACCCCCCCCTGGGGTCGGCCGAACCGGGTCGGCCCGAACCGGGCCGGCCCGAACCGGCCCGAACCGACTCGGCCGGGTCCGGTCCGGCCTGGGCGCGGCCCGGCCGACCGGACCGGCCGGCTCGGCTTCGGCCGAGCGGCCGAGCAGGCCGCCGCCGCGGGTTTGACCCGCGGCATTTGGAGAAACGCGGCCCCCGCGGGGGGCCGCCTATCACGCGGACGCGGCCGGGCCGCCGCGTCCGTTCCCGGTTCCGCGCGGCCGCGGAACCGGCCGCCGCCACCGCGGCTTCAGCCGCGGCGGAAGATCTCCACGGCGGCGCGCCGGGCGCCGCCGCCTCCGGTCGCCAGCGCCGCCGCGCCGGCGACCCGCGCCGCCGCCTCCTTCCGCGGGCCGCCGGAGTTGCTCCGGTGGCCCGTTTTGCCTCCCGTCTGCGCCATTGTTCCTCCCGGGACGCGTCCTCCACTGCGGAAACAACGGATTGCCCTTGCCGCACGGTTCGTCGTCGTCCTCCAAATCCGCACAAAAAGGGAAGATCGGCGGAGGGTTGCCGGGTCTTGTTCGTTAGACCCGCTCCCTCCGCGTTAATCATAAACAACGGGAGAAAAGAATAAGATGATCAACACATGATCCAACAATTTTATTTAAAGATAAAATTGTTCGCTTGAAACCGGCTTTTTAAATTTTCAAGAACGTTCACGAGAAATTTTAAAAGGGGTAACTTTTCCAAAATAAATCCCTACCTCGAAGTCGTCGTCGGACGAGAGGTCGTCGCGGAATCGCTCGTCGCGGAAGAAGGAGATCGTCGCGTCGTCGCGGTATCCGGCGTCGCGTCGCCAATCTCCGGATCAAGAACAAACAGATTTAATTAATTAAATCCGTTGTTATTGAAATTAAGAAGGGAGAATTTAGAAGTTTCGATTCTCACCTTTAACCGCCGATCGCAGGTTCGCCGCGGAAGAAGAGGCACCGAAGAAGAAGAAGAAGAAGGTCGCGGAAAAGCTGTTGACGTCGCGGATCGTGCGTCGTCGGATTCCGGTTCCGGCGTTCTTCGCGTTCTTCGCGTTCTTCGCGTTCTTCGCGTTCTTCGCGGAGAGGGTGGAGGCTCAGAGGAATTGCACAACGATAGCAATCCTCCAAAATAGACAAGTTTGTCTATTTTATTATTTTGCCAACAAACGTAAAACGCATAAGTAACGACCCAATTAATTCACGAAGAAACAGTCCATTTAATTCACGAAATAAACCGCCCAATTAAATGGTCTGTTAAGAATTAAAGAAAACGCGTCGGTTGACTTTTCAGTTACTTTGACGGGTTTTCGCGGGTGCGTTACTTAGCGAAAGAAACGGCGGGGCTCGTGCGGGTCCCACCGCACAAATATCCTACCAAGGGGTAGGACATTTCTGGATAGCATCCTATCCAGTTCAACTCAGTTCAAGCTGCCTTTAAGTGACTTTAAGTGGCTTCCAAGCAGTTTAAGTGAAATAAAATAAAGTTGTCGCACAAACTTTATTTTATTTCTGACTTAAAGCCGCAAAATTTAAAAACCACGTCTGAGAAAACGCAACTCCGGAAGAGGCGTTTCTAAGCAAATACCGGCGCTGCGATTTCATCGGTGCCCTCAGAATTTGATTCCGGGCACCGGTTCAAAAGATAGAAAAACCCGCTCGTCCTTTCACTGAACGTACCCGAGCCAAACTTCGGAAATTGATTCCGGGCACACCGGGCCTCGGAATCAGGTGCCGTCTGAAGCTGCGCTCTTGTAAAATTCCAAAGAAAATTAAGAAAAAAATTTCCTTGAAATTTGCGGGTCTTTACAACATCCTTCCCCACAATGGGATGAAAATCTAGCAACGGGTAGATTCCATGTTTAAGTGCCAATAAATCCTTCTTCTACAACTAGATGAAACTCCACACCTAGGATGAAAAACCAACAAGCATGAAGATTCAATGTGTAAGCCCCATACCACAGCTCATTGATGTGCCTTTCATGATATGATAACCTTTACTGCAAGACATTAAACTACATGGACCGTTCTTTTCACATGACCTTAACCTTTATCATCAAATTTCATGGGTTTTTATCACTATTTTGAAATTTGATACATAGATTTTCTTTATGAGTTTCAATCCCGACATCCATAAACACATAGGGTACCTCCAAAAGGATCAATTGCGACTCCCCAAGAATTGCCATCAACATCCAATGTGAGTTCATATACCCATATGGGGTTCACTTTATTTCATCACCAACCAATCCCATGTGTCAAAGCTTCCACCTAGGAAAATGATTTATCAAATCCCAAGTGGGAAATATTCCCCCTAGGGACACACATAACCAGATCCCATTTTTGATATATTCCCCCATATGGACACACTTTACCAATTCCCAAGAGTTAAATATCCCTCCATGGGACACACACTACCAAGTATTAATTGTGACGTCCTACTCCTCAAGGAAAACATCCCAAAACCTTCATGTGTGAAATATCTCCCCTAGGGGAAAACATAACCACCAACAAGTCCCCACACGATGTAAAATATCTAACCCACATGGAAACTCTACACCATAACATAAACATGGGATGTATGGGGTAAAAATAATTAGATACCTGAAAATCATGGTGTTAACTAACTCATAGTCAACACAATATGCATTGTGTTTCTTGCCTATGATTCCTCACATATGAGAATATTCTGACCTCAAAAGGGGAATACTTTACAGATTCCCAAAAATACCAACATCCAAAGTCATACCATCGTGCCAAACAATACTATATACTCTAATTGAAGGTTATTTATCAATCAAGTAAGAAAAAAAATAATTAACTAGTATCCACCTCAAGAAGAAATTGGGAAAATGTTTCACAACCATTACTTAAATATTTGAGGGAGACATAGACTAAGAGATATTCTCTATGGGAAATTTTTTCCGATGCTTTCGCTGGGGCATGCGCATTTGTCTATGGAGGATGCACAACTCTTTCCCCACATTCCCGCTTTCCAAAGGCGGGCAACATTCACAACTTTTTTAGGGACGTCTGCTCCTTGATCAAAACTAGGATGATAGGATGTCAGTTCCTCCTTCCCTGGTTTCCCCCTCGGAACTTGTCATCTAGTCTAGGTATCCCTAATAGATTTAATATGTTTTTCATGAAACTCTTCCCAGTTCCAACGTTTCCATGGACGCTGGTTAATTACAATACTTCTGTCAAGACATTCCAAGGGGTCAGGTCAGGGATGCAACCTTATGTTGGGGGAGAAGTCACGTTGAGACATCTCTGGTATGTCTGGATGCTGGGGAATTGGCATGTTTGTCTGTTGTCCCTTTTTATAGGGATTCTCGAGGGCACGGAAGCCCAAGGCATCCCACATCGATCATGGGGAATCATATTCCATTGGAATGTATATGAGGTTTTCCTCAGCATCCTATGTTTAACACGGGGTATGCCGCATGTTTAACATCTAATAGAGATGGATCAGGCAGATCAGAACACTAGCTAGAGTAGATCAAATTGAAGAACCCCCTTGAGGGACCACCGATATTGGGGCCAATGTGTGTGTGGATTCCCTATTGCTATTGAAGGGGGAATTAGGTATCATGATCTCATCAGGATGTGGCAGCCTGGGTATGAATCAGGATGGGTGATTGAAAATTGAATGGAGTGTAGCAAGAATGAGATGGGACCATCATGGAGATGAAAGTAGAGATGGGATTGAGAATAAAAGTGACTTCCTACGCATCCCCATGGTAGGGAATCACATTCCGTGTAGTTCGGTTGGTGAGAACTGACGTGAAGGGAGTCCGAACAACCAACAGGTGATGGGCTTGAACCTCAGGGAGGCTTCCTACGTACGATGCCATGACATGGATCAAATTCCATGTAGTTTAGGATGGGGTGCTGGTGAACCGACGTGAAGGAGGACCTTGGTCCGATGAATGATGGTGGGGCTTGAACCTCAGGGAGGCTTCCTATGTACCATGCCGTTACATGGATCAATGTCCTTATAGTTCGGTTTAAAAGGGACTGTTGATAACATAAAAGCAGTAGTGGTGCGTCATCTTGAGATAGTTAATTCCATCCTGGGGAAAAATACATGTATGATGTATCTTCATTTCCATGAGCCTGACATCCCGACACTGTACAGGGGTGGGAGGTTCCGGGATCACCCGAGCCTGGTTGATGTAGGAGTACGAGGTGATTTTACACCATCGCTTGGACCTGGGAATATGTCTTCCTCTAGTACCTGAAACGACAAATCATTGCACCATGATGGGGGTCACTGCCTCCAGTTGATGGATTGGGAAGAAATAGGTGTCATCCAGACCTACCTACGATGCACTTATGACCGAGGTGGGATCAACCTCACTTTCCATAATCTTATTATCCTTCCTCTTGTAGTAGTCATCTTCCAGATAATGGGCTTCACAAGAGGAAAAAAGAGATGCATCTCCTTGGGGAATGCCTACTCGACCATTGAGGGAGTATTTGAGGCATTGGTGATATGACAAATGGACCGCTGCATGCAGGTAGAGCCAGTGCCTTCCCATCAATGCGTTATACGCGGTGTCCTGGGAGATGACCATGAATTCAGTACTAGAAATTAGGCCACCGAAATGGGTCTTCAAACGGATCTTACCGACTGGGGTCTTCTCGGTCCTGTCATATCCCTAGATTCTGAGGTTGGATGGAGTTAGATCATCCTCAGACAAACCCAGCTTCTGGAGTGTCCGAGTCAGGATTAGGTTAATCCTAGAACCTATGTCAACAAGACAGCAGTAGAATTCCACGCCATTTAACTAGACAGTTATGTATACTGGACAAATGTGCCCCTGTATAGGATGGTCTTCGTCTTTACCAGATAACAAGTTAACTGCCTGACATTCAGTGTTTTCCATTCCCTCAGCATGGAAGGATTCTGTAGCTACTACCTCCGTCTTGAACTGGAGGGGGCTCCTTAGGGCCTCGGTAAACACCTCACACATTTCAGACGACAGGAGGAGATCCTAAAATAAAAAAGCCTCACTGGAATGTTGGAATGGTTCTTCAAGAACATCATACTTTCGGGCCAGACACGAGCCTCTACTTATAGGAGGCCACCCTGTAATTGGAGGCACGACAGGCCCTGCTTGCTGGATCGGCGATTGGATAGTGCTAGGTACTCTCCGTTGCTCACTGGTCTAGGCCTGAAGAGCGGCTTCCAGATGTGGGTTGGACAATTGAGATCGGCCTGTAGTGGGGCGAGACTAGATGTAGTGCGGCCGAAGCGGCTCTGCCTCATCTAGTAGCACACACGACGGTGGAGGTAGATCTGAGGGCACTAGATGAGGAGGTCGCGCATGCTGATCTCTCCGCTGGGCCTACTGTCTGGTTTCAGTTGCGTGCATGGCCTGGATGGAGGTTCCAACTAATGCACCCCGATGACCCAGGTTGTCGCAGCTTCACCGACGTTGACGTCGACCGGGGACACTAGGGAGGTTCTCCTGGCGTTCCCCTTCGTCGGGAGTCATATAGGGATTTTCTAACACCACAATATTAATCGAAGCATACCCCTAAATATAGGTTGATGAATCATCCATCATAGGGCGGATTCTGGGAGTGATCCCCATCTCAGGGGGCATGAAGTCACTGAGACTACGGGATGATGAAGATAGTAGTGGAGCACATTTCTTCTTCTTCTTCTGCTGCTGCTTGCCCTTCTAGGAAGGGGACGGATGAGGTGATGACGTAGAGGTACTGATCGCATCATCTGAAAGATTTAGATGATTTAGACCTGCCCGAATAATAACATGGGCACAAGTGACCGTTTTACAAGCCCTCTAGTCATCGTACTTCTGGGATCTGTGGTTGGGAACCTGCCGCCACTCACCTTCGTTGTCGCTGTCGCTTTCTGACTTCACAAAGACACCCGCCAATTGCACCGGGGCCAGGCCCAGCATGAATATGTTGTTATTGTCCTGGTCTTGGAGCTAGTCTTTAATCACATAGAACCACTTGAGGGTGTTCCCTAGTATCTGATGATAGGGGTAGTAGTTGGGGTGATTGGTGAGATTCATCTCTGTCGGCCTTATGCACTCTGGTAAGCACACAATCCCCTTCTCAAGGGAAATACGGAAGTAACCGGGGACCTGATTCTCATTGAATGAGAAATTATGGTGCCTACATTCCGGATAAGGTGATCTGGAAGTCTGAACCTAATGAAGGGCCGGAGGGGCCTTCAGAGGAGGTGAAGCCTGATTGTCCTTCCTAGGCGGTGGTGGCTAGCTGTGCGGGGGAATATGCTGAATCTGAGGTGGTTGCTGCTAGGCAGGAGGTTGTGCCTGGGGTGGAGGGCCTCTGTGAGGTTGCAGATCCGCTTCTACTGGAAGAAATTCTAAATGTATGGGGCCTCTATTTGGGCCACCACAGTGGGCTCGGCTCTGGTTTCCCTCCTTGCTAGGAACACAGGGGGCAGCGGATGCACATGACTAGCTTGTTGCAGAGCCTCCTCGAGACACTGAGCCTTATATGAGAAATCTAGGAACCCTCCTGTAGAGAACCGAAGCTTGACGTACATGGAAATTACATTACTTTTGCTGAATACTTAGTACATAACAAAAACACACACACAAGGATCGTAATAGTTTAGTGTCTTTGGAAACTCAGAATATAATCTTCTAATCGTGGTGAAAGATCTTCAACATCTCCCATTAAGATCTTTTTTTACCTAAAACCTTTCTTTATACCCTGGGTAAAGAAAAACAAAAAAGGGTGAGCTCAAATGCTCAGTAAGGTTAAACAAAAGAAATATCAATCACACCATTTTCATAAGAACATAACATTTTGAAAATCTTAACCTGCAAAAGAGAGCATAATTTCATAACATGGGATAAATAATAGTAGTGAAATGAAATCCCAATAATCATACCATAAAACATGAAACTTTGTGGCATACACACATAATCATAGAGAATCATATCTTATTAGTCAAGACTCATTGCCAAGACTATCTTAGTGGAAAAATTCCATTTCTGAACAGAGTCTCCCTCGTTTCAGTCCTGTTTCACTGAACCGGTATAACCTACCGTTCCAGCCATGTCTATCTCATGAGATAAACAATCTTTACCCAATGCATTTGAGGGAGATATAGGTCACACCCATCTCATAATGATACCATTCTTATGTGTTCCACAAAATCAAAAAACCATACATCATAGCATAACCCATGTAATAAAAATGGGAATCTCTAACATCGTGACATCATAAAACAATTCATATAAGATAAAGTTATTCCTAAAAATAATTCCATCACAACATAGTCAAATCAATGTAAAAATAGGGATATAAACAGAACCCTTTATTATCTTAGATGGAAAATAATTTTGATAAAACACTTGAACTCCATTCTTGAGGAAAATATCCTTTCTACTTCAAAAACACTTTTCCATTATTAACATGTCATACAATTCTAAACTAAAAAAAGTTGATTAAAAATAAACTTGAAAACTTTTAAAGGAATCTTCTTGGAAATAATGTTTTAAAAATCCATTCATGTCGTATAAGTGAAAAAAACATTCTTCTCGTAGTTTTGTCAGAAAAGTCAAAAATTACCTCGTACGAAAAATGACAAAAGATTCCTTTCATATCTTTTACTAAAAACTCACAGAAGGGTAAAATAGGATTTAAAAAATTGTAGGTGAATTTAAATAATATTACATATTGAGGAAACATGGATTTGTATGATAAAATACACCCCAGTAAACGCCAAAGTATAAACAATCTCAGAAAAAAATGAGATTGTGATATTTACCTTACCTTAGGTCCGATTTGCTTCATAAGTGTCTGAACCTCCTGTATAATGACTTAAATAATGTCATTGACTTATTAAAGAATCATAATCATTATTATGATATCATATATGGTTCACTTATGACTTTATATTACCCGTTCTTTTGTAAATTCCATGTAAAAGAGTGTTTTGGGTAAAATCATTTCAGTTTTCGTCCGTGTTTCGACTTTTAATTATTCATATGATTACATAGATCATGATTAATAAATTAAAAAATATAAAACATGATTTATATATAATATATATTCAGAATATACATATATATAATAGATCAGTAAATGGAAATAAATACACCGTTCATGGAGATAGTAGGCTGTACATACGCATGAACGCTGTTTTCGTTTCCTTATTGAGTTGAATGGAATTAAGTAGATGACATACATATATATACACATAAATCCAGTATCATTATTATTTCAAATATTTCATGATTACTTATTATATATGCTTTATAATCATTCATGAATGGTTAACGTGGACAATGAATCTCATCGCGTCGTGGAGACGGTAGTCAGTACGTGCGCACGAGCGATGATATCGTTCTCATGATCGTGAACTTGTGTTTAAGTGTATGTATACTATTTCAGTATCAATATAACTTTACAATAATCATATATATTTACTCATTACACCATTATATCCATCCAATTTAGGTGGTGTCAGTAAATAGATTACACCACGGCGTGGAGACGGTATTCCGTACGTACGCACACGCGGTGATTTCCTTTTTCCATAGGATGGATAGAAGGTTAATTAGAGTTGTTTCATATTTATAATAACATATCAGTATATAAGAAATAATTATGTTATTACTTTATCATGAAACAACTAAAGAAGAATAAGTTGAAGAAGAAAGAAATTGAAAAAGATCGGTAATGGATATTACCTCTTTTGACGCGCCTTTTCTTAACATCCACTTAAAGAACTAAGGATGGTCTTTGAAGAAGACCAGGACCACTAGGATGATACTAGGGAAGTGGATAAGAGATTTTCGCAGGGGTTTCCGAGCTTTAATGGTCAAATTGGTGTGAGGAGGAGAGGGAGGAGGTGCCCTTTTATAAGGGAGGAGAGGGGCACCTTAGGAAAATCTCAAAATATTATTTTATATTAATGTCAAATTCGTTTTATAATGGTTCCAAATAGTCTTATTTCGAAGATAAAGTGGGGATGGGTCGAAATACGCTCATCCAATAGGATTTAGACAAGTTTAGGTTATTATTTTAACCTTATCAATTAGATTTAACTCTAAGTTAAATAATTTAACTTTTACCGTGTCTTTTTAATTTCTTACATTATATTGTTAATAAACATACCCTAACAAGCCAAAAGAACCCGAAGTTGTTTATTATTAATATATCTATCCTTATCTAAGTCATTTGTCCGATCCTTAGATTTTTAGGAATTTAATAACAATTAATAATATAATATTTTTTTTAAAAACTAATTTTTTTCAATTTTGACACTATTTGGTACATGATTTTTATGAAATTCATAACAGAATGATAAGTTCGAACCAAGTCCCTAATTTCAACAATAACATGTCATATTAAGCTATAAAATTAATCTAAGTCATAGAAAGTCTCAAATTACATTTATTTGGGCATTTATAACGTCAATTATGTCAATATTTCATTAATAAGACAATTACTACATCATCTTTGTGTCATAATAAATGACAATTATTTAATTCCTAAAAATTCTAAATAAATTTCTATGATGTAGATAATTGTATTATATTTCTGGAGACTATTCATGTTCTAAGTTTCATTAAGTTTATCACTAAATTAAAATTATTATACTTATAAGATTTTTGAAAGTGACATGTTGTCACATTCTTTGGTTTTAATAATAATTAAATTATTTTCATGGAAAAAAGTCCATAAAATAAATCTAATCCGACCCTTAGGTTATATGGGTCTACGTTTAGCCATAAAATAGGATTTTCCAAGTGTTAGGGTAATTTTATAATCTTATATTTACCCTTAATTACCCGATTTACCTTTAACTATAGTAAATACAATTTACCGTAGTTAATATTCACAATGCCCAAATATAAAAAGTATTTTATTAACATAATTTGGACCCACTGATTCCAAATATGGAATCCATTTTTTCAAATTCAATACAAAAAATATGCATAAATTAAATTTAAATTAATCCCGTTGTCGAAAGAAAATGGGTTTTTCTTTCAAACATTGCAAAAGATTGAATTGATTTAACTTACGAATTCAAGGTAAAATCAATGATAATGACATACATTATATTAAATGGTAAAAATATATTCTATTTATACTTTAAAACCATTCCATATTATAATTTAACCACATAAGATATTACGATGAAAAAAGTTGTTTTTAATTAAAATATAGCGTGTTTTTACAATTCATTAAAATATGAAAGTTATCAGAAAAATATCAAAACTTTATTTAATGTAAATTTTTATATCCTAATTCAAAAGAAGAATTTTATTTTGTCAAATTTAACTGATAAACATGTCAAAAACTAGATTTAATATGGGTGCGCCATCAAAAGGCGGAAAAACTGCATTTTTTGAAAAATACTTATTTTACCTGAAAAATTTATTTTGTTCTTATACCATGTTCCAGAAATGTGTAAGATGAATAATAATGTTATAAAATTAAACATTTAGTTAACACTATTCATACCGGCTAGTTCATAACAATATTATAATAATATATTGTTGTTTAGTAAAATCCAGTATTGCGTACAACACACGCTATCGAGGAAGGTCGCGATTGCGTGTAATGCAAGACAAGTCAGGGTTGTGTGTAGTGCACAACTCCATTGTTGTTGCGTATAACAGAATCCAACCATATTTTATTTATACATTGAATATATATATATATATACACTCAATGTTGCGTAGAATAACTTCTATCAAAAGAACTTGAAATTGTGTGTGACAAGAGCCAAGAAAAGTGTTGCATATAGCGCAAGATAATCTTGGTGTGTCACACAATAGAAGATATGAATGAAATTAAAAAGAATGTATCTTATAAAATATCGGGTTGTTACATTCTACCCCCCTTAAAATGAATTTTTCCCTCGAAATTTATCGGGGTTATAAATGGTTTACTACTCGAAAGTTTGTTTAATAGAAACCCACATCGTAAAAAGGAATACCAAAATTTGGCTTTAAAAACTAAAGTATGAAATGTAACGATTACCCAAATAAACTAATCACTGGGTTTCCACATAGGTTCAAATATAGATATGGAAGAAAAATCTAACCATCATGTTCTGATGGTGAGTGGTAGAGAACATGGCTATGGAAAATCCAGCAATCACAAAACCATAAATTTTTGACGATCTAAGGTACCATCTGATTCATCAGATATAAGAGCACTAGGACAACATTTTTGGTTTTCAAGATGATTTCCCTAATGTTGATGAAATTGGAATTAGAAGAAATACTTTCGTGATTTTGGTATAGTCTCACCGTTTGTCATTCTTTGGACAATTTCCACTTCATCTCTTAAAGAAATGAAGTTGAATTGGTCATTCATGATGTGTTAGCAGATCATGTGATAGAATGATGGGTCATTCCATCTATCTCAAACAAAAGGTTAGAAAAGATATCAAAAAAATACATATTTCCATCTATAGTGAGATTAATCATATATTGTTCCTAAAATTAACTTATAATAAAACTAGTTTATTCTAAACAGGGACTTCCTGTAGGCCAGTGGTAGGTGATAAAGGCCATTCTCACTTTGGTTGTGGGTTCGATTCCCACGGCCTTGTCCGACGCGATGGGTTGTCGCCCATCCTTCAGGTTGTCCTTTTTTCTAAAACTACATTACTATAACATCACATAAAAAAAATTCTATCCTTAAACAATAATAACTTATGGTTAACATAATCCATTCTAATCTTTAGGCTTATCTAAAATACTTCGGTCCAAGCTCATAGTATAAAGAAAACGATAACTTGAAATGTCGTCAACCAAGCATGTGAATACCATCATTTAGCCCCCATATATCTTGTTGGTAACATTCCAATCATGTGAATACCTTAATGATGTATTCTCTTGAAAAAAAATGAGTACCCATTGATCCATAGTAAAAACATGAATGCAGTTAAAAGTTAACGCTTTCCACATACCAAAATCCTAAAAATTCTATATACTCAAACCATGATATAACCTTCTCCTTATATCAGTCATGAGCTCATGAATACTATCAAACATTTAATTTTCTCCTTATCCCTTCATTATGCGCATATCATCTACATTCCAAAAATATCTGAATAACCTTTCATGGATACTGGTAACATTAATCATACACTTTCAAAACTCAAGGAAAGACAACAGTGTAACAATCCTTAGATGTCTCTTTATTTCATAGTACCATGAGATTACTTATACAACATTACACATGATAAACATTTAACCATTACTCTACATTCTTAAACCACTGACCGAGCATCAACAATTCTTTCATCTCACATATCATTTTTAGTCTCTTCATCATCATCCACATAAATACTACCCATACGACCATACTGATTCTCTTCATGAGACATTCCCTTAGGGCATTGGTTTTCATAATGCCCGTACATTCCACATTTAAAACATTTAACCATTGTTGATGTCGTAGCAATACCATTATCCTCATCCCTGGTGTTAACTGAACCTTTTCCTTTGCACTTACTGACTTTGTGTTCTTCTTTTCCACACCCAAAGCATCTTCCAGTTCCTTTGAAACATTCTCCTTGATGCCTCTTCCCACATTATTTACATAGGGGAAATTGAACTTTCTTTCCTCTATGATCATCATGAAACTCCATCTTTCTCTTATTAGCCGAGTCAGGAAACTTACCGAATTTTACTTTATTGATCATATTATGAGATTGCTGATTCGGCATAATAATGTTTTTTGGACTTCCAAATCCCATTTCATTAGGTTTCTCATGAAGAATATCATTCCATTGTCCATCACATCCTCCATTATCGTGAATCATCTTGTTTCCAGCCATTTTCTAAAACCCAAAAAGAATAGTGTGAGAGGGAAAAATCATAATAAATGGGGAGTAACTTCAATATCTAACATCTTTGGTTTAATCTAATATCGTTACCATAGTTCTAGGACTATATCCTATACGTATACTTATCCTTAGGTACATCCCTAGACATTCCTTATAAATATCTCTAGGGATCTCACTAACGTTTTCGCATCCTAGTTTCCAAAGGTTGACTAAACTTTTCCTCTAATACCAACTGTAGAGACCTGAAGCTTTACGTACATGGAAATTACATTACTTTTGCGGAATACTTAGTACATAACAAAAACACACACACAAGGATCTTAATAGTTTAGTGTATTTGGAAACTCGGAATATAATCTTCTAATCGTGGTGAAAGAGCTTCAACATCTCCCATAAAGATCTTCCTTTTTTTTACCTAAAACCTTTTATATATCCTGGGGAAAGGAAAACATAAAAGGGTGAGATCAAATGCTATGTAAGGGTAAACAAAAGAAATATCAATCACACCATTTTCATAAGAACATAACATTTTGGAAATCATAACCTACAAAAGAGAGCATAATTTCATAACATGGGATAAATCATAGTAGTGAAATGAAATCCCAATAATCATAACTTAAAACATGAAACGTTGTGGCATACACACATAATCATATAGAATCATATCTTATTAGTCAAGACTCATTGCCAAGACTATCTTAGTGGACAAAGTCCATTTCGGAACCGAGTCACCCTCGTTTCAGTCCTGTTTCACTGAACCGGTATAACCTACCGTTCTAGCCATGTCTATCTCATGAGATATAAAATCTTTACCTAATGCATTGGATGTAGATATAGGTCCCACCCATCTCATAATGATACCATTCTTATGTGTGCCACAAAATCAAAAAACCATACATCATAGCATAACCCATGTAATAAAAATGGGAATCTTAAACATCGTGACATCATAAAACAATTCATATAAGATAAAGGAATTCATAAAAATAATTCCATCACAACATATTCAAATCAATGTAAAAATAGGGATATAATCAGAACCCTTTATTATCTTAGATGGAAAATAATTTTGATAAAACACTTGAACTCCATTCTTGAGGAAAATATCCTTTCTGCATCAAAAACAATTTTCCTTTCTTAACATGTCGTACAATTCTAAACTAAAAGAAGTTGATTAAAAATAAACTTGAAAACTTCTAAAGGAATCATCTTGGAAATAATGTTTTAAAAATCCATTCATGCCGTATAAGTTAAAAAAACATTTTCTCGTACTTTTGTCGAAAAAGTCAAAAATTACCTCGTACGAAAAATGACAAAATATTCCTTTCACATATTTAACTAAAAACTCACAGAAGGGTAAAATTGGATTTAAAAAATTATAGGTGAATGGAAATAATATTACATATTGAGGAAACATGGATGTGGATGATAAAATACACCCCAGTAAACGCCAAAGTATAAACAATCTCGGATAAAAATGAGATTTTGATATTTCCCTTACCTTAGGTAAGATTTGCTTCGTAAGTGTCCGAACCTCCTGTATAATGATTTAAATAATGTCATTGACTTATTCCAGAATCATACTCATTATTATGATATCATATATGGGTCACTTATAACTTTATATTACCCGTTCCTTTGTAAATTCCATGTTAAAGAGTGTTTTGGGTAAAATGGTTTCATTTTTCGTCTGTGTTTTGACTTTTAATTATTCATATGATTACTTAGATCATGATTAATTAATTCCATAATATAAAAAATTATTTATATATAATATATATTCAGAATATACATATATATAATAGATCAGTAATTGGAAAGAAATACACCGTTTATGGAGACGGTAGGCCGTACGTACGCATGAACGCTGTTTTCGTTTCCTTATTGAGTTGAATGGAATTAAGTAGATGACATAAATATATATACACATAAATCCAGTATCATAATTATTTCATATATTTCATGATTACTTATTATATATATTTTATAATCATTCATGAATGGTTAACGTGGAGAATGAATCTCATCGCGTCGTGGAGACAGTAGTCCGTACTTCCGCACGAGCGATGATATCGTTCTCATGATCGTGAAATTGTGTTGAAGTGTATGTATACTATTTCAGTATCAATATCACTTTATAATAATCATATATATTTACTCATTACACCATTATATCCATCAAATTAAGGTGGTGGCAGAAAATAGATTACACCACGATGTGGAGATGGTATTCCGTACGTACGCACGCACTGTGATTTCCTTTTTCCGTAGGATGGATAAAAGGTTAATTAGAGTTGTTTCATATATATAATAACATATCAGTATATAAGAAATACTTATGTTGTTACTTTATCATGAAACAACTAAAGATGAAGAAGTTGAATAAGAAAGAAATTGAAAAAGATCGGTAATGGATATTACCTCTTTTTGACGCGACTTTTCTTAACCTCCACTTAAAGAACTAAGTATGGTCATTTAAGAATACCAGGACCTCTAGGACGATACTAGGGAAGTGGAGAAGAGATTTCGGCAGGGGTTGGCTAGCATGAATGATCAAATTGGTGTGAGGAGGAGAGGGAGGAGGTGCCCTTTTATAAGGGAGGAGAGGGGCACCTTAGGAAAATATCAAAATATTATTTTATATTAAGGTCAAATTCGTTTTATAATTGTTCCAAATACTATTATTTAGAATATAAAGTGGGGATGGGTCGAAATACTCTCATAGAATAGGATTTAGACAAGTTTAGGTTATTATTTTAACCCTATCAATTAGATTTAACTCTAAGTTAAATAATTTAACTTTTACCGTGTCTTTTTGTTTTCTTACACTATATGGTTAATAAACTTACCATAACAAGCCAAACGAACCCCAAGTTTTTTATTATTAATATATATATCCTTATCTAAGTCATTTTTCCTAACCTTAGATTTTTAGGAATTAAATAACAATTAATAATATAATATTTGTTTTAAAAACTAATTTATGTCAATTTTGACACTATTTGGTACATGATTTTTATGAAATTCATAACAGAATGATAAGTTCAAACCAAGTTACTCATATCAACAATAAAATGTCATATTAACCTATAAAATTAATTTAAGTCATAAAAATTCTCCAATTACATTTATTTGGGCATTTATAACATCAATTATGTCAATATTTCATTAATAAGACAATTACTGCATCATTATTGTGTCATAATAAATAATAATTATTTAGTCCCTAAAAATACTAAATAAATTCATATGATGTATATAATTGTATTATATTTCTGGAGACTATTTATTTTTGAAGTTTCATGAAGTTTATCACTAAATTAAAAGTATTATACTTATAAGATTTAAGAAAGTGACATGTTGTCACATTCTTTGGTTTTAATAATAATTAAATTATTTTCATGGAAAAGAGTCCATAAAATGAATCTAATCCGACCCTTAGGTTATATGGGTCTACTTTTATCCATCCAATAGTATTTTTCCAAGTGTTAGGGTAATTTTATAATTTTATATTTACCCTTAATTACCCGATTTATCTTTAACTATAGTAAATAAAATTTACTGTAGTTACTATTCACAATGCCCAAAAATAAAAAGTAGTTTATTAACATAATTTGCACCCACTGATTCCAAATATGGAATCCATTTTTTGAAATTCAATACACAAAAGATTCTGAAATTAAATTAAAATTAATATCGTTGTTGAAAGAAAACGGGGTTTTCTTTCAAACATTGCAAAATATTGAATTGATTTAACCTAAGAATTTAAGGTAAAATAAATTCTAATGACATACATTATATTAAATGGTAAAAATATATTCTATTTATACTTTAAAACCATCCAATATTATAATTTAACGACATAATATATTATGATGAAAAAAGTTGTTTTTAATTAAAATATAGCGTGTTTTTACTATTCATTAAAATATGAAAATTATCGGAAAAATATCAAAACTTTATCTAATGTAAATTTTTATATCCTGATTCAAAAGAAGAATTTTATTTTGTCTAATTGAACTTATAAACATGTAAAAAACTATATTCAAAGTGGGTGCGCCATCAAAAGGCGGCAAAACTGCATTTTTTTAAAAATACTTATTTTACACGAAATATTTATTTTGTTCTTATACCATGTTACAGAAATGTGTAAGATCAATAATAATGTTATAAATTCAAAATTTAGTTAACACTATTCATAAAGGCTAGTTCATAACAATATTATAATAATATATCGTTATTTTGTAAAACCCGGTATTGCGTACAACACACGCTATCGAGGAAGGTCGTGATTGCGTGTAATGCAAGCCAAGTCAGGGTTGCGTGTAGTGCACAACTCCTTTGTTGTTGCGTATAACAGAATCCAACCATATTGTATTTCTACATTGAATATATATATATATATATATATACACACTCAATGTGGCGTAGAATATCTTCTATCAAACGAACTTGAAATTGTGTGTGACAAGAGCCAAGAAAAGTGTTGTGTATATCGCAAGATAATCTTGGTGTGTCACACAATAGAAGATATGAATGAAATTAAAAAGAATGTATCTTATAAAATATTGGGTTGTTATACCTCCAGTGTAGTTTTGAGTGATCAGGGAAGGAACCAGTTCTACTTTGACATTCCCTACACACATTGTCAGTAATTGCTACTGAGTTAGTGGCATATCGAGGGAGTATGTGAGCCCATTCCATTGGGCGATGAAGTCCGTGACTCTCTTATCAGGCCTTTGTTTTCACATGAAGAGGTCTGAGATGCTGGTCATTCACGTGGTGGAGATGAACTGATATAGAAATTTCCGAAAAAGATCCTCCCAACTGCTCACCGATCCGATAGGGAGCTGGTTGTACCAGAAGAACGCAGGGCCCTCCAATGTCTGCATAAAATATCGAAGCTTGGCGGCTTCCTACTGTGCTAGAGTCCCCAACATGGGGCCACACATGGAGGGAAAGTGGACCAGGTGCTATGGAGGGTCCCATGCCCCGTTAAAGGGTGAGAAAGTGGGATTTCCAAAACCCGGGGGGTGCAGGCATATCATCCACCCATGCTAAATATGGCTTTCTATCTGGTGAGACTGCCACCTACCGCGTTTCCAAGGCCTCGAGGCGGGCAATGACGGCCATTATAGGATCATCAGTGCAGGGGTCCCTATCTTGGTGGGGATCCCTAACCACAAGTGTGTTTTGAGGATCTTCGACATGGTAAACGGTTCCCAAGGATATTGGAACGACTGGCGAAGTGGCTTGTGGGGAAACGGGGGGAACCCATGCTGGATTCTTTAGATTGTCTCATCGTTCAGGAGGGTTTGGTTAGACGTATCATTCCATCTTGTCATGAGTTCCGGTTTCAGCACAGTCAGTGGGAGTAGCATGATCGGGGTTTCCTAGAAGCACATGGAAATAGGGAAATTATTCCGGCCACTACTGCCCCAGCCTTGGATCACCATGGTCGGTTCATCGCTCTATACCGCCCTTGGCTAAGAGTTCTTCGACCAACCTCTTCTTCTCAGCACGTTTCTAGTGCAACCCAACCTTCTCGAGGTCATCCTCTGCCTTCTGCACTAAGGCGGACGGGTCAGAGTTCTTGACAGCTTCGACATGCTCTTTACCCGTACCAGCATTCCAACCATGTACTGATGACTCGGTGGGTGCATGGAGACCTAGGAGGTTCCTCACCTGACGGGTAGTCCTCCCTGATGGGTTCAACAATGGTGGCACATCCTCAGGGGGTAATTCACTATCAAGAAATTCTAGGTCATCCTACTGGTCCACTATGTCATCCATGTGGACCGTGACCCTTCTCGGGGGCATGTCCTCGATATCGCATAGCGAGTCGGGCTGTCGTCGAATATTGCGGAAGAGGAGGGTAGTGTACTTCCCCCAGCCAAAGACTCCTACATTTGGGGTAGCCTCACTGATGATTTTGCGGAGTGCCTTGAAACTCGGAATGCATTTTTGTTGGAGGGTGGTCTGGAGTCCTAGTGACTCAGGGTGCCGGGCCACAAAGAATGTGGCCAAATCGACCAGACAACATTGCTTTCTGATTTCCTCAAAGTGAACTTGGCTAATGGGGTACACCACCCGATGGAAACGAAGAATGAATTGTGTCTCCCATATGTTTTGACAGAAGAAATCGACTTCCTCTGGGGTGAGATATTCCGACACAAAAAGTTCGATGATGCCGCTGGACAGCACTTCTCCAAGAAGTGGTCCACCATAAGAATGTTCCAGAAGCTTCTAGGCTCAGATTCAGGGTATAGCTCCATATTTACCCACTCGTCAACCAGAGGTGGCTGAGGAATCCAATGCGGTTCTGAGGCGGACCTCTAGGATAGTAAACTGGGTGGCGTAGAATACGGAGAACAAGAAGACTGGCCGCCAAATTCCAGTACATCCTCTGAAGACTGTGGCGACCAGACCATACTGTCATGATAGAATGGGATGATAGCCACGGCTTTTGGTGCCGGGATCACGGTTACCAGTGATGGGTCACACTGTTTCTCCACCTCCATCGGTCCCCAAAATATCTCTATGTGATCTCTAGTCGTGGTAGAGGGCACTTCTGGCGATGACGGTGGTGACTGCACGTTCGGAACCTATGGAACTCCCAAAATTTCCTCCTCCTGGATATACCTACGAAGAGGGGGGGGGGGGGAATTCGGTGGACTTCACATTCTGGAAGGATGAGTCTCACACGCCTTGTTCATGACCCAGACCTTGACATGGGGGACCGAGGGGGGGGGGTTCCACTGGTGAGTAGTATTATACATCAGAATACGAGAAGCGGGCCGGTTTGATCTCCATCTAGGCCTTCCCAGGATTATTCTTATGCCGAAAATGACCCGACTTTCTGTCCCTATGAGGCTCCTCGAGACAAGGTTGATCCCAGACATGTAGTATTGGGTCCGCACAGGTGTCAGGGCGGATAGGACTTCCACTTGAGACAGCCGGGGTGCGAGGAGCACCAGGAAAAATGTCGAAGTAGACATGGGGAGGACCTATATGAATAGCACCTGAGCGGGCGAAACCTCCTTCAGAGCTGGAAGGAGCGTGGGGAGGATCTCCATGCTTGGTACGGCTGGAGTGAGGTTGACTTTTCCCCTTTGGTTGTTAGGCCGAGGAGGACCTTCACCACCTGCATAGAAAATTTAGGGAGGATCCCCACGTTGGAGAGGGACCATATGGGCATTGTCTTCACATCAATGGTCAGTGGAAGGAGGCGTAATTCCATACTCGGTGTGGTGGGCACGGAAGAGGCTTCCGTGGGGAAGGCCTTCATGCAGGTTTGGGGTAGCACGGGGCATTCCTCCATGAAGATATTTGGAGCGGGGAAGGCCCACGCTTTGTGGGATAGTGGTACGGGGAGGACCTCGGTATAGGGTGACATCATCGTGGGTTGGTTCGCAACGAACACCACTCATGCCTGCGACCTGGGGAATCGACCCAGTCTGCATGTGGAGCGGTTGGGGTCTCAATCCCAGTTTGGCATATAAGTGCCACTGCTCAGTGCATGCAGGGACTTCATGATATGCACTGGCAGTGGCTCAGGCCATGGTAGTGATCAATGTTAAAGCCCCTTGGCGGGTTTCCTCAGCTCGGGGCCTATGCTGGCATCGGGTCAAGCGAGCCGGTGCGGGTGGTGCAGGCGCATAGCCTACCTGCTCCTCTAGCAAGTCCGGGTAGCGGTGTTGGCGCGACTTGGTGGGGGGCCCTTGCATGGAGCCCTTGAATCGGAACTCTGACCATGATGAGCCGGACGTCACCCACCTTATCAGCGTAAGGCATGGAGTCGTCAAGGCGTTCCGGGGACAGGCTCCTGAAACGATTGAATGTTGGGATGGGGAGCAGGGGCTCCCTGTGCGGCCCTCGAGGGCGGTGTTGATGGTGAGGCCTGGACGCCTCCAGGTCCAAGCGGTCCATATCCCAGTTTGGTATTATTCCCTCCTTCCCAGAACAGTGTACGAGGTCATTAACCACCCTTCGTTGGATGACCTCTGATGGTGAGATGGGGCATAGGCACCCCACCTTCGTGGGTGCAGACTCTGTTGTGACAGTTGTGGAGCCACGCGGAGTGGCTGCGCAGGTGCTTCCCCTGCCCCTGCGTAGACGGGTGGGCGATGATCGTGTCCCTGCAACATTAATCATATTCCTGGTAAGAAGGGAGATTAACTCATCAGCACTGCAAGGAAAAGAAATCGACAACCAGTTCCCCAGTGTCATCCCGTCTTCTGTGGCCAGTAAGTGGGATCCACACTGACAACATTGCAGAATGGAATGCCCAATGTTCTACTGCCCCAACTTCTGGTGAGTTTCATGCCGGGCCCGCTATTTTCTTGGTGGGACCCGGTGCCGGATTGCTGGATCTGGTGAAATGTCAATCTACTGATGTCTTGAGTGCTACTAATCTCCATTTTGAGGAGTTCACCTTCACATCAGGTGCACCATTTCTGTTTCTGACGCTTTCTCCGGGGCGCATGAATCTGTCTTTGGAGGACGCGTTTCTGTTTCCCCACATTCCCTCTTTCCAAAGGCAGGCGTAATTCGCTCCTTTTTTAGGGACGTCAGCTCCTGATCGAAACCCGGATGATGGGATGGCGGTTCCTCCTTCTGTGGATTCCTCCTCAGAACGTGTCACCTAGTCCAGGTTTGCCTCATAGATTTAATATGTTGTTCATGAAACTGTTCCCAGTGCCATGTTTCCATGGATGATGGTTAATTACACTGCTTCTTTCAGGACATTCCAAGGGGTCTAGTCAATGCAGCAACCTTTAGTTTGGGGAGTAGTCATGTTGAGACATCTCTGGCTTGTTTGGACACTGTGGAATTAGCATGTCTGTCTATTTTCCCTTATTATAGGGCTTCTTGAGGGCGGGGTAGCCCGAGGAATCCCACATCGAGTGTGGGGAATCATATTCCATTGGCTTGTATCTAAAGTTTTCCTCAGCTTCCTGTGTTTAACATGGGGAATGCTGCAAGTTTAACATCCAACAGAGATGGATCGGGCTGATAAGAACACTAGCTAGAGTGGATCAGATTGAAAAACCACCTTGAGGGATCAATAATATTGGGGCCAACATGTGGGTGGATTCCCGAAAACTATGGAGTGGGGAATGAGGTGGCATGATCTCACCGGGATGTGGCAGCCCGGGTAAGAATTAGTATGGGTGATGGAAAATTTAAGGGAGTGGAGTAGGAATGAGATGGGACCGTCATAGAGATCATAGTAGAGATGTGATTGAGCATCGAAGAGACTTTCTATTTATCCCTATGGTAGGGAATCAAAGTCCGCGTAGTTCGGTTGTTGAGAACCGATGTGAAGGGGGAAAGAACGACCATCGGGTGATGAGCTTGAACCTCAGGGAGGATTCCTACATACCATGCCTTGACATTGATCAAATTCCACGTAGTTCGGGATGGAGGGCCAGTGATCAAACGTGAAGGAGGACCTTGGTTCGATGAATGAGGGTGGGGATTGAACCTCATGGATGCTTCCTACATACCATACCTTGACATAGATCAATGATTTCATAGTTTAGGTGAAAAGGGGATGTTTAACTGACATGAAGGAATGTCGGAACAATTGGGTGACATGATCACAATGGATTACTAATGGATTGGGATGCAGTTTAATATCATGCAGGACGAGGGTGTGTCGAAGAACCGACGTGAAGGGGGACCTTGGTCCATTGGGTGTTGGTCTTGAACCTCATGGAAGCTTCCTATGTACCATGTCGTGACATGGATAAAAGACCCTGTAGTTCAGAAGGGATGTGGGTGTCGGCGAACCGACATGAAGAAGGAGCTTGGTCTGATGTGTGATGGGCTTAAACCTCAGGGAGGCTTCCTACATACCATGCCTTGACAAGGATCAAAGTCCTCATAGTTCTGGATGGGTTTCGTCAGTGAACCGACGTGAATGTGAACCTTGGGGTCCACGAGTGGTTGGCTTGAATCTCATGGAGGCTTCCTACATACCATTCCTTGACATGGATAAAAGTTCTCATAGTTCGGGTGGTGTGGAATACAGTTTAACGTCATGCGGGACAGGGGTGAACCGACGTGAAGGAGGTCTAAATGACCTAGTGGTGGGCTTGAACTGCATGGAGGATTCCTACGTACCATGCCTTGACATGGATCAAAGTCCCCGTAGTTCAGGTGAGCAGTTTAACGTCATGCGAGATGGGTTTCTGGGGCTTACTCTCTGAGGCGGCCCAGTGTGTGTCATGGTTGGTGCTCACTCTAAGCCCATGGGTGTCCTGATCAGTGTGAGAAACAAGAGGTTGCAGGGACCTGACGATCACGTTATAAATGGTGCGTCCGTGAAAAGTGAAGAGGGGATTATGCATTAGGTGGCCCATAGTGGTGGGGCTTACTCCAGGATGGAGGCCTGAAGGACGACAAAGGGCAGAGGAAGAGAGTATTTGGGACTAATGAAAGGAGGTGCCACGTTCCTTATCACGCCCTCCGCTGGCCCTGGCGGTGGGGAGGTACGGAGGTGCATGGGTACTACCTTCCATAAGAAATACTAGGGGCTTACACCAAGATGGCCTCCCTTCACAACGGACAAACGCCACTTTGAGAGGGAGGATATCATCTCATGTGGGAGGGGGGGGGGGGGTGATCGCATCCCTGTGAAGATGAGCAACGTAATGAATGTCCGAGCCGGGGGGATCCTGAGTGCGAGGCATGGGGCCAGATCACAGTTTAACGTCATTTTTTGAGGATGAGGGTGCATGTCTATTTAACATCCTTCAGCTCGGACGAGGTGGGTTTACTACGCACCCCTAGGAAATACGTAATAGGTACTCTCTGCTCCTTGTGGGGGGGAAGGTACCGAAAAATCCATAGTAAAGGGAGGTCACAGAGCGAACCATTGATGGGTCCATGTTAGCATGGCTATGCGATGAAGAAATATCCATTAGTGTGCCTATGCGAAGAAGCCTTAATAAAAGTAGCGCTATGGGCGATATCATCCAATGGACTTTGAAATCACATCAAGAAAACCTGGAGGGTCTCCCGGGAAAAGGAATTGCCAAGTAGAGGGGTCCATAGGCCGAGGCCTCATGGATCTTGGTTTCTCTGTGTGGTAAAGGGCACTTGAGAAGGGGTGTGCTTCGCGAAGTGGGGTGACTTAGACTTAGCATGGGAGGAGGTGCAAATGGGCATGCTTCACGAAGTGGAAGGGTGTTCGTGGAGCACTACCTCGCAGAGCAGAGGTGCCTCGTGAAGTAGAGTGCTGCGAAGTTCTGTGCTTCACGAAGTACAGTGACCCTGCCTTGGCATGTGGATCACGTGTACATGAGGGTGTTTTGTGAAGCATAAACGCTCCGAGACAAACCGGGTCTCCTTGGGGGTCTCCTTCCTTCACGAAAGTCCTTAGGCTTCATCCCTCTCGGAAGAGGGGATCAAAACGAGTCAATGCGGAGGCTCCTTGCGAAGAAAAAATACCCCGTGGAGCTCATGGTTCACAGAGTAAAGGGTGCTTCGCGATTCATGAGCTGAGAAGCCGAAAGGTCGGATTGTCCATCCCTTGGATTCATTGGGATCTTGGTATTTATAGGTAAGAGGCACTCTGAATCAGAGCTTACGTGGTGCGAAGGGGGATTCTGTTGCATCGCGGCGGGTCGCGAACGTCAACCATGATCGCAGAGGGGTACCGCCTCCTTTACTTCGTGGTGGGTTTGCGAATGTTAGGGGCGCTCGTGGGGCATCCCGCCTCTGTTGCTTCATAGTGTCTCCGTTTTCTGGGGGGGCTCCACGTCGTTTCTTTGCGAGGAATGCCACATGGCCTACTTTTCTTCATTCCTTTCATCCAATATTTTGGCGCCAATAGTAATCCAAGGAAGGAGGAAATTACATCCCATCATCCCATTCTGATCATTGAAGGAAAATCCCCAATAATGGTGTCAATTTCCACCTAACATTAGAATGTAGGAATGTTGGGAAAGAAAATAGTGTCACAAATAATGATATTTAACCAATCTCATATGGGTGAAAAAGGATCACCCAACTTGAAACACTTATTCTACAACTATGAGAACTAATATCATATAAGAACTATTAGATTTCTGTGTTACTGGATGTAGATATTCGATGATAGGTCTTACTGAACAAGTGGTGGGACCAACGTGAATATCACCTATGTATAGGGTAAAATTTGGAATACTTGGTCTACGCCATTGTCAATATGGATACTTTCTCTACTTCATAGATAATGGATGTCATTGGGGAATTGTGTATCACTTCCACCAGATACGTATTGAAAAATGGTTCCATATTCCTAATAATACATATGTTATATGAGATTAGTGAACTAATTCCAATACGAATGGGGGAATGAGGAATGTTGGTGTAGTAATCCTACATAATTATGTTCCTTCCACGATAGACATTATGTATTCAGCTACAGAGTATCCATCACAAATCTAACCCTCCGAGATCATCCATAGAAGGTTGATCAATGACCTTATTCAACAATATGAATAATAATGGTTCATTATCATCAATGATATTTCCCACCAAGTTCTAGAAGCACTAAAACCATACTGACAAATATCTCCCTGAGGGCTATGTAGGGGGAATCTACCGATATTTCAATGAAAAAATCCTTTCAAATTTCATTATCAGAGCACTCTGATATCTCACTCAACTATGATAAGGATATAGGTGATAATATAATAGTATATATAGTTTTTAATACTCAAGATCTTTCAAGGATGGATCCCACCCAGCCATGTCACTTCCATCACTACCCATTCCCACTAGTCAATGAGTGGGTTGACCCCATCATCACTCTGCAGACCCCGATCAAGAGCACCTGACACTACCACCAAGGGAAGGCCCATAAAATTTCCTATAAAGGTAAATATTATATATATCTTGTGGTCCATAGGACTAATAAAATATGAATTCACATTATAACAACTAGTAAGTGGGGATATTTCTTTTCCCTCATGGGATCGATACCCTAGCTGCCTCTCAGGCAGGTCCGGTTGACTATCTTAGCCATCGGTGCCCCTGTAAACTATTATGGTGGATCCTATTATGAGTAACTTCCCTATAGATTTACTTTCACCATTAACAAAAAATATCACAATGGTCATCCCTATTCTATATATAGGCCCTTCCCTAAAGATCCATCCTGGGATAGGAAGGAAAAGAATATCTATGGGGGTTGTGACCATGGTGCAAGTTGAACAATGTAAGAAGGAAACCCATGTGACAGTCAAAAAATTTCCATGCAAAAAGTACAACACCATTAGTAGTTGGAACCTAGGAAGCATTGTTTCACCTTCAAACTCTCAAATATTTAGGAGTCCAATGAATCAATAAGGGAACCTTTACTCTTTCTACAAGATCTGGGGGTAGAATCATGTCAATTGAGGCATATAAACACTAAAACATTGGTACAAAAATCCATGAATCCCTAAAAAGGTACTTATATTATTAGTATGGTATCACTCATTTTAGGGAAATGCAGTGAATCCATCTTAATCACCATCTGTTTCCCTCCTCTCACCCTCCAGAATGGATATTGGAGAGTTTTTAGGGTCTTGGATGACACCCTAAGATAGTGGTGAGAACTCTGCTGAGGACTTAAGATATGTTTTTGTTCCCATAAAAGGGTACTAGTAAAACCCACATCCTATATAGATATGATATTGAATTTGGATATTACATTGAGACAAATTCAAATATACCCTAGATGTTTGGTCTGCACAACACAACCTCTCCCGGTAAACCATCATCAAAGTAGATATGTGTCAGCACAACCTCTAGTTTCTCAGACAACATCAATTGGGGTCTGAGAGTAAAAGGAGTTGTATAAACCTCCAGGTAATGAACAAGAATAATTTTGGTGACTCTTGGACATTGTACAACTACCAGTCAAATTCAGGACACCTCCAACCTTGATATTTTTCATGTAGATTCCCTCCCTGAGGACCAGATTGTTTTCTCCCACGAAAATAGCTGGGAGAAGTTCAAACACCATCTTGACTACCAGATAGCCTAATAAAGATGCCACAATCACGTTGATACTTTTCACCACTAGTGAAAGAGGGTTGACATCACAATTCTCCCAATAGATCAAAAATCTTGCACATATTAATTCCTCAAATATTTCTTCTAGAACTACATTAGGATCCTCACTATGCTTCAAAAAATCATAGAATAAGTGTCCTTACATGTTCAAATCATACGTTTGGAGTAGCACACTACCCTCCATTTTCGTCGTATCCCATGGAAACAACTTTTCCATCAATCTGGCCAACCTATTAATAGTGAAGGTTCCTCTATGATCCCGAACATTTTTAATGCCATGTCTATTGAACCTCTCAGGGATTATAGAAATAGAACTTCCAACATTGGGAACAATAAAAAGAATGTTCCCTAAGGGGTGTCACAAAACCAATTGAATCCCTAGATATGAGATTTCCCATATTAGTAGAGACTTTCACTAGTCCTCTGGAGTCCCCAAATTAGGCATTGTTCCTTATCCACTGATATCTAAAATAATTAATGTTTCACATTGAGATTACCAGTCTATCAAAGATTACATCAAAAGGGACCCCATGAAAAAAAAAATGGGACCCTATCTCTCCTATAGTAGGGAATCCAGTCATTATTAGCGATGAATCAAGGTCTAAACATAGTTTTCCCATGCATTCAAACCTCATAGAATCCAAGGTTTATAACACATAGGGAAGATATGAGTCAATTACACTATCTAATTAGAATTACTATCCATATTGAGATAAATTCCACCTTGCCTTCTAAGATGAGGAGACCATCAAAGCATGGGTCACCACAAACCCTCACCAAGATGAAATAATAATATCTCTCATCTAACACCTTCTAGCTCTGGAAAGAAGACATGTGTTTACCTTACATGAAGGAAATCCATATCTTGTAGGGGTAGAACTGATGTTCCTTCCACTACAATTTAACAACCCATGTTTCATCATGTTCAATGGTATAGATGATCCACTGAATCTTATGGCCCACTTCACCTCAAGGTATGACCCAATGTCGAGGAATACAAAACAGTAGTAAACTTAAAAGCTATAATGTTTTATCCATACCCTAGAAGTACCCACATACATGTCTTATATTCAATTAGATTCATGATCTATTTCGGACTAGGAGGATATCTAAATATTTTTCTTCTATTAGTTCAGCTCCTCCACATGAAAGACGATTATCATTGACCTATATAAATGGAAATAGGGGTCTGATGAGTGAGTTTCAGACATCATTTCTTGGTGTAATGGACTCACATATTCTCCTGCATTCCATTGTCCTTGGAATAGCTGATTATGATGATCATGGATAATGTCAAAGACGAGGCGATTCCCTCCACCATCTCTTTAAATTATCAATGCATATCTTAAGAATTATCTGAGAAACATTAGTTCCTCATAGAATAATTGATGTAGAACAAACATCGGTCACACCAATTAACCATTATAGCTCCCATTTTAAGACCAATGAAAGAAGAGATAGATACTTCCATGAATGTTGAGGCCCCTAAGTAGGTTCATCTATTGAACCCTTTACCAAATGCCCCCCATCAAGTGCATCCCTACTTAGAAAAACCTCTACCAGTGAATCCTCGTTAGAAACAACTATACTAGGGGAGGGTTTCCCCGAACCCTCATTAGGGTATGGAATATAGGTGTCCTCTCATTGAAAGAAGGAACCCGACTATCTACTTATAGGATTCATAATTACTATGTTATTTAATTAATTCCCTAGAAAAAAATGTTTTTTAAGCTGTAAGAATACATGAGTCCCCAAGAGGCTGAACATACTAATCATGCCAACCACTTCATGTACCACAGGATCCTTGGGTAAAATATCCATGAGTTATTTTGATTCAAATATTTGATCAAATTACATGTGTATATTTACAATTTTAAATTTTGTAACATCTCGGTATATGTGACACATCAATACATACCTTGAAAGTGATAATGAATAATTTTATGAGTAGAAGACAAATCCAATACAAGTAATTTAGAAGTAAAATGACTGGTAGGATCACAATATATCAATTCATTCTAATGTAATTATCCATGAATGCTTCTGAAAACTAGAGCCTCCTACAGGCACCACAGATCCTCCGGATTCCTCATCCACATCTATTTCATAAACTTCCAAGTAATTAAATAGAAGAGGTCAATAGTGCAAGGGAAATTAAACTCTTTGATTTGTGGTTAAACTAACTCACATCTTTGAAAAATTCTGGCCTCCAAAACTGGGAGATGTTCTAAGGGTACATACATAACTAGAATAATCCAATAACATTGAGAAGGAATGAACCTCCATGAATTTTCTTTAACTATTGTTTCACTAGACAATACTCAATGATGATTAACATTATGTGAACATTTTGGGAACTATTTGGTGACACCCTTTATGGAGAGGTAGAGGACACATAGGTGTATAAAATGTTCAATAATGTGAAGAATACCACTTTAATTTACAATGTTAATTCTACCAAAACCAAGTACCAGGACATGCAAATGAATTAGTAAGAATATCCCTCCCAAGTTTCTATTTTGAGCATTCCTCTATAGTAGACTGTATTAGTTAACCATCCGACTCAGCTACAACCACACTGTTATTAGTCAAGACTAACTAGATCTCCACCTAAAACATCTAGATCATAGCTATTTAGATTTATATAAATCTATCTAATTAAAATTAGAGTATATCCTGCTATATATATGATCAATTTCCTTATCCAAAGAAACCGACGATGATCCCTACTAAATAAAGTCCTTCTTAAATAAAAAAACACCCATCACTGAGAAATATACTTTCTTGAAGATCCTCCCCAACATACCATAGAGGAATTCGATACTCAAGGATATCCTATTTTGAATGGAATTATATGAATCTGTCATCAAAACATTGAACAAACCCACATTCTTTTGAGACTGAGGTAACTACCATAGAGGTTTATTACATAGAGGAATCCATGTATGAGGGATGTTTTCCCATCATTTCTTTTTCCTAATATGATTAGGGTGATACAATTTAGGGGAACATATGCCCTCTATGTATCACTGGATTATTTAAAATTGTGGAAGTACACTATTTCCTAGTGGATATTGGTTCTAAGATCAATATCATCCTAAATAAAATGCTTCAAAAGTTAGGGCCCACAAAAGAAGACATGATCCATTATAACTGGAAAATTTAGGGTTATGATAAGAGTGATAAAAAACAAAATGGAAATATTTAGATGAAGAATCAATTATGTGGTCTCGTAACAAGAATTTAATGTATGGTAGTATTAATGGACACAACCTATAATACCCTATTGTGAATTCCCTAGTTCTACTAACACTTACAGGTTCCCTATTTATACCATATGTGCCTCAAATACTCCATTGACGATCGAGTAGGGGAACTCTAGGGTGATTTTTCTCCCTTTCACTCTTGTTTGTCATATTATCCAAAATTTGTGTACCATAACAGGGAACGGGAATAGCCCCATATTGGTGACTTTGAGCATATCACAACCCATACTGATCTCATACCCACTATTGTAGATCCCTGGTCTGCCTTGATAGATATCTTCATCTTAGAAATCCATCAATTGGATCCCATGACATTTGTTCCGCCTCCGAGGTGGCGTGTTTTAGGTGATAGTGAAATGATATGATGAGGATCCCCATCCATCCATCTTTTCAGAGACCGTTTCCTATCAAGTTCACCATTTCATTTGTTTTGAACCATTATACATCATTATCCTTTAAATATAGTTGGATTAAATCTACATGTACTGGGAAATTCACCCCTTTTGCATTATGAAAGAGGTTCCATAGTCAGTCGGTCTCAGTAGGGGATTGTGTGGCGTCAAGTGATTGTGTAGTCGGTCCTCCTTGGATATAAATTTATCAGATGGTATCCAATAGGTTTATTGGTGGATCTAGGAATGTCTAAGAGACCAGGTATCTATGATTCATGGACATACTTTCCAAAGGAAGGTGCTCTTTGATGGATGATTCATCCTATGAAACTTGAGGACCCCATTGGTCGAAAGTATGGGAAGTCAGGCTCACCGCACCTTTACAGGGAAGGATTATGGCCTATTCTATAACTCTATTATAGATTTATGTAATGTTCAAATGTTTGTTAATTCTAGGTTCATTCATGAAGAGTGTGTTTACAGGATACCCTTGGTTTACCAGATCATTATAGGAATGAATATATTTGATCCTATAGAGGCGATTCTGACTTGATCCCTATAATAAGACAGTGTTGATTTTATCATCATCAAGGGGGACATAAGGTGATGTGATGTTGGTATTGGGCCAATATGATGGGTTTCCTATGTATCCTCATGATAGGAATCAGAGCCTATGTAGTTCAGATCTTTGAGGGATTTTTAATGGAAGCCTCCCATTTAAGGAGACATGATTGGGTGGACCCATTATAGAAGGGAACCCTTTTGATATTGGGCCTTCTGTAAGGAATCCTACATATCAGGGTTTTGTGAGTAATCAGAGTTCTCGTATTTTGGATATATCGGGGCTTATGCATGGGATATGTCCATTTGAGGGGAAACATGATTGGTTCATCCATTTTGGATGTGATCCCTTTTGAGCTCGGGCCTTCTAGTAGGCATCCTATATATCCTGGATTGGTCAGGAATTAGAGTTCTCATAGTTCATATTGTTGGGGCTTACATATGGGAGCTTCCCATTTGATCCTTCATGGTTGGGTGGACCCTTTTGGATGGGAACCCTTTTGAGCATGGTCCTTCAGGTAGGAATCCTATGTATCATAGTATGATCAATAATAAGAGTTCTTTTATTTTATATTTGGTTGATGTTGTGATTTTCACAGACCTCTAATCCCACTTGAGTCATTTTTGGTGTGATAAACATGAGGGTGCGGAAGATCCAACAAACCACACACCTCCTCTCTTACTGTTGGGAGACGGAGAGCCTATTGTAGAATAGGATTGGGAGATGGTGGTCAAGGGCACAGAGCTATGAACCTTTTAATGTGAAATTATATTAAAGGTCATGCATCTCGATCTTAGGAGGATTTGGGAAATACCTCAATGGGAGTAACCCAGAACGTCATATGTGGTATACTACAGTTTAACATCATGTGGATGGGACTATTTGGGGCCTTATTGTTTAGGGTCATGAGATGAGGACCAATTTCTATAAGAACAATGATTATTTGGAAGAAAATAATGTTTGGATATTTTGATTTTCCTTGAATATGAGAGGGGTAGAATGTGTAAACCATGATTATGGAGGATATCGATTCAGATGAAATGATATGAGGTAGGGAATCCATTTAGGAGTACTGATGTAGGAAAATACTATACTAAGGATGAATATGGATTCGGTTGATTGCTGTTTTGAAGGAATCATATGCAGATCCATCAGGGCATGATGTGCGTAATCAAACAAAGGGTTCTGTCAGAGACTGCACTTCAATTTTTAATGGCTGTGGAGGTTTATGAAGATCTAAAATCACCTAGTATACTACAGTTTAATTTTATATAGCTTAGATGATGAAATAACTATCTATTGTCGTGTTGTAGGGACTAGTAAAATATAGTTTAATTCCATGTTTTTTGAACGATAACTCATAGTTTTAGGTTATAGAGTTTGGACCATGAAGGGAACGAACTATGATTAGCTGGAGGATAATTGGGTTAGGATGTTTTGACACACCTCGAACATAAGATGGATGGAAAGTGGGAACTATTACTCCAAGGATTCTAATATCAGGATAAATTACATCGGGCATGTAATCCATTGAGGCATATATAGGTATTAAAGGACTCTCTTGAGGACAAATTATCCTTTGGTTGATGGTCAATTGGTAGGAAACTTTTGCAGAGCCATTGGGGAATGATGTACATAGTCAAAAAGTGGTGTCATCAGGACACTGGATTTCCAATTCTAATGGCCATGGAGGTTTATGAGGATCTGGAATGAATAGAGAAATAGTGTTTGAAGGATGGAAAGGATGTGTCTTGGAGTTTATGTAACATCCAAGTTGTGATTGTCCATGGATCTCTAGGTCAACCAGACATATGAGGCCAGTGATGGGGTTTTCTGGAGGTTCATGAGTAGATTTTCTTCTCCTAGTATTTAAGAGAAGGATGTTTTGGGGGCATAAGGGTTAAATGGAAAATGCCGTTGACCTGTCCTGAGATGTTCACGATAATACACTCCATTTATAATGGGGGTTAGTAATGGTAGTGAAGAAACCAACCCAGAGGGAGGAGACCATAGACCGACAATGATCCCGAGTGGGGGGGGCACATACCCCATGGAATGGACTGGTGGGTGTGAATGGTTATCCACATAAGGGTGTTAGTATAGGATCTGGTTGTGTAGGAGAATCCCCATAAGATGTGGCCGCAAACTATCTATTTGCGAAGGTGCTAGCCTTGTATGACGGTACACGGAACAGCTGGCCGCTAAGGACCATCTATGTACACGGTTCCACATATGGGATTATGTGTATCTTTTTCCACATATAGGAATCTACGAACCATTTTTATTATATATTTTATATGGTTGCTTGTTGGTTGCAGAAGGTCTTCTGAATATGGTTCATGGGGAGGACTTCTGTTCACTTCTTTCTGTATATGATTTGTGGGATGGATTCTGAGAAATGTTTCGAATGTGAGATGGAGTCTCGCAAATTACATTGGGTGTGGGAGAAATTTCTCCCACACCCTCTATATTCTTCATCCACATATTTCCCATCCCATAGCTCTATCCCCTTGTCTTCTTCCACCCATTTTCACTCCTTTTTATAGAACATTGTAGAAAATCACATCTATGGGCATGAGACACCATTTGCAGAAGCCCATGAATAGATATCTCGGCCCACAGAAGACTCGATAAATCGAGGTTTCCAGAGATGCATTGTGCCATTATATTCTCTTAATTCGCAAACCACATCATTCACGAGGATGGTGTGTGGGACGTACCTTAGTTGGATTCTCCCCAGTGAAAGTAGTTTGTGACAGCTTCATTTTTTGGGTGGAAATACATTGTGAATATATTAATTCACTATACAATTCCCTGCAGGCCATCACGTCATATGCCTTCCATGTACTGGTGGTTCACGTCGTATTCCCTATGTGGACCTTTCCTGGTCATCAGTCTGCAGTCAAGCCAAATCCCTTTGTAAGGTTTTATTTCGTCACTTTTCTCACCAATTTTTTAATGAAACATGCATCCATCTTATTTACAAATCTTTTGGGAGTATTTTCGATTACATTGCTGGATTTTTGGGATAGTAAAACATTAGATATAAATTTTTTTTATTATAGTCCCCATGAATGATTTATCATAGATTATCTCATACTCCTACAGAATACAAACATGAAAATATCAGAAGGCCAAACCCCTATACTGTATTGAGATGTTTTCCCCATAGCCACTGATCTGTAGCACTCATTCAAATTCCACAAGCCTGGGATAACTGAATGAAAGTCAAATCATCACAATTTCCGTTAATCCGAAGTAGAAATTGTTGTTTAAAACTGTATGGTATAGAATCATCATTCATTGTCACTATAGTCTCCTAGAGTAAAAATTACATGTTGATGGATCTTCCACCATTATATGGGATCTCAATGGTGTCTCTATATTTTTAGTTTTAGGATAGTTCTTGATATTTACGATCATTATATTTTAGTTGATGAAAAGGATATAGATGATGAGCCTCCTACATCAAAAGAGGGTTTCTCCACCCCTATTGACGAGTTAAATTAGGTAAAACATAACACTGTGGATGATCCAAAATCAACCCTGATCAACAATATTATGGTATTAGAAGAACAATAAAAACATGTATCCTTATTAAAGTATTACTATGATGTGTTTTACATGTGATATAATGAGATTCTAGGGCTTTAACCTCATGTTTCCATTCACTACCATGGATTCCTATTACGTCAATGCAGGTTCAGGTTGTCTCCTAGAAGAATTGACTCTTCCCAAAGTGCCAGGGTCAAGGATGAAGTTGAAATTTTAATTAAGGCCAACATTTTTAGATTGTTTTTGTACCTTAGGTGGATGGATTACACTGTCCCAGTCAAAAAGAATAATGCGTACATCATATTCTTTAATGAATTCTTTGACCTCAACCACAATTATCTAAATGATGGATTTCACCTTCTGATGAAAAATCTATTGATGGATGTTAAAAATTGGTTATAGGAACTCATCATAATGGATGGAAAATCCTAGTATAATTATATCTAGAAGACCCTCAATGATAAGGAATCCTAATTCATAAGGAACCATAGAGAAATTTATATTATTGGGTGATGCATTTCAACATAAAGAATAATAGATTCACTTAATAGTGTTGCATGCACTGCATCCTCAAATCGATCCTTATGATATTAGTGGAGAGTTACATGGATGATTTTGTGGAAAAATAATTCCAAAAACAAAAACATCTTAATGACCATGAGAATGTTTTTAGCTTCCTCTATTCCCAACACATGAGAACGATCCCCTTGATTTGTGCATTCTTGGTCAACAGTGTAAAATTTATCAGATTTTTTGTTAGATACAGAAGAATCAGGATCAACCCATAGAAAATTAATGTTATCAACTAAATGTCTCTTCCATTACATCTCAATGATCTATATGGGCCCCAAAGTCCCCATACAATATATTCATTGATTTGTTGAAAATATTGGTGGAATGTGTAAGGCCATCTCATGGATCATAATGTAAGGCCTAAATTTCCAGTGCTATGAGGACTTTCATACTTCCATTGATGATATTAAGAAGTATATTCTACATGCATTGGTCTTGATGCAACTTGGTTTATGGAATCCTCTAGTTCATTATATGACCTCGTTAGAATGATCCCATGGTTCCCAGATAGACCAATAAAATATGAAATAAATGGATCTATTAAATTATATCAGCCAGATGCTCGTCGACAAAGATAATATTGACTCCCTCGTCGAGTATATTTGTCTCATGTTATTATTTATTGATAAGAATTTATAAAATTATTTTAAGAACCACATAATATAACTTGTATAAATTGTTGATCCACTGAAGTATATCTTCATCCGCCTCATGTAGATAGGGATATTGGTTCAATAGGCTTTAATCCTCTAACATTTTGACATCAGGTTTAGCCCAAAAAAATCATTTAAGGGACAAGTGATGGAACACTTCCTAGCTGAAACCAAACCCTTGTGTAAATTTAACTAAATATCTGTTTCAAGATGAATCCATTCACTTAGTAGATCATGTTGTGCCGTGATGGAAGATTCATTTCAATGGTTCCCCCTAGATACCAACCATTAGAAGGCTCAATGACCCTAAACATTATTTTCTAGGCCTATGGATAGTCTTTATTAGTCATACATAGGATATCCTGTGACACTAATTTCTATTTTCTAAAGTCTAAAACAATAACAATGCAGAGTATTAGGCTCGTATTATTGGCCTTGAGTTTTCCATCGAGATATATTTCCCCTATTTACATGTGAAGGGATACATTGAGTTAGTCATCAAGAATATCAATGGTATATCTGTAACAATCCAAGAGTATGGAATTTTTTATCAATTAATATAATATTTTTGATATTTGGAACTTCACACAACATTGAATATACCTTGTGTTATATGAATGAACTATGTTTACCTTGAGTTATTTCTAACACCAAGATATTATTGAACTACCTGAAAAACAAAGATTAACTTGTAGTACACGGAAAAATATGTTTGTCTTCTGTTATAAACAATTCATAATTTCTTCGATAATTTTCATTACTCGTAAGCCGAAGTTTTACCATACCAAAATATACTGTTAACATTTTTATTAAAATATTATTATAGTTTCCATGTAGCCATTAGAATGGATTTATGAATATGATTAAATAAATTGTGAAAATATGATTTACAAATTTATATAAAATGAATCATTTTTTATGTATTAGTTAAAAATAAATTTATGGACTCGTTTAAATGAACGAATGTACTTTTCAATGAAAATTATTTTTTTAAATTGTAATTTTACAACCTTTTAATAGAGAAATTTTTTTTATTATAATTATTTGATAGGTTTATAATTTATATTTGGTAAAATAAATATAATTTTTGAAATAGGAATATAAAAATTTACATTGGCTAAATTTTTGGTAATTTTCTAGGAGGTCTCATATTTAGATGAATTGTGAAGAAACGATATATTCTAATTGAAAACTGCTTTTTCATCTATTTTATTTATATAATAAAATAAATATTTAAATCGGTTTTACAAGATATTTATAATAATTATACATCAATTAATACAATTTAGTACATTGGAACAAATTTCAAATTGATATTGGATATAAAAACATTTCAATCATTTGAATTTTTTTTATTTTAAAAACCCACTTTCCTATAAAATCCATGAGATTTAATTTAAATAAATTTCTACCACTTAAATGTTTTGAATTTGAAAAAATGTATCCCATATTTTGAATCAGCATAATTTAACATTTCTAAAAAGGTCAAATTATTTTTTGAAACATGATTTTAGTGAAATAAATTTAAATTAATTACAATGACTAAGGTAAAATTTAATTTACATAGTGGTTAAACTTTAACATATGTGACCAAATAACCTATACAAATGTCAAAAATCCATCAGATGACCATATATCCACGATATTCAAACTTTTATATAAAATGGACCATTATTGGGGAAAAATGATGTAAGGGAGACCTTCCAACATCATTTACCTTTATATTTTTATAAGAATCCAACTCCACATCCACTATAAAAATGCACTCACCCCATTACATCCTCAAACATATCCAGACGCATTGTCTAATATAGCTCATACCCAAATAAGCTCAATAAATTCCTCCTCTCAATTTATAATCCTCAATTTTAGCAGAAATCCAACCATGGAGTCTCATACAGAAAACCAAAATAATTTAACTGAAGAAAAGTGGATTTTTGAATGAGTATCATGAATATAAAGACATAAGGCAAGGGTTTTCTCATATAAATATTAGTTCTTTATGACTTATGAATTATTCAGCCCTAATTTATTTTATGTAGTGTATATACTTCCCATGAATTTATTATATCATTTAAATAATAAAATTTATGGTTATTTATATATACATTTGATGATATTTATTTCATGGGATCTATGTTTCAGTAGTTACCAAATCAGTTATGTAATTTTTGCCTCAATTTTCCTTCTTTGAGATACATGCCATTTTATGCACCTATATTTTTATATAGTGTGTAAATAATAAAATTTGATATGTTATATCCTGAATCAAATTATTTTCATGATATTTTAATCTTCATGTAATTTTATTCTTTCATGGGGATTATGATTAAAAGTTACCAAGGTGGTAACATGTTTTTTCTATGATATCGTCATTTATGGGTATTTTTTTTATTCTTCTTGAATTGATGAAATATTATGATCCATACCTCATGAATAATCCTGATTTTTCTTCTCATTTTGTTATTCATGACATATTCATGTAACGGTACCATTTTTAATAAATTAAAACTTATGTTAATTAATATTTTTTTAGGAAAATACACCATTATTTCTATTTTCAGTCAGAAATCTGTGTTCTACCAAAACCATGTTTTCTAAAAGATGGAATCAAAAAAATTTCAATATTTATTTTAAAATTTTATATTTATTTTCAAATAAATAGTTATTAAGATGTTTCTAGATTTCATTATGTGTTTTAAAGTGTTTTCAAAGAAATAGGTTTTCAAAAATATTTTCAATCATTCCATATATGTTCTCAAATTAATTCATATTAAAATGGTAGAAAGATGTCTTCAATGTTTATTTATAAGTTTTTAATGTTTTTTCAATGAAAACGTTTGTTAAAATTCATTCAATATATCATAATAACTTTTCAATGTTGTTTTTAATGAAAATCCATCTATAATGTTTTCAAACTTTTATTATATGTTATTAAGGTTATTTTCAATGAAAATGGTTTTCAAAAGTTTTTCAATTTTAAAAAATAAAATTTCAAAGGATAAAATGATATTTTCATTAATAAATGTTATAGTGATTTTAAAAAGCATCCATTATATGTTTTGAAAATATTTTTTCATTTAAATGGATCTTAGGGATGTTTCATGTTTTAAAAAGTGACCTTCAATGAGAGATTATTTTCCATTTGAAATGTTCTGGGTGATATTTCCAAATCCTTTACTATATAAGTTTAAATACATTTATATATTTTATTATATACCTTTAATATGATCCATGTAATCCATTCATATTCTTTACATGAATTTTTTATGTTAATATGGAATGTTTTTATGAAGCTTGTTTCTCTTATTTGGTATATAAAATGATAAAATGATTATGAAACCACCATCCTTTTCCAAGTTATTCAATTATGAAATTATTATGAAACCTATATATTTTTAATAGTTTACGATATAATGAAATATTTATAATACCCTTTCCATTTTGAGAGTTATTATAATATTTTTATAAAACTCATTTATTTTTATGGGTCATGATATGATGAATGCTTTGTTATATTATGGAACATTCATATATTATTTCATTATGTGACGAGTTGGACCTATATCTCCATACAATTAATTTGGTAATGATATATGTTGTATGATTTTAAATGGTACACAGGAGGGAATCCTAAACCTGAAATAAGAGGGTACATGGGAGGGAATCCAAATCTCAAAAAAGGAGGGTACAAGGGAGAAAATACCTAGAATGAAAACAGTGGGTCATGAGAGGGAATACAAATCCCCAAAAAAGAGGGTATACATGAGGGAATCCCATGATTTAAATAAGAGTGTACATGGGAGGGAATTACAATACCAAAAAATAGGGTACATGGGAGGGAATCCCATGCTTGAAACAAGAGGGTACATGGGAAGGCATTCCAAGACTGAAAAAGATGGTGCATAGGGGGGGATCCCGTACCCGAAACAAGAGGGTACATGAGAGGGAATCCCCAGACCGAAGAAAGATGGTATATTGGAGGGCATTTCAAGATCGAGACCAGAGGGTACATGGGATGGAATCCCATGATCTATACAATAGGGTA
Organism: Viscum album; assembly: GCA_963277665.1. NCBI lineage: Eukaryota > Viridiplantae > Streptophyta > Magnoliopsida > Santalales > Viscaceae > Viscum > Viscum album. The sequence goes on from OY728125.1 coordinate 585,187,529, forward strand.
CATGGGTGTGCATCCTAATATCAAAATAAGAGGGTTTATGGGAGGGCATCCAAATCCCCGAAAATAGGGTACATTGAAAGGAATCCCAAGACCAAAAATAATGGGGTATACAGGAGGGCATCCCATTACCAGAACAAGAGGGTACACAAGAGGGAATCCCAAGATGAAAGTAGGTACATGGGTGATTATCCCATGAATTACTTTTTATGAAGGTATTAGTAAGAATCATTTACATATGAGTTTCTATTCTTATGTGTATGTCACAATTTCATAAATTATTTTCATGTAATTCTCTCTTGGATTATAGTTTTGATTCCCTTATGATTCATGTATTATGAACATTCAATATTTATTCCATGACACTTTATTTTGATATTTTATGTTTAGGGTACGATCTTCTAATGTTATGATCTTTTTCTCATACCCCTATTCTCATGTTATTCTGACATATATCCCTTATTTACCCATATTGAGCATATAAGATCCCCTATTTATTATTTTTCAATACCACAGGTTATGATGAATATTTTTATGTTAGAGTACTAAAATGGGGATATATTTAAGTGATGTTTTGAACATATTTCATAATGTTAGAATATTATTTTTCCACAATTCCAAATATACAAAACTATTATGGTGCCCAAGAATTTATTTTTTTAATGTGTTGAATATTCTTTTAAAATGATGAAATATCTATGTATGATAAGCTTGGGTCACTATAGTTGGTATTAGAGGAAAAGTTTAGTCATCCATAAGAAACTAGAATGGGAAACATTTAGTGAGATCCCTATGAATATTTATATGGATATGTCTAGGGATGTATCTAAGGATAAGATAAAGAATAAGGTAAAGTATAGAAAAATATCATGTAATTTTGTTAAAGGATAGATTTAGTGGTTTCCTAGAAATACATCCATATCTTGATACTGCAAGTAGATGTGGATCTTCCACAAATTTTAATATATAAAATTTCCCTGAAAAAACTGCATTGAGAAAGAATTGATCAAGAAATGGTTCACAATAATGGGCCTTCCAGTACACCTAGTTTAATAATCTCAAGGGATATTCTTTCGTAACTCATAAAATCTTTCTAAACAATCAGGAAGTATTTAGAAAAATATTGACTTCTAATGATCCCTGATTAACCTAAATCATGCCAGATTAAAAAGGTGGCTTAATTATTTATAAATATTATATGTTATTTTTCATTATTATATAGTCTTACTATATGATAAGTGTTTCCCTTTATCTGATTTATGGTTTTATTCAATGGATATAACCGAAGGAACTGTGTTAATGAGAAATGCAATGAAATATTCAATGATGTTTCTCTAGAGAAATGGAATTTTTTGAATATGGATTGAAAATCCACATTTCTAGGATGACACAAATTTAACAATCTAAGAATAATGATGGGTCTCCAAATGACCAAAGGAGGGAATTTTTCTCTGGAATAATTTTTAATGAAGCATCCACCATATTTTAGTGGAATAACTAATCCAATAGTTTCTAAGAAATGGATTTGTAAAATTTAAAAGGACTTTTTCATTATCCTTTTTTTAGAAAGTAAAAATTTTATATCGGGAAATTATTTCTTAGAGGGTGAAGTGAATCAGTGGTGTAAAATTATAAAGAATACAATGCAACATGATAAAATTGACCCCATGGAATGTGAATAGTTAATGAAATTATTACTCATTGCGCCCCTTCCTCATATTCATTTTATAAAAAGGTAAATTTAAGTTTCCCATAAATATCATGGTTATAATAATAAAGTATAGATATAATTCAATGGAAAATCTAAAAACTATGGAGAAAAGAATATTGGTTTTACATAATGATTAAAGTACGGAAGGGATCCCAAATGAAATTATCTTATGGGAACGTCTAAATGATTTATGTGTGGAATTAAAGGTTATTTAGCAGCTGAATGCCAATGGTATGGGAATATAGAAAAATCTCCGAAGAATTTACCTCCTTAAATTTAGTGATTTAAATGATATAAGTATGGGTACTATTCATGGATGTGATAAAAACCAAAGGATAATTTTGATGAACAACATTGAAAATATCATAAGGCGAGGGATAAAAATAAAAATTATGAAATCACAATGGATGAAGTGAATCATGATAATTAGGGAACACTTATCCTCCCCTTATATGTTGGGAATTTCATGTTTTATTTTTGAAGGAACCTAGACCACCCTAAGGGGGGGATAATTAGGTTATCAAATTTTTCACTACATTATCTGATCTTATCCCCACATTGGTAAGAACTTGTTCAAACATGTATGATGGACATGTCCTATAATTATAATATTCACATGAAAACGTTTAGCACAAAATTTAATACATGGTTCACCACTAAGGGCTACATCCCGGGAGCATATGCCCACATGTTGTTGGCCATACCTAATTCCACTACTTTTCACTAGTTGTGGATTACATAGTTTTGGAAATAAACACTATGTCCCAAGCTCACAACCTAAATGTTCCGGGATAGATCAATTTTTCCATCGAGTCACTCCGGTTGAATCCCCCTACCTCACATCCTTGGGTGAATTCCCAATCAGTTTATAGACATGAAGGTCTCTTCAAAAGATAATCATGTAAGCCATTGTCTCCAGTTCATCATGATACATTTCTTACATTAGAGTCCTGAATTGATTCTATTTTTTATTCAGTATTCTCCTTTAGTGAAATAAATAAAATAACTAAATATCACTCATCTCTTATTAGAATTAATCATAATATTTTATGTGATTTTTCAAGAAATGAAGATATTCTCATAAAGCATCATCACAATTTTACTACCCTGAATAATTCACAGTCATCTGTTGGGAACACTCTATTCTCATTGTACTTCTCTTCCTTTAATTCCCAATTATAACAGATAAGTTTATAAGTATACTTCCTGCATTTTTTGCAGATCTATGTTTAGTTGCACTTATTGTTCTTCTTCAATTCACAAAGCATAATGAGGGTAATAAACACCAGTCATGTGTGTGTGGTACTACTTCTATTCATAAAACTAAATGGTTCATAGTACATCCTTCTTCATGATGCTTATTTGAGATTGCTAAGAACATGTAAAAGGCCGATGGGACCCCCAAATTATTTTCACACACTTCTAGGTGTCTTTCACACAAAATTTAATCCTTGCACATAAAAATACTTTTTGGAGTGAGAAGTCCTTTTCGCAGAACCCTTATTTTTTCGCATAGAAATACCATTTTTCATTCAATACTTTATTTTTCATGCATATATTTTTTTTCATTCAACAATATATACATCAATTTATCTGTGATTCAGAGCTCCAGATTTGTCTAAGTGTTGAGAATCATCAAATTAGATGGGGTCACCTCTTATTTATAGGTGTTTTTATAATGCGTGAAAAACCCATTTCTTGTGCTTAAAACTATCGCTCACTTATTTAAATTACGCAAAACTTTATTTTCTTGTACATCCTATATTTTTCACACACATAAATATTTTATCTTTTTTCTACTTCTTATTCTCGAGGAACCCCTTGTGTGTAAAACATAAAACCCACATTTTGGGAACAACCACTTTTTCAAGAACAAGTCTAATTTTCCATGCACATTTTGCGAGCATTGTCGATTTTTTGCATTCCTATTTCCTTTTTTGATTTTCTAATTTTTTATCTGAGCCACATCTTGTTCAAAAAAACACATCTAGATCATTTTCACAAAACATTTATTGATCACATTCCTATTTTTTCAGGAACACCTCTACTTTTTCGCAAAACTATTTCCTTTTCCAAATATCGAAGTGATATTCTTAAAACTCTAATTATACTCAAAATATTAGGCCTTTTTGTACATTGATATTAATATCTATTATTAAACATGCATCCTTTACCTATTTTTCACCAACAACAATATTTCCAATCAATACCTGGATATGAATAACAATATCTTTACTCCCTATTTCTTTCATAATGTTTTCGTCACATGTTCTCCAAACATATGATATTTAGGAAATAAAAATCATCAAATCATAATCAAATTTAGATAATATGTGAAATGCACAGAAAGATCAGAAATTAAATCCCTTCCATACACTCTCTTCTTCTTCAACCATCAGTCTCTTCTTTAGGCAAATCGTATGATTCTATTCTTTAGGTAATATCCTGCATGGTTCTCATGAAATCATGAATAATTGCATGGTCTTCTTAAAAACCTCATTCCTCCTCCATCATACATTGATGGATGATATCTCTCCATTATTCAGTGTTTTAAACAATGTGTCACCTTTGAAACATGTTCTTTGAACTTATGATTGGTTCAACAATCGTCTGAATTTCGATTCCTCTATTTCATTGGAGTTCTTCTTAAAATCCTTACATTTAATCTTCATTGAAAACTATTGAAAAAACTAAAACCTTATACAGAATGTGGCCCTATCAATCTCCCCCATTTCATTTTGTTTTCAATACCTTAAAAATCTCATGAAATGAATACGACAATTCAAAAAATTAGAATCTTATCTCTTCTCTTTACATCGTATTTACTTTTCAAACATTCATTTCACTTTATCTCTCCCTTATTGACAACAAATTTAAGGTTCATGCTATAGCGGGTATCATTTCACATATACAAAATGTGTCATCAATCATTTAACTCTATTTATTCTAGAGAAATTCGCGGTGTTAAAAACAAGATGATTTGATTTAGACAATAGACCTATCCATTATCTGCAGATCATGATACCACATGGGATGAGAACTCAAATATTTTTCTTCAAGGGATTTTCACTTTCATTCTAGGATGATGATGATAAATGTTATATAATATTATCTAACTGAAACAGATGCACTAACTTCATCAAATTGATCAATAAAATTCAAGTGCAATGGGAATGATAAGTTCCAATGGGGCACTTCCATTCTTCTTATGACACTGAATATATTTGTTAGTCCGTCTTTGTAAAATGATTTTTATTTTGTGTAACTAAGGTTGAGTAATTACATACCATTATAAAATACATGATCCTCAGACAATCTTTAGAGTAGTTAAATTAAATACCATATTTTTTATACATATTGAGATAATAACTCTGGAAGCTTCTCCTTGTGTCTCCCCCTTAAGGGAACACTTCTCACCATTGAATTTTAGGTCCCCCCAAGATATTAATTCACCATCAATCCATTTTATGATTAGAACAAATACAATACACAAATATTTAAGGGAATATGGTGGATCATCCTTTATCAATCAATGTGAACAACAAGGTTGAGATGAATTTCTCAACCCAGGTGCTCCATTCGTGACACTTTCACAACTGATCTTCAATGCTGATTGTGATTATCGGGACCACACTATTTCTTCCATCTCTTTGTGGGTGAATCTTCTTTCTTCCAGGGAATCCAAAGCATTAGAATCTCCTGGTGAAACTTTTATCTTCTTGAGGAATTCTTTCTGGACTAGATTGAATTCAAAAAAAATTCTAATAGTGTGAATAGCCTTGTTGCACCTCACACACAGATCCCTTTATATCCATGTAAAATCTTCCTTTTGTATTCAGCACTAGCCTTAGGTTGTGCATCATCAATTTTCATCATTCTACCCAACTATTTTTTTTCCAAATCACCAATATATAATTAAGTACTGAGGAATCAATATTGGATATTCTACATGGATTCTTCTAAGTGGAATCCTTCTTAGCATTTCTTTTGTATTCCCCACCCTTTACCTTCACGAATTTAGAATCAATGGAATTATCAAATATCCTCCTTACAGTATTCTTGGGATAGTTATTTTCATAAAAATCTTATTACAACATCCCAAGTATTATCCTTCTTTATTAGATAACTCATATGATCTCCCTTTCATATTAGCATTGAGTACCTATTCAGAGGAACATGCACCATTCATGTGACCACTCCTATTGCACACATCACAGATGTAATCTATCATTTCAAATCTGTTTGCAGTGTACAAATGTTTATCAATTGCTAAGTGTTGTTTCTTATTCTCTAGGTTTCTCTCCCTTGAGATGAGATTTAAATGTTCTTTTAAATTTATGGGATTTTACCAACAATCCAGGGCATAATGCCCAAATTTGTTATAGCAGCAGCATTGACCAATATACCTTGACATCTTGATATCTTCTTTATAAGGTTGTTGTTTCTTTATATTGATATGATTTTATCTCTATGGGGAATCTTTTTCCGACTTTTTATTATAATCCACCCTACATATAGTGGTAGGTATCTCATCACCTTTCTTTATCCACACTTATTTAGTTTTTTTCTTCCATCGTGCATTTTTATAGAAACAAATTTAAATACACGAGTACAAGATGAAATCCATGGTACCTGAATCTTCTCACCTGATTGGGTTAGATCAATGAGTGAATTCATGATCTGCGTATCACATATTGGAGTTCTATAACCCTTTTAATATCCCAAATAAAAATTGAATACTTATAGAAACTATTGACGTATATTTTGACGGTTCAATATCTATCTTCTCAATATCAACACACAAATATTCCAATATTAGACATTTCATATTATGTATGACTTTCTAGTCTTCACTCATAGTCATATTCTCTTCACAATACTTATTTAATCTTTCAACATCATCTTCAAGAATGTTAACATTGTTTTGTAACAAATATTCCTGTTCTTTGAATTTCATGGATGTTTCTTATAAATATAAACTCTTAACTTCGGTGAACTTATTCGTCTCATATTCAGGTTCCTGCAACTTTCCTTATATAATCTAATTGTCCCTATAATTCTTTTGAAATACTTCAATATGTATAAAGGGATTTAAACATTCTAAAGTTTTTCTTACTAATCCCTTTTCCAGATTATCAGATTCTCTTTCTAGTTGGGTGATCTTAGACTACATGAATTGAAATATTCTACAAATAGAACAATCTTTTTTTCAAGGAATATAATCCCAATAGGTTCATAATTTCTCTTTATCACATGAAATCTCATGTGAGGTAAGAGTTTGATCAATATCACCACTTATGCGGAAATACTTTTTTGGGGTTACCAGAGCCACCTACTATTTACATTCCAAGAATAATATTTCTTCGTTACTAGAAGGACATGGATAAACAGATACTATATCTTTTTTATATGATAGGGACTTTTTCAAAATCTTCTTCCCCTTATTTTTCTTATTTTTCAAGGTCTTGTTGGATATAAACATCTGCTCTGAGGTAATAGAATCATTAAAAAACTACAATTCAGTGTTGACATTGGAAAGAAAACATAAATCATCCACTATATAAAATTTCTATATAATTTTCCAAATACCTGATCCATTTCGATCTGATGCCTATTAAATGATACTAGACCACCCTGAGAGGGGAGGGGGTGAATGAGTGTGTCAAATGATTCTCTACATTATTGGATATTGTTCCCATGTAGGTAAGAACTTGTTCAAACATGTATGACAGATATGTGATGTAATTACAACATTCACATGTAGGAGTTCAGAAAAAAAATTATTTAAATTGTTCACCACTAAGGGCTACGTATGAAGAGCATATACCAACATGTTTTTGGTTGTACATAATTCCACTATTATTTACTAGTTGTGTATTAAATAGTTTTAGGCATAATCACTCCACCCCGGGCTCATGCCCAAATGTTCCGGGATATCTCACTACATCCCTCGGGTCACTCTCGTTAAATCTCCATGCATAATGCCTAGGGTGAAGTCCCAATAATTTTATAGACATGAATGTCTATTCAATAGATAAGTATCAAAGTATTTGTCTCATTTTCAATAAGAGATATTGTTACCATTAGAGTCTTTAATGGATGCTCTTTTGTATACAAAATAATCCTTTAGTGAAATAATTGAATGGAATTAATCACCTTCTTCCCTTCTTGGAATGAATCAAAAAATCCTATATAATTTTTCATGAAATGAAAATCATCTTAGTAAAGCATCATTAAAATTTGACTCCCCTGAAAAATTCATAATCTTCAGTTGGGAACAATATGTTCTTCTTCTTCTTATCTTCCTTTGATTCCCAATTCCAACACCTAAGTGTATCTATATACTTCCTTCTTTCAGTGAATATATGAGTTTTTTTTAGAAATTATTGTTCTTCTTCTATTAATAAAGCATAATAAAGGTGTTAAACACCAGTCGTGTGTGTGAAGTAATACTTCTCTTCGTAAAATCGAATGGTTCACAATACTTTGTTCTTTCTGAATCCGCTTCGAGAGTGATAGGCACCTATCAATGGCTTGCGGGAAACCCAAATTTTTTTTCACACCCTTTTAGGTGTCTTTAACATAATATTTAAAACATTCATGTAAAAAAAATTTGGCATGTAAAATTATTTTCACGCACCTCTTATTTTTCACGCAGAACATCCCTTTTTCACAAAACAATTTCTTTTTCTCACAACACTTCGTCTTTTCACAGACCACTCTATACGTCAATTTTTTAACACTTTAGAGCTTGGGGATTTTTTATGTTTCAAAAATAATCAAATGAGAGAGGGTCACCTAATACATAAAGGAGATTCTGACCAAGCGTGAAAAACCATGTTCCAGCGTGTAAAATAGTAACTCACTTCTTTATATTACACTCACCTTCCGTTATTTTCCCGCACTGCCATGATTTTTGTCACATGTCAAGACTTTTTCAATTTTTTTATTTGTGATCCCAAGGCACCCATTGTGTGAAAAACCTCAATCCCATATTTTGTTCACCACCAATTTTTCATGAACAAGTTTGATTTTCTGCACATATTACACGAACATCTCCATCTTTTATCATCCTCTTGCATATGCCGATTTTTAGTATTTCTGATCCAAGGCTCTGAATGCATGAAAAAACTCATTTACCGATTTGGAAGACAAAATTTTTCATGCACATTCTCATTTTTTCACCCACATCTCTAGTTTTCATACACCTCTTTCCATTTCTAAATATTTTAGTGCTGATCATAAACCTCCACTTGCACTCAAAATATTAGTCCATTTTGTACCTTGAGCATAATATCTTTTGTAACTGTCACAATTTATTCCTATCATTATGCACCAACAATATTTCCAATCCAAACCATAATATGACTAAAATTATCTTTACTCCCCCTTTCCCTCATAATGCTTCCATCACAAGTTCTTAAAACTTATGAAATTTGTGAAATACAAATCAAAAAAATCTTCATATTTAGAAACAAAGTGAAATGCCTAGGAATCTCATAATTCCAAGCCCTTCCACAATATGTTTTCATAATGAACCATCATTCTCTTCTTCATGAAAATAATATGATTATATTCTTCAAGTAATATCTTGAATTTTTTTCAAGAAATAATCAATAATTTCATGGTCTCTTCCAAATACTCATTCTTCCTCAATCATCATCAGATGGATGATACCTCACCATTCTTTATTGTTGTAAACAATGTGTCACCTTTGACATGAGTTCCTTGAACTTATGATCATTTAAAAGATCATCTGAATTTCAATTCCTCTATTTTATAGGAGTTATTATTCATATCCTTAATTATGATCTTCATTAACAACAATTAACAAAAAATATATCCTTATACACAATATGGTCCCAAAATTATTGTATTAATAAGACCTATGAAAATATTATTGTTCATCATCTAGTGAAATTTCATATAATTACCTCCATCTCTAAGGATTCTAGAACAATAAAATAACATTTAATATTTTATCATTGCAATGATGAACCTAATTTTTCAGAGAATTTTTTTTGGGTGTAAGATGAGATATTATTTGAGGAATAAAAGGTTAATTTTATTTTGGAAGGGTTATAAGGTTAACCATTTATGGAATGGTTTTTGATAAACTTATTATGAGTTTTTAGAGATTAAATTATTTTTTTGTCATGTGAGGATTTAGGCATATTCAGTAACTTTTTCCATCTTTTTATTGTGATAATGGCAGATGGAATAAAATATCATTTTTTTGTAGATCTCATGGTCTAATAATTATTTAAGAATGAAAATTTCACCTTCAATTCTTATAATAAGTGATGATGTTGAAATTGATCAAAAAAAAATATAGGGTGAGGTTATACTAAAATCATGTGAGTATATATTCTCATGAAAATTATTCAACATTAGGAAAAAGGGTTTTGAAATAAAATGTCGTCATATTGTCATCATTTTTTATGACATAATTGACCTTTTAAACCCCTCTCTAGGTTATGGCTTTGTAATCAATAGCTTTCTCCAAAACCAAGTTCTCTATCACTCTCCATTAGAACATTGTAGTTATATTTCTCTTAAATGTACACATTTTCACTCAAATACTATATTCTTCTATTTGGAATCCTATTTATGAGTTATGTTAGTTAACCATTATGTTTCTAAATTTTCCTTTAAAAGATTGTTTTAGTGTTCATTATTATGATATGATTTTCTATAAAAACAATTCCAAGTATTAATCCATTGATAACATGGAAAAAGATCGAGGGGGAAATTTATTTTAAGGGGGTAAAATATTAATCCTTAATGTTAATTATTTTTTTCCAATTACATTAATGTTTATAATATTTTTCATTTCACACAACACTTAATATAGCTTGTGTTATATGAAATAACTATTGTTGTATTTTTTTTCTTGTAACACTATGTTATTATTAAATTATATAAAAACATAGACTAGATTGTGGTACACACAACACTATGTTTCTCTTGAGTTACATATATTTCAATGTTTCTTCTATAGATTTCCTTACACGCAAGGCCGATTTTTACCAAAATAAAATATACTATTAATATTTTTATTAAAATATTATTATAGTTACGACATAGCTGTTGAAATGGATGTTATGAATCAGATTGCCTAAATTTTAAAAATATGGTTTATAATGTATATAAAATTAATTTTTTTGTTATTAATTATTTATAAATGAATGTAAAAACTATTTTAAAATTAATAAATTACATTTCTAGAAAACTATTTTTCTATGTATAAACACAATTTTTCGTCAATAAATTATACAAACCTATTTTAATGATTGTTTTGAATAAATGTATATATTAAATAATCAATCAGTATTTTTTATACTCATCAAATATATTTTATAGGCATAAGATAAGAATAAATACAATTGTATGAATAAAACTGTATTCTTTAAAAGATAATTTTACCACATTTTAGTAGAAAACTTATTTTAAATCAATTTTTACACTTATATTTTTTTAATTTGAAAAATTAAACTTAATGTTTTAGAGTTTAATGTAAAAATATTCTTTGGGTGAATTCTTGTTATTTTCTGAGAATATTCAAATACTGATGGATAGTGAAAAAACATTGAATTTCGATTGAAAACTTATTTTTCATCTCATTTTGTTATTCTTAAATTAAATTTAAAATACTATATAAATGTTATTTAGATAAATTATAAATAATTTTATGCAATTTATATAATGGTGAACAATTTCACATTGAAATTGGATATAATAACATTTCAACGATTTGAAATGTTTTACTATAAAACCCGCATTCCCATCACATCGTTGGGGTTAATTTTAAATTAATTTCTTCTACTTATGTGATTGAAATTTTGAGAAATGGATTCAATATTTATAGTATCATTAGTTTATAATTTATTAATAGGTAAAATTAGTTTTTTCCCAAATATATTAGTGAAGTTAATTAAATTTAATTACAATGATTATGGTAAAAACAGTTCACCTCATGGTTAAAAATTAACCAAAGTGGCTAAAACACCTAGAAAATTGCCCAAAATCCATTGAACGCCCATATTTAGACCATATACTCCGTTGGATAAAACATGGAAAATTATTAGGGACGCATTATGTAAGGTATACATATCAATTTTGTTTACCTTTTATATTTATATGAATGTCACTCTCTACTATAAAAAGGCACAGACCCTATCACTTTCTTACACCCCCCAAGCCACATTTGCTTGTCCAAATCCTACCCAAATAACCTTAAACATCACTCCAATTAAAATATAACCCAATCATTGGGAATATAGGCACCCAAGTAATCCATTTGGTGAAAAATAGAAGGAGTTACCCAAAAAAGAGGAGGTTTGAATGTGTTCGAAAAAAATCAATATTTGATGTATTGGATTTTTATCTAACTTTTATTTATATGAGACTTATTACTTATTCACCACTCATTTATTCATTGTTGTGTATATACTTCTCATGATGGTATTATAATATTATTTTACTTAAATTATTATGTATTTATATATCCATTTATGATCTTTATTTTAAATGGTTTAGGGATTAGAAGTTACCAAATCTGTAGAGTAATTTTTGTCTCATATGTCCTTCTTTGAGATACATCACATGTTATGAACCTATATATTTTCAAGTAGTTTATATTATGAGAGTTTATATTTTATATCATGAATATCCTTCTGTTCATGATATTTTATGCTTAATGTAATGTTATTATTTAATGGGTATTATGATTCAAAGTTACCAAAGTGGTAACAATTTATTGATACAATGTCATCATTTATTGGGATTGTTTAGGATTTTGCATCCATTGATGAAATATTATGATCTATATATCGATATTTGAGATGAATTTTTTTTCTATAGCTATTCATGATATATTTATGTAATTGTACCATTTTCCACTCTTTGGTAAATAATATAATTAAGAAATTGTTTTTTAAAAAAATAACTTTATTTATATTTCTGATTAGAAATATGTGTTCTTACAAAACCATGTTTTCTAAAAAACATTTTCAAAATAATTTAAATATTTATTTATATTTTTTAAATTATTTTTAAATAAAAATGTATTCATGATATTTTCAATATTTCTTTATATGTTTCAAAAGTATTTTTAAAGAAAATTTTTTTCAAATATATTTCAATGTTTATTTATATGTTTTCAACGTATTTTCAAAGAATTTTTTTTTCAATATGTTTTCATGATTTATTTATATGTTTTAAAAGTATATTAACATATTTATTTTAAAATGTTTTAAATATTTATTTATGATATTTCAATGTTGTTATAAAAGAAATGGTTTCCAAGCATTTTTCAACATCTATTATATGTTTTCATGATTATTTTCCAATAAAATGTTCTTCAAAAGGTTTTATGTTATAAAAATAACTTTTAATACAATAAAGAATATTTTACTAAATAAAGATTTTAGAGGTTTTTAAAAGCTTCCATTATAATTTTTTCAATGAGGATTTTAAATAAATTGTTTTTTAAAATGTTTCATTTTCCAAAATGTGATTGACAAAGAATGATTTTTTTCCTTGAGAAATGATACATGTGGTCATTCAAAATACCTCCCCATATAATTTTATATCAATTGATATTGTTTATTATTTACTTTGGATATCAACCAAGGACACCATTTTTATTATTTTTTTCAATGGTTTATGTTAAGATGAAAAGTTATTTAGGAAACTTGCTCCTCTTCAATGGGTTATACCATGATAAATTCATTAAAAAACCCAATTCCTTTAATGATTTATTCTATGATGAAATTATTATTAAACCTATTTTTTTTAATTTAGGATATGGTGAAATTTTTATAATACCCATTTCGTTTGATGGGTTATGATATGATGTTTTTGAAGACCATATCTTTTTATGCAACGTGATATGATGATTGTTTTGTTATTTTATGCCACATGCATGAATTATTTTAATATATGTTGGGTGGTACCTATATCTCCCTCTAATTAATTGAGAAATTATTAATGTTTTATGAGATAAAAGTGTCCATTATATGGGATTTCAATCTCAAAACAAGAGGGTACATCAGAAAGAATCAAATACCCCTAACAAGAGGGTACATTATATGGAATCCCAAGCCCGAAATAAGAGGGTACATGTGAAGTAATACTAATATTTAAAAAATAGGATATATGAGAGGGCATCCCAATCCTAATTCAAGATGGTACATGGGAGAGAAAACAAACACCAAAATAAGAGTGTAAACTGGATGGAATCCCAATCCCAATATAAGAGGGTACATGAGAGGGAATCCAAAGCCCTGACCAATATGTTTCACAAGAGGGAATTCCAATCCTAAAACAAGAGGGTCAACATGAGGGCATCTCAATCCCAAAAAAAGAGGGTCATTAGAGGTAATCCCGATACCGTAAAAAGAGGTTACATTGGGGTGCATCCCATGACCGGAACAAGAGGGTACATGGGAGGGAGTCCCAAGCATGAACAAATAGGGTACATGGGAGGGCATCCCAAGAATGAAGCATGAGGGTATATGGGACGGTATACCAGACCTAAAATAATAGGGTATATAAGAGGGAATCCCAATTCCAAAATAAAAGGGTACACATGATGTTAACCCAATCCCAAAGTAGGTACACGAGTGATTAGCCCAATCCTAAAATGTTATGAAGGTATAGGCAGGTAGCCTGAATATATGACTTTTTATACTTATGTGTATGCAATAATTTCATGTTTTATTTCAATATTATGATCTCATGAAATATAAACTTGATTAACATATGATCCATATCCTATGAACTACCAATCATTATGCAATGACTCTTTGTTATGATCGTTTTTTTGAAATGTATTATCTTCTAATGTTATTATCTTGTTCTTATACACTTATCCTAATTTTATAATTACATATATACCGTGTTTACCCTTACTAATCATTTGAGATCATCCCTTTCTTATGTTTTCTTTTCCCCATGTTATGTATAATGGGTTTAATTAGATGTACTAAAAGGGGAAGATCTTTAAGGAAGAAGCTAATGATATTTCAACAAGTTAGAAAATTATGTTTCTATGATTCAGATGATACTGAACTAATATATTACCCAATCATGTATTTTTTTAATTCGATGAATATTTAACTGAAATGATTTATCATCCTTGTATGTTATGGCTGATTCGTTATAATTTCATCAGATAGTATGAAGTTTTCCCCTAATGAAATGATCTCATCAACTAATGATCCTATTTCATTCCAAGACAAAGGTGACTCATGTTACTCAGCCGTATAATTGTTGAAAAAATACATTGTAAAGACTAGATCCATTGCCTTTTGTGTCCCATCAAGAAACCATTATCACTCATGTGAAATGTTGAAGGGTTATCGCACCAGCCACTTCTGATAATAGTAACCAATAGGTATAATTATTGGCTGTTGTTACTTCAATTCCATGGTTATCAAATATCCCCATGGTCAAAAAAATTCTGATTGGATGAATCCATTTACTCTATATATCTGACATGGTATTCTCCCACCCGGTTAAGCCATGATTGATCAAATAATCCAAAATTCATCCCAACTTACCCTCTAGAGTGAACCTAAACTAGAGTAAAACCACTACAAGAATGTGTTCAAGGGAAATATACTCTATTGTAGTCGAGGATATTATATACCCATAGTCATGAAATAGGTCAATGATGGGTTGTATGGATCATATAAAGTATGATTGAAGCTCTCTCATCAAGTTTAGTGGTTTTTTTACATTTTTCCAATAATGGTTTATGATTGGATTGAATTCTACACAATGTTTCATTTATGTCATATCCAAGAAAACATTGTGCATGATCCAATGAATCTTCTTCACACCACCAAGTACTCTTGTCCCTTTTAAATTTGGGGATTATACTTTATGGATCCCTACCCACCAATGATGTCCTGATAGAATAGGGTCATTTTGACTATAATAGACTTCTTCTCAATGTGGGTATAAGAAGTACCACCCAAGGAATTTACAACCCACAATGTGATCAAGTTTGTGAACTCTCACATCATTCATCAGTTTGAGAATTCTAGGACCATTCTCACAAGAAAAGTGTTATGTCCCAAACCCACCGTAATTGTTTAATCACATAATCATTTTATTTATTTTTTAATAAAATACAAAAGAAAAATAAACACAACATTTATCCTTGCAAGAACTTATCTGGTCTAGTTTTTAGAGAATTCGAAATACACATTGATAATTTTCAATGTTTTAAAAAAATTTAAATAAATGTATTTATGTGATCTACCTCCACATTTTAAATAAAAAAATTTAAATTATATTAAACCTGTGAAAAATAATTTAAAACATAGGGTGAGCATTTAATTTAATGAGAAATGGGTTTTAAAATCCTTTGCAATTACCTTTCTTCAAAAACTATAAATTCAATTAAAAACATTTATTAAATAATTTATTTTTTAAAATAAAAACAGAGAATAATGATTTAAATCTTTGATACAAATTATTAATATCCATAAATAATGTATAATATTTGAAAACCATATAATTTCAAAATAACAATTCTTTGGAAAATACCGCATTAGATTTCAAAATTTGAAAATAATAATTTTATGGATTAATTGTGAAAAAATTATATCCATAAGAAAACCATAAGGCCACATGGTAAAATCACTTAAGGGATTGAATTCCCTCAAAGTCATGGGTTGACTCCCCATACCATAACATGTAAACTGATTCTCTAGTAAAAATTTAAAGAAATCATTTTAATAGTCTTTCCTTTCTCACTCAAAACCAAAAAACAATTTTAAACCATAAATTGTTACATTAATAGAAAAAATAATTAAATAACCTTAATGTTTAAAAAATACAATTTTTAGGATACATCCATCTTCAATAAAATAATTACCTACTTTAAAAATCTATGAACATAAATGCTTTCAAATTAAAACAGAAGCATCTATGAAATGAATAAAATATCAATAACAATTATTGAGGACGACCATATATAAAATCATGAATGTAAATAAAATATACAAATCGAAAATATAAGATTAAATAATAAAAATAATTCATTTAAAAACAACCCCTTGCATTGAGTTTGACTCATTACAAATGCTTTTTTATTTACCCCTTCTTCAGAAAATTTATTTTCTAAACACCTTAAGACCATAAAAGATGGTGTTCTTCCAAAACTAGTACATCATGAATGTAGATATAGAATTGGAGAAGATATTTAGGCAGTGTATGGTCAATATTGAAGGCTCGTGGTGATGAGACTTAATAATGAAATGAGTCATCTTTTATAATTGAGATGATGGGTTATTTAGGAATTACGTAAAATATTAAAATATAATAAGTCTACTATAGAGTTAAAGACTTTAAAAAATCCAAAAAAATCATAGGACATCACATTTTAGAAAAATAGTATCATTTTTGGCATTTTACATTAATTTTTTTAAAATAATTTAATAAAATACTTTATTCATTAATAATTTCTTTTGTCAAAGTAAACACTATTCATAACTATGACTTTATATAAATATAAAAAATATAAAATTAGAAATATATTTTCTTATATCCTAAATATTTAATACTAATATATAAAAATTTTCAATTAAAATAAAAATATTAAATCATATTTATTTTAATTTTATATCATTAATTTTATTTATTCATTAATTAAACAATTATTGAATCTTCTATGTACAAGCCTTTATGGTATTTATTTGTTGGGTAAAAATATAAAATACATTGTAAAGAATAATATAAATTTGTTTTATTTTTAAAAACTGTTGAGGATCAAAAACACTTTTGTAAAATAGTATATTAAAATATTATAGAAATTAAAAGCTATAGCGTGAACACCTTTCAATCTTTCAAATCAAATATTATAAAGGGATTAATGTGATTAATGTGGGTCCAAATTCTCGCAAATTCAAATAAAATAAATATAATCGTCCAAAATTTGTTATAGAAAAATATGTAGTCAAATTTGCGGTCATTTAATGATTCTTTTAATTTTTATTAAAAATGTTTTATTTATTTTTCCTTGTACTTGCAGAAGTACAACATCAATGTTTCACAACCATTAGTGATCATAATTTCCTATATAAAAATTTAAAATATTTTTTTATCATAAAAAACAATAATCAGGTAAATTATAAACATTTGTATTCATTTAAATAGTAAATTTACTTATATCTCAACCAAGAAATATTCATTATGTTGTTAATTTGTATTTTCTTTCAACACATAAGAATTGCAGAGACATTTGGAGAAGAATCAAGTTCTATTACTCTAGAACAGAACATAAAAAAAAATAAATTATAAAAAATAATTAAAAATAATATTTTAAAAAAAAATTTTATCACTAAATTATTATTTATAATGAATCAAATTGGCTTTGTTAGGGAAATCACATTGATTCTTTTATACAAATCAAGACAAATGTAAATTAATTTTTTTTATATTTATTTCTATCAATAATTATCTGATAATATTATTATTTCATTATTTAATAAGTTCAATAAATTTTATATCTTAATTATTTCTTCACCCAATCCCAATAAATTCCATATTTTAATAAAATACTGTATTTTTTTACTATTAACAAAAAATTATACTTTTTTCAGAAAACTATAAATAATTCTTACAAATATAATTTTGATATTATTAATTAAAAAAATGAAATTTGTTTTTCCGAATTAAAAATATATAATTTAAAAATTAATGTTTTAAGTCAATAACCTCATAATAAAATATTTATTTAAAGAATTACATAACATAATAAATATTACATTTCAATTCAATAATACTAATAAATTTCAAAAATAGTATACTATTTATAACTGGATTGTTACCTTCTCTCCCACATTAAAAAATTTATCATCAAAATTATTTCATTTTACTTAGTAAAATTCTGAATCTATATCTTCTTAATTAAGAAAAATTGAAATCATAAGATAACATAATTACCTAAAAGATATTTTTTTTAACAAAAACTCATAATCTCTAAATATGTCTATACCATCAATCTGATACCAAATATTAATAGCCAAAACTTCTCTTATGTTTTATACGCAAAAAAATGTTGTTTATTTTTTTAGAAAACTCAAAAGAAAAATACACAGAACATTTAACTTTCCTGGGCCTTTTTCAGTCTAGTTTTTAGAGAATCAGACATATAAATTACAAAATAGAAAATGTTTTAAACAAATTTAAACAAATTTATTCTCATGTTCTTCCTCCATATATGAAATAAAAACAAATCTAAATTCTACTACTCCTATGATTTTTTTTAAACATCGGGTGGACATTTTATTTTCAATGTAAGGGGTTTTATAATCCCTTGAAAATACATTTCATTAATAAATACAAATCCTTTTGAAAATAATTATCTAATAAATAATTTTTTAACCTAAATAATTATAATATGGTTTTCAAACATCAATAAAATTTACGAATATTGTTAAATAATTTATAATATTGAAATACCATATAATTTTAAACTAATAATTATTTTAAAAATACCGCTTGGGATTTCCCCATTTGAATTTTTTATGGAATAATAATGATACATAAAAGGCCAAAAGATAATCCGTAAGGCTACATAGTTGTATCACCTAGGGTATAACATCCCCTTGTGGTCATGGTTTCACTCCTCATACCATAACACATCGATCGAGACTCTAGTTTCAATTTAAAAAAAATTATAATGGTCATGCCTTTCTCACTCAAAACCCAAAAAATATTTAAAACAATACATGTATTATTTTCGTAGAGGAAATGTATTTAATAACACTTAATCTTGATAAAATATCATTTTTTGAATAAAAATATTTTGAATAAAATAATTACATACATTTAAAAGTCATGAACATAAATGATTTGAAATTTAAACAAAAGCTTGTATAAAATGTATAAAATGGTAATAAAAATTATAGATGATGGTCATATATTCAATATTTAATGAAAATAAATTATTTTACTTGAATATATAAGTTTCTATAATAGAAATAATACCTTAAAAAACAATCCCCTTACCTTAATTTCGACTCATCGCATATGTTTCATTATTTTCACCTTCATTAGAAAATTTCATTACATAACACCTTAAGACCACAAAATATGGTTTTAGTGTTAATCTAAGACATCTAGAATATGGATAGGTAAGTGAAGAATATAATTTGGTAGTTTATTTTCAAGATTTAAGGCTCATAGTGGTGAAACTATATGAATAAATGAGTATCCTATTATAATTGAGGTGATGGGTTATTTAAGAATTAACAAAAATATTAAAATATATACAATATAATATAGGGTTAAAGATATTAAAAATATTAAAACTACTAGTATATAACATTTTATAAGTTATATTATACTTTTTTTTCACATTTAAATGTTTTTTTTTATTTTTAAATCATTGAAGAAAATATCTTATTCATGATAAATAATTGATTTTTCAAATTAAACACTTTTAATTAATACTAGTTTAAACACATAAAAAAGATTAAAATTAGAATTAAATTTTTGTTATATTATATAAATATCGTATAAATATAAGCAAACTATGAATTAACTTAAAAATATCATATTATATTTATTCTATTAGTTTTAATATCACTAATTTTTTTATCCATTAATTAAATAATTACTGCCTCATATTTGGGAAGGCCTTTATAGTATTTTTTTATTTCTTACAAATTATAAATAAATTTTCAAGAAGAAAATAATTTTCATATATTTCGATGGACTATTTATTTTGGAAAAACCTTTTTAAAGTATATATATTAAAATATTATACAAATCAAAAACTATAGTGTTAAAAACTTGGATTACTTTTAAATATAATATTAAAAAGGGCTTAAATTGATTCATGTGGGTCCAAAATGTAGAAAATTATAATAAAATTAAGATAAAGGTCAAAAATTTATTATATAAAATGATTTTCCAAATTATGTGTTATTTAATGGTTATTATAATAATTATTATAATCATTTTATTTATTTTCCTTCTTCTTGAAAATGTACTACATCATTATTGCACGACCATTAATGTTGATTATTTTATATATAAAAATATAAAATAAAATTTTTTCATAAAAAATAAATTAATTGGGTTCAATATAATCATATATATTTATTCAATAAGTATGTTTAATCCTATAAATTTCAATACATCATCATTAATGAGTAAATCCTTCTTTTCTAGCCTTGTGTAAGCATTTTGATAAGAATCATATTATATAACTATATAATTAGAGATTAATTTCCAAAATATCAATTTTACATAATAATTAAGAAAAAAATATTTAAAATAATTTTTATCACTCAATTATTATTTATATGTAATCAAAATGATGTTTCCACTGCTACGTAGGAATTTCACTAACAATGCCAATGATTTTTTTATATTAATCAAGAAAAATATAATTTACATGATCTAAATTATTTATGTAAAAATTATCTATTATAATGTTATTATATAATTATTCAATAATTTTAATAAATTTTATACCCCAATTATGTGTTCACGTTATCACAAGAAAATATATTAGTCTATAAAAGACTGTATTTTAATATTCACCAAAAATTCATTTTTTCTGAAAATTCACAAAAATTCATATTAAGATAAATTTTGAAATCCTTAATTGAAAAATGAAATTTTTTTTTCACAAAACAATTCTATATTTACAAAATTAACGTTTATTTAAATAAACATATAATAAATTTTTCAATTTAATAATTCCGTAACATAATAGAAATAACTATTTTATTTAGGAATACTGATAGTTATAAAAACAAATTATTGTATGCGTACATGGGCAGTTACATAATGACACTTATTTTTGATCTACTAAGTGGAAGAAATTGTATTCCATGTAAATCATCGGGTCTAACCAGACATTCCAATATCATAAGGAGGGAAATGGATAGATCAAAGCATTAAAAACCCCCTCTCTTACATTTTTAAGAAGATGGCGGGCTGAAACAAAAGGAGATATCCTGATAAAATACCTAATATCCTCTGGGACTATTGGATGATAACTTCAAATTCCACAAAGGTAGCCCCGTACTCCAGAGTGTATGGAACAAAATCATTTTCCCTATTGAGGTTCAATTAAAATAACTCCAAGTGGATATTCATGACCAAAATATCCTAGAAATAATAGCAGATGTATGTCTTGATGAGTCGAAATACCTTGAGGAAAACATGAATCAAGAATTAAACAAAGTATAGAGGCACAAAAATAGGGAAAAGTGAATGTTGAACAAAAATGTTCATCTCAACTCGTTCCATCAGGGTGATATTATACTTAATCTCAGAGTATTGATAATACCTAGAAAAGAAGCATCCAAAGTAGGAACCCAAATGGGTTCATCCTTAAATTATCTATATGATTTATTTCAATGGATAAAACAATTTATTCAAAAGGGAGGGGGAGCACATCACACCTTTCACTAATGAAATGTTACTCAATATATATTTCTCATGAATTTGGATGTTCAAATCAATGAGGCAATAAACTACAGTAACCCAGGTTCAAGAATTACAACCTTTAAGTATTTGAAACCATGGTCTATGATATATGATGTTAAACTAGTAGTTTAACCATTGGTCTGAGATCTATGACTATAAACTAGTAGAAAGCTTAGTCTATGTAGTACGACTAGGAACTACGAATCCCAACATCCTCAGAACATGACGTTAAATTGTAGTCTAACCTCATGGGAGAAATATGATGTGGCTCATATAAAAAATATGAGATGAACCAAAAAATATTCATGGATAAAATATGTTAAACTATATAATTACCCTATATTATAACCATAAAATTCCTCATAAATAAGTATGATATGAAAATAACAACATCCTTACCACAGAATATTAAACTGTATCCTTACCATGATTGATAAATATGGGATCCACACATGAAATATGTGAGATGAACAAAAAATAATGCTTTATTCACATGACATCAAAGTATATACATACATTATGTGATAAAAATATGATGCCTAATATGAAAAATATGATATGATTTTATGTCCTCAGTAGAGAGGAATCCACCCTTTCTTCATTGGTCATATAACATGTCTTGTTCTCAAACAATGATGGGCATGAATCGCATTCTTGATGGGATATATAGGCATGTTTGGATCCAAAATCCTGAGAGAATCCACAACATCATACTATTTTTGTTAGTCCCTTGGATCTAACACTCATGACTGATAATTAAAGGAAACTAGTTTCAGGAATCAATTTTATGAGGAAGGACTCCATGGACCCTTATTCATATCAGTTTTAAACACTTATATACCACCTAAACATCCTAGAAGTTCTTAATACAATTAAGTTTAAATCATTATTGCCTTAAAATATGTGCATCCAACCCCTTTGGGTCCCACATTGACAGAGTTTATTGTACCCCTTGTGTTTTGAAACCAATTACCCCTCTATTTTTCATCACATAATCACAAAAAAGGACACCACCATAATAGCATCGGTCATCTACCACGCCACATTATAGAACTACATATTTCTTAATTTTTATTCCCAAAGGATGTGTAGAAATTAATGGATATCATATCATAGGTCTATCCCACACCATAAACTCATTTTGGTGTCTTTTCTCCCTAAACATCATCATTTCCACTTATGTGAAGTTTTTCTTAGATTCTTCTATAGAAAAGTTTCTTCTTGACCATACTTCTTCACATTGGATTATCACTCTTTTATGACACACATTCCTTTTTAGGACACCCATTCCATTTATACTAAGCTCCATGACTATATAACCATAGTACCTTTAGTCTAAACTACACAAATCTAAACTACATTGTCCTAAATCTTTCGTACATGATTGTAGACCCCGAAAAACGCGTCCCCAAAATTATCCAAATGCTTCCATACATGATCCAAGATTGTAGTCTATTTCGCAAGCTTCGATTTGGTAGGTCGTAGGGCCCAAACGGAGTTACGGATTAGGAGTTATGGACGTTTGAAGTTGGGATGGAAATCT
The DNA here is from genome assembly GCA_963277665.1 of Viscum album. Taxonomy (NCBI): domain Eukaryota; kingdom Viridiplantae; phylum Streptophyta; class Magnoliopsida; order Santalales; family Viscaceae; genus Viscum; species Viscum album. The sequence goes on from OY728125.1 coordinate 585,211,243, forward strand.
GGTTCGCGAAGCCCATCCGCGAAGCCCCCCTCCGTGATCGCGGAGCGCCGCCGCGAAGCAATGAGGCGAGAGGCTCCGCAAACCCATTTGACGTTTGCGATGCGCCGCGAAGACCCCTCGCGAAGCACTAATGCGAAGCGCCCCAACCATCGCGGCCTCGCGAAGCTCCAGAGGCGGTGATGCTCCGCGAACGCATTTGACGTTCGCGAGCCGCCGCGAAGCTCCAAAGGCGGTGATGCTCCGCGAACGCATTTGACGTTCGCGAGCGCGCCGCGAAGCTCTTGAGACGGCGCGGAAGTTCTGCTTCACGGCGCCCCTTCCTATAAATACCCAGCTCAGCCCCCTTCTCGGGAGGACGGCCACGGCCACTTCGCCCCTTGGGCGGCCGAGCGGAGCTCCGCATTGCGGCTCCGCGAAGCCATGCTCCGCGAGCAGCTTCCTTCGCGTTGCTGCTCCGTGAGCCGAGACTCCAGGAGTCCATGCTTCGCGAGCCTATGCTCCGTGATGCTGCTCCGCGAGACCAAGCTCCGCGAGAGCCCTTTGCTCCGCGATCCCTTGCTCCGCGATGCTGCTCCGCGAGACCAAGCTCCGCGATGCTGCTGCGCGAGACCAAGCTCCGCGAGACCCCTTTGCTCCGCGAGAGACCATTGCTCCGCGAGGCCATGCTTCGCGAAGCTACTTCGTGAAGACCCATCCTTCGCGAGGATCCTACCTTCGTGCCGGGCCGGTCCCTTCGCTACCGTCACAGACCCCCATGAAAAATGGAGAGTCGCACCGCGAACTTTTCGGGCCGGGATGCCGGGATTTTCCATTGCGCCCTTATGCGCTCCCACCTTCCACCTATGGAATACCATGATTAGAGATACTCCTGCACACACCATGAAATACCTTGAGTTGACATATCCTCTTTGTTTCATTCCATGTCGTGAGTCGAGATTCTCATAATCAATTCCCCGAGTACCTCGAGTCGAACCATCCCTCAGGCAACTCCTCCAAACCCGATCACTTGGCTCCTATGCCAGGTTCAACCAGAAAGGGCTGCTTTGCGTAAGTCCCAACACCAACCATTTCTAGGAACCTTCTGCCTAATAGTCCTATCTACATGACCATAAACTGTAGTACTCCCTATCTAACAAATGATAGGATGCCTCTCACTTATAACGAGAGATGCCTCATTCTCTTATCATGAGATGCCAATAGTCCTATCTACATGACTATAAACTGTAGTACTCCCTATCTAACAAATGATAGGATGCCTCTCGCTTCTAACGAGAGATGCCTCATTCTCTTATCATGAGATGACAATAGTCCTACCTACATGACTCTAAACTGTAGTATTCTCCCTATCTAACAAATGATAGGATGCCCAATTCACCAGTGAGTTGGGATGCCCTCATGGCCAGACATGAGGAAGACATTACGGGCAGCTTCCTTGCGTAAGCCCCATTCACCAGTGCCACTCCTTAATGGCACCCGGGCAGCTTCCTAGCGTAAGCCCCATTCACCAGTGCTGCTCCTCAGCGGCACTCGGGCAGCTTCCTAGCGTAAGCCCCATTCACCATTGCCACTCCTTAGTGGCACCCGGGCAGCTTCCTAGCGTAAGCCCCATTCACCATTGCCACTCCTTAGTGGCACCCGGGCAGCTTCCTAGCGTAAGCCCCATTCACCATTGCCACTCCTTAGTGGCACCCGGGCAGCTTCCTAGCGTAAGCCCCATTCACCAGTGCTCCTCCTCAGCGGCACTCGGGCAGCTTCCTAGCGTAAGCCCCATTCACCATTGCCACTCCTTAGTGGCACCCGGGTAGCTTCCTAGCGTAAGCCCCATTCACCATTGCCACTCCTTAGTGGCACCCGGGCAGCTTCCTAGCGTAAGCCCCATTCACCATTGTCGTTCCTTAGCGGCACCCGGGCAGCTTCCTAGCGTATACCCCATTCACCATTGCCACTCCTTAGTGGCACCCGGGCAGCTTCATAGCGTAAGCCCCATTCACCAGTGCCACTCCTTAGGGGCACCCGGGCAGCTTCCTAGCGTAAGCCCCATTCACCAGTGCTGCTCCTCAGCGGCACTCGGGCAGCTTCCTAGCGTAAGCCCCATTCACCATTGCCACTCCTTAGTGGCACCCGGGCAGCTTCCTAGCGTAAGCCCCATTCACCATTGCCACTCCTTAGGGGCACCCGGGCAGCTTCCTAGCGTAAGCCCCATTCACCATTGTCGTTCCTTAGCGGCACCCGGGCAGCTTCCTAGCGTAAGCCCCATTCACCATTGCCGCTCCTTAGTGGCACCCGGGCAGCTTCCTAGCGTAATCCCCATTCACCAGTGCTGCTCCTCAGCAGCACCCGGGTAGCTTCCTAGCGTAAGCCCCATTCACCATTGCCACTCCTTAGTGGCACCCGGGCAGCTTCCTAGCGTAAGCCCCATTCACCATTGTCGTTCCTTAGCGGCACCCGGGAAGCTTCCTAGCGTAAGCCCCATTCACCATTGCCACTCCTTAGTGGCACCCGGGCAGGTTCCTAGCGTAAGCCCCATTCACCAGTGCCACTCCTTAGTGGCACCCGGGCATCTTCCTAGCGTAAGCCCCATTCACCAGTGCTGCTCCTCAGCGGCACTCGGGCAGCTTCCTAGCGTAAGCCCCATTCACCATTGCCACTCCTTAGTGGCACCCGGGCAGCTTCCTAGCGTAAGCCCCATTCACTGTTTTGATCCTATGCAGCGGTAAGTCATTGACATCCCCATCCAGCGGTAGGCCGTTGTGATCCTATGCAGCGGTAAGCCGTTGACATCCCCATCCAGCGGTACGCCGTTGTGATCCTATGCAGCGGTAAGCCGTTGACATCCCCATCCAGCGGTAAGCCGTTGTGATCCTATGCAGCGGTAAGCCGTTGACATCCCCATCCAGCGGTAAGCCATTGTGATCCTATGCAGTGGTAAGCCGTTGACATCCCCATCCAGCGGTAAGCCGTTGTGATCCTATGCAGCGGTAAGCCGTTGACATCCCCATCCGGCGGTAAGCTGTTGTGACCCAATCCAGCGGTAAGCCGTTGTGACCCAATCCAGCGGTAAGCCGTTGTGACCCAATTTAGCGGTAAGCCGTTTTGGGCCTCCATCCTGGAGTAAGTCCCAACACCATGGGCCGCTCAACGCGTAAGCCCCTCTTCGCTTCTCACGGACGCACCCTTCGCGACGTGATCGTCAGGTCCTTGCAACCTCTTGTTTCTCACACCGAGCATGACTCACGTGGGCTTAGAGTGAGCACCGACCCTGACAAACCCGATCTGAACTACGAGGTCTTTGATCCATGTCAAGGCATGGTACGTAGGAAGCCTCTATGAGGTTCAAGTCCACCCGTCTTTCACGTCGGGTTTCACCCCCGTCCAGCACGACGTTAAACTGCACCCCGGTCCAGTGGAAAGCCATTGCGATCCACAAACACCATCTGAACTATGAGGTCTTTCATCCATGTCAAGGCATGGTACGTAGGAAGCCTCTATGAGGTTCAAGCCCACCCGTCTTTCACGTCGGGTTTCACCCCCGTCCAGCACGACATTAAACTGCACCCCGGTCCAGTGGTAAGCCATTGCGATCCACAAACCCCATCTGAACTACGAGGTCTTTGATCCATGTCAAGGCATGGTACGTAGGAAGCCTCTATGAGGTTCAAGCCCACCCGTCTTTCACGTCGGGTTTCACCCCCGTCCAGCACGACGTTAAACTGCACCCCGGTCCAATGGTAATCCATTGCGACCCACCATTTGAACTACGAGGTCTTTGATCCATGTCAAGGCATGGTACGTAGGAAGCCTCCACGAGGTTCAAGCCCACCATTAGTGGACCATGGTCTACTCCCCATTTGAACTACGAGGTCTTTGATCCATGTCAAGGCATGGTACGTATTAAGCCTCCACGAGGTTCAAGCCCACCATTAGTGGACCAAGTTCTACTCCCCATTTGAACTACGAGGTCTTTGATCCATCTCAAGGCATGGTGCGTAGGAAGCCTCCACGAGGTTCAAGCCCACCAATAGTGGACCAAGGTCTACTCCCCATTTGAACTACGAGGTCTTTGATCCATGTCAAGGCATGGTACGTAGGAAGCCTCCACGAGGTTCAAGCCCACCAATAGTGGACCAAGGTCTACTTTCACGTCGGTTCACCGACACACCCACCCGTCGCTCATTCACGTCGGGTCCCATTCCAGTCCAGCAGTACGCCGTTCTGACCATTTGAACTATGAGGTCTTTGATCCATGTCAAGGCATGGTACGTAGGAAGCCTCTACGAGGTTCAAGCCCACCCGTCTTTCACGTCGGGTTTCACCCCCATCCAGCATGACGTTAAACTACATTCTGGTCCAGTGGTAAGCCATTGCGACCCAACCCACCTGAACTACGAGGTCTTTGATCCATGTCAAGGCATGGTACGTAGGACGCCTTTATGAGGTTCAAGCCCACCAATAGTGGACCAAGGTCTACTTTCACGTCGGTTTACCGGCAAAACCCACCTGAACTACGAGGTCTTTGATCCATGCCAAGGCATGGTACGTAGGACGCCTTTATGAGGTTCAAGCCCACCAATAGTGGACCAAGGTCTACTTTCACGTCGGTTCACCGACACACCCACCCGTCGCTCATTCACGTCGGGTCCCATTCCAGTCCAGCGGTAAGCCGTTTTGACCACTTGAACTACGAGGTCTTTGATCCGTGTCAAGGCATGGTACGTAGGAAGCCTCCACGAGGTTCAAGCCCACCCGTCGTTTATTCATGTCAGGGTTCACTTTCGTCCCGCATGACGTTAAACTGTATTCTCCGAACTACAAGGTCTTTGATCCGTGTCAAGGCATGGTACGTAGGAAGCCTCTACGAGGTTCAAACCCACCACCCATTGGACCAAGGTCCACTTTCACGTCGGTTCACCGGCGAAACCCCTGAACTACGAAGTCTTTGATCCATGTCAAGGCATGGTACGTAGGAAGCCTCCAAGAGGTTCAAGCCCACCATTAGTGGACCCACGGGTCTACTCTCACGTCGGTACGCTGACGATGCCCATCGGACAAAGGTCCACCATCACGTCGGTTTAACGGCACCCTCCCGAACTACGCGGACTGTGATTCCCTGCCACGGGGATACGTAGGAAGCCTCTTCAAGGCTCAATCCCAACTTCACCGTCGCCCATGCGATGGTACCATTTCACTCCCCCTCCACTTCACTCATTCATCCATCACCCATCCTGATTCTCACCCGGGCCGCCACATCCCGGTGGAATCATGCCATCCACCTCCTCGCTGCTCCTAGCGGCGCATGGGCCGCTTTCCATGTGTAAGCCCCATCATATCTCCGGGTCGCTGTCCTCTGTGTACACCCCGATTCATTGCCCTTTTCCCCTATAGGGAGTGAACCACCTCGGATCCGTCCTCATTGGGAGTTCTGATCCGTCTCCATGGGACCATAGCCGTCTCTATGCGATATATCAATCTGATCCATCTCTATGGGACGTTCTGATCACCCTCATTCCGTCTCCGCAAGACGTTAAACTCGCGGCCTACCTCGTGATAAACATGAGATGCCTGAGGAAAACCTCGGATGGAACGCCTTTGGCGTAACCGTCTCTGCTAGACGTTAATCTTGCGACATACCATGTGATAAACACAGGAAGCTGAGGAAAACCTCAGATGCACGCCTCGGGTTCTGCACCCTTGAGATGCCCTCTTATGAGGAAGAATACAGGTTCCCCTATGTCCACGCACCCAGAGATGCCCCGACATTCCTGATGTTGCCGTTTAGTCCGACCGAAGGTCGCTACCATGTCAAGACCCTATGGAAGGTCTTGACGGAAGTAGTGTAATTAACTGGCGTCCATGAAGATATGGCACCGGGAAGAGTTTCACGAACTACGTATTAAATCTATAAGGGAGACCCGGACTAGGTGATGAGTTCTGAGGAGGAATCCACAGGAGGAAGAACCGACATCCCATCATCCCGTTTCGATCACGGAGCAGACGTACCTAAACAAGGAACAAATGCCGCCCGCCTTTGGAAAGCGGGAATGCGGGGCAACACAGCCGCGCGTCCTCACAGACGGATGCGCGCGCCCCGGCGAAAGCGTCGGAAACAATGATATTAAACTATATCATTACCCAGTGTTATAAAAACAGAATTCCCCATATGTAAAATTTGAGATGACCAAAAACAAGCCTCTTAAACACATGATGTTAAACTATATCCTAACCTTATATATTAGAAAAAGGATTCCATATATAATAAGTATGTGATGAATAAATGCCAACATCCTCAACACACAATGTTAAACTGTAACATCACCCTGTATGAACTTGGGATGCCTTATATGAAAAATATGGGATGGAAAAAACCAATTTTGTCAACAAATGATGTTAAAATGTAGACTTAACCCATTTGTAAAATTTGGTATTAATCCCATAAAAAATGTGAGATGAACCAAATCAAACATCCCCAACACATGAAATTTAATTGTATCCTTACCCTATGAGATGAAAATAGGATCCCTCACATAAGAAGAGTGAGACGAAAAAATGTCTTTATTTCATGGTTTTATAATGCATACTTACAATATATAAACATTAGATACCTCATATGAAAAATATTGGATGGCCAAAATAAATATCTACAATACATGTCATTAAACTATATACTTAACCCATGTGATGAACATTGGATTCCTCATACAATAATTATTGGATGATCAATAATCCTACCCAAAAAGGACACTACATGTTTGGCATTATTCCCCTACCAATCCAAATTCAAGAACTCTATGTGGATAGATTCACATTTCCATGGGATACGTTGCGATTCTTTGATATTTTACCCTCATCCGAGCACTATAATTTACTCATTACGAGGACTTTCTCCTCCAGGTTGGGCTTGATCATTTCCCATTGACATGATCATCCATCACATTTGTGTGGGTGGTGGGATAATTCCCATGGAACTCATTACCCCCTAAGACATTTCCTACTTTCAATTTTCAAAAATCTTGATTCCATTGATATGGATCCTCATAATCCATTATATCTAAACAATCCCCCTTAGTGGTAATGGTTCATGGCCATGATAGCTCACCTACCATTCTGGGCACCTGCCTTGAAGGATCCCTAGTAATAAGTGGTGGTTCCAATGATTCAAACAATTTCAACATTAGAACCCATGTTTTTTTACCCCATCGTTAACTAGTGGGGTTATGGAACATGTGTTTGTAATACAATTTGTATTTGTTTCCCACATAGTGTGAACACCTTTTCACCATCCAATTCTTGGAAGTAAAGATTTTCCATCCACTTCATTTCCATTTTCTCTAGCAGGAATCTGAACACCCTATGTGTTATTTTACCATACAAATATGTATGATTATATAATAATAAAGAACATTTTGGGTATTCCTCATGTCTATCAAATTTCCCAGGTATTATGTTCTCCCCTCTAGCCAATAAAAACAATATACCACTACTATTTTTTCACATCATGATTGGATCATTAAGGTATAGGATTTGTGGAGAAATTTATATAATAAAGGTTGAGATGTGCAGGTTCTACTTAAATTAGGAATCACATATTTGGTTGAAACTATAAAACCATAAAACCGGAGTCCTGGTCTAATCATTATGAACATAATTCTATTTCTGTTGTCTCACAGATGTTCCATGTTTCACCAGGATTTCATAGCCCTTAATTTTCATTAGGTTATCTTATTTCCATTCTATGAAAACTCTTTCGAGACGCCACCTTGGTCTAGGAAGTATGTCATTAAACTATTAACTAAATCATGGTCCAATAATTATGAATATTTACTATTTTGGACTTTTTGGTCTGATTGGTAGGACCTAGATAATTGACTATGGAAAGAGGATCCTATGTCTGTTTGGTTAATAACCTCTATGGGAAAATTGAGAAAAATTCATAACCCAGCCTTTGCAGTCACTCTCAAGACATGGGAATATATGGGTTTTTAAATAAAAAGTTAGAATTTATATTAGAAGCACAATGTTCCCTGAAATAATTTTTCAATGCATACCAAATCCATTAGTTAACACAAATGTTAGATCCGGATTTCACCTTCATTTTTTTCACAAGATCCTCTATGAGGTGAAAACCATTATTTATCCTATTCTTACACCCCAATAACATATCTAGAAAACATTTATTCAATATAGTTCAAATAAATTTGTCTAAAGACGAAAAAATGTGCTTTTAATATCCAAAAAAAATGACATTAAAATTTAGAACTCATTTTCTTCACCATATGGCATTAAACTATGTGTTCAATAAATATTCCACAAGAAGATAAACCACATTCCCTTAATCCTCCTGGAATGATATAAAACTACCAATCATATCAGTAGAATTCCAAATAAGGATAAACCCCCTTAGGTTCAAGTAAACTACTATACCATTTAGGTTTTTCGATTTCCACCTAGCATATTAGATGACACTCCCCTTAGAAGATTATTCTAACCATTTCTCATACTAATACACTTAAAAAATGTTACCAATTCACTATATCATTATACCAAGATTTTTTAACTCCATTCAAACATATATTCAGTTTAACCCCATGCTTCGTTCCCTAATTTTTTTGAATCCCCATTATCTTTCACATCTAAATGGGCCCCCTAATAGTAATGGATCTCGGACACACTAGACGTCCTATAATCTTAATCACATTCTATGAAATAATTATGAAATAATTATTACAAGTCCAATGTTTCAAAATGGTCAATGGTAAATCCTCATTTGTACGTACCCGTCCATGAAAGAATGAATAGTGGAATCTATGGTTCGAGCATGGTCAGTATTCATTATGTACCATCACATCAACCCCATTGTGTTCCAAATCCAAAGAATCTAAATTAAAAATTATCATTTTTACTATTTTTTGGGTATAATTAAATTCCTCTACTGTTATCACATTTTTTTCACTAACACATATAGAGAATGGAAATAAGGTGTGCATAAATTCCCATTCTCCAATCAAAATTTCCTTAGTCAGGATACTACGGGTGGTCAATAAAAAAGTTCGAAACATAAGAATTTGAACCATACTTGGAAATATCATATAAATTACCAATATTATATTTTAAATTAGTTGTCCATACCATGATTGAATCATGTGGGATCATATACTTATTATTGGTTTTTTCCTCAATTTCATGGATGTTCAACAAAAAAAGAACAGAAAAATATTTATAGAAAAATACGTTAAAAATTCATGGATGATAACCCACATGTTATATATTATTCATTTCATAAAAATAAGATAAAATATCAAATTAATCAACCCAATATATTGAAAATTTGATATTAGTAATCATATTCTGAGTTTTCTCTATATTCTGCTACATCTCTTCCAGATTGGCTTCTTTCTCCTAAGTAGTAGGGATAAAATTATCAACCCTAATTCACATATGATTATTCTTAGAATAGAATTCAACCCAAAATATAATTACAAAGCTTCCCTAACCTCATGAATTTAATACCTATCCCTCACTTGGTTAGTGATCTCTACTTGAGAAGTGATAATGGTCATATTCTCTCATGTCTGTACTTACATTTAATAAATTTATTCCTCATTTTCCTAGAGTGACTGAGTGTCCAAAATCATCCTTTTTTTCCAGATAATTTCAAAATAATACAAATTAAAATTATACCATTTGATTAGAAAATCCTAAGATAGTGAACAAAGGCTACAATAATCCACTTTTCCAGTCCTCGGGCTAATTGAATTGTGATAGATGACTCATTTATCTTTAAAAACATCAAATCCAAAATCGTGAAAGACCATGGATTATAGGGGATTGTAATGAGGTATTTCCTCCAAAACATTAGAGTTGGGATAACCTATAGGAATTTAATTTAATAGGATAATACCCATGTCTACGGGAAAATTTTCATCTCCATATACTTCATCGAAAGTGGGAGCCCCTGCCACCTCCCATGACACCTACGAGTGGCATGATCTCAAAAATCTCTATTGAGTCCGTGAATATAATAGACATATATTTTGGTAGTTATTTGGTAATCCCAAATACCCCAACCTTCACAACCAATCCCTAAAAATTAACATCCCCACTGATCCATCTATGTTGGGATAAAAGTGTCTTCCATCACTACCTCTAATATATGATACTCTAACTTGAGAACCACCACAGGTGGTTGACCTCCAAGCACATTTTGAAATACAATTTAATGTATTGGTTAGCCAAGAATAATTTATGGGAGTAAGAACATGAATGGGAAAATTTGAAAAAGGATACGGCTTAGAAGAGTGGTGGTACATTGTGACAAGTAACATAGAAAGGTTCACAGAAAATTCCCCATGTGACAAAATCCCCCTAGTAGTTGATACACCAACGATTTGATGTTTTCCCATGGCTATATGTGTGGAACTATCTAGAAGAAAACAATTTGCATAGTTTCATGCATAGATCCTAAAATCCATACTATAGAACAACAGTTAATGGGAAGCACTTGATACTATTGATCCATCACCCCATATATAGGCACAAATTCAATATATGGTTGGATGCATGTGACCACAAAATCATGGAGATGTATCATACCTACCCCTAAAATGTTGGGGGTCCCTCATCATGTACATGGGTTTTATCAAAAACCTACCCTTCCTCATTTTTCTCTGATTCATATATAAATTTAAAATTTGTTTGGATCCTATCATTTGGGTTTTGTAGACTTTTAGATACAGAAGATAAAACGATAAACCTAATGAGTAGAAATATTTCCATCATTTGGGGAGTCCTAATATGTATCTCTTCCGTATGATTCCTCCTCTAATATCTCTTCCCTAGTTATACTTGAATCCAATCATACCATAAGAATAACAATAGGATAATGTTTTTCTAGAAATACCATTACATGAATTTCTAGTGGATGTGTGATTCTATTTGAGTAGACCAAGTATTTAACTACACCATGCATTGCACCACCCATTCTAGGGAGATATAGAAACCTTCCAATGCAAGACCTAACACAGTAAGTTACATCCCCTTGTAATTGAGGTGATTACATATCCCATGATGAGAGGTGATTTATATTTGGATACCTAAACTATAATAGGAATAAAGGAAAGAACATCAATAGGGATATATTGGAGACACATTTAATTCCACATAAATGGACTCATGTCACCAGAATTTCTCTATAGGGTCTAAATTCCGCCAAAATCTACTTATCCTGGTTCATTAAGCCTTCTAATACTCCCCTTAATAAATATTATACGTACTCAAGATCTTTCATTAATATAACTACAACCACTACCCCATATTCTAAAATATCATTTCCTCTAAACCACACCATGATCACAGCTCGTGCATGAACCCATGGTTGTTGGGTCCCTTCCTCTTCTGACTGATTTACTAGTCTCATTAGCATGTCCACATGAGATTAACCCTCCCAACTCAACCCCTATTCATGGATAAGACCAGAAGTGACAATGGGTGACTACAAATCAATTATCCCCATTCAATATTCCTGAATGAATATGAACCATATATTCCAAATAATCGAGGGTTGATGCTCACTACACAACCTCAGATACACCATGGGGGTGTGTCATTGGGGGTACTAGAACTTATTCTCAATGTGGTGTGGGGTGTATGGCTCAAAAATCACATTATAGTCCACCATGGACACCAATTCCCCACCATGAAATGATAATAGGTATAAAAGCCACTCGAGTTTCCCCATTCTACCATCATTCAACATTCTTATAGGGAGGGGAAGTGTATTAATGTTGATGTGGTATGACAACCTGATAGTTTCTTACACATCAAATGAACCTCGGATGAGAGCTCAAATGATGATAATGTTGAGGGTAAACTATTTGAAATTCATACTGCGAGGGGACATTAGGTTTCATTATTCACATCCACTTATGTGTTAGGTGACTCAACCATTTACGAAATGTATAGTCCCACACAAATGAAAGGGATTATTTTAGTAATTGATATGGTTAAGCACCATGTAAAACATCACTAGAATTAGAAATACTATGTTGATGCCCCGCACTATACCCAATATTTCTACCATGATGAGGTTTCTCATATGAACCCTCCTATGTGCATTCTAAACTATGATAATCCACTCATAGATTATATTGTCAATAATTCCCAAAAACCTGAATATGGGAGTCTTGGGATTCACACTATATTCCAATATTTTTCACTAGCTCACCTCTATAATCATAGGTACAAATTATCCTATCTTCACATTGAAACCTTCTAGAACTATCAAAACCTCCAAGGAAAATTGACTATAAAATAATTATGGAATTAGCAGAACCATTATTTGAAAGGGAAATCCTCCATCACTAAATTTGGATCACTCTCCCCATTCACCATGAATAAAAGAATTCTTATTATCCCTAATATATCATCATAGTCATCATAGATTTCTTTATCTAGGAGACACTCATCGTATAAATCCCCTAGGATGGGTATTCATACGATGTAGTAGAGGTCCAAAAAACTGATTCCATCCACCCGATGATGTAGTCGAAACGTATTAGTCCCCAGTGACCTCCTACTAAACCAGTATAGCATAATGTCCTGGTGATGGTAAACATGAAATGATGAAGACCATGATTCCTCATAAATCTAGACCAACATTTACACCACAATGTATTTTTAATAGGTCAATAATTACTATTATTCCCATGGTCACTCATCCTTAATGTTGGAACCATGGTGTTGGTCAAAATCCTTTGTCCAACAATTAAGATGATCCATAAAATAAACATTAATATTTTTATCATTGGTGGGGGGATGCATCTTCCTCCAAAACATAAATATTGAAATTATTCATGTGGTTCCATACGGTGAGTTGTAATAGATGGACGGTCGCCAATATTGTGACCTCCATCAGCCATATGCCATTTTTATTTCCCAAACATGATCTTGAACAAGTAAGTAGGTTTTTCCTAATTGGAAATCGGGATAATAACACCATCCCTTATCCCAAAATCATAAAATTGAAACCTCTTTCACAATAGGTATTCCTACTTATCCTCCATAATTAATGAAGTGAGTGTAATATGATCTGAATCACTCAAAATTCATCTACAGATCATAATGATTCTATCCATTACCCATTATCAATTAGAAAAATCCTCAACACCTTCAATGTATATTTTCTCCAATATATAAAAATTTCAGGAATTTCTTCAGGAAAGTTTTTTATTAAGGATTTAGTTCATGAATGTTCTAAATCATTATAGATGTTTGTTCATTAAATTATATTTTATAGAAGAGGAATGCATCACTAGTTGTGAGGATTGAAATCAAAAAATCCCATGAATGTCTTGGATTTCACAAAAAGTGTGAACTAGATTATCTTACATAAATGGATCGTGGTCCCCTTAGGGACCACACTCTAATTTATTGGAAGTGTTTTAGATCAAGTTCAAAAATAAAATTAATCCCATATTGATAATTATCAATATTTGTCCCTAAAAATATGACCAACCTATCTCTTTTCAGATCCAATTCCAAGGGAGCGGTTGATTTTTATATTGAAGATATTCATGTGTCATGGGAAATATTGAGGAATGAATGATTTTTTAAAGGTATATAAAGGATAAAATACTCAAAATTCCAACTATCATACTATTTTCCTGAATGTTAAAATCTTCTAGAATGGTTATCACTTGATAAAGGGGGACTGATGGAATATAGGTAGACAAGTTAGACTCTATGGAATATATACTTGATTTAATGGGGAATCTGGTAAGTATGGAGGTAGAGGTGGTATGCACTGCATAATATATATCTGACACATGAAGGTCACCCACCCATGTTAAGTTTTATGGGGTAAACTCCGAACTATTTATTTCTATTTTTCCAACACCCTTGATGTCGTAAGGTAATTAGCTTTCACATTGACCCCAATAATTAGAAAAATTGATACCACTGCCTCCCTTAGGCCTATAAATACCTCTCCATGTATAAAATTTCAAGGGAAATGAGATTTGTAATTCTAGAAAAATATTTGGACCCCCAATTTTCACAAACCACATCCATTATGACTCTACATGGTTCCTCATTTTAGCTAACACCCTTTTGTAAAATTTGAGTTCCCAAGGCCCTTATACCAATCCAAGCCGGTTCATTCATCACCGAAATATTTTTTGACCAGTATCAACAACCCTCATGTCCACCCTATGTGTTTTAATCACATATTTGATCATTAAATTTCTTTTTTTCTATGCATAGTCACAATAATGACTATTTCCCTGAATCATTGGTACCCTAACATTGGGGCCCCTAATTTCTATTCCTACCAGAAAATTTATATGCCATTCCCTTCCCAAATATGAATGAATACTAGAAACATATGTCTCGAAGATGGAAACTTCATAGGAAACCACCATCCATTCTTTCTAGAGATGCCTTATGCCGTATCTTCCCCTTCTACATGGAAACAGTCTCCATAAATGTAGATTTAGACAACGTTCAAGTTATAAGACATAAAACTACCTAGACCAATGACATAGTTGTATGATATTAAAATTACATAAATCAACCTCAGTACATGAAATAAAACTATATCCTTACCTAGGACAACAAAAATAAGATGTCCTATATATCATTATTATGAGATCATATTACACATCATACCTTGTGTCATAAACATATGATGGATCATATACGATCCTCATGATATTCCACCTCTTTCCCACAAATCAAAAGAATATTTTAAATTATTTTATATTTTATTTAAATATATTTAATCCCAAAAAATTTTTAATGTAAGGGAATTTTTCACGTTTTGTAAATTTATAAGAATTTTTAGTTTTATGGAAAAAATGGCCCAATTTTGGTGTTTTAATTTATTTATATGTTTTAGACATAATTTTTTATACATAAAAAATTTTGAAATTTTTTATTTATAGAATTTCACACATAATTGGTTTAATTTTATTCAACTAGTACCAAAGCTCAACCCATAATATTAATCCCCACAATCAACTAACATGTAAAGCCTAAAAATATTTTCCCTAATCTGGAATGTTTTTATAATGATCATATATATCAATACTGGATGATCCAATAGAGATTAAATTAGAAAAGCAGCTGGATAATATATAAATAGAAAACCGTAATTATGTTTTCTATGTGTTATTAGTTTTTAATGAGGTCCATAAATGAATTGGGAACAGAATATGGGGATATGAAGAGTCCACCTCAGCAGAATAATTTTTTGGGTAAATTGGATATATCTCTCCCCATACATCTCCAATGAAGGAAAAAAATATGTGCATAGATAGTTGGGGAATAGATTAAAAACATTAAATAATACACCATTTTTCAATTATTTTATTTAACATAGATAACATGAAAAAAAATTGGAGAATACTTTTAGATCTATTTTTAACACTTTTTCATATAAAAATATACTTTATCTACATTATAATGGGTTGGAACACTAATGGAAATTCCCTATAGATTTTTAGTACTTTATTTATTTTATAATATTATGAATTTTTAGTATATTTTATTCTTATTTTCCCTAACATTCTCTAATTTTTTTAACATTTTTTGTTTTCACCTCATTCCCTTGATCATTATGATCTATAATACTCATGATCATGAGTATCTAACCCGATGAAGTTAATGGGGAGTAATAAAATGATGATCCTAAGTCTTTGAACATTAATTTTTTATTTTTTATAATATTAATAGATTTATTTCACGGTGGTTCTTAGTTGGAATTGTTCTTTTGTGTCTCTACTTACAACATGAAGTTTAACCTACCATTTTGTAATATATTTCATTGATTGTGGAGGTATATGTTAGTATCTCAATGATCATTGGGTGCATAATATATTCAAAACAAAAATAATAAGATTATTTTTACACATATAATTAATTATGTTCATTAATTAATTTTAAATTAATAATAATATAATTTTTGTTCCCTCGGGGTGATTCTTTCAGGAATATCATGTTTCATTCTAACATAATTCTGTCTTCATTCATTATTATTGCATTACAATTTTAAGTTTAGTTTTTGTATTGAATTATAAATTATTAAATCTCAATTTCATTAAGATTTCATTCCTCAATTTAAAATAATTATTAAATATAAATGTTAATTAGAATTAGTGTGTGATTGATCAGAAAAACTCCTTACGAGAATGACCAAGGTCATCCCCAATGCTGCAATTACCTTTAAAATATTTTAGATTGAAAATAAAAATGTTTTATAAAATTTTATCCAATTTTAGAGATCCAATTGGTCATCACTCACTATTTTTATTCATATTTTATAAATAATTTACATTTTTTTCATTTAAAAAAAATCAAAAAATTCAGTTTTTAATAATATCTTTGTTCATGATGTATTTCAATTCAAATTATTCTAAATGGACTGAATAATATTAGTTGTATAAGAAGTTCACAATGATCTTGATGTTTGGTTTAAAATAATTAGTGATGAAATGGAAAAATTAGAGAAAAAAATAGACTGGATAACTAAATATGTATGCACATCAGTGGAGAAACTCTATCATGATGCAAATCCTAAACAAGAATATGTGATGGAAGAGATTTCACCAATAATGATTTTGTATGTTAAAGAACCTAAATTGGTTGGGAAGGAGAAAGTAAAGGTAATTGATAACATCAAACCACACTCAACCAATGCTCAATTTTTTCCCTGGAGACAACATGAAAGATGATGCAATTTTTGGAGATCAAATTTTTTGGAAGAATATTATAATCACTTTATTGAAGGTAACCTACAAGGTGATATTTCCATCCCTGATAATGGAGAATCATCACATGTCTGCCGGTCTATTTATTTGGAAAATGATGATAGAGATGGAGATGATGATATTGAGTAGCAAGTGGTACATCCATAAGAAATAAATTTACAATATGGAATAATTTAAAGGGATGTTTTATTTATTTATTTGTAATTTTTTAATATTATTCTAGTTAAATTGTTTTCTAAATTTCCATTTAAAACAATTTCTGAAAAAAATCATATGGAGATGGAATTGGATTTTATGAAAGAGATTACCCATGTGGTATTCATTAAATTATAAGAGATAGAGAATAATGTGGTGGTGATACTAGATCCTTTATAAAAACTTTAATACCATATGGAAGAGAACACCACAAAAAATCAATAGATAGAACCCCAATCTTATTACCCTCTCACTCTAGACCTTAAATTCTATTATTAATCATTATCGGGGGTTCGGAATTTTATTGTTTTATTCTGGGTTCTCCATTAATGGTGTCTTATCATGGAGACTAGAAAAAATAATATGTTTTGGTTTGTATCAAAGAAACCACATCCACCTTCTGATTGGGGATAAAATTATACAACTTTTTGACAAAGGAATGTAAATATCTATCACCCTTTTCGGGGCCTAAACAAATAAGAATCCCTTTTATAATATTTTATATTTATTTTTATTTATTTATTTTTTGTTTTTTTCCTTCTTTTATAATGATTTACAGTTGTAGAATCTAGGTTCTAAACTCAAGACAACCACTTAAAAATAAATGATATTGGGTCTTCCTTTTTCATTATTTTTATTTCTATCCCAAATAAATTCTTAATTCAAAATATTCCAAATCTTATTTGAGATAAAAATAGGATAGTAAATGGAATAATCATTTTGGAGGGATTTAAATCTATTTTTGGGAATTTTTTGCATGCTTACATTTTATATTTCAAGTATCATTATTAATTTTTCATTTGTTCATTTTTTATTTTAGGTGTGTTTTTTTGGAATATTGATATCAATCAGATAACTTTTATAATTAAAAACATCTTAGTGTTTTCAGAAAATTTATTGATTTGAATAATTTAGGATTTAAATGATTGTTGAATGGATTTTGTTTCTTTATTGCCAATTTTTTCATTTAATTACATTTGATTGATTTTGAAACCCATGTGCACTAGTGCTGTCCAAATTGAAAATATTACCCAACAAGAGATGTTTTTAAACATTTTTTACCCCTTCTATACCTTTTTCTTCTAAATAGTTTTGAAAATTTTTATTATCTATAAATTTATATATTTATCCTTTTCTAAGCTATTAGAGTTTATGGAATGTGTCAAGTATGATTAAGGCATCAAATTGAAAGCACTTTTTTACATTTAACTCTTATTTTTGATTAAATTTTAAAATAACCTATATTATAAACATAGAATCCATGAAATACCTTCTTAGTTAGCCAACATTAAATCCATTTATCATTTTCCAACCTTCAATTTAATTAAAATGACTAATTATTTTTGAAATAAATTTTGGGGGAGGGAGAAGATGAGTTGTAATTCTCTTTCTTGAAGAATCCGATTGATTTGAATTGAAAAAAAGAGGTTTCATATTTATTACTAACTTCATGAAAGATATTTCATGTTATAAATATAGACGTGTTTCAGAAATATCATTACAAATATGGGTTTCATGTTCCCCATAATTTTATGATCAAATGATGTATATCTTTTCCTATAAAATATGATTCTAAAGAGAAATCTAGTTCAAAAATCAATCAAAAATAATGCTAATAATGGGGGGAGAGAGATAAAAATTATTATTGACTATGAAATTACACTTGTGAACTACCCATGGAGATAAAAAGGTGGTTAGAGGTGATTTAATTTTAAACTTATTTAGGATAACACCATTCATGAGAAAAACTATTTTCATTCATTTACTTCACTTTAGAGATTAACCCTCCTCATTCCGCCTCAAATGTTTTTACATTGAAAACAATCCAACCCACATCCTCTAAAAAACCCTTGAAAAATAACTCATGATTGACACATCTGTGCCTCTTTGAAGTGGAGATAATAATACTATAGAAATGCTACAGAGATCACAAATGTTCTTGGGAATGAGAAAAACTCCGCAGAAACAATTCCTTGAGTGAAGAGAGAAATATTTATCTAGGGAGTTAGGTGTAAAATTAATGTAAGTATTAAAAAGATATTAAATTCTTTTTTTATTATTTTTGACGATTTATGGAATTTTTATCCATTTATTAGGCATGATACTGTCTTTTATATGCTAATTGTGTTGTGTTTTCATTTATGCTTTGGGTAGTTTGTTTTGATCTTTGAATAAGATGATTTCCCATGAGTATAATGTATAATTGTGGGGGAATTGATATAGAAACTATTATAAATTATTTTTCATTAAATTTAAATGTTTTTGATACTATAAATGTTTTATTTTAAGTAAAATTTCCTTATTTTATGGTTTTATAATCATTTTATGCATAGTTGAAAAAATGGCCCAATTTTGGATTTTAACTGATTTAATTTAATTAAATGTTTTGGACAAACTTTTTTCTATACTGATCCAAATTGTGAAATTATTACTTTTTTGAATTCCATAAATCATGGGATTAATGTTATTCATGTAGGTCCCAATGATCAATCCATCATTTGAATGACCAACATCTTCTCATAGGTTAGGCCTTGGAATATGTGCACATATATAGAATGATTATATGATGGGACTATATCTAATTACTGGACGAGAAAATGGATCTAAAATTAGAAAATTATATGGATAATATATAAATTAACAACTTTCATTAAGGTTTCTATGTGTGATTAAGTTTTTTAACGACATCAATTCATTATAAATCCAATGTGGGGAATATGAAGAGTCTGCCTGGGCAGAAATAAATTTTTGGAGTAAATTATAAATATCTATCTCCACACATGTTCAATACAGAAAACAGTTTATATGTAGATATTGGTGAGGTATAATAACAACTCCCAATAGGACAACATTTTTAAATTCTGTAATTTAATGTATGTAATGCACAGAAATATTCATATGATACTTTTAGAGAAACATTTTCACACCATTTTCCTATACAAATGAACATAACCTTCATTACAAAGGGTTGGCACTCCAGGTGGAAATTTTTTGTTGTTTTGTAGTGTTTTACTTTTATGTCATAATATAATTAATTTTTATAATGTTTCCGTATTATTATTCCTCTCCTTATCTTATTTTTTTCTTTTGTGTTTTAACCTCATTTTCTTCTTCACTATGACCTCTAATACTCATAATCATGAGTATCTAACTCAAGGAAGTTCATAGGGGAGTAATTTAGTGAAGAACCCAATTCAATGAAATTTAATTTTTATGTCTTCTTATTTTCGTAGAGTTTTTTTGAGGGGGATCTTAGTGGGAAAGGTGCCTTTGTGACTCCATAGTCTACTAGTGGTTTAGCTTTTCCTACTGAATTACATTATCTCTACTGAAGAGGAGGATGTCTAGTCTCTTGATGAATGTTGAGTGTACCATATATTCACAACCATATGAAAAATAGTATGTTCACACATACTATGGATTGTGTTCATTTGGAATATTTTCTAATTATAATAACACAATGAATGTTGACTACAAGTGATTCCTTTATGTATGTATCCTTTTATTCTAACATCATTCTTTATACATTCTCTCCATTTTCATTGCGTTTGAATATTTAATTTTTTGTATTGAATTATGAATTATAAAACCTATATTTATTTTAGTTTTATTACATAATATATATATTTATATATAATAAAAAAGTGAATTATAAGCAGTGATTGATTGAAATTAATAGATCTTCAAAAGAACGACTTAGGATAGCCTGTGTGTTGCACATAGTTTTAAAATATTTTGAGAGCAGGGGTGACAATATTTCATCACCCACCGGGGTATGAAACTCTTATACTGGGTAACTCCCATGAATAATCCCCAAACAATTCTTCCCCACCAATGGGATGAAACACCACACCTAGGATGAAAACCCCAATCCCAGGAAGCTGCCATTTAAAATCCCAACATTATCCCCAATTGATTCCATGTTCAAAAATGATCATCCTTACTTGAAGACATTAAGCAACATATACTAGTCCTTCCAAATGGGTATATAGGACGCCTTTATTGGGATAAATCCTAACATCCAGATAAGCATGGGTTACATCAATGAGGATAGATCCCAAAACCTTTAAAATTACATTAAAATTACATTATGGTATCATCTCCCCCCCCCCATAGGGGTATATTTTCTCACAACCCTAGTAAATCACATGGGTTAAATATTCCCCCATCCCTAGGGACACACTTATCCAAATCCTAAGTGTGAAATATTCCCCTTGGGGACACAAGAAACAAAATCCCATCTTTCAAATCTCTACCTCCGAGACACACATAACCATGTCTCATGTTTTAAATCTCCCACCCTAGGTACACACATAAGCAAACATTCAAGTTTGAAATATTCCCCCTCCATGATACTCATAACCAAATAACTATCAACATATATTTTTAAACATGTAACCCACTTGGAACCTCTACCCCATACAATAAACATCGAATTCCTTAAGACAAAGTACATGGATTCCTTAATCCCCTAGTTTTCCCCACCACATGGTCGACCCATGATTCCTTTGGTTCTATGCTTAAGATTTCTCACATATATGATGAATCTAACCTCAAAAGGGGAATATATTACATATTCCCAAAAGTACCTATGTTTAAAGATACCTAGAAATTTGTAAAGTGAATATATACTCTAACAAATGGTTGCTACACTATTGAGTTAGACGTAGAAAATTAAATGAAATCTATTTCAAGATAGAACATGGAAAGATTTTCATGAACATGGCTTAAGTATTTGATTGATACTAGAACTAGGTAATGATATATAAGGTTGAATTCAAAGAAGGAGGAACAAAAATCCAATAATATTATTTCATTCAAGGATACAACATCACCAAAAATTGTGGAAAAGTCCGGCTACCTTCAGAAAGTAGTAATATAGGCTATGAACTGTTCCTGACAACCAATGATGATCACCACATCTTTGAGGTATCAGAAAAAATGGTTTTGGTAAGGCATGTAGAAGGATATGGGATCATATCTAGAGCTATGTACCATATATCACCCACACACAAATAGAGAGTGTGAGAGGAGGATTATAATATTAAAGTATATTATTACAATATTTATTATTGATTTTATTGGATCATTGGATCAAGATAAATATTTTTAAGAGATTTCTAGTAATCATAGTTATCGATATTAAATTTTTATTGAACAATTTGATTCTAATATGAATGTCCATGTAATTTTCAGCTTTATGGGATTGACTCAAGTGAGTCAGAAGGGATTAGTCCAAGCTTATTAGAGGAGACTTTTGGGTGAGTGTAGTTAATTTGGAAGC
Organism: Viscum album; assembly: GCA_963277665.1. NCBI lineage: Eukaryota > Viridiplantae > Streptophyta > Magnoliopsida > Santalales > Viscaceae > Viscum > Viscum album. The sequence continues at coordinate 585,233,479 of OY728125.1, forward strand.
AGGTTATTATTACTCAGAGAATGTAATATTCATATGAAGACCAAATGTTTATAGAATTGGATTTTTTCAAGGGTAACTGATAATTATAGTGGGTTTCACATCAGTTACTACATCGAAATTTGAATAAGTAGGGAATATTAGCATCTAATTATTTTTCATGAGGTTGTGGAATAGATTATGATAGTGGTTCATTGATTAGATACCCCTCTATGATATTGAGGTAAACATTATACATTTCAACTCAATAAGTATGATTTTGGACCTACACATGATAATTATGATGGAAATTTCATGTTGGAGGTTGAATCTTTATTCAATGAGTGTCTAATGAGGGTTTCAGATTGAAGCGAGAAGGTACTTTGAAACAAAATTCAATTCCCATTGATTAGGTTTTATGGTAGCATGGTCGTACCTAAGGGGATTCATGGGTTCATGTGTCAGATATTTGGGTGAATTCATTATAGTCACTTAGAGGACTCACCTATATATGCTTATTTGGTTGGAAAATTCCATAGAAGGGGAGTTTCTAGTACCCCTCAGATCACAAGGTGTTGTTAATGGTTATTTATTGGTTTAATTTTCTATGTGATTATCTATTTCCACGTCATTGATCACTACTTTTTATGTTGAAGAATCTTATGTGCGAGTTTATTGAGAATGAGATTGGCCTGTAACTAAGATATTTCTACAGGTAACTGTTTTGGGTGAGACACATGCGCCACATCATAAATATATACACATAGTACTAATGTATCATTCCAACAGTGGTTCATGACATGAATCATATTTTTACACTATGAAATGGGTCTTGGCAAAAATTTTATGAGGTTTATATTAGTATTTTTTTCTATGAAAACTATTTTATTTCCCCCTCACATATCACAATCTCTTCTTAATATTTTGGTAAAAATATGTTCCCTTTTAATAGACATTGACCCCCCTCAACATAACATTATGGACTGAAGTTCCATTAACTGCGGGAGAATGTTTTTGGTATGGATAAAATGGTATATAACCTAGATACATTTTTAATCATGATATTCAGGGTTCATTATATATTAACCCTAAATTTGGTGATTTTGGGGATGATTTTCTAGATTTGGAACATTGGGATCGATTTGGGTGGGGAATATTAGTTATTGAGATTTGTTGTTCTTGAGTTAGGTAGTCCTTATCATGTTACAAAAATTAAATGGAATTTCATGACTTGATTTTCATGTGGGAGCATGTGTAGTAATGAAAGACATCTTATTTTGGTCAAAATGTGATTAGATGAGTTTAGTATCAATGTATTTGGTACTATAGAGGATGAATATAAATGCGTTCTATTAAATTTATGAACACCATACATAGAGGGGATATGGAGTGGGTTTTTTTGAATGGTTAGTTAGGCTCTAAAAGTTTCATTTGGGATCTGGAAGAGAAATAATGAAAGGGAATTGTGATTCTTTGTTTCCTATAATTTTTGGGTCTAAACATCAATGCAACGGTTGATCTTTTAATGGTTATAGAGGCTATAAATGTGTGAGATGGTCAAGTCAAGGATTAAATGTGGTATTTTCTTGAGTAATATAGTATTTATTAAAATATGGTATGAGGATTTCCCATTAGTGAGATTGTTGTGTTTTATTGAATTATGATATAAACCGTCAAAGATATGGTTAGGCTACGATATGGTTTTTTGTGTTATCACAGTTAAGAAGGGTGGGGATTTTATTAGAGTTTTGGCCAAATATGATGACTGTTCCATATAGAATATAGAAACATAGGAAGGATGGGGATTCAAGGATGTTTGGTTATCACTTGAGGAAATCGTGGACTAAAAATATATTAATGAATTTGTTTTATGTTATCAAATACAGTTTAATATGACTATTGAGCTTTTGTTAATGGTGTATTTGTGTTTTTCTATTAAAGTCATACTCACCCCTTTTGGGGAATCTAAATGAACACATAATATTTATGGTTAGGGATCCAAAAAAGTGATAGGTCCCTATATCAATCTATTGAGAATGTGGTGTGGGACAAATTTATGTGAATATAGGATAGACCATGTAATCTTTTGTTTCCATTCCTCATTTGTTTGTTTTGTTTTTGATTATTTTGTATAATGACACATTAAATTTTGGGATCCATTTTGGTGGATTTGTATGACATTGAAATATCATATTTATATAGAATATGTTGATATAATTATGATTACTTCTTTTTATTATTACTCATATCCATTATCCTTTTCTTCTATTGTATGTGTTCACTTTGATGTAAATATGAAACAGAGTTCATTGTCTCTTAATGATTTTTTCCAAGAACATGCCTCTAGTCACTATCTACATATGTATATGGAGTAGCTCTTGAGTCCTTGTATCACTATGAAGAAGACCGAGTGATTTTTTTGTGGAATCACCACGTGAATATTTATATAAGGATAGAAGAACAAATATTTGTAAATGTCCCCACCATTTGTGACATGAAATTAAATACTTCTGTTCTAATGTAATGAAATTATCTATACCTGTATTTCAATATTAGAAATGAATATTTAACTATTCATAGTCAAAATAAAAAACATAAATTTTTTGATATCTAGAATTAGTGAAGGTAAATAATATATTCTTGAAAATGATGAATATAAATTCATTGACATGGTAATATGATTTTTAGGCTTTTTTAACATTAAATTTTCAACATAAATATGAATAAAATGTTTATTGAAAAAACGGTTGAATTTATGAATATATATATACATAAAAAATAAATTTTATTTACATGTGAATGTTTATGTGAAAACATGAAAAAATAAATATTTACCAGAATTATAAGTGACATCAACACAATGTTTTAACTTTTACTTTGTACATGATCATTTTATATAACGTATAACATGTGTGTATCATTGTCATTATTATCATCTAGTAATCATGAAACAAATATAGGATCTCATCTAAGACCATAATATCCTTAAAAATCACCATGATAAATGGTCCCACTATGCTCCTAAATTATTTTTCAAAACAATATGTGGAAAAAATCATCACAGTTTTCACTACTGTTACTATCATTCAAGTTTTTCATAAACATTGGTATTCAAAAAATTAATGTAATAAATTTCTCATATATCATAAAAAATTCTATATATGTTAATGATATAAAAATTAGTTTTCTCTCATTTACACATGAAAATTTTAATTCTCCAATATTGACCTTTAATCCAATATTTTGTATGATTCTCTGGTGATTCTATTTTTTTATAAAATTTATTACTTTTAATATTATAAAAAATTTGTGGGGTCACATTATAAAATTGTCCCCCAAAAAACCACTTAAATATTTTTGATGTAGATAAATCAACATTAATATTATATTTAAACCATTAAACACATGTCTTTTTAAATTATTTCAATAACCACATATCAGTTATTTCTAGATATACTATTTTCAAATTATTAATTTTTCATGATATATATATATATAGTTTAACTTCACTTGAGTTTTTCAAAATTTATAAATGTAATTACATTATTCAATCATTTTCTATCATCATTACTTTCATGTAATGGATCTCTATACCATCACCGTTTACTCCCACAAGATAAAATATAGGTAAACCAACATGCATCACTTCATAAAAATAGGTTGTAAAAAACCCAACCACACCAAATGATATATATTATTGAACAACAGATCCCTTTGTTCAATATATATTTTTTATACATCCCTTCCCAATATTCATATATCATTCAAAAATATGAAAATAAAATAAATATATATTCCCACATTACATTATTTCCAAGACCTAATGGGTCATTAGATGTACTGTTATATCAAAAAATGAAGGTGAAAAATACATATCTAGTTGGAAAATTAGGATGAATGGTTTATAAAAAATATATTTAATAAACTTGTATCCATTAGTTTTTAGTATATATATTTTTAAAAGAAAACATTTTGATGATAGCCTCACTAAAAGGAATTGATAGTATTCCACACAGGGAAACCTATAGTAGTTTCTTTATTATAACAAAAACAATTATTGGATCTTATGGACATTAACATCATATCCATTACCAAACACAAAATTTTTAATTTTTAAGAATATCTAATTTTTACATCAATACCGCGAGAACATTGACACAAATTAAAATTTTTTACTTTTCAAAAATATATGTCCAAATGGAGGTAAATCGTTATTTTTTTATAGTGTGGCTTAACTATACTTGTATTACAATTGAAAATAAGTCCAATGTTTCATACTATCATACCCATGGGTTTTTAGGTATTTGGATTATTATATATTGATTTATGAATCTCTTTTAGTTTTAATTAGATTATTTTTAAATTTTTTAAAACAATTTCGGTAATGCCTATTAAATAGTTAGAGCTAATTGTGTAAAGATAATAAAAAATCTATATATTTCTTATGAATGGTGATTTCACAGCTAATAGATGGATTTCATTTCCGTGCATCAAAATTTTATGGGTTTCCTAGGTGAGACAGTGTTATCCCTATAGTTAGTGTATGATTTAAAAATATGTGCACCTTATCCATGTGGTTTTCTAAGGATTTAAAATATATGAAATTATCTAACTATCATCTCTATATTTTAAACCTAACTCCTAGAATTTCTCCCCCACTTAAACATCATCAACCAATAAAAATGGTGAAATCTCCCTATATTCCCCTTTATCTTTGAATATATGTGGTATATTGGATTATATTCTTTATGCAATATATTGTTAAGTGAATCCACTCTGGTAATTTTTTCCTATTCACATTTGATTCTTGGTTTTCATTATTTTATAAGCCTACATCATCCTAGGTTTTTCATGGATAAATTTAATGTTTGGTTTTTTGGTTTTTTTATTTCCTTTTTAGTAAACCCCATCACTGTTTATGTAGGATTCCGCAATTGGTGAGTGGTTTATTTTTAAAGGTACATCATTTTATAATTTTATTGGTTTCATGGAACTAATATTCTTGATTTTTAAAAAATTAGTTTTCAAATTGGTATTACTATTTTTTTATAATATTTTAATTTAGGTATATATCTAATAGAGATTTGGTGAAAAAATTCTTCCATAATGGAAATTAATGTGGCTTGAAAAGAATATTTGTGCATCCATTTACTAGATTCTTATATTCTGCATTTTAAAATTCCTCATTTAAATGGATTAATTGATAAAATGGTAAATCCATTAATGGTTTGGTGAATAGGGAGCCTATATACATTTTTAGGAAGATAAGGATAATAATTTTAAGGAATGACACACCCTACCTAGCATTGTTTGGAACTACAACAATAACTGAATTGTATGATGATCAGTATCAGGATTAATATACTTGTGTGGATCCATCCCTCTATGACATGAGATAATATATGATAATAGTGGAATTAAATTGATTATTATTAGTTAAATTACTATTTTTTGTGAGGATTCTAGGTTTTATATTCCTTAGATACCTTATTGATTGCACATGGTTCCTGTTTAAAATTATTTGTTTACAAGGATATGTTATCATATCTTAAACTGTTATAAAAATATTATATAATGTGGTTATATTTAGAAGGATAGAGGACATTTTTTATGATTTTTATTTCCAAACTACAATTATTGGTTTTACTCAAAAACTATTTATTTTTAAACCCTTAGTGGGATTCTACTTGGATTGTTGTTCTCACACATTATATACACCCAACGAGAGTATGTAGAACTTATTTTGGAATTTTCAAGTAAAGAGAGAATACTTATTAGTTAGGGTATCCATATATTTTAGTGGAGAAAGGGTAAATAGTGGTGATATGGTGGGACTAATCCCTTTTATCACATAGATATGATTCATGATTTTGGTTTCTTTTTTGGTTTGGGTTATTTTATCATATTTTTGTATCTCTTTTTTGACTCTATATCCCATATAATTATAAAAATGAATACATTTAGATCTAATTGCATTATGATAAGGATGTTGATACTTTTTATTTTTTTCATATATTTAATCATTTTCTTGAGATACTACCCCAAACTGAGCATTTAGCAGTGATTTACAAAACCCCTTCAATTTTTTAAATAAATTCACTATGGTGTTATATAAACCGCTGCTAAATACTTTAAAAATTAACAAATGAGACACTTTCTCCATCCCCTAACACTGCTGACACCCCCGACCCATACCCCATCGACTCTCTAAATCCCTAGTCTTGTCACCACTCATCACCGCCCATCTCCACATGTCACCGCCCATCACTGCCTCTCTTCGTGCCTTGGTACTTTGTGTGTCGCCTCACAATTCCTCTCCGACCCTTTCCGCACCTCGCCTCATCATCCCTCACAACTCCTCACCTCCCCTCATAGCTAGTACAGACCCCCACAACACCACCCCCAATGGTTGAGTGGTTATTTCAAGTGAGACTCCACCTAATCTCCTTATATATTGTTACTGTGTCTCTATACATTTATTTACTCAATTTTGGATAAAGTTTATCGATGATTTAATCTAATAATGGTTATTATTTCCCACGGTGATGAGGTGTTTGTAAATAATTGGTATAGGAGGAAAAAATTTGATGAATTAAAAACATGGATGTAAATTCAATGAAGATAAGACACTTAATAATAATATTTTTTTTAAAAAAAATTGAATGATATTGATGGTTATATGGTTGTTAGGTCCTAGTTTTTTTTTCATGTATAGAGTCGAGAGTGCTCCATAGATCATATGAGTGGTTTCAGACATGTGTTCATTGTGATAGTAGTTCCCAGTGATTTTTCTATAATTTATGTCTATATTTTGATGTAAATATATAATAATAATTAATTATAGGTAGTTATTAAAGTTATATGATGTGATAAAAATTTTGAGAGTTGATACGGTCACAGATGTAGCTTGAATGAGGTTGGATGAGGTCTTCAGGAGTATCGTTTAGGATCTGACAATGTATTAGAGGTTGGTGGTGCCCATAATTAAGGAAAATATTCTTTTTTCCATGAATTTCCACTAGAAAAATATTATATAGACTTTTAAAGAATTTATAGGGGAATATTTTTTATGAGTAATGGTGATATGATTATTTTGGTCTCTTATACTTGAGAGGGTCATTCCATGGTACATTGTGAGATGAGATTGATGAAACCTACCATTATAGATATTTTAGTGGGATGTGATGTGAATATATAACCACGCCTTATTTCATTAGTAAACAATATATGTTTTGTATTCCACCATACCCAAAGTACTAATGCTTTTCATGGTGTTGTTCCTTTCTAAAATTTCATGATGTAGGAAGCATTGGAGGATACATCGAAATATCTTCTTAAACACCTCTATTATCTATATAAAGGACTCAGTTTAGTGATCCATTTCAATATATTCCATAATTTCATTATTACAATGATTAATGAACACTTTTTTCTTTTTAAAGTTCATTCAATAAAAATGTAGCATCATGGATTTATCATCACTAGATGAAAAAACTTCATTAGAGCCTGACCCATTTGACTGTGGTGTTGGTGTAACTTATGATAATGTCATGATAACATAAAACATTATTCATGGGATATTTTGTTATATTCTAGATTTTAATTCTTCATAAATTTCAAATTAAATTATTTACTGACCAAATTATGTTATCGTAATAAATGTGGACTCATATGTCTCTGTATGTCACTTACGAAATTGGAAATTGGAATGATTTTTTTTCTCAATTTGACGATTTCTATTGGGCTATATAAATATACATCTTTCAATTAAATATATTGAGGAACATGGATAACAATTGGGTGGTAATTTATTACTGATATCGTGTGTCACCAAACATTCATGGTTTCTACTAATTCTATGAACACACTACTTATAGATCTGTATATTATGTAATTATACTCTCCACTTCATAAGGAGGTGTCTATACTATTTTTTTTTTATTTTTTTCATTATTTCTTTCTCAACGATATTTTTTTTATGGATTTAGAGATTTTCATTTATAATTAAATGCTCTATAATACCTATTATATTTTACTTTTCATTAACATTAATTGGTTGGAATCATTTACGATTTCACATTCATTTTTACTAGGGCTTATTACACATTACAATTTAATTATATTCAGCATAAATCATAGAATCAATATATTATATGGCATTTAACATACTATATATTGAGGTATGAAGCTGCGTATCCTCTCAACCAAATATTTTTTCCTATAATTGATTCCCAAAACTGAATTATACATGAATAATTAAAATCATTGAATCCAAATATTTCTAAAAAATTATTATTTTATAAAATGTTAACCTAAATTCAATTTATTATTTTAAATTAAAAAACTTGAAAATAAAATTTTCCATCATCATTTCGTGTCAATAGAAAGTGTTTCACTTTTATAGTACTCCCACAGACTCTCAATACATAACAACACCCATTGAATGTTACATTTATTTTAATGGTCCATTTATCTATACAGGAATGTCTAATAATTAATCTAGATCAAAAATTTAATAATTTGAAATTGGGTGACTTATTTATTAGGGACCATGTGTTATTTAAAAAAAAATAAGCTAGTTGCACAACATGAGTTTTTAATAAATGTGAAACCCATCTTTTTTACAAATATATATTGATAGGTTTTATATAAACCAAAATAAAATTTTGATGTAGACTTTAGAAAACCTAGTGTTTGTAAATTCACGATATATTAATAATATGAATTTTGATTTCATTTTGTAGAAATAAATGATTGGCTATATTTCATTTATAATTACATAATAATCTTGAAATCTCTATGATGACAAAATAATTTTTGGGGTTCGTAACAAGTGAAGATTTGGATATAAAATTATTTTGTTATGTTAGGCAGTAATTTTTTCCTATTTCCCACAAACATAAATGTGTATGAATTACTCTATTAAAATTTAATATAAATCATTCTTATCATTTGGTTTTCTGTTTTTCTATAACAAGTACTTATCCCTTTCATTTTCGTGGAATATAGTAGATTTTTATGTAAATAAAAATAATGTTTTTATAAAAGATATTTATAGAAACACTATAGGAAAGTAATATATTTTTAAATTTAGTATGAAATAATAAAAACATAACAACATTTTCATTAAAACTATTAGTGTTTCTAGTTAGTGGGAATCCATACAATACACCAAATTGAGCATTTTGTGGAGGTTTATAAAACCAATGTTAAATTATTTAAATAATGTTTTTTTGGTTTTATGTAAACTGCCGTTAAAAAGATAATATATCTGAATAACAAGACACTTCCCCCCCGAAAACCTCCTGACCCCCTCCCCACTGACCACCAACACCCCTATGTGCATGCGTACATTATATTTAGGCATTAGCTAAGAACATCACTTGGAGTGGATATGTATTGTAATGTTTTTAGATAGGGTGTATTGAGGCCTGAGGATGGATATAGGTCTATACTTCAAGTGTTCTATTTTCTTGTTTATTTTATATATTTTCATCATCCCTTGGGGATTAATTTTTTTATGATAATATAAATTAATCATTGAATTTATTATAGAATTGTTTTTATTTTACTGTTCACATTGATATGTGATATATGCCTTAGTAAATGTTTCATTATATTTTAATTTAATTTGATGTATTTTTTCACTTTTGAATATGGATTAGTACCTTGAAATAAGTTTTCATGAACATGTATATGTGTTTGAATGGTTGAGGTATGTTGACCTCATCTCATATGATGATTCTAGAATGGGGAATTACATTGTGACAACATATAATTTAGTTGTTTTTATAAATTGGGTCAATAGAAAAGTGACACTGAGTACGTCATCAAATCATGTGATAGACCATATATATGTGAGACATGCAAACTTTTCGGTTGTATTTATTGGTTACCATGGGTGGTGGATTTCCGTTATTTCTTTTTTTTTCTCCGATTTAGTTTTTTATGGGCTATAATGTTCTTACAGAAGTTTTTTTTAAATATTCATCTATTCTATAAATAAAATGAGTCTCATATTCTTGAACCATATTTTGTATACCTATTTGATATTTTATGAAGTTGAGTTTCTGTGTTTTTGTGTTCACATACAATAAGATAATTCATCCCCCTTCAATGATATTCTTACTTTGTGCTTGTCGCTTTCCCTTCAACTATAGGGAGTGAACATGTAGTGTCACTCTCAGCTTACCGATATCCCACTTATGGTCCATATAGGTCATGTAGTGAAAAAACACCTTTATTTTATCCAAGACTGTAATCTATATCTAACCCCAACCATTATTGGAATTTGTATACACTTTTTCAAATCTAAATTCGCTACCCACTCCTACTAAACAAGAATTGTTCTATGTTATCTCTAACCAAACTAAGTTCATATATCCCTTATCCATATAATTATATTTCATTCCTATAACATATAGGATAACCGATATCTATCATACCCTTTGTTCGATTAGTATCCTCTAGTTTCACCTTCTTTATTAGAGCTCAATACTGGTTTGTTGGTTGATATCCTTTTTGGGATATTTTTGTGATCAATTTGTACATGGAACATATTTTTTGAGAAATGTATTATTGGTCTTGGATAGACCATGGGGATGTAATTAGTTAACTCAGAATATCTGGATTCTTATCGGTTTAGGAACATATTTGCATATTTTTTTATGTGCTCATTAATGGGTGGGATTAATGTTGGATGTTCTATTATTTCATAATGTATTTTCCCTTTGTATAAATCAAAGTTAGTTTTAACCCTTTATTGTGGGATTTTATATTATTTTTGGATATTTAGGGTGATTTAAATATTGTCTAATCATTTATTATTGGTTTTGAATCAGTAACATCCCTTTTGATGAAAATTTTATTCATGATGGTTGGTTTCATATTGAGAATTATTTTTTAATTATTATATTTGTTTATCGTGTTTTTTATTTTGATGGATTTATTTTTAACATGTGAAGCCTCATTTTAATGGAATCATGTTGATTCTTTAAAACTAGATTTAAATTTTTTAAAATTATTCTTTCATTTGAAATGTGAGGTGTAATAGTTTAAAAAATAAAAGTGATTTCAATGAGAAATTTATTGATAAATGTAGAGATTATTTCAATGTATTGATAAATGTATTATTGATTAATTAAATGTGTTGATTATTTCAATGTTTTTATGTATTATTGACTATTTTAATGTGTTCATTCTTGTTTAATTCTCTTAATGTATTGAGAAATATTTAAATTTTTTCAATATGTTGTTTTTCTTGGTTAATGTGTTGATTATTTATGTTTAGGTGAGAATCAACGTATATTGATTCTTTATTTTTAACATGTGTTGATTTTCTTTTACGTTGATGATATATTTGTTGATCTAGTTAAATATTAAGTGTTACTGTTATGTTGTTATGGCTGTAGGTTCTAGGGTTGCAGAACCTACAACTTATTTTTTTTAATTCACAATAAAATGGTTGTTTAAACTTTCACTAGATAACTAGATTTTTCTTTCACTCCAATTTAATCTGATACAATATTATGATATGTGTTAGGTAAGTGGTTAAAACATCTGCTAAATATGATTTTTTTACATAATGATGGTTTTATCCATATTAGTTTTAGTTTGTTTTAGTAAAAAGTTCAGACTTTAGTCGTGGTTAAAATCCGCTACTTTATCTATGTTTTTTTGTTAAGCGAAAACTACTGAAAAAACCAAAAAACCACCCTGAAATAGGAGTTCTATGACACTTTCCATAAAATTTCACTAAATTGAAGGAATCACCATATGTTGAATTCCAAAAACAATTTTAGCTGTAGTTTTCTGAAACCTTCGCTAGATAAAATATATGCTGCTAAATAGGAATTTTTTCTTAGTGAAATATTACTCATATTTTAGATTTTTGATGAGTTATTGCTTATTAATATATCTTTGAGAAAATAAATTTACATGACATGGCTATGTCATGTTAGGTTCATCATTTTGAATAATTTGATTATTTAAATTGGGAAAAAAATTACCAATTTATGCTCTTCATACCCAAGAAATAGTTTTTCACATTGGGATAGAGAACTCCCTTTAGGCATTTCCATAGACCATCATTGGTGCACAGTTCGAGTGTATTGTAGGTTGGTTTGGGAGAAAATGGTATCCGAACAATGTTTTGTTTTGATACTTAGGATATCTTGGAATATATGAGATTTTACTATAACGAATTCCTAGTGAGTTTTCTAGTGTGTGTCTGGACAAAAATCTCTATGACAAGCCTTGTCCAATTCCCAAAGATTATATTATATAATTTTTCTTTTGAATAAATATTGTATCAATATATTGTTTCACAAGAAAAACCAAAATAAAATTATCTTGAACATATTATATGAAAATTAGTATGAATGTTTTAGAATATTAAAAAAAACAGGTTAATAAATATATTTTAAATAATAATAAATGCAATCAAAATTAGGTTTTGAAAACTTAATGTATTTAAAGGGATTTTTATGTAAAAGTAGTTTTACATTATATATTTTATTTTACATTAAAATATAATTTTTTATATTTTAGATGTTCCGATATTTTTAATTTATATAATTTTTTGATTAATAATTTAAATTAAAAATTAGGATTAATTTTGGAGATTTGTTTTTGAAATAATTAATTTTTCAGTGAATAGTAACAAATATAGATTTTTTCTAAATCCATATCATTTATAATGTCATCCTAGTATAAGAAAGACTTAAAACGTTATACAAATATTTAAAATAATAAATTGATATTTAAAAATTTTATAAATAATTCAAGAATACTATTTTAAAATTAGAAACACAGTTTTATCATTATGCAAAACTCAAGTAACATTTAACATTTAAAACTATTTTAATACACATATATATAAATTTAGATGTTATCACTTTTTAAAATTTAATATAAAGGAAAAATTATTTCATATTTTATATCAAAATTTTCATATAATTTAATAATTTCATTTTCATTTTTATTCATAAAAACAAGATTACTACAATTAAGATTAATCACAGTGATAATGGAGAATTAATTATTTTCAAAGAATTGTTTTTTTAATTTTGTGTAATTTTTATTCTATCAAATATATTAATATGTTATAAAACTTAATCTAATATAATTTTAAATCCAATATGTAAATAATTTAATATTAATTTAGTTGGTAATTAATTTTAAATAATAATAACTACACAAAACGATTAAAATGCATTTTTTCCATAAAATTCATTTTTTTCAATATATAAAATATATTAATTTAAAAAATTCTTTTATATTATTTTGAAATTGAATTAAAATATATCTATCATAAATTTTGGTTATATAAATAAAAATTTTAATGAATGGATACAATATATTTTTAATAAAATACAAATAATTTGGGTGAAAACTAGTTTGAAAGGTAAAACAATATAAAAAATATTAAAAAATTACTAATAGATTGAAACATGTTTATAACTTCTATGGAAATTTTTGGTTAGGTATTTATTAACCTAATATCATCATATTCAGAGTTATATTTGTCTTTTGGAACCATTAACCCTTCAATAGTTTCATTTCATTATTGAAAAAGAATATGTGTTTACAAAAGTGACATTTCCTTCAATTATAAAAGGGGATCACTTTTTACCCTTTTATGTGACACATCTTGTTATATTTTATCAGGATACCATTCATATATCTAGAAGTCTATTTCATTTCCAAAATCCCATGGTCCCTAGAAGCTATCAAAATACCTTCATTTCCATGGATATTTTCAACACAATGTTTAGGGTTCCAACATTTATAATTCTTAATCAGTAATTTTTTTCCTTAATATTTATCTTCATAAACTATTATAACCATAGTAATATAATGATCAAAATATATTTTTATACTAAATAGTTATTATATTATTGATAAAAATTTTATTTATTCCTCCCCGTGTAACACTATGATATTTTAGAATATATTTCCCTTACTTTGTTTTTTTATAGCTTGTGTTATATGAGCCACTGAGTTTAAACGAACAATGATATACTATTAAAATAATTTTATTTAATGCTAAATTTATTGAATATATATTATATTTATGGGTATAAATAATACCTTACCAAATTATTAATAATTTATGGATTAAAAATGTATAAAATTAATTCATTGGTAATCAATAGATCAAAAAATGCAAATAAAAATCATTTGAATGTAAAAGAAAACATTTTTCAAAAGAATTGTTTTAAAAAATGAAATTTGTTTTATCTTAATAAATTTAATTTTTCAATATTGTTGAATTATTTTAATTATATTTATATATTATATATTCAATCAAATGATTTATCATTCCTCTAACATTGTTTTCTATATATGGGATAATAATAACTAATTTTTTTTGCTTAATTGTTTCTTAATCCGAAAAAATGGTACCGTTAAATTTTTGTATATATTTTAAAATTAATAATTCAGGTTATATAAAATTTATTTGATAAAATTTACTTCATTTTGGAAATAAAATTTGAAAAATTATATTAGAGAGGATTTTATATATGTATTAATTTTACAATGAATAGTTGAAAATAATATTTTTTATAAAAAATTAGCTTTTCTTTAAAATAAATTATATAGTTAATTTTTTTAAAATGACTTTAAAAGTAAAATTAGTTCAATTATATTATTATTGATTCAATTTATATCACTCTAATAATTTTTTTTGTATTTTCATGTAAAAAATTTATAGACTTAAGAAAAAAAATTCTCTAAAAAACCAAAATTTTGTTTTTATTATTGGTTTTACAATAAATTTAAAAAATTCAGCTATGTGAATTGAATTTGATACAATGGATTACATATTTGGAATCATAAAAATTAATATTATTTAATATGAAAAACATAAATTTTTTCACAATGAATTGTAAAAATAAGAAAAATATATTACAATAATTACGGTTTAGACGTGTTTACCTAGGTTTTGGACAAAATTATTAGGGTATGTTTGAAAATTAAACATTTATAAATCCTATTTGATGGAAATATTTATACAATATACTATCTAAAATTTGAATATATGGTCATTTGGACGCACTTTTCTTGAGAATGAATTTATTATTTTTTATACTTTTAGGAAATTTCCAAGTGGGTTCACCCCCCTGCATATACAAGGGAACTTCCTCTCCACTCATATACACAGATAAAAAGCCTTTTGTTGGGTAAATTATCTCCAAAATACCTTCCTTACATCCCAACCAATGACCTGGATTCCATATTTTTAACATAAAACAATCCTAGTATGAATTCAACAATAATTATAAAGAGGTTTTTTGAAGAAGATATATAGTTATTAACAATGTATTTTCATTTTATTTATTATTCTACATCCATAAAATATTTTTAATTATTATGATATAATAATAATATTATATTCAATGTACTGATATTATAATATGATAATGGTATAAACTATATATATCTCCACATTCAGCAAATTGGAAATGAATATTTTGATCATGTGTATGATTGAAAACTGCCTCATAAGCCGATTTAACTAGATTTCCATTAATATCACTCATGGATAGTTTTAAGGATCTATTTAATGTATATATATTATATTAATGAAATATATTTCATTTTTTAAATATAATATATAATTTAATTTTTTACATTTCCATTAATTGAATATTAATAACGTCATTTGTGCGTACGTGTGGACTACCACCTATACGAGATGATGTGGTTCATTTTTCATCACCATGTCCCATAGATTATATATATATAAATAAATAATATAGTATTTATGATATTAGTGTAATTCATAATGATAAATTAATACTTTTCATATTTCCATGGTGATCGTTGAAAAATGAAAATTTTATTCACGCGTATGTAAGATCTAGTGTCTCCATGAGTGTAACAAAAAATATATTTCACAACCATATTTAATGTATGGTTTTAAAATTATATTTTATGTAAAATATATATAATTATATCTTGAATTTTATTATCAAGTTGATGAAACAATTACCAGTTTTACCATTGTCAACCTACCATAGTCATTATAGATATACAATCATAATACTTTGTCAAAACATCTGACATGAACATAATTGAGTAAGTAAATAAATATAAAATGATGATAAATAAAATAAATTTTGTAATAAAGATGAAAAATTTTCTTATTGAAGTAAATAATTATCATATTATTATGATTTAGGAAGATAAAAATGTATTTGATGAGTCAAGCTTGAGGGAGGAGATTTCGTATAAATTTCCATTAATTGAAGAATATTATATTGTTTTCCTCGAAATTTATTTTATATAATTACCCTTTTACATATAAAATTATGAATTTTTCAAAATTCATGGTATATTGTGTTTCAATTAACATTATCTCGACCATGAGGATTTGAATTGAATGTTAATTTGTGGATGGTGATTCAAAACTCAATTTTATTTCATTATGTTATATCACTTGTTAATGTAATAATTTTTTTCCATATAATGTGTAATTATATTTTGATTTATGTTTTATTTACAATAGATGTTATTTTATTGACATTTTTTACACATAATCACTTCATTTATTACTTCTTACTTCAATGTTATAACCATTGTAAGGGGTCTTACTCTCAAATTATATTCATCGGACATATTCTATATTAAGAACCTATATTATTTTATGATGTGTATCTACTACCCCTTTTAAATGTTTATCAGGAATCTCTATAAATTCATTTTATTCCACATTTCGTTGAAATTTTATATATTTCATTGTGGTTATGATTCTAATGCGACTAAAGTGGTAAGAGTTTATTTCACAAACAGTTAATTATTCATAATTTTTATTATTTCATTGTATGTTTGGGATATTAAATGATATTTATATGTAAAACTGAATATATCTTCTTATCCTTAGGTTATTTTTTAAAATTATATGTTCTTCGTTCAGTTTTATTTTTAAGTAATCATATAATGAAAGGATGTTTTTAAGAAAAGGAATTTTTATTTCCTATTTAGTCTAGATTGTTTTTCTTCCATTTCATTTTTTTATAAACGTGTTTTCATGAAATTTTTTAATATTATTATATTATTTTTTAAATAATTTTTTACCAATGTTATCCTTTTTAATTTTTTCTGGAAATAATTTTTTTTTCATTTTCAAAATAAGGTACTTATTGACTATTTACTAAAAATGTAAAAGGAATATTTATTTTCGCATACATGGTATTAATAGAATGTTTCTCCATCATGACTCCTATGTTATTTCAAGGATTCGTTACAATTTTCCATGGTTGTTTTCAAGAAAAAGTTTTTTCAGATATTTTATAAATTTTTAGTTTTTAAAAGAAAATTTCAATGTGTAAGGGGTAATTCCCTCAACAACTTGTTAATGATATTGTGTTGTATTTCTATTCATCCATGAAAATAACCATTTATTTTACTTATTCTCTATTGGGAACATGTATTATTGATATAATAATTATTATACTTTTGGATGGTTTATAATCATTTTGATAAAAGAAAATATTTTCATTTCACATTCTAGGTTTCCAAAACAGATGTTATATAGATTATATTATTCACCCATTTCTTATGACTAAAGGATTGGTCTTTGTAAGTTATTAGAATGGCCTGCAATATTCTATCGATTCATACAAATGTCTCAAGAGACAAACTAGTTTGGGTATTTGGATAATTCGTTACCCATATATGTATGATATCATAGCATGATGCCTTGATGGTATGTTTATGATGTCTGACATTATGCATTACATCATTATGAGATTATTCATTCATGTACATGTGATTATTGGAATAGTTATGATAACAAGGTATAAGTTTCAATCTCATATGATTAGTTATATAGAATTATTTGATCATTGTTTATTCCTTTCATATTATTCATTGTGCTCAACTTATTGATTATATGGAACATGTTTTCAATTATCTACCATACCATATTGATCTAGAATTATTTTTACATGATATGTTCTATTATACACAACCCTTACTAAGTATTTGATCTCACCCATTATTTAGCTACCTTTCAATCGGATATCATGAAGGAATCATAAAACAAGTTCAATGATGTAGAATATCAACATTCTCTATTTTATATTCTTATGTTTTCAAATTTAATAATAGAATCATGTATGTATCTATTTTACCAAGACTAATAATCTATTCAGCCATTTTTTGATGTGATCTATTGTATCTTAAGGAAATTTAATAAAGTGGACACATATTTTTGGCTACTAGGGTTGGGGTATTTATAGTTGACATCAGATAATATTTAGTAGAATCTTTGGGAAGTACATTTCGTAAAACGGTGATTAAAGAAAATAACCCTATAAAAACACTAAGGATTATTATAATTATATAATGAAATGGTAATGTTTCTAGAAAGTTAATGATTATGTGGTTTTCCTAGATTTAAATCCATGTCAGGATAATATTTGTAGATATCATTAATTATTAGATTCATCTAAGAGTAATAACCCTAATAATAATTGGTTAAGTTTGTCATGGAATAATTATTATAATTCCCCGACCCCAGAATCCCAGAGTCGATGCATTATTTTAATACATTGGCATGATAACAAGGAATCAAGTCCAAAAAGGCTTATAAGTTTAGCAGTGTTGGAAAATAGATTACATTCATGAACATTAAATTACACATTAGAAAATAAAACAAAACATAAATGAACCTTTGATAACACCATTAATCCCATAGCTTAACGATAATTATCAATCATAATACACTTCTTTGAATATTGGAAAAAATAAAACATAGAATGGTGTGAGCTCAGATGCTCAGTAAGGATATCAATATAGAAGAAAATTTAATAAATAAATATAATCATTTAATGCAATGTATAAGACTAAAAATAAATCCTTTTAAACATAAACTTCATCATAATATGTAAAATATAAATAAAATTAATCCATTTACTTATTCACATAGATTTTGGACTTGTCTAATAATCACATTTAATATCAATATTCAATTTCATTATGTTGGAATTCATAATTCCAGACATCATAAGCACATATTCAAGGCCTTGTGCCAAGATTACAAATAAGATTTTTTCAGGGCCTTGTGATAATACAATAGTTTTCCTCATGAGACCAACTAATGCATCAATGAGATGTAGCAGGCTCTTCCCATCACTTAAAAGTCCAATGAATTCCTCATATAGAAAATTTTAATTATAACACAAACATTCATACTAAAACATTCATACGAAATGTTTATACTTTATCCATAAACCATGATTGGTATAAAAATAACACATCCACAGTCAAACATATCACACAAACTTCAATATAATATGGAATATTTGTATCATAATAAATCAACTTCAAACAAGTTTAAAATCCATCAAAGGATGTTGACATAGTTGAAAATGATTTGTAAAACTCATTGAGAGAAATATCCCTTTTTCATAAATACTTTTAAAAGCCACACAATTAAAGAAGGAAGACATTTAAGGAAATTTTTGAATCAAATTTCCCCATACCACTTTGTAAAATTTTAAATGAATTAGCATTTTAAAAACATTCATTTCCATATAAATACATCCTTAAAACCCATTTTGAAAATATGGACATTAATGGGAATCATTTATAAGAATAAATATTAAAATCAATTAAAATGATGATCTTGTTAAAGATTACCTAACATAAAACCTTTAAATATTCCTATTGAAAATATTTTAATGAAACGTGGATGTGGATTATAAAGAGGTCCATGTAGATTCTCACGTAAAAACAACCTCAGATAATGAAGTGATTATAGAATTAACCCTTACCAAGCACTTTTCTTTGGTTGATGGTAAATTTATCCTTGTGTATAATTACCATAGTATGTCATTGAATTATAATAGAACCATACACATATTTATTATATCATACATGATTTATTTATGACATTATACTAACCATTTAATAATGATTCTCGTGTTAAATTAACATTTTCGGTTATTATCACTTTCTTTATCATACATGTTTTAACTTGTTATTCTTGATCGTATCATTTAGACCATAATTAATATAATTTAAAAATATAAACAATGATTTATATATCATATATATTTAGAATATAAATATTTATAATAGATATATGTTTGAAATGAGAGGCACTATTTATGGAGATGGTAGGTCGTACGTACACATAAATGATGTTTCTGTTTTCATATCGTATTGAACGGAAGTAAGTGAATAATATATATGTAAGTATATAAATATATATATATATATATATATATATCTCCAGTAGAATTATTATTCATATATTACATAAATATTAACAATATATATTATTATAATTATTTTTAAATGGTGAATGTGGAAATCAATCTCATCGCGCCATGGAGACGGTAATCTGGACGTACGCACGAGCGACAATATCCTTATATTGATGGTGAAATCATATGTAATTTGATGGTATATCATATATTATGAATCATTAAAATGTCATATTTATTATTTACATCAGTTATATTCATTATTATTCTAATCCAAAAAATGATGTGGTTGAATAAAAAACTACACCACAACCTGGAGACGGTAAGCCATACGTACGCATGTATAGTGACTTTTTCATTCATATGATGGACAGAATAATGAATATGGTTGTACCATTTTTATAACAACATCACAATATATAGAATATTCTCGAGTTATTATTTTATAATAGAAACAACAATGAAAGAAGAAGTGGAAGAAGAAAATAACTTCAAAGAGGGTGGTGAAATTATTACATCTTCTTCGGGGGTTTCCTTTTGAGTTGATCAAAAAGGCTCCATAAGATAGATTTATGATCAAAACAAGTCCACTAGGTTAATGTGAAGGAAATTGGGAGGAAATTTGGGTTGGTGATGGCCAAGAAAAATGTCATTGGAGGTATGATTTTGAGAGAAGGGGAAGTTCCCTTTTATAAGAGAGGTGATGGGAACCTTAGGAAAAGATTGAAATATTATTTTATAATAAAATAATTTACGGGTTATAATGGCTTAAAAATGATTCATTTTGAATATATGGTGGTTATGGGTCAACAAACTATCAATCAATAGGTTATATATAGGTTTGGGTCACCATATTAACCTTATCTTATAGATTTAACTCGTAGTTAAATAGTTTAACTTTTTCCATATATTCTTGTTTTATTATAATAATTGGTTTATAAACTAACTATAAAAATCAAAGAAAACCTAAAGTAGTTCATTAATGATATACCTATCATTATATATATTCTTTTTTAGAAAAATAGATTTTTAAGACTACTTTACAATTTAGTAATATAATATTTGTTTTAAAAACTTATTTTTGTCAATTTTGACACTATTTAGTAATTGGTTTTTGTGAAAGTCATCACAACTTGATTACATAGAACCAAATACATTGATTCAACTCCAAAATTTCATATTCACCTATAAAATCTGTTTATATTATAAAAAAAATGAAATTATATATTCTTTAATATTTATAATACCATTTATTTTATTCTTTCATTAATAAAGAAATTACTACATCACAATTGTGTCATAAATAAATTTAATTATATAATGTCTAAAAATTATAAATAAAACCAATTTTTGTAGGAAATAGTTTTATCATTCTAATTATAATTAATATTCTAAATGATAACTTATATAACAGCATTTAAAAATTGTTTTACTAATAGATATATGTTATGGTCATTTTTGACTTTACATTAAATTAATTAATATAAAGTGTCATTATCACTCTAAAGTGGATCCATGGAGTCCCAAAATAGACCTAGAAATGCCCATGGTTGGAAATTTATCAATAAATTTTAAAAGTACATATGTTAGAGTAAATTAATATTATTTAAATATTATTTCTTTAAAGAAATTTACCAGATTTACACTTTAACAATGGTAAATAAAATATTTACCGAAGTAATTATTCATAATGTCTAAAAATAAAATTTACCTATTTAAACAATTTGGAAATCCTTATTCCAAGTATGGAATCCATTTTTCCAAATTCAAAACACAGGATTTGCATAAATTATTTTAAAATTAATTCTCATTGTCAAAATAAAAAACGTGTTTTTAAGAAATAAAAACTATCCAAATATGCACACTTGTTTAAGACCAATTTAAATGTGAAATTACGTCCAATGAACAAAATTAAATTATATGATAAAATTATAATCTAATTATAGTTAAAAACCATACATATTTTCAATTTAACAATACAAATTATTTCAATTAAAAAAGTTGCATTTATTTAAAATTTGGTATTTTTTAACTATTTATCAAAATGTGAAAGTTATCTAAAAAAGTACAAAAAAATTATCCAAAATAAATTTTTATGTCCCTATTATAAATATTAATTTAATTTCACTAAATTGAATATATAAAATTTTCAAATATTGTATTTAAAAAGGGTTCTCCAATACAAGGTATAGAACTACATTTTTTGAAAAATACCCCTTTTATCATAAAAAACGAATTTTTATTATATTATGTCTAAGAATCAAAAAATATTAATGTTAAAGTTTTATTTGGTATATAAAATTTAAAATGCGGTTAATAATATTAACAACATATTTTTTGAATGAATATTTTTGTAAGTTGTGGTGCGCTCGAACTCAGTGTTGCATGTAGCGCATGTTATTGAAATACATTGAAGAGATTACATACTATGAAATCTTGGGGTGTTACAATTATGGTTCACGGTGAGTATGTACTTATTCTGATTCTTCATTGACACTATTCGAGGTTATGTTTTCGTTAAATCGCATTTTCATTATGAACCATCATGAAGGTTTTGAAAAGTATATAATCATTAATGAACTAGATTAAACCTAAGGTACCATAGATTGAAAATAAGTTGTCAATATTTATTCATCCTGTAAAGGATTCATTGTGATTATTAATATTATATTTTTATTGTTCACTCCATAATTTTTGGTTTTATTCAATGGATTAAACCAGGAGGAATGATGTTATCATGAAATGTGATAGAAATTGTGATGATTTTGAAAAACCAAAGTGGTTGATGAGAGAAGTAAAAAATATTGTTATTATTCCAAATAAATTATCATGATATATGATTAACCACAAATACATTAACTCACTCCTAGACTCACCAAAATAAGACAATTTTTTATTCCCATAAAAGCTCAAATTGAGGAGACCATGGAGGAAATAAGGATTGATTTCATTCATGTAATAAATTTGGGAAGAGACATCTTGGACAATGCCTCCAAAGAATAAGAATATTTTTAATTAATGTAAAATAAGGGCATATAGAAAACAATTTATGATAAAAAAATTCAAATTAAATGGAATGAATAAATTTCATCCTAGAGATCTATTTATAATTTTTTTTCTTAAATGTGGTGAACCTATGCATTATCTAGGTCAATTTTCCCTTATAAATTATAATTCATACGCTATGGAATAACATATTTAGTTACAATAATGGTGGTAAATGTCATTATGAATTGTGAATATAGAATTATGTTGTTGAATTATTCTTATTAATGGTGTTTTGGTCATATGAATCATGAATATTATATTGACTGCATAAATGTTTGGATGATTATATCACTTTTCTGGGTTTTATAATGATAGAGTTTATTTATAAAAATTAATATCAAATATGATTAGGTCATATAAATTTTGGTATAAGAATTTAATAGAAATTTATTTTATATAGAGATATATATTAAATTTATATTGGTTGAATATGTAATAAAATAACACAAATATTTTAGTTTCATCCTTATTATAGAATATTCTATAGAATTTTACACTTAGTTATTTATCAAATTATCTATGCTAAACATGGGGTGTGACTATTGAGGCTTTAGATATTATAGTTATAATTCATTATATGAAGGTTTATTAATTTTTGTGAATTATCATATCTTATGATAACCTTTATTTTTTATTAATGTATGATGATAGTAAGAATAACCTGTGATCATTTCATGGTATTATGTGATCTGCTAGAAGTTGATTTTATTGCTTCAAGTATTAAAAAATAATTCATCTTGAATATTCATTTATTTAGAAGGAGATTTTAATGTGGTAAAAATTGATTAAATGACTAAATTATACATTCCAAGTAGTGATCTTATCCTTATATTCATATTCTCGATGGTAAAAAAATATCCAAAACTAGGAAAAGTATATTGAAACTAAAATGTTTTCCCTATTACCTTCATTCCTGGTGAATCAATTGGCCTTTTCACACCTATTTGGTTTATAGATTTTTGATCATTAAATTTCTCATAACCTTGTTCTCTATCACTTTATATTGGTACTTGCATATTAGTATTATATTCCATGACCATATTTTAACTTCCTTGCAAGATTTTCTTTATATAAGAACCCATATACAAATATTTCATGTATCCTTTTTGATCTTCACTTTATTTTTTAAAATATCTTTTGTATCCTTATGTACGATATAGGTTTTTAATAATGGTAAAAACATTTATTAAAGAAATAGAACTAATATTGAACAATTAATTTAAGTGGGGTATAATTTAACACCTTAAGATTTAATAATAAATCTATCTTTAAAAAAATTTATTTCTCATTTTTCTGTGTGACACACAACACCGAGTTTAAATGAACTTTGATATACTATTAAAATATTATTATTATATGTGATAGTAATTTCATATCCATGTTATTGAGGGTTATGAATATGAATAATTAAATTATGGAAATTAATGTTTTTAAAATTGATAAAATAAATTCACTAGTATTTAATTAATTAGATATGAAAATAAAAAATATATTCTATATTAAATGAAATATTTTTCTAGAAAATCATTTTCAGGCATTAAATGACTTTTAGATTAATAAATTCAAATTCTCACCATTTTTAAATTATTTTAACGAAATAAATAAAATATATTTCAATAAAAAAATTATCAATCATTTTATATTTCTTATAGGTATAAGATAGAAAGAAATCTAGTTTTGGGCTTAATTATTTTTCTTCTAAAAAGAAATTTTATGTAATTATGTGAAATCATTTTAAAAATAATTTTTTATAATTTCATAAAATTTATTGGAAAAAATAAAAATTAATTTTGAAATAAAAATATCAAAATTATCTTATATTGATTTTTTGGGAACTTTCAGAAATAAAAAATTTTATAATGAGTACTGAAAAATATTGATTTTTTTAAACTGTATTTTCATTTATTGCATTTTCAAAGATGCATTTTTATTAAATTTTTATAAATTTAATATTAGTATAATCATGTTACTATTAATACAAAATAGTTCATTTTAATTTTTTTTTAATTTAGGTATGAAAATTTTATGTACTTGATAATGGTTTTTCTTTGGAAAATCTCATTTTTATGAGGCTTGTAGGTTAAATTTAAAATTAAACTCTACCAATTATATTAATTAATTTTTTTAAAATTAATTCCATATTTGGAATCATTATTAATAATATTTTTTAATAATTCAAACTTATTTATGTACCAAAATGAATAGTAAATATAATAACAATCTATTACCACATTTTATTGTCAAATTAGATTTATCAGGGGTTAAACTAAAATATAATTGTTTTTTTTCAAATAAAATTTTCTAAATCATATTTTATGGAAATATTTTAAAATAATCATATTCCATCATATATTAAATGTCCACATGGATGTATTTTCTATGAAAATTATCTACAATTTTGTATTCATTTAATAAATTTTTGAGTGGGTCCCCCACTTACAAAACCGAACCTCCTCTCCTCTCCTCTCCATGATTCAATAACCTTTTGGTTTGGAATATAATTGCCTAAATACATTCAAAAAATCCCTTCCCCAAAACAATATTCTTTTTTTATTATAAAACCATCTTATGTAGGATTTAGGTATTATCTTAAAGAGGTTCTCTGAGGAAGAGGTAGAATAATTAACCATAAATTTTCATTATTTTTATTTGTATACGTCATTAAAATTTTATAAATTATAACGAAATAATGACATTTATATATTCCATATATATTTATAAATTTATGTAAATTTATTGACATATATCCATGTCCTCTTCCATAAAATGGTAAATGAAAACGTTGATCGTGTGTACGGTGGACTACCGCCACTCTAACCGATATAAATCATTTTCCATCACTGCCTCTCTTAGATGATTTTAATGATGGGTTTAATATATATATATATATATTAATTAAATAACTATTATTTTGAAAATTTAATATATCATTTACCTTCTTATGTTTATATTCATTGAAAAATGAAAATGTAGTTCAACTATACATGTGGAATACCTCCTCCATGAAGCCTTATGATTAAGTTTTCATCACTACATCACATGGATCATATTTATAACTATATTAATGAAATAATATGTTATTTATTATTTAATTTTAATTATTTAAAGAAAAAATTTACTTAACTTGTTCTATAATGATTCTTTAAAAATATAAACGTCAATCATGTGTACATAAGACCTATAGTATCTATGATTATTACATGGTTCATTTTTCATAGAATTATTTCATGGTAGGGTTTAAAATTATAATTGATATATAAAAATGGAAAAATATTCATGATGTTTTTTGGAGATGAAGATACATTAATCATTTTTACCATGGTCATCCTAAGAATGTAATTTTTGACATAGGAACCAAATATCATCAAAACAATTGATCCAAAATTTATTTATTAAATAAATAAGTATAAAATTAGCATAAATAAAATGAAATAAAAAATATAAATTAAAATATTTATTAAGAATGTAAATATTTAATATATTTTTATAATTATGGAATATAAATATCGTACGTGCCATGGTAGACCTAAGGTAAGGGATTTCATCTCATTTTCATTTCATTATGGTATATTTTAATATTATGAACCTAATTTAATTAATATGATGTTTTCCCTTACAATTTCATATATGGGATCATTAATAGTACATAATTCCTGGTATTTTTTGTTAAAATTAAAATTATTTCATCCAAGGGGATTGAAAATTAAATTTACCAATTGGTAACTCTTTTATAAATCAATTTCCCATCAATGGTTTATACCACTTATTCAATGATTATATTTTGTTAAGATTATATGTAAAATAAATATAGTTTTATGTAGGTTTTATTTACCCTTTTAGTGTGAATTTAAAAATTTTCACATTATCAATTCATTTATGAATTCTCAATTCAATGTTATTATCATGGTAAGGGTACTTTGTCAGAATTATTTTTCCTTGGGATAGATTCTATGTTATACACCAATATTATTGTTTAATTGTATATACCTCCCCTTTGATAATTTATATCATGTATCTATTTAAATTCATGAAATTTAATGTATAATTTGAGGTTAATTATTTTATAGGGATTATGATTCGAAATTTACCAAATTAGTAAGGGTTTATTTCACAATATCATAATTATTCAAGATTGTTTATGTTTAAGTCATAAATAGGGGAATTATATGATATATATTTATTAAAACCAATATATTGTTTTATCATCTGGTAATATTTTATAATTATAAGTTTTTCTTTTATTTTCTTATTTTATCTACTCAGAATATCACAATATGTTTTTTAGAAATAAAAGACTTTTTTTGTCTTTAGATACATATCTTTTTATTCAATGTCTATGTATGATAAAAAAAAATTCATGAATTTTTTTTAAATTATTTTCTGATTTTTTAATTAATTTTTACACATTATATATTTTTTGAAATATATATTTTCTAGGATTGCTTTTATCATTTTCAAAACAAGGTATTGGTTGAATTTTTACTAAAAATGTGAAAGTAATATTTGTTTTAATATACCCAACATGAACCAAATTTTCTGCTGTAATGATAGATCAGTGATTTGAATATTAATTTAAATGATACCATAATTATTTTCACCAAAACTATTTTTTCTAATATCATGGAAATATTCAGTTTTTAAATGTCAATTTCAAAATTTAAATGGTATTTCCCTCAATGGAATTTTAATTATCCTATTACGGTGTTTCGAGTCATCCAAAATAATAACCCTTTTTTTTAATTATTTTCAATAATTGAAATATTGTAATGATACCATAATTATTCTTTTTCTTGATTGTTTATGAATATTTTTACTGGGGAAAATATTAACATTTTATATACTATTTTCTCAAAATGAGTTGTTATATTGGTCATGTTATTTAATCCTTTCATATCATTAATTAATTAGACTTAATAAGTGATGGGGGAACCCATTATAGCACCTTTATGCATTGGTAGGTCTCCTGAGACAAAATAGTTTGGGTATTTCGATGATTCCTTGCCCATATATTTTTGATGTATTGGTAAAAGGCCTTAATGCTACGTTATTAATGTCCAAATTTATGCCATACTTATTTATGAGATTAGTAATTGATGTCAATGTGATTATTTGAGAAGTTACGTTATGTATGGATTAGTTTCATGGACATGTGGTTAGTTATATGGAATTATTTTATAATCATTTATTCATACTGTTTTATTCTATGTCCTCAATGTATTTATTTAATGACATGTGTTTTTAGTTATCTAAATTGCCATATTGGTTATTCCTTATTTCATCATTATAACATCCACTATACCTAACCCTTGTTGATTATTTGATATCACCTATGATATATTTTAATTATCCATGATATAAAGAAGGAATCTATGAATGATTTTAAGGATGTTGGATATTTACTTTAACAATGAGGTCTTCTTATGTTTTCAAAATAAATGTGAGATTTAGCTATATATTTAATATATAATTACCTCTAAAATATTCATTCCATTAGGATGTGATTAATTATAAATTATGTAAGTGTAATAAATTGACCACCTATTCTAGGATACTAGGATCACAGAATTTTCTTCTAACCCACATATAAAAAAAATAGTTTATCTTGTTTTTGTGCATACTAAAACATCCACAAAGTGTCGTCTTACATTTTCACCACAACCTCATGTTTTATGTTATAAATATAAAATTAAATAATTAATGTGAAATATAATATATATATATATATCATTATTTAAAATAATAATTATAATCAACCTTCATTTCCTCTAATTATTTAAGAAATGTAAATATTAAAATAGCATATTTGATTGTGAAATTTATTTAAATAAGCTAACACCTATTGAATTTTCACACAAAATGAGATATATAATAAAAAACTTATATACTAAAAAAATATGATGATAAATGGTCCATATTAAATGAAATATATATGGATAAGGTTTTTAATAGGTAATTTAATAAACATAATTTGATTTTCATAAATTTAGACTCATGTGTAATATGAATTAGTATCACAGTCAGAATTTCATAAATTGATTTTAAATCCAATTGAGAGATACTTCTTATTATTGTTCATGATATATTTATAATTGAGTATCTTCTAATCATTTAAAATTTTGTATTATGATCCTCTCTTTATTAATGTTATATAATGTTTCACTTGAAATCCCAAACATCAAGGGGTTTTTTATTTTAATGTTTCAAATATCATTAAGGTTTATGCTATATGAATTTTCTTAAATTGAGATACAAATATTCTTAACAAACTCTATTGGTTGATGATTTTTTTCAATATCATTTCCCCTCTTATGAGGCCATAATTTGGGAGTGGGGGATATGTTCTATCTTCTTAAATCCGAATTCCCTCTATCATCCTGAGTGGTCATTGAAATTCAATCTATTTTAGTAAAAAATTATTTTGAGAGTGTTTTTGTCAAGATCCATAGACTCAATTAGATTATATGGAAATCAAAATATTATCCATGATATTTCTTTGACAATTGGAATCTCATTCACATGGATGAGGAGGGAGAACATCAATGCTTGGGGAAAAATTCTTGAATACATGTTGATGTGGATTTTAGTAGAACCCTTATTGATAAAATTATTCTTTCAAAACCTTCTGATGATATTCATTGGAATATATTTTAGGAGAAACCACCTAAATTTTATGTAGTTTGTAAATCATTTGAGAACTCGTAAGAGGTATACCGAACGGGCCCTTGTTAACAAACCTATTGTGTCAATGGCATTGCATGTCACTATAAAATAAATGGAAAGGATACAACAATACATTAGAATGGGTAATTGGTTGAATGTTTGTCAAACTCTGAATATGATGGGCATAAATCAAAGATTCAAGAAGATAAGGCGGGTCCCCTCGGTCTAGCAGTCAAAATAGAGATTATAAGTATGAAGGGGTGGATTTTGGCAATTGTTCCATAAAACCCTACTCATGGGATGATATTATTGAAGGGGTTTAATATCACCATGTTATAGTTTCTTTTAACTATTCCCTTAATTGGGGAGTTAGTGAGAATTCTGATGATTATGCATCTATTAGTGATCGATTAGTCTGTGAGTTTTAAGATCAAAGTAATGTTGATAGTAAAATTTGGCCACATAATGACTTTATTAATTAAAATAATACTGAGGGTTTAAAAAATTTCTCCTGAATTTATCAGGTAATGATAACAAATCCTTGGGCAGAAGAGTGCCGAATAAGAGCACCGATAAACCTTCATTGGCCAACTAGGAGGTATCTGAAATGCTGGAAGGCCCTCTAATAGCTCCCTATTTTGGAATTACGCCTAATCAGACCCTCTTAGGTGGGAATCAGACTGACTTGTGGATGGATATGAGTAATAATGATAAATATTTACTAGATTGTTGTTATATAGTTTTAGGAAAATATTTATAAGGTGTATAGTTTCATGCAATGAAAGTGGAATTACCCAATATGGATCAATATAAAGCAAGTGGTTATCTTGACGAATCATTTCCTATTGACTCATATAAGGAAGGATACCCGAGAATTAAGAATAGGCATGCAGGGATTCTGATGAGGCTTCCATTGAATTTGTTAATAATTTATTTTTCATGCATAACAGTTTGAATATGTCTAAAGAGGTGTTTCACAAGGGGTTTGGACACTCTATTGGGACATTTTTTGATGATGGACATATACCAGATGGTACTAATCTTGCTAGAGAGGATACATGGCCTCATGAGGACCCACCAACACCAGATGATCATACTAAGCCTTATATTGATAACAAGACACGATAATATCCAAAAAAATATAGTAAGTTTCATCATCCAAAAGGCACGGGCGGGGGATGAATCCATAAATGATTAACTTATTTTTTAGTGGATTATCAAGTAATTCTATATCATCCTCCATGTATGTTAGGAAATTTTTTCTTCAATAAATTTCTGAACCATGGGTTATAACCCATAATTTATTCTCTTTGGGTACTTTATATTGTATTTCCTCTATATCTTGTGTTTTTTATTTTTTCTTGTAATAACATTGTAAAATGAATATTACCACAAAGATTATGTTACCTGAAATCATTTCTTGGTCTCAAATAATATTTATTGAGATATATTTTTTTATTCACCAATTTAATTTTATATGGTGTACATACTACCTACTTTATATATTATATCTGAAAAAATACTTTTTTGGGGAATATTAAGTTATGTTTTATGAACTTATTTCTTCATGGGTTTTTATATGAATGTTACTGAAGATGTAAGGATTAGTTTACCAAATTCATTTTAAAATTGAGATCTATCAATTGTGATAAACCATATGGGGAATGTGTGTAGACATTATTTCCAATATAGCAATCATTATATTCCCATATAGATATTCATGGTGACCTTTTCCCCCCTTTATCATATTCTAAATTTTATTTTCTATAATCTTTTTAATAAATGAACTTTTCTATAATGGTATTTTCAATACAAAAAATGAAATTATTTTTCAACCATATTTAATAATTAACTACAATTTTTGTTTCTATAAATATATTTGTTATGAAAATTTAAAAATGTCATTTTAATGTACCCTGAATTTCATTAAAATTTATTCATAATGAAAATAATTTTAACATTTTTTTGGGTATTTTTCTACAAAGGAAGCTATTTTCAAACATCTTTGTGAAGATATCATTTAGAAATTTTTATCATTTTATATAAAAAAATTATCTATAAATTTTCAAGGATACCAAAATAAATTATTATTCTCATGGATTTTTAAATGATTTTTTTTAAAATTATTTTAAAATATCAATGAAATTTATTATTTCCATAGGGAATTTTCTGAAACTCATAAACATTGTTTTTTCTTCAAATGCACTATCCTTGGAAATATTTTATTCTTGTTCAAGGGTATTCATAAAATTATACCATCCACATTATTTTTCTATATATATTATTTAATGTTAATTTATATCAAAAAAATATCCATTACGTCCATTATCCTTTCAAATCAACATTGACATATAATCTTAATTTTTCATCATATTCCTTTCCTCGATGAATGCCAAATTTTTTATTACTTTTATTGATGGGTGATCACCTAGATTTCATTCATCGATTAATCATATTAATATATGAATAAACCATATTCCCTTTATCTATATGGTGTAAATACCATGTGTTATCTTATTTGAGAGGTATTTACCTAGAATGTTACTTAATCCCTTTAGATACCCATTTATATTTAAATGACTACTCATGTTTATTTAAGGAGTTAATAATGTTCTTCCAATAAGATTCAATTTAAAAGGGATATGAAACCGATTTTATTTCCATGGGCTCTATATATTATGATGAGTATTGGTTTTACTGGAACTCATATGTATGGATAATGATGGGTGGGGTCCCATATTTCCATAAAATGCATTGGTTAAAAGATTATATCTCAAAATACATGTATACATGGGAAAAACTTTTTTATTTAATATAAGGTTGCATGTATTTAAAATATAAATGTATTGTTTCCCAATACTAAGGTTTTTGTAATAGATTAATGATAATTATTATGACTATGTTATGCTATCATGAAACATTTTTATTAAATCTTGTTTATAGAATTTACCGACTAATTTCATATGGTATGAGATGTCGTATTCTATGATTCATATTTTATTATATATGATTTATTGGTTATGGTTTTATTATGAATCTTTTTTATACCAATATTCTCATGTTATTTCCCTTATGAGAATTGATTATTATCTCTTATATTTACCTATACTGCGCACTTGATCTCACGCCTTTTATATATTTTTTTATTTTTCATTGTTATAAAGATATAAAATATATGAAATGTATCAAATATTATTTATGTTAAGAATTGTTGGAATATTATTATGAATTTTTATGGATTAATTAGTACTTATATAGATGATAAAATGTCTATCAGTTAAAAAAGACACTGTCTTTGTTGGTTAAACATTTTTCATTATTATATAAATGTGTAAACAAAAAAGATAATGGAAATGTATTATGACGAAATAGTTTATTAAATCCATTGAAATGAGATGGAAATTTTTGAGTTGAATCATACCATGATACTCTATGGAATTATGAGAAATGTGTATTTTGAAAAGCATTTGACATTATTTTGGAATTTGATGATTTAGGGGTTCAAAAAATAAAACTATTAAGCATTTTATGTTGTGTATGTTTTAGGGAATGTGGTTTCAAAATGTACAAAAATCATATGACACCTACTAGATTGTTACTGTAGTGATCCTCACCTGAATGGCAGATGATTTTCCAAATAATGTAACCAAACATCGTGTGGTTTTTTTCTGTATTTAATATTTTTTCTTTTATTAAATACTCTACTTTAATTTTTCTTGTTTTTTAAGTTATATTTTTTGTTTAAATTGAGATTATTTTAAATTTTCCTGATTTAAATATATTTTAATTGATTACATGTAGTGTTATACCTTCTCAGAGGCTACTAGTTAATCCTATGTAGTATTCAATAAATTTGAATCTACAAGTTAGTGCCCTAGTTGGTTTGAACATGATTGAATTAGAGTTTTAAATGGCCTAATACATTCGTGAGGGAGTTAATATTATATATTATAAAGAAAAAAGAATTTTTTTTGGATTTAGTTTAGACAATGATCATGGTTAATAATTACAGCATCATATACCTCCATCTATTAAGGGAACAGATGATCAAAAAGAGATAAAATAGTGTATGGAATGAATGAAAATGATGTTTTAATTTCATGGGATTCTAGGTGTCATTAAAGTGATGGGTGATTATATTTTTATTTAAGGCCCTATATGTAAATTGCGGGAGTTAGTGTTTTGAAATAACACGAATGATAAAATTGAGATGGAAATTTTGAAGGAGATAGTTACTCAGTGGTTCTATATGGATACCCTCGAATAATAAATGTCTCAAGAGATTGTGTGCATTTATAAACATGGTTGAATATTTGGGAAGTATGATAATAAATTTTCAGTGATAATCTAATTCAATCCTTAGATAATTGTTTACTAATGATATGAAATCCCAACATAAAAAATGGGGTTGTATCATAACAGTCGATCTGAAGTGCTCCTA
Organism: Viscum album; assembly: GCA_963277665.1. Classification (NCBI taxonomy): domain Eukaryota; kingdom Viridiplantae; phylum Streptophyta; class Magnoliopsida; order Santalales; family Viscaceae; genus Viscum; species Viscum album. The sequence continues at coordinate 585,267,823 of OY728125.1, forward strand.
CATATGCTTCGGTCATTCGTTGAAGTATTTGATAGGGCCATTATGATTGAAATTTATTATGCTGGTATTTCTAGATTTCTTGTAAATCCTTCCAGTCCTAGTGGGAGAAAATACCATTATGAATAGAATTAGAGGAAGTGAGGTGAGGCGAGAGATAGAGGTGGTAGTGGCTTCGAGCCCCTATTTTAGTTCTCCTCATTAGAATCCCAGTGTAGTAGTCCTTTAACATGTTGTTGGTATGGTTGGATATATGAAGCCATATTTTCTAGTAACCCCAAAGGCATGTAACTATTGTGGGTTTTAGGGTTATTTATAGTATTTCCTATATCCATATCATCTATCAGTTGTGGTTTAGGATATTAAACATCAAAAGGACTTGTGGTGTCGTATGATGCCTTTAAAGTGATAGTTTATTGACCTCATTAATGGGGAGGTATCATTTCTTCTTTGTATGTCCAATTTTATCTTATTACTAAGTCCTAGACTAATGTAATACCTTATATTAATAATAAGATGAATTATTTACATTACATAGAGAATATTTTAGTGGAATCTGATGTTGGGATAAAATTGTGATTAGAACCATACTTCTTGCATAATCTATGGATGTTAAATTATTTAAAATTATTGATTCTAAATCATTTATTTATAACCATATTGGGGAATTTATCTACCATATGGACTCATGACATATATTATAGGGATATTAATTCCCTTGGGATAAATAATAATGATTTGGATGCTCTGCCAATGTTATCTCGACATCAAAAGTGAAACTGGCATGGGACCACTGGGTTCCTAAAAATGGATTTCATTAATTTAATCATCGAGATGAACTAGATTAATTCTTTGAAGGCACATATTTTTTTTATTATATATGGAATGTGACCTTATCCACCCCAATGTGGAACTACCATTCATTTTAATTAGAGTTGGACTCAATTTCTATCTATGTGGGATATTACTCTCCGGAAATGCGTAGGTTGATATGATAAATGTCATATTTTATTGTAGAATATGATATAGAAATATTCAGAATTAGACTTACTTAAATTTTATGGGTGTTTCTTGGTAAATTTTTGTGCATACCCTTAGATCGAGAAGTCAGGTTATCGATCAATCTAGTTCCCTTAATGTAGAATATTTCATTACATTCTAATATCAGGGTCCCTACAGAATTGAAATAAATAGATATCTATCTTGATGATATAAAATACAAAGGATTTATCTATCCAATAATATCTCATTGGGCCACCGAAGTACACATTTATATAAAATAATATGGGTACCTCACCTGGTTCATTAACTACAGGAAGATGAACCAGATGAAAATTAATATCAATTAACAATATCCCCATATAAATGAAATATTTTATTAGTTAAGAGGGGAGAGATGATTTTTAATGATCAAACGTCATTTGGGTTACCACAAGATTTGGGTGAAGGATAATGATATTATAAAGTGTGAATTCCAAAATAGGTATAATTTTTTAAGTATGTTATGATTCTATTTTACATGACTAATGCTCTAATATGAATAATAATACACCTGAATATGATATTCCATCATTACCCTAAATCTTTTATTGTGTTTTTCAAGGATGAAATTTTAATCTATTCTAAAACCTTGTAGGAATATGCAAATTTTATAATAGTTGTTTTGGGAACTGTTTTTGACTACATACTTAATTCATACATATCGAAATTATAGTTTATAAATACATGAAGCGATGTTCTTGAAGACATATGATCTCTAGGATGGGTATTTTAGTTTCACCTAAATGGAGAGGGTCATTATATATTTGGAGGATCTAAAAAATTTCTTCAATATTCAGATATTCTTGGGTGTAGTAGGTTATTAGTAAGGAATTTTCAATTTTTTCTCTATGATGGAATCACCTATAACTTCCCTAACTTGAATACTGTCAAATTTAGGCCGAGTTATGAGAATGAAGTATCATCCGATGAATCCAAGTGATGATTGACCATATAACTCATTCTGTTACTACTTAAGGATGGAAAAGGCTATATTGTGTATAGTTAAATACCATGAATGGGTTTCTGATATGTTCTTATATAGGGAATTCATTTGGTGGAATTTGGTTCCCCCCAACTCTAACGACAAGAGAGAATATACATAACCCACAACCAGAACCTCACAATTGTCATGCATTATATAATATTTTTGTACCACTACATTATGGAAATGAGATTAAAATTATATTATAGACCTAAATGATTAAGAAATATAAATTTATATGATTTCAAGAATCTTAGGATGTTGTGATGGGTGGAAATCCTTCAACCCTATAAACTTTTATATTTCCAATATACTAGGTAGTGAGAACATAGTTTTTAATACTATTACCAGGAAGTTTTTCTCATGATATGAATAAGTATAGCAATTATTAGAACCTCATGGTACTCCATTCTCAAATTCATATAGAGGTGAAGTAGGAAGTGGATAATATTTTTATGGATGCCATTCATTTGATGACTTTTCTCATTAAACCCATTAACTAGGTTTAACATGGAATTAAGGAATTCTAGTGGATTAGTTCAATATTAAATAGTGGAGAAAACATTGATGAATAGTCTCAATCATTTGAGGGAATTATTTTAATTCAAAACAATTTTTTTGTTCTTTCATCTCTATATAAGGTTATTATGTTGAACTATCACCATTCCTAGTGGTCCATCCATCTAGGAGCCATTAAAATGTATTATGATATAAAAACAGATATTGATGTCCTGGTATAAGACACAATATAATGGTTTTTGAACCAATGGTATACTATTTAGTAGGTCAAGGATAAAAATTAGATTTTATCTAGTCTACTATATAAATTTCCTCTCCCCACAAATAAGTGTGATCATATATCCATTGGTTTTATTATTGGATTACATTATACACCTCAGTGTAAAAATTATATTAATGGCATGATAGTATTGCTAACCAAGTACACTCATTTTACTGTAATCAGATATTCCTAAAATGAGGAATATTATGGGTTTTTTTCATGTAGAATACTATGAAGTGGAATGTAGTTCCATATGTTATAATATTTGACAGGGATCCTTGATTCACCTCCTGATTTTTGGAAATTTAAAAAGGGGGCAATGGGATCCCATGTAAAGCGGTTTATAACCTATAAAATATTGATAGTAGGCCAGATGGATCTAGTGATCCTAGTTTTGGAGGGATTTCTCTACACAGTTATATTAGACTTTGGTGGATTGTGAATTAGTCATTTAAGGCTTGTTTAGTTTTCCAATAAGAATAGTTACCAAAATTTGGTCTGAATGGATCCTTTTAAAGATCAATATAATTTCTATTTTTAGGTATGATTCTTTTCATGTATTATTTTTTAATAGTGTCTATTATTTTTTGGGTTCCCATTATAAATTTTGAAAAATGAGGTGCCTGGATAGTCAAATAGTTAGTGAATGTTCAGAGTTAACTTTGGGGAAATTGTGTATAACATAAATTTTGTCTTACTAGTGGAAATTGCCATTGTTTAAACATGGTTGTAATAACTATACATCAAAACAATATAGATTTCTCAAGTGAGGGAGTGTTATTTTTATATTTAGGGTATAGTTTACCAAACCATGATGCCTACCTTTGCTATTTTCCTAGGTTTCAAAAGTATGAAATTACCTAACTACACTAAGCCCATTTTAAATACAGCTCAATTATTTTAAAAACATAGATCTTCTTATGGTATTTTCTGACATAAATATTATATAATTTTTCATCTTTCATCCATTGATATTCTATTTAAGTGTTTGTTTGGAGTTGAGTGGTTCTAGGATAATTTTGGGATTTAAAATCCCGAAATAAATTTGATATTTTAGGCTATGTGAATGGATATTTCATGATTAGTGATAATTGTTTCTTGTAACCATGTGGATAAGGATGGATTACTACAAGATTACTCATAATATATTAGGTATTAGTTCTAAACATGACTGTAATATATTTAACTACATACACTGCTTCATATATCGTACCTCATTTACCTGACCATGTGGCATAACCGTGTGATGCACTCGTTCCCTTAAGAAGTTGAAAACACATTTTTGGTGCATAGTTTTACAAAAAATGCTTCACAACAATGAGGCATTCCCTATTAATTAAAATTTAGATAATTATTATTATAGCCATATTAATTTTATAATTATAAACCATCCGTTTTTATTTTTCTATTCCACCACCTGCCTCCAAAAAAACCTCTTCCCCACCAACTTATACTTTTGATTCATCTCTATTAGTTAGTGGAATACCGTGTCACTCATCCCATTAGTGATCTAGAGATGAGTATATTAATACATATTATATAATATTAGGATTTTTTTTAATATCTTGAAGTTTTATGAAGGTTTTTATTTATGTTATATTTTAAGTTTTTTATTCATATATTTTCTCCATAATTTCATATTTATAATGTGGATGATACCTTATGATTACACACTTACAATCCAAAGGTATGCAGTCTTTAAAAAATCTATTAATTACTTTCAATTTTTTTTACTAAATGGGGTGTGTGTTTGTGCCAACCTATTATATGATTTACCATATATTCATTATGTAATTTAAAGTGTGATTTCAGAGATGGTATTATATATAAATAAATCATGATAACCAAAAAAGAGTTCTCAAACCCAATTAATTGAATCCAAGGTAATAGATCCTAGATTTAAAGAGAGAGGTGGTGTAATAAGTGACCTAAGAGGTGTCATAAAGTTAATGTAAACTGGGGTACTGATGAGACCATTATCCTATATGTGATAACTGTTTGAATTTTTAAAATAATAGGTTGATTAATTAATATGAAAACTAAAGATATGTAAATACTTAAAAATTTGATCATGTGATTAATGATTTTCGGAAGCCTAGGAATAATCCCACGATTCAATATTTATACTTAGTGAATATAAAATTACAAGGTATTTTTACCAAGATCGGGATTATATTATTATTACTTATCAGAATCCACGGATGTTAATTGGATTTAAGTAGATTTATGACAATCTTGATACTTGGTATGTTACTTAAAGGTTTATTGAATTTCAATTACAAATTAATTATGGGATTCCAAGGGATGCATTCTTAGATCTGACTTCAATGGATCATGACCATCTGATTATTAGGGATGATTTCTAGGATCCATATAATATGATTATTGATCTGGGATCTTTGTATTTAATATAGGATGTGATAGGATATTTGATTACTTGGATGTTTGTGAAGTTTCATGAGATTTGAATGTTTTCCCAATGATAAGATGCATATAATGTTACCAAGGATACAATATTTTGTCCACTATCCTAATATTCATATATTACCCTTCAAGGATCATGTGTGTATTTTGGGAGGGCCTTAGTTCCCTTAAGTGTAATTTGGTTGTAAATTACTCTGATTAGTGACATCATGAACTAGAAAAGGTAGGTGTGGTTGACCATAAATGTCACACTAAAATCCTAGGATCAATAGTGGTTGATTAATTTTGTTTTCCCTTGTTGAAAATTCACATTAGCATGCACTCTTTTTAAAAAATGATCAATTTATAGCTATTATTTTTGTATATCTATTGACTTATACTGAATCCTGTAACAAACCTCCGTTGGTACATGAGAGGAATTCATCTTTTCAGAAAAGGATAAAAGAATGTGTCATATGACTGAGGGTTGATGATTTTCAAGTTTAGATAATGTAGATTAAGACCCATCTTGGACTAGAGACCCAATTTTTAGACATTCTATATTATATATATACATATATTTAGACCCTACTATACATGATTCCCCCATAGGGGATCCTATTGTTGTATTTATACCTTTCGTGACATTTATAAATTCCAATTTATTAAAACATAGGGTATTTTTTTATAGGAACTTTTCAATATATTTATACTTCTTTTTAAAATTGATATATATTATTTTAACTCTTTTTTATATTTTTTATTTCACTAATATGAGGGTATAGTGTACCAACTATAAAAATTAGACCCTCACTCATATTTGATAGCCTCTAATATTTGAGGATCCATGCCCTTGTTCTTGTTACCACCCATTCGTGACCATTGTTTAGTGTTCCAGGGATGGATATGCATTAAAATGTTCTATCTATATGTTCTTTTCAAAGTTTTAACTATTTAGGTATGGTATAAAAGAATTTTGTTTTTTAGAAACCTAATATAAAACTCTATACTTAGATTTTATAACCCACTCAGGAGGGAAATCCATGTTACCAGTGATTGGGTTTCATTTTTTCATTTTATAGTTCATAAATTTAAGTTATTTGAGACAATCAATTTATATATATTATGTATACATTGATTCCAATTACATATATCCAATTCTTGATTGATTACATTGCCATAAGTTACAAGGAATCACATCCTGATGGATTAAATAATCTAGTAGTCTTTGTGAACTAGATATAAACATGAGTCACATATTACATTGCAATACACAAATTATAACACAATTTTTTTCATGAATTACATTATTATATATAGATTACCCCTACATATTATTAATATCATACTTCATTCAATCTGATGGAAATGAAATAAATAAGGGTGAACTTAAATTCCCAAAAGGGATAATTACATTGGAATTTTTCATGAATCAATAACAGCAATAAATATGTCAAGGTAATGAACTAAGAACAAAGTCAATTTTAATAAATAAAAAGGGAAAAATAAACATGGAAGTATAAATAACTGAGTAGACATTCCATTTAAATAACATGATAAGGCATAACAAATATGGTAATGTAAATAACTGATAACACATGCCATTTAGTAAATAAAATGAAAATTATATGCATGTATACATAATTTAATTTGAAATTTATCCAAGAAAATAATAATAAAATGATTGAAGGAAATAAATAATTATTGGATTTCATGCTCTTAAGGAACAAGATACCTTTACTGATAGGATCTATCTTTAAGAGAGTTTAAAAAATATAGTGTGAAAACCCATTTATCTAACTCTAGTCAACTAATTCATCCCATGAGAATTCCAATGCATTGAGGGGATTACATTAACTTATCCACATCCTGCGTATTTCTTGTTCAAATCAACCATTATTTGTCTAATAATAGATTTAATTCATGAAAAACATGCCTTAACATTAAATGTACATTTTGAGTAAACGATATTAATTTATCAATATTTCAAAAGATATAAAATAACATTAAAAGTAAACAACATACATTAAAAAGGTATGTGGTTTGGGAAATGAAAATATCCAAGATAAATAATATATATTTTTTTGAATAAATTTAATTCCCAATTACCATAGGAAAATAATCAATTAAAGGGAATGTTATTGGATACAAAATTGAATCAAGGAAGTGAACATCAATACTTTAATTGTTCAAAATAATCATAAACCATCCATAGGAAGAAGAAGTATGGTTTTAACATATACCCATTGGAGTAATTATAAATGTGTGTTATCATTGATGAATAGAAATACAATAAACAGATATTTAAAAATATCCTTAAGGAACATATCCTTTTAATTTTTATGTTTTTGAAAATCCTTTTCCATGAAAATAAATTTTCAAATAAAATTCAGAAAAAATATACTTGTAAATGTGAAAATAAAACTTCAAAAAAGTTATATTCATCTTAGTTGGTGTTTAGTACATTCTATAAAGAAAATTTATTTTGCATCTTAAAAATATTAGAAAAGTGACATGTTCAGAAAGGGACAAGAAGCTTACTATGAATCTTTTTAATGATAAAAAAATGGGTAAAATGACAATTAATAAATCAATTTCAAAAGTATTAAGATTTTTTTGATGATTTTTATAGAAAAACTATTTTTTTAAGAATATTAATTTCTAAGCAAAAAATGTAACGAAGTCAGATTTTATTAAAACAATTTATCATTAATTTTATGTACCAAAGTGTGAAAAAATGGTACTATCATTTGACAATTTCATGAATAACCAATATAGGAATAAATTGAAGGTTCTATCAAAAAATTATTATACAATTTAATGTTTTGAAAATTCATGAATAAACAATCTCGATTAGAATGAGACTCTGAAACCAACCCTTAAAATGATCATAACGTTTAAGTGAGAATTATGAAAATAATAAATTACGTGTATCAACTGTAAATAAACATAAAATAATTGTAAATAAAACAATATATACTGAACAATAATTATAAACATAATCATACAAAATCAATTCTAGAAAATAAGAAATACACCTCAATGAATTGAAGTTGAGATATGAAATTTCTATACAACTTGATAAGATTATTTTCAAATCCCCTTAGACGAAATAATTCCAATTAAAACATAATATACCCATATTAATAAATAACGCATGATATTAAATATTATATGAGTACTATATACACTATGTAAAATAAATTAGTTTCATAAGATCTCAATATTCCTTAATGAAATTAAATTGAGTTAAAAACCCTTACTTTATGATTCCATTTGGTCGAATGCAATTTAACAGATTGTATATTTGTTTTAAACATGTTATTAAATTATTAAAAAGTATATTAATGATTATTATATCATATATGGCCCTTTTATAACATCTTATAACTATTTTGTTAGTAATCATTCATTAATTTCATCATTTTAGTTGTTAGTTTCCCTCTTTTATCATTCCTTTTTCGTCACGAAAGATTTGTTTATTGAAAAAATTATATTGGTTTATCATATAAAAAAATAATGATTAAAATTTTATCATATTTTTATATCTTGTTTACTTTTAAAATGAATCATGAGTGAATGTAATGAAAAATGATGTACGTTATCATCATGGAGAAGGTAGACTGTATGTATGGATGAGTAACATTTCCATTTTTCACTAATCATTATCGAGAGGATGTATGTAATATTTTACATTTAAATAATTATAAAAATATAACTAATACCATATTTTATTCTTATATATATAATTCATGTGTTGTGGTGATGGAAATAATGTCACATGGCTTCGGGAATGAAGTAGCATACACTTACCCGAATGATCTTATCATATTTACATGAGCGAAAAGGAAATGTAGAAAATGATGTATATTATCATTATATAATGATTAATATGTAATAAATATAATAAATATTTCATATATATCACATAAAATCATTTAAATTATATTTATCTCCTTCTATGTGAAGCTTCTGTGAAAGATGAATCACATCACAACGTGAGAAAGTAGACCGCCATACACATGAGTGACATAATACTATCCCATATGAAATAGAAGGTAAATATATATATATATATATATATGATATAATGAATAAATAGGTATAATTATTTTATCATTATATATACATATATATATAATTTATATCTATCATCATACCAAACCAAGATAGGTGTTGATGGAGAAATGAACGTCATCGGTTTGCGAGGCAGTAGTCCACCTCACACGGGAACGGTGATTTCGTAACCAATTTGATAGAAGGGTGTGCATATTTAGGTCATAAACTAAATATAAAAATTGTCAGCATATTTATAATATATAGGTTTTTATATCATAATGTTTTGAATATAATTTAATGAGGTGGGGAAGGAAATTAAATAAAGATTCTTGTTGAAGAGCATTATCTCTTTTATGGGTATCTTCTTTTGGTTTGAACTGAACACTTTTTATGTGGTATTTTTGAAGAAAATAAGGATTATATGACTATTAAATGTAATTTGGGGATTTATTTGGTATGGTATTGTATAAAATAATGTGGGTTTAATTTTTCAATTTTAGAGGATAGGGGGTGGATTTATATAAGTGCGGTGAATGGTAGACTTGTAATTTTTTGAAGGAGCGAATTTAAGTCACATTATATTCATTTAACAAGGTCATAATAATAGTAAATTATCTATACACTAATTTATAAGTTCCATATATAGAACTAACATGGTATTTTGAGAATTTTAGGGTTATTATATCACCTTATATACTGTGTCTAATAACTATGTAAACTCATATTCACCGTAATCACTATAATTTATTTTAATTTTTTTCACTAATAACTAAGATAAAAATTTATTTTAAATTATTAGATAATATAAATTATGCTTATTCAAAATAATCAATCCATTTTTCAAATTAAACATACATATTTGGAAGCATAAAATTCAAAATTAATTCCACAATTACAAAGAAAAATGAAGTTTTTAAAGAAACAATGTTCAATAGTTTACAATGTTTTTATATCAAAACACAATATAAAATTGACTATAATTACATAAATAGGATTAGGGGATATATGTTTTATATATTTTTTGTATAAAAAGTACTAAAAATATTATTTAACATTATCATTTTTAAATAAAATGTAGTTTCCAATTAGAATTTAGAATTTTCACTATTAATAAAAAAATATTAATTTAATAAAAATCAACCAAAATCACGCTTTGATAATTTTTTGAATTAAAATTTATAAAATGAAACTTATTTTAACAATAAATTTCATAATATTATTAAATATTAATTTTATCTTTTATGTTCTAAGAAAGATTAAATAGTCTTTAAGAAAAATATCATTTTCAGAAAACATTAAATTTTATTTCAGATGATGATTATTTTATTAATAATCAATAAGTAATTAATAAACATGTGTAATATATATATATATATATATATATTCATAATTTAGTTAATCCTTTTCACACTAGTTGTCCCAATGGAAATACGATAACTATCATTTGAAATAATATTATATTATTGTTTGGTATTACTCAGTTTTGCATATAACACAAGTTATCAAAGATAATAATTCTTGAATGTGAAATAAGATAAAATCATGGTATCATTCATTTTAAACTATAGATATAAATATTATTATTTTAGAATTTAGGGGTGTTACATTCAACCTACCATAAATAAATTTATTCCTGGTAATGTAAACATGACCTCAGCAATTAAACATTTGATATTTTGAAATATAATAATTGAAAAACCCACATTGTAAAAGGGATAATAAAATGTCCTCATTATAATAGGAAAATATAAATAAATAATTTATATAGAAAATCACATTACCTTGTTTTGGAGTATAAAAACATAGGTGGTAAATGAAAACATGGACATGGAAGGGAAAACTAACACCAAAATACTAATGGAGAGTGATAGAGAACATCGATCACTAAAAAGCGAGTAATCAATAGGAGTTTTCCATCCAAAAAATTATAAACCAAATAGGTGTGAAAATTTTCATTCATAACATCATAAATCTTGGTAATATGACAATATTTTATTTTTTTGAACATTTTTTATAATCTTTATGAACATTCATGAGAAGATATAATTACTTAATATTATTCCATTTTATAAAAAGAATATCATCATTTAGTTATTCCTTGATCAGTTTACAATTTATACCATACTCTAAGAAACAAATTTTCAAAAAATATTTTTTGAGGCTTGACGAAATCAAATTTACACTTAATATATCATAATATCCAGAGTGATAAGTCATTCCTTCTATATATAATTATTTTCCAAAAACAAAATGGACAACAAATTTTATCCATATAATAAATTTATATTTATCCTCCAAAAGTAACACCCTTTTTTCATATTTAATATTTATTTTTCGATCGTTTAACTAATGACATGTTAACCAAGTCATCACGTAAACTAATGATAGGCATGAAACCCTTATCATTCTTTTTTCAGGGGTTCAAGCCCCACCAACATTCCAAATGTGACAGGTTTTTACCCTTCATGTAGGTTTTAAATTTTATAATCAATATTTATATAATTCCTACAATGTTCTCCAAAACATAATGGAAATCCTTGAAATAATGGTAACCGTTAAATAATTTTTTTACTAATGTTATAAGCATAATTTCATTAAATATTATAATAATCTTATTTGACTGTTACTACAATATCATTAATGATCATATCAACCCTAATTGTTATCAATACCATTACACTTATGTCTATAAAATTTATAGGAATTATTCCTCAAATATGTTTTTAAAAAAATGGTTTTTGTAAAATTCTTCCAAAATATCCCTAATATTAGTAGAATCCCATAACATAAAACCCAAAAGAGGTGTTTAAGAACGTAGAATTTTGATCAATATTAAATTCCTTAACACATGATAATATCCATAACTCTTATGTTAATGAATATACATTTGCCTCTAAAATATAACACAATACTTATGTGATTCATGATGATTATTACCAAAATACCTTAGGTAAAATACTTCTAAAATTTAATTATTTAATCCTAATACATAAATAAATTATTTGTTTTATTTCTACATAGGTCCTTCCTTGGTCTAGGTATTAACCTAGGTTATTCATTTTTATTATCTATTAATATATATCTGAATAGTTTGTAAAGAAAATTTGTATGACCCAGAACATATCCCCATGTATTGTCAAACTAGGTGTGTAGTACAATCCATTTTTGTGTACCGTGTAATGTTCAAGTGATGCCTGACACACCCATTTTTGAGTTATTACACCTAGGTAAATCAACACCAGAACCACATCAACATATAGTATACAAAATATGATGTATTTTATAAAAAATCACATAATCCCTATCAAACCAAAACAATAAAATGGTTTTTTATACTTAATGCCATATTCTATTATAGGGTTATGTTCTCTAATCTATGTTTTCCTAAATATAGTTTTCGAGGATTCTACTAAACTTGGCTCTAATACCAAATGTAGTGGCCCTAACCCTAGTATCCCACTTTTGGTGAAATATTTATTACATTGGAATAGGATATAAACAATCGCATCTAGAAGGATAAAATACTTTATTAGTCTGAGTAAAATAGATGATAATATCAGTCTGACATTACATTGAAATGGAAAAATAACAACACATTTTTTCTATGAATAACTATATTCCATCAAGAAAATGCTTGAATATTTGTCATAGTAAACTTCATGGTGTCATTGGGAAAGGAAAAATGTGGTATCAAATTCTTAGTAATGGTTAAACACAAAAAAATATATCATGAATCAATAAGAATAATAAATATGAAAAGGAAAATAATTTAGAATACATTCTTTTTAAATAACTGGATTTGGACAAAAAAATATATAATGGAAAATATCTATGAACATGTGAAATTTAAATAACTGGATAAAGAATAACCAATATGGAAGGGTAAATAACTAATCCAGCATACCATTTAATCAGTAAACTGAAAATGAAATACATCCAAAGATAATATCATTGTGAAAAATATCCTTGATAATTATAATAACTGAATCTAAGGAAATAATAAATTATTGAACATTATGTTTCCCAAAATCAGGAATCCTCTACCATTAAGTTCTATCCTCAAAGAAAGTTTAAAAAATATTGGGTGAAACCCCATTTAGATAATGTTATCCAACTAATTCATCACATTACACTGTCAATGCATCAAGGGGATTACAATAATCTATCCCCAACACATGTATTTCTTGTCCAAAGTATTCATCATATATCAAATAATCTATTTAATTCATGAAAAATGCGTCTTATCGTTAAATATAAGTATTGAGTAAATGGTAAAATATTATCAATAATTCCCTATATATCATATAACATTAAAAGTAAACACTATATGATAGAATGGAATACTTTTTAGAATGTAAACATGTCCATGACAAGTAATATGAATGTTTAGTGGAAATTTAATGTCCATTGATCATTGGAAAGTGAAATTTTCCAGGGAATGTTATTGACTAAAAAATTGAATCAAGGAAGTGAATGTCAACATATTATTTGGTGAACATTATCATAAGACATCCAGATAAATTATATGGGAGGTTTTAATATACACCTATAGGAGTAAGAATAAATGGTTGTTTTCATTGATTAATAGAAATACCATAAAAATATATTTACAAACATTATTAGGGAAAATATCCTTTTAATATTTATTTTTTTAAAATAAAATTTTTAATATAACTTTAAAAAACATTTTCTCCAAAAATATCATAATAAAAATGAAATTTATTCTATAAATAAATTTATGTTTTGACACTGGGTAATTCTTTACATGTAGTAAGGAATATTCCTTTTTCACTATTAAAAGATTTTAAAGTTGCCTTATTTAGAAAGAGATAAGAAGATTCATTTGAATATTTTTTGTAATATTAATAATTGTGTTATAATTTATTTTAATAATTTATTTGGAATATTTAAATAAAATAGTAGTTTTTTTAGAAAACATTGTTTTGAAAGAAGACATATTTTCAATTGAAGAGTGAAACGATGTTGGATTTTATTAAAAATATTTCTCAATAATTTTATGTAGAAAAGAGTGGGAAATTGAAATATATCTTAAAGAAGATAATGAATAACCATAATATAATAAAATAAAATAGTTTATTGTATATTTATAATATAAATTCCTTTAATGTAAAATCAACAATAAACAATCTCGATTTGAATGAGATTAGGATGAAACCTTTAAAATGATGAGAACGTTGAAGTGAGAATTAATAAATGAATAAATAGTGTGTATTGACTATATATAAATATAAAACAAGTATAAATACTACTATATATATTTCTAATTAATTATACACATAATCATATAATATCAACCATAACAAATAAGTTATATAACCCAATGGGAAGAAATCACGTTATGAATTTTATTTACCACTTGGTAACATTAAGATAAAACCCCTATGATGATATAATTTGAATCGAAACATAATATTTTATTATTAATGATTTTTTATGATATTATATGTCAATGGGGTAGTATATAGACTATATAAATGAAATTAGGTTCATAATATTACAATATACCACAACGAAATGAAATTGTGGCAGAGACCATTACATTATAATTCATTTTGGATTAAAATTATTTAAACTAACAGATAGTGGTTTAAAAAATATTATTAACTTATAAAATCACAATATTAATTTTTATTATAACATATATAATAATTTTATCACTTATTATCATCCTTTCAATAATGATCTATCATTGTATTGATTGTTTCGGTTTTTAATTGCATTGTCTTCTCATCTGTTATACATTATGAATAATTTTTTACTTACACACATTATATTTATATAGTATCCATAATAATAATAATAAAACAATAATATTTTTACATAAATTTTTCTTTGCAAACCAATCATTAATTATTGTTATAAAAACATGTTATGTTACGATCCTGGAGTCTGTAGGTCATACGTATGCTTGAGTAACGTTTCCATTTTTCACTGATCATTATAGAAAGGTGGTTAGTAAAATATTAACATTAAATAATTATTAAAATAAAATTAATTCCATATTATATTCTTATATATATGATTAATTTTATGTATTTGTTAAAAAAGAGTCACATCACTTTGTGAAGGTGGTATTCTGTACGTACAAAAACAATGTCATCATCCTTACATTAGTGAAAAGGAAAGAAATATATTGACGTATATTATATTTAAATAATGATAAATATGTCATTATTATAACAATTAATTAATTTATATAACACATAATAATTTATATTAACTTTATCACATTCTATTTGAAGCGTTAGTGAAAGACGAATCACATCACTTCGTGAGCTGGTAGTACACCGAACAAAAGAGTGACGTTATTGTATATCTCAAAGAATGGAAGGTATATATATATATATATGATATAATGATTAAATAGGTATAATTATTTTATATATATAATAAATATAATTTATAACCATCATCATACCTAACCTTGATTGGTGGTGATGTAGAAACACAAGATATCAGTTCACGTGGTGTTGGTCCACCGTAAACATGAATGATCATTTCGTAAATAATTTGATGGAAATGTGTGGGGGTATAGATCATATCCTTAACCTTAAAACCTCAGAATATGGAATAAAAAAAGGTCATTATGAAATTATTGTTTGAAGAAAATTTAATGAGGTGGAGAAGGAAATAAAATGAAGACACTTACTGAATAACGTTACATCTTCTTTGGGAATCTTCCTTTGGTTTTCACAATACCCTAAATAGGTTGAATTTATAAAAAACATAAAGATTATACAATGAGAGGAGTTAATTGGTAATGTAATATCTGAACCAAAGTGGTTTTAAGTTGTGAATTGGAGGGGATATGGGTGGCCTTTTTTAAGTGAGGTGAGTCACACACTTGCAATATTTTGAAAGAGTAAATTCAAATAATCATTATGATGAAAAATTTATTTTAAATTATTAGGTTATATATTTTTTATGATTTATAATATCGAATCATTTTTTTAAAATTCAAAATTGAAATGTGGGAGAATTTAATTAAAAAATAATCTTGCAAATTTGTAGAGAATGGGGGGTTTTAATTTGAAAATGATCAAAGGTTTACAAAGTTTTTATATCAAAATGAAATATAAAATTTAATCTTATGAACCAAATTATATATATTAATATATAATATATCTATTTTTACATTATAATAACATTCAAATATATTTTAGAATAATAAATTAATTAAAAAAAAGATAATTTTCAACAAAATATCAGTATTTTTCACAATTCATCAAAAAATGAATCATTTCAAAAAAATGCCAAAAATTCCCCTTAAGATAATTTGGATATTATTATTTAAATTTTTATTTTAAATTATTAATATTAATTTTATAAATGCTGTAAAAATTAAATTTAAAATATGTGCATAAAGAACTATTAAACCATCTTTTAAAAACAAAATATGATTTTTCAAAAAAATTTTTTTTTTTTAAAAAAAAATAGATAATTAATAATCATATATAAACTATCTATTTTCATAAGTTAGTTAATCTATTTCTTACCCACTATTCCAACAGATAAGTGACAATGATGATATTAAATAAAAACATATTGTTGCTCGGTAAAACTGAATCTTGCATTTAATGAAAACTATCAAAGAAAATAATTACTGTGTTTAATAGAAGATAATATTAGTGGTTCACACATTTAAATATATATAATGATATGTTTTTATATTATAATTTTTTGGTGTTACATTTTCCATGCCTTAATAAATTTATGTCCTCCCAAATCAAATTAACATCAATAAATGATGTTTTGATATTTGGAAATACCATTTTTGAAAAACACACATAATAAAAGAGTTAACAAAATATACTATTAATATAAAAATAAGTGAAGTAAAAAAGGTCCTCTAGAATAATAACATAACTAGGTTTCTTTGTAGGAGAACATAGGTGGGAAACTAAGACATTGACCTGGATGAGTAAAATAACTCCCAAATACTGATAATGAGTGGTGGAGAACATTGATCACAAGTAAGTGGGTGATATACAGAAGGTTAACAAAAAAAATAGGTTTGAAGAAAGGCCTTGATATACTCATAAATGATGGTAATAAAATGATTTTTTTGAACCTTTTTCCAAATGTTGATGATCATTCATAGGAAAAATACTTTCATGATTTCATTACATTTTATATGAAAAATACCATCCATTGGTTTTTCATTGATCAATTTCCAATTAGTCTTTTACTATAAGAAATGAATACCCAAAAATGGTTTTTTATTCCTGAAGTAATGAAATTCACATTTAACAGATTGTAGGATACATAGATTGACAAGTCTTCCCTTATGCCTCAAATTTTATCAAATATAATATGGTCAGAACAAGTTACCTAATAAAATAAATTATTCACTAAAGATATAAATTAACTACACTTGTTTATCATTAATATTTAATTTTCAAATCATTTAACTAGTGACATGTTAACGAGGAAATCACGTAGAATATTTGTGGGTGAAAACCCCTTATCATCCTTAAATTATGGGGTCAAGCCCCACTAACCTTTCAAATGTGATTGGTAGCCACCTTGTATGTATGTTTCCTTTTTATAAACTATATTTATATAATTCCTATAAACATCCCAGATACATTATTGATATCATTTAAATAATGTTAATAAATAAATATCATTTTTATAATGTTTTCAAAATATTTTTCTAAAAAAGCCTAATAATATTATTTTAATATTATCATAATGTCATTAATAATCATATCAGCCCCAATGGTTATAAATAACTTTAAAAATATGTATATAAAATTTAATGGAATATTTCATTAAAATAAAAGCTTCACTAAAACATATTCTTTCCTTAAATTTCATTAAAATTTCCTTAATCTTGGTAGTTTCTCATCACATAATACAAAAACATATGTGCTTAAGACATTGAGCATTTGATAAATTTTAAACTCATTAACCCATAATAGTATCCCTAAATCATAATTTAATGAATACATAAATTCCTCTAACATTTATCACAACTCTTAGTTAATTTCTGATACTTATAAC
Source organism: Viscum album (assembly GCA_963277665.1). NCBI lineage: Eukaryota > Viridiplantae > Streptophyta > Magnoliopsida > Santalales > Viscaceae > Viscum > Viscum album. The sequence continues at coordinate 585,286,113 of OY728125.1, forward strand.
AAATATTCTATTTGTAAAATACATATACAATTTAATTATTGAATCTTAATGAATAAATAATTCAACTATTTTATTTCCACATAGGTCCCTCCTTGGTCTAGGGTTTTCCTTTGGTCAATAATTGTTATCAACTATTCAAATCCATGATAATGGTTTGTAATGAAAATGTCAATTTTCCTTACAGTATTCCATGGGGGTGTAAAACTAGGTTCAGAATACAACACATTTTACAATAGTAGGTAATGCTTGAGTCAAGCCTATCAAACCCTTTTCAAATTAATTACCCCAAGGTACATATGTTCTAGAACAATTTCCTTTTTTATTATATATATATATATAGATGTAATTAAAGTAAATCCTTATAATCTCCATCTTACCAATTATATATACTTTTCTTCTAAACATATCCACAAAAAAATTTATAGGGTTATATTCCTTAATATATGTTTTTATAAATCATGTTTACATGGTTTCTATAAAACATGACTATGATACCAACTATAGAGACCCTGACCCGAGTAACCTAGAGCCATTTCCTACATTATTACATTGGCATAATATATAAGGAATTTCATCCCAATGAACCAAATAGTTTCGCATTATTCATAAATTAGTTACACACATGAGTCCAAAATTACATTACAATAAATAAATTACAAAAAAATACGAATAACATTATTCCATCTGGAATATCCCTCAATATCAGTCATAATAATCTTCATGGAATCCTATTGAAAAGAATCAAAATAAAGGTGATCTCAAATTCCCAGAAATGGTTATTTATAGTTGAATATAAAAAGAACCAATAAGAATAATCATTATTGGACGGTAAATATTAGGGTATAAATACCATTTAAATAACTGGATTATGAAAAATAATTATGGAATGGTAAATAACTGGGTATACATGCCATTTAAATAACCAGATATGGTATAATCAATATGTCAAGTTAAATAATTGAACACACATGAAAATTAATTTATAAAATGAAATTAAAATGAATCTAGAGAAAATATAATTGTGAACATATATTGGACAATAACCATTACTAAAATGAGGGAAATTCATAATTATTGGATGTCATGTTTCCAAGACACATAATACCTTTACCATCATGATCCATCTTTAAGAAAATTTATAATGTACCATGTAAAATACCATTTAGTTGAGGCTATATAACTCATTTAACCCATGATACTAATGATGCATTATAACAACCCTAGATTTTATAAGAATTATTATTTTTTTAATTTCTTTGATGTCTTTTGTTGTACGCTACACCAAAAGTAGCTTTCACTACATGCATCCATAACTTGGCTTGCATTACACGCAATCACAACCTTCATCGATAGCGTGTGTAGTACACAATACCGGGTTTCACTAAACAAAGATATATTGTTATAATATTATTATGGACTAGCCGTTATGAATAGTACTAAATAAATTTTTAATTTAATAACATTATTATTCATATTACACATTTTCTAGAACATGGTATGAGAACAAAATAAATTTTTCTGGTAAAAAAGTATTTTTCAAAAAATGAAATTCTGCCGCATTTTGATGGAGCACTCACATTAAATCGAATTTTTGACATGTTTATAAGTTCAATAAGAAAAAAATAAAATTCTTCTTTGGAATTAGGATTGAAAATTTACATTGTATAAATATTTCATATTATTCTGATAACTTTTATATTTTAATGAATAGTAAAAACACGCTATATTTTAATTAAAAACAAATTTTTTCATCGCAATAATTTATATAGTTAAATTATAATATTGAATGGTTTTAAAGTATAAATATAATATATTTTTACCATTTAATATAATTTATTTCGTTACCATTAATTTTACATTGAATTCATAGGTAAAAACATTTCAATCATTGACAATTTATTAACTTTTAAAACCCATTTTCTTAATAACGGGATAAATTTTAATTTAATTACTGAAACTTCTGTGTTTTTAATTTTAAAAAATGGATTCCATATTTGGAGTCAGTGGGTCCAAATTATGTTAATATTTTTCTTTTATTTTTTTGATATTATGAATAGTAACTACGGTAATTTTATTTTAATTTAGTTAAAGATAAATCGGGTAATTAAGGGTAAACCTAAGATTATAAAATTACCCTAAAACATGCCAAAATTGTGTTTTATGACTATAATTCGACCCATATCACCTATGGGTTGGATTGTATTCATTTTATTTACATTAGACCATGAAAATAATTTAATTTTTATTAAAACCAAAGAATGTTATAACATGTTATTCTCTTAAATCTTATAAGTATAATAATTTTACACTACTGATACACATCATGAAAATTAGAACATGAATAGTAAAAATAAATCTAATAAAATTATCTACATCATTTGAATTTATTTATAATTTTTACTTATTAAATAATAATCATTAGAGGTGACACAATAGTAATGTTGAAATTATTTTATTGATTGAAATATCAAATAAATGGATTTAAAATATAAAAATAAATATTGTATGAACTATTTAATGTGATCCGAGAATTTTATAGATAAATATGACATGTTATGAATCAATTAAAAATTTTGGTTCAAACATATCATATCTGTGGGTTTTATTTAAATTAAAATAAATTAAATGTGTCAAAATTTACACTATTGATATTTTTTATTATTAATTTTTTTAAAAATCACAAACATATTTTAAAAATTACAAATTATAATTTGTATGATCTAAAATGTAATAAAATATCAAATTATGTATAATTAAGAACACATATGTAAGTATTTATAACCATATAAAATTTATAACATTATTACCACAAATAAAATTAAATAGATTAAATAAGGATAAATCAACATGATAAGGTTTACAATAAAATAAAAACATGTCTGAATTTAATTTCTTGATGATATTACAACCCTATATTTTCTAATATCCTAATTTGAGTCACTTTGAATGTTTTTATGTGGGTTTTAGGTTTATTATAATTTAATATTATAGAGGTTTCCAAAAGTGTCCCTCTCCTCTATTATAAAAGGGCACCCCCTCCCTATCCTCTTCACAACACATTGAGCCTTCATGATTAGCCAAACCCGACCCATTTCTGTTCTCCACTTCCTTATAAACATTCTGGATGTTATGGTATTCCCAATAGATCAACTCAATTCCCTTAAGAGGAATCTTAAAAGAGGTCCATCGAAGAAGAGGTAATCTCTTCTACCGATTCTTTCAAGTTTCCTTCTTCTTCAACTTCTTCTGATTTAGTTATTTAATTATAATGTAATAACATCAGTATGAAAAAATATACTGATATGTTATTATATATATGAAACAACCCCATTTCACCTTCTATCCATCCTACGGAAAATGAAATTACCGCGCGTGCGTACGTAAGGAATGTCGTCTCCACACCGTGGTATGATCTATTTTTCCACCACCACCTTACTTGGATGGGTATAATGGTGTAAAAAATAACTATATATATATTAATTATAACATGATACTAATTATGAGATATTATATCATCCACTCTAATTCCATTCAATAATTATGGGAACGATATCATCGCTCGTGCGTACGTACGGATTACCGTCTCCTTGACGCAATGAGATTAATTCTCCAAGTTAACCATTAAAGAATGATTATAAAGTATATATATTAAATAATCATAAATTATATGACATATTAATGATACTGGACTTATTTATATGTTATTTACTTACTTTCATTCAATTTAATAAATAAACAAAAACAGCGTTTATGCGTACGTACGACCTACCGTCTCCATGAATGATGTATTTCATTCCATTTATCAATATATTATATTTATGTATATTCTGAAAATATTATATATATATATATCATGATTTACATTCTATAATTAATTAATCATGATCTAATTAATCATATAAATAACTACAAGTCAAAACACGGACGATAAATGAAATGATTTTACCCAAAATGATAATTTGACATGAATTTATAGAAGCACAGGTAATATAAAGTCATAAGTGAACCATATATGATATCATATCAATGAATATGATTCTGTAATAATTCAATGAAATTATTTAAATCATTATACAGGAGGTTCGGATACATACAAAGCATATCAGACATAAGGTATGTGATAACTTTTCCAATCACGTTTTTATCCGAGATTGTTTATTCATAAGTATTTACTAGGGTTATATTTATCATCCATGTCCCTATTTTCTAAAAAAAGGTATCTTGTATGATTAAAGTCGTTATTATCCATTTTTTACTTTTACTACAAGTTATGTAAGGAATCTTTCTTTTTTTACCATATGAGGTACTTTATGACTTTTCTGACAAAAGTACCAGGAAAATGTTTTTTTAACTTATACAACATGATCGGATTTTTACGGTTTGATAACACCTTTTTTTCAAGAAGCTTAATCTACAATATTTCATGATTATTTTCAAAAAAATCCTTTTCTTTTAAAATTTCATGGCATTTTGTGAAGAGAAAATGATTTTGAGGAAGAAAGGATATTTTTCTCAAGAATTCATTTCAAGAGTTTTATCAAAACCATTTTCCATTTAAGATGAAATTATTTTATGTATGTATGTTTCAAGTATAATATCTCTATGATTTAAATGGTTTCACTTTTCTTATGAATAAATGATATCCATTTGTTTTATATGGATTATATTATGATGGGATGATGTTTATCAAACCCATTTCCATTCTCTGGGTTATGATGAATTATTTATGTTTATTTTGTGGAAAAAGTAAGAATGATTTCATTATGTGATGGGTGGGACCTATATCTCCCTCCAATTCATTGGGTAGAGATTTATATCTCATCAGATAGACATGGCTGGAATAGTAAGTTAATCTGGTTCAGTGATACAGGACTGGAATGAGGAGTAAACTCGATTCAGAAAGGGAATTTTTCCACTAAGATAGTCTTGACAACAATTCCTTGGCTACTATGGAAATCATATCATGTGCTTAACGGTTTTCCACAATTACATGTTTTCCTCCCATGAAATTTTACAATGATTGATGTTCTATTACACTATATGCCTTATGTACTTCCATGATATATGTATTTTCTCAAGATGATGATGTTTATATTTTAATGTTCAAGATTTTTCATTCAAATGTTTATGGATTGTTTTATGTTCTCTATGTTTACCATTACTAAGCATTTGAGCTCAGCCTTTTTATGTTTTCTTTTCCCCAGGATGTAAATAATGGTTTTAGGTATGAAAACAAAAAGGGGAAGATCTTTATAAGAGATGTTGAAGATCTTTCACCCCGATTAGAAGATTATATTCCGAATTTCCAAAGACACTAAACTATTATGGCCCTTGTGTGTCTGTTTTTTTATGTATTAGGAATTCTACCAAATTAATATAATGTCCATATACCACACGCTTCGGCCCTCTACAGTTGGTATCAGAGGAAAGGTTTAGTTATCCTTTGTAAACTTGGATGTGAAAACTTTAGTGAAATCCCTTGAGATATTTCTAAGGTATGTTTAGGGATGTCCCTAAGGTTATGTACAAGTGTAGGTTATAGTCCTAGAATTATGGTAATGATATTAGAATTAAACCTAAGAGGTTATATATTGAAGTTACTCCTCCTTTATTATGTTGTTTTCCTAGCATGATTTTTTCCTCTCACAATGTTCTTTTTAGGTTTAAGACGATGGATGGAACCCGAAGGAACCATGTTGATAAATGTAATGGACAATGGAATGATTGTCCTTATGAACAGACCAATGTTATGGGAGATGGAGTGCAATATCTTATTTCTATAATTACACAAGCTATGAATCATTATGGACTTCCAAATGAGTAGAAAAGGGAACAATATCCTATTGATTCTTTCATGAGGCAACGCCCACCTTCATTCAGTGGGTATTCTGATCCAAATGTTGTTGAACAATGGAGAAGTACAATTGAAAATATATTTTCCATACTGTTGGATCAAATATGTAGATATATTTGTATATTAGAAGGAACAATACAAGAGGGGGGGTGAATTGTAGGTTTAAAAACTTTTGTATTTAAACATTAAAGAGATTAGTTTAAAAAGTCTTAAACTAACACAAATACAAACACCCACAGTTGTATTGCATATAAAAAGTATGAAGTAATGTAATACAAATGAAAAGTAAAAAAAATGTATTCAAGATGAACACAATAATCAGAGTAATATAAAGATGAATGGTTCTACCTTAAAGCGTATAGAATCAATCAATATAATATGTAATCGAATGATTGTAATTGAAACAATTACAATTGAATATGTAAAGAAGAAAGGAAACAATAAAAATTCCTTTCTAATACAAGTAGTAGCAGAAAAGTAAAAGTAATAAAATTATTTTGACCCAAAGAGAAGGTTTATCCTTTCACATAGGATAAAAGGTCTTCCTCACCAACACCTTGGTCAGACATCGATACGATGATCAGAACGTCTGTCTGCCTATCCCCAACAGCCCTCGATACAAAGATCGGACCGTCCGTCTGCCTATCCCCGGCAGCTGTCGATTTGGTAGGTAATCGGCACCTCTATCATTCAATCACTTAAAATCCCTAAATACGATGATCAGATGCACAAAAAAGATCAGAGAAGTCACAGTGTCTCTCTCTAGAACTTGATAGAAGTAGAGTATCACAGTTATTCAAAAAGTATCTTCCATCCGCTTCAAATGACCTCTTATTTATAGGCCTCAGGTTCCAATGCTCATGTTGTCTCCAACGGTCATATTTCTCCGAAAGACTCGGAGGGACTTGGACACCTGACATCATAACGGTCATACTGAAATAGAAAGCACGACATCGTTTTGATTAGTTTGTAACTAACTCAATGTCATCATATTGGTTAAAACAAGATATATGAAGATGATAAACAATAGTATGATTAATATGAAACAAGTGTTTTTGACTAAGTACCAAAACAAGTAATGAAATTATGAATAGAAGAGTCAGTACGATACACTTGACAGAGTCAGTATGATACGATTGACAGAGTCTGTATGATACGATTAACAGGAATGAATATTGGGTCAATAGACAATCTAAATCCTTATAGACCACCAATCATTGATGGGAATGATTATGAGTACTGGAGAGATCATATAAAGTCTTTTGTGATCAATATTGGCGTAGATAATTTTATTATTCTTACTGGAGGTTACAAAATTCCTGACAAAGAAGTCAATACTTTCACTAACCAATATAAGCAATAATATCAACTGAATTACGAGGCACACAATACATTGTTATGCTCTATGACCAGGAATATATACAGTCAGTTATCTTCATGTGAAGCAGCCAACTGTATTTAGAAGAAATTATAAGTTACTCATTTTGGTACATCCAATGTTATAAAAAACAAGAAGAGCAATGCTTCAAGAAGAGTATCATGGATTTTTTTTCCTTATGGAGAGCCAGTATGTAAAGTGCAAAAAAGGTTTATGACAATTTTCAACAACATACAATCTATTTGAGAAAACGGCCTTGATGATGAAGTTATAGTAGATAAGATTATAGATATAATTCCGAATGAATGGGTTTAAAAAACGACATCTATTGATGAAAATATAAAAGTTTCCCAGATTACTCTTGGTGAACTTTTTGGAACTCTTTTACAGCACAAGACAAGAATGAAAAGTGATGATGACTTCAACAAGAATAAGAATGGAAATGGAAGTGTAGCTTTTACATCTAAAGATAAAACACCTGAAAGGATAGCAAGTTTCAAATCCAAGAAATTAGTTATATCTGACTCAAGTGATTGTGATCATTCAGATAATGAGTTAGCCAATCTCGCTCAGAGGATGAACAAAATTGTGGGAAAGAATGATTTCCAATATAGATTCAAAAAGAAAGATAAGAAGGAAAAAAAAGATTCAGAGGTATCCTGTTATGAATGTAATAAAGTAGGGCATATAAGCCCTGATTGTCCTTTACTAAAGAGAAAAGACAGAAAGGAAAAATACTCTTAAAGAAATAAGAAAATGTCTTACAAGACAAAGACAAAGAAAGTCTTGAAGGTAAATGATACGTGGATTTCAAGTGGTAGTGATTATTCAGACGATTCTTCAGAATGTGAGTCCTCAGGTCAGAGAAATATTGGACTTATTTCTAGACTACCAATTGAAGATCATTGTTTCATGGCTATGGTACACAATGTAAAAGTTATTACAAATGTCTCTTTAAATGCAAATTATATTGATGATAATTATTATGAATATTCAAATGATGAATCTTCATCATCTAAATATGATACATTACCTTCTTTTGAAGTAGTATCTAGATTTTCTAAGTTACTTGAAAATGAAAATTCTAAACTCAAGAAGAAGCTTGAGAAATCAAATTCTAGAATTTCAGTTTTAACTAAAGAAGTATCGAATCTTTCTAAGGATATTGATGTGAAAACTTCTGATTTTGGAAGTATTTTAATGTAACGTCCTAAAATCTTGAATAAATCTTGTTTCCTAATTTTATGTGTCATTTTATTTTATTTTTATACTCAACAAAAATGTTTCATTTGATAACATAAGTATAATTAAAATGATACTGTTGGGTTTTGACTGTTATATGACCATTGGTAAATATGACCCCTGGAAACTAAACGTTTTGATTATTGTCTCTAAATACAAGTAATCTTGGTTAATTATTGTAGAAAAAAGATTATATGGCCTCACCCAGTAGTCATGGACCGATCAAAGCCCATCTAACAGAACTTCGGAAGGAGGTAGCACCACTGGGCTTTGCTCTGGACCAAACCCAAGCTGAACATCATCTTGTAAATCTTGAACGGAATCGCCTTTGAGAGATGTTCAAACTGATAGAAATTACTACTAGTGCGATGTTAGCCGAGCCTCCCTCAGATTCTATCACCTTAGCACACCTTACACTTAGGTCCTATGCTGGTATGATAAGGGGCTATGTAAAGAGACCGTAACAGCCTTGTGTAATCCATTGTTTTAAATAAAAATTTGGAATTCTTATTATGATGAAGTTTATGAATTTTCAAATGACCGGAAAAATATAGTATGCATATTTTTGATGAATTCTAGAAAAGGATATTTTAAAAATGTTTATGTAAACCTTAAATAATTAAAAATGTTTAATGATATTCAAAAAATGGTCTTTTACAATTATGTTCAGTATGAAATTTTGCGTCTAATAAGATCAACTTGATTTTTGTTGAATATTAAATTATGAATAGTGATTGTATGCTTAGGATTAGTAATGTGACCAAATGGATTAGTAATCTCACTTAAATAATGTTTTAATATATTCTAGGCACCTTGAATAAGTAATGTGATTCAATAAAATGGTTAAATAACGGTTTCATAAATTATTATTCATGTATTAGTGTTTTCAGGTGAATAGTGTTTTTTAATTAAAAATTAAATTAAAAATATTTAGAAAAATATTTTTATAAAATGGATTTCATTTTTGAACTCAGAGCATCGATATTATGTTAAGGTAATTTTTGGGGTTTTTTCTGAAAAATTTAATTTTCCCTGAATAGTGTATTTATTAAAAAATTTAATTAAAAATATTTAGAAATTTTTTTTATAAAATGGAGTTAATTTTTGAAATCAGAGCATTGATATTTGGTTAATTTAAAATTTTGGGATTTTTCTGATAAAGTTGAATTTTCAGTGGATAGTAAAAATATAGTTTTAGGGTTTCAGTATGTTTAGTGACATCATAACTGTGTCATGATGATTCCATGAGATATTTCAAGGTATGTTCGACCAAAGGTGATGAATCATTGTATGTGGGGCCCCATGTAACCTAAAGCCATGAGAAATACCATGGGAGAGCACATGGTTTTGAGAAAACCACTTTTGAGTTGTCCCTTGGCCATTAATTCCTTATCCCCTCACTTTCCCTATAAATACCAAGCCATCCTCTCATCAATTTCTACTCCCCACTCCCCCCAAACGAATTTTGGGTCTCATTACCTCCAAAGGAGTCCTACCAAGGTTCCCCCAAGCCCTCATGGTCCCAAGCTTTGAGTTTTAAGAGTTATGTTTTAAGGTAAGGGATCTGACCTCTCTCTTTCTTTTCAAGTAATCTCTTTTATGTAATTTCTTTTATTTTCCATGTTCTTATGTTGGAGTATGTTCTTTTATCTTAATTATACTTCCCTTTTTATTTTCATATCATGAGATACCCCCTCTTACTCTCATCATTTCGTTTTATGAATGTTTATGTGACGCCGTTTGGCTGCCAAATTTTTAAGTGATTCTTTCACCATTCTCATTTTTTTTCAAAGTTCTACTTTCATGTCAAGTCTTTCATGTTACTTTTTATTATGTTGGGGTATGATCTCTATATCTATCATACTGAACTTTTATGTTCATATAATGAGAGACCCTATTTGATCTCATCAATTCATTTTTGTTGAAATTTAAGTGACGCCGTTAGGATGCCGAATTTTTAAGGGATTCTTTCCCCGTTCTCATTTTTCAAAATTCTACTATCATGTAAAGTCTTCCAAGTTCCTTTATATTATATTGGGGTATGATATATATCTATCATAATGATCGTTTATGTTCATATGATGAGACACCCCATTTGATCTCTTCAATTCAGTATTTTGAAGTTTTAAGTGACGTCGTTAGGCTGCCGAATTTTTAAGTGGTTCTTTCACCCTTCCTGTTTTGAAGTTATACTTTCATGTCATGTCTTTCAAGTTCATTTTTATTATGTTTGGGTATGATCTATATATCTACCATAATGATCATTTATGTTCATATGATGAGAGACCCTTTTTGATCTCATCAATTCATTTTTTTGATGTTTAAGTGATGCCATTAGGTTGCCGAATTTTCATAAAAGAAATCTTATTTTTGTCTTCCTTTCATGTTCTTCATTTCATATGGTATATTTTAAAATTTCATTACCATGTTCATATATCCTTATTATTCTGTCCCTCTACTATTTTATGGCTCATTTATGAATGCTTGACCCATGTCCCCTCTCTTTTCAATGTTTTCTAAAAAACCCGAAACATAGCCGTTATGCTGCAGAATTTTGGTCTCAAAATGCCTCTCTATTTTCACAAAATTATTTTATGTTATAAAGTGAATACTCAAAGCTCTTATTTATACAGGTGTATTCACATATATATCAAAATTTTCTATTTTAAATTCTGGTATTTACATACATGAGACCTGCTCTCCCCTGGCGTGGGTTTAAAGTGACGTAAAGATCATGTCTTTAAAGCAGTTTTTAAAATGTTATGATTATGAAATGAAACCCATTTATTTTATGCTATATGGGTTATTTATGAAATTTTTTATGATGATATATGTGTCTCACATCATAATAAAGGCAAATTTAAGGGTGGTCCCTGATAGTGATGCAATTCATTGGGTAATGATGTAACCCCTAGAGATTACAATTTTCACGATATCTTGGAGAATAACCTTGGTAATTTTCAAATGACACCTTGGGGATGGACCTCGGTGATATGTTCATGATTGTCTATGTTAAATGTAGCAGCCACATCTTCAAGTTATGAAAAATGTTATTTTTATTATGATATATCTCATGATTTATTTCTCATGCCGTAAAGTTCTTTTCATGACCTTATTGAAGTATCTCAAGTTCACATGTAAAATGTTTCTCTTGTTTCCCTTACTATGCCTTCTGCTCACCATTTATTTTGATGTATGTACCAAGGTTATGAGATGCAGTAATGAACCTAGGATGAACATGAGGAGAAGCCTTTCAAATGTTTAAGAAGAATGTTTTATGTTTTCATGTTTTATGTTCCCGGTTTCCAAGACAGTAAACCCTAAAGATCCTCGGTTTTGTAAAATGTAATGAAAGATTATGTGATAAAAAGGCAGGATGCTATAGTTGGTATCAAAGAATGGTTTAGTTATTTTTGGAAATTAGGTTATAAAATCTTTAGTAAGAATCCTATAGAAAAGTTTATATATAAGAAATCTTCCTTGTGTTTTGGTGAGTATTGAGTAATGGGTTTCCAAGAAAATACATCCCTATCTGGATACGAGCCGGTAGAGGTGGCTCTGGCACAGATGTACATTGGGGTAAAACCCGAAAAAACTGCTTTGAGCTAGACTCAAATGGGAACTGGTACACGACAACGGGCCTTGCTACACTATTGTTTACGACACTCTCGGGGGATATGCTTTGGTAAATTCATAAGCTTAGTATGAACCATTATTAAAAAAACAATGATAAAATAAAATAAAGATTCACATAAGAATATATAATCATGGAAAACCTAGATTTGAACCTAGGGGATCAAAAGTTAGGATATACTTTTATCCTACAAATTTATCCTTTTATGATTAATGTTTCCTTTTAATGATTATTGGATAAGTATTTAAGACCCTAATTATAGTTTCTTTTCTTAGTTAATGGCGGGAAATGGAAGAACATATCCCAACAAAAAAAGTGATAGGAAATGCGATGATTGTTGTATTAATATGATAGAGAAGATTAGGGGATTAAAAGATGATTATTATTTTGGAGGACGTTCGCTATTTTGGGGACTCTATATGATCCAAGTAAATAGATGACTACAGTATTTTCATTGAGGAGTAAGGTTGACTTATATTATGAAGAATCAATGAATTTAAGATGGACTTATAGTAATTTAGGTTACTTATGGGAATGATTAACCTATCTTGGGTAAAATATGTTTAAGATAGCTACTTTTTATTATAAGATGTTAGGATTGGTTGATGTTGTTTGGAGATGAACAATGAAGTTTATTTTCGAAGACTATGTTATCAAATCCCTCTTCTATTTGGGATTCAATCTTAGTTTGGTTTATTTTGATGAATTTTAAGGACCGCTATTTATGGAATAGTCTATGATGAACTTTGGGTAGTACCGTGGAACTTTAAAGATTTAAAAGTAGTTTCCATTCCTATGGGATTATTTATTTCTGAAGAGTTGTTTTACCTTACCCTTTCTTTTTTGGGATAATGTTTAAAGATAGATGAAATAGATAGTTAATCTTTTGTGGATTATGTGACTCTCTAGAAGATGATTCTTGTCTTTTCATGAGACCAAGTAGTTTTGAATGCTCATCATTTGGAGAAAAGATTAGTTTTGGTAGAAACATATTAAAGGATGAAACTCTACATGAAAGTAGGTATATTTTCTTATGTTTTTGTTCTATGTAGTAAATTAATTCCTCAAAATTATGAAATGGAACCTAAAACAAAAACGTTGTTGGTTTATGTTTCCTACTAGGTAATCAAAGACCGTTTACACACATCATATGTTTGGGATTTTCTTATGGTTAAGTTTCTCCTAATCATGTTTCCTATCACTCTCCCTCAGAACTTGAACCTTTGTTTTCTCATCCATATCCATGTTTTCCTACATGGAATCCTAGTGTGGGCTAACTCAGGTGACCTTTGTACTTCCCTTTATTTCTTTTAAAGTAATAGTTTTACTGACTCCTATTCCGATATGGGACTTTCAATGAAATTTCAAAACCCAATTTTAAAAATTGCGAGGACGTAATTTCTTAAGGGGGGAAGATTGTAACGACCCGAAATTTTGAATAAATCTTGTTTCCTAATTTTATGTGTTATTTTATTTTATTTTTATACTCATAAAAAATGTTTCATTTGATAACATGAGTATAATTAAAATGAGACCGTTGAGTTTTGACTATTATAAGACCATTGGTAAATATGACCCCTGGACACTATACATTTTGATTATTGTATCTATATACAAGCAATCTTGGTTAATTATTATAGAAAGAAGATTTGATGGACTTACCTAGTAGTCTTGGACTGATCGAAGCCCATCTAACAGAACTTGGGAAGGAGGTATCACCACTGGGCTTTGCTCTAGACCAAACCCATGCTGAACTTCATTGTGTGAAGCTATAACGGAGTCGACTTTGCGATAAGTTCAAACTGATAGAAATTACTAATCGTGCGATGTTAGCCGAGCCTCCATCAGATTCTCTCACCTTAGCACACCGTACACTTAGGTCATATGCTAGTGTGATAAGGGGCTATGTAAGGAGACCGTAACTGCCTTGTCTAAACCTTTGATTTAAATAAAAATTGGGATTTCTTCTTATGATGAAGATTATGAATTTTCAAATGACCGAATAAATATAGTATGCATATTTTTTATGAATTTTAGAAAAACAATATTTTAAAAATGTTTATGTAATCCTTATTTAATTAAAAATGTATAATGATATTCAAAAAATGGTCTTCTACAATTATGTTCTGTACGAAATTTAGAGTCTAATAAGATCAAAGTTATTTTTGATGAATAGTAAATTATGAATAGTGATTTTATGCTTAGGATTAGTAATGTGACCAAATGGATTAGTAATCTCACCTAAAGAATGTATTAATATAATCTAGGCACCTTGATTAGGTAATGTGATTCAATAAAACGGTTAAATAACGATTTCATAAATTATTATTCAAGTATTAGTTTTTTCAGGTGAAAATTGTTTTTAAATTAAAAATTAAATTAAAAATATTTAGAAAAATATTTTTATAAAATGGATTTCATTTTTCAACTCAGATCATCGATATTATGTTAAGGTAATTTTTGGGGTTTTTTCTGAAAAAATGAATTTTCTGTGAATAGTTTATTTATTTAAAAATTAAATAAAAATTATTTAGAAAATTATTTTTATAAAATGAAGTTCATTTTTTGAAATCAGAGCATTGATATTTGGTTAATGTGAAATTTTGGGATTTTTCTGAGAAAGTTGAATTTTCAGTGAATAGAAAAAATACAGTTTTAGGGTTTCGGTATGTTTAATGACATCATAAATATGTCATGATGCTTCCATGAGATATTTTAAGGGATGGTCGACCAAAGGTGATGCAATATTGAATGTGGGGCCCCATGTGACCTAACTCCATGGGAAATACCATGGGAGAGCACATGGTTTTGAGAAAACCACTTTTGAGGTGTCCATTGGCCATTTATGCCTTGTCCCCTCACTTTCCCTATAAATACCAAGCCATCCTCTCATCCATTTCGACTCCCCACTCTCCCCCCAACGAATTTATGGTCTCATTACCTCCAAAGGAGTCCTCCCAAGGTTCCCCCATTCCCTCAAGGTCGCAAACTTTGAGTTTTAAGAGTTACGTTTTATGGTAAGGGATCCGACCTCTCTCTTTCTTTTCAAGCAATCACTTTTATGTCATTTCTTTTATGCTCTATGTTCTTATGATGGAGGATGTTCTTTTATCTTCATTATAATTTCCTTTTTATGTTCATATTATTAGAGACCATCTATTACTATCATCATTTCATCTTATGAATGTTTATGTGACGCCGTTAGGCTGTCGAATTTTTAAGGGATTCTTTCACCTTTCTCATTTTTTTAGAGTTCTACTTTCATGTCAAGTATTTAAAGTTCATTTTTATTATGTTGGGGTATGATCTCTATATATATCATACTGAACATTTATGTTCATATTATGAGAGACACTATTTTATCTTTCAATTCATTTTTGTTGATGTTTAATTAATGTCGTTAGGGTGCCGAATTTTTATGGGATTCTTTCACCCTTCTCATTTTCAAAGTTCTACTTTCATGTCAAGTCATTAAATTTCTTTTTATTATGTTGGGGTATGATCTCTATATCTATAATACTGATATTTTATGATCATATGATAAGAGACCCCATTTGATCTCTTCATTTCGGTATTTTGACGCTTTAAGTGACGCCGTTAGGCTGCCGAATTTTCAAGTTATTCTTTCACCCTTCTCGTTTTGAAGTTCTACCTTAATTTCAAGTCTTTAAAGTTACTTTTTATTATGTTGGGGTATTATCTCTATATCTATTATACTGATAATTTATGATCATATAATTAGATACCCTTTTTGATCTCATCAATTAATTTTTTTGATGTTTAAGTGACGTCGTTAGGCTGCCGAATTTTCATAAGAGAAATATTATTTTTGTCTTCCTTTCATGTTCATCATTGCATATGGTATATTTTCAAATTTCATTACCATGTTCATATATCCTTCTTATTCTGTCCCTCTACTATTTTATGGGACATTTATGAATGTTTTTCCCATGTCCCCTCTCTTTTCCATGTTTTCTAAAAAACCTAAAACATAGCCGTTATGCTGCAGAATTTTCTTCTCAAAATGCCTCTCTATTTTCTCAAAATTATTTTATGTTATAAATTGAATAATAAAAGCTCTTATATCTACAGTGGTATTCACATATATATCAAAATTTTATATTTAAAATTCTAGGATTTACATACATGAGACCCGCTCTCCCCTTCCGTGGGTTTAATGTGACGTAAAGATCATGTCTTTAAAGTAGTTTTTAAAAAGATATGATTATAAAATGAAACCCATTTATTTTATGCTATATGGGTTATTTATGAAATGTTTGATGATGATATATGTGGCACACACGTTAATAAAGGCAAATTTAAGGGTGCGCCCTGATAGCGCTCCAATGCATTGGGTAATGATGTAACCACTAGAGATTACAATTTTCACGATATCTTGGTGAATAACCTTGGTAATTTTCAAATGACACCTTGGGGATGGACCTCGGTGATATGTTCATGATTTTCTATATTAATTGTTACAGCCACATCTTCATTTTATGAAAACTGTTATTTTTATTATGATATATCTCATTATTTATTTCTCATGCCTTAATGTTCTTTTCATGACCTTATTGAAGTTTCTCAAGTTCACATGTAAAATGTTTCTCTTGTTTCCCTTACTGGGCCTTCTGCTCACCCTTTCTTTTGATGTATGTCCCCAGGTTATGAGATGAATTAATGAACCTAGGATGAACATGAGGAGAATCCTTTCAAGTGTTTAATAAGATTTTTTTATGTTTTCATGTTTTAAGTTCCCGGTTTCCAAGACACTAAACTTTAAAGATCCTCAGTTTTGTAAAATGTAATGAATGTTTATGTGATAAAAAGGAGAGATTCTATATTTAAAAACGCTTTAGAAAGTCAAATATGACAAAGATAAACTTTTTAAGGATCTTGAAAATATGATTTCAAAGAAAAATGTTTTAGAGCCTAACTCTAGTTTAAAATTAAATGTTTTGGAAGGTAAGAATTTTGTTTTAAAACTAAAGTCCGAAATTTTTTCCTTAAAGAAATGTTTGTCAAACTTTACTCATGGAAAGGAAAACTTTCACAAGATGTATTCTCAAATTAGACCTTTGAGAAATCATTCTGGTCTTGGTTATACTTTTTCCAAACCGGTTTTTAGCAACAACTACTTTATTCTTCAAAAAACAACTTTTTGCTCTAAGTGTCAATGTCGAGGACACTGGGGAAGAGATTGTTCTCTTAATAGAACTCAATCTTTAGGATTTCATAAAGATAATTTTGTTAAACTAATGTGGATTCCTAAAATCTTGTTATCTAACCATTCTGGATCCAAACAAGTTTGGAATCTGAAAAACTAATTGTTTCTTTTTTAGGAAAATGAGAAGTTTACCAATAAGATTATTTGGTACATGGATAGTGGTTGTTCTCGACACATGACCAGAAACAAAGATCTATTTGATAAGGTTTTAAAAAAAAGTTGGAAAAGTTACCTTCAGAGAGAATGCTCAAGGAATGATTGTTGGAATAGGTAATATCATTTTTATTGGAAAAGTTCTTATTTCAAATGTTTTGTTTGTTAAAGGTCTTAGGCACAACCTCATCAGCATAATTCAATAATGTGATGAAGGTTACCTTGTGAATTTTAGTAATAATAAGTGTCTAGTCCACAATTCCAAGGATTATTTCATTCTATCTGCTAATAGGCAAGAGAATTTTTACACTATTAACTTAGAAGACCTTAGGAGCCAAAATTTACCCTGCTTAAGTGCAATAGAAGACCAATCATGGCTATGTCATAAAAGATTGGGACACTGTAATTTGAGAAACCTAAGTAAACATTCAAAGAAAATACTTGTGAAGGGACAAACAGACCTTAGATATGATTCTTCAAATGTCTGTGATCCTTGTCAATTTGGCAAGAAACATAAAACTATCTTTAAATCAATTATTGAAGTTTCAAATTCTAATGAATTACAGCTAGTGCATATGGATCTTTTTGGTCCTACACAAACTGGAAGCATTGGAGGAAAATACTATGTATTTGTTTTAGTTGATGACTTTACTAGATTTACATGGGTCAATTTTCTTACAATGAAATTTGAAGCCTTTTCCTATTTCAAAACTTTTAGAGCCCATGTTAAAAATGAGAAAAACCTACCATTGATTACTATTCATAGTGATCATGGTAATGAATTTTTTTCCATCGTATCGACCGATCAGGGTAATGAATTTCTTTTCCATTGTATTGTCAGTTCATGGTAACGAGATTGTTTTCCATCGGCTTGTCAGTTCATGGGAACGAGATTGTATTCCATCGTCTTGTCAGTTAATGGTAATAATATTGTTTTCTATCGGCTTGTCATTTAACGGTAGCAAATTTGTTTTCCATCGGTATGACGATTGATAGTATACTTTTACTTCATATGTTTGTGTTTTCTTTTGAACTCTACTAAAACCAACAATAACCTTATGTTCTCCGATAGGTACTTTCCATTTGTTTTATTTTTCTTTCTTTATTTTTAATCCTAACCATTGATCATTTTCCCTCTAATCATGACCTTAGAAGATCAACGGTCACCCCTATATCACATATAAATAGCCCCCCTCTCCACAAACCCACATTGGGTTTTCAGGTTTTGAGGCGAAGCTCTGCTCCACTTTTTTTAAATAATTGTACGATCTTTCATTGGCAGCACCTATATGTCTCAGTCCTTTGCTAATACTCCTGCTGAAATATATTCAAATACTTTTATAGTGAATGACTTTTTCAGAGAAAGGTTAGTTTCTCGGGACTTTTTTGATTCGTATGATTCCACAATAAGAAGAATCATTCTGTTTCTAGGATGTGAACATTTATGTGTTGAAAGACATGTTTCTAAAGATCCGGTTCTCTTTGATGAAGTCAGTCAGTTCTATAAAATCGTATCTTTTGATAAAGACATGACTATAAATTTTTTTGTGTACGATAGAATGTTATCTATTTCTGTGAAACAAGCGGCTCATTTTCTGAATGTCCCAACAAAGGGGGATTCATTCTATCCATCTCATAAACTACCATAGGATGTTGGTACGTTTAATAGAGAAAGTGCTGAGAAGTCTTTGTTTGTTATAAATGAAGAGAAGAGAAAAGTGGCTCCTATTTCTCCGAACAATCGGTTTGTGACTTTATGGATGCAAGGTTTTATTATCCCATGGAAAGGGGATATAGAAACTCTGAATGTTTTTGATATTTTTATGCTTGACTATCTTGTAAATATGAGAAAAGTAAATCTCATGGGGTATGTTTTTGAAACCATTAAGAATGTCAAGACAGGAGGGATTAAGTCCCAAATGATTATGTATCCATCCATCCTTATAAAGTTTATTCTTGAGAGCATGAAGTTTTGCAACATTCCTTTGAATGGAAACCTGATAGATCTAAAGAAATTTTGGATTAGTAAGAGTACGATGAAAAAGCTGAATGTTTGTTTTGATCCAAATTCAAAACTTTTTATAAGAGATGTAGAAGCTGAATCGGCTCAAAATCAATCGGAACCTATGCCAGCCGAAGACATTCCTTCTTTTGTTGTTCCTCGGATGTCTGATCCGCAAACCAGCTCAAAGCCAAAGAAGAAGCCTAAGTACAGTAAGGAGGTTGTAGCCAAATGGAGAAAGGATAAGGAACAGAGAAAGGAAGGTGATCCAATATTTGGACTTGATCCATCCGAAGCCTTTTCCGAGAGATTAAGGGTTGAGGATACCCGTCATGCTGAAAACAAGAAGAAGGTTGTTTTGAAAAGAAATGCACAGGTATTTGATGCTTCAAATATCTTGAAAGTAGTAGAGGAATCTAGTTCTCAACTTACCATAGAAGTATATTAAGGGCCCATCATACAAAGCCTTCCTGAGAAAGAAAATGGAAAACAAATGATAGAAGAGATAGAAGAAGTGGAAGAAGAGGAAGGATATTTTCTTTTAGAATTCCTTCAGAGTTCGAAGTATAGTATTGAGGAATCGTTTCAAAAGCAGAGTGAAGGTGTTCAACAAACCCCTCATGCCGATCAACCACTTTTTGAAACATTTAAAACTATGGATAAAACACCCCCTCATGTAAATCAAGGTGATCAATCTTCTCATGCTGAAATAGTTATTGTCATCAGTGAAAAAGTAGAAGAAGAAAGAAAAGAGAACGAAAAAGCAATGGGAAAATAGCTAGTTGTTGACTCAAGCCGATCAAATGAATTTCCTTCATACGATGAGGATACTGATTCAGAACATAGAATCTCTCTCAAGAAGAGTGATTATATGGTTCATGTTTTGATAAGGGTTTAAAAGACAATTCCTTACTTTCCCAGGCTGGAAGGGAAAATTGATTTCATTACTGACAATCAAAAAAAGAAGTTTGGTTCCATAAGAGAGTTGATAAAGAAAGTTTTTTCAGTTGAAGCCGATTTGAAAGTTCATTCTGAAACCTCGGCTGCTCAAAATAAAGCTTGCAACAAATGACCAAGTGGTCATATAAAACAGAAAGCTCGGTGAATGATCATGAGATAGAAATTGAATATATAAGGAGGTTGTCAAATGATCTTTCAACTTCCATTAATAAGCTTGAAAAAGAAACTGTTGAAAGGATAAATCAGATAACTCATGGAGAGGATATTTCTTCAGTGAAAGAATTGCAAGAGAGAATGAATGATTTTCAATCTGAATTCCCGAAGGATTTATTTTTCAACTATGAAATGGTTTTGTTGATGAAAAACAATTCTGTGTTATCCAAAGATAACAAGAATCTGCAAGACAGAATTGATACCCTTGATGAAGTAAGCAGAGTCCAAGAGGAGACTATCAAGAATCAAGATCAGAGTTTTGCGGACCAACAAGAGCTTCTCAGAACATAGGGTGATTAAATTTATGAAGACAAGGAAGAAATCAATAAGATGAAAGTTGTTATTCGTGAGCTTATAAATAAGGAAAAGGAAAGAGAAAAAAAATGAATGTTGTATTTGTTCTCCTTTGGAACTTGTCTTTGTTTTGTAATAACTTCTATGATTCTTTTCTTTTGTCCTACAATTCTTCTCTCTAACCCTTTCAGGAAACTCAAAGTGACCCCATTCTTTTTGTAAACCACAAAGGGGGAGAATGTTTTATTAAGGGGGAGAATGTTTTACAAAGGGAAATTGATTTAATCAAATTCCATGAAACCAAGGAAAATCTATGAATACGATCCTTAGGAAAGTATACACCTAAGGGGGAGTTAGTTTTATTTAAAATAATATTCAGATGAGTTTCCAATAACTCAGGGTGAGATAAGTATTTCTTGTTATATTTACTTGGTGTGTTGTGCTTTCAAAAAAGGGGATACTGTTGAGTCAAAAGTTCTCTTTTGACTTATATATCTTGTTTTGGAAATCACAATGGTCATTTTCATCATACCGACTTTATCAATAGTATTGTACTGACCTTGTCAATCGTATCATACTGACCCTGTAAACCGTATCGTACTGAATCTATCAAATGTATCATACTAATTCTGTCAATCGTATCGTACTGACTCTGTCAAATGTATCATACTGATTCTGTCAATCGTATGGTACTGACTCTATCAATCGTATCTTACTGACTCTGTCAATCATATCATATTGACTCTGTCAATTGTATCGTACCGACTCTGATATTCATACATTATTACTTTTTTTTGGTACTTAGTCAAAAACACTTGTTTCATATTAATCGTACTATTGTTTATCATCTTCATATATCTTGTTTCAACCAATACGATGTTGTTTAGTTAGTTACAAACTAATCAAAACAATGTCGTATTGGTTAAAACAAGATATATAAAGATGATAAAAAACAGTACGATTAATATGAAACATGTGTTTTTTACTAAGTACCAAAACAATTAATGAAATTATGAATAGAAGAGTCAGTACGATACAATTGACAGAGTCAGTACGATACGATTGACAGAGTCAGTACGATACGATTGATAGAGTTAGTACAATACGATTGACAGAATCAGTATGATACGTTTGATAGAGTCAGTACGATACGGTTTATAGGGTCAGTATGATACGTTCGACAGAGTCAGTACGATACGGTTTACAGGGTCAGTACGATACGATTGACATGTTTAGTACAATACTATTGATAAAGTCAGTAAGATTAAAAAGACATTTGTGATTTCCAAAACAAGATATAGAAGTCAAAATAGTACTTTTGACTCAACACATACTTTGCTGTTCGGAACATAAAAAAGTCATTCTGGCTTTTTACCGTTTAGAAGGTGAAGCAGATTAATAGTTGACTCTAATTAAGAATACGAGGACCTGAGATGAAATTGAATCTATGGAATGGGATGAGTTCAAGATATTATTTTTCAATAAGTACATACCTAGTATTCTTAGAAAAAAGATGGAAAAGGATTTCCATGAGCTTAAGAAAAAGGATGATGAATCTATTACCATATACGATGTGAATTTTACAAGGCTTGAAAGGTATGCATCTGTCTTTATCATCCAACCTAAAACTAAAGTTGATAAATTCTTCAGTGGATTAAAAACAAGTCTTCGAAGGGAATTATCTATAAGAGACTTCAGTAGCTATGAAGAAATTGTGCGTTGTTCTATCAAGGTAGAAGTGGAAGTTGGTGTTACATATCCATCTCATGGTTTTGACAAGAAAGTAAAGATGGAGTTCAAGGAGAAATCTCATAATAATGGTGAAAAGAAGATGAATGTGTATTTATGCCTAATTTGTGGAAAGAAGAATGGTGGAGATTATCTTAAAGGGACTAGAAAATGTTTTTAAGTGTGGAAAAGAAGTTCATCGAGCAGTGATTGTTGAATTAATAGAAAAAGGGTTGCTAATGATATGAATAATGAAAATACTACAGAGAACGCACCACCAATGCTTCAATTCTTCAAGTGCAAGGAAATGTGGCATTATGCTAATCAATGCCCTAATCCTAGGGTTAATGATGATAAACGTGAGAAACTTCTTAAGGAAAAGGATAAAGGGAAGTCACATGCTATCGCTATTTTTGATGTTGAGTATGAAAATGATGTTGTGTAATGGGATTTCAAAATAGTATCATGGAATCTCATTTATGGTATCATGGAATTTTGGAATATCTGTGTATTGGTTTTCAATAATTATATAGTACCAGTAACCATTAAAAGTGATTGTAATATTTTTGGAAAGATGATGATATGCGCATAATGATGGGATTAGGGGAAAAAATATAATTGATAGTATTAATAAGATCTTGACTGATATAAGGACAAGTGATATCATGGTTTGAGTATATAGAAATTTTGGGATTTTGGTATGTGGAAGGAGTTAACTTTTGACAGAATTCATGTTTTCATTAAGGTTCTATGGTAATTCATGTTTCAAAAGAATGTATGATTAAGGTATTCAGATGTTTGGAATGTAACCAACTAGATATATCATATGATATATGGGGGATAAATTATGGTATTCACATACTTGTTATGTGACCTTTCAAGTAATCAGTTTCCTTATACTATGAGATTGGACAAATGTATTTTGGATAATTCTAAAGATTGGAATGGATTATGTTGGACATTAGATCGTATTATTTAAGGATAGAACTTATTTTTTGATATTATTTCTGGACTGTTATAATAGAATTGTTTTAGAAAAAGGATAACCTGCAGGATAGGCGACTACCTGTCGCGTCAGACAAGGCTATGGGAATAAAACCCACAACTGAAGTGTGACATGCCTTTATCACATACCACTGGCTTACAGGAAGTATCTGGTTAGTAGAAACTAGTTTTATTTTATTAATCGGTATAATAGATGATGTATAAGTCCATTTTTGGAATCATATACGATTAACCTCACCATAGATGGACTTATGTATATTTGATTACATTTTCTAAACTTTTGTTTGGGACAGATGGAATGAACCATCATTCTATCGCATGATCTGCTAACACTTCATAGAAGACAAATTCAACTTCATTTCATTAAAAGATGATGAGGAAATTTTTCGAGGCCCAAACAAAAGATAGATTGTACCAAAATCTAGTAAGTATTTGTTCTAATTCAAATTCTTCAACATTAGGGAAATGGTATTGAGAACCAAAAATGTTTTCTTAGTGCTCTTATATCAGATGAATCAGATGATACCTTATATCATCACAAATTTATGGTTTTGTAATTGTTGTATTTTTCATATCCATGTTCTCTAACACTCTGCATCAAAACTTGATGGTTAGATTTCTCTTCCATATCCATATTTTCACCTATGTTCTCCTATGTGGAAACCCAGTCATGAGTTAATTTGGGTAACCGTTATGTTTTAAACTTCACTTTTTAAAATTATGTTTTAGTGTTCCTTTTTACGATGTGGGATTCTATGAAAAAAAACTTTCAAATAGTAAACCATTTATAATCCTGACGAATTTCGAGGGTGAAATTCATTTTAAGGGGGGTAGAATGTAACAACCCAAGATTTTATGAGAATTATTCTTTTTAATTTCATTGATGTCTTGTATTGCATGGTACACAAAAAGTATCTTGCACTACATGCATCCCTGACTTGGCTTGTATTACACACAATCACAACCTTCCTCGATAGCGTCTGTAGTACACAATACCGGGTTTCACTAAACAACGATATATTGTTATAATATTATTATGGAATAGCCATTATGAATAGTATTAACTAAAATTTTAATTTTATAAAATTATTATTCATCATACATATTATCTAGAACATGGTATGTGAACAAAATAATTTTTTCGGGTAAAATAAGTATTAAAAAAAGCAGTTTTTCCGCCTTTTGATGGCACACCCACTTTAAATATAGTTTTTCACATGTTTATAGGTGACATTTTAAAACATAAAATTCTTATTTGGAATCAAGATATAATAATTTACTTTGGATAAATTTTTCTTATTATTCTGATGACTTTCATATTATAATGAATAGTAAAAACACGCTATATTTTAATTAAAAACAACTTTTTTCATCGTAATAATTTATATAGTTAAATTATAATATAGATTGGCCTTAAAGTATAAATAGAATATATTTTTTCCATTTAATATAATTTATGTCATCACCATTAATTTTACATTTAATTCAAAGGTAAAAACATTTCAATCTTTGGCAATATTTTAACTTTTAAAACCCATTTTCATAAAAATGGGATAAATTTTAATTTAATTACTACATATTCTGTATTTTAAATTTTGAAAAATGGATTCCATATTTGGAGTCAGTGGGTCCAAATTATTTTAATAGGTTAATTTTATTTTTTTGATATTATGAGTAGTAACTACGGTAATTTTCATTTACTTCAGTTAAAGATAAATCAGGTAATTAAGGGTAAACCTAAGATTATAAAAATACCCTAACACTTTCCAAAATTCTATTTTATGACTAACAGTCTACCCATATCATCTAAGGGTCAGATTAGATTCATTTTATGGACTTTAGATAGTGAAAATAATTTAATTTTTATTAAAACCAATTAAAGTGACAACATGTCACTCTCTTAAATCTTATAAGTATAATAATTTTACATTAGTGATAATCTTCTTAAAACGTTGAACATTAATAGTCTCCAGAAATATAATAAAATTTTCTACATCATGGGAATTTATTTATAATTTTTAGGAATTAAATAATTATCATTAGAGGAGACACAATAGTGATGTTAAAATTATTTTATTGATTGAAATATCAAATAAATGGGTTTAAAAAATAAAAATAATTATTATATGAACTATTTAATGATATCCACTTATTTTATAGATATATAAGACATGTTATGAATCTATTAAATATTTTGGTTCGAATATATCTTCTGTGTGGATTTTAATTAAATTCAAATAAATTAATTGGGTCAAAATTGACACTATTGATATATTATATTATTAAATTATTTAAAAATCACAAACATATTTTACAA
Source organism: Viscum album (assembly GCA_963277665.1). Classification (NCBI taxonomy): domain Eukaryota; kingdom Viridiplantae; phylum Streptophyta; class Magnoliopsida; order Santalales; family Viscaceae; genus Viscum; species Viscum album. The sequence goes on from OY728125.1 coordinate 585,312,120, forward strand.
ATTACAAATTAAAATTTATATGATCTAAAATTTCATAAAATATCAAATTATGTATAATTAAGAACACATAAGTATGTATTTATAACAATATAAAATTTATAACATTATTACCACAAATAAAATTAAATAGATTAAATAAGGATAAATCAAAATGATAAGGTTTAAAATAAAATCAAAACAGGTATAAATTTAATTTGTTGATGATATTACAGCACTATATTAATTTATATCCAAATTTGAGTCACTTTGAATGTTTTTATGTGGGGTTTCGGTTTATTATAAATTAATATTATAGAGGTTTCCAAAAGTGTCCCTCTTCTCCCTTATAAAAGGGTACCTCCTCCCTCTCCTCATCACAACAATTTGAGCCTTCATCCTCGGCCAAACCCTACAAATTTATCTTCTCCACTTCCTTATCAAAATTCTGGTGGTTCTTGTCTTCTCAATATACCAACTCTAGTCCCTTAAGAGGAAGTTTAAAAGAGGTGTGTCGAAGAAGAGGTAATCTCTTCAACCGATTCTTTCAAGTTTCCTTCTACTTCAACATCTTCTTCTTTAGTTGTTTAATTATAAAGTAATAACATCAGTGTTAATAATATAATTATATGTTATTATAAATTTTAAAAAACCCCATTTCACCTTCTATCCATCCTACAGAAAATGAAATCACCGCGCGTGCTACGTACAGAATATCGTCTCCACGTTGTGGTGTGATATGTTTTTCCACCACCTTACATGGATGGGTAAACATGTGTAAATAATTACTATATATATGATAATTATATAATGATACTAATTCTGAGATATTATATCATCCACTCTAATTCCATTCAATAATTATGAGAACGATATCATCGCTCGTGCGTACGTACGGATTACCGTCTCCACGACGCGATAAGATTCATTCTCCAAGTTAACCATTAAAGAATGATTATAAAGTATATACAGTAAATAATAATAAATTATATTACATATTAATGATACTGGAATTATATATATGTTATTTACTTACTTCCATTCAATTTAACAAGGAAACAAAAACAGCATTCATGCATACGTAAGGCCTACCGTCTCCATGAACGGTGTATTTCTTTCCATTTATCAATCTATTATATATATGTATATTATGAAAATATAATATATATATATATATATATATCATGTTTTACATTCAATAATTAATTAATCATGATCTAAGTAATTATATGAATAACTACATGTCAAAACACAGACGATAAATAAAACGATTTTACCCAAAACGCTACTTTAACATGAAATTACAAAATAACGGGTAATATAAAGTAATAATTGAACCATATATGATATCATAACTATTAATATGATTTTGTAATAATTCAATGAAATTATTTAAATCATTATACAGGAGCTTCATATTCATACAAAGCATATCAGACATAAGGTAAAGGATAACTTTTCCAATCTCGTTTTTATCCGAGATTTTTTATTCGTAAGTATTTACTGTGGTTATATTTATCATCCATGTCCCTATTTTCTAAAAAAGGTTTCACATATGTTTAAAGTCATTTTTATCAGTTTTTTACTTTTACTACATGGTATGTAAGGAATATTTTTTTTTTATCATACGATGTACTTTTTGACTTCTCCGAAAAAAGTACGAGGATAATGTTTTTTTAACTTATACGGAATGAACGGATTTTTACGGTTTCATAAAACATTATTTTCAAGAAGATTACTCTACATGATTTCTTGATTATCTTCAAAAAAATCATTTTATTTTAAAATTTCATGGTATTTTGTGAAGAGAGAATGATTTTGAGGAAAAATGGATATTTTCCTCAAGAATTCATTTCATGTGTTTTATGAAAACCATTTTCAATATAAGATGACATTATTTCATATGTGTGTGTTTCAAGTATAATATCTCTATGATTTACATAGTTTCACTTTTATTATGATGAAATGATATCCATTTGTTTTATATGGATTATGATATTATGGGATGATGTTTATGAAACCCATTTTTATTCTTTGGGATATGATGAATGATTTAATTTTATGTCATGGAACAAGTAAGAATGATTTCATTATGAGATGGGTGGGACCTATATCTCCCTCCAATGCATTGGGTAAATATTTATATCTCATTATTTAGACATGGTTGGAATGATAAGTTAATCCAGTTCAGTGATATGTGACTAGAATGAGGAGTGAACTCGATCCAGAAAGGGATTTTTTCTACTAAGATGGTCCTGGCAGCAATGCCTTGGCTACTATGGAAATCATATAATGTGATTAAATGTTTTCCCCAATTACATGTTTTCTTCCCTTTCTATTTTATCATTATTGATGTTCCATTATGATATATTCCGTACGTACTTCCAAGATCTATGTCTTTCCTCATGATTTTGATGTTTAGATTTTTATGTTTATGTTTTTTCATTCAAATATTTATGGATTGTTTTACGTTCTCTATGTTTACCCTTACTAAGAATTTTAGCTCACCCTTTTTATGTTTTCTTTTCCCCAGGATATAAAGAAAGGTTTTAGGTAAGAAAAAAAGGGGAAGATCTTTATGGGAGATGTTGAAGATCTTTCACCCTGATTAGAAGATTATATTTCTAGTTTCCAAAGACACTAAACTATTACGGTCCTTGTGTGTCTGTTTTTGCTATGCATTAAGTATTCCGAAAAATTAATATTATCTCCATGTACATCAAGCTTCGGGCCTATACATGCATCGAGGGTCTTACGTTTACCATTCTCTTACCCATGTATTTTATGTCTATATAATTCCTCATATATTAAATAATCTATTGAATTCATTAAAAAAATGCCTCATCTATAAATATCTATATTGAGTAATGGAAATATATTTAATAATTTTATCCATATATAAAATAATACTCATAGTAATCATTGTATATATAATTTGTATATAGTATAGGTAGTGAACCTATACCTGATAAATATTATGGATATTTATGGAAAATTTAATATCCAACGATCATAAAAAAGTGAAAATTTGAAGAGAAACATAATGACATAAAAACTGAATCAAGGAAGTGAATTTCAATAATTTCCTAGGTCAAAAAAATAAAAAACCATGAAAAAAAAGAATATTGTTGGTATTAACGTATAGTCATTAGTGTAGGAATAAATGGATTTTCATCATTGATTAATTTAAATACCAAAAAACATCATTAAAAACATTCATGAGAAAATTTTCCCTTTCATTTTGAAAAATAAATTGAAAATCCTTTTCTATGAAAATCATATTTGAAAAATTTTTCTTAACAAATAACCTCATAAAATTTCAAGGCATGATTCATATAAATTATAGTCTTGTCAGCGGGTAATTCCATACATGCTGAAAAGAACATTCATTTTTCACTGTAAAGAGGATAGAAAGTGAGTTATTCATAAATCATCAAGAAGGATTTGACAAAAATATATTTTAAAAATAAAAAATGGGTGAACATGAATTTTAAAAATATATTTTGAAAGGTTTAAAGAAAAAATTGTTAAATTTTTTTGATTTTTTTAAGAAAATTAATTTTCTAAAGGAAGAATTAAATGATATCAGATGTTATTAAAACACTTTTCCAATTATTTTAAGTACCAAAGACTGTAAAAATAAAAATATCATTTGAAAATTATCATAAATAAATAAAGGATAATAAAATAAAAGGTTTTATCAAAATAATTATCCCATAATTTCCTTTAATGTAAATTTGAAATGAAGAATCTCGATTAAAATGAAATTGTGAAACAAACCCTTAAATTGATCATAATGTTGGACTGAGAATTTATCAATGAATTGTTTTTTTGAATAAACTAAAAATAAATAGAAAAAATTTTAAATATAAAAATAGGTATTAAAATGTCAATATGCACTTAATTACAGTATATTTATTACAATGAATAATTAATACAACCCAATGAAATTAAATTGAGTTATGAAATTTGATTACCAGTTAGAAACTTTATGTTCAAATCCCTTTATATGAAAAATTTAAAATTTAAACTTATTATACTATAATGAAGTAATTATTTATGATAAAGGGTCCTTATGAACAAAATATAAAAGAAATTAGGTGTATAATATAACAATTTTACTCCATGAATTGAAATTGAGATGAAACACCTTACCTTATACTTTCTTTTGGCTTAATGTGATTCAACCTCATTTATATTGGATTTAAAGATGTTATAAACCAATAAAAACCATATTAATATTTATAATATCTTATATTTTTCTTTTATAACAATTTATCACCTATTTGTTAATAATCATTCATTATTTTTAGTTTTTTGGTTGTTAATTGGATTGGTTTCTCATGCATGTTTTGTCATGAATGATCCAGCTATTTCACAGATTATATTGTTATATCATCTCCAGAATAATATACATGACCTAATTATAATATTTTTATATTTATTGTACTTTTAAAACCAATCATTGACGATTTTTGTGAAAAATTATGTACACTACAGTCAGGTTTTTCTTTTGTTTTATGTGGACCCACTTTTATTATATAATAAAAATATAATGATAGTGATTATCAAAAAATGAAACTTTTTAGAAAAATCCCAAAACAATCATTCTAACATAATATTAGTATTTATATTTAAAAAATAAAGTATAGTTTTTGTTTTAATTTTATAAAATTGGTAAAAAATAATTCTAAATTACATCCTCCAAACATGATCAATCTGTCATTTATAAAAAATGATATTTTTAGAAAAAAAATGTATCATTCAAAAGGTAATTATTTTTTACATTAAAAATAGATAATTAATAATAATGTGTAAACTATATATTTTCATAATTTATTTAATATGATTTAAAACCACTATTCTAATGCCTATGTGATAACTATCATATAATTAAGAGTATATTGTTGTTCTGTAAAACAATGTATTGCATGTAACACAAGCTATTAGAGAAAATTGTTATTACATGAGATGAATGATAAACCCACTATTGTATCCATTATAATCGATTGAATAAAATGTTGTTATTTTATAATTTTCAGATATTACAAATTTAGATATTTGTAATCCTATTTATTTTCTGTAATGTAATGGAGGTGTGAGATCATGAATAATTAAATTCATATAGTAATCAAATGTTGTCTCCATTTTTTATTGGGATGTGTAATATTTCTAAGACACATCGGTAAATTATTTTAAGAATATGCATGGAACAATATGGTTTTTAACATATAAATTGATGGTAGAACCTTATCCAACAAATTTATTTTAGAATTTTAAAACGTGATTCATGATTACTTAATCCGATTACTAAGTGTTCCTAGTTAAATAAAACTCCAATTATAACTTATAAATATTTTTAATCTTTAATTTTAATTGATAGTTTATATAAATGATCATAAATTGTGAAAATAATCAATAAATATAAAATAACATGAAATTTTGTTCCACATATATGAATATTATTACCTTACGTATCGGTAGATAGGTCCCGAGATGGAGTTATTGAGTTATGAGATTTCAATGATGGAATATGTAACGAATAGAGGGATGTTTTGCTTATTATTTCATTCCGTAAAACATTATATGGAATATATGATATTAAAACTATTATGGAGAGATTTTTTTATTGCTATTTTTATAGATTTAGTGATATTATACCTTGTTGACCACTTGTGGTGTGTTAGGTGGGTATGAATGGAAATACTCCATCATTATTTGGGACTATGACTCTTATGAAACACTAGAGGATGATAAAATTCATGCTCGATAAGTGTTTATTATGGGTAGTGATATTGGTGTTGATATATGATCTATAAGCTATTCCTATGATGTATGATCTAATGAAACGATTTCATGTCAATCATACATCATTGGTCAATGGGGAATCAGTCCCTATATAATCGCGTTCTTGATATATTCCATCTATATTATTTCTGATCACCTTGAGAATCTACTGATGTGGTGACTAAAGTATCCAATTTATATGTCATGAAGACTATCTTGGTGCTAGTTTCATGTATTAGTCCAAGTATAATAACATGAGGGATTGAAAACTATGGATTTACATACAACCTTTATTAGTAATTTATTCTTATAGGAATTATAAGAAGTTAGATCCTGAGTGTTTATGTATTTTCACCAATGAAGGATTCATGTCCTTGATTATGTAGTTAACTTTACTAATTTATTGTTTATTAATCCTATGCTATATGGTGAAGAGTTGGCTAGAGAATTTCATTTTGAGGACTATATGAGATAATATATTCATGTTTAGATGAATTTTTCCCCATTATCAATTTTATGAGATTTTGAAATAAACCCTTATTACTAAATGGAACCTGGGTGACGGTAGATGATTTGGGTAGGTGCATTTTGTTGGGAGGACCAGTAGTGAGTTTTTAGACAACCAGAAATGTCCTTTTTAATAAATCATTCTAGATCGATAGTGGAAATAATATATATGGAGTTGGATAATCATTTCCTCCTTAGAGAGGTTGTTCAATTCAATGCTATCAGTGTGGTAAGGAATTCCATATTTATCCACTGTGTTATAGACATCCAATAGAGGGTTATGAACATGGGAGGATGAGACACCTATGGAGGTTCTATAGGTATTCCGAGTGGTTTTAAAATAACAGGATATCTAGGAAGACACATGATTGTGGGTTAAGATTAGTAATTCCATAGAAGGTAGGTAACTGAAATTTTACCTACCATTTGGATCTCGGTGGAGCCTATGGTACTTTGGGATCAGAGCAGTAATTATAGTATAGTGGTTCTTTACAGGGTATATAGATAAGAGATCAGGGAAATGATATTGGTTAGTTTTACACCATTCATCCATCTTCTATTTAGATTGAGGTTGGACTTTATATTAGTATAGGTATGATATTGGTTGCTTGTACCTAGAAAATTTCATATTTAATACAAGATCATGGAATTATATCATACAAAATATATATTTTAATGTTATAGGACTAGCCATAGTTCATTTATATTTATTGATATTGATTTACAAACAATTGTGAGTGAAATTTGAGGGAATTTTACTTTGTGGGGAATTCTCCCACATGATTGGTGGATGTATATCACTCAAGGATCTCTTCATGATAGAGATGATCGATTTTTACCTGATTCATGGGATGGATTATGTAGTAATTTATCATGAACATTTTTATTTCTATCATCGATGGGTTTTTTCTATATCTTCTGAGGGTGTTAGCTATGTTTATACTTGATAATGGTAGTTATAAGTGGGCCATAAATGAACTTCAAATCAATGGTCGAGTGGGGTCATAAAAAAGGATTCTGGACATTTTTTATAATATAGAGTAACATTATTGTAAATTTCACCTTATGTGGTTGGTCAATTGAAATATGGTTTTTCTTTAGGAGTTATCAGGTTTACCACCTAAAGTGGAGGTTTCATTAACAATTAAGATCATGATTGGGGAAAATCATAATTTCATTTTTCATTATCATATGTCCCCTGAAGAGATGTGGGAGCTAAAATCATAGTTAGATTACTTGGACTCTATGATATTAATATGGCACAATACATCCCCTTGGGTTTCCCTAGTCCTTTTCATCGTGAAGGTGGACAACTACTTATATATGTGTCTATATTATCATATGGTAAACCATGTTACAGTTAAAAAAAGATATCTAATACATCATATTGATCATTTTTTTATTAGCTTTGGGGACAACAATTATTCACTAATATTGACATGAAATACAGATTTTATCTAGTTGTGGGTTATTACCTTTGAAAAATCCTACCTTTCATTTAGGTCCATGTATGATATATGAGTACTTGGTAATGCCACCTAGTATGATGGATATACCCATTGTATTTATTGTCAAAATAATTCAATTTTCCATCATTATAAAAATACCTTCATATTCATTTTGTTAGGGGAAATTAACATGTACTTCTATTGATGGAGGAGAGAATGTGACATTTACAGATCATTTTGGGAATACATCCTGAGTATCAGTTTTATTCCAATCTCATAAACTTTATCTTCTGGATTCGCAAATGTGATTCATACGGTAAATTATATCATAGGATTATATATATATTGTCCATGATAATTTCAGAGCAGTTATCTATTGAGAGAAAATAATGTGTGATTTTTTATAGATTTTGATTTATTTTCTAATTACTAATGATTTATTTATGACTACTCATGTTTGGTAATACCGATGTAGAGCCTAAAAAAATGGGGTGAGGTTTATTTGGTAGTTACTTATTAGAGATATTTTTGAGGATTTTATAAAGATATTTAGAACAACATCGATTTTTACCTTACCCAAGACAAGTAAGAAGAATACCCTATATTTTGATGGGTCATGTGTTGGACTGGGGGAAGTCCAGATGCAGGATAGTCCTATAGTTTCTTATGATTTAAGATATATATGGCCTCATGTGAGGAAATACATGACACATGAATTGGATTCATTATCGATGTAATATTAACTAAGAGTTTGGCAGTATTACCTATTAGATGAGAGGTTTTTGTTGTATACCAACCATAATGGATGAAGTATATGTTCTCATAGTGAGACCAAAACCTTCCAATGTACTGATTGGCTGAGTACCTATAATTGTAACACCCCATGATTCCACAATATTCTTCTCTTTGAATAATACAGTAGCGTGTGTTGTACGCAACTTCGAGTTCTAACACACACCACAACTAATCAAAATAGCCATTATGAATTGTAATACCCACTTTTTGAAATTTTATAAATTTTATCTTTCAAAATGGACTTCATTTTTGGATATGGAATATCTACGTTAACTTTAAGTGAATTTTTGGTATTTTTCGGAAAACATACAATTTTTGATGAATAATGAAAAAACACTGAGTTATAGTATAAAACCAAATTTTTATTTAAATAATTATTTATATTATTTAAATTTAATAAACTTCAAAATGGATACATAATACCTATATAATTTCAATGTAATTCATTGGAGTTAGTTTTGAATAATTTTACATATATAAAAATTTTATGGAACTCTTCATCGTCTTTTACCAACCTCCTAGGAGAATTTGGAAATTCACATAAAAACTTAATTTTTATGCTTTTGTTACTATAATTTTGAAAATATGAGAGACACGGTTAATAACAAGGTGTAAAATGTGGTTCAATAAGATAGAAATAAATTTTTTTGAATAATAACTTTTTACTTTTATTTACCATAGTTAAATGTAAATAGGGTAGTTAAGGGTAAAAATGATATTAATATTACCATAACACACATCCTAATTTTATTGGACATGTGTATCTCGACCAAAAACAAACTTATGAAAAAAATATTATCATTTAGGTCCACTTGGATTAGATTAGGACGTTTATAATTATTTAATTCAAAGAAGAGTTAAAAGGGTTAAAATCAATGTTTAATAACTAAAACATTTTTTCATATAGGGTTATACATAAGATAACTTCTCTTATAAATAATCATTATAAATATGAAAATATTTCTTACAAAATGGTATTTTATTTATATTTTTATACATTAAATATTTTTATTTATTTGTGACACATTGGTGATGCAGTAACTACATAATTAATGAAATATTAAAATAGTTGATATTAAAAATATCCATATAAATGTAATTTGGGACTTTTTATGAATTAGACTGATTTTATAGGTTAATATGACATATTAGGATTGTTTATATAAATTTTATTCCATGTAATAATGCTGTAATGGAATTATCAAAAACAAAATACCCAATAGTGTCAAAATTGACATAAAAGAGTTTTTAAAATAAATATTATATTGGTAATTGATATTCTATTCCTAAAAACATAAGCTTCATCCAAAGTTCTTATATAATTATATTTGTATCATTAATGGACCACTTGGGGGGTCTCTTGGAGGTATATAGTATGTTTATTAACTATATAATATAAAAAACAAAGAGACATGGTAAATGTCAAACTATTTAACTACGAGTTAAATATAAATGATAAAGGTTAATATAGTGACCAAAACCTGTCAAACATATATTGGTTGAAAGGATTTAGAACCCTCCCCACCTTAAACTTTAAATGATTCACTTTGGAACCATTATAAACCTAATATTAATTTATTAAAAAATAATAGATTACGTTTTTTCTAAGGTACCCCTCACCCCTCTTATAAAAGGGCACTCCCCCATCTCTCAAATTAATACCATAAAAGCCTTTTGGTTCAGCAAACCCCTGCCCAAATAACCTCTAAACTTCTCTCACTTAAACCTATAGGCCTTATTTTAATCATAATGCCAACCTAAGGAGCTCTTTTGGTCAAATCAAAAGGAAGAACCCAAAGAAGAGGTAATGTTTTCACCAACCTCTTTCAAGTTCCTTTATTCTTCAACTTCTTCTTTCTTTTTTATCCACATTCTAAAATAATAACTCCAGTATATTCTATATACTTTAATGTTTTTATAAATATGGTACAACCATATTTATTAATCTATACATCTGTTGAATGATATGTCAGTATACGTTCGTATGTACGGCTTACCGTCTCTACGTCGTGGTGTAATTGTTATTCAAAACTTTATTATTTGGATGGGTATAATAATGATGTATAATTCATGTAAATAATAAATATAACATGATAAAGATTATGTATATATGACATTCTATCCAATTATATATTATTTTAATATCAAAAGAATGATATTGTCACTCATGGATACGTACGGACTACCGTCTCCACGAACGCGATTAGATTCATTCCACATCGTATCCATTCAAGTCTAATTCTAATTTGATGATTAAGAATAATGGTTAAGGACTTGATATCATTTTATATATGAATAATATACAACCTATCCATAACAGAAATGGCTTATGTATGAAAACATATAAAAGAAAACTAGTAAGTTAACACTCGAAATGATGATAATACTAAGATATTATTAACAAATCAATATTAAAAGATCATATATGATATCATATTAATGTATATTATTCATTTATAATTTAATAACAAATATTTAATCATTATAAATGAGGTTAACCTACCCTCAACCAAGTAAAAGCACAAGGTAAGAGTTTATTTCGCAATCTCTTCATTATCTGAGGTTATTTATACGTAATTATCTACTAGGACCTCTTTATCATCCACATCCATGTTTCTTAAAAACGTATTTCAAAACATTCATAATATTTTATAGACTATGGGTTATAGTAATTTATACCCTTGTTTAAATTTTATAATATGTTTATAAATGAATCTTTTTGTCGTTTTTCAATCAAGGTCCTTTTTAACCTTTTCAACAAAATTAAGGTAAGAAAGTTTTTTTAACTTATACTACGGGTGCAGATATTTTTCACCATTATAAAATAATTGAAGCTTTTCTTATAATCTTATAAAAATATTTTCAAAGTAAATGTTTTATTTTATAATTATGTGACTTTTAAATGATTTCAAAAAAAGAGATATTTCTCTCAAATAATTTTGATTCCATCTACGTCAACATCCCTTGATGGATTTTAAGCTTATTTGAAGTTGATTTATTATGATACAAAACTTCCTTATAGTATTGAAGTTTTTGTGATATGTTTGAATATGGATGTGTTATTTTTATACCATTCATGGTTTGTGGATAAATTATTGACATTTGCTATGCTAGTTTTAATACGAATTTTTATTTTATGTTTAAACCTTTTCATATGGGAATGTATTAGACACAATAAGTTACAGGTGTAGCCCGCTAAAACTCCTCGATGCATCGGTAGGTGTCATGAGACAAACTAGTGTCTTGGAACAAGACCTTGACAAAATCTTATTTGTAGTCTTGGCACAAGGATTGACTATGTGGTTATGATAGTCTGGCATTATGAATTCCATCATTATAAAAGTGGTTGTTGATATTGCATGGGATTATTCGACTAGTAGAATATTCATGTGAATAATTAAATTTAATTATTTCATTTTATTTTTTCCAATTATGAAGAATTTCATGTTTAGAAGGATTTTTTTAGTTATACATTGCCTTAAATGTTTGTGCTTATTTATGAATGTTTCCGCTATATTTTTATCTTTACTGGGCATTTGAGATCACCCCGTTCTATGTTTTATTTTTCCCTGGATGTGAAGAAGTATTTAATGAATGACCTACAGGGATAGTATAAAGGGATATGAGTATGGAGACAAGACATTGTTGTAGTTTTAACTTTATATTGTAATGTAAAATTTATGAATGTATCTAGTGTTTATAAGGCTACTAAACTAATTGGTCTTTCGAGATATGATCTTTTGTTATCATCCCAATGTTTTTTAATAATGCACAGACTCTCGGAAACTGGGGTCGGGGAGTTACAATTGGTATCAGAGGAAGTTTAGTACAAACCATGAAGCTATATTTAGATAAAATCTGATTAGAGCACATAGACCTAAGATGGACTTTGAGGATTAGTATAGAATAACATCCTAGAATTTCCATATTGTAGAGATTTTTTGAGTTTTCTAATCAATAAATCCTTGTCTGGATACGAGCCGGTAGAGGAGGCTATAGCACAGATGTACCTAGGTGTAAAACCCGAAAACACCACTTTGAGCTAGACTCGAATGGGAATTGGTGCACGACAACGGGCCTTACTGCACTCTTGGTTACGACACTCTCAGGGGATATGATTATGATAATTCTCATTTTATTTACAAACCATTATAAAGGGTTTATGAGTATAAAATTCCTCAACGAAAACATTTTTATGATTATGGATTATATCCATAAACTGTTCAATTTATGTTAAGTGTTTTACAAGTATGGGATTATGTATTGCGATTCATAAACTAATCTAGTGTATGATATTATTTTGAAATGGCTCCTAGTGGAAGAAATAGAAATTGTATGAATGCACACACTCCATGTAGGGATTTCCCTCCTACTCAAGATAATTATAGTGGAGCTGGTGATGCAATTGGTGCTGATCAGCTAATGCCCGTACTAGGATAACTCACTCAGGTTATGAATAAAAACCTAACCCGTATAGAGCACACTGATCTGCAACGTGGAGGATCAATGTTAGATCTCATCATGAGGAAATAGCCACCAACATTCAATGGGAGTACAAATCCATTGGTAGCTGATCAATGGATAAGTTCCCTAGAGAAAATATTTCAGGCTTTGTGGAGTAGTGAAAATGAAAAAGTTATCATGGCAGTTTACCGCCTCACTGGGGATACTGATCAATGGTGGTCATTGATTCAAAACATGAAGGAAGATGATGAAGTATCAAATATGGAATGGAGGGAGTTTAAAAATATGTTTTTAGAAAAATACCTTCCTCGTGACCATTGAGCAGATATGGAAAGGAAATTTCTACGTCTGAGACAAAAGAAGGATGAGAATGTCTCAAAGTATGAGGATAAATTTACAAGGATATCTAGGTATGATACAGATTATATACATAACCCAAGAAGTAATATAGATCGTTTCATTGATGGGATAAAACCGTTTATCTGTCGAGCACTGGTTTAATAATTCTTCTCATCATACGAATATATTGTCTCGTGTGATATCAAGAGAGAAAAAGAATTCTCTATGTCTCATGACTTTAATGAAAAGCAAGAGAATAAGAGATCTACTGATCACTCTGGAAATGGAAATAAGGGGAATAAGGGAAAATATGAATATCCATCCTGTAGTAAATGTGGGAAAAAACACCCCAGTACTTGCTTGAAGGAATTTAGAGTCTGTTAAAAGTGTGGTGAAAAAGGCCACCATGATAATGATTGAAAGGGGAAGAAAGAAGCTACTAATATTCAATGATATAACTTCAGGGAGATGGGACATTATGAAAATAAATGTCCTAAGCGTCAGGGGAACTTACCTCATAAAAGGCCAAGGGATTAAGGCCAAGCTTATGTTATCACTACTACTGATGTAGAATCTCTGAAAGACGTGGTGGCTGGTAATTTAATGGTTTCCTCAAATTTATAAAATGCATTATTTGATTTTGGATCACTGCATCGTTTCATATCTTCCCAGTTTTCTAAGAAAATTAGATATTTCCAATTTGATTTAACAAGGGAGTTTTCGGTGAAAACTACTAAGGAAAGTATCATTGCAACAATGTTTTGTGAATCAGTCCCCATTAGAGCACATAAATGTTATTTATATATGGATATCATCGTCATACATATGATTTAATTTTATAACATCTTCAGTATGGATTGGCTTTCATACCATGATGCATAAATTTATTGTAAGAAGAAGGAGGTTACTATTTTTGATGATGATGATAAAGAACACCATATCATTAGAGAAGAATCATCACCACCTCATTCTTACATAGATCCACCCACAGTAGCTCAACTAATTTCAATTATTGGGGTGGAAGAGAATGAAATGATTGTGGGTGAGGAAAGTAATGTTCAAATAGGGGATGCACCTATTGTGAAAGAATATATAGATGTGTTTTTAGAAGATTTACCTAAACATCCTCCAGAATGAGAAATTGAGTTTTCCATTGATTTAATTCCTAGTTCAAGGCCTATATCGAAGAACCCTTATTTAATGGCCACTGTATAATTAGTTGAACTAAAGAAACAACTAGAGGAATTGAGTAATAAGGGATTTATTCTCCCTAGTGTTTCTCTATGGGGAGCCCCTGTCCTTTTTGTTAAGAAAAAAGATAGATCTATGAGGTTATGTATTTACTACAGGGAAATCAATGCTATAAAAATAAAGAACAAGTATCCCCTACATCACATTGATGATTTATTTGACCATCTACATGGAGGTCAATAATTTTCAAAGATTGACCTTGATCACGTTGTCGAGCGCGTCAAATTAGTTGTTTAATTTTGACAAGAGTTTCTACAGTATAGCAGCCACCCTAGTTCGTCTCTTGACGGAGCTTTAGATCATTAATTTAAAAATAGGGTTTTGATTATGATAGTAGAAGTTTAATGAGGTTTTGTAAAACTTGTGGGTTTTATGATTAATTATGAAAATATAAAATGAAAGCGATAAAACAAAGTAGAAATGAACAAGATTGATTAAACGTGATCAACCCGGGGAAGTCTCGTGATGCTCATCCTTCATCGCTTCAAAGGGTGTGGTTATGATATTTTAATACCTAGTTTGTAACACATATTAACATATTTTAAATGAGTTTATTCTAGGATACCTCCTAGGGATCAGTCCAAAACACACAATGTTTCACCAGACACCGTCGATGATTGAGTGATTTGTGTTCGACATCATTACCAAAACTCACCAAGGAAACACACGAAGAACATGATGTGTTTTCTAGGTTTGTATGTGACTTCTTTGTGATACCATGAAATAAATTTGAATGATCTTGATAGTGCTTATGTGAGTTCAATTGACCACTAGGAACCACACAAAATCCACAATTGAATGAGGGAAGAGAAGGGGATGAACGGTGTGTGAAACATCACATGAAAGGGTACCCCCAAAAATGATCATTTGAGTTGAGTATAACATACCAGTATATAAATCAATTAAATAAAAATATAGTATGAGGAAAAACAACATACAACCTGGAATTAAAAAGATCATTCAAATAAATACAACTTTGAAGCTCGGGATTACATCACATTCCGCCCCGGGTTATTACAAGGGGTTTAGAAACCCATAGGAAGGGAAGAAGAAGAAGATGTTGAAGTATCACCTATCATACCCTCCATAATTTCTAGGGATGCTGAGAAGAATCCGTGGGGACTCTAAAAAATGGCATAACCTTGCCTCTTGGCCGAACTCCCAAATGGGGAGCCCAAAGTTTCATTTTATAGGAAATCTGGAAGGTGGTTTTAGGCACACCAATTTCATCAATCCACTTGTACCATGCATTTCGGCCTTCATACAGTTTAATATCTCTTTGGAGAAAATACTAAAGTTGTATCCCTTTCTCTTGGCTGTCTCCACCGAATGTTTGGCACCCTTTAGACAAATACAACTCAGGATATTGATAAAAAGAGAACACCACATTTGACTTGGTCCATATTCGGTGGCTTGGACAGATCAGTTTGGATGGGCTCCATAAAAGCCAAATCAGGATTTGGTTACTTAATAAGAAAGTAGCCGGTTAAATATTGGACAGTTCTACAAAATTTCATCACATTTGGATGCACGGATTTCCTGTACTATGCAAAACTGTCGACAAATGTCCATGGATCCATGCAATTTTGGCCCATTTTTCTTCCACTTCATCAAAGGCCCTCCAAATCATCTCCATCTACATTGAAATAATAAAAAACAAGTAACATTTCCCATTATAATATTTATTAACATTAATTGATTGATTCAAAAATAAAGTGAAATTCATTATTATATTTTGAATATTCATTAAAAAACTATAATAAATTTGTGGTGTTTTGGTGGACTAAAACAGTGAATCGTGGTACGATCACACCCCCACACATAAACATTTTCACTCCTAGGAAAAGTCACATATCCATATACAATGATGCATATATATATATATATATATTTCCAACATCCTGAAGATTTGGAATTTTATGAAATTTTATTTAAAGTAAATTGATCAATGCATGAACCACACCAATGAGTTATTCCTAGTGAAAATAGAAAAAGATGTATCATAAATCATATCATAGTGAAATTCAAAAAGATTCAAGATACCCAATTGAGAATGCAATTCAGAAGTAAACCATGACACTAACTCTCCATGTGTGTGTGTGAAAACCATTCAATGCTCTTCTTTCCACTTTCTATCCAATAAATATATGTTATTTTATCATTTTTTTTGGCTTAAATGATTTTTTCACCGAACCTGTCCTACATCCTTTGCGATCATATTTCAAGATCCACTCATTTAATCATTCCCATCAGTCAAACCATAAGCTCCAAACCTACATATCCCCATATGTTGCACATTTCATCACTCCCCTCATTTATTATATATTTTTTTGAAGTTGCAATTGGAACAAATCTCACACTCATCACTTAACCCTTGTTTTATCTCCTCACGACACTAATTGAAATAGTTATAACAAGATCAAAGGTTGAGGAGGAGTAGTTTTTGACCTACCCAAGACACAACAACATATTTTTTTGAGGGTGTACAACAGTCAGACATTAGGTAAACACACATATGTCAATCTGGTATAGTAATGAAACAGATTAGATAAGGAACGAACGTATGGAAATATCATTTAAAGCTGAAAAATATTAACACAAAATATATTTACCTTATATTAAGTAAGAAATATTCACACTTTGTGGTTTGGTGAAAATATTTTTGGAGGTATTGGTGACACAGTTTTCCCAAAAACTACTCACACAAGGGGCATCAATCATCTCCAAGGTTTCACATAGATACGACCATTTATATCATTGATATAAAACCAATTCCATAAAAATCACACCCTGATGTTAAATTCATCCAAAAATTCTTTTTGGCCTTCGTTATGTTATTTTTACTTTCCCCCTTTTATGGTCACCAAATCATAGAACAATGAAATTTTTGATGGGGAAAAATGAAAATACCATAAAAAAGGCTAAAACAGATGAAAGGATAAAATGATGAAAATTCCTATCTAACCTAGGAATGTATCCACCCCCCCACACCTAGAATATGCAATGTCCTCACTCAAATAATTGAGAGTGTGAGAAGGAAGGATAAAACCTGGTGTGGTTTATTGGTATGATGCGTCAAGAAGGTGGATTTACTCCCCTAGATTTTTCAGAATATCCTTAGAGAAGTGTTTAAGTCACTACCCAATGACGGTAAGAATTCGTCGACTCTATTAATGAAAAATATATATTACACCAAAAGGGTAAACATTGGTAACAATATAAGGACCGATCCATCAGGAATGAAGCTTACCTGGGTTGAGCTTATGCATGGAATTATACATGAGGACCTTCTCACCAATATGGAACTTCCACTAGTAAATCATTATATCATGAATAGCCTTTGTCTTCCCTTTATAGATTCAGGATTTTTCATATGCATCACGTCGAATTTCTTCCAACTCTTGAATTTGTAGCTTTCATTCCACAACTGCATCTGAAATGTTCATATTACATTGTTTAACAATCCAATATGCATGGTGTTCTACCTCCACTGGGAGGTGAAAAGCTTTTCCAAACAAAATCCTATATGTTGAAATTCTAATCAAGGTTTTAAAAGTAGTACGGTATGCCCAAAGGGCATCATCCAAGCGCAAACTCCAATAATTCCTATTGGGTTGTACCGTTTTCTCCATGATTTTCTTAACTTCCTGATTTGAAATTTCTGCTTGTCCGTTAGTTTGGGGATGATATGCAGTAGAGCCTTTATGAACAACACCATACTTACGAAGCAAGTTTTTCATGTTACAATTGCCAAAATGTGAACCCTGATCACTAAAGATGAATCTTGGTAGACCAAACCTACTGAAAATCTGGGACCTCCGAAAATCAACAACCACTCGAGATTCATCAGTCCAGGTGGCCTTTGCTTCCACCCATTTAGATACATAGTTAACAGCCAGTAAGATGTACGCAAAGCCAAATGAATTTGGAAAAGGCCCCATGAAGTCAATGCCCCATGCATCAAAGATTTCATATAATAACATAGGTTGATGGGGCATTTCATTCCTCTTAGAGATATTCCATGTGAAATGACATCGAGTACATGATTTACAAAACCTATGGGCATCTCTATACAATGTTGGTCAATATAATCCTTAGTTAAGGACCTTTTGAGTTGTCCGTTGAGAGCCAAAGTGGCTCCCACCTGAAAAGGTGTGGCAGAAGGTCAAAACATTGGTGAACTCATGGTTAGGGACACACTGACGAACAACATGGTCACTACAAATTCTCCACAAATATGGGTCATCCCAAATGTTCCATCGAGAATCATGTTTATGACTCTAGGATTGTGAAGTGCTAAAATCAGTGGGGACCCCAGATGTTGAAATAAAATTCACAATGTCCGCATACCAGGGGTAAGGTCCACAACATCACAAAGGTTCTCATGAGGGAAGAATTCTCCCATGGGTAGGGGTGAGTCAACATGATAGTCCAATGGTGGGGAAATCCTACTAATGTGGTCAGATACCACATTCTCCACCCCTCTCTTATCTCTATTATCAAGGTCAAACTCCTGGTGGAGTAGCATCCACTGAATGAGGCGGGGTTTGGCTTTATGTTTCGTTAAGAGGAAACAAAGGAAAACATGATCAGAAAACACAATCACTTTTGACACAAGAAGATATGAACGGAAATTTTCCAAGGAAAACACAATAGAAATGAGTTCTTTTTATGTGGTTGTGTAGTTTACCTGGGTAGGGTCAAGGGTACGTAAGGCATAGACAATGACATGAGGATCCATTTCAACCCTTTGTGATAACAATGCCCCAACTACAATGTTAGAGGAATCACACATAAGCACGAAGGGTAGATCCCACCTTGGTGGTTGGATTATGGAAGGTGATGTGAGTCTCTATTTTAGTGAATTGATGCATCCTCGCAATTTTTATCAAAGACAAACTCAGAATCCTTTTTTAATAACTGAGATAATGGATGTGCAATCTTACTAAAGTCTATAATGAATCAGCAGTAAAAACCAGCATGACCCAAGAAATATCCCACCTCCAGAACACATTTTGGATATGGAAGGATTGAAATTAATTAAATTTTATATTTATCAAATTGAATTACCTTATTGGAAATGAAATTCCCAAGAACTATCCCCCGCTCAACCATAAAATGGAATTTCTCATAATTTAAAACAAGATCTTTTTCAATTCAACGGAAGAGGACAGAACCTAGGTGTTCTAAAAAATTATCGAAAGATGAACCATAAACTATGAAATCATCCATAAAGTCTTCCATTAAACTCTCAAGGTACTCAGAAAAAATACTCAACATACATCACTGAAAAGTACCGGGAGAATTACATAGACCGAATGACATCCTTCTTTATGAAAATGTGCCAAATGGATAGGTAAATGTTTTCTTTTATTGATCCTCAGGGGCTATATGGATTTGGAAATAAACCGAATAGCCATCAAGGAAACAATAATTGGACTTTCCAGCCAATCGTTCTAACATTTGGCCAATGAAAGGTAAAGGAAAGTGGTCTTTCTGCGTGGCTTGATTCAGTCGACGGTAGTCAATACAGACTCGCCAACTATTTTTCACACACATGGGAACCAATTAATTCCTTTAATTTGCCACAACTGTTATTCCTTTTTTAGGCAAAATTTGAACTGGGCTAACCCATTTACTATCAGATATAGGATAAATGATCCCCGAAGAAAGTAATTTACTAAATTCCAATTTTACCACTTCAAGGAGAGTGGGATTAAACCGGCGTTGAGATTGTCTTACGGGTTTATCCTCATCATCCAAAAGTATATGGTGGAAAAAAATAGATGGGATAATCCCAGGAATATCATCCATTGTCCATTCTATTTCCTTTTTTACACTCTCTCAAAATTTTGAATAGTTTTGATTCCTGTTTTGGAGAGAGGTTATTGGAAATAATGACGGGAAATTGGTCAATACCCTCAAGATATGCATATTTTAAATTTTATGGAAGTGGTTTTAATTCCAACACTGGGTGTTTTTGGATTGAGGAGTGCATTTATGGGGAGTGAGGTCCATTAAATTTTCTATCTCCTCAAGTTTATTCTCTAAAGATATAGAATCTATAGAAATTTGATTTTTCGAATCATCGATGGTCATGTGTACCTCAGAATGAACACACACATCAATTAAATCACAAAATTTACACATTTCAGAACCCACACAACACTCAAAACATGAATCAAAACTCAAATCATCCAACTGTGAAGAAAACAAAAATGAATAAAAGTTTGATTTGAGGAGAGAATTGTGTGTGTTCATCATTTGAGAGCACTTCCATCGAATAGACAGGAAGAGTGGAGTGCTCTTGAACAGGGTGTTTCCTAGACTCAAGGATGTTAAAAATTACCTTTTCTCCACCAAGCTCCATGGAAAATGTACGATTATGAACATTGATGATCGTCTTTGCTATTTTGAGCAATGGCATACTAGGTATGAGAGGGGCATGTCCGTGGGTTCAGGTATCTTCCATCTCAAGAATGTAAAAGTCTACAGGGAAGATGAGATTATTAACTTTTACGAGGATATCATCGACCACTCTTGATGGGTTTGTTGTGGTTCGGTTGGTAAGTTGCATGACAATGCCTGTTGGCTGAAGCTCTCCAACGTACAAAAAAGTATACACAGAGTGAGGCATTAAATTAATAGAAGCACCTAAATCTAGTATAACATCAGAAAAGAAGTTCTCCCCTACGGTAAAAGGTATCGTGAATTTGCCCAGATCCTTGCATTTGGTTGGTATTGCTGGTTTAATCAAGGCCGAGACATTCCTACTCAAGTTGACTCTCTTATTCCCCTTCAGTATCCTTCTATGGGTGCAATTCTCTTTAAGAAATTTTGCATATCAAGGGATTTTAATAACTGCATCCAATAGAGGAATGTTAACTTGAAATTTTTTAAATGTATCCATTATTTATTTATCAATCTCATTATCAAAATTATTCTTATATTTAAGGAGTCTTTGACAGAAAGGAAGAGGAATGGATTGTTCATTTGAATCATCAATGACTATTCGATTACCATTTTTGTCTTGTTTTTATTTAAATGAAGTTTTTGAGGGTTGGGAATGAGATTTTTCATGAGGGGGACATACCTACTGTGCAGAATCAGTAGAAGGGGAAACTTCATTACCACTACGAAGTGTAACTGAACATACATTACCATTGTCCGTTGGATTGGAAATGGTTTGGGATGGTAGTTTTCCAGAACCTTGCATCTTAAACTCACCGATGGTGTTTGTCAATTTTCCCACTTGAGTTCACAGGTCTTGAATAGATAATTGTGTGATTTGTTGGAACTAGAGGTTCTGGGTTTCCATTTTCTTCACTATATCCTCAAGGCTTGGTTTAGACTTGGGAGGAGAGGATTGTTTTGAGATGTTGAAGGATAAGAAGGTTTCATACCTCAGCCCTATTGAAACCAATTCTTCTTGGGGTAGCATGAGTTTCCTCCTTGTCAGTATTGTTGTTGTTCTTGCCACCCAGGGTTTGGATTTTTCCGGAATGGATATTTCATGAAAGGCAGTGCTTTTTGGAATGGACACCCAGGGAAAACTGCAGCACAAGACTCAGATGAATCCTGAAGTTGTGGGCACTGATCAAAAAAATGAGTATTATCAGAACAAATACCACAATGTAATGGAAAGGGAGGAGAGTTTGAGTTACCTTGTGCCTGAGCTAATTTCCTTAGAATGGTATGCATCTCATAAACATTATTATCTACCTTTTGATCTAGGGATGAATGACATAACTCGTGAACTCCTCGGGTTGGTGCAATAGCCCGTGTACCAAATTTTTTTGAATTTTGAGTCGTGTTGGCTATTAAGTCACGAGCGGCAGAAGGGGTTTTCTCAACTAGGGAACCACCAGATACATCATCAATCATTCCACAATCCATGGGGATAAGTCCCTCATAGAAGTATTGGATTAATAGTTGTTCACTAATCTGGTGGTGGGGGCAGATTGAGCAAAGTCTTCTGAATATCTCCCAATATTCATGAAGGGTCTCTCCTTGTGATTGCCTAATTCCACAAATTTATTTTCTAATTGACGCAGTTCATGAGGCAGGGAAGAAATTCTCTAGAAAGAGTCTTTTAAGTTCATTACATCCCCCAATAATGGTAGGCAAATAGTATAACCAATCTTTGGCTACCTCATCAAGGTAGAAAGGTAAGGCCCTAAACATAATGAGTTCCTAAGAAACATTTTGGGGTTTCAAGGTGGAGCACACTATGTGAAACTCTTTTAGATGTTTGTGATGGTTCTCTCCAGGAAGGCCATGTAATTTTGGAAGGAGGTGGATGATACCTGATCTCAGCTCAAAGTTGGTCACTTCCTCAGGATATTGGATGTACGTAGGTTGGTACTCCACATCTGGGGTGGTCAGTTGTTTTATTATTCGGTTATTTGCAGCCATGATCTCTGGGGTTTGATTTAGTTCAATTTTTTATTTTTTTAAGACCACTTGAGGTTCCAAATGGGGTTCATTAGTGTTACTTGATTGACCTTCTCTAGATGCCTTAATTTTTTTGTGATGTGACTTTTCAATTTCAGGGTCAAATTCAAGTTGTGTTTCTTTACCAGATCGGGTCATGAAAATAAGATGTGATGTTTGTTTTTTCTTTTAATATGGATGAAATCACTTTAGAAGTGTAAAAAGAGAATATAATATTATAATACAGAATGATAGAGAGGGATATTGAGAAGGAGAGAGAGAGAGAGAGAGAGAACAGACACACTAAAAACAACCAAAAATAAAGACAAAACCCAAAATAAAAACAATCAAATGGGGTGGGGTATTTAAAGGGGTACTAATTAAGAAGTAAAATAAACAAATAAAAGGAAATAAAGAAAAAAAATGATCTTGGTTCACCAGAAATGGCGCTAAAATTTGATCGCGTTGTCGAGCGCATCAAATTAGTTGTATAATTTTGACTAGAATTTCTGTAGTATAGTAGCAACCCTAGGTCGTCTCTCGAAGGAGCCTTAGATCATTAATTTAAAAAGTGGGGTTTTATTATGAAACTATAAGGTGATTGAGGTTTTTAAAAATTTGGGGGTTTTATGATTAATGATGAAAATAGAAAATGTAAGCGACAAAACAAAGTAGAAATGAACAAGATTGATTAAACGTGATCAACCCGGGGAAGTCTCGTGATGCTCATCCTTCATCGCTTCAAGGGATGGGGTTATGAGCTTTTAATACCTGGTTTTGTAACACATATTATCATATTTTTACTGATTTTATTCTAGGATACCTCTTAGGGTTCAGTCTAAAACACACAATGTTTCACCGGAGACCGTCGATGATTGAGTGATTTGTGTTCGACATCATAACCAAAACACACCAAGGAAACACACGAAGAACTCGATTTGTTGTCTAGGTTTGTATGTTACTTCTTTGTGATACCATGAAATAAATTTTCATGATCTTGACAGTGCTTATTTGAGTTCAATTGACCGATATGAACCACACAAACACTGTAATTGAATGAGGGAAGATAAGGGGATGAACGGTGTGTGAAACATCACAGGAAAGGGTACCCCCAAACATGATCATTTGAGTTGAGTTTATCATACCAGTATATTACTCAATTAAATAAATATATAGGATGAGGAAAAAACATACAAACTGGAATTAAAAAGATCATTCAAATTAATACAACATTGAAGCTCGAGATTACATCTCATTCCTCCCCGGGTGATCACAAGGGGTTTAGAAACCCATGGGAGGGGAAGAAGAAGAAGATGTTGAAGTAGCACCTCCCATATCCTCTAGAACTTCTAGGGATGTTGAGAAGACTCCTTGGGGACTCCAAAATTTCAGCACCTTTTCTCTTGTCCGAACTCCCAAATGGGGACCCCAATGTGTCATTTTATAGGAAAATTGGAAGGTGGTTTTAGGCACACAAATTTCATCAATTCAATTGTACCAGGCGTTTCGGCCTTTATAAAGTCTTATCTCACTTTAATGAACATATAATGTTTTAGCACTATTTCTTGACAGTCTCCACCGAACGTTTGGCACAGTTTGGACAGCTACAGCTCATGATATTGATAAAATACAGAACACATAATTTGACATGGTTCATATTCGGTGGCTTGGACAGATTAGTTCTGATGGCCCTCATTGAAGCCGAATAAGGATTGGGTTTATTAATAAGAAATGTATAATATTAAATTTTGGACAGGTCCCCAAAATGGTAGCCCATTTGGATACCCATATTTTTGTACTATGCAAAACAGTGAATAGATGTCCATGGATCCATGCAATTTTGGCACATTTTTCTTCCACTTCATCAAATGCCCTCCAAATCATCTCCACCTACATTGAAATAATAAAAACAAGTAACATTTACCATTATAATATTTATTAACATTAATTTATTGATTCAAAAATAATGTTCAATACATTATTATATTTGTAATATTCATTACAAAAATAGTTTAAAATTGTGGTGTAAGGGTGGAATAAAACAGTGAATCGTGGTACGATCAGACCTTCGATTTGGATACCATCAATTGTGTGTGAAAAAAGAAAACATAATGAAGAAAACATTTCGAACTAGTTATGAGCATTATGAGTTTACAGTAATGTCTTTTGGTCTGTCTAATTCACCCTCTGTATTCATGGATCTAATGAATAGAATTTTAAAGGAATATATCGATGATTTTGTGGTGGTATTTATTGATGATATTTTAGTATACTCCAAAAGCTACGAAGATCATGAACATCACTTGAACTTTATCCTCATGTCCCTAAGAAGAAAATAATTATATGGGAGTTTTAGTAAGTGTGAATTATGGCTTCCATAGATTTCTTTTCTTGGATGTATTATCTCTAAAGATGGAATCACTGTTGATCCTTCTAAGACCAAGGAAATCCAAGAATGGCCTACATTGACGAGGATGACCAAGGTATGCAATTTTATTGGTTTATAAGGTTATTTTTGACGTTTTTTTCCAAAACGTTTCCTGATTGGCTAACCCATTAACGAATATCACACGTAATGGTGTAAAATTTGTTTGGACAAATGATTGTGAAGAATGATTGGAAGAACTTAAGAGAATATTATTCAATTCTCCTATATTGAATCTACCATCGGGGAATGATGGGTTCATTATTTATAGTGATGCATCGAACAAAGGAATTAGTCGTGTCCTTATGCAGAATGATATGGTTATTGCCTATGCATCATGACAACTAAAAATTCCTGAGCAAAACTATCCTACTCATGATATTGAGTTAGTTGATGTAATCTTTTCTTTGAAGACATGGAGACATTATCTCTATGGTGAAAAATGTGAGATATATACTGATCAAAAGAGTATGAAGTACATTTTCTCACAGTAAGAACTCAACATGAGGCAAAGGAGATGTCTTCAACTTTTCAAGGATTATGATTGTATGATACACTGCCACCCGGGGAAGGAAAATATGTTGGAAAATTCTATGAGTAGAAAGGATAATGGTGTTTTGAACAAGATGACAGTTGAAAGGGATCCTATTTTCATGGATTCAGTAATGATTGATATGGGAATCACCATGGAAGGTGAAACATCAATGCTTTTTCAAATGGTTTCCAAACCATCTTTTCTAGAAAGGACTAAGAGTTATCAGACTGGTGATGAAGAATTTCAAAAGAAGGTTAAAGCTGTGGATGATGGGAGATTGAGAGACTTTGTGTATGAAGAAGGAATTTGGAAATTTGGGAAGCGAAATTGTGTTCCCAATTTACCTGATCTAAAAAAGGAATTGTTGGACAATGCTCATAGTTCCAATTTCTCTATACACCCTGGGAGAACCAAAATTTATAGTGATTTGAAGGAACATTTTTGGTGGGACAACATGAAGAGGGAGATTACTGATTTTGTGTCAAGATGTATGGTTTGCCAACAAGTGAAAGCTGGAAGGCAACATCCTGGTGGAGTATTTCAACCTCTTCCCATACCTGAGTGGAAATGGGATAATAGCACGATGGACTTTGTCATGGCACTAACAAAGACTCCTAGAAGGAATGATGCAATATGGGTCATTGTCGATCGTCTTACCAAGTCAGCAGAATTTCTTGTTTTAAGGGAAGATTTACCACTTGAACGTCTAGAAAGACTATATATGAATGAAGTTATAAGGCTTCATGGAGTACCCCTATCGATTATTTATGATCGTGATCCCCATTTTACTTCATGATTCTGGAAGAGTCTTCTGAAGGCCTTGGATACTGAACTTCATTTGAACACTGCCTACCACCATCAAATAGATGGACAATCAGAATAGACTATCAAACCATAGAAGACATGTTGAGATCCCGCTCACTTGACTTTTAGGGTATGTGGGATCAATATTTACCTCCGGTATAATTTTCCTATAACAATAGCTTCCATTCAAGTATTCGGATGGCACCATATGAAGCGTTATATGGAAAGGGATGTCACACACCAACCTGTTGGGATAAAGTTGGTGAAAGAAAACTTTTAGGCCCATAACTAGTTGAGGAAAATATGTAAAAGGTAAAGGTAATCCAAAACCACATCAAAGAATCTCAAATTAGGAAGAAGAGATATACCGATAATCGAAGGAATGATTTGGAATTTCAGGTAGGAGAACATGTTTTCTTGAAGGTATCTCTATGGAAGGCTGATATATGTTTTGGTAATAAGGGAAAATTGAGTCCCATGTACATCAGACCATTCAAAATTCTAGAATGAATTGGGTAAGTAGCTTATCATTTGGTAATGCATCCAAATCTCCCCAAATTTCACAATGTGTTACACATATCATTGTTGAGAAAATACATTCCAGACCCAACGCATGTACACACCTATGAGGAATTAGAACTAGAACCTGATATTTCTTATTGCGAAGAGCCCATCATGATTCTTTATACAAGAGAACAAGTACTGAGAAACCGGATGACTCGTCTGGTAAAAGTTCTATGGAGAAACCATAAAATGGAAGAGGCAACATGGGAACCCGAGGAACATATGATAAAGAACCACCCGACTCTTTTCATGCAGTAATATTCTAGAAATTTTGAGGAAGAAATTATTTTAAATAGGGGAGAATGTAACACCCCATGCTTCCACGGTACGCTTCTCTTTGAATAATACAGTAGTGTGTGTTGTATGCAACTTCGAGTTCTAACACACATCACAACCAATCAAAAAAGATTTTATGAATAGTAATACCCACTTTTTGAAATTTAATAAATTTTATCATTCAAAATGGACTTCATTTTTGGATTCGGAATATTGAAATTATCTAAGGCTGAATTTCTGGTTTTTTTCTGAAAACATTAAATTTTTTATGAATAGTGAAAAAACACTGAGTTATAGTATAAAACCGATTTTTTTAAAATAATTATTTATTTTATATAAATTTAATTAAGGATAAAATGGATACATAATATCTATATATGTTCAATGTAATTTATTGGAGTTAGTTTAGAATAATTTTAGATATATAAAAATTTTATGGAACTTTTCACCGTCTTTTACCCACCTCCTCGGAGAATTTGGAAATTCATATAAAACGTAATTTTACAGCTTCTGTGAGTGGAATTTTGAAAATCTGAGAGACACAGTTAATATCAAGGAGTAAAATGTAGTTCAATAAGATAAAAATAATTTTTGGTGAATAGTAACTTTTACTTTTATTTACCACTGTTAAAAGTAAATAGGGTAATTAAGGGTAAAAATGATATTAATATTACCCTAACACATGTTCTAATTCTATTGGACAAATTTATGTCGACCAAAAATAAACATAGGAATAAAATATTATCATTTAGTTCCACTTGGATTAGATTAGGACATTTATTATTTTTTTAATTCAAAGAAAAGTTAAAAGAGTTAAAATCAATGTTTATTAACTAAAACAATTTTAATATAGGGTTATACAAAAGATAAATTAGATTATAATTATTCATTACAAAGATAAAAGGATTTCCTGAATAATGGTATTTTATTTATAATTTTTAGGAATTAAATAATTTAATTTATTTATGACACAATGGTGATGCAGTAATTACCAAATTAACGAAATATTAAAATAATTGATATTAAAAATATCAAAATAAATGTAATCTGATACTGTTCATGAATTAAAATAATTTTCTAGGATAATATGACATATTAGGATTGGTTATATAAATTTTATTCTAAGTAATAATGCTGTTATGAAATTATCAAAAACAAAATACCCAATAGTGTCAAAATTGACATAAAAGAGTTTTTTAAAAAATATTATATTATTATTGATATTCTATTCCTAAAAACCTACGGTTTGGCCAAAGGACTTATATAATGATAGTTTTATCATTAATGGACCACTTGGGGGTATCTTGGAGGTATATAGTATGTTTAATAACTATATAATTCAAAAAACAATGATACATGGTAAATGTCAAACTATTTAACTAAGAGTCAAATATAAATGATAAGTTTAATATAGTGACCCAAACATGTCTAAAATCTATTGGTTGAAAGGATTTAAACCCATCCCCACCATAAACTTTAAAAAAATTACTTTTAATCCATTAGAAACCGAATATGAATTTATTATAAAAAAATATTTTATGTTTTTCCTAAGGTACACATCACCCCTCTTATAAAAGGGCACTCCCCCTTCTCTCAAATTCGTAACTTCAAAGCCTTTTTGTTCTGCCAAAACCGGCCCAAATATCCTCTCAACATACATCAATTCATTCTAGAGGCCTTTTTTTGATCATAAAGCCAACCTAAAATCCCTTTTTATCAAATCAAAAGGAAGAACCCGAAGAAGAGGTAATGTTTTCACAACACTCTTTCAAGTTCCTTTGTTCTTCAACTTCTTCTTTATTTGTTATTACCATTATAAAATAATAACTCCAGTATCTTCTATATACTGTGATGTTATTATAAATATTTTACAACCATAATCAGTATTCTATCCATCCTTTTAATGACATGACACCATACGTGCGTACGTACGCCTTATCATCTCCACGTCGTGGTGTAATTGTCATTCAAAACATTATTATTTGGATGGGTTTAATAAAAATGTGTAATTCATGTAAATAATAAATATAAAATGATAATGATTCTTTATATATGATATAATATCCAATTATATATTATTTTAATAACAAAATTGTGATACTGTTGCCCGTGCGTACGTACGGACTATCATCTCCACGAACGCGATGAGATTCATTCCCCATCGTATCCATTCAAGTCTAATTCTCATTTTATGATTAAGAATATTGTTTAAGGACATGATATAATTATTGATATGAATAATATACCACCTATCCATAACAAAATCGGCTTAATTAACAAAACATATAAAAGAAAACGAATAAGTTATCACTCTAAACGACGATAATACTAAGATATTATTAACAAAGCAATGTTAAAATATTATATATTGTAACATCCCCAAATGATAAAGGGTTAAAATGGCTAAATGATATGACTCATGTCAACAAGGTGCACCTTCCTTTTCAGGAGCCTACCTGATTAGAACTCCATAGTTAAGCGTGCTTGGCCTGGAGTAGTGATCAGGATGGGTGACCTTTTGGGAAGTTTCCCAAGATGTGTGTGAGTGATGACAAACACACTGGAAAGGAAAAGTGTTGGCCTATGGGGACAATCATTAGTCAGATTACCCGTTCAGGCATGTGGGTAGACCCTGGGGTGGGCCCCACTTGTCTGTGAGGGCAACTGGTGGTACCTTGGGGGACAGGACCCGACGGCCATGTTAAGGCAGGGTGGATGTGCTGTCACCGGGGACCGGTTGTCACATTTGGTATCAAAGGTGGTACCCATCCTTATGTGCGGTGCACTGCCTGGGTTGAGAAGTAGGGCCCACAACGAGGGCATTGTGCTCTAAAGGGGGGGTGATTTTAACATCCCCAAATGATAAAGGGTTAAAATGACTAAATGATATGACTCATGTCAACAAGGTGGACCTTCCTTTTCGGCAGCCTACCTGATTAGAACTCCACAGTTAAGCGTGCTTGGCCTGGAGTAGTGATCAGGATGGGTGGCCTTTTAGTATGTTTCCCAGGATGTGTGTGAGTGAGGACAAAGCACACTGAAAAGGACAATTGTTCGCCTGTGGGGACTTTGATTAGTCAGATAACCCGTCCAGGCATGTTGGTGGACCATGGGGTGGGCCCCACATGTCTGTGAGGGAAACTGGTGGTACCTGGTGGGCTAGGACCCGACGACCATGTTAGGGCGGGGTGGATGTGTTGTCATCGGGGACCGGTTGTCACATATATGATATCATATTAATGTATACGATTATTGTATAATTTAATAAAAATTATTTCACTATTATACATGATGTTAACCTACCATCAACCAAGGAAAAGTACAAGGTAAGGGTTTATTTCACAATCTCTTCATTATCTGAGGTTGTTTATACACAATTATCCACTAGGAATTCTTTATCATCCACATCCATGTTTCTTAAAAATGTATTTCAAAACATTCTTGTTATTTTATAGACTATGGGTTAAAGTCATTTATACCCTTGATTGACTTTTATAATATGTTTATAAAGGAATCTTTCCTTAATTTTCCAAACAAGGTCCTTTTTAACCTTTTCGACAAAATTAAGGTAAGAATGTTTTTTTAACTTATACAGCGGGTGCAGGTATTTTTCACTGTTATAAAATCATTGAATCTTCCCTTACAAGATTATAAGAGTATTTTCAAAGTAAATGTTTTCTTTTAAAATTATGTGACTTTTAAATGATTTTTAAAAAAGATATATTTATCTCAAATAGTTTTGATTTCATCTATGTCAACATCCTTTGATGGATTTTAAGCTTATTTGAAGTTGATTTATTATGATACAAAACATTTGTATAGTATTGAATTTTTTGTGATATGTTTGATTTTGGATGTGTTATTTTTATACCATTCATGGTTTATGGAGAAAGTATTGAAATTTCGTATGCTAGTTTTAATACGATTTTTTATGTTATGTTTAGACCTTTTCATAAGGTAATGCATTTGACTTAGTAAGTGATGGGTAGAGCCCACTATAGCTCCTCGATGCATTGGTAGGTCTCATGAGACAAACTAGTTTCTTGGCACAAGTCCTTGAGAAAATCATACTTTTAGTCTTGGCACAAGGCCTTGACTATGTGGTTATGATAGTCTGACATTATGAATTCCATCATTGTGAAAGTGGTTATTGATATTGCATGTGATTATTAGACTAGTAGAATATCCATATGAATAAGTGAATTGAATTATTTCATTTTATCTTTTCCAAATTATTCTGAAGTTCATGTTTAAAAGGCTTTGGTTTTAGTTTTACATTGCCTTAAATGTTTATGTTTATTTATGAAAGATTCCGCTATATTTTTATCCTTACTGGGAATTTGAGCTCACCCCTTTCTATGTTTTATTTTTTCCAAGATGTGAAGAAGTATTTTATGAATGACCTGTAGGGATAGTATAAGGCGATATGAGTGTGGAGACAAGATGTTGTTGTAGTTTTCACTTTAGGATATAATGTAAAATTTACGAATGTATATAGTGTTTCCATGGCTACTAAACTAATTAGTCTTTAGAGATTTGATATTTTGTGATCATGCCAACGTTTTGTAATAGTGCAACGATTCTGGGTATCTAGGGTTGGGGTGTTACAATAATCCTTGATTGTGAGTAGAAAAATTTAAAAAATAATGGTGACATAGTTATGGTTACACTGATTAAAAAAAGTACTGTTAATTGGTTCATGAGACGAGTAGTGAGTGTATGTTTAAGACCCAATTTCTAGAGATTCATTTCTAAATTTAGGATTTCTAGGGACACACAACCCTTAAATCCTTATTAAACAGTTATTGACTCCTTAGCAAGGAGAATAGGGATAAACTATCAATTTTTTGTTATTTTTCATGTGGGATAATATATATTTTGGGGAGCCAACACCATATTTATCTCTTGATATGGATATGATTCTATATATTTATAGATGACTTTTGGATCCTATAATCATACATGTGGAGTTTATAGGGGAATCAAAAATTTTAAAGTGGGTTTTTAACCTGTATTTGAATAAGATGTAACATGAAAATTGATGGAACAATTAGTTTCTGGAGGTGAATATGGATATTGAATTTTTTTCATGTGGTTATCCACTTTTTTATGTGAAGGATGAGAATAAGTGGACTATTCATATTATAAATCCAGTTCCTTTTATTGAGTGAATACAATATAATGTTACCATGTATTTCATGAAAATTCTAGCAAGTAAAACCAAGGGTAGTGAAATGGTATTGGTGATTGTGGATTAAATGACTAATGTTTCTTATAGTTTACCTATTAGATGGA
The DNA here is from genome assembly GCA_963277665.1 of Viscum album. Classification (NCBI taxonomy): domain Eukaryota; kingdom Viridiplantae; phylum Streptophyta; class Magnoliopsida; order Santalales; family Viscaceae; genus Viscum; species Viscum album. The sequence continues at coordinate 585,345,019 of OY728125.1, forward strand.
GTTTTTTAGTTGATGGGTTGGGTAGACAGTTTATATTGATAGTATTATTCCTAAAATGGGTACATTAAATTGTCATTTTAGATAGAGATACCCACCTTAAATTATTCCATGGGATGTTGTTGTAGAGGAATCATGTTACACATTTTAATTTTATTATTACATATCATCCATAGAAAGAAAAATATTTCAAGTATACTATAATTTTTTTTGATTATATTCTAGTAGAATGTGCATTAGACTATGGTGGTTCCTGGGAACCAAATTTTCATTTATATATTTCTTTTAAATAAAATATAATAATATATGATATATGTGGTGACTTTAATGGACTTATACATTAGACCATTCCAATAAAAACTATGTTGTACAAAGGCTATAGAGTCAATGATTATCAATATGACTTTCATGTAGGATACCTTAGAGAGTATCCATATGAACAAGAAGTGGTTGTTGGACACTCATAATTTATTTTAGTCATAAAAAAATTTATAGAGACATCATATAATGTTTTATGTAGGAGATATTGTATTCTTAAAAGCTTCCCTATGTTTGGGATATCACTATCTTTAGAGGTGGGATAGTTTACCAACTATGTTTGTGGGGCAACTTATGATTGTGGAGAGAGTCGATACAATGAAATACTTGTTAGATCCTTCTTAAAAATTTAGTTCTATGAACAATGTGTTCCACATGTCATGTCTTGAGTGATACTATGGTGATCCATATAATTTGGTCGTTACTAATGACATTATGGTTGAGGATGATGTGACTTTTATGTATCATTGGTTTTTGGTGGTGGATCAGAGCGAGATGTGACTCCTAAGAAATATGGTTCCTCTAGTATGAGTTTAGTGCTCACACCTCCATATCTATAAGGATACATGAGGGTGATATTTCAATATGTGGGACCAATGGTAAAATTTATTGACCAAAAAAACCCAATGGTGTTTCAGAGGGTTGCTGAAGGAAAAGCTATCATATGGTGGTGAGGTCATAAATTCCTAGATCTTCTTGAGGTATGACCTCACTTAAATTTTATCATTTTTTTACCTTTGATGAATTTATATGATATGCATGTTTTAAAGCTATGTAGGAGTGGTTTTGGAGAGTTTCATGATTTAGAGGCATGACATTATGAAAATGGATTAATTTAGACTAGAATTGATATTAGTGTTAATCATTCATCCAAGATGTTAATTGTAAGATGACCCAACACCTAGTTCCTCAAACCAAATGAGAGTCTTAGTTATAAACAGAAAGAACATACATTAAATTTATATAATAGAGACATAGTTGGTGAATGGTTTACGTAAATGAATTTTCCTACTTATGAATTTTTAGTTACCTTTGGTAGTGTGAATGAAACTACCATTGTATAGTTTAGAAAACAATATTGTTAGAAAATAAAATTTTCATTATCACATAAAATCATGAATTGTAAGATTATACATAATTTGGTTTTATAAGCCTAAGACACGCAATTTTATTTATCTTTTCTACTAATACACTCTTATGCATGCCTCTTCATATTAACCATCCATTTTTTGATAAGCCTTTTCTAATCCTTGGTGGAATCATGTTTTTTTCATCTATAAAATAATTTATAGGTGACTTTATCCTTATATCATTAAATATTCATTTAATCTTCACTTATTAGTAGATTTATAATGGTTTTGTCTATTTATGCCTGAATTTTGGGTTTTCAAATACTTCATAATTAATAATCATTTTCACTTCAACCAGTGTCTAATACTCAACAAGTAGGCTTCTACGAACCTGAGGTATTGATATTGGAACTATCCCCTAATGTTTTAATACATTAATAGTGAAATTTATTTATTATTTTAGGACCTAATGTTTTATTAATTTTAAATTAACTAAATGAATTAATAGTATAATCATAGCATGATGTTTATTTATAATTGTTACATGACTTCCATAAATGAGTGATAGAGACCCACGATTCCTCACCTAGGTTGGTGTAATTCACTTTAATGAGAAATGAAATGTATGGGGTAACATAAGAGGAATACAAAAAGAAAATTCATTCAATTTTACGTTGAGGACACTAACCATTACATGATAAATATTAGAATTGTAAAAAGAGAGGAGTAAATAAATAAATATAAATACTATGAATCTGAAAAATTGTTATGGGTGTGATACAATGCTTAAATATTTTCATATTATTATATATGATTCCTATAATCCAAATTGTGTAAATAATGATTGTAGGGTTCCAAAAAATATTAATAGGTTCCATATTATATGCATGATGTTTATTAGATTCCTGTGATATTACTTATGATTTAACTGGTTTTTTTAAAGACTAGATAACTTGGATTTAATCTATGGTTCTACTAAATGATGGTTAGTTAATGAATACGTGAAGCCTATGGATTATTCTCATGATCTTATGTGATGTATTTATGGACTTTTGATGATTAGGGATGATTGTTAGGATCATTCTTGTATGTTTGGTGATTTTGATTCCTAGGATGTCTACTAGGATCTGACTAGATGTTTAGTGATTTGGATACCTAGGATCTTACCAACGATCTACCTATATACCTTAGGATTGGATACCTGGGAAGTTATGTAGGAATCAACAATATGTATAGTGAGACTAGGTACATGAGATTACTTCCCCAATACATGGCGAGTATGCTTAGTGACACATGAAAATATTTGGGGGTTGTAGTTTCTCCTAGAGTAATGTGGATTCGAATAACCATTATCAGAGAGATACGATATTTTTTAAAAGTGGTATGGTCAATTTCAAGTGTTACATTCGAATCCAAGGAATGATAGAGGTTGATTTTTTTTGTTTTCTCTTATTTACTATGCACATTAGTATGAAATCTTAATCAGACTGGATCTGTTTATAGGCCCCATTAATTGTGGCCAAATATGTTTTACAATTACATTTATTGAGTATATTAGGATCTGGAAAAGAATTCATGGTCTGAAGAATGGATAAAGGAAATAGCCTTATGACTGAGGGTTATATAATTTCTTGGTTTGGATCATGTTTATAGGGAACGGTCTTGGATTCATGCCCCATTTTCTAGTGATTACTAATTTTTATATATTTTAAATCTTTTTGGACCTTGATCGATGTGATCCATCCAAGGGTGATCTGGATGTTATATGTATGAAATTCATGACTTGTATGACATACATTTTTTTATATCTTTGTACATATTTTTTAAATCAGTATTTGGTGGGAGTTATATTATACTTATTAATCTTGAAGTGTATGATTGTCATTAATTCCACTATTATTTATTACTCTAATATGACTGTATTGTCTCCAAAACATACTACCTAAAACCTTTACTTCTAATCAGTAACCAGTTACATACATGGAGGCATGCCTAAGTTCAAATAAACTCTCCAATTCATAAAACTTTTAATGGTCAAGGATTGGTGGCACATTACACCTCACTTCTCCCCCATTCAAAATTCAGCTCCACCAATGCACGATGACCCCTCTCCTCCTCCCTTGTGCCTCAAACCCATGTGGTATTTTGGATTGTATTATATAATAGATAACATGGTAAGTCATTAAATTATTCTCTTTTTGTTATATTATACAATTTTTAATAGGATTAATTCATCCATATGCTCAAGAAAACATTGGGTTTATTTTTTTCAAAATATAATGACTATGGGATTTTGTATTATATCTCGTTATTTCCATTTTAGGATCCCTCATCAAATTTAATGTGTATTTACGTCATTGTAAATTGGTTTTGTTTGGTATGAGTAGGTGTATTTATAAAAATAATTATTTCTTGAACATTAAATGATTTATTTTTTATCAAGGATGTTTTAAACTTATTTATATAATGTTTTTTTATTTTTAATTTCTACTATATAGGTAATGAAATTTTATAACTGTTTTCTCATTGACATGGGAAATTAATGTTTCTTGAAATAGATGTTTTTACAATGATTTAAACGCTAATTATATTGTGTGTGATGAAATACCCCCTCAAAATGGTTTTACTAATAAAATTGTAACACTTTGAAAGAGGGAAAACACATGGGATCAAGGGTAATTTGATGGAAGGACTAGGAAAATGGCAGTTATACATGAAATTCCCTACTTATTTTTGAATTAATGCTACATATCTAACTAAGAACTATGATTATATATATTTAAAGTCACTAGTTTGGGTGACCCCTATCCCCAAAACATGATATTAATCACAATATAGGAGGAACACACTTGATTATTATTGTTTTTATTACAAAGTTATTTGAGGATCCTATATTTCACATACCTTAAATACCTTATGGATTTACTATGGTACTAGTTATATATATATATATTTAAAATATCATTTTATCATATTTATAAATGTTATAAAATTGTTACCATATGTCTTAGTCATTAAAATGTTAAATAAATATTTTTATATTGTTTATTTGAAAACATCTTGTCTATTTTTTATTTAAGAAATATTTCTTATAAAACACATGTTGGGGACCTACATTGATAGTTTTGATCACACTATACATAGACAATATGGGTGTATATAGAACTTGTTTTTCAATATTCATGTAAATTTAAGTCCTCACTTGGTGGAATTAGGTTTTCATATGAATAGCCCACGAGTTCATGAATGAGATACAGTAAGACAAAACACTATTGTAAATCAAAGGGGTCGTTTCTTTCTTTTTTCCAGTTTTTAAATCATATTTGTGTGTATCCTATTTTTCTCCACATCCCATATCATTTAGTATATGAGTATTTTGGGATATAATTATTTATGATATAAATGTTTCTAATTATCCATAGTTTATGTAATATTTTAATGAAATGTTATTTATATTGTGGCATATTGATGAGATATTGTGTATTTTTGTTTCTTTGAGAGCATGAATTGAAAAGATATGGAAGACCAATTTGGGTTTTTGGTTTTGAATAATTTTATTATTTTATTTGGAAAAATTTTACTCATGGTGCATTTTTGATATATGGGAACTAGAATATTGATATTGAGGACTGAGAACACCCATCAAGTATATCCATAGTCCATCATAGGTTCCTAGGTGAAGGGTATCCCGAGTTGGTTCATCACACATGCAATAAGTCTTTCATTTTATATCTAAAAATATTTAGATCATACATTCAAAAGTATTATTATTAATGTAACAAAACTATATTTAATTATATATTTCTATTTAATAAACATTATGTTTAATATCTTTCCTCATATGAAACAACAAACTAAAATGACACTATGATATATTCAAACTATTAAAATATAGTCGTTGAATTAGTAGAAAAAATAGGATTAACCATGTTAATAAATATTTATATAAAAAATAATTTTTACTATTAATGTGAATGAAATTAATTTGGTATATAAAAATTGACAAATATGATAATATTGCGCATAGAAATTTATTTTTCCATTTATTTCCATTCTGTACGGTATGAATTTTTATTTCATGAAAATCATTATTAATAGCTATAAAATATATTTTATAAGAATAATTTAATAATAAAAATTTAAATATTAAATGTTAATAAATATGAAGGGGAATGGTTAATATTTTTCAAATCAATTTTCCTAATTAAAATTGTTTTTCATTATGTCTCTTATATTTATTAGAAATATAAATTTAAAAAAAATTTAGTTTTCAACTGACAAATTTTGTATAGTATTTTCATTCCTCATTGTAATATTTCATTGTGATATGTTTTGGTATTTTTGAAAAAGGATTTATTTTTTATGAATAGTGAAAATACCGTTTTTAGAAATAACATGAATTTCATGACATTATAATTTTACATGTATTAATTTGAAATACAAAAAACAGTTTTATATGAAAGAAATATATTTTTTTGACTATATATTTTTTAAATTTTTTGTTTCAATAGAAAAAACCATATTCAAAATTTTAGTTCTGAAGTTATATTTTTCAATAAAGCATTTCTAATACTTTAAACATTTATTATTTTGAATTATTTTCTATCACTTTTTTGAATTTAATATATTAAAATGTTTTTAAAATTTGGAATTATTAGATCCATATTATGTAATAATGATAATATTATTTTTATGAATAAATAATAAATCATGTTTGTAAAAACTAGTTACCTCAAAAAATATATAAAAGGTGTAAAAAGGGTTTGGAAAAGTGAGAATGATAAAAAAATATGTTTATAAAATGTGAGGGAATGGTTGTATTAAGTCATTATTGAACTTATCCCTTTAACATTGTATTTTACCCCAATTTTGGAGCTATTTTCCTTGACAGTTACATCCCATTGTTGAAAATTTTGGGGTATTTAAAAAAAATATCACTCAATTTTCACATATAAAATGGTCACTCCTATCCTAACATTCCATAAATCTAAAACCTACATAATTATTCATAATATATAATAAACCATATTTTAGAAATTTATTGTCACCTTAAAGAGATTTTTTTATTCTCAAAATATTATCCCTCAAAGGATTCACCCCCTTTGAAATAGATATAATAAAGGAAGTTGCGTATAAAATATTACTGATGCTTTTCATTTCTATTTGTTTATGTGAAATTATTCAAGCACAAATTTAATTACACCATATTAAAATAATAACATCATTAAAATTATCATAATTTTATTCTATTCTAATTATTTTTCATGCATTAAGCACCTTTACAATTTTTATTATCAAAAATGAAATTTTCATTCATGCATTGTGTGAACTACCACCTATTTGATGCAATACTTTTTTTGAAACATTAAAAGGATGATAATATTATTGAATTTATTATATTATTATTATATTTATGAAATATTTTATATTATAAAATGAAAAACCATATTAATTCTTTTATCCATTTTATGGTAAATAATATCATCGTACACGCATTTGTGTGGACTATCATAACCATGTAACGATTGATTTTAATTATTTATTTCATAAAAAGATTAAATGGATGGTATTTATAATTATTTAATTCAAAAATATTATTATTATTAAATTATTAAGGTTCTAGAAAGAAAAATTAGACAAACTATTAACAATGTGACAAACAATCAATTGTGGAAAATTCTACCATCCAAAAGAGCCTTCTAAAGTAAAAAATTATTTAATCATTCCATGAAATAACATTTTATAGGTTATATTACTCTAATAATTATTTAATAGTATATTAAATAAAACTAATAAAAACTAAATAATATCATTAAACTTTTTTAAAATTGATATTTCAACTAAATCACTTCATAATCAACCATTAATTATGGGATGTTTTCATTTGGATTAGTTTAACAACTTACTTGAAATATTCTAAAAATATATATCATGGATTAATATGTAATTTTTTCAGTTAATAAATGATATAAATAATTATATATTTAATTTATTTTGTATTTTAATGATATTTATATTATTGAACTCATTAATCAAGAAAAAAAATTACCTTCCTTAAGATCCATTGAAACATGATCATCATTGATTGTATCTTCATGATTTTGTAAAAAGAAATACAATGGAATGTAATTATAATTCTACAAATATCATGTAAAATCTATTAAAATACCTTTTAATTTTTTTTAATTATGATCATTTTAACAATATTGGATACTAAATCTATTTTTTTAAAATAGTTCCAAATGACTAAAATTACTGACCCCTGATATTAAAATTAGGTTATAAATAATTATAATTAATATAGATAATACTTATAAATAAAGAGTATAAATTTAAAAAAAATATATGAGAGGTGTTATGAAATAATTTATCATTTTATCTATGTTTTTTATATATGAGGACAAAGTGTGTTTGTGTTTATGAGGAAAAAAGGTAAGGTTTTCTTATCTCAATATTAATTTAGACATATATCTTATTATATACCATGATTTATTGATAAATGTTTATCTATTAACCCGTTAATATTTTGTACAATACCCTAGCATTATTTATGTATGTAATTTTTCATTTGAAAATATATCCCTAAAGGGGTTTTGTATCAAATTCTTATATGGTTATAAATGGTTTATTCTTCTCAATTTTGACTATCTATGCAATTATACATTTTGTGCACCATGTATTTTATGTTTGTAGTATTTAATTCCCATTAATGAAATTTTATAAAAAAAATATTTCGTGGGATATATTAATCCAAATCATATTCCTTTCTTTAAATTACTATTGATACAATTATAAACCTAATAATACAGATTTTGTGTAACTCAATTTTCATTCATTGAGTTATTATATTTCATCTTGGTATCTTATTTGGTTCAACCACCCTAAACATTTACTATATATTATTTTATAATAATAATTTGAAAAATTAGGTTTTAATATAATTTTTTATTACTCTATTTATATTTTGGCTTTTTGAAAAAGGCAATTTCAAGTATTAAAAATGATTTTGTTATAATAAAATATTTTGTTTTTATATCCAAATTTTCTATAGAAAAAATTATGTCATTTTTATGAATCAATCAATGGTGAATCATTTGTGAATAAATTGTTTTCAAAATCATTCAGTTCACATTTTCAAAATTTATTTTTGAAAGTGACATGAATTATTTATTTTTTATATCAACAATAATTTTTTTATAAAGATACATTAAGATATCACATCCATTTTTATTAATAATCAAAAGGATTTAAAACCATGGGATTTAAGATACAGTTTTTATTCTACAATAAATAAATATATTTATAATTTGTGGTATTGGTATCATGGTATCAATTTTTTTAATCTTCATCCCTACTTGTGTAATACCTTTCAAAACATTCAATTAACATAATTTTTTCAACTATGTCAATAAAATTAATAGTTCTATTTGATAAAATGGGTATATGTTCTATTGAATCCATCCAACATATTTTTAATGTATGTTTTATATAATTCTCTTTTATTTCAAATATTTAATCCATCACTACCTCTGTCTTTCTAATCCATAAACCATGAAGAAGAGTAAATATTCGTCAAAAGTCTTCACTTTGTGAATACAATATTTTATATTTTACTATGGAAAAAGTTCACTTAGATTCCATAAAGCGATTTATCTGTAAAATTATTGATTTAGCTATGATGTCCTAAATCAATTTCAATAAAATGAAATCCAACTCAGTTGGCCATATGTCCTCTAGCGCACCTCCTTATACGTTAGAGGTTGCCAACTCAAAGCAAGGGTCCAGAGTGGAATAGTTGGGAGACTATACTATTATAGTTAGAATTTAGAAAAATGGTATGATCATATAAATGAATAAAATAAATTACTAAGCATCCTAGCATGTTATGTAATCTAAATAAACTGGTTCCTTGTGATAGAAATATCTATGGAATTATAATGATTTTTGAAACTAGGATCCAAGGAGTAGTAATGTCCATGGTATCCTAATGATATGTTAGAACAAAAGAGTGGAAATTTATAAGGCAATATATCATTCTAAGTCAACTGGATACAAAGAGTATTAATTACAAAGGCATCCTAACCAATTAATTAACCAGTCATCTATTCATTCCATCTATCACTTCATTATCATATATAAGTTAAGGGATTAGTCGTTTATTACATTTTATCCATAAATGAAAAGGTGTGAAAATGTTTCTATGACCCTTAACAACTCACTATAATATCCCATTAAGTTATCAATTATATAAACAAACAAAATTCACCCCAAGGGTGGAATACTCGTGGTAAAAAGGTAGAACCCACACCATAGACAATTTAGGTTGTGGTTGAAAACCTCCATCCTTGATGAAAGGTGTCATTGATGATCTCAATAATGTTTTAAAAATTTATCTCAAGGTTCAATTAGTCTAAAAATCATTGCTCAAAAATATCCTTTTGTGGAACAATGAAAATAAGATATTAACATCTAGAAATTAAGGAAAAACGTATATAAAACCAACTATATCTTTCTAAATGAACACTCATCCTGTGTCAAACCTTAATTTTGTCTTGGAAAGAAGTAAAAAAAGAACAAAAAACCCTGAATTTAAGGCATAAGAGATAGCCCCAAAATAACACTGTTGATGTAATAGAAAACAACTAAAGGAGAATAAAGAATTTAGAACAAATTTTTGGATATCCAATGATATAAATGGCTCTTTAATTAGACACCAGATGAGGGAATTAGATCATTTAATTTGTCAAAGGCTTTAGGAACTCATCTAAAAAATGTGTGGCATAAACTATAGAACATTTGAATGCAGAAGGCTTTAATGTTTTTGAGAAATCAATTTAAACATGGAAATTTACCCTTAATACACTACGCCGCATAGTTTGGCCACACCTTTATCCAAACAATGAAACCACTATGTGACCTTCACTTTCCATGGAGGTCCCTCACAATATATATATGTGAACAGTTTGGAAATCCATTAAAAAATCATGTCATTTTCCTCTAATAAAAACTACAACAACTCACAAGGGAATACAACCAATAATGAATGGATTCCAAAAAACCCATGGCCCATTAATGTGGGTGGTACCACCCAACATGGATTATTGAAATTTTGTTCCCTATGAAGAACATATTTTGGTAACCATGAAACCCAACTTGCTTTTCCATAAAATCATGATCCAGACTCAAACAAGCCCCAAAAAACACTTGTTTCCTCCAAAGCCTCAATAGGTATCCCCATTAGGTCAAAAATAAGATTTAAAATGAAAAATTTTGTTCCATAACTCATATAATTTATTGGTTATTAAAATATCCCCTTAAAGTAATACATCATTGAATTTCCCTTCTGAGGGTGGTCAAACATCATCTATGAAAATCTCTGACTATTGGTCATGTAAATCATCCTCTTACTCTGAAGTCCCATTCTATACACGTTTGTGATTCTATATCACCCATACGAGAGGAACTGATCGGCCTTGAAGAACCTTAATACAACAATCCACAATACATATAGAATTCTCCTCAAAGGAAACATCTACCATTAACTCAATCTCATTAGGTAGAAGAATACGCGATGGATCAGAATGATATCAATGAAGCTGAGATATGTGGAATTCATTATTTCTGGACTAATACTACATAAGTAACTAAAACTAATAAGCTACCATCGCAACTCTATTCTTAATATAGATGGGCCTAACATTATAAGGTGATATCTTCCCTTGATTCTAAATCTGTCAATTCTCTATTCTAGGTATTGCTTTCTATAAAACCATAATTTCCAACTCCAACTCCATTAGTCGACATTGATGATTGGTATATTAGTTATATTTAGACTATGTTGTTGAAATTATATTCCAAATATTATGATCCTACTATAAATTATATTTAATGAGACAAGGACCTAGTATCGCATCCTCTTCTTCCTCAAACTAGCACATGAGTGAATTACATGACCTACCATTAAGGTCCTCATAAAGATCCATCTTTATAGTTTTGTTTAAGTTATTATTATAAGTAAACGCGATGAGAGTTATGTTTTTTCTTTTCTAAGAACCTATTAAATTTAGGCCACATTTTTAGAGAACTTATTCCAAAACAATTATAGTATGCTTAGACTAATCATCAATCTTTTGGTGATATATTGTACTTAGTAGTACCTCTGATCCATGTTCCCTATGAATCCCTTTCCTGAACCATGATGTTAATCAATTGCCTTTATCCTATAAGATAGAACATTGATCCTCATGGAGTAATATTCTTTGAAAAATGTAGAACCTCTCATTCCCATCTACTTAATTAGTCTTCCAAATAGGTAGAAAAATGGGAGACATTTTTCAAACTATATATAGTCATCTATATGGTGTCACTGCCTTGTAGTGATATATGCAGTGCCATTATGAAATTCTAGGGTGATGTCGTCTCATTTCCACTAAAAAATAAGTGACAAATGTAAAATACCCATTAGTCACTAGTTCTCATTCTTTACCTATTGACCAATAACACACCAAATAATGGTCTTAGATTCTTCATGCTTCATCCCCAATGCCAGTATTGATGGTTTAAGTAACGTTTCATACTAGTAATACTACTTTGCATGTACCATATAGAGAAATGAGACTCACATCAAATCAAAACATATTTCCACTATAATTTAAACACATCCATGGATTCAGAAGATCTCATCCTCATTAATGATCCAATCAGGAGGCGGGAGGTCACTTGTCCTGCTCTCCCATAGGACCAAGACCTCATAATCTTACTACTATTACATCCTCACCCATTCAAGAATAGTGTAAGTCCCAACATATTATGATAGATAATCCTTCCCATGACCATCCTTCATCTCCAATTATATCATTGAAAATGAGGAAAAAATCTACAACTAACTATTGGAATATTGATCATCATGTATCTAATTCCTCATGCTCAATGCATCGATAACTACATTTCCTTTTATGTGTGTATCAGAAGAGTGAAGTAAAAATAATGTATGTATTAAAACACCATTCATTCACCAAGCTTCATGCCACACTATTTCAATTTTTATATGAGTATTTTGTTGTTTTTGTACAAAACAAAAGGCCCACCTAGTAAATAATGCCTACAATAGAACAAGGCATGAACAACAGCGTCTAAGTCAATACTATGTGTCTGTTTTTTCCTCTTGTGTGGCTTCATATGGTGAGACTCATATTCTATAATTAAATCCTTATTAAACAGAACTAATCCTATCTCAATACCTAATGAATTAAAATATATAGTATAGCTCGTACCTGGATCTGGATGAATCTAGATTAGCCCTAAATTCAGTACTACTTTTATCTCCTAAAAGTCTCCCAAGTACCTGACTATAAAAAATTCACACCATTCTTAATCACGACTAGAAGTGGTTATAATAACTATGAGAAGTCTTGTATGAAATTATTGTTGTATACAACTATCCCTATGAAACTATATATTTCAAATATTTCTTGGGATGCACCCCAGAATCTATAGCTCCCTTCTTATCTAGGTTAAATGGTTATCCTGTATCTGAGATAATATGACCCTGGATGTGAATCTTATCGATTCAAAATTAGAACTTTGTTAGCATATCATTTGACTGATTCTATATTATTTTATAAAAAATGATATCAATGTTTTGTGATGGTCCTATTGATTTTGAGAATAAACCAAGATAGATTTTGATACTGATATATGCAAGTCATAGGAATAATCGAGAATGGAACTACCATTTTGGAGATAATCAAATCCAAAACGACTAAGAAAAATCTCTTTAAGGGTTTGTTTCATTTGTCTAAACACATTAAAAAATGGTCAGAGCTCAAATATATCCCAGGATAAGAAAGCTCCTTCGTGTACATGTGGATGACTAATTGTACGTTATTATAATGACAGTTGGATCCAAGAAGCACATTGAAAATGTGATAAGGTTTGACAATATCTTCATGAATGTGAGATTCAGACTCATAGAACCATACCTAGTTGGGAAGCACCCATTTCATCATGAATGACTCTAATATTCAAGAAACCTATAACCTATAAATACACCTTCATTAACACAGTTTTTGGATAAATGGTGTCCTTTTAGTTTCCGAAATTGCAATACTTTCACAAACTCCATTTGAATCACGAACAATGAAAAATATGTGTCGTCCATGGTATCTAGGATTCACAGTCCCCCTCCCTTTTTCTTTAAATCCTCCACCTAATGTGGATATTCTATTCACATAGGCCTAAGAACTTCCTATATGAATAAGGCCCTATATGACACTTGACGCTTTTTGAAGCATTCATCATTTTAGAATCACTCCCTTTATGAATCAGGACTTCACTATAGGGTAGAATTACCTAATATTGTGAATCATAAACCTTTGTGAATCCATCTTCCTCTATGAGGGCACTAAACTGTGAAGGGTCCTTTGTCACGAACTCTAATATTCATGAGTATCCTATCCTTGGTTTCCCAATGGATCCTACCTTCTATTGTCCCCCATTCATGAAGGTTGAGTTCCCTAATCCCCCACAGAAATTCAGAATGGGATCTGCTTCACCATGTGTCCCAATGTGACCAGTGCCACCCATTCATGTGTCCACCCACTTCACTCCAAGTGCAGGTCGAGCTTCCCACATGCATGTTTTTTATAAGAAAAGGTATCATAAACCCTTTCTCTTCTAATCATAGTGATCGTAATCTATACCTCGTGATTGACCACTCATCTATAGATGTTCTAATGAAAATCCCCTCCCATATGTTCATGACTAGCAGTCATGTAATCCCAATCGATGATGCATGAGTCCTCCCACATTTGAGCTTCATGATGTAATACTACCTAGATTCATGTCCTAGTCTTACAATGTTACACTAATCAATAACATCCTTATAACATGATATAAAACCATATTCTTTCTTTATGTGATAAGAACATGACTCCCCATGTATAAACATCATTGGATTCAACCCTCTCATACCATGGAGTAAAATACACCCAAGAAGAGTACAAGACACCCCTATAGGTAAGATTAATGCATAATCCCTGCAATATTCCCCAAATAGAAATCCTCTTGAAATGGAAAAATATTACACATAATCCCCACACCATCACTTATTGATGCTCACTTCTCTCCCAGAGTATCCTTACTATACGATGTTAAACTTCATGGATTAGTATTGTTTAATGAACTTAAACTATAACATCAAACTATGTTGTTTTTATCCCTATATTCTAAATATGGTATATAGGATTCCTCTAAGATGTTTAATCCCGAAAAATGGTAAACCCATGCATGATATATTCCCTCCTATGGATGTACCTTATAGATACACATTATAGGGCTTTCTATAGAAAATGGTAAACTGTATTTGTGTGAAATATTATCACTTAAGGACACACCTTATGGATCTGCCTCACATGGTGTTTGATCCACAATGCTAAAAAAATCCATTTGTGACATCCTCCCTAACTAAAACATGCCTCCTTGATCCACCCCAATGGGGAATTCTGATCAACCAATCATTTCGCCACAAAGTGGTAAACACTATCCCAATCTATCTCAACTAGTCGTTCTGGTCTATCTCTACAAGATGTAAAACTTTTAAACAGACACATTATACAAACCTTATTCATAATTATGGGATGCCTAAGGTAAAACTACATGGAATATTTATTCCCCTAGAATCAACTACCTCATGATTGTAATGAGATGCCTTGTGTTCCACCTACAAGATGTGTCATACGAGATGCCCTACTAAGAGGAGGATTTATAGGTGACCAGTGTGCCCAATGTCCAGGCATTCCCAATGATGTCCAAAATGTATACTCTTATAATAAAAGGTTGATTCTCTATCAAGATATAAGTAGTCTAATTAATTGATTCTTATAATTATATTTCATTGAAAATATGTTCTACGAAGATTAATTTAATCGATGAGGGAGTCTCGTACTAGGAATCAAGATCCTATGAAGAATCCCTGGATGGAGAAACACAATATAAAATTATCCTAATTTGATCAACGAGAAGATGTATATGTTGAAAGATATGAAATTCACCCACCTTTAGAGTGTGGGAATGTTAGGAAAGAGAAACACAATATACATTAATAGACAGGCATGCCTCAGTGAAAGCATTAGAAATAGAAATAGGGAACTCGATGTGACACTATTGTCCTACATCTATATGTTGTAGTACAACTGGGGAACTAGTAGATAATCATGTCACTAGATCTAGAGATATAATTCTATGTATGAGTAAGAAATTGGTTGAATGAGTATGAAACTCAATAGTAAATTAGGGCAGTTAGCATTGGCCAACCTCGTTCTACAACATTGTCAATGTGGATCTATCTCCATTATTAGAATATTGGGAAATGATGTTGAATTGGGAATCCATTTACTTTAAAATATAATAATAGTTGAATCCACCTATCTTATAGAAATATAGTTACAGGGAATTAGTAACCAAGTGAACATAAGAATTGGTGTGGGTGGAACATTAATTTCGAAATCCCAATCGACGATTCATCTAACTCAAATTATACCATGACATAAACTATCAAGTTACCTCTCCCCATCTCACACTCTGAGATTATCTTGAGGAGGGAGATCGAAAAACTCAAAACCTAGTGTAATAAGGACGGGTCATTCCCAAAAGGTATATGGAATGTGAGTACCTATAGGAATCATTTCCTTTTCGACACTGCCACCCCCCAAGAGTGAGGTTGCGGGACCCCCCGTCCAATCAACAAAGTACTTCGGGAATCTCTTCCAGGAGCACTGTAATGAATTGACCCCCCACGTTGCAATGGTTGGGGATGTTTGAGACATTCTATCCAAAACATCTTCTAGGTATCCAATATAGAGGGCACAAACTATTCCTCATCGATGTCAGCAATGACTGATCCCTTAGGATGAAGAATGGGTTGACTTCATCCATACTCTTCAAGACCTATTCAAGAGAACCTCATGCCAATTTTGAGGGAAATATCAGGAGAATTACCCAAATAAATTTTCTTCTATGGCTCTAGTGTCCCCTGCCACCACCAGTGTGTCCCAAAAAATCCCTATATCAGATGAACAAGGACGGATCTTCCCTCAATTTGGTCCAAGACCCCAACTAGCTAATAGGTAGGATGGGATAAATATTTCAATCTCTAACACCATAGAAAATAATTATGGGTTGATCGATGATGGGAAAACTCAGTGTGAAGGTCCTCCGCACATCATCATTAACCCAAGCAGAGATCCCCCCCCCCCCACATTTTCTACAACTATCTCTCATATTCTCACCATGCCGCTACAATCCCAGGAAGAGGTATCCCTTCATTATTGACAATCATATTAGAGGTCCTCCCTTATCTTTAGGAAATCAGAATGAAACCCCCCCCCCCCCACATGTTTGTCAACATAGAGGTCTAAACTATGTCTTTACAAATCAAAGTGGATGTCCTTCCCACTCATTCAAATGTTAATGTGGAGGTCCTCCCCACTCCAGTAGAATCCAACACAAAGGCACTCACCATGTCCCAACTAATCGAAGAGAAGTATCTCCCTAAATTACCATCATCCATCACAGAGTTTCTCCACATGGTGAAATGGTACCATATCATAAAGAATAATCCTAGGGAAGAAAGGAGAACAAAAACCAATAAATAAGAAATTATGGAAAACACCAAGTCATTATGGACCATGTGTAATTTTTATATTATTAAGGGGTAGACAAATTAATGATGGATCCCTCATCCTAGCCTACACAGTTTGGGGTAGGAGACAAAAATATGACGTTCTCCATCATGGAAGCTAAGATCCACATGATCCTCAGATCCCTATTTAGTTACTTATAGGTAGAAGAAGTTATGGTTTCCTTTTATGGGCTCACAATGCAACCATCTATATCACCTTTAGTTTGCATCCTCTCTACCACAACAAAAGATGTGGAGAATATGTCATGATTTGGATTAGCTATTTCAGATGATGATTTCTCCATTGATCCATAGATATACACTAAATCCCTCACACATGAGGTAGTGGTGAACACCCCATCTTACAAGGATGTGATGATGTGGATGATACCACCCTAGGGAGACATATTGGGGGGGGGGGGGGAACATGTGAATTACACAGTGAAACCTATACTGAACAAAAAACCATAGAACTGATCCACATCAGTGCCACCAACCATCTCTAGGCCAAAACTGATAGGAGCTTTATATTTCCAATAATAAGATCCTTCATCTGAGAAAGATGACATGTGGGAGTTTCAAGTTGCTAAACATCTATCTGTGGTGTTTTGGGAACATGAAACTCTAGATTTTAAGATCCTATAGTCCCTTAATATGGTTTAGGTTATTAGTTTTCAATAGATCATTTGTGACATGCATCACTACCTCTATGATTATCAGTTTCTATATCCAAGAATCTAGGATCACCTAAAAATACATCAGCCAATAGTGATGAATAGTTGATATTATGACACTCCTAGTGGATCAGTACCATATGTCATTGGGATTCAACCAAAAGTTTCAATATTTTGGTGTCAAGAGCCTCATAGTTGTCCTCTATGTTATAGAAGAGTTTCCTATACTTGTCTCGGTCAGAGACTAGGGAAACTATGATACCATAAACTTCATCCCTATCTTTCGATATCTTGACCCATCATCTGATGAAGATAGTTCACATATGGGTATTTTTAATATGAACAATGTTGCTTTTGAGTTACCCATGAACAGAGGCCCTTTACTAGAAATTGAAAAAAAACCTTCCTTAAGGGAAAAAATTGTACTCAGTAGTCCCTCATGTAGGTTTCCTTACTCATTTGAATAGACTGGAATGCAGACTCTAAGATCCATCAAATAAAACATTGCCACCCCTTAGACCCCATGAAAAGGATATAGAGAATAATTTTCCATCCATCAATATTAGATTACCCCATAAATAAAGGATGATCCCATAATGGCTACCTTGCTCCAACAACTTGAATAGTAAAAAAGACTCATTAGCAAACTCATTCATGATCGGTGCCTGGACTACCAAACTACCTGAAGAGATCCCATTTCCCCTCTAGTGGGACATCCTGAAATTATTATAAATATTCCCCTAGTTAATATCTATAATCATATGCATCCTAAATGTGTATAGATAGTATTAAAGAGAACAAATTCGAGGTATGAGTTTAAAAATCCATCTCACCAGTGTAATTACCCTACTCGGGATCCATGTCATGCCACTACGTAAGTTTTTGAACATACTTATCATGTTGATGAGCTTTAAAATTCATGGTGATATAGAATCCTCATCAACATAATGACCACCTCTATGATAACTTGATAATATCTCTCACTGCTCACCTCAAGGCTTTAGAGATGCAACAAGTAGTGATATGAGCCAATAGATAGTCCTACCAAGCATGGGTGGATGGCACATAGCACCCTAGAATATTGGTAACCCTATATTTTACCTGTTCAATAGGATGGATAACCTACTTTAGAACTTATACTACTATATTTCAAGGTACAGACTAATTTTGTGGACATGATAACATTAGGTGGATACCAAGATTCGATTTTTTTTCAGATACTCGATGGACATACGTTGGCCTATTATAGCTTGTTTCTTAGAGGATCTATAAATAGTTGGGAAGACCATCATTGAAAATTATTCTATTAGTTCTTCTCTCTTAACATGAAATAAAATTCCTGATGAATGAGTAGTAGATTTTGTTACCCGGTGTAAAGGCCTTGCATACTCACTCAACATGCATCTAACCCAAATGTAGCTGCTAACAATGTTTATAGGGAATTTCAAGATTTAGATGGCCCCTAACCTCATTACACATAATTTTTATGTGACTTTCAATATTTTTTGATATGGCCTAGCATCTGGAAGAGGTATTACAACACACTAAGAAAGAATGCTTGTTGCCCCTTCCATCTCCCATGAGAAGTCCTTCTAAAAAAGAGACTACAACCACCATATTGGTAGAGGTCACCGACCTTGTAAAGTTATTTTAATTTTTAACTGAATAGCGTCTCCAAGTACAATAGCCCTACCAATCAAAGACATGACGAGTGTAGAATAGTCAATCACCACCTCACCAGGCACGGTAGCCTCGATGAGAAAATGTGGCACCAACCTCTCATCAAGGATAAATTTCCATAGTTCCCTTTTCTAGATAGAAGTAACCATGAAAATTGTTTCAAGTATACGTAGCTCTTAATTATTTCATATATTCCCTATAAATGGGAATTATGAATCTTCCATAATGTATACATACCTAGGAATCCAAACTCACTGACCACCCTGAAGAATTTCTTGTATCATTGGATCATCATACATACCATCAAGGAATTACATGTGTTCATGGATTGGATCTAGTACTTGGTGTATTGTGGTCTGTTCAAATTATTTGTGTTTTAGACACAAGTAAAACACATAACCACCAACCTCGACAGTGACAATAATGGAATAGGTGAATGAAAGCTAGCTTCTAGGTGAGTGACATAGAAGTATGGGGACTAGTTGGCATGTATGTTAGTCTCACACTTCAATAGTGTCATATGTTCTTACACAATAATGAAGTAAACCCTTGTGGTTAATTCAATTTATTCCGATGATGCATTCGTATCTACTTCACAATCATCCAAATATCATAATAATATGCACTAACGATGCAATGGAAATTAGAGTTACCCACCTATGATGAATTCATATCGTACCCTCAATAATTTCTTGCCTGATACACTCTATATTTTTCCTAGGGTCTTCCCTATGTAGGATTACTCCACTAATTATGAGAAGGAGTTCTCCTTAATGAATTTCACCGAGTTACTAGATCCATTCATAGTGCATGAAACCATGGAATACTAAGAAACCCTCGTGATGTATCTATCCAACTCCATAGAAGGAAGCAATGATAACATGAGAACCAACATAATACTTATAATATTACCCAAAAACATTTTGTTTATTCCACCATGTCTAGGAAATATGTTTTACAATGGGATTAGTAGGAATTTTCATCCCACCCCACTCTATAATATCCTCCCATAGTTGATAGTTTTGATTAACTAATAAGATAATCTACAACCACACCATGATTGTCAACATATATCCAGATCTAGGATTCATCCAACTGAAATTCAACCAGATGTTTTTTAGAGTAGTTCAGCTATTAAGATGAGGAATCTCTAATACTATCCAAGACCTCGTGGTACAAATAAAATCATCTATTATCACCATACCATAGAGTCCATATAGGGTAAAAACATGAATTTGCAATTGAAATATGACATATTGAATCACCTCTCAAGCATTATGTCATGGATATTGATCCTCAAGAGCCTATACATATCAAAATAAATGTGTAAAACCTGGAATAAGCCATTAAAATCCACCTCTAGTTTGAAGCATAGTTTTTTCCACTGCATCCTACTATGTAGAGGATGATGATAAAGGGGAGTTCCAATATATCATCTCATTCTCCAGGGGATATTAAGGCACCCATGTGAAAGGGGACATACCCCCTATACATTACATGAATATTTATTGGTATGGATAACCAGTATCGCCTAGAGGACATAGGTACGTGGATCAATCACATCTCGACTAGGATGCTTCATAATCTATGAATGACTGAAATAGATTTGACTCCCTCCAACCTAACAATTTAAGGATATGACAATAGCAAGAAAAGGCTATTTGGAAATGTTCGACTGAAGTCCCAGTTTGGTGGCTTGATAGTAAGTAATGGATTTATGGTTGAATCATAGGATATTTCCTACAACACACCACAGAGTGGGAACTAACATCTCCCACATGCAAAATTACCCTCCTTGTATCGACAATGCATCATGTACTCTCTCAATGGTCAAGTAGAGGTACCCTAGAGTGATGTGTCCCCCTTCGACTACTGTGAAGCTCATTATACAGACACCAGCTACTATAAGAGAGGGGAATTAGGTTCAAACCTATAGGGTTGGGCACACCATGAATCTAACAACCACCATAGGAAATCTCTGTGTATACTTAGATGATGATTTAATTCTACTAAATCATTTGTTTTTTCCAACAACATCGAATCAATAGGATTAAATGTCATATCCAACAAGAAGGTTTTTGGAATCCCAAAAAATAAGAATCATCAATATATTACCCCATACTCCTATACAAGACATTCTCGTGTGATACTAGAAGCCTCTACTCCTGTAAGGTATCAAGAGGTTCTACATATGGACACTATTTCACTATATTTACACATGTTAAACAGACTGGGATTGAATCAACAAAAATTGGCACACTACTACAACATTGACATTAAGCATGGGTCTCTCGGTTGATGGATGGACTGAATTGGTCAACAAATTCTGTGGACATGGTTTTTATAGAGAGGGATCCTCCAGTGAGTATTATGTGTCTTCCCTTTAAGGCATAATTTCTCCCCACATGTCAGATGGATGAGCCACTTCCTCCCCAAATTATCCTATCTCAAAAGTTGAATTAGATTTGGAAGACACCGTTCCTGCATTCGAAGATGGTGTCTCCAGCACCATTATTGAGATAATTTAGGAGAACTATGGCACCTAGATATGCCCAAGGACAATGTCGACCAGTCAACCCATGTCCCTATAGGATCCATATTTGTATATGGATTTATTTAAGCAACTTGACGATTTATTCTCTTGGATCTATGATTTGATGCTACTTCTAAACCCTCAAATCATTGTCCATCACATTGGTCTCCAAGTGAGACATCATGGGTTCAAGAAAACTCTCATAAATATGAACCAATATCATAGTTTTACGGTCTATGTTGAGTTTTAAATGACTTTCAAAGACAACTTCATCAGGGAAGCCTAATACCCTTAGTTGATAGCCAATATCACCCCAGTCCAAAAACATAAAGGGTATATTAGAGTCTGTATCGACTTCCAAGATAGTAAAATCCATTGATCTAAGGATTATTTCCCCTTAATATGACGAAGATGTTGATTTATGTTGTAGTTAGGTTCTAGAACATATTTTTTATGGATCGATACTCTAGGTACAACTAGTTGTGGATGTCCCCCAAGAATAAAGAGCTACCATCTTTAGGGAACCACAATGTACTTTTATTATTAAAAAATTCCATTAATCATGAATAATTCATGAGCCACATATCATCATGTAATGTAGAACATCATAAAAATGATTCTAATGATTTTTGTGAAATGATATGGGTATTACATGGTTGTAAAATCACATGAGCATCAAGACAATCTCAGAGACCATGAGAATGTTTTAGGCTTCCTCTGATCAAAATATTTAAAGATGAAACTCTTAAAGTGAGATTTCAAGGTTACCTATGGGTAATTTCTTTATTTCACTAGATGATGTATATGTATTGAGATTGAAATAGTGTAACACCCCGAGCTTCCACGATATGCTTCTCATTCAATAATGCAATGGCTTGCATTGTACGCAACTTCGAGTTCTAAAACACCGCGACTAATCAATGTAGCTGTTATGAATAGTAATAACAACTTTTTTAAATTATAGAAATTTTATATTTCAAAATGGACTTCATTTTTGGATTCGGAATATCGAAATTAGCCTATGTTGAATTTTTGGTATTTTTCTGAGAACTTCTAATTTTTATGAATACTGAAAAATACTTTAAAACAACTTTTTAAAAAAAAATAATTTATTGTGATAAATTATACTATTTATTGGTTTTAAGGAATAATTAGAATATATTTTTACCATTTTATCCAATGGTGGTCATTATAATTAATTTAACATTGAAATTGGACATAAACAATTGCCAATCTTTTGATATAAATTGTTTCTTAAAAACATGCTATTTGTCGTAACAGCGGGAATTAATTATAAAATTAATTAATGAAACTTATATGTTTGGAATTTTTTAAAATAGACATCATTTTTGAATTCGGAATATCAATTATAGCTTAGGGTGAAATTTTGGCCTTGTTCTGAAAAACTTCAATTTTTGATGAATAGTGAAACCACTAAGTGGTAGTTAAATAACTGATTTTTCATTTAAATGAAATATTACCACTTATGTGATTTGATTTTCAAAAATCCGACATACATGGTTGTCATTAAGAAGTAAAATGTGGTTCAATGAGATTAAAATAATTTTTTGGTGAATAGTAACTTTTAAGTTCTTAATCGCGATTAGAGGTAATTAGTGTAGTTTAAGGTACAAATAATGTTTTAATAATATGAGATGAGCATGAAACTTGTCCTACTCCTATTGGATGAGTCATGGAAGACCCAGAAAACCCAAGGGTCAACTTGGGGACCCCATGGAGCCACTTTAGTTGGAAAATGACATTAATATATATTTATTTAATGTTAAAATTAAATTGACACAAACATGAGTTATTTTACTAAAACAGTTTTTAAGTGGGGTTACACAAGTCTGAATTTTGACTATAAATATTCATTAGAAAGCTAAAAATATTTCCTACATCATAGTTGTTTTTTTATAATTTTTAGACATTAAATAAATTAAATTATTTATGACATCATTATGATGCAGTGATGACCTCATTATTTAACGATTTAAATAAAATGAGAAGATAATGCAAAATCCAAGGCTTACACTTGTCCAAAGCCTATTGGATGAGGAGATGTCGAAACCTTATCACCTTAGCCTCGAATTATATAAGTGTGGGACCTTTATAATCCGAAGAGAATTGTGAAATAATGTAACATTTCAATCCTTCCAAAAGAGCCCCTCCACTCCACTTATAAAAGGCCCCCACCACTCCCACCTTATTCACACATTCAAGCCATTTGTCTCGTCCAACCTCTGCCCAAATACTCTCCCAACTTCCCCCCTCTTACTCCTAGAAGCCTAAAATTGGTCATAACTCTTCCCAAGGAATCCTTTGGCTCAAAACAAAAAGAGTTACCCGATTTTGAGGTAATGTCTTCTCTAATGTTGTTTTGTTTTATTTTTCTTCTCCAACCACCTAAACTCTTTTTATTCATTTATTTTGTAACAGCACCAGTATCCTCAATATACTAGGATGTTGTTATAATAAGGATTCGAGCTACACTTACACACACCTACATCTAATTGTTAAAGAACATACGGTTTCTGTGGATGGAGAATTTCTGCCTCACGAAACGATGATTGTTCAACACTCATATAACACCTTCAAAGGTGGCCATTAAGATGTCACTATTTTTATATATGATATATAATATGTTTATTTTTTACTTATGCTTCTGTATTTCTCATTTATGGCATACTTTATGATTTCCATTATGGGTAAAACGCGATAATTTCATTTTAGGAAGTGCGGACTACCGCCCCCTCAAAGTGATTTGAATCATTAATGCCATATGTGGGATGTATAAAGGATGGAGTAAATGGTATTATACACTATATTATACTGGAATTATATTATACATTTATATCATTATGATTTAGTTCCATTAAATATGAAATTGAATTGAAAGTAGCGTTCATGCGTACGTACGGCTTACCGTCTCCATGAACGGTGCATTTCATTTCTTACCTCTAAATGTTACGTAATATTATAAATGAATGTATATAATGGATATATAAGATATATATGACATCTAAATCATGAATATAATTCTTGATATAATGGATATTCTACCACATGAACAACTTGTAATTATAAGAAGTTTATTGTTGACTCAAGTTACCAAAGATCGACAAAACGACCGTTATTAACTTAAATAATTACATAATATTCATAACATTGTAATAAGTGATATATAAAGGATAATGAAA
Source organism: Viscum album (assembly GCA_963277665.1). NCBI lineage: Eukaryota > Viridiplantae > Streptophyta > Magnoliopsida > Santalales > Viscaceae > Viscum > Viscum album. The sequence goes on from OY728125.1 coordinate 585,370,170, forward strand.
TTGAAAATGGTTCTTAATAAGGTAGATATTAACTCTAGTTTATTATTCAGGAGGTTAAAGAACGGTTGAGTCAAGTCGGACACAAGGTAAGGGAATTTCTTAACCCAATTTTCATTCTTTGGGTTAATCTCTTACTTTCAAATTATGTCAGGATATTATTATGTCCTATTTTGTATTTGTACATTATTTATGTGTACTAATAGTGAATACACATTATAGATGTACTTTATTTAAAAAAATGATCTTTTTAAGGACTTCGTCTCAATCCCCTTTCATTGATGCATATTTGGTTTTATACAAAACTTTCTTTTATACGGTGTATAAACCCCTTTGACCTTTACGTTTATTCAAAAGGAATCTTTTTTATACGAAGCGTTTTACTAAACGACAAAAAGGGAATGTTTTACTTTCCGTACTTATGCGGCAACAACGACTTCTCCGCCGCCGTGACCATTATTTGAGCTTCAGCTTCCCCTACAAGCCATCATTTTTTTAATGAAAAATAAATACAAAGTTTTAACTTTCTTTTATTTTGGTATTGAAAATGGTTTTGAAAGAGTTTTTATTATATCAATGTGTTGTATTTATATCTTGTGATTGAAATGTGTAAATTTTATGTTTCCTTTATGCATGTTTTATGTGATACGATTATGTTATGGTTTATGATATGTTTAAACCTATTCATATGAGGAATGCATTGGACTTAATAAGTGACGGGTGGAGCCTGCTATAGCTCCTCGATGCATCGGCAGGTCTCATGAGACAAACTAGTTTCTTGGCACGAGGCCTTGACAAAATCTTATTTGTGGTCTTGGCACGAGGCCTTGACTACGTGGTTATGATAGTCTGGCATTATGCATTCCATCATTATGAAAGTGGTTATTGATATTGCATGTGATTATTCGACCAGTAGAATATCCATGTGAAGAAGTAAATGGCATTATCTCATTTTACTTTTGCCATATTATGTTGAAGTTTAAGTTTAAAAGGCTTTTGTTTTAGTTATACATTGCTTTAATTGTTAATGTTTATTTATGAAAGCTTCCGCTATATTTTTATCCTTACTGGGCATCTGAGCTCACCCCTTTTAATGTATTAATATTTTTCCAGGATGTAAAGAAGTAATTTATGAGTGAACTGCAGGGGTAGTAAGAAAGGGATATGATTGTGGACTATGAAGGCCATGTTATTGTAGTTTGTTTATTTTTTGATGTAATGAAAGACTTATGAATGTATATATTGTTTCCAAGGTTACTAAACTAATCGGTCTTTCGAGACTTGATCTTTTGTGATCATGCCAATGTTACGAAGTAATGCACCGGCTCTTGGTAGCTGGGGTCGGGGCGTTACAGTTGGTATCAGAGGAAGTTTAGTACTATCCTTGGAAGCTAGATTTAGATAAACTCTGATTAGAGCACATAGCCCAAAGATAGACTTTGAGGATTAGTATAGAAGAACTTCCTAGAATTTTGTTATTGTAGAGATTTTGTGAGTTTTCCGAGCAATACATCCTTGTCTGGATACGAGCAGGTAGAGGCGGCTCTGGCACAGATGTACCTAGGGGTAAAACTCGAAACCACCACTTTGAGCTAGACTCGAACGGGGACTGGGGCACGACAACGGGCCTTGCTGTACTCTTGGTTACGACACTCCCGGGGGATATGCTTAGGATAAATCTCATTTTCTTTACAAACCACTATGAAGGGTTATGAGTATATACTTCCTCAAAGGAAACATTTCTTTTTATGATTATGGATTATATCCATAAATAGGTCAATTTATGTAAAGTATTTTACAAATATGGAATTATGTATTTTATTTCATAAACTAATCTCGTTTATGCAATTGTTTAGAAATGGCGCCTAGTAGAAGAAATGGAAACCGTATCAATGCATGCACTCCATGTAGGGATTTCCCTCCTACTCAAGATAATTATAGTGGGGCTAGTGATGCAACTGGTGCTGATCAGCTAATCACCATACTGGGACAACTTACTCAGGTTATGAATAATAACCTTACTCGTATGGAGCACCCTGATCCGCAACGTGGAGGATCAATGCTAGACCGTTTCATGAGGCAACAACCACCAACCTTCAATGGGGGTACAAATCCGTTAGTAGCTGAGCAATGGATAAACTCCTTAGAGAAAATATTCCATGCCTTGGGGAGTAGCGAAAGGGAGAAGGTTGTCATGACAGTTTACCGCCTCACTGGAGATGTCGATCAGTGGTGGTCGCTGATTCAAAACACAAAGGAAGATGATGACGTATCGAATATGGACTGGAGGGAGTTCAAAGATCTGTTTTTAGAAAAATATTTTCCTCGTGACCATCGAGCAGATATGGAAAGGCAATTTCTGTGTTTGAGGCAGAAGGAGGATGAGAATGTCGCAAAGTATGAGGCTAACTTTACAAGGTTAGCGAGGCATGCTGCCGATTATATACGTAACCCAAGGAGTAAGATTGATCGTTTCTTTGATGGGTTAAAACCATTTCTCCGTCGAGCTTTAGTATCACAATCCTTCTCATCATACGAAGATATTGTCTCGTGTGCTATCAAGACAAAAAAGGAATTCTCTATGTCTTATGACAACAAAGTAAAGCAAGAGAAGAAGAGAACGGTGGAACAAGAGACAGATAAAGGGAAAAAGGGAAAGAAGGATTTTCCATTTTGTGATAATTGTGGGAAGAATCACCCTGGTACTTGCCTAAAAGGAATGAGAGTTTGTTATAAATGTGGAGAAAAGTGTCACCAGGCTCGTGATTGCAAGGGAAAGAAAGAGGCTGTCAAAGTTGAATGCTACAATTGTAGGGAAATAGGGCATTATGCAAATGAATGTCCTAAGTTTCAAGGAAACTTACCTCAAAAAAGGCCAAGGGATCAAGGCAAATCTTATGCTGTGACTACAGTTGAAGCGGAATAATTAATTTATTGGTGCTTTTGGACTCAAGGATTATATTCTGGTTATAAGAATAATGTGATATATATATATGGATTGTACTACAGTACTTTTTGATTTCAGTAAGGTTTTAATATGATTAAGGTAATCATATTTTTAGTATTTGACAATAAGAGAAACTTTTCTTTGTTTGGGGAATCTGATGTTACAATTGATTTTGGAATTTAGAGACCTTTTAGAGAAAGTCTGGATGGAGGTATTTTGGATAACTATTAAAGTTGGAATGGATTAAGTTGAACCATGGATAGTATTGTTTAAGGTTAAAGAATTTCTGAAGATTATTTTTGGAATATTATAATACTATAGTTTTAGGAAAAGGACAACCTGCAGGGTGGGGAATAACCCGTCGCGTCAGAAAAAGCTGCAGGAATCGAACCCACAACCATAGTGCGACAAGCCATTATTTCCTACCAATAGCCTACAGGAAGTCCCTGGTTATTAAAAAATAGTTTTACTAATCTAAATGGTATGTGTTAACATTTTGAACCTTATACAATTAGGATAAATAGAATATTTTTGAGTTCCGTTACCATTTGGAGTAAAAGATGGGTTTGTGGTAAAATTTATTAATGAATGAAAGTATACATAACAAGTATGTATATTCCCTTACGTTCTTAGTAAATCTCCTAAATAAATTCCTCAACATTATAAAAGGTAACTTAAAACAAAAATGTTGTCGGTTAACTTTTCCAACTGGGGATTCAATGACCGTTTAACCAATCAAAAGTTTGTGATTTTCTTGTGGTTAAACTTTCTCCTAATCCTGTTTTCTATAACTCTCCATCAGACCTTTATGGTTTGTTTCTCCTCCATATCCATATTTTCATATAATCCTAGAATGGGCTATATCGGGTGACCTTTGTACTTATCTTGCTTTCTTTTAATGTTATATATTTATTAACCTTATTTCCGATGTGGGTTTTCCTCAAAGGTATTTTCTCTTTTCAACCTTCTATTTTCAAAGAAAAATTTCAAATTGCGAGGACTCAATTTATTGTAGGAGGGGAGAATGTAACACCCCGAGCTTCCACGATACGCTTCTCATTCAATAATGCAATAGCTTGCATTGTACGCAACTTCGAGTTCTAAAACACCGCGACTAATCAAAGTAGCCATTATGAATAGTAATAACCACTTTATAAAATTATAGAAATTTTATATTTCAAAATGGACTTCATTTTTGGATTCAGAATATCGAAATTAGCCTATGTTGAATTTTTGGTATTTTTCTGAGAACTTCTAATTTTTATGAATAGTGAAAAATACTTTAAAACAAATTTTTTAATCAAAATAATTTATTGTGTTAAATTATACTATTTATTGGTTTTAAGGTATAATTATAATATATTTTTACCATTTTATCCAATTGTGGTCATTAGATTTAATTTAACATTGAAATTGGACATAAACAATTGCCAATCTTTTGATATAAATTGTTTCTTAATAACACGCTATTTGACGTAACAGCGGGAATTAATTATAAAATTAATTAATGCAACATATATGTTTGGAATTTTGTAAAATATAAATCATTTTTGAATTCGGAATATCAATTATAGCTTAGGGTGAAATTTTGGCCTTGTTCTGAAAAACTTCAATTTTTGATGAATAGTGAAACCACTAAGTGGTAGTTAAATAACTGATTTTTCATTTAAATGAAATATTACCACTTCTGTGATTTGATTTTCAAAAATCCAACATACATGGTTGTCATTAAGAAGTAAAATGTGGTTCAATGAGATTAAAATAATTTTTTGGTGAATAGTAACTTTTAAGTTCTTAATCGCGATTAGAGGTAATTAGTGTAGTTTAAGGTACAAATAATTTTTTAATAATATGAGATGAGCATGACACTTTTCCTACTCCTATTGGATGAGTCATGGCCGACCAAGACAACCCATGGGTCATCTTGGGGACCCCATGGATCCACTTTAGTTGGAAAATGACATTAATATATATTTATTTAATGTTAAAATTAAATTGACACAAACATGAGTTATATTACTAAAACAGTTTTTAAGTGGGGTTACAAAAGTCCAAATTTTGACTATAAATATTAATTAGAAAGATAAAAATATTTCCTACATCATAGTATTTTTTTTATATTTTTTAGACATTAAATAAATTAAATTATTTATGACATCATTATGATGCAGCGATGACCTCATTATTTAACGATTTAAATAAAATGAGAAGATAATGCAAAATCCAAGGCTTACACTTGTCCAAAGCCTATTGGATGAGGAGATTTAGAAACCTTATCACCTTATCCTCGAAATATATAAGTGTGGGACCTTTATAATCCGAAAAGCATTGTGAAATAATGTAACATTTCAATCCTTCCAAAAGAGCCCATCCTCTCCACTTATAAAAGGCCCCCACCACTCCCACCTTATTCACACATTCAATCCATTTGGCTCGGCCAACCTCTGCCCAAATACTCTCCCAACTTCCCCCCTCTTACTCATAGAAGCCTCACTTTGGTCATAACTCTTCCCAAGGAAGCCTTTGGCTCAAAACAAAAAGAGTTACCCGATTTTGAGGTAATGTCTTCTCTAATGTTGTTTTGTTTTATTTTTCTTCTCCAACCCCCTAAACTCTTTTTATTCATTTCTTTTGTAACAACACCAGTATCCTCAATATACTAGGATGTTGTTATAAGAATTATTCGAGCTACACTTACACACACCTACATCTAATGGTTAAAGAACATATGGTTTCTGTGGATGGCGAATTTCTGCCTCACGAAACGATGATTGTTCAACACTCATATAACACCTTCAAAGGTGGCCATTAAGATGTCACTATTTTTATATATGATATATAATATGTTTATGTTTTACTTATTCTTCTGTATTTCTCATTTATTGCATACTTTATGATTTCCATTATGGGTAAAATGCGATAATTTCATTTTAGGAAGTGCGGACTACCGCCCCCTCAAAGTGATTTGAATCGTTAATGCCATATGTGGGATGTATAAAGGATGTAGTAAATGGTATTATACACTATATTATACTGGAATTATATTATAAATTTATATCATTATGATTTATTTCCATTAAATATGAAATTGAAATGAAAGTAGCGTTCATGCGTACGTACGGCTTACCGTCTCCATGAACGGTGCATTTCATTTCTTACCACTAAATGTTACGTAATATAATAAATGAATGTATATACTGGATATATAAGATATATATGACATCTAAATCATGAATATAATTCTGGATATAATGGATATTCTACCACATGAACAACTTGTAATTATAAGAAGTTTATTGTTGACTCAAGTTACCAAAGATCGACAAAACGACCGTTATTAACTTAAATAATTACATAATATTCATAAAATTGTAATAAGTGATATATAAAGGATAATGAACTTGAAAATGGTTCTTAATAAGGTAGATATTAACTCTAGTTTATTATTCAGGAGGTTAAAGAACGGTTGAGTCAAGTCGGACACAAGGTAAGGGAATTTCTTAACCCAATTTTCATTCTTTGGGTTAATCTCATACTTTCAAATTATGTCATGATATTATTATGTCCTATATTGTATTTGTACATTATTTATGTGTACATATAGTGAATACACATTATAGATGTACTTTATTTAAAAAAATGATCTTTTTAAGGACTTCTTCTCAATCCCCTTTCATTGAGGCATATTTGGTTTTATACAAAACTTTCTTTTATACAGTGTATAAACCCCTTTGACTTTTACGTTTATTCAAAAGGAATCTTTTTTATACGAAGCGTTTTACTAAACGACAAAAAGGGAATGTTTTACTTTCCGTACTTATGCGGCAACAACGACTTCTCCGCCGCCGTGACCATTATTTGAGTTTCAGCTTCCTCTACAAGCCATCATTTTTTTAATGAAAAATAAATACAAAGTTTTAAATTTCTTTTATTTTGGTATTGAAAATGGTTTTGAAAGCGTTTTTATTATATCAATGTGTTGTATTTATATCTTGTGATTGAAATGTGTAAATGTTTTGTTTTATTTATGCATGTTTTATGTGATACGATTATGTTATGGTTTATGATATGTTTAAACCTATTCATATGAGGAATGCATTGGACTTAATAAGTGACGGGTGGAGCCCGCTATACCTCCTCGATGCATCGGCAGGTCTCATGAGACAAAATAGTGTCTTGGCACGAGGCCTTGACAAAATCTTATTTGTGGTCTTGGAACGAGGCCTTGACTACGTGGTTATGATAGTCTGGCATTATGCATTCCATCATTATGAAAGTGGTTATTGATATTGCATGTGATTATTCGACCTGTAGAATATCCATGTGAAGAAGTAAATGACATTATCTCATTTTACTTTTGCCATATTATGTTGAAGTTCAAGTTTAAAAGGCTTTTGTTTTAGTTATACATTGCCTTAAATGTTAATGTTTATTTATGAAAGCTTCTGCTATATTGTTAACCTTACTGAGCATCTGAGCTCACCCCTTTCAATGTTTTAATATTTTTCCAGGATGTAAAGAAGTAATTTATGAGTGACCTGCAGGGGTAGTCAGAAAGGGATATGATTGTGGACTATGAAGACCATGTTATTGTAGTTTGTTTATTTTTTGATGTAATGAAAGACTTATGAATGTATCTAGTGTTTCCGGGGCTACTAAACTAATCGGTCTTTCGAGACTTGATCTTTTGTGATCATGCCAATGTTACGAAGTAATGCACCGGCTCTGGGTAGCTGGGGTCGGGGCGTTACAAACAGAGATGATCAAGTCCATAGGCTGAATTCTTCCCTTAATTATATTCTGAGAGTTGTGTGGCCTCCAAGGACACTAATACTACATACAAAAATTTATTGAAAAATATTTCTAGAAAGTGTATTCTCTTTTTTAGGCTCATAGAGAATGCACCATATACTAGTGGGATGTAGAATGTATATCCACATTTGAGGATATAATGAAGTATATGCTAAAATCTCCAGTTCTAATTCCCCATATATCTAGCAAGACTACAGTCCTCTACGTGTCGGCCCTAGAATGGTTCCTTGGTGACTTTATTTTCCATAGGACAATTGAGGGTATATAAAAAAACTTATACAATATTATTATCATACTCCTTGAAAAACAATGAAGATATTACCCTATCCAGAAGAGATTCATCGCACTGGTTTTTGTAAGGAAATGTTTCATCATTATCTGTAGCATCATGAGATACAAATAGTTTCCTATGTGGAATTGATGAAGTATATCCTAAATCACACCGTGTTAATGGTATGATGGTCATACTAGGTATTAATCCTTAAGAATATTTAAATCCCATTAATTCTACAGAATGAAAATTGGGTTCGAGCATTGGAAGACTTCCTAGCCACTCATATAACCCCTAAAGAATTTTAAATATACAATGATTTCCCAGATCTACCATCCTCCAAGTAGACCATCATATACGTGATTGGAATATGAATTTCAATGGTGCCTCTTGAATCTTGACTAGTATAAGGCTCAGTGGTACCAAGATCAACAAATTAGTCTTAGGGATCATATTCATCACCCCATCACAGGTCATCGTTCCATAATCATTCCTATTTTTAGATGGCTACACCTATAATGAGGAAGAGTATTAGGCCCTCATTACTAGTGTAAAAACATTTCCTAGAGATTGATGTACCCATATTTTATGTGAAGGGAGACTCTAAACTTGTCATAAAAAAGATTATGAAGACTACATTTTTAGAAATCCATAGCTTATTCCCCTATTTGATGGAACTCATCAGAATGTGATCTATTTACCTTCTCATCCAGGAGTGACTCATATCAATTAGTATTGGAAAGGTCGATCAGATTCCTAGTCCATTATGTTTGTGTATCAGTCAAAGTCTTACTAGGAAGACATATTCATTCATGTTGTGGATTATAGGGTTATCGATCTCATCATGGTAGCTAATAATGATAGGAAACAGGTAAACTAGTCTTCTTATAGTGCTTATATTCCAGGGCCATCAGGTTCCCCCATAGTAGAATAAATTCCAGATTGGATGGTTCCTTTCGTCATGTATCACCACCAAAAAACAATCCCATCAGATCAAGCCATGTGTGTGTAAATCTACAGACTCACAATGTATTACACCCTCCAGAGCGGGCCTAACCATGAGAAGACCCTTTAATGACATGGGTTTTATAGAATTCCATTCATTTTCATTCAACTGGATGATATCCCCCATGTTATGTAAGAATTCCAGGCCAGGTCCTGTAGTTCCCATTAGGCTGGATTGAAGTTGTTCCACATGATTCAGAGATTGGTACACTTTTTCCTAGTAGCATCCAAAACTACATCAGGTATTCAAAAATGTTTCATGATTGATAAATTCATGCTATATTAAATCGTAAACCATAGAAACTACTCCACAAAACCAAGTATCCTTTTCCCTCAACATTTTGGGGAATCAACATTGTGGGGTTGTAACTACTAGAAATAGTTCTTCAGTACAGGTCCATTCTAACAATGATGGACTTCATCTCCATGTGGGAAGAGGAGAATAATCTTAAGGAAGACAAGGCCTGATATGTGATTAAATTATTGAGGCCCCACATCATTTAAATATTTGGAGACCCTCACAATATTATCACAAAAAAATGGAACCAACTTTTGAGCTACCAAGATGAAGATATTTTAGTCCAATTATAGTATTTGGTCCATACATACTTCCCTCTACCAAGAACATGAAAATATATTGATCACGAGGTTAAACAATACTATCTCTATAATTATATAGAAAATAATAGGTTAAAACAGAATACTTGGTTGGAGATACCCCCCAATGCCTTCTAGGACAATTAGAAGACATCATATAATTCAACCCAGGTGACTGCATATTCCATATTGTACATTATAAATCCCATATTCCCATCCTGGTTCAATTTCCATCACTCTGAATAGCTATCTATGATCTGAAAACACCAAAAATTAGTATAAGTCTATCTATGTGGGCTGTAATCCATCTAAGATTTCATACTCTATGATTCACATTATCTTGAGAGGCACTATAACAGGATAGAGTGAGCATTATACTAGGACCATTGGATCCAATCATTTAGGTAGGATAACATGATTCTAGTTATAAGAACACCAATATTACCAAGAATTAAGCCACCAATGTTGGATCCAAAGTGGTAAATTCCATACATCATTCATAAGTTATATTCCAATGGATTATACTCTTTGACCAGCAAGGATGGAGAACATCTCACACCTCCTACCACCTCGGTGTTTCTCTATTAGTACTTCACGCAAGAATGAGAAATATTTTGAACCCTATGACCATAAAATAGGTGTCATAATTATTAGAATTATGACTTTAATCACCATGTGATCATCCTCAGGAATGTGTTGTGTGGTATTTGGACACTTTTTCCCTCATTCACATTGTATTTTTTTACCACAATTCACTATACATATCTATTTGGGATACTCAAACACAATGGTCCAAAATATATGAACGTAATCTAAGAGACCATGGTTGAGATTTAAGATTCCAAACTAATAGAAATCCCCATGTCCAAGCATCATGACTTTAAACTATTTTCATCCCCTAGACTGAGTTGTACGACCTTATACAACAAATCCTAACGTCCTCAAGCACATGAAGTTATACTATGGTTTTACAACATAAAATATCATGATTCCTACTAATGATAGATAATTTTTACCACATTAGAAACTTGTATTCTTCGTATGATAATAATATCATTGTTAACAAACAATAAACCAATATTAGAACATAGGATCCCCCATGAAAATCCTTAGATTCCTCAATTCCCTACCCAGTGGGGATCAACACTACCAACATCGGTCTCTTAGTACTCTTTTTTTATAACTACATGTGGTTTTATTCCAATACTTATGAGAAATTTTGTGATGTAAAATCCTCTCATCTATGAGACTAGACACTAATTTATCAAACTATTTCCCTCTTGGCCCCAATAATGGTTCAACCATTATGAATTTAAACTATATGTCATTTCATTCCTAGTAGTTGTGTTGAACACAAGCCTCCTTGGATCCATTCTCATTGGGTATTAACTCTTCCAGGGCACACATATAACCTTAGAGAAAATAACACCCCTAGATCATGAAACATGACTTTAAACTATTTTTCATGGCCCATTATATATGACCATAAACTAGGTAAGGCTGAAATCAGGTTTACATCACATTGTGTAGGCGCACCCAAGAATCATTCATGATGGGTCAAAATCAATTTCCATATATACAGCCCTGAATCCCATTCTAATGGCCAAATAATTATGACACTGAACTATGTTCTTTCATCTCTCAATCAAATGGTTTACCTCAACCCTTATCAAGACTATTCCTCAACTATGTTTAATGACTACATGTTGTTTGATTACCATCTTTATGTGATACATAATGATGCACAAATATTTTATCATGGGTCCATCCCCTTGGTCAAATCATCTTGGGGTCGCTCCTCACCTTCTTATCTAGCGATGTACACCTAAGGTACCTTATTTCAAGGTTTTGTGTGAATGTGGTTCCTTCTAGACCTCTATTCACATTTGGTTACCACTCAGCCATTTCACAAAATCCATATTGGGAGGCCCATGCACATTTGGTCGAAGAAATGTTCCCATAAACAAATGATTTACCAAGTCCATTATTTTTGAGTTTAATCTTATAGAAACCCTAGTATGAGTTTCATGAAATTAAACTTCCAAACTAAACATCCTTAGTCCACAATGTTAAAATACATCATTACCCTCTTAAAAAGTAGCATGCCTCATATGATAGGTATGGTATGGTAATTTACCAAGTTTGAAATAATGATTCCTCATGTTTAAAAAATCATATGGGAGACACATTACCATTTATACAAAATATATTCCTCGTAATTTAATATTATTTAACTAACTCTACAAATTGGGTGTCATTCTAGTAGCATCAATCTCATATTATGTTATATCCCCAACTCTCTACACATTCCTTGCTTTTGAGAATCATCATCATCCAATCATAACTAGATACCTAATAGGAATATCAATTCACATTAGGATACTATCACTTATCATCACATCAAACATTTTAGGGTGCCTATGGTGAAAAATATATGATTTTAAACTTGGAATATTAGTACAAGAATCATGACTTTAAACAATGTGTGACTTGAACTGGATTCATTCTCTAGGTAAAGAGTCATCTTAGTGTCCACTTTTCCTTAAATTCACCCCAGGGAGAACCTTGGTTGAGATACTTATATATAACACCACAAAAATTGGTTGTGTTGGTAATTTTCAAGTTGTATCACACATTTGGGCTACAAGACGTAAAAATAATTTGTTTTTAGTCCCATTCACAAGGTATTAAATTGTGTGATATATATTCTACAATATATGACATTAAATTGTGTATTAAAAAACCCTATGACATGAACTAAAACTAGAATTCAGATTAAGCTCTCACATGAGAGGACCTTTCCACGGGTGCAGGTCACCTACCTTATCATTTGTGTTCGTTAATCCTCAGTTGACAATCATGTTGATACTCCCCTGGAAAATGTATTTGACCATTGATCAAACCGATATTCCAAAACTAATTTTACATAATCCATGGAAGCATAATAATGAGCATTCTATAATCCATTTTAAAATTCAATCACTTAACCTTTATTCTTTTCATGTCACCTTATCTGGATCCTCATCCTCTTCCATGTTTGAATGCGCCCCCTTATAGAATTGGTGATTGTCTAGAAGGATCACCTACTATCCTAGTCCAATGAAGCAAAGGAATATGGACTATATTTGGATATATGTTCCATGTTTCAAACAAGGTTATAAGATGAACAAAATTTTTCATATATTTTGAACTAATGGTATGGATGATGTGTTTTAGACATTATCAACAGTTACCCCATATCACCACACCACTCTCCCTACGTTCCAGATTTTGGAAATTAGGATTCACATTATTTATTCAACTTTATTCAGTTATAATTTAACACCATATGAATTTCTCCATTGATTCACCAGAGTGCATTCGAAAAAGTATATTAGCTATCTAGATAGCCTTATTCTTTAGGAATATACCCTCTCTGCACGAGAACCCTTGATGGTAAGTCAGTAATAAAACACCTTGACTTTTTGGTGATTATCTAACACTACCACATTAATGATAAATCACATATTCATCCTTTGATTCTCAAACAGATCATGGATCATGTGAGATTAAGGATTGGTCATTAGTTAAATCTGGAATATGATTAAAGTGTGAACAAAATAATTGTGTTCCAGAATACATGTGTTTAACTAAAAAATTATCATAGGGCCAACCAATCCATGGAGCCTCTCTGTTGAAAAATATATTCAATGATATACTCTTTTGATCGAGTACTTGATCTCATCCAACCTCTTTTTGTTGTCCTCTAGAGTCCTCTACCAGTCTACCAAGCATGATTTTTATTCATTGGCCCAGGGGAAAGATTCTTCTGGTCTGATCCACTACCAATTTTGTCCATCTTGAAAATCAGTTTAAAAATAAGTTTCCTTGGAAACCTTTCCCTTGAACTCCACTAATTGGTAATTTAGACTATTAATGAACTCATTCTTAGTAGTAGTGATCACCACAATATCCTACTCCAACCCCTCAATGTAGGTAATCTCTATTTCAGCTACCTCATGTGCCTTGGAACCATTGGTCGTGTGATTCTTCTATGACAAGTCGTGAACCCACCATCCAAAATGCAGACTCTCGATAAAAAAGTCTCATTCTTGTGTATGAAGGATGAAGGAGTCCACCACCACGGTCCCTATGTTGGCTATCCAGTGGAGGATAGTTCTCACCCAGCAAGGTAGTTCAGCTATCTGGGTGTGGGGGATGATGTTACACACATACCCTCACACCTTGAGATTAATAATTTGGTTCACCTTAGAAGAATCCAAGATGGAATCCTATAAATCATAAGGAAACAAATTATTATAAGGAGGGAAGAATTCCAATACATCATGAGATTTATTATCTAGGTGTAGGTTTCTGGGTGTGAGTAAATGGAGATATATTCTTGAAAATAGATCCTTATCTACCCATTCACCTATAGAAGTGGCCTTTGAATCCCATTGTGGAACATTTGAGGTGGCCTCAATCACCCCGACTCCCTCAACTACCCCTTTTTATGACCAAATCTCATCCTTGACTCCCATGGTCATCGAATGTGGCACTTTTGGGGTAGGCACGTCCAATGCAGCCTCCTCGACCACTATAGTTACTAGCACAATTTCTACCTCTTCCATGGAATCTTAAACTCAAAAAAAATCACCTACGTTGGATCCCCTATAAGAGGCTTAATCATGAAATATGTCTCAATAAGCCCTTTCATATTGACCATCTCAACCCCCACTATTTTGGGAATGGTCTCTAATATCCCTTCAAATGGAACCTCCGTGGTTAGTCTGACTTCCACATCCTCCTTGTCCATTTCTTCTAGGAGTGTAGCATCCACCATCACCACCACAACCCTAGTTACCATTAAATAATTCCTTGATGTTAGTTGATTAATCTTGAAGAGAATTTTAACTACCATTTAAAAATGTGCCTTAAAATCATTGGATGGAAAGGTAAAATAGAGATGCGAATAAAAGAGAAATATGATTATGTGAATTGTACCACCCATCAAGGATCTCCCAAAGGTTCACGAGTAATTTCTGAGGGAAAGGATTAACCTAAATCCACTACCTCAGTTGTTATAATTGATTGCTGGATTCCTGTTGCAAAAAATGTCTCAAAATGACCTAAAAATCTCCCATTTAAGGGTTGATGTTCCCTATCCTTTTTCATGACACTCTTCAAGAACCAATCCCTCTTTTGTGATCAGTGATTCCTACATAATTGAAAAATGATATTAGGCTAAAAGTTTAAAGGTTGAGTGATGTTAAGAAATACACAAGGATCAGTGAAATTATCAGTTTAGTAGGAGGAAGTTTGTATTGGTCTTGGAATAGGCATGCATCACGTCCCTAGAAGGCACATGATTCTAATCTCTCGACCGCAACAACAGTTGAAAAACCTGATAGAATGATTGGAGGGGAGAAAACTATCAACACCATCAACACCCAATTACTCTAAGGATGCATGGTACTCTGAGATTAGATCACATCCTCCAACTCCACCATATATTTCATTGCCTTTATGTGAGGAGAATAAAAGATTGCCTTTTCATGAACCAACATGGTGAGGTATATCGCATCAGTGGTGAGATATTTGCACACACCATGAGGGGTGGTGGGCTACTTGTGAAGTGTCCATGTCTCATAGGAATTGGTAAAAATGGTGTCCTAGGTAACATATGTGTGATGAACTCTTATCCATGTTCTATATATGTGAACTCTTGGGATCTACCCATACGTATCCCATTCTTCTCATGAATGATTTCCCAAGAGCATTAGACCTGATTAAACTTATCCTATCCCTATAGAATCCACCTATGTTAGTCCATATTTTATTAGAACTTCCATTATGTCCCAACCCATGGGTCCATCCTGGAATCCACAACATGCTTCAAACACAACTTGGCCCAAACCCAGTGGTTATGGGTCTTCTCCTTTTCCAGTCTGGGTAGTTCATCTCCCTAAGATATCCCTAGGATATGTGATCCACTATCTTAGTACATATTCATGGATGTGTCTATAAAAGTTGTAGGTGTAAGGAACTCATTTCACATTTTCCAGTCCTCACACTTGATAATGCAGAAAATCTCTCTTAGAACTGAAGGTTGAAACTCATGATCACATTCATGTATACCTTCACTATCATCCACTTCATTCTTCTAATCATATTTTCAAACTAGTGTGGATTGTGTGGTTCATAGATCAGCTATTAGTCATATCTATTCATAACTACCCTGCCTCAGAATTACAGAAGGTATGATTGATGCTCAATGATTCAAATGAAATCTTCAGTCACTATCCCCATTGGGTGGTGGAGTCAGTGAAACATGAAGTGATTTTCCATCCTACCACTTACCATTACATCAATTATACCAACATTAGTGGGGGACTCATAAAGTTGTTCCGAATTGTTGGTCCAATGTTTCTAGTTGGAGGGGGGATGGGGTTTATGTATTTATATCCCCCCATCAATAAAGCCACCCAACTATATAAAAATGGAGGGTCCCACACACAAGAAGTAGAGTCTTACCTTCATTGAAGTAGTGAATCACCCTGCATAGATTCACAAATACGAGGAAACCAAGGATGACATACTTACACATCGCTAGTATCCTCACCTCGATGAAGATTATCATCGACACCCCCATATATGTTTCCCCCATAGGGAGCATCCAGCCATATATGATAACATAAATAATTCCCTCTATATTTACCACTTGATCTTCTAGATTGATGTTCTAGCCTCAAAGCTGCCACTGGATTTCTTCCTAGATCCCCTAGTAGGAGTTATCCTTTCCGCACTCATATAACCCATGGAATGTACCATGCTACCTCATAGACTTCTCTGTTGGCTCCTCCCCCTCACGTGTCTCTTCCATTGGTTAATTCATGACATACCTAAGCATTTATTTAATGATATTTCCTTCATCACCAAAATTTATCTTTTTATCCCCTACAACGACATTAGAAATGACCTATCGAGATATTTAATGTGATCTAGGCCCTCACATACAATATTTATAGGGAGTAATTCTTCACACATATCCCTTAAAATCGGGATCCCAAAAAAACTGGTGAAGGTCTCATAGGATAACACCAATATCTTATGATTTAGATGGAATGTGTTGGTCTTTGGGGACAACTGTCTCAACATCTCAAGCATGATATCCTCATGGAGGTAAACATGAAATTTTGAGGCACATGCTAATTCATATTGCCCCAATTATAACATTTTATCCTCAAATTCACTAAATGATTCACAATTTGAATAGTCCCAAAAATCATTTTTAAAATTTTATCATAGGAACTGGTCCCAGTTATTATTCCGTCATTTCTACGGATCCTTCAAACCCATTATTAATATCATATCATACTACTAGGTGGGGTGGATTCATTATACTCCATGTTAACCCAATCAATATTGTTGTCATGGTTCTAGAAAGTGAATGTTATGATTAGTGAATGGTCCTTCTATATGTGGCCACTGTTAGACCTATGCTACTAGTACTATCCCAGTGTGCTTCTGAATAAGTAGTCTAGTTCATATAAAAACATTTTATCTCAACCTGAATCCATAGAGTGTTAAACTCTAGTATAAAAGGAACATTATTTGAGCCTTCTTCAATAGTTAAATGTGTGATTCATTTTCTGACATGCTCTAGACATAGTCTTTCATTATGATGTTACCAACCATTTTCTCATTATTAGAAGTAGCAGCATTTACTCCTTTGAAGACCATTTTTCTTAAGACCTAACACTTTTATGTTCCTTATTTTCTAGGTTATATTTGAATAAATCTTTTTTGTGGAACTCAATTTGTGAATGTATAGTTTGTATTCTTATTTTTCACATAGTTCTATTCGTGGATCATTATTCATTGGTTTAGTCATGAAGTGAAGGTAAACATCATGAGTGGTGAGGATCGAAGTCAAAAAAATTCCCATGAAGGATGTGATATTTGTGATAATAAATCATATTATTTTCTTATCATGTGATTCAGGTGATCTATCTATGGGGACCCTATGTTTTTTTAGGTGTACGTCCATTAATGGGCTTCATGATCATCTTCAATGATTAATGATAATGAACGTGTTTCATGAGTGATCTTCCCAAAAGGGAGTTGATTGAAATCTTTTGAAGATTATCCCTCAGAATAAAACAATCCATTTCCCAATTATATACCATTCTAATGGAGGGATTTTTTTATGCTGAAATACCCTTTTCATGTGAATAATTGACGAAGGAATGACCTGTTCGATGTTAATCCAAGCATAAATGGTCCAAAATATCTTCTAATAATCTATCCCATGAATCTAAGATCCATCACGAATTCATAGTTCTCATGAAGCTCACCGAACAATAATATACTAAATGGAATTGTTAGTTCATGATGGTTCCTTTGTGAAATAATATTCAGAGTCATGGAGTGCTTTCTAAATGAGTGAAGGGTTTATGGTATCTTCACAAAATAATCATTTAGGCTCATAAATCCACACCCATTCTTGAACTACATAAAACTTCAAAAACAACTCTAATCATTGAAAAACCCATTACTTATAAATTCCCCATTCATTTCCACAATTTTGGGAGGGACAATTACATTTATAATTACAAAATCACTCTATTTTATTTAACCCATTGAGAATCACCAAAAAAACTAATATGGATCACCAAATGTATACAGGAATCAAAAAACATTCTCCCTTGTGATCATAAAATTCTCCCCCAATAGTGGATATGGATTTTATGATGATCCATTCCCTTAAAAAAATATGATTTCCATCTGAGGTACTTGAGACTTCCTGAATCATTAAACATTCATGAAGTACTTCCACTATGAATTAGGGGTTCACTCTAAGGCAGGGTCACCCTATTTTGCGTGGCATACTACTTCTTAAAGCCCCAAACCTATGTGAGGACCACCATCCTTGAGATGATATCCTTTTTAAACCTCAATTATTCATGAAGTGCATGTCTTGGGTCTCTGCATGGTGCCTCAATTCTGTTGAGCCCCCTTTATGATGGTCAAGTTCCTAGAGCCCCCATACCAATATAAGACCAGTTCAACTGTACCTGAAGTCCCCATGTGACTGATTCCACCCATTGTGGTGTCTAGACACATCACTCCATGTGTGGATTGATCTTCCCACTTTCCTATTACTTCTAAGAATATGTTCCATAACCCCTTTTTCCTTAAAAAATATAGATCGTAATGTGTACCTCATGATTGAACACCCTTCCTTGATAGTACCAACTTAATGTCCCTCCAAATGGAAGATGATTGGTGTTCAGGTAAGACAAATTGGTAAGGGGTGGGTCCTCTCATGTCTGAGCTACAGGATTTAAAACTACATAGTGCCATGTCCTCATGGTATGATGTTAAATTGCATGAAAAAGTTATAAACACAAGATGCAAAACTACAGTCTTAACTTGTGTGATGAGATCATGATTCCCCAATGTATTCTCATCATGGGATTCCACTCCCTCATAATATAGAGTAGAATCCACCCTATAGGTGTACCAGACACCATCAGAGTGGATATTAATGCATAATACCCACATCAATTCTCCATGTTAAATCATCTTGTGATGGGTAGCTTCTACACAGAAACCCTACACCAACCTTTATCGAAACTCCTTTCACAACACAAATTTCCATACCCAATTATGTTAAACATCTTCGATCATTTCCATTACATGACCTTATACTAAATATTCTTACAATGAGTGTTTTTATATGATGCCTTTATGAGGTTAAATCCTAACTAATGGTTAATTAAAGAATCAAATATTCCCCTTGAGGAATGAACCTTCTAGATCTACCTCAATGGGAGTTTGATATACAATGGTAAACTATCTAGATTTGATATATTCCCTCCCGGGGAATCAACTTCGGGATCTTCCACACTAATCATTCAATCCAAAATTGTAAACAATAGAGGCATGCCATCTTCACATATAAGGATAAACCCCTAGATAAGAATCAATGGGATGTTCTAGTTTACCTATCCTATGTCCAAAAGATGTTAAACGTTTTCCCAGATTTTTCTCAGCTAAGAATTCTGATCTATCTCTATAGGGCTTATAAAATTGGAGATGCCTTAAAATACCTTCCGTATGTAAAAAAATTGGATGATTGAGGCAAAAATACTTGAAAAAAAATATTCCCCTAGAATCAACTTCCTTCTGATTAACATGGGATTCCTTGGGTTCCACGCTTACAATGCCTCAAATGAGATTACCTTCCAAGAGGAAGAATTATATGTGGTCAATCTTCCCAATCTCTATAATTTCTTAGATATGTCCAATGGGACTAATATATTAAGTGACACTTTAATTCTTGTAAATATAGAAGTTGTGTAATTATCCAGTGTCCACAAAGAGATGGCACTACAAATGAGTTACACAAACATGTCTCCAATCAATAAGGGATACCAACAATAGACAACGATCTCCATGGATGAATCTGTGGAAGGAGGAACTTATGTCCCATCATCCCATTTTGATCTAGGAGTAGACATGGTCAATTAAAGTGATGAATGCTTCCCACCTTTGGAAATTAAAAATACCTGGAAAATGAAAGGAAGTGTACAATAACATTTAGGTGGGCCTCGACCAAAGACTTAGAAATAATATAATCCATAAATTCCACCACAAAAAATGTAAATATGGATGGAAACCCTGATTCATTATTGAAATGAAAACAGACGGTGCATTCATGATACCAAAAACCATAACTAGATTCTCATATAAAAAATAAATACTATAAAAAGTTTTCTGAGGTATGTTTGAATCTTGAAAATCCACCTAATGATCACATGATCTATGATCAAAATTTGAGGACACCAATGATTATCTGAGTGGGTTAAAGAGGTCATATACTTGTGTAAAGGGATGATAGTTCTTAACCACCAGCTAGTTCAATTTCCATTTATCTACATAGAAAGGAAGGGTTTAATCATTCTTCATGGAGAAAAGGACTAGGGAACCACAACTATAAGTACTATGCTGTATAAACCCCTTGGCCTCTAAGTCCTTTAGCTTTATCGTGAGATCCTATAACTTCATTTTAGCTATCCTATAGGGAAGAATGGATACTAGTTCACCTCTAGGTACTAAATTTATGAAAAACACCACCTCTGTATCATGATGTAGTCTTGAAATTTTTTCCAAGAAAACATTCCTGAAATTATCAACCACTAGAAAAAATTCCACCTAATGTGATCCATGGTCATCTAGATATAAAATAAATAATATCATGCATCCTAACTGAGAAGAGGCACAAATATATGGAAATTGATCAACATATTAGTCATTGAACCCACCCGAGTAGTGTAATTACCCACATCTAGATCCAAGTCATGCCGCTCAACAATCCACTGAGCCTTCTTATCAAGTTTATGAGAAATTCAACTCAATGGTGGTCAGTATTCCTCATCAAAACTATTATCCATTCTAAGATTATTTGATAGTCACCCTCACTAGTTACCTTGGGACATAAAGACATTACAAAATAAAAAATAGAACATCAATAGTGCTAAAAACACCAAATATCAGTGTAATAGAACAACTGAATATTGGAGTGAGATTAAAATCCTGAGTCTTTTATCAGCACTAGAAAAGTACTCATAAAGGATCCATTAATGTAACTTTTAAAGGCACAGATGAAGGGGAATATTTTAGTGTGATGTAACAACACAAAGTATCTCCATTTTAGTGTGCTGTAACAGAACACCATAGCACCAAAAACACTATAAAAAAAATGAATACGAATATAGAATTGATATTAAGAAAAAACTATTTAGGATTGTTTTCTCAATTTTGTTAATGTTATGAGTATTTCAAACTAAAATGATACTTATATACTGTAAAAACACACATGGAGTCATGATAGTCACAATTTGCATCAGAATGAGGTGAAAATGGTTCTTACATGTCTCAAATGACATATGGACTGTTTTCGTAAAGTATCAAAACAATATGAGTATGTTTTATCAATTTTGAGTAAATCAGTTGGATTTTTTTGACTATAATTCCATTTTAAACTGTAAACACACACATTGAGTCACATTGGTCAAATCATATGTTGGTTTGACATGATACTAATTCCAATATGCCAAAAATAACTTTGGAATAATTTTCTTAAATTATAATGATAATCTGAGCATTTTTTCTTGGTTTTCACTGAGTAATAGGTTTTGTACAAAAATGATGATTTTAAATTGATGACAAACACTTTTAGTAATAATGGACAAATAAGGTATATGATTGAGTTAATATTATTCCTACATATACAACTGACTTAAATATTGTGTTAATAATGTATCAAAACAATCTAAATGAATTTTTGTGGTTTTGAGTAGGTGAGTTGCCTTTTTTAAAAAAATTGTTGTCAATTTTGAATAAAAAGATGCATATGGATTATTATAAATCATACCATTCATCAAATTAATGTGTGTATGATTATAAAATGTCCCAAATGGATTATTTATTGTATTCATAAAGTATCAAAATAATACAGATTCATTAAATAATTTTTAGTACGTAAGTTGTCTAATTTACTAAAATATCATTTTAAACTGGAAACACACACTTTGAATCATAACAATCACATCATGTATGATTTTGATGTGAGACTTAATCCTACATATCAAAAAATGACATACGAATTAATATTATAATTTATCAAAAAAGTATGAGCGTGTTCTCTTAGTTTTTATTGAGTGACATTTTTTGAACTAAACTGTCGATATTCAACTGATAACGGACACATTGAGTCAATCAGAAAAATCATGCATCAATTGAGGTTCATCTAATTCTTAAATGTAAAAAATGACTTCTGTATTTTTTTACCTAAACCATATATACAATATGAACGTGTTTGATTAGCTTTGAGTAGGTTATTGTTTTTGTTTATTAAAATTGATATAATTTTTAAATAAAAAGATTTACTTGGAGTCCTACAGGCCACACAGTGCATCATATTTAGGTACAAATAATTTCTATATGCTCAAATTACTTATGGATCATTTTTATAAATTATCAAAAACAATATGATTGCATTTTCTCAATTTTTAGTAGGTCAGTTGTCCTATTTATTTAAATAAATTTATTTTTTACATAAAAAGACACACTTTGAGTCATACTGGTCACACCATATGTTAGATTGAGGTAAAGCTGATTCTAACTTGTCTAAAATGACTTATGGATATTTTTTATAAATTACTAAAACATTCCAAATGTGTTTTCTTAGTTTGGAGTACAATTATTGTTTTTTATTAAAATGTCATTTTAAACTCGAAACACGTAATTTTTCCTATATTGATCACATCATGTATCAGTTTAATAGGAGACTGATTCATATATATCAAAAATTACATAACAATAGAATTTCTAAATTATCAAGAAAATATGAGCTTGGTTTCGTTGTGTTCAGTGTGTGAAATTTTATGAACAAACTTTCGATTTTAAATTGATAATGGACAAATTGATTCATAGCAGTCACCCCATGAATCAACTTGAGGTACATATGATTCCAACACATCCCAAATGACTTATGTCTAATTTTATTAATGAATAAAAATTACCATAATACATATTCTCAGTTTTGAGTATGTTTATTATTCTTTTTACTAAAATTCATGTCAATTTTCAACAAAATGATGCAGTTTGAGCTATTCCCATCCCACTGTGTGTCATATTGGGGTGTTGTTGACTCTTACACATCCCAAAGTCTATGAAAATCCACCCTAAAAATGTAACAACATTTCCATTTTTGTTCTATTTCAAACATCCAACAATTCCTATTGAATCGATGTTCTTAGCCGAAATATTTTCTCATTATTGAATGTCATAAGAGAAGAAGAATTTCATGTGCCTATTATATCATCAAAATTCACCACAAAGTCTACATTATCTTCCCTTAAACTCTTAAATATCAATAATGAGTAAGTTATTTTCACCTAACAAAATCAAATCAACATGTACTGTTGATAGCTCAACAAAAAAAAGGCATTGAATATAAAAAAGATAGTTACATTGGAAGAAAGAATCATTTTTTCTATTTTGTGGATTCTTAAAGATATTTGACATAATAATATGACTTAACAAAATATCTTTCAAAAAAAAGTAAATATGTATCAGATAAAAATGATATGGATATTAGATTAAAAATTTTAGATAAAATGATATAAAAATTAATTAAACAAGTAGTATGAATTCAAAATTACCTAATTGTTATGTGCATTCTTTAAGAACTTCTTTGTCTTAATTATCTTATTTTCATTCTTTATGTCTAACCCCTTAAGAGAATAATCATCTTTGAACAAACTACACCAACTTAAACAAAAGAATCAAGTTGTACAAGGAAACATTATTATATGGGTCATACTAAAAAGATATAAATTAATCATAAATATGAAATAATACATTAATTATATGTATAATGATTTTACTATGAAAAAATTATTTACCACATTGATATGATGATGTTAATGCAATAGTGATGATACAACTGCTAATTTCTCTTTACAAAAAATCAATCAATGAGCGAGGAGGATGTGGAGAAAATGAGATACATTGGATTGAAGCTTTAAATCATCTGAGATAAAGTAATGATATTATATTGTGTTCATAAAATATTCCTTTTTTAACATAAATAATCAAATACATATAATATATTCATTATCAAAGGTGAATTCTTCCCATATGTGAGAACTTAAATTCCTAATGGTGGTACAAAAAGGAAATGTTAAACACTGATATGTTTTTAGATGGATTAAAGTAAAACATATATAATGTTTATTGGATATTCCTTTTTTTAGAATATACATATATATTTTTCTCAACTAAAATAATAAAAGAAATGTTGAAATCAATGAATAAAATTTCATTATTTATTTAATGGATTTGTAGAAAAATCGAATGACTAAGACTCTACAATGAACCTCATTTTTTCCCAAGTGGTGCCAAAATTATTTGATGAGGTTTACAAGGATGATAAATGGTTCAAATTTATGCATGGGGAGCATGATATGAATAAGATCAATGTGACCTGTGGAGCCTAATCCGAATATGAACAATGAAGATATCTTATAGATAACGTTTTTTCATATATTGTTTGAATAAAATTTCATTAAAAAATACCAGATTTTTTTAGTCAATTTTTTTTGCTAATTATGTGAAACAGTTAACATAAAAAATCATGGTAATGTATTATAATGATAAAATATTTATGCCATGTAATTCAGATTGTCACATCTGTGGGGTATCATTTTACAACTTACAGAACATAAAAAAGTTTTAAAAATTATGTTGTTAAACCATAAAATTAAAAAGAATTAAGAATACATAGTGAACATAGAATGTCATTAAATAATTAAATCTAGACTAATGCAGTTGACATGTAGTGGGAATCTAAAGGTCTAATGATTTTATCCACAAAAATATAAAATTTCAATTTCAACAAAATAGATTCTATTAAAACTTATTTATTAAATTTACATCAGACAATGTAAATATTTTTTTTTAAAAAAAATTATTATATCTAGTGGTATATATTTATTCATCAATAATTTAATATATAATATAAAATTGAAATAAAAGAAAATTTTTCTTATTAAATGATTTACTTTTCAAATAGAATATCAAATTTAGAAAAATGTTGATCAATCCTAAAGGATTGTAAACAGTAAATTATATCAGAAATACACTTTTTCAGCATACCATAATGAAACATGATTTTGGTTTTTTAATGAACCATAAAGCTAAGTATTTTCATAGAAAATGACCCATTCAAATTATTTATTTTTTGGCTATATTTTAACAACAAAAATAAAATTATCAATAACATTTTATCTCAAAATCGATTTTTTCTGTATAATGTAGTCCAAGGATTATAGAAGTGTAATCAAATTTGAATTTTCTTTTTATATCATTTAAGTAATATTATTTAAATTAAAATTGAAATATTTCAATATTAAAAACTGAAAACATTATTTTTTATCAAGAAGTAGAAAAATAAATAACACAAAAAATCAAACATATATAATGTTTTTTCAAATTTTATTTTACTGCTTCATCAGAATAATTTGATTGTTAAATTTCATAATTTTACACCTTATTACAATACTCATTATATTAGGAAAAAATTTAATGAAAAAATAATTATATAGTTGTTCGCATGTGTAAGATATTTCACCATCCATTTTTTGGAAACAAATTCTAGAATTACATTTCAAATAGAATGCTATAATCCCATATTTCAATTCATCCCCACTCAACCCTCTCTATTCCAATATTTTGCACTTCATAATATAATAACACAATGATTTAACATATTTTATTATCCATGTGATTTTAATTTTTATATTGAAAAAAATGACAACACCCATCGTTATATGGATGATTGTTTTTCAAAATTTGACGATTGTAGAGAGGTAAATTTCATGGCATATAGGTTTTTAGAGCCTATTACAAAAAAACAACATGACCCAACATTATGTTTTATATATTTCAATTCGCACAATACTAATGATGTCCCAAGGATACCACCAAAATATTGAGAAATCATGTGCTTAAATATATCTAGAAAACAATGAATCATGGGTTGTTTTATTATAGGATTGTGCAATAAGAGTTGTTTGGATAAAAATATGTTGGGTGAGAAGGATCAGTGGATAACCAAGTGAAATTAGATATGTCAAGAAATCTAGATTTCATTCGAGTCATGGTTGTGTTCAACCCTTGAATCACTTGATACATGGATACAATCCTTGGAATAGATGGGGCCTTGATTCTATACTAGATTTGAGATTGGGTTCAACAATTAGGAACCTCGGTATTAGGTTACTTCCACAGAGAGAATAGGATATCATGAACTGGTTCATGATGGTTATGGTCCATAAAATAGATTGTGACACTTTTATCTATGCTATGATTATAAGCAATGATAAAATGATTTTTTTAGCACTGTTTTCGCAATGATAAATCTCTATATTTATCATTACAAAAAACACAGATAAATATTTATAATACTTTTTTAAAAAATAAATCTTGTAAAAACATGTATAATTATTATATATAATTATAATATTTATAATAATAATTTTTTCAAAATAATAATTTTATAATTATTTGAATATATAATTATATATATATATATATTTATAAATATATTCCAAAAATTAAATTTATATAATTATATACATATTAACATTTTAAATATATTCATTATTGAAATAAATATAATATAATTCTATAATTATTTATTTAGAATAATATAAATACTTCTTAAACAAATATTCTTTATTTATTTATTACTATAAATGTATAAAATAGTAAATATGTATATATATGTTTATTTATAAATAATTTTTACAAATATATTTTTAATATTATTAATAAATAATTAATATTAATTTCATGCATAATAAAAATGAGTAAAAATGATTCATTATAAACAAGTACAATATTGAAATTTTATATAGGTTTGATTAGTATAAACAATTAAAAATGGATACATAATGAAATAAATATGAATATATATTGAAAATATTAAAACATAGAAACCGTATATATAAAATAATTAATATAAATTCATTAAATTCAAAAAAATATTTCTTTGTGTATGTATATATTTGAAAATGTTTTAATTATGTATTCACATGACATGCCACTAACTCAAGAGTATCCCCTAACGATGCATGTGTGAAATATAATGATTGGAGTCGTCCCTACCCTAATAACCTATAACTTCCCAATAGGGTTATACTGTTTTTCAAATAATATCTACTGCCTAGAGGTAGCCTCATAAAATGCCAAAAAATAATGCCCTCTACATATTTCATATCTAGAAAGATGTCTTTTTGAAGTAGAAACATCCACTGCTATATAGGTAGATTCACTTAATCTAGTGGATATGTTGGACACTTTTATAGAGTGTCCTCACTAGTTAAACTATTTTAGGAACAACCTCACCCAACATAGAACTGTAAGGAACCACCACACCAAGCACAACTACCTAATGATACAATATGGCTTCATCCCCTCATCAATATCAAGCCCCTTAGTAGGGCCAGGCTCTTAGAGCACCCTTCCAAGATATAAGTAACATGACCTATTATTTCAAAGATGCACATGTCCCTGAAAAGTTTCTCTATACCCAAAAAAAGGTACATCTAAAACCTGGAGAGTGTATGAGGCACTAAAAACTTGGACATGGTGAATTCATAGACCATTTCCCTTACAAGATGATTACTTAAAATTCCATCAATGAATGGTATGTGTTCAACAATTGTCTTCATGAAAATGTGGGAAATAGTTATTTTTAAGTTAGGAGATGTCTCATCATATTGGATACATGTCTCTATCGAGCCCAGTAGATACAGTGAAGGTTCAAGTGAATGGAAGAAAACTTACATTACCAGAACCAAGAAGTATGGTGGCTTGTTGGCTACCATAGTAGTCTCTCACACCCACACTGTCATCCATTCCTACCATGGTAGAGTGATTCCTCTTTTAGTAATCCATCATCCTCTATAAATGTATTTTATATCTACATCATGGAACACTAAATATCTAAAGAGAATATTCTTATGATACAATGGAAATCAGAGTCCCCCACTGGTACCATAACCATCACACAGTCTCGGTGGTGTCATGACTTCAGAGTTGGGAGTCACACACAGGGTCTGCCCAAAACAGGTAGACCCCTCTAATGATCATCATAATTATCTCTTCATGAATATTGTCAAACGGGTAGAACACTTCATTATTCATGAGAGTGAGGAATACCGGAGAACCCCTTATGTGCCTCCAGCCAATTCCATCGAAGGAGAGGTCATGTACATGAGATCAAATAAATTCTTTTGGCCAATGCCTCAATCCATAATCTGTATGCTTCTGAGATTAGGAAGTAGGTTTTTCACAAAGCTCAGTATGAAAAATCATAAAATCCCACTTCATCAATCAATCCTCTACATTATATAGTGTCTTTTGACCAAACACAATAGTTGTGACCACATCATGACCACAAACATCCATATGAAGCTATTCCTTAGCCCACAAGTACTCAGCCAATAGTTCTTCAGAGTTGGTCAGCCTGGTAGTAGTAGGATATTTAAAGAACATGTCAAAACTCAGTGGTATAGAAAATAGTGTCCATTTTTACGTTTTCCCAAAAACATCGCCCATGGGAAAGAGAACTAATTTATTGTGTATTTACGAAGACCTAAATCACATCACCAACATACCTATGAAATTCTAAATCACATATGTCCTTCTCTTTTCAAAATAAATTTTTTAATAAATCGTAGAATACATCATAAACACCAACCAGTTTTGAGAACGTGTATTAGAATCATAGGCCAACTATTCAGTGGAGGTCAAGTAAGAGGAATGTCAAACCATCATATTGTTTTGTGAAGAGGATGAGGTCACCCTAATGCAGGGGAACATCTTCCCACCATAAATCATAGGCCATTTCAATGGAATAGATATCCATTTGCATTTAGTTGGAACAAGTTATTGGATTAATATCATCCTAATATAGATGTTCAACATGTTGGGGATGATAGAAGCAGATTTTACTCATTTTGACTAGAAGGTTTAGGGTTTTTTAGGACGGATCAGATACCATGTGGTCGGATTTGGTTGAAGATCCATTTTTGTGGCTTGATATTAAGCACTGAATTCATGGTAGTCTCCCTATATACCACCAATAAAGTGATTCTAGGTTGGAACTAGGTTTATATTCATGTGGCAATCCTCTCCTCATATCACCAGTGCCTTAAGTACTCCCCAATGAACTGATTGGGTTACTACACATTGAAGAATCTCACTTTGACTCGTGTAAATCCATATAACATGATGATGAATATTAAAAGAAGGAGGGAAATAAATTTCATACCAATGAGATTGATCGTACAACCACTGTATATATTCCACATGCAAAATCGGATGATGCTTTCATTCTTATGATTCATTAGATAGATCCCACAATGCTGGATTTGGGAGGTTGTTTTTTAATCTTTGATAAAAAGTGTTCTGGTATTTATAAAAGGAAGGAACATCTGCAGATTACCTAATACTCTTACATATGACAAGAATAGATGATACAAGAATCCCCCAATCCGTTATGGTACTGAGTGGTCCTCCCTATGACAACCATTTTGTGACATTACTTCTTGTTCACAAGGTAGGGTTGAATAGATGGATCCTGACTCACCACCATTTCTTCGAATTCAATGATGTCCACTATAGTATCAATCCTAATGTAATTGTATAGACAACCTCTATTAACATAGTTTCAACATAGGATGATCCCCTCTGTGGATATTCAATGTTTTCCCAAGAAGGCAGCAGTGCCCCCATCAACTGACCTAGATGAGAATTCACATACTGATTATCCTAGATTAGGTGATGAAGAGGATTTAGAAGATTCTACTCATTTGTTTTAATGGGGTTTCACCACTACAATAAATGAGTTGTTTTAGGTGAACCTCAGTATCGGGGAAGAACCAAGGTCAACTTTGACCACCAAAATTATGCCAATTGTGGAGAAACTATGGATTATCAAATCCAAATTCATTATGGAAGTCCAATAACATAAGTTTCTAGCTAAAATTTTCCTTGTCAAGAAGAAGAATGATAAGAATAGATTCTTTATAAAAAAATGGGACCATAACCACCATTTTTTTAAAGATGATTTTTACCTTATAGTGATATAGTTATCAATCAATGAAAAACTGTTCTAGGGCCTCTTATTTAGGGATGGATAATATGGATAATATTATATTAATATGTCCCATAGATATAATTATTCTACAACCTTTAGGGAAACATAAGGGTTTATTGATATATCAAGATATGTTGTTCGATATAAAAAATGTTTGTGCCACTGATCAACGGTCTATGCCCCACATCTTCACACTGATTCTATGGAAATTTGTGGAATTATTTGTGAATGACTTGGTTGTAAAATCCTTCGAGTTTCAAGACCATACCTCATTCATTGAGAAATTTTTCAGCTTACTCAACTCTATTCAATTGAAGATGAACCCCGTCATGTTATATTTTAGAGATACCTCTCAAAAGTTTCTAAGCATCGTCATTAAATACAAAGGCATTGATATGTTCTAGATATGATCAATATTATCATTGGAATGCCTCCCATGAGAAACCATTGGGAGCTATGTGATATCTAAGGACACATAACATATATATTCTAATTTATTTCAAATCTAGAATGAAAGTGTATTTCCATTTTGAGGCTGATGAAGAATGGTGTCGTCTACCAGTGGGGTGAGGAATGATAGGATGTCTTTGAGGAAGTCAAACGTTATCTTCTAA
This sequence comes from Viscum album, assembly GCA_963277665.1. NCBI lineage: Eukaryota > Viridiplantae > Streptophyta > Magnoliopsida > Santalales > Viscaceae > Viscum > Viscum album. The sequence continues at coordinate 585,401,132 of OY728125.1, forward strand.
AGCCTCTGGTTATAATTTCTCCCATAAAAAGGAAATCCATGGTTCACTATGTGACTGCCCAAGAATGGTCGCTTAGTACACTTCTCACCTAGAAGAACAATGAGCATAGGGAGACCAATTTATACAATCTTATTCTTATGCTCATTCATATAGAGACAAGATACTCCCATATCTAGAAGAGATTCTTTATAATAGATTTTTTTGGTTAGAGGTATCAAAATAATCTATCGCATCATGAGATATAGCTAGTGTTGCCTGTGGATATACTAAAGGATATCCTGAATCATCCCATGTTTATGGAATGATTGGCATGCAGTGTGGGGATACTTAAGTAATTTGAAATTCGATTTTTTCTACTGAAAGCTGTCAAGGGGATGGAATTGGAAGATATCATATCCACCCAACAATCCCCTGAATAACTTCCCCTAGATGTTAATTTACTAGATAAGGTAATTATACCAGTGGAACAATCAATGATGTGTTGGAATATACACTTCTATGGTGCATCCGGCAGCTCAACTAGTTGGAATATCCAACATCATAAGATGACCCAAGTGGGCCTAGGGATCGTCTTCATCACCCCAAGAAAATGATTCCTTCCATAATCATTCATCTTTTTAGAATTTACACCCTGACATTTTATGAGATAGAATATTTGATGTCTTGTGTTTTACACTAACCATGAATAGATTTCACTATATGTAACACTGTATTAGCTTATAGTATATGTAACACTATTCTCGGCCTGTGTTACACACAATTTCAAGTTTTATGGATAGAATAAGTATAACATAATATGGATTTTATATTTTGTTCAATGTATAAATGAACTAAGTTTGGATTATTTTATATGCAACACCACATGACGTTTTCACTACACGCAAAACTAACATGGCCTAGATTTTGTGCAAGAGCGTCATTCCCTGATAGATTTCCTGGTATGCAATATCAAGATTCACTAAAAAATGATAAATTATAAAAATATTATATAAACTAGAGATTATGAATAGTATTAACCACATTTTTAATTTTATATATTATTAATATTAATCTTATGTATTCTTCAGACATGATACAGAAACAAGTTCTTTTTTGTTTCAGATAAAATAAATATTTTTCAAAGATATAGTTTTGTTGCCTTTTGATGACGCATTAATTATAAATCTATTTTTTACATTAATAACATAAATTTTACAAAATAAACATATTACATGGAATCAGGACATAAAAATTTACTTTGCATAAAATTTTGATATTATTCTAATATCATTCATACATGGATGAGTAGTAAAAGTACACAAAAGTTTAACTAAAAAACCATTTTTAATCAAGATAATTAATATGGTTAAAATATAATATTTAATTGTTTTAAGGTATAAGTAAAATATTTTTTTTACCATTTAATATAATTTATTTCAATAACATTAATTTAACATTAAATTCCTAGGTAAAGCATTTCAATCCATTGCAATGTTTTATCTTTTAAAACCCATTTTCTCAACAAAATGATTAATTATAAATTAATAACTGCTACCTCTGTGTTTTGAATTTGGAAAATAGATTCCATATTTGTAATCATGAGGTTAAAATTGTAAAAATATGTTCTTTTTAATTTTGGATGTTATTAATAGTAACTTTAGTAATTATTTTATTTACCAAGGTTAAAGGGTAAATCATGTAAATAAATGTAAAAATTAATATTATAATTATTTTGATCTACCCTAACACATACCTAAATCCTATTGGATGAAATATTTCTGACCATTTTCATCCTTGGGTATATTTTGGGACCCCATGTATTTACATGTATGTGAAAATGAGACTTTATAAGAATTTATTTAAAGTAAACATAATTATAACCTAATCATAAATCTTTTACTAACTTTTTTTTAATATGGGGTTATATAACAGATATCTTGGTCTATAAAATTTCATTAAAACGATAAAAATATTAAATAAATCATCATATTTTATTTATAATTTCTAAATATTATAAAAATATAATTATTTTTTCCACAATTACGATGTAGTGATTACCTCATTAATGAAATATTAAAAAAAAGGAATTTATAAATATTAAAACAATTGTAATTTTGTTTTTTTTGATGTCATCCAAGAATTCTAAATATAATATTGAAATATTATCTTTTATTTAATTCCTTTGTTTTGATGTAATATTGTTATTATGAAATTATAAAAATTTCAAGCATGAATAGTGGCCAAAATTGACACAATTCTTAACATAAAATAGAAAATGATTTATTCAATGATATTAACTTCATAAAAATCTATGATTTAAGAAAATTTGTCAATATATGTCCAAATATATTATAAAAATTGTTTTTGTGGTTCATTTTAGATGATATAGAAGTTACGTTGACCAACAATATTTAAATAACATGATATTACAGTAAGATTAAAAAGGATAAAATAAGGGTAAAACCAAAAAGATAAGGATAAAAAAATATCCAAATCTTGATAAAAAATAATATGATTAATGGAATTAGAAAAAAAACATCTTATAATATAACTTAATAAGTTTTAGACCATTTTAAATCAAAATTCAATTTATAATAAATTAATATTTTGGAACTTTCCTAAAGTGCCCCTCTCCACTCTTTTAAAAGAGATCCCCCTCCCATTCCTCTTCACTATATTTTGAGCCTTTAATATCATCCAAACACTTCCCATTTCAATTATAAACTACCACAATTACATTATATAGGTGATGGTATTTTCAAAAGACAAACTCTAATTCCCTAAGAATAAATTTAAAGGTGCCACGTCAAGGAAGAGGTAATCTCTTGTACCGATACTTTTAAATTTATTTTTTTCTTCTACTTCATCTTATGTAGTTTCTTTACTATAAATTATTAACATCAGTATCAATAATATAATTATATGTCATTATAAATATTAAACCACCCTATTTCACCATATATCCATCCTACAAAAAGAAAAATCATCGTGTGTGCATACGTATGAATTATCGTCTCCACGCCATGGGGTAATTTATTTTTCACCACAACCTTACATGGATGGGTATAATGGTGGAAATAATATATATATATATATGATTATTATAACATGATATTAATTCTGAGATATCATTCACAATACAATTCAATATCATTCAACATCTATGGTAAAGATATCATCCCTCATGCATACGTACGACTTAACATCTCTAAGACGTGATGTGATTCATTCTCTATGCTAACCATTAAAAAATGATTATAAACTATATATAAAAAACATATCATGAAATATATTTTACAATAATTCTACTCAATTTATTTATATATTCATATATATGCGTGTGTCATTTACTTACTTCCATTCAATTTAATAATGACACGAAACAACATTCTTGCGTACGTAAGACCTATCGTCTCTAAGAACAGTGTATTCTATTCCATTTATCGGTCTAATATATATATATTTATATACTGAATATATATTATATATAAATCATTATTTACATTTTTTAAGTAAGTAAATCATGATCTAGGTAATCATATGAAGAGTAACAAGTCCAAACACGTACGATAAATGAAAATATTATTACAGAAAACGTTTCTTTAACATGATATTGACAAATGAACAGGTATTATAAAGTCGTAAGTGAATCATATATGATATCATAAATATTATTATGGTTCTGTTAAATGATAATAATATGTTTGTACCCACTAAACTAAAGTTTTAGGAACATGTGGAAGAAATCAGACTTAAGGTAAGGGATAATTTTACAATCTCATTTTTATCCGAGATTGTTTTTACGTAAGTATCTACTCAGGTAATATTTATCATCCATGTATAGGTTTTCTAATAATGTTTTTATAAAACTATAAACATTATTATATATATTTTTAAATTCATTTTTACCCATTTTTTACTCTTACTACATGGTATGGAAGGAATCATTCTTTTGTTTACCAAAGGATGTATTTTTGACTTTTTATAGTAAAAGTATGAGGTGAATGTTTTTTAACATATAAAATATTAAAATATTTTAATAGTTTCATAAAAAATTATTTCCATTAAAATTACTTTAAAAATTTTAAGGTCTATTTTCAACTAACATATTTTCTTTTAAAATTGCAGGACATTTTGAAAAAAGAAAATGTTTTTGAAGAAGAAATGATATTTTTCTCAAGAACTGAGTTCATGTGTTTTATTAAAATTATTTATTTCCATATAAGATGATATTGGGTTATGTTTTTAATCATATTATTTCTCTGTTTTGATTGATTTTATGATGTTTTTATTTTTATGGATTCTATTTATCTTATATGGATTATTTAATGGGGACATGATATTTTAGAATTCCATTTTATTTCATGTGTTATGCTATATTGAACAATTTATGTTTTTGGGGAACATGTAAGAATGATTTCATTATGAGATGGGTGGGACCTATATCTCTCTACAATTCATTGCGTAAATATATATATATATCATGAGATATGCATGATTGTAATGTCTGGTAAATCTAGTTTAGTAATACATGGCTAGAGTGGAAGGTAATCCTGGTTTAGTAATGGATTTTTTCCACTATGATGGTCTTTGCAGTAACTCCTTGGATACTATGGAAATAATAATATGTACTTAAGCATTTTCCACAATTATATTTTTTATTTCAATGATATTCTATCATGGTTAATGTTCTTTCATAATCTGTTCCTTATGTACTACCATAATTTATGTCATTGATCAAGATTTTGAGATTTAAACATTGTGTTCATGTTTTTTATGTTCAAAAGTTATGGTTTGTTTGTTTTCTCCATGTTTACCCTTACTGAGAATTTGAACTCAGCTTTTTTTATGTTCTATTTTACCCAAGATAAAAAATAAAGGTTTTTGGTAGGAAAACAAAAGGGAAGATCTCTGTGGGAGATAATGAAGATCTTTCACCATGATTAGAAGATACTTTTTCTAAGTTTCTAATGACAATAAACTAATAAGGTATTTGGGATTTTATTTGGGTAATTTATTTGTTATTCCCCAAAAAATGTAATGTCCATTAATATCAAGCTTCAGACTCTATAGTTGGTATTAGATTGAAGGTTTAGTCAAACATTGGAAACGAGGATGCAATAACTTTAGTGAGATCTCCAGATATATTCATACGGTACGTCTAGGGATGTCCCTTAGGGTAAGTATAACTATAGATTATAGTCCCAAAATTAAGGTAAGGATCATGAATAACCTAGGATCTAACCTTCGATGTTAGATATTGAGTGTACTCCCTCTTGATTATATTTTTTTTTCTAGTATGATTTTTTCCTCTCACACTATTATTATTGGGTTCTAAAAAATGGATGGAAACCAGAGGATTCATGTTAATTGAGAATATTTTGGACAATGGGATGATATTTTTCACGTGAAACCAAATGAATTAGGGGTTGGAAGGAGAAACAACATTATTATTACTAATCACCAATCACATTATATAATCAATAATATCATCTTTGGTGAGTTTCCTAAAGCAGCTAATAAGAGAAAGATAGAGTTTCATGGTGATCATAGAGGAATTAAAGTACAATTTGCCTCATGTAAATAATTTGGGAAGAGGAATAATGGAAAAAGTTTCATAGGAACAAGAAGATTTTTTGGTTGTGGAAAAGAAGGAAACAAAGCATGTAACTGAAAAAAATGGTTCTGTTAACTCAATGAACAAAGATAATAGTATTACCAAGACCCTAAAAACAATTAAATGTTTTAAATTTGAAATGTATAGGCATTATGAAAATTGATTCCCTAAGGGTAAATCTCATGAAGAGAATAAACATGGTCATATGGGTAGTATTTATGTTGGTGATGATGATGAGACTACAAATTCTATATGAGATGAAAGAAGTGTTGAGGAATAAATCGATGAAGCTCAGTTAATGGTTTAATAAAGAAGTGAAATGATTGAACTTTCACGATAAGTAATGTTTTATAAGTCATTTAATGGTACTATGGAATAAAGAAATATCTATGGATGTTGCACTATTGTTTTTTATTAAGTATTTGAATATATATGTTAATTGGTACTAGTAACCATGAATGGTTATTCAGATATTATTGGAAGGCACAAGATATGCGCTTAGTGAAGGGATAATGAGATAATTAGATGTTAGATAGTATTAATGAGCTTATGACTAATATAAGGACAAAGTGATATCATGATTCTAGAATATAGTATTTTTGGGATTTTGGTATGTGGAAAGACATAAATTATGACAAAATTCATGTTTTCACTAAGGTTTTATGGTAATTCTTATTTCAAGATAATACATGATTATGGTATTCAGATGTTTGTAACGTGACCAACATGATATATCTTATGATATATGGTGCATAAATGATGATATTCACATGACTGTTATATGAACATTATGGTAATTGATTTCCTTATACTGTGAGATTAGACAAAATTATTTTGGATATGCATAAAGGTTGGAATGGATTATGTTTGACATCAAATAATATTTTTTAAGGCTAGACCTTTTTTACCAAGAATCTTATAATAGTATAGTATTAGAAAAAGAACAACTCGTATTACGAGAGATAATTTTTCATGTCAGAAAAGGATGTGGGAATCAGACCAACAACTGATGTGTGGCATGCATTTATCTACAACCACTGGCCTACTGGAAGTCCCTGGTTAGCAGAAATTAGTTTTATTTTATTAAGTGATATGAGAGAGGAATTATGGGTCCATTTTTGGAACCCTATATGATTAATCTCACAAAATATGGACTTATTTATATTTAATAACTTCTAATAATATTTTTGTGATAAAGTAAAATGGAATGAACTATCATTCTATTGCATGATCTACATACCCCTCAAGAATGAAAAAATTCAACTTCATTTATTTAAATTGAAGTTAATGTAGAAATTGGTCAGAGAACGATCAACGATACTAAAATCAAGTATGTATTTCCTTAAAATGGAAAAATTCTTCATCTTTAGGAAAAGGATATTGTAAATAAAAAAATGTTATCATAGTACTTTTTTATTCAATGAATCATATGGTCCCTTAAATCACCACAAATTTATGGATTTCTAGTTGTTGAATTTCTCCAAGCATTATTTCTATCACTATCCATCAGAACATGATGGTTAGTTTTCTCTTCCATATCAATGTTATCACTTCCCACCTATGTTCGCCTATGTGGAAACCAAGTGATGAGTTACTCTAGGTAACTGTTATGTTTCTAACCCTCCTTTTTAAAATTATGTTTTAGTAATCCTTCTTATGATGTTGGTTTCTATGAAAGATTCTTTCATGTTGGAAACCATTTATAACCCCGATGAATTTTGAGGGGGGGGAATTTATTTTAAGGGTGGTGGAATGTAACATCCTGATATTTTATGAAATATATTATTCGATGTATTGTGTTGTAAAATACACCAAGAATAACTTTCTCTATATGAAACACCATATTAGATTGCAGTATACTGAACATTATTTTTGGCCTATATCGCACTCAATTTCATGTTTATTTGATAGAATTAATTTCATGTAACATTGAGTATAGATATTTTTCAGTGTATAAATGTAATAAGTTTTTATTTTGTTATAAAAACACCAAATGTGTCTTTAAATATAGGCAACATTGAGATGGCTTGTGTTAAATGCATGAGCAACCTTCCTCAATAGCCTGCGTGGGGCATAGTACCAAGTTTCACTAAACAGTGATATATTTTTATAATATTATATAAAATAGTCTTAATTAATAGTATTTACAACCTTTTTAATTTTATATAACATTAAAATTAATCTTATTTATTTTGTGGACATGATATATGAACAAGTTCATTTTTCCAGAGAAAATGTGTATTTTTAAAAAAATGCAGTTTTCGGCCTTTTGATTGAGCACCAATTATAAATGATGTTTTCTTCACATTTATAAGATAAAATTTTCAAAATAAACATCTTTTTTTGGAAGCATGACATTAAAATTTTATATTGGAGAAATAATTAATATTTTTCTCATAACATTCATATTTTGTTGAATATTAAAAATACGCTAAATTTTAATTAAAAATAACTTTTTTATGAAGATAATTTATATGGATATATTATAATATTGAATGGTTATAATCAATAAATAGAATTTATTTTTTCCATTTAATATAATTAATGTTATTAGAATTAATTTTACAATAAATTCATAGGTATAAACATTTCAATCTTTTGAAATGTTTTAACTTTTAAAACTTGTTTTCCCAACAACGAGATAAATATTAAATTAATTATTTTAACATATGTGTTTTGAATTTTAAAAATTGGATTAAATATTTGGAATCATAAGTTTCAAATTGTGTAAATAGGTATTTTTTATTTTTTTTGTACATTTTGAATAGTAACGAGAGTAATTATTTTATTACTATAGTTTAAGGGAAAATCTGGTAAATAAGGGTAAAAATTAATATTAAAATTATATTAAAGTGCTATATAACATGAACATATCCTATTTTATGAGATATATTCGACCATAGAAATCCTTGTGTCGATTTGAGAAACCAGGGATTTACATGGATGTGAAAATGACACTTTATACGAATTAATTTAAAGTAATGATAATTATAACCAAAATATATGTCTTTTAATAAATTGATTTCAATATGGGGTTATATTACATCTTACTAGGTCTATAAATAGTCATTATAAATCTCAAAAAAATTCTTACATCATGGTATTATATTTATAATTTTTAGAGATTAGATAAATATATTTATTTTTGACACAATTATGAGGTAGTGATTTCCTCATTAATGAAAGATTCAAATAAATAAAATTATAAATATTAAAGAATAGTAATTTGGATATTTTGATGTATTCCATAGATTTTATGGATGATATTTTCATATAATATTTATATTTAATGCATTTTTTTCGAAGTAATAAAGTTGTTGTGAATTTTTAAAAAAGTCAAATATGAATAGTGTTTGAAATTGCAATTATTCATAACATAAAATATATAATAGTTTATTAAATTATATTAAATTCATAATAATATAAAATTTATCCAAATGGTTAATATAATTCATAATATGTCATAAAAAACTTTTTTTGGGTCATTTTACATGGTATGGTAATTACATTAACCCAAAATGTGAAAATAACATGATATCACAGTATGATTAAAATGGTAAAATAAGTGTAAAACAAATATATAAGGATAAAAAATATTCAAAACCTGAAAAAAATTTATTGGATAACAGTTATTAAAACAAAACTCATCTTAAATTAGAATTAAAAAAATGGACCATTTTAAATCGATGTGGAATTTTTAATAAATTTATATTTGGGAACATTTAAAAAGATCCCCTCTCTTATCTTATAAAAGGTAATATCCTGCTTCTCTTCCTCCCTCCATTTTGAGCCTTCATGCTTGGAATTACAATGCCAATTTCTCTTATAAACTTCTGTTGTTACATTATATAGGCTCTAGTCTTCTCAAAAGACAACCTCTAGTGCCCAAAGACAAAATTTAAAGGAGGCATGTTGAGGAAGAGATAATCCCTTCTACTAATTCTCTCAAATTTATTTCATCTTCTACTTACTTTTTTTATTTGTTTAATTATAATGTAATAACATCAGTATCACTAATACACTGATATTTTATTATGAATAAGAAACAACCATATTTCACCTCCTATCCATTTTATTAAAAAAAATAACCGCCCGTGCGTATGTATGGATTATTGTCTGCATGACATGGTGCAATATATTTTTCACCACCACCTTACATGTATTGTATACTAGTGTATGTAATAACTATGTATTATTATTATGACATGATAATAATTCTGAGATATTATACACCATCCACTTCAATAGCATTCAAAAAAAATGGGAATGATATTTTCACTCGTGCGTACATAAATCTTACCATCTCCACAATGTGATGAGATTTATTATCCATGTTAACCATTAAAGACGGATTATAAATTATATATAATAAATAATAAAGGAATAAATTAAATAATAATGATATTGTATTTATGTATATAAATATATGTCCATTACATATTTCCATTCAATTTAATAATGAAATGAAATGAGAATTCATGTGTAGGTATGACGTACTGGAAGAGATAATATTTTCATAATTAATTATATGTTTTAAATGATTTAATAACTTAACATTAATCAATTTGAGCTTATACGTATCATATCATGATTTTTGGTGAGTTTTGAGCTAAGTGTGAAAATTGGTTAATTATGGATATTTAACAGTTTTCATTAACCTCTTTATTTCATGAATATCGCCAACAATATTCATCCAATATGAATAATTCCATTTTTTAGGATGGAATTTCCTATGGCCTACAATTCTTCTTCTAGACAAATATCCAATTAGAGCACCCACATGCCATAAAAATCGTTCAATGTGGACACATAATCTGACCAGTAGAGTAGACATTGCCTCATTCAAAAAGACATATCATGTGATAAGATACTTCAAATGAGATGATTCAATTTTTTTTTGAAATGTAACTCCATGAAGAAAATTCCAAATAAAAAATTTTAGAAAATATTTAATTAAGGCTGGCCTTGAATCAGTCAAAATGGGGTTAGTGGAATAGTGTTTGGTGGCTAGTAAAAGTCAGGTCTACTATTTCATCCATAACTCATTACACACGGGTCCACTAAATATGATATTTTGAGGGTGGATGGCTAGCTCTATTTCAATGAATTCTATAAGGAGTCACCTCTGTCTCATTATTCCAGGAGTGGGGAGAACTAAAGCTGACCTTCTGGCAGACAGATTCTGGAGGATAAAAATTCTATTCTTTCTTTTCACTCATTTTATCTTCTTATTTTTGTAATGCCTTCATATTCCTAATCATTATAAAATACCCATACCATGGTGGGGTAAACTAATGAGGTTATTGGGGGAGGAAAGTTTTTATATTTGTAATGTTTTTAGTTCTTACATTTTATTGAGTAAAATCTATCTCTCTTCTCCGAAGTTGTATTCATATTCTAATAACAGAATTAATTACCTTACGTGATCTTATTAGATTTTATAGTATGTTATTATTTTTTCATTGATGAATGATCATTTCTTACCTCCACTAGGTTATGATCTATATTTGATATAATAAAAACAGGTCTTAGTGGTAAAGAAGTCAATGATCATCAATACATGTGAGAGGTGTAATGCACATTCAAGATTGTTTGGGATAAACAAGACCTGATTGGGAAGTGCATAAATAAATCGAGGGTATTCACTACAACACATTCAAAAATGGAAGGATATTAGACAAAAATAATATCTTGCTATGATTTACTCCCACCAACACCATTTACCAAATAATTGAGAGGAAGCGATTGTGGAATCTCATTTTAATCAGCTTAGTATAATAGGATTGAATTAATCGGAACTATGATAACATTTCAATTAGAACACTGACCTCTACTTGATCACCCAATTTATATAACTATTTAAATAACATGATTTTTCAATTTGATTTCAATCTCTTACGTAATTGATACCACTAGTTTCTTTTCAAAATAAATCATTTCAAAAAAACACCACTTCATTATCTAATATTAAAGAGACAAACATGATTGTTGAGCGCTCATCTCTGGAGACAACCTAGGAATACCACTATAATATATTTTAACTTATTAAATAATTTTATTCCACACCCCATGATAGGAATTTGTCAAAACCTAGTGCCATTTCCAGGGAGGTAGTGCCACAATCTAATAAAAAATATCCGACACTTTTCAAAATTAAAAAAAACACATAAAAATATTTTTCCATAATGTTTTCCAATGATTATTTATTTAATTCTTGGAACAATTATATACAAGAGGAAAAAGTATATGAGGCTGGTTATGATATATTTTAGATGTAAGAACTTAAACAAGACATAGAACAACTAGAGATAAAAGCAGATCTAGCATTTGAATATGTCCGTGCATTGATGGAGAAACCAGAACCTATGAACGACCCTGAGGAGGCCAAGAAAGAAGAATTTACTACTGAGATATGTGTGGGAGATGAAGAACTATTAAAGTAAGGACCCTCAAAAGAAGTGTAATTTAAAGTGAAGATGGAGGAGCTTGACAACCTACATCTATCTTGTGAAATTCAACTCCAAGACGAACTTTCCACTGAATAATTAATTGAAATCGAGAAACTTAATGGAGATAATATTTTTCTTAACTATTTTCATTATGATTGTATAGAACCTGAATTTAGTATCACCTCTAATTGATTTAAATTTTTATATTTGGATAACACATGTATTTCCTTGAAGGATGAGGAAGAAAAATAATATGCACATCATAAGGAATATATAGATCTCTCTAAACTTGTTGAACCCTTATTAGAAGGTATTCAAGAGGTGGTCAATGTGGATTTTCCTAAGTAAATTGAGAATCCAGATGATTACATTGGAAGGGAATAATTTTATATTGATTCATCATGTTAAAATATTATTCAAATAGAATTGCACTCTGATTCTACCATTGACTGTTATTTTGATGTAGCATACATTGAGAAACCTCTAGAGAATGATGATGAAGTTGTGCATATGGAGACCAAGAATGAGGACTCATTCATTGTCATACCCCCACCATGCATGTTTTATGTCATTTTCATGGGGGTGGATTTGAAATACTATATCCATGTAGTCCTCCATAAAAAGGATGGTGTTCATAATGGAAGGAAGAAGTGATGGTGGTTCATGTTAAATAAACATAACCTACCATAAGATTGGGGATAACCAACTGAACTTCCCATATGGAGGCAGTCAGAACCCAGGGCCCACATGGGGGATTAAACCATGATCTATCCTTTTTTATTACTCAATTTATATTTTATTTTCTTTTAAAAAACTACTTATGTTATTTTCTCTACACTAGGTTGTAGGTTTTAATGTGTGAAGTACATAGGAGAATAACTCAATGTTGTACTACTAATAAGTGATATTTTACCTTTCCTTTACACTTTATTTATTTTTTTATTCAATTAAAAATCTTCATACATGATAACTCAATTTTAATTCATTGTGGATACAACATAATTTAAGTTTGGGGGAGGGATCCATTGTAGTTTATAAATTTGAATTATTTATCTTTTTATGTTATTAAAATAGTGTGTTTTTTCAAAAAAAAAAAACTTTTTTCAATTTTGTGTGTTTTTAAAAATTTGAGCAGAAATGATTATCATTGTAATTTTTGAAACCCATTTCAATGAGTGAAACTATTTATTCTGTGAAAATAAGATTAAAGGAATGCTAAATATTACTTTGTTTCAAGTTCAAATCATTAAGAATTTCATGAAAAGTACTCGGAATTTTGAATCTCATGCCACATCTCACTGTCCTTATATTTGAAATCACATTCCTGTGAGGCTTCTAAACCTAATTTTCATATTCTTTTCCTTCACCTCACTTCTTGAGGGTACCATACCATGATTGATTTAACCAGAATATGATTAATTCCTATTAAAACATGATGGGTTGAGGTGCATATGTTCTAAATGATTGAGTCATTTCTTTGATTTTAAATCCCCCTTTTCAAGATAATCCTTTTTATAATGGACCACCTGGTACATTTAATCCTTTTATCTAATAGAAGCCATGAAAACATGATTAGGTTAGCCACATTATATGCCAATTTTCCCTATCCAACCTGCTCTTGAAGTGAAATTTCATAATCTAATTGATCATAAGTGTGGGGGGGAGGTTGACTTGTGTTGTGCAACCTCATTTGGAGATACTTTGGGTAGAAAATCAAATTTTTATGCGATGTTATTTCTGTTGAAAAAATGATGTTTAAATTTGTGCCTTATCTGGAACATTCATGTAAAAGAAGTTGTGCATTTCCGGATCATATAATGAAAGTAATGTTGCACCTTTTTGGAGCTTTCAAGAAAAATCATGTTTTAGATGATTGAAACTTTTGATTCAAAAATGATGAATGGTTTAAAATTTGACTGATTTTTCATGTGGATGGATCTGATTTATAACTAAGGGGAGAGAGGAGGAGACTATACTTGAGTAAAAATTAGAATAATGCAGTTTTGCATCAAAAAGATCCTTGCCCTCCTTATTCTGCCTCAAACATTTTTCACTTCCAAATCCTACCAACTGAAATCCACAGAACAACGCTAATAAGTCCTCATGATAAACTTATTTCCTTGACTCACATCGGGTGGAGATGTAGGAATTTACCAAACCTATGGTGACAGTTCGATGAGTATTGGATGAGAAAGACATTGTTAAAAAATTGATATTTGTGTGATGAGAAAAAATGAATCTAAGGTAAGTGTTTTTTGTTCATGGGAAGAGAAATGAAAATAAAATATATTGAATGATATAAAATGAAGAACTTGAAATAATGGTTTTTTATGAGGCATGATATTTTTTGTTTCATGGTGTTAAATTTTTAGATCTCATGGATATGTGTTTTTAAATTTTCTTTGATTTAATATCGATGTTTACTTGTCCAGGAGTCCAAGTTCTATGTTTGGGGGAATCAACAAGGATAATATTTTAATAATTAATTATATGTTTTTTAATGATTTAATCCGTTACCATTAATCAATTTTAGCAAATTCGCATCATTTCATGTTTTTTATGAGTTTTGAGCTTATGTGTAAAAATTAGTTAATTCTATACATTTAACAGTTTTAATTCACCATTGTATTTCATGAATATCGCCTACAATATTCCTCCAATTTGAATAATTCCTTTTTTTAGGATGAAATGGATCGTTTCCTACAAATTATTCTTCTAGACCAAGATCTAATTCAAGCTCCCACATGCCTTAAGAATCGTTCAATGTGGACACATAATCTTGCCGGCAGAGTGGACATTGCCTCATTCAAAATGTCATATCTTGTGCTACCAAACTTTAAATGAGACTATTACACTTTTTTTCGAAATATGACACCATGAGGAACATTTACAATAAAAATAATAGAGAAAGGGGTTAATTAAGTTCGACGTGGAATCAATGAAAATGGGGTTGGTGGAATAGTGTTTGGCGGACAGTAAATGTCAGGTCTAGTATTTCAGCCATAACGCATTAAAAACAGGTCCATTTGATCTGATATTTTGAGGGTGGATGTCCAACTCCATTCCCAACATTCTATAAGAAGGGAGCTCTCCCTCATCAGTCAATGATATGGGAGAACCGAAGCCGACCATCTGGAAGACAAATTCTATAAGAGAAAAATTTTGTTGTTTCTTTTCACTCATTTCTTCTTCTTATTTTTGTAATGCCTTCCACTTCCTCATCATTTTCAAATACCCTTACCATGGTGAGGTAAACTTATGAGGTGATTGGGGGAGGGAAGTTTTTATATTAGTAATGTTTTTAGTCCATACATTTTATTGAATAAAATCTCTCTCTCCTCTACAAAGATGTTTTCAAATTCTAATAAGATAATTTATTATCTTATGCAATCGTATTCGATTTTATAATATGTTATTATTTTTTATTTGATGAATGATAATTTTTCTCCCTCCACTAGGTTTTTATCTATATTTGATATAAAAATATCAAGTCTTAGTAGTTATGTACTCGATGATTGTGAGTGAGTGTGATAGTCGTAATATATATTCAAGATTGTTTGGGTTAAACAAGACCCGATTAGGAATTTCCTAAATCAATCTAGGGTATTCACTACAAAAATTTCATAAAAGTAAGGAGAGTATAAAAATAATAATATCTTTTTATGCTTTAATCCCACCAACACCATCAACCAAAGAAGTGAGAGGAAGTGATCTTGGAATCTCATTTTAATCAGCTTAGCAGAAGAGGATTGAATTAATTGGAACTATGATAACATTTAGATTAGAAAACCGAAATCTACCTAATCACCCAATTTATATAACTATTTAAATCACATGACTTGTCAATTTGATTTCAATCTCTTACTTAATTTCTACCATTAGTTTTTATCAAAATCAATCATTTCAAAACAACCACTACTTCATTATATAATATTAAACTGAAAAACATGATTGTTGAGCACTCCTCTCTGTAGACAACCTAGGTTAACCACTATATAATATTTTAACATAGTAAATACTTGTTTTTTCCACACCACACGATAGGCACGTGTCACCTACCATATCTATGAATGGTGTATTCCATTCCATTTATAGATCTATTATATATATTTATATACTGAATATATATGATATATAAATCATGTTTTACATCCTGGAAGTAAGTACATCATGATCTAGGAAATCATATGAAGAATAAAAAGTCCAACCACATACGATAAATGAAACGATTATTACCCAAAAGTTTGCTTTAACATAGAATTGACAAATGAACGATTAATATAAAGTCATATGTGAGTCATATATGATATCATAAATATTATTATTGTTATATTAATTGTTAATAATATGTTTAAACACACTAAACATGAGTTTCTGACATGTATGAATGAAATCAGAACTAAGGTAAGGGATAATTTTACAATCTCATTTTTATCCGAGATTTTTTATATGTAAGTATCAATGGGGTTATATTTATCATCAATATCCATGTTTTGTAAAAATGATTTTATAAAAGGAATACTATTTTTCATTGTATGTTTAATGTTTGTTTTACTCTTTTTTGACATTTACAACATTATAAGGAAACAATCATTCTTTTGTTTACCATACATGGCACATTTTGAGTATTCTAGAAAAAGATCAAGGCGAATGTTTTTTTACTGATATGCCCTGAACAATTTTGTATACTTTTATAAAGAATTATTTCCATGAATATTACATTATTTGTTTGTAGGTTTATTTTCAATTAACTTCCTTTCTTTTAAAATTTTACCTCATTTTGAGAAAATAAATTTTTTTGAAGAAGAAGGGATATTTTCTTCAAGAACTGAGTTAATGGGATTTATCAAAATTAGTTTTTTCCTCTAAGATGACAAAGGGTTATATATATATACATATTATTTCATTATTTTGATTTATTTTTTGATGGAATTAATTTTATGATGTTTAATTAACTTATATGGATTATATTATGATAACATAATGTTTTGGAATCCCATTTTATTTCAGGGGTTATGTTGTAACAAACTATTTTTGTTTCAGTGGAAAATGTAAGGATGATTTCATTATGAAATGGGTGGGACCAATTTCTCCGTACAATTCATTGGGTAAATATTTATATCTCATTAGATAGACATGACTGGAATGAAAGGTAAATCTGGTGAAGTAATATGTGTTTGTAATGGCATGTAAACCTGGTTCAGCAATGGATTTTGTCCACTATGATGGTCTTGGAAGCAATGCCTTTTCTAGTATAGAAATAGTAAAAAAAAAATTTAGATTTACAAAATTACATGTATTATACCAATGATATTATATCACATATAATGTTACTTAATGATCCATGCCTTACATGCATCCAAGATTTATGTCATTGCTCAGGATTTTGACGTTTAACCTTTATGTTCATGTTTTTACGTTCAAATATTTACGGTTTATTTTATGTTCTCCATGTATACCCTTATAGAGAATTTGGTCTCACCCTTTTTATGTTTTATTTTCCTTAGGATACAAAAAAAGGTTTTAGGTAGGAAAACAAAAGGTGAAGATCATTATGGGATATGTGGAAGATTATTCAAAATGATTAGAATATATTCTTCTGAGTTTCCAAAGATAATAAACTAATACGGTATTTCGGATTTAGTTTGTGTAATGTATTAGGTATTCTGAAAAAAAAAAATCTAATTTCCATGTACATCAATATTTGGTCTCTACATCGAAGGATGCACTAATATTGAGGAAGGGTATCTGATTCACATCACTTGTCTAAAGATGGATCTGAAGATTGATGTCCCTTTCCTACTAGTAGAGGGAGACTCGGAGTTAGAAATCAAATTGATTATTGGTTATTACTTCACATGAAATAAAAATATCATGCCTCTCCTAGAGCACACTTGTTAGATGATGGCCTAGTTCCCATTTTGTCAAGTACTGACTCATGTCCCTCAGTCACAGAATCATCAATCCAATTCCATGGAAAGTCTAGTTGTGTCCCTAGAAGACCCTAAACAGATTGGAATGTTCATTCACATAGCACACTGGAGGGTCATTGATCCCATAATTCAAGATGGTTACAATAATTAGTCAAACAATATGGATACCAATTATTCTACATCTGGACCCTCAGGTTGCACATCAATAGTGGAAACACCGAACAAGAAAACTCATTTTATTGAGTATATTCAACGTGGAATTATCTTGCTAGATCGAGTTGAGAGGGAGAGAATCCATTCTCGTGAAACACAGTTTACCCTATATAGTGGGGATAAACTTGAGTATACTCCCTACAGATGATTGTTTGAAGGAATTATTCTCCATTTCATCATAGAAGGTGAGATTCTTTCGGTTATTCAGGATTTTTATGTTGGGTCCTGTGGTTCCCATCAAGTGGTATTAATGCTCTCCCACCAGACTTGATTGTGGGACTACTTATAGCCCACCATGGTGCACTCCATCATTGAGTATTCGAAGAGGTGTCACACATGTCTTATCCATGACATCATTTTTCAACAATCACAATAAATTCTCCCTATGACCAATTATTCTTGTCCCTTTGTGGTGTGGGGACACAATGTTAAGGGACCATATACACCAGTAATTTCCTAGTAGTTCCAATTCATATTATCAACAATGAATTTTTCTCCATGTTGAAAAAATCAATTCCTATTATTTATGTTAGAAACTAATATAAGATATAATTCATTATTTCCCACATCATCAATTGATTCACAGTTCATCAAACAATTTTCACTGAAAAAGGTCCAAAATTATGGTCTCTTAAGCTGAATAGATTGTACGGAATGTATAGTATCTTGTCAAAACATACATCCCAATATCGTTCAAATGAGAATTGACATAATAAGGTGTCCAAGAATACCATCTTTAATATTTTGTATTAGATGGTGTTATAGTATTGGAAAATATTTCCAGAAAAGATCCCTAATACTCTATGGGTTCATCAAATGATGACTCAAAATCCATACAAGGTGCCTCCATACTACCTCATATATAGAACAGAGGTAGTATTACCAATTGAGGTTCATTTTCCATCAAACTAGGTAGCTTTATAGGATAATAATATGACATAAATAATATAATAATTCTATTTATCTAATATTGAAATCATTAAAGAAAACACGGTCCATGAATTCAACCCTCTAAATAGGAACCATAATATGATAGAAAGAGCATTTAACAAGAAGGTTCACATATGATCATTTCTATAGGGTGACAAGGTACTAGATCTATGAATGTAAATGATACCTATAAAGAATTTGATTAATTTTTAGACCATGTGGTATGGACCTTAAATTATTCACGAGGTCTATTGCAACGATGGACACTTTTTGATCACTATAGATGGAGAGTGTATTACACCTCTCACCAACACTAAGTTTCTCAAGTAGTATTTCACATGAAAATACTACAACATCTTGGTTTTAAGTCATTAAACAATACAAAAACTATCATATCAGTCTCATGATGTTAAAAAATGTGAGGTGACATCCTAATCACATGATGTTAAAATTTAAAATTCAATGTCCTCACCATACGATGATAAACAAAATGTCCACATCCCAATTATACGATGTTAAATAATTTTACTGGTTTGACATTTAATTCCATAAAATAATAGTTGACCTCGGTCTAAGCATGATGAATTTAAACTATGTGTGGAGCTTCATAAGAATTTTTTGTGTGGCGGTGTCCCCCCTTATAATTCCATTAATGTCGAGTTTTTCACTATTCCGCAACTATGCTACACATATCTTTTTGAGACAATCAATCCATTTTAAACACCTAGTTTCTTATCCTAGGATACAATAAGGTCATCTTCCTAAGGTCCAGCTAAGTCTGTAGCCCACCTTAGGAACCCCATTCTTGAGAATGTATTTGAATCCCACTTTTTGATATTCCACATTGGCATAATCAAATTCATTTTTTTCTGGAACATATAGTGTTGAAACCCACGCATACATTTACTTAATCCCTTACCATAATTACTGTCTTTGTTAGTTTTCATTTTCATTATCCATCTATTCAAAATAAACACCCTTAACACTGATGGTTCTGGGAAAAATGGCTCACCTACTGTCTAGGGCCAACTCCCTGACCGATCTACAGAAACAAATTGTGGATCCTATTTTCAAACATGGTAAATATTTTATCATGAATCTAATCGTCCAATACATGAATGGTGCAATTTTGGACCCTGTGTTTTGACCATGGTAAGTAGTTAATACGTACCCATCAATCTCTCTATATCTAGATCTCAGACGTCTCAGTTTATCTTCTTTTCCACCTACCAATGTTATGGGGGAATTCCAACACTTTTCGTGTCACCCATCTATCCTTATGTACGGTTTGAGTACACATGTTAGTGTCACTTGGAAATTCTCAGTCAAGAATCTACGCAACCCTTCTATGGGATTCCATGTGTTTGGGAAATCCCTTAACCTTTCCTAGTTTACCACACATAGAGTGAATCAGTTAGGCTTATGAGCTTTGGTAGGATGTGTAAAAATGTAATAAAAATGCATCAAAGATCCCAAGGTCCAAAATCTATGAAAATTAACTAATATCCCATGGTCTAAAATCTATGATGTTAAACTAGGATTTCATGTCCAATCATCGAGACTTTAAACCATGTGCGATTCTTCTCTGGGAATATGTTGTGTAGTGCAAGCCTCCAATGTCCTCATTCACATTAGGTTGTTCCTATCACGCCACACATATCCCTTTTGGTTAAAATATGAACCCCAATGTTCAAACTCTACACCCTTAAACGAATAACCCATGGTCTAAAATCTAGGAATATAAACTAGGAGTTCGTGTCTAAGAATCATGGATTTTAACTATAATAAATTAACCCTAGGTATATGTGATGTGGCGTTGGGCCTCATAGTCCCTCATTCATGATGAGTTTTCACTCTGTCATGCCAAACATATTTGATTGGGATACTCATGTTCTAGGAACATGAAATTAAACCATGATTATAATCCATCTTAAACATATATTCCTCTGAATATTATATGAGCCTTACCTCATGCCTCTAACATAGGATTCCCCACAGAAACTGTGGGGTGCCTAAATTTCCTCTCAAGAGGGGATCACCCCTACCGGGATCAATGTTCGACCACACCATGTCCTAAAACTACATATCATTTGATTCCTATCCTTATGGGATACTTAGTGACTCCCTAAGATATTATCTTGGAGCCCAAACATAAATTATTTTATCCCTTATTCTATGTTCCACATTTGTGGTGTGTGAGCCTCCATGGATCTGTTTATATTGGGTATTCCCCATATTAATTCCCCATAGCAACATTTAGGTCCAACATTTACCAAGTCCAAGAATCAAAACATTAAACTGCATGTGATTATCCTTAGGAATGTGTTGTGTGGTGTTGGTCCTCCTTGGACCTCATTTACATCATGTTTTTATGCCACCACACTACACATGAATATTTTGAGATTCCCACCCTATAGTCCAAACTCCTGGCTTTAAATGAAAATCCCATGGTCTGAACATTATTACCTTAATATCCGTCCAATGATCCAAGTGACCTGACTTTAATTTTTTATCAATAGTTCTGAGCATTAAGACCATAAACTATTTTCCATCCCATATTTTTTGAGTTGTATTAATTTAATCTATAATGCTAACATTCTCATCACCTGATGTTAAATAGTAGTCTTGCATTGTACATGTTTGAGATTCCCCATGTGATAAATAAATGATTAAAAATTTCTAACGTCCTCATAACATGATGTTAAATAGTATCTTTACCCCATATAAATGCATGATTCCTCATATACAAGGTTCATAATAGTCAATTCAATCTTTATAGAGTATCACCCCAACAAGCATTGGTATTCTACCATAATATGTTCCAAAACTACATATATCTTGATTCCCATCCACAAGTAATGTGTAGTGATTATTTTATTTCACATATCTGAGCCCAACTACAAATTCATTAACCATTTTTCCCCTTGTCCTTAGTTATGGTCGATGAAATATGGCTTTAAACTATATGTTTTTTATCTCATGGTGTGTATGTGGTATATAAGACTCTTTGACCTAGTTCCTTTCAATTCATGTTATATCACTTTAATGACATATAGATTCTATTAAATCAAACATCCTCTAAGTTCAACCATCTTGAATATAAACTATTTTACTTACAACCATGGTCCATGAATTACAACCCAAAACTATATGTTTTTAGTCTCTTGATACTTGTGTGTTAAATAAGCCTCTTTGGTCCTCATTCACATCACGTTTTACATATTACATGATTAAAAATAAACCATGAAACATAAATGTTTACATTACATACATCATGAATTTAATATTATTTCTTATAGATTATGTGAAATGTCTCTAAAATATATCCATGGTCTAGACTGTATGAATTTATGTTTATGGAATCAAGATTTAGTATTAATTCATGTTTTTTAGGTCCTCTTTAAGTTACTAAATCCAACTCTTTCACCACATTAACATCCTTGAACTCCACTCCATCCCATAGTCTAGATTGTATGACCTCAAAATCTGTGTATCACCTCCATAATTACATAAGGATAGATTCCCATTCGTATAAGATATATATAGACTCTTATACCATCAATATATATGAATATCAATAGATTAAACACAACCCATCTGTAATCTGTGGTGAAAGCACCAAAAAATATCACACATGACTCCTTCCATGCATAAGACTCATTTAATTTCCTTGACCCATCAGTGGTCTATGATACCCTCATTGACTGATATGAGTAAGGATTTCCATTATATCATGATGATAAACTTCATTATTACCCCTAAAATTATGGGATTCCTCATTATAAGAAACGATCCTACCATATATCAATCTAATATTCTCCATATGAGAAATATTTGATGAATAAATACTAACCTCCTCATCAAATGATGCAAAACTATATCCTTAACCAGTTTAAATTCGAGATTCCTCATATTCAAGTATGAGAAGATTCGATGCTCTAATTTTAGAGGGTATCCCATCCATACATTAGTCCTATACAGTGATGTGTTTCATTTTCTACATAGCACAATCTTAAATTGTTCCCCACTTTCCCCTTATGTTTCACAAGGAATGTGGGGTTTCTCAGACTCTATTCCCATTGGTTCAACACCCCTTAATACCATTTTGAACACCTGATGGAATCTTATTTCCCAATATATATGACTATAAACTAAGTGTTCATATCCAAACATTACGAATCTAAAATATGTGCAAGTCTCCTCAAGAATATGGTGGAATGGTCGGCCTCTTTGGACTTCATTCTCATTGGGGTTTCTAACTCGACACACTACACATATTCATTTCGAGCCTCCAATGGTATGAAATCTAGGAAAATAAACTTGGAGACTTTGATCAAAACACTATTCACTTAAAATAAGAGTATTGTTAAAAAAATGGATTTAAACTAATTGAAACATTTCCATGATTTATAACCTTAAACTAAAATTCAATGTCCATGAAAGATGACCTTAATCTATATAAAACCATCCCCAATTTCCATTTATCTATGTAGAGTCTAACATTAGGCTACCCATGCTATCACTTAAATCTTGCATGTAGGTGGGTATCATTAATTCACATCAATTCACTAAGTCCACTTATTCATGATTTTGAACTATGATTCTATGCCATTCAATGAACATTAGATACAATCAAGAAAAAATATGTAGAAGGAATGATGGGTATCTCAGTGAATTCACCCCATGTACCAAGTCCCAATAAAATTATGTTAAACAATGAGTTGCATCCTAATCAGATGATGTTAAACTGTACAATAACCCATCCCTACTGGGAAACATAAAATTGTATTTTTATCTTCCTCATTTAATGATATAAAAATGAATGGCATATTAGTGCCTCCACCGAGAATTCATTTACTCATATTTCAGTCATCAACCTCATCATTCATTTGACCTTCAAATTGCTTTCGAGATGATGATTCCCTTGGAAGATGAGTGTGACCTTTTCAAAGATAGATACACCCACACCACGGTTCTCTATGTCCTGGTGGCATGATTTTAGGAGATATGGAATCCATTCAACCATTCCATCCCATCATTTAAATGATTCATGTACCCCTCATTAAGATTCTCATTCTCCTCAACATCATAAATGAACTCTTAATGGTATGGTTCCTCGCCACACTGGATCGCCTATCATTATGGGACAACATCGCGTAGGATATTGGATTAAATTACAATATGGGCTATACATTTCCAATAAATTTAGTGGTTGGCCCTCATGTGTTTTTTTATTCGTCACTATCAGTACATAAACGGTGTTTCAAAAGTGGCCATATTTTATCGTATTCATCATTCCACCCCCTTGTTTTCCACATTTTTTGAATTTTGATTCAAAGTCCTAATTCCGCTTTCTTTGGGTAGAATTCAACACAACTACAATTACCACATTCGCACAAAAGAGAAATTTGGAAAGAAAACATGCATATTCTGAGAGTCACAGTCTCCAAAACAACAGCCTCTCAAATCCCATAAGAATTCATATATAATATAAACCACATTTT
Organism: Viscum album; assembly: GCA_963277665.1. Classification (NCBI taxonomy): domain Eukaryota; kingdom Viridiplantae; phylum Streptophyta; class Magnoliopsida; order Santalales; family Viscaceae; genus Viscum; species Viscum album. Next base: position 585,425,757 of record OY728125.1, read on the forward strand.
CATCCCTTATTTCTCACAAAAATCATGACTCACATGAGATTAGGGATTGATTGTTGGTTATATCATGTGTATTATGAATGGAAAAAAACTTAACCCTGAATAAATCAAAAAAATCCATGGATTCAATGGTTCATACCAATATTTGATCCCCTCCTTTGAAAATTTCCTCTACAGGACAACCCCAACGATCGAGAGATCAATCTTAACCTTCATCTGGTGAGTGGCCTTCAGGATCTACTTCCACTCCCACATGCGTTCAGTATCTTTTTTGACCATGGACTAGACATATTTGACTATGACATGAAATCAGTTCCTATCAGACTGATTATTTTCCATAGGGGATGTCTCCTCTATAGCCTTGGCCTCATCCCCAATGCACTGAGCCATCATATTTTTGATGATCTTAGTATGGGTAGTAGTGACAGCCACATGCTCATGTGCCAATTCCTCCAAGAGGGTGATATCTCCTTCAATCTCTATGGGTTCCTTGGTCCCATATCCTTGCCTTTTCTCTAAAAAATGTTATCTTATTTCCATTATTGATTAAACTTCCCACAATAGATTCTCAAGAAACTACAAGGAAGATTGTGGTGTCTACCCCATCGGTCCCTAGGCTCACTATACAATCTTAGATTGATCCCGCCTAGTTTGGCAGTTCCACTATATGAGTGTGGGTGATTAAGTTACAAACGTATCTCCATGCCTAAAAAATGAAAAATTGGTTATATTCAGTGACATATGGGAAAGGATCTCTGAAATCATATAGAATTGTGGGCTTATTAATATGGAATATTTACAATATATCATTAGCTGGATTGTCTAGGTTCATGTGTTTAGGAATAGGTAGATGGAGAAAAACTCCTGTAAATACATCCTCATCTACCATTCCACCAAAAAAATATGTATCTAATGCACCATTTGGAACTTATGAGGTGGTTGAAACTTTTCTACCTCCCTCAGCAGCCACGGTTGGCAGTGTGACATCCGCATAAACCCCAACATATACCCCTATTATCTATTATAGGGTAGGTGTATCCAATGATTCTTTCCCTACCAATTTTTCTCTTGGAATAATTTCATCCTATTCCTTCATAACATAATCTCTAACAGAATCCTTTGGTGAACCTCTATGATTGGCCCAGCTACCAAAAATCCTCTATCCAGCCAAGTAATTAGTACTACCTCAACCCCCTCCATTAAGGGTTCCATCAATGTTGCCCCACTGATGAAACCTCCATGGTGGTCCTAACCACCATGGTATCCTATTCTATTCTCAATATGATAACATCATCCCCCATCACCAACTCATCCCCCAGCATAGTTAATACGAGTGTTGGCATTGGTGGTGGAGTCATGAGCACCGCTGAATATGTAATTCCATAATGGGTCAATCATGCTGGGAAATACAAGGAAATTGGAATAAGGGAGTAGATGGGGAAGATACATATGTGAGTTTTACAGACCCAAAAGGATCTCCTAGAGATCCTCAGGTAGTTTGCCAAGTAGGTTTTCTTCTGAATCCACTTACTCAGATGTAGGTGGTAATGGTTGGCTACTTGTGGCAACAACAATAGGGGGGACCACACACATACCCATTTAAGGATTGAGGTCTCATCTCCCTCCCTTTATAGTCTATGGTATAACATTAACTCCTCTATGACTGATTGCAATGAAAGTGAAAAATGTGTTACGAAATTGTTATAAATACATGTTATATATGTTAATCAAATGATATGGATATATACCTAGTCGGTGTAGCACTTCCTCCCATAGTGAATCTTGGTTAGTCATTTATTCCCCAAGAATTTTCTGACTCCACGAGAATTGGTATGTGAAAAGATAGCTCAACCTTTGACAATTTCAAGGGAGAGGTCTTGTTCTGTACCACCTTCAACCATTAATTCATATGATATGTAGTATATTAGGAATGGACCATGCCTCCATCTCTACTACATATCTCTATCCCACATCTTGGGACACATGAAATATGAACTTTGAATGAACAATCCCAAGAAGACTAATCCCCTCTGTTTTGTGATGCTTCCATATTCTACGATCCCAAGAGAACATCTATTTGATTGCTAATTCTAAATCACCCTTGGCCTTCAGATGAAACATTGGTACATGGAGTTCTAATTCCAAGAATTAAAGGAGAGTTTGATATTCTACCATAGTGTTGGTACCACATTCAGATAACATGAAAGTGTATATAAACACTACCTTTTCATGGGAGATTGGTACAATCCCTATCCAAAATTTGATAATATTAGGTTCTTCCATTCTTATCCCTTTCATACTTCTGAATGCACCCTAAAATTACATTTCACGTTTTTGGGGAATATCCAAGATAGATATATTTTATTCATCAGGATGTTTAGTATTCAGTGATATTTCTTCTATAGATGGGTTTTTGACAAGGAAGTCATCCAAGTATTAGAATTTCACCAATTTCTGATGCAAAAACTATATATCAAACTATTTCAGAATAACTGCCCATCATGCCAGACGTTCTGTCAACATAAGACAACTGAGGATAAATTTGAGAGGGTAATTGAGAGAGACCATGTGGTCCTCGTAATTATTTAGGTAGTTCCTGATCTTCTGAACTACAAATATTAATTCTAGTAATCTATAATCACTCTATGAATATCAAGTCCTTGCATCAGGAATGGTTCGAATGAGATAATAGTTCTTTTCATTCCCAACATCCTTCTTTTTTTGGAGGAAGGACCCTAGTGGTCACTCTAAGACTATCACAAAACGAATTAGTGTTTTCATTCAATAGGAGGCATCAATACCAGTGGACTCAAGAGTTATTGATTTAGGGTATAAAATTCCTCTTTGAAGTCATTGGTTTACTGATATGTTACCCCCTTATTCATTAATTTAGATAAGGGAAATAATTCCCTGTTAGATTGGCTATGATGCGCTAGATGTAGGCCACATTTCCTTGAATTCCTATGATCTGTTTCAGGTTTTGCGGAGGTGGGGTTACATGAATAGCATTATTCATCATTGGATTGAAATCGATGTTGTGTTGTTGCACAAAGAAATTGTGAAATTTTCCGAGGTTCCCCCAAAATTATATTTCAAGGCGTTCATCTTCAGAGTATGCTATCAAAGCGTGCAAAATATATGCTCCATGTCAGTTAAGTTATCAAAGAATTGTTTTAATTCGACCACTATGTCTTGAAAACATATTCAAAAAATTTACCTAAGAAGTGTTTAAAGTTTTAGTGCATTGCATGTTGATTTATCACACCATCATTCTTCATGCCAAAGGGAATTACATGATTGAAAAATATAAATTTAGGGGATATAAAGGCTATAGATTCCTCATATTTTGGGGAAATCTATATTTGGTTATACCCAGAGTAACAATCCATAAAGGATAGAGGTTAATAGAGAGCTATTGCATCTATCGTGAATTCAATGATTGGGACTGGGAAGTCATATTTAATAAAATGCTGATTTATATCTCTTAAATCAATGCAAACACTAATTTTCCTATTATTCATTTTCATCGGGAAAATATTGGATGACCAATTTGAATATTTCACCTCTTAGACTAAGTCGAATTTTATAAGATTATTTACTTTAGTATCAATTTTCAAGGTGTGATTTAGTTTTTTTCTTTTTTACTTCCTTCTTATATCCACAAAGATCTTCTGGAAAACCTAAATGATGATTGGAATCATCAATATCAATTGCAAGAATCTCTGTGTAATTCAAAGAAAACACAACCTGGTGTTTCTTCAATAAAGAAGTATACACCAATTTCTCTTCTTGATACATGTCCACACTAATCCGAGTGGGGAAGAGGTATTCTTATATACCCATATTTATTTCTTTTAGTTCATACACAGTGGTGGAGACACCTTCCTCAGATGTTGGAGGGGAGACCCTGTGATCTTCCACTTATACTTTTTCATTATATGCTTATTCTTATACCACTTCAAGAAGGATGGGTGATGAAACAAGAAATTAAATATTAAGAGAGGAGTCAGTACTTGGAAATCCAGAAAAGGAGGAAACCATCTCCAACCCAACTGATGATGAAGGGTAATTTTTTATGTTCTAAAGGGATGATGATGGGATGTGAATTATAATCCCACCCTTTTCCATGAGTGGTATATATTATTATTTATTGGCTAATGAATCTGAAACGTGATAAAGCTTGGTGGATGGAATGAATACGTCTTGATTTTGGATTTCATCACTGCTTGGTGAATTAATGATTTGTTTAGTGATGTCTAGCTCAATTTCCACAACTGACATTATGGAAGCCACAAAATGTGTGATTGGATCTGGGATAGCCCTTTCAATTTGATTGATGGGTTGTAGATAATTTTCACTAAGATTCTAGAATGGGTAGGATGGAATCCTTTTCATACCATACAAAGAATTTATTCTAGTTTCATTGTTTTCTGTGGACTATTTTCCCATTTTTTTGATAGAAATATTCATCAAAAAACTGAAATTCATAGGTTTTGAATGGGGATTTATCAGTATGAAATGTCCCAATTTGACCATTAACACAATATTAGAGACATTAGTGATACAATGAAGGAATGAATGCATGATGATATAGCCAAGGTCTCCCCAAAAATTATTGATTGTTATGTCCTTATGGACAACCATGAACACTGAATCAAATAGGAGATCACCAAAATAAATTCTAAGCATAATCTCACCAAGATGTTCTTGCTCATTCTTATTATAACCCTATGAAATTAAAGGGAAGGGAGACATGTGGGATTCAATGAGTCCCAAACTATGAAGTGTTTGAATTAGAATGTGGTTGAATCCTGATCCATCATCAATGATTTCTCACTAGATATCAATATCATTGTCTATCATTCCAGATAGACAAAAGGGTTTGTTGTTTCCTTGTATGACAACATTCTCATCCTTGTCTGTGAAAGATATTACTGCATGGAATTTTTCTAAGTCATTCTATATATGGTAAACATCTATGTTATCAAACTATATTTAATACTCTTAAGGCAATGATAATGCCTCAATAAGTTCTTCCTAGATATATTTTCATAGAATTGGTGCATCTAGGATAGACAACTTGGTTGGAACTTGGGAAAATTACTTCAAAAAATCATATTTTTGATATAACGGTATGTGTTTTCTAGTTTAGATATTATCTTTTAGAGGTTACTTGGATTATTATTCTCCTTATGCATATTGACCATTTTTTGGGGCTTAATATTAAAATAATTCATCTCTTTGTGGGTAAGGTTGGCTAGGTCTGCCTATTTACTGAGAAGGTGGATGTATATCCTCTAATATATATTAAAAGATGATTATGTCAGTGCTTAATCTGTCCTGTGGGTGATAATTTCCATGTTCTTCTTAAGACGACTGGAGGGATCTTCCATCAGTTTCTGCTACATAAACACTTTGAGTAGGGGTGTGGTTGGAGTAGTGGCAGCTAGCATACAAACATATTGCACTGTATTCTCAACCGTGACAACATCATACCTAAATTACCCAATCAATTATAGAAATGTCAGGTTCATAATATGAAGCATCAATTTTTTAGGGATCTGTTACATGAATAACGTTAAGAGAACAAAAGATAAGCACCACATCTAATAAAGAATCTACCTAATATATCAATTCTTATTGTTCCATTTTGTGCAGTGGTGTCAGTGCTTTTGAGATAGATGGCATGAAATCTTCTAAATTCAATGTAATATTTTTCCTTGAAAAAAAAACTAATCTTCCTCCACTTCCCCCTTATCCATTCATCCATGTTTCTTCATTGAATATTTTCTTTCATAGGACTGTGATTTTGATGAATATTGTCTTTCTGTATTGGATGTGTTAGAAGACACAGTTGGTTTTTTGAACTATGTCTATAGAATGGAATGTGTTCGGTTTTATATTTTTATTTCCATACAATCATCTAATTTTTGAGAATTCTTACTTTTCACATCTTTCCATTTTACTTCTTCCTATGGATTGGTATAAGTAAATCATCATACCTAGGATGATGAATTTTTCAACTTCACTTTCCCAGAATCCTCTATCTTTTGTTAGAGATCCTTAAAATAACAAATCTCCTAGATAGGGTGACACAAAATTTTATGGAAGGATAAATAGTTTTTAAGGTCCTAATATCATTATTTATTAGGTTTATTTGGCCTTATAAATTTAAATAAGTTGTTTTCAAAATGTGAGATGAAGTTGTTGAGGACATAGTCATCTATAAACAAATAGTATGTAATGACCCAAATATTCATTAATGAAAATTCTTCTTCGTATATATAAATGTATTGTTATAGTTATGTAAAAATTATGAGCATATATTGTTCTATGTTTTAGATTTTAAAATTCCATTAAGAATTGTGAATTTTTCTATTATAGCCATTAAATAATGATGACATGATTAGTATAAATATAGAGCTTTAACAAATCCAATTTACTCAGACAAAGGATGTCATAACCTCATCCAGTAGACCTTCCTCTCATTAATCCCATTTTTCAGAGCTCAAAAAGGAGTATGAATCAGTGGGATTCGCTCTTTACCAAGCCCAAGCCGAGCATGAACACAATATGCTTGAGCAGAACCGACTATGGGAGAAGTGGAGGTTAATAGATATTACCACCCGAGCGATGTTATCTGGGCCAGCCCAAGAGACTATCACCATCACCCACCTTACCCTTTAGTCATATGCTTGTGTTATAAGTGTTTATATAACAAGACCATAGCACTAAGACTATGTACAATATTTTTGTATAAAGTATGTGCATTGATTTTATTATTGTTACTTTGTAAATAGTTTCTAAATCAAAAATAGTATTTTTACTTAATATTCAACTAAAAAATCTATTTTGATGAATTAATGAATTTTATAATTAAATAATATTTTAATAAAATATTATTATTATTATTATTAAATTAATTTTTGTTAAATATAAATTATCTTATAATTTTATGAATGCAATTGTAATTTTTTTATAAAGGTTTGAATGTTGTTTTTGTCAAAACCCACAAATTTCCAATAAATGTCGGTTTTTTTAATGTAAAAATTCAAATATTTAAAAATTTATTTCGATAAAATGAATATTTTTTTGGAATCTGTATATCGAAATTATCCAATTCTCAATTTTTCAAAATTTTCTGAGACAATCGATATTTTGGGTAAAAAATTACAATTTAAATATTTAATATGTTTTTTGACTTCATAATGACCCAATAGTGATGTGATAAAACAATACACAGTATATCTTCGGCCAATATATGTTTTAACATTAAAATAATGTGATTTTAGGTTTGTTTTACATATTTTGAAAAACTATAGTGGACACTCTAAGAGTTATAAAACATTTTCACTTTTTAAATGAATTTCATTGAGAGTGTGACCTACCTCAACATATGAAAACCTATTATTTTAAGATTTTAGGCCATTGGAATTATGATATAATTTTTCCCAATCCCCTTTCAAAACAACTAGGGGCGGTAAACCATGTTCTGGTTCATTGTATAGGCTTGATTAATGTGTGGTGACCCAAACCTAAATAACAAATAATTTCCTCTCCTTTCCTTTATTTACAACCCATGCTAATAATTCCTCTTCACTCAAAGCCTTTGTATTTCATCCAACCACTTACCTTATCTCTTAAGAATCCTCCCAAGGTTCCTCAAGATAACATGAATCCTCTCTCAAGCCTCTCCCAAGCCTTTGGGATCACACTTCCATTTAAGGGATATCTTCCTCTCTCATTTTTGTCCAATATTCATTAATATTTTATGCCTTTTTTCAATTAAAAATGTTAGTGTATTATTTAGCACCTCCCCCATACATCCCTCTATATGTTTGTATAATGGGAGACCCTTTCTCTCTCATTAATGCCTCCCATGTACACCAATTACCATACTGAAATTCTGTGAGGGATTTCTCTCTCCTCATTTACATCTAAGTAATTATATTATATTATGCATATAAATTTCATTATTTTTGTTGGGACATGTATATATGTTACCCACTTACTATATATTTCATTTAAATATATTTAGACACACATTTCTCTATCATCAACCTTTTTCATGAATCTTTATGTCATGCTGTTATGCTGCAGAAATTGCACCGCCTTTTTTCAATCCAAGATCATTGTGTAGTGAATACAATACCCATGTATCTATCATGGGTATTCAAATTTATGAACATATACATATTGAATGGTACTTTTATTTATTTATTCCACACTACTTAATAATGTAATAACTTATGATGTTGATTTATTTCATGTTATATGTTCCATGTGTCACACTTACGCATGAAAAAAAAAATTTAAGAAGGGTGTGCCCTGATAGCACTCCAATGCATTGGGTAAAGTATAGTATCATGAGACGTAATGTGAAATGGGTGTTTACTCATGATAATTCATTCTTAATGAGGGTTTACTCATGCTCCAGGTGAAATGATCCTTGCCTCATGTTAATTCCATGTTAAGTGTTGTTTTAACAATTCCATGTTATGATTATCATTCTTTATCATGCCTTTATGTTCTTGTTTCTCTTCTTCTCCATTCATATGCCTATTTCCTAACATGTATTGTAATATTAATGTTATTCCTTGTTTACTCCCTTACTGGTCTTTATAGATCACCCTTTTCTTATCTATGTCCACAGGTTATCCCATGCAATGCTAAGTATGAGGGAATGCTTTGGTCATGTAAAGAATGCTTTCATAACAATAGTTTTATTTCATGTTTTATGTTGTTATGTAATGATCCTAGGCACCAAATACACTAGAACTCTTGATCTTCTATGACGTATCATGTGATTTTTATGTAACATATCATGATTTAGTGTGTAATAAAGAGCAGGTTTTTCATATTTGGTATAAGAGGATAGGTTTAGTTATTTTTGGTATTAGGATTCAAAAACCCTAGTGAATACTTAGAGACAAGACTATTCATAATAAAAAAAATCCCTATGTTTTGGTGGGTATTGATTAAGTGGTTTATCAAGAAAATATATTTCTGTCTAGATATGAGCAGGTAGATGTGGATTTGGCACAAATGTACCTAGGGGGAAAACCATGACCATGTGTTTTGGGCTTGACCTGGGTATCCTAGTATACAACAATGGGTCATGCCACATTCTTGGTTATGACACTCCCGGGAGATATTAATTGGTAAATTCACAAGCATAGTATGAACCATTATTATAGAAATTAAGAACAAAATCCTTTACGAATATTCGTTGGATAACATAGATTAAAGCATGTGGATGAATAAGTTAATGAAATTAAAGAACTTCATAAGTAATTTGTTTTGTCCTTGGATTAACATTTATGTGTTACCTCAAACAACACCTTTTATTCCAGCCAATGGCCAATAACCAGTGGACTCAGGCTAACAACCAATGTGAAGATCGATTTTATGACTGTGCTAGTGAGATTCCCAATCCAATGAGAGTTGGAATTGTGAAAATTGTCATGATAATATATCAGCTATCTCAAGCATTGAATAGAAACATGGGTGAAGAGAAATGTTAAACCCCCCCCCCCCCCAAGAAAGAACAAGCCACAATTTATATCGTGATGAGACAAAGGCCCCCTACTTTTAATGGATTATCTAATCCCTCTATCGCCGAACAATGGATCAATTCCATTTAAAATATCTTATCAATCCTTCACTGATCCATCCAACAGAAGGATCTTATGGATTCTTACCATATAGAGGGTGAATCCGATCAATGGTTGACACTGATCTAAAATATGAAGCCTAAGGAGAAGATAGAGGTATTGGAATGGAAGGGTTTGTAGAAGATGTTTTTTGATAAATATTTTCTCCGCACCCTCCGGCTTAAGATGGAATGGGACTTCCTTGCACTCAAGTAAAAATATGACGAATCTATTAGAGAGTACATGAAAACTTCACAAGGCTAGAATGATACACTTTAGGCTTTGTAATTACCCCTAAATTCAAGGTTTACCACTTCTTTGGGGGGCTGAAATCGAGCTTGTGGAAAGCCCTGGCGATCTGTGACTTCGACAACTATGAGGAAATTGTCTGATGTGCCTTCAATGATGAAATAGAGATCGATGAACCATAGGTTTATCATGGGAATAATAATTGTAAGGTAAAATTCAATAATTATGGTCCGATGGGTAAATCCGATGGTGCTAATATAATATAGTACCCCAGTTGCCAAAGGTGCAGAAAGAAGCACCCCAGAAATTTCCTGAAGGGGATGGGGAAATGCTTTAGTTGTGGAAGAGGAGGGCACCCAACTATTAACTGTTGTAAATAAAAACCCGTACCTGTGATAGAGGAGATTAACGCTCCGTTTTAATCTCAATGCATTGTTATTTTATTAAACTAAAATGATCCAGGGCACCTTACAAATTAGTTTTCTAAGCCTAGTGTTTTCAGAGGCAACCAACAACCTCCAAGGCGTCAAGGGTGATCTTTTTTCATCACTACTACTGAATTGATCGCCAAAACTGAAGTGGTGATAGGTACCCTATTTATTAATTCAAAAATAGTGAACATAATTTTTCATTCAAGTTCAACACATTCTTTAATATACCGAATATTAAGTACAACAATCCCAACACCACTACAAATCATGGAATTATAGATGTCAGTGAGTACAGATAATGGAAAAATCATTTCATCCCATGAATATAAATCCTCCCTTGTCATAATAAATGGATTGAGCTTCCTGGGGAACCTCATCATACTCCATCTGGTAGAATTTGATGCAATTCTTGGCATAAATTTGATTTCCTTATATAGAGCCAACATAATTTGTTGTAAGTGGGAAATCACTCTCCATGTAGAGAATCGACCCCCGATTCTGTACAAGTTCAAGGAGGGAGATGAATCTTATTTAGCTATATAATCTCAAGAATGGATATTACTTCCTTACAAGAACCTGTATCTGGCTAAAATTTTTGAGTCTATGGAAACAATCATCCTTGAAGACATGCCAATTGTGAGGGAATTCACTGAATTGTTTCTGAAGGAATTTCCTTGTCTTCCTCCTAGAAGAGATGTTGAATTCTCAATTGACCATATACCTAGGACATTTCCAATATCCAAGACTCTATATAGAATTGTTGTTGTGGATCTTGAGGAGAAAAACAAACAAGTATAGGAGAATCTGGATAAAGGATTTATATGCCCAAGTGCTTCACCGTGGGGTGCACCAGTCCTCTTCGTCATGAAAAATGATGGACCAATGCGCCTTTGCATCGATTACCGTGAGATTAAAAAAATCACGATAAATAAAAAGTATCCTCTCCCATGAATTTATGACTTGTTCAATTAGCTATGTGGGGAACAATACTTCTCCATGGTGGATTTGCGGTCATGATATTATCATGTAAGGGTGGAGAAGGAAGATATCCCCAAGGGTGGTATTTATACAATATAAGGGCAATATGAATTCATAATAATGCCGTTTAGACACACTAATGCTCATGAAATCATCATGTACATGATGAATATAGCCTTTAGAGATTACCTCAACAAAATTTTTGTAGTCTTTATAGATGATATTCTAATATACTCAAAAACCATGGAGGATAATGAGGAGAATCTAACAACTGTACGAGAGTCCTTGAAGATTGAGAATATCTATGAAAAGTACAACAAGTATGATTTTTGGTTGAAGGATGTCTCATTCTTGTTCTATATCATCAAAAAATGGGATATCTTTGGATCACTCCAAGACAAATGCAATTGAGGGGTGGCCAAGTCCAACATCGGTAACATATATCCATATATTATTGGGGTTAACTGGATATTATTGACAATTTGGGAGATATTTATCATCATTGTCCTACCCTCTAACCAGGATAACTCAGAAGGGAGTAATGTTTTCTTGGAGTGATGAATGTGTGAAAAGCTTCAAGGAGTTGAAAAGAAGAATAATCACTATGCTTGTGCTCACTTTACCCACAAGTGGAGAACATTTTATGGTATTAATTGATGCTTCGAATAAGGGATTGTGCAATGTGTTGATGAAAAAGGACAAAGTCATTGCCTATGATTCAAGTAAATTGAAAGATCATTAGTATAATTATCCAACAAAGGATATAGAGTTGGATGCGGTGATCTTAAAATAAAAAATTTGGTGGCATTATCTTTTTAGGGAGAAGTGTGAAATATATATGGACCACAAAAGCATCAAATATATATTCACATAGAAAGAGTTTAACATGCACCAATGATGATGTTTAGAACTGATGAAAGGCTATTACTGCTCAATCCATTAACATCCTTAGAAAGCGAACAAGGTGGTAGATTCTATACGTAGAAAGTAACTAGTGATTCTATCAATGGAATGAATTATGAAGGATCCAATATTCTTAGATTTGATGAAGATGGACATGGGAATCATGAATAAGTGAACATCATAAATCATTTCACAAATGATTGCTCAACCATTTATTTTTGAGGAGTTAATGGATTCTCAATAGGTTGATGTGGGAATTCCGAAGAAATTGGAGGATATCAGAAATGTTAAATCCTCAGAGATTAATGTTAATGAAGAATGAGTTGTGAGATTTGGGAAAAGACTACGTGTTCTTTCAAGTCCTGAGCTGAAGAAGAATATTTTTGATGATGCACCTAGTTAAAATTTCATTATTCACCCATGAAACAAAAAGTGTTATCGAGATCATTGAGAGCATTATTTGAGGGATAATATGAAGAATGTGATAGCTGAGTATATATCAATGTGCCTGGTGTGTCAACAAGTGAAGGTAGAGTGGAATAATTCTTAGGGGGTGATGAAACCATTGCCCATACCAGCATGGGAATTGGATAAATCTCCACGGACATTTTCATCGGACATCCAAAGACATCCAAAGGCAAAAATGCAATCTAAGTTGTTCTGGATTGTCTTATAAAGTCTGGACACTTCATTGCAATTCTGAAGGTTTTCTCGTTGGAACAACTGGCATAGATATATTTCAGGGAAGTGGTAAGAAAACATGGAATACCAATATTTATTGTATCCGATAGAGATCCAAAATTCACCTCTATGTTTGGGAAGAGTCTCCAACATGCTCTAGATACTGAACTTAACTTCATTACGTCCTATCATCCTCAAACGATTTTCCAATATAAGAAAACTTTTAAAACACAGGAGGATATGCTATGATCATGTTCTATAGACTTCATAGGAGGGTGGGACGAACATCTTCCACTAGTTGAATTCTACTACAATAATAGTTTCCACTCAATAATCTGAATGACAACTTATGAAGCCCCATATAAAAATAGGTGTAGAAAACTAGAATTTTTGGATTAAGTTGGTGAACATAAGCTGTTAGGATAAGAAATGGTCAAAGAAATGGTGGAGAATATGAAAACCATTCCGCAACATATCAAGGCATCCCAGAGTTGAACTAGGAGTTATGCAGATTGTAACACCCCAGGTAAATAAAGAATATGAAATTTTCACATTTATCTGTATTTGTGAATAAAATGTTAATATAAATTTAAAGGGGACGCTATGCTCGATGGCGTACCCAGCACACAACAATGAGTTTCTTGTGAATCGTACGTTGCACTCTAATAATAAAATAATATTATTTTAAAAAGTAGTTAACGCCTAGCCGTTGTAATGGCGCAAATGAACAGAACTGACTACAAAATAATTATATATGTTTGACAAATATTTTTACTTTTTAAATGAATGTTAGAGGATTAAAAATGCGAATTTATCCAATTTTAAGCGTAAACATTCCAATATTCTTTAAAAGGTCGATTAACCGCCTTTTGATGGTGAACCTCTTTTAAATCCTATTTTTGACAATTTTATATGTTATATTTGAAAAAATAAAATTATTATTTATAATTGGGTCATCAAAATTTACTTTGTGTAATTTTTTGGTATTTTTCGGAAAAAGATCAATTTTTAATGAATAGTGAAAAATGTTGTATTTTAATTCAAAACCACATTTTAATATAATTAATTTATATGATTAGATTATCTTTCGAATTGGTTTTAAAGTGAAATTGGAATATATTTTTACCATGTAATCCAATAGTGTTCGTTGGAATTAATTTCACTTTGAAATCGTACTTAAATTACTGTCAATCTTTTGAAAATTTTTGTTTCATAAAAACACGCTATTTGTTTTGACAGCGGTAAATAATTATTAAATTAATTAATGAAACTTATATGTTTTTTATTTTTTAAAATACACATCATTTTTGAATTCTGAATATCAAATATATCTTAGGGTGAATTTTTGGTAATTTTCTGAAAAACATCAATTTTTGATGAATAGTGAAACCACTAAGTGGTACTTATAAAAACTGATTTTTCCATTTAAATGAAATTTTTCCATCTTTGTGTTTTTAATTTCAAAAATCCGACATACATGGTTTTCATTAATAAGTAAAATGTTGTTCAATGGGATTAGAATAATTTTTTGGTGAATAGTAACTTATTAAGTTTTTAATCGCGATTAGAGGTAATTAGTGTAGGTTAAGGTAAGATTAATGTTTTAATAAAATGAAATGACCTAGAAACATGTCCAACCCTCATTGTATGTGTCATGGCCGACCAATAAAATCCATGGGTCAACTTGGGGACCCCATGGAGCCACTTTGGTTGGAAAATGACATAAATACCTTTTTATTTAATGTTAAAGTAAAAATGACACAAACATGAGTTGTTTTACTAAAATAATTTTTAAATGGGGTTTTGCAAGTAATATTTTTGACTATAAATACTAATTGGAAAGATAAAAAAATTTCCAACATCATAGTATTTTTTGTATAATTTTTAGACATTAAATAAATTAAATTATTTATGACATCATGATGATGCAGCGATGACCTCATTATTTAACGATTTAAATAAAATGGAAAGATAAAGTAAACTCTAAGACCTAAACATGTCAAAAACCTATTGGATTGTTGGATTTCGAAACCTTATCACTATATACTCGAAACACATCAATGTGGGACCATTAAAATCCGAAAATCATTCTAAAATAAAGTAACATTTCTTTAGTTTCCAAGACTGCCCCTCTTCTCCTCTTATAAAATGCCACCACCTCTACCTCCTCACCCACACTTCCAAAGCCTTTCGCTTGGAAAACCCCTTCCCATTTTGTCTATCCACATCCATATATAACTCTTTGAATCCTCATTTTGGGCAGAAGCATTCCCAAGGAAGCCTTTGAGCTCAAACCAAAGGGAGTTACCTGATTTTAAGGTAATGTCTTCACTTGTGTCCTTTTGTTTTATTTTGCTTCTCCAACCCCCTAAACTCTTTTTATTCATTTATTTTGTAACTAATACAGTGTATTAAATATACTAGGATTTTTTTATAATAATTATTCGAGCTACACTTACACACACCTACATCTAATGGTTAAAGAACATACTGTTTCTGTGGATGGTGAATTTCTGCCTCACGAAACGATGATTATTCAACATTCTTCTAACACCTTCAAAGGTGGCCATTAAGATGAAACTATATTTATATATGATATATAATATTTTTATGTTTTACTTAAGCTTCTGTATTTTTCATTTATGACATACCATTATGGTTTCCATTATGGGTAAAGGCGATATCTTCATTTAAGGAAGTGCGGACTACCGCCCCTCAAAGTGATTTGATTCGTTAATACCATATGTGGTACGTATAAAGGATATATTTCATGATATTATATATGATACCATACGGGAATTAAAATACTATTATGTATCATTATGTTTTAATTCCATTAAATATGAAATAGAAATGGAAGTAGCGTTAATGCGTACGTACGGCTTACCGTCTCCATGAACGGTACATTTCATTTCTTATCTAAAAATGTTATGTACTATTATAAGTACATATATATAATGGATATATATGTAATATATTACATCTAAATTATGGATATCATTCTGAAATTATAATATATATATATCTCTCTCATTTTGTTTTAATTCCATTAATATGACAAAAAATGAAAGTAGCGTTCATGCGTACGTACGACCTACCGTCTCCATGAACGGTGCTTTTAATTTTTATCTCAAAATGCTATGGAATATTATAAAATGAATATATACGGGATATCTATGATATTTAAAAAATCAATACTATTCTGGATATGATTTACCTATAACTACATGGAAAATTATTTTCCAACAAGTTCAATTTTTTACTCATGTACCAAACCTCGACAAAAACGTCTGATATGAACTCATATTATTAACCAATTATTATAACATTAATATAAGTGATATGAACTGAATAATAATATTTATAGGATGTACTTATGTAATTATAAATTTAAATTTTTTTATTATTCAGGAATATAAAGAAACGAACAAGACAAGTTGGACTTGAGGTAAGGGACCCTACCCCTCTATTTCTTTTTAAGTACACTCTTTTATGTCATTCCTTTTAGGCTCATATTTCTTGTGATAAGGATGTTCTTTTATATTATTAATACTGTAATTTTTATGTTCATATGATGAGATACCCTATTCTCTCTCATCAATACATTTTGGAAGTTTTAAGTGGCGTCGTTAGGCTGCCGAGTTTCCGTAAGGGATTTTTCATCTCACTTTTATTCCTGTGAGATTTACGATAAATTTTCCACCATTTCCATTGAGTGGTATATATACTGACCATTATTCTACTATTTATGTAATTTAATTTCTTTTATTAATATTTACATCAATGTTGTATTGTCCTTCTTTCATGGGGTGTATGTTTTGAAAGATACCCAAGTCGGTAAGGGAACCTTTCACCCTCCACTTTTTAAAAGACTTAATTTGATGGGTCTTTTAATTTACATATTGTTATGTTGGGATATGTTATTATATATCCTTATTGATGTAAATTTTATGTCCAGGTGATGAGATACCCTTTTTACCTCTCATCAACTCATTTTCTGAATTTTGAAGTGACGCTGTTTGGCTGTCAAATTTTTGCAAGGGAACTTCTTAACCCAATTTTGATTCTTTGGGATAAACTTGAACTCCTTGAATATGTCGTTCATTGAATATTTGTGAATGACCTTTGATTATTTTACACTTAATATCCACTTATATTGGGTGTATTTATTTTTTTCACACATAATTATGAGATTGGTTAATCCTTAATTTAAGGATACCATCTTTATAATGGATTTCATCTCAATTTACATTTCCATTGAGACTTCATTGTTGTAATGCACCAATTCACTCTTATATGGTGTATATACTTTCATTTTGAATATTATATAATGAATCCATTTATTATCATGATATTATAATGTTTTCATTAAATTTTATTCCTCAATTATTGTATTCAAGTGTCTCTCATTATGTTAGAAACCATTTAACTAAAATATCGTTTTAAATGTTTTAATGATTTAATATTATAAATATTTCTCATTAATATCCATGTTTTCAAAATGGGTTTAAGGATTTATTTATATGGATATTAATGGATTAAAATATTAAAAGCTTCAATGTGGTATGGGACACTTTGATGTAAAAATCTCTTTATTAAATGTTTTAAATGGTTTTGAAAATGGTTTTTAGAATGGATTCATTATTTCAATTTTTTAAAATGTTATATTTTTATTACAATGTGGGAAACTTATCTTTCCTTTATGATTAAGTTATGTGCTATGATTATTTTATGGTTCTTGGGCATTTTTATAAATATGGTTGGTTCCGTGATAAACTAAGGGTGGGTGAGCCCGATATAGATCTCTAATGAATTGGGTAACGGAAAGGAGTGAAACGTTAAGGTTTCTCCAAAGAGATTTAGGGAATATACTATGGTGGGTATTACAAACGTAACCAAGAGGGTTACCCCCTACGTAAGAAGGTTATGAATGCCTCAAGTTACCATTTATGTCTTATGATTTTTATGATTTATTCATGATTTGATGAGGTATGTTAGAGTGCCTATGTTTTATGGGTAAAGTATGATTTCATTCTTATTTATATATGAACTCATGTTTCCTTTCCATATTTTTATAACCCTTACTGAGATTTTTATGCTCATCCCATTTTTTTTTGAAATATTTTTTACAAGTCAAGGGAAAGGTACATGATATGATGATAGTAACAAGGAAGTGTCAAGAAAGAGTCCATGTTTTATTTTAAATATGTTTCCGTTGATGGGATAAATGAATACTATCTTTATGTAACCACTTTGTTTAAATGTGGAATGTAATGAAAATTTTATGATATAATTCTCTAAAACTCTAAACCTGAAAATATCCTCAATGTGTAATCTTATAATAACTCAAGATTAAGTATTGTTTAAGGTTGGGGCCTTATAGTTGGTATCAGAGGTCTGTTTAGATAACTTTAGAGGTTAGGGTATTCTTTAAGCATAAGTGACATTACCATAATGGGTAGGATTTCAGAAAGAGTCATAGTTTTTAGATAAAGTAAATGAGTAAGTATATCTTCCTCATTAGTACATGATGATTTTGTTGATATACCCACACTGACATTTCTGTTTTTAGTGAATGGATGGATCTAGTAAGCACCAAAGTGACAATAGGTTTGAAGGAAACGGTGGTGGTTCACTGATTAATAGACTGGTTGAAATGGGGGATTCAATGAGGAAACTCGTGGTTATTCTAAACCAACTATCAAGGAGTCATGATCAACCACTTGAACCTTGGTATGTTCTGTAATGCATCATGTATGAGATGACCAGTTGATGTGAAAGTTCAGGTAATAATTATAAAGGCAACAATTAGGGTTTATATGATCCTTACTTTTGAGGTAATTATGGGTTGTTATATGTTATGATGGAAAATGAAAGGCATGAAGTAAAATTGAGGTTAAAATATTTTATGATTGTTTTTTTTCAGATTTTATCTCATTTTGGGGAATGTTTTAAGAATTATATAGTTTTGGGAAAAGGACAACATGCAGACCGTGTGACAACCCGTCGCACCAGACAAAGCTGTGGGAATCGAACCCACAAACAAAGTGCGACTAGTATTTATCACCTACCACTGGACTACGTGAAGTCCCTGGTTAGTTTGACTAATTATTTTTAGTTAGATGATTTTATGAATTAAGAGTAAGCTGATTTTGGGTTATCTATGGAAATTTATTAACCTATCATGGAGGATATGTGATTTGGTTAATTACTTTTCAATACGAGACTTTAGGAGCAACTGATGTTGTTTGGAGATAAATGTTACGATTTAACTTGGAAGACTACGTGATTAAATCCTTAAAATATTTGGGTTTCAATCTTAGTTTGGTTTACATTGAAGAATTTTATGGACAATTATTTATTGAATGGTCCTCGTTGAACTTTGGGTTTTGTTGGAAAAAGTTGGGAGATTAAGAATAGATTTTCTTTTTATAAAGGGTTATCCTTTTCAGGATTATCTGATCTTATACTAACCTTTTTGGTTTTGGTTTTGGTTAGAGTCTAAAGACATGGGATGTATATAGTTATCTTTTGTGGATTAGGGGACTCTCTAGAAATTTATTATAGTACTCCTAATGCGAACAAGTCTTCCTAAATACTCGTCTTTTGGAGAAAATATGAGTTTTTGTAAGGAATCTAATAAAAGTTGAAAGTAAACATGATAAGTGATTATGTTTCCTTATGAATAAATTCCTCAATAAAAAGTAACATAAAACAAAAATGTTGTCTATTAACTTTTCTTACTTTGGAATCGAATACCCTTTAACCCATCACAAGTTTGTGATTTTCTTATGGTTAACTTTCTTCTAGACATGTTTACTATCACTCTCCTTCAGAACATGACCCTATGTTTTCTCCTCCATTTCCATGTTTTCCTACATGGAATCCTAGTATGGGTTAACTGGGGTGACCTCTGTACTTATCTTTCTTTACTTTAAAGTGATTGTTTTACTGACTCTTGATCTGATGTGGGATTTTCAATGAAGTTTCCAAGCCCAATTTTAAAAATTGCGAGGACGCAATTCCCAAAAGGGAGAAGGATGTAACACCCCAGGTAAATAAAGAATATGACATTTTCACATTTATCTATATTTGTGAATAAAATATTAATATAACTTTAAAGTGGACGCTATGCTCGAGGGCGTACCCAACACGCAACAACGAGTTTCTTGGGAATCTTACGTTGCACTCTAATAATAAAATAATATTATTTTAAATACTAGTTAACGCCTAGCTGTTGTAATGGAGGGAATGAACAGAACTAACTTCAAAATTATTATATATGTTTCTTCAAATATTTTTACTTTTTACAATAAATGTTAGAGGATTAAAATTGCGAATGAATCCAAATTTAAGCATAAACATTCCAATATTCTTTAAAAGGTCGATTAGCCGCCTTTTGATGGAGAACCTCTTTTAAATCCACTTTTTGACAATTTTATGTCTTATATTTGACAAAATAAAATTATTATTTATAATCGGGACATAAAAATTTACTTTGTGTAAAATTTTTGTATTTTTCCAAAAAAGATCAATTTTTAATGAATAGTGAACAATGTTGTATTTTAATTCAAAACCTCATTTTAATCTAATTTATTTATATGATTAGATTAACTTTTGAATTGGTTTTAAAGTGAAATTAGAATATATTTTTTCCATTAAATCCAATAGTGTTCGTTAGAATTAATTTCACTTTTGAAATCGGACATAAACTAGTGTTAATATTTTGATACTTTTTGTTTCATAAATACACGCTATTTGTTTTGACAGCGGGAATTAATTATTAAATTAATTAATGAAACCTATATGTTTTGAATTTTGTAAAATAGACATCATTTTTGAATTCAGAATATCACATATATATTAGGGTGAATTTTTGGTAATTCTCTGAAAAAACATCAATTTTTGATGAATAGTGAAACCACTAAGTGGTACTTATAAAAACTGATTTTTCTGTTTAAATGAAATTCTTCCATCTTTGTGTTTTGAATTTAAAAAATCCAAAATACATGGTTGTAATTAATAAGTAAAATGTGGTTCAATGGGATTAGAATAACTTTTTGGTGAATAGTAACTTATTAAGTTTTTAATCGCGATTAGAGGTAATTAGTGTAGTTTAAGGTAAGAATAATGTTTTAATAAAATGAAATGACCTAGAAACATGTCCTACCCTCCTTTTATGTGTCATGTACGACCAATAAAATACATGGGTCCACTTGGGGACCCCATGGAGCCACATTGGTTGGAAAATGACATAAATACCTTTTTATTTAATGTTAAAGTAAAAATGACACAAACATGAGTTGTTTTACTAAAATAATTTTTAAATGGGGTTATAGAAGTCAGATATTTGACTATAAATAGTAATTGGAAAGATAAAAATATTTCCTACATCATTTTATTTTTTTTATAATTTTTAGAAATTAAATAAATTAAATTATTTATGACATCATGATGATGCAGCGATGCCTCATTATTTAACGATTTAAATCAAATGGAAAGATAAAGTAAAATCTAAGACCTAAACATGTCCAAAACCTATTGGATGAGTGGATTTAGAACCCTTATCAGCATATCCTCGAAACACATCAATGCGGGACCATTAAAATCCGAAACGCATTCTAAAATCAAGTAACATTTCTTTACTTTCCAAGAGTTCCCCTCCTCTCATCTTATAAAATTCCCCCACCTCTACCACCTTACCCACACTTTCAAAGCCTTTGGCTCGGCCAAACCCTCCCCATTTTGTCTATCCACATACCTCTATAACTCTTTGAAGACTTACTTTTGGCATAAGTCTTCCCAAGGAAGCCTTTGAGCTCAAACCAAAGGGAGTTACCCGATTTTAAGGTAATGACTTCACTTGTGTCCCATTGTTTTATTTTGCTTCTCCAACCCCCTAAACTCCATTTATTCATTTATTTTTTAACAAATACAGTATATTAAATATACTAGGATGTTTTTATAAGAATTATTAGAGCTACACTTACACACACCTACATCTAATGATTAAAGAACATACTGTTTCTGTGGATGGCAAATTTCTACCTCACGAAACGATGATTGTTCAAAATTCATCTAAAACCTTCAAAGGTGGCCATTAAGATGAAACTATATTTATATATGATATATAATATGTTTATCTTTTACTTAAGATTCTGTATTTTTCATTTATGGAATACCTTTATGGTTTCCATTATGGGTAAACGTGATATCTTCATTTAAGGAATTGCGGACTACCGCCCCCTCAAAGTGATTTGATTCGTTAATACCACATTTGGTACGTATAAAGGATATATTTAATGTTATTATATATGATACCATATGGGAATTAAAATACTATTATGTATCATTATGTTTTAATTCCATTAAATATGAAATAGAAATGGAAGTAGCGTTCATGCGTACGTATGGCTTATCGTCTCCATGAACGGTACATTTCATTTCTTATCTAAAAATGTTATGTACTATTATAAGTACATATATATAATTGATATATATGTAATATATAAATCTAAATTATTTATATCATTATGGAATTATAACATATATATTTATATATATATATATCTCATTTTGTTTTAATTCCATTAATATGACAAAAAATGAAAGTAGCGTTCATGCGTACGTACGACCTACCGTCTCCATGAACGGTGCTTTTAATTTTTATCTCCAAATGATATGGAATAGTATAAAATGAATATATTCTGGATATATATGATATTTAAAAAATCAATACTATTCTTGATATTATGTACCTATAACTACATGGAAAATTATTTTCCAACAAGTTCAATTTTTGACTCATGTACCATACATCGACAAAAACATCTGATATGAACTCATATTATTAACCAATTATTATAACATTTAATTATGTGATACGAACTGAATAATAATATTTATAGGAGGTCCTTAAGCAATTATAAATTCACCAAAGTTTATTATTCCATAATATAAAGAAACGAACAAGACAAGTTGGACTTCAGGTAAGGGGCCCTACCCCTCTCTTTCTTTTTAAGTACACTCTTTTATGTCATTATTTTTAAGCTCATATTTCATGTGATCGGGATGTTCTTTTATATTACTACTACTGTAATTTTTATGTTCATATGATGAGAGACCATATTCTCTCTCATCAATACATTTTGGATGTTTTAAGTGGCGCCGTTAGGCTGCCGAGTTTTCGTAAGGGATTTTTCATCTCACTTTTATTCCCGTGAGATTTATGATACATTTTCCACCATTTCCATTGAGTGGTATATATACTGCCCATTATTATAATCTTTGTGTAATATACATTCTTTTATTAATATTTACATCAATGTTGTATTGTCCTTCTTTCATGGGGTGTATGTTTCGAAAGATACCCATGTCGGTAAGGGAACCTTTCACCCTCCTCTTTTTAAAAGACCTATTTTGTTGGGTCTTTTAATTTACATATTGTTATGTTGGGATATGTTATTATATATACTTATTTATGTAAATTTTATGTTCAAGTGATGATATACCCTTTTTATCTCTCATCAACTCATTTTCTGAATTTTGATGTGACGTTGTTAGGCTGTCAAATTTTTGCAAGGAAACTTCTTAACCCAATTTTGATTCTTTGGGATAAACTTGAACTCCATGAATATGTTGTTCTTTGAATATGTGTGAATGACCATTGATTATTTTACACATAATATCCACTTATATTGGGTGTATTTATATTTTTCACACATAATTATGAGATTGATTTATCCTTAATTTAAGGATACCATCTTTATAATGGATTTCATCTCAATTTACATTTTCATTGAGACTTCATTGTTGTTATGCACCAATTCACTCTTATATGGTGTATATACTGTCATTTGGAATATTATATCATGAATCCCTTTATTCTTATGATATTATAAAGTTTTCATTAAATTTTATTCCTTAATTATTGTATTCAAGTGTCTCTCATTATGTAAAAAACCCTTTAACTAAAATATCGTTTTAAATGTTTTAATGATATAATATTATAAATATTTCTCATTAATATCCATGTTTTCAAAATGGGTTTAAGGATTTATTTATATGGATATTAATGGTTTAAAATATTAAAAGCTTCAATGTGGTATGGGACACTTGGATTTAAAAATATCTTTATTAAATGTTTTAAATGGTTTTGAAAATGGTTTTTAGAATGGATTCATTATTTCAATATTTTAAAATGTTATATTGTTATTGCAACGTGGGAATGTTATATTTCTTTTATGCTTAAGTTATGTGCTATGATTATTTTATGGTTCTTGGTCATTGTTATTAATATGGGTGGTTCCGTGATAAACTAAGGGTGGGTGAGCCCGATATAGATCTCCAATGCATTGGGTAACGTGAAGGAGTGAAAAGTTAAGGTTTCTCCGAAGAGATTTAGGGAATATACTTTGGTGGGTATTCCAAACGTAACCAAGAGGGTTACTCCCTACGTAAGAATGTTATGAATTCCTCACGTTACCTTTTATGTCTTATGATTTCAATGATTTATTCATGATTTCTTGAGGTATGTTAAAGTGTATATGTTTTGTGGGTAATGTATGATTTCATTCTTATGTATATATGAACTCATGTTTCCTTTCCATATTTTTATAACCCTTACTGAGCTTTTTATGCTCATCCCAAGTTTTTTTTGAAATGTTTTTCACAGGTCAAGGGAAAGGTACATGAT
This sequence comes from Viscum album, assembly GCA_963277665.1. Taxonomy (NCBI): domain Eukaryota; kingdom Viridiplantae; phylum Streptophyta; class Magnoliopsida; order Santalales; family Viscaceae; genus Viscum; species Viscum album. The sequence continues at coordinate 585,450,344 of OY728125.1, forward strand.
ATGATGATAGTAACAAGAAAGTGTATAGAAAGAGTCCTTGTTTTATTTTAAATATGTTTCCATTGATGGGATAAATGAATACTATCTTTATGTAACCACTTTTTTTAAATGTGGAATGTAATGCATTTTTTATGATCAAATTCTCTAAAACTCTAAACCTGAAAACATCCTCAATTCGTAATCTTGTTATAACTCAAGATTAAGTAAGGTTTATGGCTGGGGCCTTATAGTTGGTATCAGAGGTCGGTTTAGATAACTTTAGTGGTTAGGGTATTCTTTAAGCATAAGTTACATTACCATAATGGGTAGGATTTCAGAAAGAGTCATAGTTTTTAGATAAAGTGAATGAGTAAGTATATCTTCCTCATTAGTACATGATGGTTTTATTGATATACCCACACTGAAGTTTTTGTATTTAGTGAATGGATGGATCTAGAAAGCACCAAAGTGACAATAGGTTTGAAGGAAACTGTGGTGGTTCTCTGATTAAGATACTAGATGAAATGGGGGATTCAACAAGGAAACTCGTGGTTGTTCTAAACCATCTATGAAGGAGTCATGATCAACCACTTGAACCTTGGTATGTTCTGTAATGCATCATGTATGAGATGACCAATTGATGTGGAATTTCATGTAATAATTATAAAGGTAACCATTAGGGTTTATATGATCCTTACTTTTGAGGAAATTATGGGTTATTATATGTTATGAGGGAAAATGAAAGGAATGAGATAAACATGAGGTTAAAATGTTTTATGATTATTTTTTTAATATTTTATCATGTTTTGGGGAATGTTTTAAGAATTATATAGTTTTGTAAAAATGACAACACACAGACCGTGTGACAACCCGTCGTGCCAGACAAAGCTGCGGGAATCGAACCAACAACCAAAGTGTGACTGGTATTTATCTCCTACCACTGGACTACATGAAGTCCCTGGATAGATTGAATAATTCTTTTTAGATAGATGATTTTATGAATTAAGAGTAAGCTGATATTGGGTTATCTATGGAAATTTATTAACCTATCATGGAGGATATGTGATTAGGTTAATTACTTTTCAATACGAGACATTAGGAGCTACTGATGTTGTTTGAAGATAAATGTTACGATTTAACATGGAATACTATGTGATTAAATCCTTGAAATATTTGGGTTTCAACTTTAGTTTGGTTTACTTTGAATAATTTTATGGACAATTATTTATCGAATGGTCCTCGTTGAACTTTGGGTTTTGTTGGACAAATTTTGGAGATTAAGAATAGATTTTCTTTTTATAAAGGGTTATCCTTCTCTGGATTATCTGATCTTGTACTAACCTTTTTGGATTTGGTTTTGGTTAGAGTCTAAAGACATGGGAAGTATAGAGTTATCTTTTGTGGATTATTTGACTCCCTGGAAATCTATTATAGTACTCTTAATGCGAACATGTCTTCCTAAATACTCATCTTTTGGAGAAAATATGAGTTTGTGTAAGGAATCTAATAAAAGTTGAAAGTCAACATGATAAGTGATTATGTTTCCTTATGAATAAATTCCTCAACAAAAAGTAACTTAAAACAAAAATGTTGTCTATTAACTTTTCCTACTGGGGAATCGAATACCCTTTAACCCATCACAAATTTGTGATTTTCTTATGGTTAACTTTCTTCTAGACATGTTTACTATCACTCTCCATCAGAACTTGACCCTATGTTTTCTCATACATGTCCATGTTTTCATACATGGAATCCCAGTATGGGTTAACTCGGGTGACCTCTGTACTTATCTTTATTTATTTTAAAGTGATTGTTTTACTAACTCTTGTTCTGATGCTGTATTTTCAATGAAGTTTCCATGCCCAATTTTAGAAATTGCGAGGATGGAATTCCCAAAAGGGGGAAGGATGTAACACCCCAGGTAAATAAAGAATATGACATTTTAACATTTATCCATATTTGTGAATAAAATATTAATATAAATTTAAAAGGGACGCTATTCTTGATGGCGTACCAAACACGCAACAACGAGTTTCTTGGGAATCTTACGTTGCACTCTAATAATAAAATAATATTATTTTAAATAGTAGTTAATGCATAATCATTGTAATTGTGGTAATGAACAGAAATAACTAAAATATTATTATATATGTTTGTCAAATATTTTTTACTTTTTACAATAAATGTTAGAGGATTAAAAATGCGAATGAATCCAATTTTAGGCGTAAACATTCCAATATTCTTTAAAAGGTCGATTAACCGCCTTTTGATGGCGAACCTCTTTTAAATCCACTTTTTGACAATTTTATGTGTTATATTTGACAAAATAAAATTATTCTTTAGAATCAGGAAATCAAAATTTACTTTGTGTAAATTTTTGGTATTTTTTCGAAAAAGTTCAATTTTTAATGTATAGTGAAAAATGTTGTATTTTAATTCAAAACCTATTTTTAATCTAATTTATTTATATGATTATATTATCTTTTGAATTGGTTTTAAAGTGAAATTAAAATATATTTTTACCATTTAATACAATATTGTTCTTTGGAATTAATTTCACTTTGAAATCTGACTTAAACTAGTGTCAATCTTTTGATATTCATTGTTTCATAAAAACACGCTATTTGTTTTGACAGCGGGGATTAATTATTAAATTAATTAATGCAACTTATATGTTTTGAATTTTGTAAAATAGACATCATTTTTGAATTCGGAATATCAAATATTGATTAGGGTGAATTTTTTGTAATTTTCTGAAAAACTTAAATTTTTGATGAATAGTGAAACCACTAAGTGGTACTTATAAAAACCGATTTTTCCGTTTAAATGAAAATTTTCCAACTTTGTGTTTTGAATTTCAAAAATCTGACATACATGGTTGTCATTAATAAGTAAAATGTGGTTCAATGGGATTAGAATAATTTTTTGGTGAATAGTATCTTATTAAGTTTTTAATCGCGATTAGAGGTAATTAGTGTAGTTTAAGGTAAGAATAATGTTTTAATAAAATTAAATGACCTAGACACATGTCTTACCCTCATTTTATGTGTCATGTCTGACCAATAAAATCCATGGGTCAACTTTGGGACCCCATGGAGCCTCTTTGGTTGGAAAATGACATAAATACCTTTTTATTTAATGTTAAAGTAAAAATGACACAAACATGAGTTGTTTTACTAAAATAATTTTTAAATGGGGTTATAAAAGTCCGATTTTTGACTATAAATAGTAATTTGAATGATAAAAATATTTCCTACATCATAGTATTTTTTGTATAATTTTTAGACATTATATAAATTAAATTATTTATGACATCATGATGATGCAGCGATGACCTCATTATTTAACGATTTAAATAAAATGGAAAGATAAAGTAAAATCTAAGACCTACACATGTCCAAAACCTATTGGATGAGTGGATTTAGAACCCTTATCACCATATCCTCGAAACACATCAATGGGGGACCATTAAAATCAGAAACTCATTCTAAAATAAAGTAACAATTCTTTACATTCAAAGAGTGCCCCTCCTCTCCTCTTATAAAATGCCCCCTCCTCTACCTCCTTACCCACACTTTCAAAGCCTTTGGCTCGGACAAACCCTCCCCATTTCGTCTATCCACATCCCTCTATAACTCTTTGAAACCTCACTTTGGGCATAAGTCTTCCCAAGGAAGCCTTTGAGCTCATACCAAAGGGAGTTACCCGATTTTAAGGTAATGTCTTTACTTGTGTCCCTTTGTTTTATTTTGCTTCTCCAACCCCATAACTCTTTTTATTCATTTATTTTGTAACAAATACTATATATTAAATATACTAGGATGTTGTTATATTATGTATTCGAGCTACACTTACACACACCTACATCTAATGATTATAGAACATACTGTTTCTTTGGATGGCAAATTTCTACCTCATGAAACGATGGTTGTTCAACATTCTTCTAACACCTTCAAAGGTGGAAATTAAGATGACACTATATTTATATATGATATATAATATGTTTATTTTTTACTTAAGATTCTTTATTTTTCATTTATGGCATACCTTTATGGTTTCCATTATGGGTAAACGTGATATCTTCATTTAAGGATGTGCGGACTACCGCCCCCTCAAAGTGATTTGATTCGTTAATACCATATGTGGTACGTATAAAGGATATATTTAACAATATTATATATGATATCATATGGGAATTAAAATACTATTATGTATAATTATGGTTTAATTCCATTTAATATGAAATAGAAACGGAATTAGCGTTCATGCGTACGTACGACTTACCGTCTCCATAAACGATACATTTCATTTCTTATCTAAAAATGTTATGTACTATTATAAGTACATATATATAATGGATATATATGTAATATATTAGATCTAAATTATGTATTTAATTCTGAAATTATAACACACATATATATATATATATATATATCATTTTTTTTAATTCCATTAATATGACAAAAAATGAAAGTAGCGTTCATGCGTACGTACGGCCTACCGTCTCCATGAACGGTGCTTTTAATTTTTATCTCCAAATGATATGGAATAGTATAAAATGAATATATACTGGATATATATGATATTTAAAATATCAATACTATTCTGGATATGATGTACCTATAACTACATGGAAAATTATTTTCCAACAAGTTCAATTTTTGACTCATGTACCATACATCGACAAAAACGTCTGATATGAACTCATATTATTAACCAATTATTATAACATTTAATTATGTGATATGAACTAAATAATAATATTTATATGAGGTCCTTACGAAATTATAAATTGACCAAATTTTATTATTCAGGAATATAAAGAAACGAACAAGACAAGTTGGACTTGAGGTAAGGGACCCTACCCCTCTCTTTCTTTTTAAGTACACTCTTTTATGTCATTCCTATTAAGCTCATATTTCTTGTGATAGGGATGTTCTTTTATATTAGTACTACTGTAATTTTTTGTTAATCTGATGAGAGACCCTATTCTCTCTAATCAATACATTTTGGAAGTTTTAAGTGGCGTTGTCAGGTTGCCGAGTTTTCGTAAGGGATTTTTCATCTCACTTTTATTCCTGTGAGATTTATGATACATTTTGCACCATTTCCATTGAGTGGTATATATACTGCCCATTATTCTACTCTTTGTGTTATATACTTTATTTTATGAATATTTACATCAATGTTGTATTGTCCTTATTTCATGGGGTGTATGTTTCGAAAGATACCCATGTCGGTAAGGGAACCTTTCACCCTCATCTTTTTAAAAGACCTCTTTTGTGGGGTCTTTTAATTTACATATTGTTATGTTGGGATATGTTATTATATATCCTTATTGATGTAAATTTTATTTCCAAGTGATTAGATACCCTTTTTATCTCTCATCAACTCATTTTCTGAATTTTGAAGTGACGCTGTTAGGCTGTCAAATTTTTGCAAGGGAACTTCTTAACCCAATTTTGATTCATTTGGATAAACTTGAACTCCTTGAATATGTTGTTCTTTGAATATGTGTGAATGACCTTTGATTATTTTACACGTAATATCCACTTATATTGGGTGTATTTATATTTGTCACACATAATTATGAGATTGATTTATCCTTAATTTAAGGATACCATCTTTATAATGGATTTCATCTCAATTTACATTTCCATTGAGACTTCATTGTTGTTATGCACCAATTCACTCTTATATGGTGTATATACTGTCATTTGGAATATTATATCATGATTCCCTTTATTCTCATGATACTATAATGTTTTCATTAAATGTTTTTCCTCAATTAGTGTATTCAAGTGTCTCTCATTATGTTAAAAACACTTTAACTAAAATATCATTTTAAATGTTTTAATGATTTAATATTATAAATATATCTCATTAAAATCCATGTTTCCAAAATGGGTTTAAGGATTTATTTATATGGATATTAATGGTTTAAAATATTAAAAGCTTCAATGTGGTATGGGACACTTTGATTTAAAAATCTCTTTAATAAATGTTTGAAATGGTTTTGAAAATGGTTTTTAGAATGGATTAATTATTTCAATATTTTAAAATGTTATATTGTTATTTCAATGTGGGAATGTTATTTTTGCATTATGCATAAGTTATGTGCTATGATTATTTCATGGTTCTTGGGAATTGTTATGAAGACGAGTGGTTCCATGATAAACTAAGGGAGGGTGAGCCCGATATAGCTCTCCAATGCATTGGGCAACACGATGGAGTGAAACGTTACGGTTTCTCCGAAGAGATTTTGGGAATATATTGTGGTGGGTATTCCAAACGTAACCAATAGGGTTACTCCCTACGTAAGAATGTTATGAATGCCTCAAGTTACCTTTTATGTCTTATGATTTCTATGATTTATTCATGATTTGATGAGGTATGTTAAAGTGCCTATGTTTTATGGGTAAAGTATGATTTCATTCTTATGTATATATGAACTCATGTTTCCTTTCCATATTTTTATAACCCTTACTGAGCTTTTTAGGCTCATCCCAAGTTTTTTTGAAATGTTTTTCACAGGTCAAGGTAAGGGAACATGATATGATGATAGTAGCAAGGAAGTGTCAAGAATGAGTCCATGTTTTGTTTTAAATATGTTTCCATTGATGGGATAAATGAATACTATCTTTATGTAACCACTTTGTTTAAATTTGGGATGTAATGCATGTTTTATGATGTAAATCTTTAAAACTCTAAACCGGAAAAGATCCTTAATGCGTAAACTGGTAATAACTCAAGATTAAGTATGGTTTAAGGCTGGGGCCTTATACAGATAACCATCGACAAGACCTTGATTTTAAAGATGGAGACATGGTATTTATACACATATCTTCGTGGAAGAAGGTCATAAGGATTGGAATGAAATTGAATATAAGTCCTAGGTACATTGGCCCCTTCAAGATTCTTGATTGTGTCAGGGCTATGGCCTATCGACTAGCACTTCCACCTACCATGACCACTGTACATGATGTCTTCTTATTATCCCTCTTTAAAAAGTACATAATAGACCATTCAAATTTACTCTCTCCAGAGGTAGTAAAACTAGAGGATGATCCTTCTTACGAGGAAAAACCAGTGAAGATCTTAGATTATAGAAAAAACGTTATACGAAATAAGACAACTCCCCTCATCAAGGTGTTGTGGTGAAACCACAAGTTTAAAGAAGTGACGTGGGAATCAGAATAAGTGACGAAGCAAAGTTACCCCCATCTGTTTTAGTGTGGGAAAAGGAAATTTTGAGGACAAAATTTGATAAGAGGGGAAGATTGTAATGAACCAAAAATTTGTTAATAAAAATTCCTCTTGGTCTATTTAAATGTCTTTTTTATGGTTATATAAAATATATGCACATATTTGGTTCTCTATTTTGGATTTTAAAATACCATAAAGGATAATGACCATTGCTAATATACCAGTTAAACAGTGATCAAATGTTTTATATAAATATAGGGATTTAACAAATCCAATTTACTCAAACAAAGGATGTGTTGGCCTAATCCAAAAGACTTTCCCCATATGAAGCCAATTTTTTGGAGTTCCGAACTTAAGTGGCGTCATTGGGATTAACTCTTCACCAAGCCCCAAGATGATATTGAACACGATAACCTTGATTGGAACTGACTACATGAGAATTGGATGTTAATAGAGATTACCACCTGAGTGATGCTATCCAAGCCAGCCCAAGAGTCTGTCACCATCGCACACCTTACCCTTCGGTCTTATGCAGGTGTTATAAGGGGTTATGTAATAAGACCCTAGAACTAAGACTATATGCATTATTTTTGTATAAAGAATGTACAATCACTTTATTATTGTTGCTTTATAAATAGTTTTTAAAGAACAAATAGAATTTTAAGAGAATATTCAACTATGAAATCTATTTAAATAAATTTATTGATTTTAGAATTAAATAATATTTTAATAAAATATTATTATTATTATTAAATTAATTTTTATTAAATATAAATTATCATATAATGTATGAATGCAATTGTATTTGTTTTATTATGTTTTGAATGTTGTTTTTATCAAAACACATGAATTTTTGATAAATGTTGGGTTTTATATGAAATGTAAAAATTCACATATTTGGAAAATTAATTATATAAAATTAAAATTATTTTTGGATTCGGGATGTCAAAAACATCCAATGACAATTTTTTCATAATTTTCGAAGACATTCAAATTTTTTTGTAAAAAAATAAATACCTTTTAAATATATAATGTGTTTTATGACATCATAATGACCCAATAGTGACATAATAAAATACAATAAATGATATGTTCGTTCAATATATGTTTTACCATTAATAAAATGTGATTTTACAATTTATTGAATTATTTTATAAAACATTAGTGGACCCTCAAAGAGTTATAAAACATTTTCACTTTTTAAATGAATTTTCTTTAGAGTTTGACTCATCTACAAATAAGAAACCCTATTATTTTAAGATGTTCGGCCATTGGACATATACAATATTATTTTCCACTCCTTTTTTCAAATAAAACATGGGAAAAAACCATGGGATAGTTTGTCATATTCGTTAGTTTAATGTCTGTTGACCCAAACCTAAATAATAAAGAATTTTTTGTCCATTCCTATATAAACCCACCCATGATCCAACTTCCTCTTTAGTAAATGCCTTTATAGTTCGTCCATACTTTCCCCTAACATCTATATAATACTCTCTAGGTTCCCTAAGCTCTAAATAATCCTCTCACAGTCCTCTTCCAATCCATTGGTATCACACTTCTATGTAAGAGATTTCTTCCTTTCTTATTTTTGTCCAATTTTCGTTAAGTTGTTATGACCTATTGTTCTAAATTAGAAATATTGGGATATGATTTCTCACCTCACCCACACTTACCTTTTTACGTTTGGATGATGGGATACCCCTTTCACTCTCATTAATACCTCTCATGTACACATGTTTCCATGCTGAAATTCCATGATGGATTTCTCACTCCTCTTTTTCATCCAATAACTCTTTTGTATTATGCATATAAATTCTATTACATTTTTTGTTAAATGTATCTATAGGTACCCCTTACTGTAAATTTCATGTAAATATGATGATACATCCATTTCACTCTCATCAAAATGTTTCAGTAATCGTATGTCATAAAATTATTCTGCCGAAATTGCACCGCATTTTTCATGAAAAGATAATTGAGTAGTGAATACCATACCCATGTCTCTATCAAGGGTATTAAACTTTATGACCATATACATATTGAATGGTACATTAATGTATTTATTAAAAATTACTTAATCATGGAATAACATATGATGTTAATTGATTCCCTATTTTATGATCCATGTGGCACACTTATGCATGGAATGAATTGTTTAAGAATGGTGTGCCCTGATAGCGCTCAAATGCATTGGGTAAAGTATTGTATCATGATAAATCATGTGAAATGGGTTTTGACTCATTATAATTAATGTACAATGAGATTTTACACATGATCCGTGTGCAATGATCCTTGGCTCAAGCTAATTCAGTGTTTAGTGATATTGCCACATTTCCATGTTTTGATTATCAAGATTTATCATGCCTTTATGTTCATGTTACTATTTAGCTGCAATTATATGCCTATTTCCTAACATGTATTGTAATATTCATGTTATTCCTTGATAACTCCTTTACTGGGCTTTATATCTCACCCTTTTCATATGCATGTCCTCTGGTTATCCCATCCAATGCTATGTACGATGGAATGTAGTGGTCATGTAAATGAAGTTCTCAATAATGATGTTCTATTTCATGTTTTAAGTTGTTATGTAATGATCCTAAGACCCAAATACACTATTCATATAGAAATTATATGTGGCATCAAGAGAAGTTTATGTAATATATAATTTTTTAGTGTGAAATAAATAGCAGGGTTGTCATATAGTCCTTGTATTTTTACTCCTCAAATTGTTTACACCATTGATCTTTTTCATCATCTTGATGAGGCATTCATTGGTACTGAAACTATGGAGGATGATCCCTATGGTTTGAAGAGGTATTTGATATAGGATTTGGTATAGAGTCATTATTATGTAAAACTACAAAAACCTCTTATTTTCGATAACTTTTTTCCAGAGTTGATGGGATTATCCAGGACTTGGATTTAGCATCTGTTATAAAATTATCTACATGTTGAACAATAAAAGCTAGATTAAGAAACCCTCCTATGTATTTTATAGGTATTAGTGGTATAAGAAACCCATCATAGAGAATTGAATGAAAAACGGGAAGAAATGATTCTTGAGGATGTGGAATATTCAAGGAGTATGTTAATCCTTTCCATCTAGTAGTGAAATATGAAACTCTTTCATTCTACATTTTCTTGTATTTTTTGATATTGAAGAATATAGACTGTTGAATTGTTGAAATTAACTAGAAATTTAACTTCTTTTGGAGATATTCCCATCCAGTGATCAATCAAGATAGAAAAATTGTGTACCATACAAATGCAAGCCCCTAAAATGATTGTAAGAAGCATATGAGTTTCACACCTTCATGTTGCTTGGGGTCCCCATAATGGGATCACAACGATAGAAAAAGAGCATCAATTGCTGCTCCAGATCTCATAATCCACTGAATTTTAGAAATGAGTGATTCCCAATGTTATGCGGGGAAGAGGTCGATTCCACCCATTCAGGATAAACCATCTTTTCTAGTTATTTTAGTGAACATCATCCTTCTATAGCTTCCAAATGAGGCTTTTCTAACTCAATGGTGTTGTTAATAATTCGAGGAATATATGGATGAGCCAGGACCTATAAGGGTAAATCATATGGATCTAGAACATGTGCACCAACTGTTAGGACCACTAGTGGTGGAACTACTAGTATTTTCCCTGGAAAAGCCATTTGGACAGACATGTAAAAGGTAAATTTACCTCTTCTAGTTGTGTAACAAATGGAGGGAATTAATTTCCCACATTAGTAGTTACAAAAAACCCACTTTGAGGTGGTACTCTTACTGGAAGTGACAGTTGAGGATCTACTTGTGGAGAATTTTTTGTTGGAGTGGAGATTCAGAGTAACTCTATAATGATTATTTTCAACTCCTTAATGTCTCCTATTGATGAGAAAATACTTCTTCATGAAAAAGGGATTTAACTTCTCCAGCAGAATGGTGAGACATGGAATGGCCTTTACCTTTTCCCTTATTAGGTTCCTTTCGAAGAGGTGTATGTTGATTATTTGAGGGGATACATATATTGTGGGTAAGCCTATGATTTTTCTTATTCACTCCACTTTAATTATCATCAATGTGGACCATATTAAAAACAAGAATCTCATCCTATTAGTCCCCTTAATTGAAATCATTTGATGGAGGATCTTCCATGAAGCCATTGATGACGTTCATCGATGCATAATGCTTTGTTGGCATTCTGTTGGTATCTTGGTGACGTATAACGCCCCAAATATTTTATGGTATGTTCTTCATAAATACGTTCTATTCATTATATAGCAAATATTTAATGAATAATTAAGTCTCTATGAAACAAAAAATTATAAGAGTAATTTATAACAAATCCATTAAATGTATATTTTCTACTTCTGTGTTTTGAGTTTCAAAAACTGTTCATCTATGGTAGTGACCAGAAATTTATTTGAGGTCTGATAGAACCAACATATTTTTTATGAATATTAACATACCCTTATTAATAGAAATATGAATAATAATATGAACCTTAGTAATAGTAAATCATATTATTATTTTATTTTCTTAAGGTAATAAGGTTATGAGATGTCGAAAAATGAGTTATAGATTTAAAATTTTTGTTTTTCAATAAATTATTATTTTATTTAAAAATATTAAAAAAATTAGAATGTTATTTCCAAAAAATGGAGTTCATTTTTTAATTCCATGCTTAAAAATTGTTATGGGTGATTTTTTGGGATTTTTCTAAAATACTTGAATTGTTAAAGAATAGTAAAAATATAGTTTTGTGTTTTTAGTATATTTAATGAAATATTAATGATGTAATAACTGATATAAAATGATGTTCTACTTTTTTTACAGTAAAATAAAATGTTAGGTGTCCCAAGTGACTAATAACATGGGAAAATACCATGTTCATGCCCATGGTTTTGAAAACAAATACACTAATGAAGTGTCCCTTTAAATTAATTAAAAACAAACTCTTATTTATTATATATACCTAGTCATCCCTTCATTTTAGTTCATTTAAATTCCATAATCCAAAAATATATGGTAGTTTTAGCAATCTAGTATTCCTTCCAATCTGTCCTCAAGCCCCCAAAGTCCCTACCATCAAGTCTTATGAGTTACACTACATGGTAAGAAAATTCTCACCTTCCGTTTTTCATCCATGTTATCTTTTCTATGGAATTTATTCCTTATTTTCATAACATTTTATTATTTCCATATTTTTATTTCCTTTTATTTTTTGAGTCTTTTATAAATTGTTGAATCATTTCCCCTGTCTTTTTAATGTTTTCTAATACCATGTTTCATAGCTATTATGCTGCAGAATTATCATATCAAAATATCTCGGTTTTTTCAAACAGTCTTATTATGTTGTATTATTTTAATTTATATTTTTTAATGCTAGTATATGTAATTAAATATACCCTTTACGTTATATATTATCTATGAATTATGAGATACACTTTTTCTCTCATCAAAAAATTTTATGAAATATTAGGCGACGTCGTAAAGCTGTCGAATGTTTGTGAGGGATTTCTTGACTTTTGTTTTATTTCTAGTTCCTGTATTTTTTCCATCTCCCACAATCCAAATTCTATGATAATTCTAGTACCATAAATGAACTATAATTTTGTTATGATAATGTAAAATTTCATCATCATATCTCTGTTCCTATCCCTTTTTACTAAAAATGAAAATATTGTATAAGATGTGTTAATTTATAATATTCAAGGATGACAGGTTTTCAATTTCTTTTACCATATTCAAGGCTAGTGATGAATTAATTTTAATGGTTGAACCATATCATTACATAATTATTTTATATTATTCAATGTTATGGAATTCTTATACACTCATAATACAATATAATTATACAAAACTAGTTCATTATGGACAAAAACACCAAGTTAATCCAAGCGTGTAACATTAAATTTTATCTAATGAGTAAAACAAATGGTATATAAAAAAGACAATATGAGATCATTTATAACTATTTAATTTCAATAATAATTATATTGACAATTCTTGATGTTTTAACCCATTTCTAATTATCTTCCATTCATGAATATAAGTAAACTGATCATGAAAACCAAGGAAGAAAAACCTTCCAAAACAATAAAATTGAGCATCTTAAACCCATAAAAAAGTCAATGAATAAACCTAATAAATATATAATAGATAAAGTACATGAAGAAATAGTTATTAAAATATTACTTAATGAATTTAATTCGGTTATCCAGGACACTAAGATCAACTGAAAAACTCCATCAGACTCAAGGTATGGGGTTTCTTATCTCACATTAAATTCCATGAGTGTTCAATTGTTTGCCACTCATTTCATGACGGTTGTGTATTTTTCACTAACATTTGATATAAATTATCATAATTCATTTTATATCCAAAGTATTTTCTGATTCATTTTGATTTAATTAATTTTTTTCATACGACTCAATAGATTACAATGTGTTAATGGACTTTGTTTCAAATTCAATTTCATTGAGACTTACATTGAATCATGGACCTAATCATTCATAAGTGGTGTATGAAATTCCCATTTGAGATAATTTTTCATTTGAAATTTTAATTATATTATATATTCATATTTTGGTCTCATGGATATGATTATTTTCTAATTCCCTATAACCTCTTAGATATAGTGTTTACTTGGAATGTTGTATTAGCTATGGAAATATTGATGAATCTGTATCCTCTACTCTATAAGGATATTGAGTATGAAGAATTTTATTGTATTAAATCTATGTACAAATAATTATTTGTACTTGAAGTAATGGGAGGGGCCCATTATAGCCCCTCTATGCATCGATAATGCTCATGAGAGAAATCAGTTGCTAATAAACCCTTCGAGTTTGTTTCTAGAAACCATACGGGTTTCGACCCACACACTTAATCCATTTTCACAGTATATTGGTATCATGTTCCAGATTAATTAATTCTAATTAATAAGAACATCTATTTTTTTCATTTATAGTTATTACTATCCATGAGTATTTCACTATGAAAAATCTATGTATATAGTTTCATACTCAGTTTATTAATGGCATGTGTTTCCCATTTATTCGCCATGACATATTGATTATGCCAAATTATTTATGATTAACATACTATTTATTCATGATTCTGCTATATGATACCCTTACTGATAATTTTATATCACCCCTTTCACTTGATTAGCTTCAACAAGTTTGATGAGGAGAATTTTTATTGAGTTCGTGTGGCAGCAGTTTATTAGTTTTTGTTATGTGTTGTATTCTTTTAAATTTTCCAAAGTAATTTGAGTTACATATATGTATCTATTTCTTCAAGACTGCTAAAATGATCATTCCTTCAAGATTTTATTTTCTTTTAACCATGAAAATTTAAAAATTAATGCACCAGCTCTGGTCTAGAGGGGTCAAAGTGTTATAGTTGGTATCAAAGGAAGTTCTATATCAAACATAAAAACTAGATTAGAAGATGTAGATTAGGGAACAAATACCTATGTTATTATTTGAGGAAAACATATATGAAAATTCTGGAATTTTGGTAAAGAATATATTATGTGGATCATTCTAGAAAATGAATCCTTATACGGATACAAATAGGTAGAGGTGGCTCTGGCACAAATGTACCTAGAGTGAAAACTCCGACAAGGAGTTTTGGGCTTGACCCAAGGTATCCTGGTACATGAAAACCATCCTTACTATACTCTCGATATTTAAAATACTAGGGGATATTATTTGGATATTTCACACATTCTTTACAAGACATTATGAAGGATTTAATTTAAATTGTTCTAAAGGGAACCCATATTTATGATACTAGCTATGTCGAGAATTTTAATTTATGCTCTGGACTTTTCTAGTTGAGATTATAAATTATGATTTCATACATAATCTACTGCATACCATTTATTAGATATGGTGAAAAACTGAAAAAGTTGAATCAATAATTGAGGGTAATGTAGGGATTTACCCATTGATCAAGTCTACACAATCAAATTTGAAGTGGATCAGACCATGACCATATTAGGGAAAACATAATCTTGTTATGACAAATAACAGTGATAAACCTATGTTGGATCTTTTCATGCGGCATAGGACACCATATTTTAGTGGGACTATTAATCTGGTGGTATATGTGCAGTGTATTAAGACCCTTGAATTTATATTCATGGAATTAACAGGCGATGAAAATGAAAAGTTAGTGTTGGATGTATATTGTCTCAAGGGTAACATTGATAAAAGGTGATTCATGGCCCAAAATACTAATAGGGAAAAATAAATATAAGATATGTAATGGATAACTATTATAGATATATTTTTCAAAAAATATTTCACACATGAGAAACAAACCAAAATGAAGAGGAAATTCCACAGCTTAATGAAAATTGAAGAATTCAGCATTGCAGAGTATGAGGCTAGCTTCACAAGACAAGCCAGGTATGCCATAGATTACATACAAGATTCAAATGACATTATTGATCTTTTATTTAAATGTCTTAATCCATTTTTTCTAAAGTAAATAGATTATCAAACATTTTCATCGTATAAAGAAATTATATAACATACTGTCAAAATAGATAATGAATTTTCTAGATAAAATTTGTTCATGGGAAACTAAGATATGAAGTGGTACTCTGAAAACCAAGGAAAAGGTGAAGGTCCAAATAAGAACAAGGGAAAAGAGAAATTTCCATTATGCAATAACTATGGAATGAATCAACCAGCGAAATGCTTGAAAATCATGGGAGTCCGCTATAAGTGTGTAGAAAAGGCTCATCGATATAATGAATTCAAGGGGAAGAAACAAGTCGATGATGTTTAGTGCTAAAATTTTATAGATATGGGACACTATGAAAATGAGTTTCCAAATCTCCAAGGAAACATGCCTCATAAAAGGCCAAGATAGCAGGGGAAATCTTATGCAATTACAACCGCAGAGGTTAAGGTTCCAAATTAGGTGGTGGAAGGTACATTATTTGGTTTCTCTAAAATATAAAATGCATTATTTGATTATGGATCATTGCATTCATTTATATATTCCCAATTTTCCATGAAAAAATATACATGTCTAATTTGATGAAGGAGTTATTAGTCAAAACTCCTAATGGATGTATCATTGCAACAAATGCATTTCGATTAGTCGCCCTCATGACACATAAACATGATATAAAAGCTAACCATATCATCATAAAAATGATTTAATTTGATATATTTCTTAGTACAAATTGGATATCAAATTATGAAGTAATGATCGATTATAAGAATAATTAAGTTACAATTTTCGAAAATGTTGTACAATCCCTTTTCTTTAGAGTAGAAACATCACAATTTGATTCTTATCTAAATCCACCACATGTAGCTCTACTACATGAAATTATTGGAGAGGAAGAGAACAAAATATAAATGGGAATGAAAATAAATATTCAAATTGATGATGTACATATAGTGCAAGAATACATTGACATATTTCAAGAGGATTTACGTAGATATCCTAATGAAAGGAAAGTTGAGATCTCTATTGATTTAATTCCTAGTGCCAGACCTGTATCAATGAATCCTGATAATATCACCACTTTGTAATTAGTGGAAATAAATAAACATCTAGAGTAATTGAGTGAAAAAGATTTATTCGACATAGTGTTTCTCCATGGGGAGCCCTTGTCTTATTTTTCAAGAAGAAAGGTGGATCCATGAGGCTACGAATTGATTATAGAAAAATAAATTCTATAAAAATAAATAATAAGTTTCATCTTCTATGAATTGATGATTTATTTGATCAAATTCATGTAGTAATGTTTTTTTAAAATATTGTCCTTTGATCTGGATATCAACAGCTATGTGTGAGCAATGTTGTTATTCCAAAAAAAAACTTTTCGAACTAGGTATAAGCACTGTGAGTTTACAATGATGCCTTTCAGACTGAATAATGCACCCTCATTTTTTTAGATCTAATTAATATTGTTTTCCTATAATATCATGATGACTTTTTTGTAGTATTTTTTTTAAGATACCATGGTATAATTTAAAAGATATGAAGACCATGAGAATCACTTGCTGATTATTCTAAAAACTCTTATATGAATTGAATTATATGGGATGTTTAGTATGTGTGAATTTTGGATTCTATAAGTTTCCTTCCATGTCCTTATTTCATTAAGGATAAAATATCTACTAATCCTTCAAATAAAAATGTTGTTAAAGAATGGTGTACTCTAGTTAACGTAACTAAGGTACATAGTTTTATTGGTTTAGCATGATATTATCGGCGTTTCATTCATAACTTCGCCCGTTTAGCCAACCCAATGAACAATCTAACCCAAAATCGGTTATGTTTTAATGGAAAAAGAATGTGAATAATATTTTAATGAATTGAAGAGAAGATTAGTGATTGCGAAAATCTTGACACTACCATCAAGGAATGATGGGTTTGCAATTTCTAGTGAAGCATCAAAGGAATGACTTGGATGTGTTCTTATTATGAATGATAGAGTTATTTCCTATGCTTATAAGAATTTAAAATACACTACTGGAAGAACGACCTCTACCCATGGTTCAAAACTGTGGGTATAGCCCCCAAAACCGTGGGTATAGCTTATACCCACTATTTTGGGAACCATGGGCTTGAATGGCATTAGAATAGGGGTATCAGCCTAAACCAATGGTTTGGAGAACCGTGGGTATAGGGGAGTCACATGTGGCACACCGACTGTTCCAGCGTGGCACACAACAGACCCCACGGTTTGAAAACCGTGGGGTATTTAAATTCAAAAAAATCACCTAGCGGATTTCGAACCCGGGACTTGCGCTAAACATTGCAAATACGCCACCAACTGAGTTGGGATTTTTATTGGTAATATGTACATATATCTATATATATATATATATATATTAATATTGGATATTTAAATTCAAAAAAGGAGCCCGCTGGGTTTCGTACCCGGAACTCGCGCTAAGTCTCGAAACCGCGTGACGAACTGGGATGGAATTTTAATATGTTATATGTACATATATATGCTTATATATATTAATATTCAGTATTTAAATTCAAAAAAGCACCCGCTGGGTTTTGCTCCTACACCTCTCAAAGTGCCTCATGACTACGGCTAACCGACAGACCAACTGAGCTACATAACTTTTAAAAATTTATATTTATATGTATATAAATTTATTAATATAAACCATGAAAAAATTGTCTTCCCACCAAATATTTTTCGTGTCCCACCTAATTTTATTTCCCTGCCATAACGCAGGAAATCTATACCCACGGTATTGGAAAACTCTTGGTATAGGTCTTCAAAAAAACCACAATACCTATGGTTTTCAAAAACTGTCGGTATAGGTCTTCGGAAAATACCCTATACCCACGGTTTTCTCCAAAACCGTGTGTATAGGTCTTACAAGAAAACTATACCCATGTGTTTTTCCAAAATTGTGTGTATAGACCTGTTTTCCAGTAGTGATATCATGAATAAAACAATCCAACTCATTATCTAGAGTAAGGAGTGGTAATAGTATCTCTAAATATTTCGATATATTACCTCTTTGGTGAAAAATGTGTGATATATACAGATCATAAGAGTTTGAAATATATATTTTCATATAAATATCTCAACATGATTCAAAGTATGTGAATTGAGCTACTCAAGGATTATGATTTCACAATACCCTTCCATATAAGGAAGGAAAATAAGGTGGACGATGTTATGCGTAGGTAGGACAAAATAATTCAAAGTAAGATGAGAGTTGAAAGGGATCCTATTTTTATGGATCTAGTAAAGATAGATATGCAAATTATCATGGAAGGTAAAACATCACAACTATTACAAATGGTTTCCAAACCATCATTACTAGAATGGATAAAAACTTTTCAGAATTATGATTAAGAGATTCAAAATAATATTAAATTTATAAATGATGGGAAGTTGATTGAGTTCATATATTATAGTGGTATTTTGGAATTTGGAATGATTATTTGTTTTCCCATTATTCGTGAGATAAATAGGGAACTATTGGATGATGCTCATAGCTCTAATCTCTCTATACACCCTGGTATCAGATGGATGTATCGAGATATAAATGAAATATTATGTGGGAAAACATGAAGAGGGAGATTTTTGATTATGTGTCAAGATGTCTTGATTTTCAACAGGTGGAGACTATAAGTCAACATCTTGGATGATTCATGCAACACCTTTCTATACATATGTGGAAATTGGAAGATATTACGATGGATTTTTTCATGAGGCTACGAAAGACACCATGAAAGAATGATTCAATATGGGTCATTTTTTATTGTCTTAGAGAATCAGCTATTTTTTTCTATAAGATAAGATTTACCACATTAATGTTTAGAAATACTATATATTAATGAAGTTTTAAGACTTCCTAGTTTACCATTATAAATTTATTCTGATCATGATCACCATTTTACATCACAATTATTGAAAAATATTCTGATGTCCCTAGATACTAAACTTCATTTGAGAACTCCCTACCACCCACAAACTATAAGAAAATCAGAACAGTCTATTCAAACATTGAAAGACATGTTGAGGTATTGTTATCTAGACTTTCAAGGTATGTAGGATCATCATTTACCTCTCGTAGAATTTTATTATAACAATAGATTACCTTAATGTATTTATATTGCACCATATGAAGCATTATATGAAATGATATTTCAGACACCAACATGCTGAGATGATGTTGGTGAATGAAATCTCGATGGACAAAAACATTTTTAGGAAAAAAATAGTAAAGATTATCCAAGACCATATTAAAAAAGCTCAAATTTGGAAAAAGAGCAATGGTGATAACAGAACGATGGATTTGGAATTTTGAGAAGGAGATCATGTTTTCATAATGGTATATCCATGGAAGGGTATTATATGATTTGGTAAGAAAGGTAAATTTAATCCCAAGTACACCAGAACATTTGAAATTATGGATCAAATTGGAGTTTTTACTTACCATTTGGCAATGAGGCCAAGTCTCTCCAAAGATCACAATGTGTTCCACATATTAATTTTAAGGTAATACATGCCACACCCAACACATGTACTATCCCGTTGAGAAATTGAACATGGTCCAGATCTGTCTTATTGTGATGAGCCTATCTAGATTCTTGATATCAGAGAACAAGTATTGAGAAATCTGATGACTCGTCCGGTAATGGTTCTTTAGTGGAACCATAAGATGGAGGATGTAATGTGGGAACCTGAGGATTTTATGAAGAAGAACCGCCCACATCGTTTTAGTTGACATTATTCATAAAATTTCAAGGACAAAATTTTTGTTGGAGAGAATAGAGTAACACCCCAAACATTTTTGGGAATGTTCTTCTAAAATTCCTTATATTCATTAGATATCCTATATTTAATGAATCAATAAGTATCGGTGAAACATAACATTTTAATATAATGTTATAACATAACCATTTAACAAATATTTTACACTTATGTGTTTTAAGATTCAAAAAATGGTCATCTATAGTTTTGACTAGTAAGTTATTCGGAGTCTGATAGAACCACCATGTTTTTTGATTTATAGTAACATACACTTATGAATAGTAACGTGAATATTAATATTAACCATAGTAATGGTAAACCATATTTTTATTTTTATTTTTTATGTTTATAAGGTAATTAGATGTTGATTAGGTTTTCATGATGTTGAAAAATGAGTTATAGATTTAAAATTGTCATTTTCAAATAAATTACCATTTTATTTTAAATTTAATTAAAATTTTCAGAATTTTTTTTCAAAAAATTGAGTTCATTTTTTCGTTCTACAAGTCAAAAAATTGTTAGGGTTAATTTTTAGGATTTTTCTAAAATACTAGTATTTTTCATGAATAATAATAATAACAGAGTTTGGAGTTTTCGGTATATTTATGGACATCAAAATATTGTAATAATTCAAATAAAATTCTTGTAGACTTTTGAAAAGTAAAATATTATTCGAGGTGTCTCATTTTTCTAATACCATGGCCACAAACTATGTGTAATCCCACAGTTTTACTAAAAAACACTAATGAGGTGTCCCTTAAAATTAATTAAAAAATACATCTTTTTAGCTATAAAATCAAACTCATCCCTTCCTTTTATTTCAATAGAAATCAATAATCCTAGATGATCTGGTATTTTTACCTCCACAGTAGTCATCCCAAGGCATCCTCAAGCCCCTAATGTCTCAACCCTCAAGTGTTAGGAGTTACTATACCATGTAGGATAATTATCAACTTCGGTTTGACATCCATGTTATCTTTATTGTGGTATGTATTTCATGTTTTCATACCTTGTTATTATTTCCATATTTTTCTGTGCATTTAATTTTTATTGAGTCTTTTATGAATGGGTGACCCGTTTCCCCTCTCTTTTTAATGTTTTCTAAAACCACGTTGCATAGCCGTTATGCTTCAAAATGTTTGTCTCCAAATATCACTCTTTTTTGAACACTATTATTATGTTATTATCATTTAAATTATTTTATTTTATTTTAGTATATGCCATTAAATACCACCTTACAATCCATATTATTTATGAATTTTGAGATACCCTTTTTCTCTCATGAAAATATGTTATGAAATCGTAACTTTTGGCGTTAGGTTGCCAAATTTTCATGAGGGATTCTTCAACATTTCATTTATTTAGAGATATTTTATTTTTTTTCATCTCCCCTCATACAAATTATATTATAATACTATTTAATTACATGAAATAATATTTTATTATGATAATATAAAATTTCACAATCATTTCACTGTTTCGATCCTCTTATATTAAAAATAAAAATATTGTCTGAGATGTGTTAATTTATCACATTCAAAGACGATGAGTATTAAATTTCTATTACTATATTAAATAATGGTCATGAAACCTTTTTAATGGTTGAAACAGATCATAATATATGTATTTTACATTTTTCAATGTTATGGAATCCTTACACACTCTGAATATAAAATAATAATTTCAAACATGTTCATTATGCACCAAACCACCAAGTTAATCCAAGAGTTTATAATTAACATTTATCTAACGAGTCAATCTCATGGTATATAAAAAAATCTATTATGATATAATTTATAACTATTTAATTTCTCTAATAATATATATTTACAATTCTGGATGTCCTACCACATTTCAAATGATTTTCATTCATGAATAAAAGTAAAGGATAATGATAACCAAGGAAAAAATGCTTCCAAAGAAATAAAATTGAACCTCTTAAACACATCAAGAAAGAAATTAATGAACCTCATAAGGTTCTAATAAATAAATTACATAAATAACACGGTTTTTAAATATTAAATAGTTAATTTAATTTGGTTATCCAATACACTAAGATCTAGTAATGAACACCATCAGACTTAAGGTAAGGGGTTTCTTATCTAAATTTTAATTCTGTGAGATTTTGTTTGTTCACCAATTATATCTTTATGGTGGGGTATTATGTACTTCCATTTCATATAAATTATTATTATTCCATTTATATTCATGGTATTTTGCGATTTATTTATACTGGTTATTAATTTTTGTCCATACGACTCAATAGATTAAAACGTGGTAAGCGACTTTGTCTCAATTTCAATTTCCATGAGACACACTTTGTATTACAAGGATAATCATTTTTACGTAGTGTATCTACTGACCATAAGAGATTATTTTTCAAATGAAATTTCAAATTTATTATATATCCATATTTTTCTTTCATGAATTTGATTATTGTCTTAAGTCGTATACTCTCTTACTAACGGTGTTTATTTGGAAGGATGTTTTAACTATTGAAATAATGATTAATCTGTATCCTCTACTCTATAAGGATATTGAGGTGGTAGATTTTACTTGTATTAAGTACATTTATAGAGAAGGATTGGGACTTTAAGTGACTGGTATGACCCGCTATATCCCCTTGGTGCATCTACATGTCTCATGAGTCAAATCAATTGGCGACAAACCCTTTGTGTTTTTTTCGAAAAATCAGAATGGTTTCTACCTACATAATTAAACCGTTTCGATGGTATGGTGGTATCATGTTCTAGATAAATGAAATATAATTAATACAAATATATCTTTATTAATTTTCTGTTATTATTATACATGTTTTTTTCAATTGGACAAAATCTAAGGATGTAATTTCATACTTTGTATAACAAGGGCATGTGTCTTCCATTTATTCACCAAGACACATTGATTATGTCAAATTGATTATTATTAAATTACAATGGATTAATGATCACTATTTATTTAACCCTTACTAATAATTTTATTTTACCCCTTTCATTAGTTTACCTTCAACAGGTTATGAAGAGGATACTATTTATTTAGTTCTGGTGGTTGCAGTTTATTAGTATTTGTTATGAATTGTATTTTGTTACATTTTACTATATAATTTGAGTTAAATCTATGTATATAGTTTATTCATGACTACTAAACTAATCATTCCATCTTTATTTTCTTTTTTTAACCATGCCAATGTAACATGTTATTTTCCAGCTCTAGTTTAGAGGGGTTAGTGGGTTACATGGGGCATCCTTCTTCTTCATCTTCTAAAAGACATTATTCTTCTCATTTCTGTTTCCCTAAGAACTATTTGGAAGATATTAACTTAAAATAAATCATTTTATAGTGTATTTATGCATTTATTTTGTGGATTCTTACAAAATTGTATGAAAAATGACTTCCACTAAGGCAGGGATTGTGAATGTGAAAAATCCCCCAACCCTGTGGGATGAGGATGTTCACGTTCTTCTTTTTGAACCTTTAGGACCCTGTTTGTTGGATCTGAGGGTTGGGTTACATAATACCCCATCCATGTAGTCTAGGGTAGCTCTTGAAATTATATGTATGACATCATCACAACTTCTCTTTTGATTTTACAAATTTAGGTCATAACGTTAGTTGGGTGCATTAACCATCACTCACTTAAATCACATGCTTCAGAAGACCATTGTGCTATTTCATACATTTTAACAATATGATGACAGAAATCAATTATGTTAGAGTCCTTCTCAATATTATCATATACTTCATGAAAAGTCATCTCAATTGTTTTCACTCATTGAGCCTTGTTTGGTGGAAACCGGCTGAGGCCAATTTCTGTTGATCCAATATTTAGTGAGAAACAAAAATTTCTTATTACAGACAGCCTGGGGAAATAACATTACATAAGTCTACTTTTTGTGGGATTTTCTGGCTTTGGAGACTAGTTAAATGCATTTCCCCATGTGCACCCCATCATCTGATATGAACATCATATGGTGTTTATGAAATAAATTTTCACAACCGCTTAAATTCATAAAGTCTTTCTTGTTGAATAGTTCCATGGAACTTCTCGATCCTTGTATATCATAAAACCATGAGAGATTCCAAGTCAATTCTAGGATTCAAACCTTATACTACATTCATATGATTTTGATATTAATAATATGGTAATAACTTTCCCTTGAGATGATTAATATTCTTCCATATATTGAGGAAAATATAATTAATACAGTCTTCTTCCAATATATTTGGAATGAAATATTAAGAGGTGGACAATGTCCAGAACATCACATGTATATTTACTTTATCTAGTTGTTTCATAATGTTCAACATAAACTCTTCTTGTTTTCCAAGAGGTTTATCTATTGGATTAGACCAAACATAGTGTTTTCATTCCCCTTTATCAGAGTCCACAATATCAGTAGAGAATTACTTTATTTAAAAGGATGATAAATTCCCCAAGGGTTGTTTAGATAATGAGTGGAGCCTTTGGATATGTTTTGATTCATAATGAATTTCACCCACCAATAAAAATGAATTAGACAAACCTAGCCTTGTATTTCCATGTGACTTAAGATAATAGGTATTTCTCATCTATACATTGCATGTTAGATAATTCTCTTTACAATGTGAATCAATACTATGAATAGAACATTTACAGTGAATCAATCAAGTGGAAGACCACCACAGTGGATTACAATAAGGGATAAATACTATTTTCTTTGGTCATATGACAACATAGAGGGTTACCATGGCTCTCATCACGAGATAGGCTCCCAATATTGACTAGATTGTCATAAATAAAGTCTTCATAAGGAATTATTTCATGAGTACCATCCGTGTTACAACTACTGCTCCAATAATTTTGTAATGAGATATTAGGATCAGGAGCTAGCACTGATATTTGATTGAGGTATTCAACAACTCCAATGCTATGTGGAGCTAGATTGATGATCGACACTTGATTCGTCAAATGTGTTTGAAGAGACTTTTTTATTAATGGATTATTAATTATAGTTTTGGCCATTTTCTAGGAGAAGGGGTTATCATGAGTAGGTGTATGTGTCTACTAGGGAGTAACCATTGGAAAATGCCAATTATATCGAGGTGGAGTGGG
This sequence comes from Viscum album, assembly GCA_963277665.1. Lineage (NCBI taxonomy): Eukaryota > Viridiplantae > Streptophyta > Magnoliopsida > Santalales > Viscaceae > Viscum > Viscum album. The sequence continues at coordinate 585,475,896 of OY728125.1, forward strand.
TTTCTGTGTATAATCTGGTTGTCCATATGATACTGGGGAGTGTGCCTCATATTAATCCTAGACTAGATTAGAGGTGTGTAACTAATCTGAGATGGCATACTGATGCGTCATCCCAGGTATGGGGTCAAAATTATGGGTATGTACCTCTCGTACTGTTGAATTCATTATTATGATATTCTAGCAAGATTTCAATATATGGGTAGGAATTTGTGTATTCCATTACACAATTTATAAAATATGCATGGTGTCTTATGTGGTCGGAACAAGAATATAATTCTCCTTTCCATTTATAGAGTATTTGTATGTACCTAATCCCACCCACCATTTTCTACTAGTGGATATTGATGGTACTTGTTTATAGGGGAAGATATTTGATTCTTCCCTTATTTTGTAGTAGGAGATTTCCGATTGACTTCTCTAGCTACGACCAAAAGTGATTGTTGGATGTCTTGATAGATGTAGGTATGTGTATGTTCCTACTGATTTTATACTTCCAAGAATGGTTAGACGAGTTCATTATGTGTTTCCAGATGTTTTTTCTATCAGATTTGGTGAGTATAGGTAGATGTATCCTCATGTTTCAAAATTTTCATTGCATTTGGTTGGTGGGATTCTTTAAATACATCTAGAAGAGTTTGCTGACTGACTGAAAAATTTTAAGTTGCATTATATTTCTGATCAGGTTACTCCAATAGATTTGGCCAATGGTATTGGTTGGGTTCTACTAGATAAATCTTATGGATGGAAAAATTAAGGCGGACAAGTGTATGATCTTAGTCGTTTTTTTTTGCCACAATACTAGGTTGGTGGACATCTAAATTGGTGGAAAATGTAGTAATATTCTCCATGATAGCTATATGTTGAACCAAATGGTTTGAATTTCCTGCCCAGGTTTGAGGGACCTAGGATAGATAGCCAAAGATAACACCCTCATCATGTTAGGGTTTTGCTATCGTGCGACGTTTGCAGAGGTGATTGTTTGAAATAGAATTCAGGATAGACCCTTGTCTCTTCAAGATGAGGTTTTGGATGGCCTCTTAATCCACCTAACTGAATCATGGGATATACCAGTTATTGAATTTTGGGGATAAAAACCCAAAATATTTGAAAAACGTTGCCTACATCGCCATCTTCAGGACCACTACTCATCATTGAATAGACGAATAAGGGTTATTGTTGATCTGGAGGACCTGTCGGTAAAAATTCAGTGCTAGGATACTACCATGTTTATGGAGTTCTCATAATAGTTCATTGGGGACCCAACATTGAAGATGTTCAATTGGTGATGGAGTCATTCGAGAAAATGAGGATCTTGCATGAGCAGTCCCTGGGATGTTTACAGGTGTAAACTAGATGGAAGCCATTTTTAATAAAGAGAGTTCTTGGAATAATGTGATTATATTTATAATTAATATAAAAATCAACTATGAAAATGAATTATCATTTGGTTGAACACATGAGTGATTGATTTCTTTTGCTGGCCCTATTTATGAATTGATAGGGTCCTGATAGATAGGTAACAAAATCTTCTAGGTTAAGGATTTGTGATGGGTTTACCATTTTTTTTACTTCAAAACATGTGTTCTATTTATGAATCAATACTAATGAACAGGTTCCAATTTATTTTTTTGTGGAACTGGAAACACCTAGTGATTATATTTACAAAGGGACCTTCTTTCCAAATGCAGGTATTTGTTTGTTTTGTTATCTTATGATACTTAAGAACTCTAATTGGTTGAGAGGACGGGTGGTCGAGATCATCAAACCATTTTAGGGGGGATTTTTTTTTATTTTGGGACTTTCTTATTGATTTATGATATGTTCATGAATCCTTATTAATTTAGTAAGAATCATGTATGGATCCCTTGAATTTTTCAATAAATTATTATCATTTTTGGAATTTAGATTCATCAATATGAATTCGAGGTTCTTCATCAATGGAGATATTTGTTTGCATTCTAGGTTCTCCCCCAATGGTATCCTCCCATATAGTACTTATACATTCATTGGTCATTGTTATTACAATACTGGCTTTCATTCCACTAAGTGGAGAACATTGGAATTTTATGTTATTAAGGTAGATGAATGTCACTTTGGAATTTATCATCAGCTAGAGAGAGAAAAATTTACATTGGGGTTTGATTCCATCCATGTAGAACGAGGTTACTCTAGAGTTTATCATCATCTAGAGATACATTTTATACTGTTGTGATCAAAACCATAAAATGGGCCACCTAAATATTCTCATGAAATGAATTAGAACCCATGTAGTTCAGTTCCACATAATGAGACACATCATAACTTTTATGATCGTGTTATAAAGACCCAACTGTACAGTTTAATGTCATATGGTATGGATATCTAGGAGGAGGGTATCAAGTAAAATCTTATTGTGGGACTTATGTTTAAACATCCAAATGAACATGGAATTAATATAAACTACTTTGTTTAATTATAAAATTTTTGGGATATGACCCAAATAAAAGAGGGTTGATTTGGAATATTGGGTTGAAACTTTGTGGGGATTTCTATGTATCCATCTTGGATGGGAATCAAATCCAGAATAGTTTCTTAAGACCCACAATGGAATATGTCACATTGAGAGAAATTGGTTAGGGATTAATCCTAAAGATGATTCCCTTGTAAAAGGGTCCATAATATATTTTATTACTCATGATAATTCAGGGGGTTAATTCATGGATTATTCCTAATGAGGATACCCCGATTAATGGAACAAGGGTTGGACTCCTAAGGAGGATGAACAGTGAGATCCGGCCCTACGTGGAGACTTCCTATGTATCCTATATATGGTTGGATTTAGAGTTATCATAGTTAATTCATTTATATAAATGTTGTGATCAATACAAACCGCTAATCTCATGTGAGTCATGATCGGGGTGAGAAAAAAGAGGATATAAAAGATTCCAAAAACCACAAACTTTCTCCTCCACTGATGGAAGTAGCCAGGCCTACGACCAAAGATGTTGGGGAAATCGTGGAAGAGGCCAAGTCTATGATGCTTCCCTCTCTCCAATTTACTTTGAACATGGATCCAATGTATGGAGGAGTTAATTTAAAGGGTGTAGGGAGGAGAAAGACTAAAACATCTTACATGAAATGCTTGGTTTTTACACCAGGATATGGTTCCCTAAATTTGTCCTGGAAGTGGATGTAGACTTCTCGTTTTTCAAAAAGGAAAAGAAAGCATGTTCATAATCTTCCATACTAGGAAATATAGGATTCAAGTATTAGATATGTGAAAGGGACGATAAAGTCATATCCTATGAATCCAATACCTGAAACTCCTAAAAATTTTACCTTGGGTAATGGTTTATGTGACCATATATATACAAATCTATGGGCACCCCATGGACCCTTAAAATATAGTAGGAAAAGTTTGGGAAACCATTGACCATAGAAATCCCAATCCAAATGGGAGACACATAGATGTTATTTTCCATATGGTTTGTTAAATCATGAGTTATTGGTCGAGGTTTCAACATAATTCTTTTTAGGCAAGGTATCCATTGAAGGAGACTCCATTGAATGAGTGGATTTGAATTAGGCATCATGAAAGGCTCCGGAAAACTGAAGGGGGGAGATTAACCAAGAAGGAGTACACCACTAAGTGGCATGTAGTTTAATGGTGTGCAAGTAGTCCTAGAGGAATTGTTTTTTACTTTAAGTGATTAAAAATTATATTTCTAGAATTGTAAAATAGATGGCTCAATTCTTCAAGAGTTTTTACAAGTATTCAGAGAAGTAAGGCACCCAACTTATTGGTTGAGGAAGGGTAGCTACATAAGTGTTCATAAATGATGTGGTTTGGGAGAATGATCTATGAATGTGTTGTTATTATTTTACACCATGGGTACCAAAGTCTCAGTATCCACCTTTAATTCCCTATCTCTAAGAATTATAAAGCTACTTTGGCGGTTTTAGAGGACATAAGCGAAGCACATGGGAGATGAGAGCAACAATCAGGAATCCACAAAATTTATTAGTAAAAATAAAGACCTTCAGGTCCAATTTATAGGATAGTATGGTACCACAAGTGATAGTGACTTGGAGCACATGTGATTAGGTAGTGCGAAAGTTAGGTCATGTGCAAGTACCTACATGCCACTGGTGAATTGGTATACCATGGTCGAACCAAAATCTGACCCTTGGAAAATCCTATACTTCTCCACAAATTTCTCCATTTTTTTCAATGTTATTTACATTTTTCAAATTTTTCATATATGCTATGAAACAGAGTTTCCACAAACCTATAATACATTGGATAAAAAATAAAACATTATGAAAATAAATGCTCAATATCATTAAAAATAATTCAAAGGATTCCTCTTTATAACCCAGGGAAAGGAAATAAAAATAAGTGAGAGCATAAATGTCCAGTATGTGTAAGTAAAATGGAAGAAATAATGGATGAATAATCATATTAAACATGGAATGGTAAATTATTGATAACATAAGCCACTAAAATAGCTAGATAAGGTATAATCATAATTTAAAGGTAAATAACTGGAAGACCTTCCATTTTATCAAAAAATAAAAGAAAATGAAAAGCATCCATAGATAATGTAACATAAAAAATATCATGGATAATAATAATAATAACTTAATTTTCAATAATATATATGTTTGATTGTTGGAATTCTTGTTTCCTAGGAACATGATACCTTTACCATCATGATTGTTTTTTATGATAATTTTAACTACTATGATTTCTCCAAATGATTCTTCTCATGAGACTATTGATGCATCGTGGGCTTGAATTAACTAGTACCCAACCCATATAGTTGTTGTACAAATCATTCCCTATATATATAATAATCTATTTTAATTAATTAACTACATGCCTTATAAATTATCCATATTCAATAACTGATATTGATCTTTTAAAAAATCTTTTGTTCATTAAATATCTGTCAAAGAGAACACCTTATGTAAAAATGGTATATGGTTTAGGAAATAATGATATACATTTCTAGGTAACAAGGATATTTAATATATAAAAATTTAAAATAAAAATGATTATAACTAGGTTTTTGAGGAGAACATTAACGATCATAAAATAAAGTTATATTTAAAAGATAACTTTTACCACAAGGTAATTTTTCAAGTAAAAACCACATAGATGAGATAATTAAACGAATAACTATAAATATATAAAATATAAAATGATTAATAATATAATATATTAAAATTGTAAGTAAATACGTTGAAAAAATATGAAAGTGGTGAATATGTCATTTATCACAGAAATGTAAAAGGTGAGATTGAAATCCCTTTCCTTGAGTCTAAATTGTATCATGATTCATTATATTACTAAATAAAAACAATTATTTAAATTATTTACTTGAATTAGAAACGTTTTCATGTTTAGCAATACTTTTATTTAGCCTCTTACAATTTTGTTGAAAACTACGTAAACAATTAAGTTTATGTTGTGTGTTTTGACCATATTTGGCTTATGTGTCAAAATGATTTTGGTTGGTCAAATATGGTCAAGTAGACCATTATATAAAAAAATTAATCATATTTATATTTAAATTATTGTTTTAAATCCAATAATGAAATATTATAATGAAAAATGAAACAACTTTACAACTATGAAGATGGTTGGCCATACGTAGGCATGAGTAACGTTCCCATTTTTCGATGATCGTTATAAAAAGAAGGTAAGTAAAATTTAACATTCTATGATTATAATTATATCCAAAATTACATATTATTAAATCATATATACTTATATATATAATCCTTGTGATGTAAAAGGAATCACATCACGTCGCGGAGGCATTAGTCCACATGTCCAAGAACGACGTTGTCACTTTTTAGTGTTTAAATAGTTAATAAAGAATATGATATATTATATTAATATATATTTGAGTATGTAATGGATATAATATATATGTTTTTTAATTCAAATATTTTTAATTAAACTCATCTTTAATATATTCCATGTTATGTGTGAGCATATCACATCACTTTGTGGCTGTGGTAGTCCATACATCCACAAGTGATATTATCGTATTTACCCAGGATAAAAAGAATGAATTCATTAATTATATAAAAATTAATCAAGTATTATGGAAACAAAAATATCATAAATATCATATAAAATAGTGTTTCTATCAAAATTATCAACCATGTGAAGTGGGTAAGGAGCAACAAAGGACATCGTTTTGTGAGGCGGTAGTTCTACATACACACAAAAAAATTGTTTATTCCCTATTTGATGAATGTGAGTGTATGTTTAGTAATAAAACTTAAGGTAAAAAATAACAGTAAATTTAAGATACTGAGTAAATTATATGATCTAGATAAAATGTTAAATTAAGTGATTTGATCCGGAAACAATTAAAAAATCCATGTTAATGGAGGTTACCTGTTCTTTAGGTAACTCTTTTTAGTTTGCACCAAATGGAATAATGGTGTGATTTATTCCTAGTGTGATGAATATATATTTAGTGCGGGAAATTGGGAATATTTTGGAATATTTATTTATTTTTAAAAGGTATTGAGGGGTATGAATAAGAGGGATGAGTGGGTTCCTTTTTGTAGTGGAGGAGGAGTAACATTCCTGTATATTCTTTAAAATGGATGTCTGCCCAATTTTATACCATGTCATGTGGATCTAGTAATAAAATAAATTATTTAAATTGTATGATAAGTTATAAATATGGAAAGTAATTTGTTTGGTCAATTTTATAGTTCATCTTGTCCTTTTACTTTAAGGGTTAGTCTCTTGTTCACTTAATATATCTCTTAATCACTATAATTAGTTTAAATTAAATTCACCTTTTTTGGTAAAAAACTATGTTTAAATTATAATAAATTATAAATTATAATAATTATAAAATTTTAATCCATGTTACCAAATTAAAATCAATTTATTCTAAAAATTAATATTAAATTAATACTGCAGATTGGACAACAATTTTGGTTTTTAATGTATAAACATTCAAACGTTTCCTATGTTTTTATATTCAATTTCAAAGTGAAATTTAACTAATGAAATATACTGAATTAATATATTTATAATTTATATAATTAATATTTGAAACAAATTATACATTTAATTTTAACTTAAAAAAAGTAGAAAAAAATAGTTTCAAAATAAAATTCAGTATGTTGCACTATTTATCAAAAAAATGAAACTTCACAGAATAATAACAAAAATTCACTCTAAGATAATTTTTATTTTATTATTACAAAAATTGACATAATTTTATACATATAAAATTTAAAAAAATTCCAAATTTTTTATTTAAAATAAGATCTATATTAAAAGGTAGAAAATATGCCTTTTTAGAAATATAAAATCTTTTAGCATAAAACTTGATTTAGTATTATCTTATACCTATCTAATATAACGGGTAAATGTCAAAAATATTTTACTTAATATATGATATATATTACATTAATATCATTGAATAATTGTAATCATATAATTTATTAATATAAATAATACTTTATGAGCATAAAAACAATTTTTTATAAAAACATTCAGTTTATACTCAGTTGGTTCTTATATTTCATTCTAATTAATTTTTAACAAATGAATTAAACCAGATATTATAATAGGTTAGTTAATTATATTAATTACCATCAATTTAAAGTCAAGGTGGTATCTTATAATATTAAATAATAATATCTTATTAATATATTGTTATTTGGTAAAACTCAATCTTGTATGGAACACAAAATGCTGGACAAAATCATTCTGGCATGTAACAAAATCTAACTAAGTTTTTTGTTAATTTAATAATATATAAAATATATATTTAAAATATTAAATATATCCTATGGTATTTAGATATTATAATACATTTAATACATGGTGTTATATGTCATAGACACTATTAAATACAGAGTTCTTAATTTAGAATTTCTTGGGGTTACAAATAATGTATTGAAGATTCCTTAAAAATATTACATGTTTATTATCAAAGAAAATTTTTTATTTATTATTGTGAAGAATTTCAAAAGTAAGTGATATTCTATGTGAAATGGGTTTTTTTCTCATATAAAAATTCATAACCTCATTTTATGTATTTTAATATATGTTAACATCTTTTCTTAAACCATATCCTTTATTAATGTAGAGGTCATATGATATCAACATCCATATTTTATTAATCAATTTTTTGATTAGTTTTTGTAGGGATGTACTATTTATATATCATTATCTATATTACTCTGGACGGTTTCTGATTATGTTTACATTATAAGGAATTTATTAATCAATTTTATGCTAATTTAAATAAAAATGTATATATTGATTATATCTAACCCCTTTCATACGAGGAATGTATGGAACATAGTAACTGATAGGTGGGACCCTCTATATCCACTCAATGAATTGGTAGGTCTCATGAGACATGAATGTTTTGGTATTGGATTATGTCATGACCGTTTATGTATGTTTTCTTGGTAAATGTATTGACGGTGTGTTTTAGATTTCTAACACTATTAATTATCTAATTATGAGATTAGCTTTTGATTTCCACGTGTTTAATTGGTTATAATAATTTCCCTGATTTATTTTTCAACCTCAGGGGATTATTTTTATGGAATTATTAATCATATTTTTATTAAAACCATATTATATCCAATTTATTTATTAAATGGAAATGGTTTTAGTCAGTTACCTTTCCATAATATTAATTAATAATTTATGAATTATTCTTTAGTACTAAACACTTACTAGGCATTTGAGCTCACACATTGCCTTTTTCCCTCACGATGCTTAGAAGTTTATTCTGGTTTATGTATAGGGTTAAGCTAGGAGAATAATGGAATTCACAAATGATTCACAATATTTTATTTTATTCCAATTTTAAGGTAAGGATTAATAATGAATCAGGTTTTCTAAAATAGAAAACTATTCATACCTTTATGATGCGATTCTATGTATGTTATGCTAAGGTAATAAAGTAATCTTTGACTTTAGGGTAGTAGGTTCTGGGTCGTTATAGAAAGAATCAATGGAATTTTTGTAATAAAAATTAGGAAATAGATTTAGGAACCCCTAGATCATATAGAATTTCCCTAAGATATAAATTGTGAATATCATATAATAAAATGAAAAAGAATCTATGTTTATTATTATGAGATTAGCTATGCCTAATTTTTTCAGTTTGTCTTAAGGATTTCACTATTTTTTTATAATTTTTTTTAATAATATGATCAAATATAGTGTATGTCATCCTTTAGAAATGATGCCTATAAGAAATAATGTAAACCTCATTCTTTCATTTGACCTGAAGAGTAATAATGGTAACATATTTAATGATATAAATACAATATTTCAAAGGGAAGTAGTCTCCAAAATATTTTCATCATATGAGAACATACTATCTTCTTCTAAAATCTCAGATAAAAAATTATCCATGTCCCATGGATTCAAATTGATAAAAGAGAATAATATGAAAAATAAGAAAAATATGGATAAAGGAAAGAAGGGAAAGATGTATTTTCCTACATGTGACAATTGTGTGATGAAACAAAAATGTACTTACTTACTTATATTTAGTGTTTTCTACATGTGTGCAGAGAATATACATTTTAATATCAATTGAAATGGAATAAAAAATATTCCATTCTAAAATTATTCAACTGTAGATATATGGGGAATTATGAAAATCAATTCACATATATTTAAAGGAACACACCACAATAATGATAATGGATCTTGGTTAGGGTTATGTTATTATCACATAAAATGATGAATGATCAATGTGATTGTATTTTAATTCAATAATTTTATTTTTTTATTTTCTTATCAATTATTTCTCAGTAACAATAATAATTAAATATATAATTATTGTTATATAGTAAATTTTCATTATGGTTTTGAAAGAGTGTGTTGAATGGAACAATGAAAAGTGATTTTGTTGGAAGATTATATTTTTTAAAAAGCTGATGGGGGAAATATATCTTTAATATGTTCTTGATAATGAGAATATAATGATAATGATATGTGTATGGGATAGTATTGGTGAAAATGTAAGTGGTTAGTGATTTAAATCTTTATGTTATCTTTTCTAGTTTTACTACATGTTTGGATTTGAGGAATACATTGAACCACCTGAAATCTTATTTTTGGAATAATTATTTGTTTAGATATAGATTTAAGGTGATGATGTTTTCAAATATTTGGTATGTTAAAAAAATAGAAACACTACGTTTTTTATAGAATCTATTTTTTTCTGGAAATTAAGTGATCTTCATATTAAAATTTTGGTCTTTGATTTGGGAAATAAATATTTTTGATTAGTCATAAGATTAAATAATTATTGAATTGATTAAGATAAAAATTTTATACTATTGGTTATTGGAAAATGTTATTCATCATTTTGGATTTATAATATATTTAAATTCTTAAGGAATGATTTTGTTGATATTATGATTCATTGAAGTGCTACAAGCATAAAAACTTCATCTTAAACATCAATTACCTTGTGTAAGATTATAAAATTGTATTATTATCTAACATATTTGTAAAGATAAATTATATTTTAAATTGGTTATCCAGGATAATTAGTCAAACTATATATAATTCAACCCAATTTATGTCATTGGATTCAATTCACATTGAAATTGGATATAAAAACATTTTAAGATATTGATCATTATCTCTTTAAAAAACTGCATTGTTGTCTCATCTGTGGGGATAATTTGAGATATAGCTATAATTGTATTAATTATATTTTGTAAAATAGATACCATATTTGGAATAATATTTTCCAAATTAGCTGATAAATTAATTATAATTTTTATACATAAAAATTTAACGGTGGTAACGAAATGATTTATCACAACATAGATAAAATAATTTAACAAGTTAATGTTAAAAGGTGAAAGAATATTATACCTAAAAACTAAAAAGTTAAATGGGTTTTTAAGTGTTTTTGAACCTAAAAAGAAATTAAAACATTAATTATCATCCAAATTCAAGGAAATTAATTCCACCTCAGTGTGGTTGGCTTTAAATATAAAATAATAATGATTAAGTCACTCCTAAAATGTAAATTTCATCCCTCACCACCTCATTTCTCCACAAAATCCATGAATATCACTAAATATATTACAAAAAATCTACCATACAATATTCCCATGTCGAAGTTCTTATGTTATCACCCAAAGACAATTTAAATGGTATTTAATGGATCCATTAAGGAGGTGATGTTCATAAGTTAATTTTCCCAAATGACATGTCTTATTTTATTTTCTTCTTGTACTCTCCCAATATGCTTCTACAATCAAGTCATAATAAATCTACAAGAATTTATTTATGGTATTTTCATGTTTATAATGGATTATTTCATATTCATTTAATTTTACATCCCCTCATATTCAATAAAACGGAACTATTATCCAAATAATGTTAGACAGTCATCTCATGAATAATTTCTTCCCATCACTACCTTCATGGATGGAGGTAAAGGTGTTATTCTTATTAAATAGGTTTTTAAATATTATATTATAAAATTTTTAATTTTAAGAAACTAATATATCAAGATAATTTTAATCAAAATTAAAATTTTCCATGATGTTTGAGAAAAAAACTAAAATAAGAAAAACAATGAGCATTAACATTTTATAAAATGAATCAACCTCATGTAATAATGAAAAATGATATATGGGGACATTTAAAATTATGGAATTGCATGAATACCAATTCATTTAACTTGTGTAATTTTATTTCCATTTGAAAAGAATATCTATAATTATACACAAATGAACTAATCATGAAACCATGATATTAATGCACAAAAAACAATGAAAATAATGAAATATTATTAATGAATGAGTGGTATGATTTTAAAAAAGTAGCATGTATTTCATTAAAAATATTATTAAAATTATGGAATGAATTAATCACGTACTTTATACCATTATAGAGGTGGTTAAAATGCACACAACTAATGTGAATTAGGAGGTAGGGTTTTCGTACCACAATTTTACTTCTATGAGATATATGACTTATTTACCATTTATGTATTTTTTTGGTGTGTATATATACATTTGAAATATAATATCATCAATTTCATTATATTATTAGTATTCAATGTTTAATTTATAACTATTAAATTTTTGGGGTATATGATTCGACTAATTACATGTGTTATGGTATTTCTTATCTCAATTTCCACTAATTAGGTTAAAATTATACATATGTTTTTTTCAAGATAAAATTTTGTGTGAAATTATTTTTGATTAAATTATCTATTATTTCTACTTTTTTATTTATATTTATAGTGGATACACATATAAATTTATATAACGATTACTTAAATGATATTATATTATTTATGAGAATTTCTTTTAAGAAATTATCTTTTTAATGTTTCCCTTAAACATATAACAATCATCTAGGTCCATGTTTTCTATAATTGTTTTCTAATGTTTTCTTATGATCATTGATTATTGAATAGACGTTTTTTACTTATTTTTGAATTTTTACTAAATGTTTTGAGAGGTATATTGTTTATCTAATCAATGTTCTTTGATACTTTTCAAAGAAATATAGAAGTATTTTATTAACATATATGACGTGAATGAATTTTCTCGATGCCATTATGATTAATTTTTTGAATCTTCCTTCACAGGTTTATGTTTTCATTTTAAAATAAAATGATTCATTTTACGATTGAAAAATGTTTTAAAATTTAGTTAATTTTAATGTGAAAATTGTATTTTCCGTAATTTTTTTTCAATGGTCAAATTTAATGTATTTTAATTTATATCAACATTATTTGTTGAATCCTATGATTTATTGAGGTGTATAGGTTATGATAATTTTTTGCATACTTTTTAAATATTTTATTTATTATTCTGACTGTGGATGTACTATTTTGATTACAACCACAATATTAGTCTGAAATGTTTGAGATTATGTTTTATTAATGAGGAAATGTATTTGAACTTTTTATGAAAATTTCAATATATGTGTACATATTTAATATTTTTAACCCCTTTTATATGAGGAACATGATGAAATTATTATGTGATGGGTGTGGACTGTTGTATCCCCTTGATTGATCAGTAGGTTTCTTGTAACAAACCAGTTTGGGTATTAGCTTATGTGTTACCCAGTTATGTATGGTGTATTGGCCAAATCCATGAAGGTGAGTTTTATATTGTTGACGTTTTGGATTCTCTCATTATGAGATAATTTGATAATTTGTGTATCCAAGGTTATGTTTATATCTCATGTTATTATTTATGTGGAATTATTGACCATATTTATTTCCCTGAATTGCCTTTGCACCAATTTTAGCAAGCAGCTTTATTCCCAATAGCACGTTTGATTGGCTGTCCTCTGAAATTAGACTCAGCCACAAAACTCTTATCTAGACCTTCTGTAGCGATAATCTGTATTGAAATAGATGTTTCCCAGCATCTGCCAGATCAAGTATGGATTCAGAATGGTGATTTTGGTTTTACACAAGAGGTTCTCTATGAAAGATTGCCTGATTACTGTCTTAGTTGCTTTAGACTTGGACACACAATGAAAAACTATGAAAAGGATCCTGCTAGCTCTAAAATCAGGAAAAAAGTTTGGGTTGAAAAAGGGATGCAAAGTCATAAGGATATTGCTGGTTCTTCTGGCTATATCAAGAATTTGGCAGAATCTGGCTTGAATTCCGAAATGAATAATTTTCAGGTTGAGAATAATCTAATATCTGATTATGTTAACTCTATTCTTGAAGTCACTGCCCCCCTCCTATTTTCATGGATGAACTGCCTACTATTAACAAAGTGGATGAGTCTCAGTCTAAAAACAAAGAGGTTGCTAGTACATCTGTGTTGGTTAAAGAGCTTACCCCTCACATTTCCCTGCCTCAGCTTGAGGAAGTGCAAATGCAAGATAGTACTCAGGAAGCTATTAAGAATGAGGTGTGTGAAAACTCTAAAACACATTCAGATGAACCTCCCCAACCCAAGGTGGGGGAGTTTCTTCATCCAAATGATCGTAGAGGTAAAAAAGTCATCGTGGATTCAGATGGTTTCATCACCCCATCTTCAAAGAAAATTAATAAATATAGAGGCTATTCTAATTACGAAAGAACTGTTATCACTAGATCATTTGCTGCTAGAAGACCTGAATTTGTAGTGCCTCCTCAACCAGTCCCTCTGGAACCTTTGCCGGATTATTCGGAATTCTCTGATATAGGTTCCTCTTCCTAAATCGATGATCTGGTTTCATGTTGGATGGTATTTCTTACTTGTTCTTGTTCTGTCCTGTTTGCCCAATCCTTGTTTGGATTTAATTTGACTGAGCTTGGTGATTCACTGGAATCTGTTTGATGGAAGTCTTAGATTTTTACTGTTGGCCTTTCCTTGCTCCTGTTTGGTTGTGAAATTGCTCAAATGGTGTGCTATTTGACTCAACTATGCTTGGACAAGTTTTGGTCCTGCAAGGGATGTTGAAGTTCCAGATTTCTGAAGATTGGTTTTCCTACTCTTGGCTACTTTGGAAAGATTATTCTCTGATCACCTGAGCCTAGCCTCTTTTGCTTTGATTTCTGGATACAAGGCCATATCCTGCTCTAGTTGAGCAGCTGGATGCTGTTGATGCGGGATCTGATGGTTTGTTCCTCTAAAGTTACATACCTGTTTTGACGTGCTTGGAATTCTGGTCAGATGCTCTCTGTTTGGATCAAGTTTTTCTAGAATGCATAATGTGCTGCATTTATTGGCTTTTGTGTGGCAGGTTTCTTTTAGCAGCCTTTGTTTCACATGTTTTTCCTTATGGGCTGTTTTTTATTTGCTGGCTGGTGTAGGCTATCTGCACCTCGTATGTACTTTGTAACCCTTTTTTGTTTTAATAAATTTTCTTTGACATGGATTGGGAAACCAATCCATGTTACCTTAAAAAAAATATGTTATTGGTTAAATGTACTTTGGTTTAGTTAGTCACCTTTCCAAAATTCTTATTTATTATTTACTATATTTTTATATGTAATTATCCTTTATTGTGAATTTGACATCACCCCATTCCTCTGTTTTATTTTTTTATTGGATTCCATGAATTTTATTATCATTGATATACTAGTTTAAGCTAGGAGAATAATAGTGTTTTAAAAGAATTAACTATGTTTCTTTTTTTGTTTTCAATTTTAATGGAAGGTTCCAGTATGTGTCTAGTTTTCCAAAACTACTAAATCATGAATTATTTCATGATGTGATTCATTATATATTACGCCAATATAAAAAAGTAAACCCTAACATCGAACATATAGGGTTGGGGTAGTTATAGTTGGTATCAAAGGATTTTTAGTAGAAACCAAGGGAAATAGATATACGAAACCATGGATTTGGGAATATAACCCTAAGTTAGACATTAGGGATAATTATAGAATAACATCTCTAAGAACCTGGTTTATGATTATGAGAGTAGATAGCCATAAATATTTTAATTTATATTAAGTATTTCAATAGTTTTTTAAATTTTACATTATCATTAATAATGATATGATCTAATCAATTATATGTTGTAATTTAGAAATGGATCCAAGAAAAATGAATATGAACATCACAAATGAAGGTGATTTGAAAAGTAAGAATGATAAATATTTTAGTAGCTTATCAAAATTTTACAAATGGAGGTAGTATCCCAAACATTGTCTTTGTATGAGGACATAATATCATGTTCTGAAAATTCATAGAAATACTTCTCCATAACATATTTATTCAAAGGGAAAATTGATAAGAAGAGGAAAAAATTCAAAAGGATGGATAAATAGAATAAGGGAAATAAGTATTTTCCCACATATGTTAATTGTGGAAAGAAAAACCATGGTACATGCTTAAATGGACTGGGTGTTTCCAAAAAGTGTGGAGTGAAAGTTCACTATAAATTTGGATTCAAGGGTATGTTAAAATTTTCAACTTACAATGAATCAACTATGGAGATATGGTCCATTACGGAAATTAATTTCCCCGGAGTGAAAGGGACACACCTCTAATGAAGCCAATGGATCATGGATAAGATTATGATATTATCACAGAAAAATATGAATGATTAATGTGTTAATGATTGAATTATATAATTATGTTATTTGATTATGTTTTCAATGATCTATTAATTACCTGAATTTTTAAATATATATATGTATTGTACTACAGTAATTTTTCATTAATTATTTGAAAGAGTGTATTGAAGGGTACCAAGCAAAGTGATTCTATTACAAGTAAATATTTTGAATAAAAAATAATTTGGGGAAGGATTACCTTAATATGATATTTATAATGAGATATTAATAACAATGAAAAGTTTATAGGATTATATTGGTGACCATGAATAAGGATAGTGATTGGAGGATGTATGTTATCTTTTCAAGGTTTACTATATGTTTGGATTTAATTATTATATCAAATAAGAAAAGATCATAATTTCAAAAGAATTATATTTATTAATTAATGTTTTAAGGTGATAAAGGTATTAATTTATTTGTTATGTAAAAAATAAGCATTATTTTTTTGGTGGATCTACTCTTATGTTTATTTTAAAATTTTAGTAACATTCCTCCTTTATTTTTTTCCTTGATTTTGGACAGAAATATTTTTGATAAGCTATTTGATTAACTATTTATGGAATGGATTCATTTGAAATTAGGATATTATTGTTTGTTGAAAAACATTTCCCAGTATTTTGAGGATATTTTACATTAAAAAGACGAAAAAAGGACTTGTGGATATTATGATTCTTTAACATTAAATAGGTATAAAAAATTAATACTGAAAATCCATTTCCCGGCGTAAGTGTTGATGTGAAAATAGATCAAAGCACAACCAAAAGATGAGATTATTCTTGTGATTGGTAAAAAATCATGAACTTTTATTTTATATAGTTCTTATATATATGGTAATAGAATCAATTAAATCTCTAAAAAGGATTTTGGAATAATAATATTATCTGATTACTTTTCTAACAATGAAATTAATATTCATTTAACACATCACAATTTTTTGGTTTTGTGATGTTAAAATTTATAATGTTAATGTTTTCTATAACTCTCCATGAGAACCTAGTAGTTAGATTTCTCTTATATATAAATGTTTTTTACTTTCCAATAATGTAATCATATTCAAATGATTATATTTATGGTGACCATTTAATTTCCCTTTTACTCTTATCAATAGGACGTTTTAAACCCTATTTATGATATGGGTTTCCTGTAAAATAATTTTCATGTAACAACCTTATGATTTTAAAAATTAAATATCAAATTTTAAGGATTAAATTTTTTTAAGGATAGGAGAATGTAGCATGCTTATAGTTTTAGAAAAAAATAATGGGTTCAATATCATACATGATAAACCATATTGAGCATAAAAGAAAATTTAAATAATATCATTTATATGTTACTATCATAATAGAGCCTTTAGAATTGAGGGTATGAATATGATTAACTAAATTATAATAACATTATTTTTCAGATATATAAACAAGGAAATAGTTGGTGACTATTTAATTATAAATGAAAATAGAACCCTTTTGAATATAAAAGGAAATCATTTTTTGAAAACATATTTCGACATGAACAAGTGTATTTTATACAATTAAATTAGAAAAAAATAATTATTTTTATATTAAATTAATAAATTATTTATTTGACACAATTTTTATAATCCATCCTATGTTTTTTCTAGACATTATATAACATTATATCAATTTTTAGGAAAAAAATATATATTTTTAGGAAAGGAGTTTATTCTCTGGATTGTACAATTGTATTAAAAAAAAAATTTTAAACTTCAATAATTTTTTTTCAAAAATATCCTTCATTTTTGAATTAGTAATTAGATATTATCTTAGGGTTATAATTTGATATTTTTCATAGTAGTTTCATTTGTTTCATGAATAGTGAAAATACAGAATTTTAATTTAGACCCGCATTTTCATCTAATTTATTTATATATATATATTATATTATTATTTATTTTTATAGTATAATTAGTTCAATTATAAATAAATCCAACCAAATTTGGTCATTTGAAAAATTCCCACATTTAAATTGGATTTGAAAATATTTTAAAAAAATTATCATTTTCACTTTAAAAACATGCTTTGTCGTCTCGCCTGTGAGGTTAATTATACATCTCATTTTACAGGTTATATAAATATAATTTTTTAAAATAGAGTTAATATTTTGAATAATTAAGTCTTAATTAGTTTACAATATCATTTTAATTTTTTAATATAATAAATATACCAAGGCTAAATAAATATTTACTATAGTATTGGTAAAATAATGTAATAGGTTAATGTGAAATGGAAAAATCATAAATTACCTAAATAAAAAAATTAAATGTTTTGTTTGGAGTTTTTGTGGACCCTAAATACATTTTAAATTTTAATTATGTTTCAAATTCAGGTAAATTAATTCCACCTGAATGTGGATGGGTTTGAATATAAAATAATCATTATTTAGTCCCTTAATACCACCACCATCAACTAATAATACCTCCATAACCACCCCATTTTCCTCACAAGACTTGAATCACTCAAAATATCTAAAAACCCGCTACTATAAACACTACCTATATCTATGTTTTTATGGTCACTCCCATTGGCCATTACCATGGTTTTAAGGGATACTTTATTGAGGTGATATTCAAGAGGTAATATTTCTCAAACCACCACTTTTATTTTCTTTTCTTCTTTAACCATTTCCATTACTACTTTATAAAACATGGAATGATAAGTCTAGAATAATTTATATACTATATTTTCATGATTTGAATGGAATATATCATATTCATTTCATTTATTGTCTCCTATAATTCATTTAAATGAATCTATTTTCCTTGTTATGTTGATTAATCATCTCCAGGAATAATCATTTTTCATTTTCCATTACTGGTTTCATGGATGATCATAAATTTATTATTATAGTGAAATAATATTTTCAAAGATATATTATAACCTATTTATTTTTCTAGAACTAATATAAACATATAATATTAAAAAAAATTAATTAGTTCATGATGTCCGGGAAATATCTCCAAAAAAACAAAACATTTATCATTATTTTTTTATAAAATGAACCATTCTCTTGTAAGAAAGAAAACTGATACATGGGAACATTTAAACCTATATAAGTGTGTGAATTCCAGTTAATATCACATCTGGAGTTTTATTTCCGTTTCATAAGAAAATCTATAATTATAAACAAATGAACAGATTATGAAACCATGAAACGAACATGCCAAAATCAATGAAAATAATGAAATATTATTAATGAATGGGCCGTAAGATGTTATAAAAGTATCATATATGTTTTTATAAATATGATTATAATTTTTCAATGAATAAATAAAATTATTTAATCCATTATATAGGAAGTTAAAATATGTAAAACTAAAGGGAACAATGATGTAAGGTTTTCTTGACTCACTTTTACTTCACTAAGATATATGATTTATTCACCACTAATTTTATGATGTGCTGTATATAATTCAATTTGATATATAATATCTTAAATTTTATTATATTCATTGTATTATATGTTGAATTTGATAATTATTAATTTTATCAGGTGTATGATTCAATTGATTATTACAGGTAAGGGATTTCATAACTCAATATCCATTAATTTGGTTGAACATCTAAGTCATCAATTTTTTAATTATAAGATTATGTTTGAAATGAATTTTTATTTAATTTTGTTTTATTTCCGCCTATTTTATTTGTATTAATAGTAGATACACATAATAAATTAATTAAGTCTCACTTAATGATATAATATTTTTTATATATATTTTTTTTAGAAATTATATTTTCAATGATTCCCTTTAAACACTCCTTTTAATATATTTCCATGCTTTATATAATTGTTTCAAATTTTTTTACTAATCTCATATGATTTTTTGAATTCATACTTTTCTCACATTTTAATTTTTATGACATTTTTTGAAAGATATATTTTTTTAGTATTCTAAACAAGGTTTCTTGAGACTTTTCAGAAGCAAAAAAAAAAAGAAATGTTATTTTTAACTTATGTTGAATGAGAGGATTACCCCACTATCATAACACCACAATGTTGTTAATAGTCCATAACAACATTACTTGGTTATTTTAAAAGAAATTTCTATTCATTTCTGATTTCAAAGTGATTTAAAAGTAATCTATTTTCAAGGAAAAAGAGTGTATTTTTCTCATAAAAATCAATTTTATTATTTAAATTATTTTCATCTATATCAACATCCTTTGTTTAATCATATGATTCATTGAGATGGATCTCTTATGATACCATACTCTATACTTTTTAAATGATTTATTTATTATAATTGCTAGGGTCGTAGTATTTTGATATAATCAACTATATTATGTTGGATGGTTAGTGATTATGTTTACTTAATGGGGAATGTTATTTAAATTTTTATGGTATTTCAATTCAAATCAATATATTGACTACAATTAACTCATTTCATAGGAGGAATGGATTGGACTTAGTATGTTATGTCATTGTCCCACTATAAACCCTCAATGCATTGAGAGGCATCAAGTGACAAACTAGATTGGGTATTAGATTATGTCATACATGTTTATGTATGGTGTCTTAGTAAAATCCATAATGGTGACTTTTAGATGTATGGAATTAGGTATTTCCTAATTATGATAGTTTTTTCCATTTTATTAATAAATTAGTAAAATATCAATGGTTAAGTTGTATATCTCTTGTTATTTTTTATGTGGAATTATTAATCATATTTTATTTATTCGGTATTATGTAAAAATTATTTATTAAAATAATTTTTTTTAGTTATATACATTTCCATAATTGTTGTTTATTATTTATGAATTATTCCTCTATAATTAATGTTTACTATAAATTTGAGCTATTCTATTTCATATGATTTATTTTTTATCCAGGATGCTAAGATGTCTATGAAGGTTTATATACATGTTTAAGACAATATAATTATGGTGGTATCAAATAATTATCTATTATGTATTTTATATTTTCAATTGCAAGTTAAGGTTTATGTTTTTTTCTATATTCCAAAAACTAATATACTATTTAGGCTATCAAGTTGATATTCCATGTTTATTTGGATAAATTTACAAATTAACTACCACATATATTATTCTAGGGTTATGATTGTTATAATGAATCAGAAATCATTTTATAGATTTTGGTGGATAATATCCTATAACTAAATATCATGGGGATTCCATAATTCAAATTCATAAATACTTAATATAATATCTTGAAAATAATAATCATAATGGTTTTATTAATATAAATATGTAGTTAAGGTATCAATGGTATGCTGCTAAGAATTGATTGACCTTAAATATATTTTGCAAAATAATGTGTGATAATATAGATTCCCCTTTATATCCATTATAGAAGGATAAATGTTGATAAATTATATAATAAAGATATCACATGTGCTCATGTATTTCAGGAATTTGAAATTGAGTTTTGAGCCTTATAGATCTTATCTTTATTAGTTTCTAATAAATATATTTAAGAAGTTCCCAAGTAATGGGAATAAATATTTATTGTAAAGAAAGAACATAGAAAGAAAATGATAATTATATATCCGGATCATCATTAATGAAGAATCATCAATATGTGTTATCTAACTAGATAATAGAGGCATGTAATAGGGGTTTCTAACCTATAATATTAGAAAATATGTTGGGGTATCTAACCATTTGTCAAGAGATTGTAAAATGAGAATCTAACCTGTAATATTCCCTTTTGTATATAGTAAAAAAATAATCTTGGGGTACTATCCAATAAGGAATTGAGTGTATATTTTTAATGAAACATTGTAAATAACATGATTCACACTCTATTATTCTATTTTTTTTACTTATGATGTGAGATTTTGTGATATCTCTGAGTGGACCGAGAACCATAACAAGTTTAAGAGGTTGATATCAAAAGAAATAATTTATAAAAAATTAAACCATTAATTCAGACCCTCTCAATGGTATCCTTCTGACCTAGAGACAATAAGGTGGTATCAATTAATGTATATCTATAATATTCCAAAAGGTTTTAAATATCAAATTTGATATGTATTTTAAAGAGATAATAACACTTATTTCAATAAATATCATAAACGAATAATGAAAATAAGGAAGAAAAAAATTACTAAAAGATTGGGTTTGTAATGGAAAGAGACACATTTTCCATAGATATAAACCTATAATTATGTTATCGGTGGAATTGATAAATGTGATCCATTCTTGTCATGAACCCAATTTAGAGATTATGTAAATCTTCATATTTTTTATAAGAAGAAGAAAAATAAAATAACATCCTCGATGTTGTGTCATCCAAGTGAGTTAAAGATGAAATTATAATGATATCTTAGATCCTAAAACATTTTTGGAGAAATTTTGTGAAATTTATAACACTATATAAGAGAAGAATAGTATATTTGATTATAAAGATGATGTGAAAAAAACATCAAGTTGTTATTCTAATGTATGTCTACATAAGGAAAATGAATACAAATTGATAATCATGCATAGATTTAACTATTTAATGGTAAAATATTTTTCTATGGAAAATAATGGATTAATAGTTGATGAAGAAACATTTAATATCCACAAAATGAAAATTGAAATCATTATGAAGAAGAAATGTGATATGATTTAAGACCAGTACATATATATTTTAATGTAAAAGGCTATGTTGAATATGATGAAGACTGGAATCATACCTCTTAAAACCCAACATGAATAAAATATAAAATCAGGTGTGGATACAGATTCTAATTTCATAGTAATGGATAATCAAATGAATAAGAAATTTATTAAAATAAGAGGCCCTAAAGTGAAGATAAGAATATTTAACCAGAAGATGAAGATCCCTACAAATGTTATCTTAACCTTTAAAAAAAGAGAGGAATCAAGATTAATATTCTAGAAGTAATGTATTGACCCATAAAAAATATGTAATTTTGGTGCCACATAACATAAAGGGATAATGTACTTTTATTATGGACTATCTGAGAATATCATGAGTACATGTTTCAATTCATATAATCCCAATAATGTTAGAATAACTATGGATATTCCAAAATCTCAATCAACGAAATTCCAAATGTGGTATAAATCTTATGGTAAAAGTATCATTTATTTTATCATCAATTATATGATATGGTATATCAATTTTAGAATACATATAATGATAATGAATCCATACTGATATACTTCACTCCAATCAATTATATATGGATTTTGTATCCTATAGAAGGCCTATTATGATGGATAATAGGTTTAATGATTTTTTCGGATGAAAATAAACCAAAAGAGTGTTTCATTCAAAAAAATAAAATAAATAACAAAAACACATTTTGTGTTATAGAAGAAAATTACGGTTGAAAAAACTTGTGGAAATTCTAGCTCTGAAGATAGTGCAAGAAGATGTAAAGTGGACTCCACAAAGGAAGATGTATTCCAAGATTGTACATCTGGTCATGAAGGAAGAGGTATTCCAAAGTGGTCTGAAACAAAAAATAATAATCATTATGTTAAATATGAAAATCATTCTAATGCCAAAGGAAAGCATGTAGATTCATAATATGAGGTAAAATATTTTGAGAAGTTATCCATAATTGATAACATGAATATTGAGAGGACTAATGTGGAAACATTTAATCTAAATAAAGAATAATATTAATGGATGAAATAAGATAATCAGTGATATAATACAAAAAACATAAAGAAGTGTGCAAAGAATTATTTCCATACTGAGATTGGGAGAAAAGAAAATACCGCATTGATAGAAACCTCATAGTCCGAAACGTATTTCTGGGAAATCCAAATGTCACTCCTTATTATCTATTAGTATATATGTTTGGAACAACATATAGATAAGTTAATTTGATTTTTGAGGCTATCACCACTTGAATTTATGAATATATTTTCCATTAGGAGGTCTTCTATGTACCATAAAATAGAAAAATAGGAGTGCATCCCTCAAAGGGGAGTAAAATTGAAAGACATGGATGAAAAAGCCTTTTTTAAGGTATAAAATTTTGGATATCCAAGAATAAATATAGTTTAATTTATTCCAATAACACTTTCATACATTATCTTTAATTGTATAAATCTAATTTAACAAGGGGGAGTTGTTTGACTATGACACGACAAGAGAAAGGGTAATTTATTATTCTACACCTGAACATTGTAATGTGTTTGTTAAATTGGGTACATGATAATATATTTATATTATTATCAGATCCTATCTTATGAATTAAGAAACTTTTATCATGATATCACATGCATGGTTGTGTATGAACAATATATAGACAATCATGGTTGTATATCTCTTTCATTCAATGTAGGTTTTTCCTGTAGAATCTGAGGGTATTCCAACTAATATGTCTTTTTATTAGTTTAAATAATGGGGGTGAAATAGAGAATATATTGAAGAAAACGTGTTGACATGGATGATTTGTGATGCCAAAAACAATGGGGGAGTTATTATTTTTTCCAAGTAAGTATTGTATTTTTTTTATTCTTCGAATTAGTTTGTTAATGATTATTTTAGGATTATTATAGATTCATGATGTTATTAGATTTTAGTATTTATAATAATCCAAATACGTTCATAAATTTGTTGAGATACTATAATTTTCTATATAAATGAATTAGTATGGGCGGAACTTGATAAACAAAAATAGAAAATTTAATAATGATGTGGGAAAGTAATTAGTATGATTGTGATGATGACATTCATGGGAACTGATGGAAAATGTTTATGGATATAGATAAACCATCTATAACATTTTATCGAAGATTAAGTGTCTCAAGATTTATTATGAAGAAAATGAGATGATTTTTAGTCAAAATATCTACTTACGTATTGATAAATAGATAATTAAATTAACAATTAAATGGAAACTCTTTCTTTTCATTAAATTTTATAGGTATCATATATTTTATGTAAAGGTGGGTCTTTAACGACATAACTGTAAACCAATTACATATTTTTCTACATAAGTGTATCTTCATTAAGGTAATGATGTTTCACATGTGTACAAATGTAATGGTATGAGGCAGCATAAGGGTATCTAGGAGACTTGCATAAGGGTAACTAATGAGTTATAAAGGTCACATAAGGGTACCATTCCAATTACATTAAGGTAATATGTACTATATAAAGGTAATTCGAGTTTCTTAATGGTTATATGATGTGTAAAGAGATAATGAGATGCACTATACTATGATAAATTGAGATACGTTGTGTAATGGTCAATATGGATTTCTAAAGCTCATGTATGGGTAGTTACCTACAAGAATAATTTTAATACCCATAAGCGTAATATTTAAGGGCATTGAACTCGACACCAGATACACTAAATAGATGATCACATCACCACTACTGTCCCTTGAAAATCTTGATACACATGTTGTTTCTTCAATTTTCATCATGGATGGTTCACATTCAACAGGGAAAAGTAATTTGAGGTAATGTTGGGGTACTCAATAGTAAATGATATTTCACAAT
The DNA here is from genome assembly GCA_963277665.1 of Viscum album. NCBI lineage: Eukaryota > Viridiplantae > Streptophyta > Magnoliopsida > Santalales > Viscaceae > Viscum > Viscum album. The sequence continues at coordinate 585,501,401 of OY728125.1, forward strand.
AATAAATAAATCTATAACGAAGAAATACATAAAAAAATGGCCACGTAGGCATTTTTTAATGAACAATATAGTATATTGAGATACATTTCAATTAGGATACACCCATATGGGCCTCTGCTTAGGGTTTATTTCTCCCCGCTGCCGCCTTCCTCCCCCTCGCTATGGGATGGCTGTTATCCTCCCGTCGATGCTTGGCATGTTTTGGTGGGTGGTGTCTCTTCCTGTGGCAGCATCTCTTCGTGGGCTAGTTCAACTCAGCGCATCTCACCGTCTATCTGCCTTTTTGACGCCCTACACATTGATTTGGAGAGGGCTTCTCTTGGCGGCGTGGTGGGGATCCAATGCTCGAGTTCCAGTTGCTGCGGTGAAAGTGACAATACGTGTCTCGGTTGGCTTTGGGAGCGTTGGGCGGATCTGGTCACCGTGTGCGGTATCGAAGGCGGCGAAGGGTTCTGTGGTTTAGGCTTGTGGATGTTGCGGCGAAGGTGTTGCAGTGACTTGAAGGTTTGATTCGTCGGTGGTTGTAGTGTCGTCTTCGGATCTGGTTCTGGTTTTTTGGATTTTTGTCATCTTCAATAGAGTTTTATGCTTGTTCATAGATGGTTCTGTTTTTGATTGGGTTCTGCCCATTTCTTGCATTTATTGTGCTTCAATGGCCTCTGTCAAGTGAAGTTTAGACGACTTCGTGATCTTCCGGTCAGTGATGGTCTAGCCGTTGTTTCGTCCTGCACAAGCCCATTCTGCTCTAGATCCAGGATTCCATTGTTCTGTCCAAGGGGGAGTTGGGCATTGGTTTCATGTCTCTTTGATATGGAATCCGAGCGGGCAGTGTAGGGAGGGTTATAGGGACCACGGTCGATCAGCAATAGTGAGGTAGGGTAAGGCTCTGATGTTGATGATGATGGTAATTAGTAGAGACGCGTCTATCGGTGTAGCGCGACACTGGAGGGAATACTGTTCGTGAAATATTTTGAATTTTGAAATTTGGTATGAATTTGGCTGCTGGAGGGGGGTTCAGTCTACTGTGGATGTTCCAGCGACTGTTCCCGATGATCTCTCTGGTGACCTGCATGTATGGTGATGTATGCAAGGATGGTGATGTACCTTCAGGGATGGTAATGACCTAAAAGGATGGTGACGTGTGATGATGGCCTCACGGCTCTAGGTGCAACGTGTGGTGTACAATAGATCTTGGTTGGATCAGATATTGAATTTTAAATTTGGTCGATTTCTGTATGTACTGGAATTTGGAATTTGGGGATTGTTTATACGGGTACTGAGAACCCATATGTCACGACCCGCCCTCGGGGCCCGTGCCGTGACTACCCCAAGCCCGCCTTCCATAGGCCAGGGGCTGGCGACTAGCACCAAGGCGTAAAATTCCAGTAAAAAGGGAAGGCATTGCCTTAATAAAGTAAACAAGCACCTCAGAGTAACAAGCGGAAGTAAAGCAGTACACAAAACTAGAACAACTGTGCCGAAGTAAAGGGGCCGGAAATACAAGCCCAACTGTAAAGTACAACTCGAAAGGGAAAACAGCGACTGAAAAGTAAAGCTGCTACGCTGAGATGTCCACTGGAAATCCCACCTGAAGGGTGGGTACAGATAGCTCCTCTGCTCCTCGGGTCCCGCCATCCGCTCCGAGTATGTCCCGCCCAGTGGTCCACCTCCGGGTACCACCTCGTCGTATAGTCCACCTCCAGGTACCGTCAAGTCCTCGAACCTTCGGCTTCTGTCAGCTCTGTCCGTCGTTTGCAACCAACACAACGAGGTGCGGGCATAGCCCGTGCAGGGGTGAGTATAACGATACTCAGTAGGGACCCCGAGACCCTCAAGGTCTCACTAAAACCAACAAGGATAAACACAAGAAGATCTCAACAGATAAACTCTACTTAGGTATATGCCCATACATATACCTAAGTTATCAAGTAACCCATCTCAATCATGAGGAAACACAAGGATTGTGAAAACGACGGATAACCACTACCCGGGTATATGCCCATACATATACCAAAGTTAGCAAGTGACCCATCTCAATCATGAAGTAAACACAAGGTCAAAAGTCTCAGCTCAAACCAGGATTTTCATTATCGAAACCGTAACTGCTGAAGAGCTCCGTCTCTAGAGTGTACAGTGGTCCTGTCACGACTCCGAGGCTGCCGCTCACTAACCTAGGACTGCTGAAGTACTCCTCCTGTCGAGTACTGCGGGTTTGCGGCCAACTACCTGGCGCTCCGTCCGCTGAGGGTCTGTCGCCAAATACCGGGCGCTACCCAGATAGCCTACTGAGGTACTCCTCCTGTCGAGTACCGCGGGTCTGCTGCCAACTACCAGGCGCTCCGTCCGCCGTGGGTCTTCCGCCAAATACCGGGCGCTCCGTCCACTGGGCTAGTCGACTCACTCCAAGTCGAGTCGGTCAAGCAGTCGTCAGGTCTCAGCCGACTACACGGTCTCCGTACTCTGCACGCTCGTCTCCGGGAGGGTCCGCTCCACAAGCTACTGGTCGATACTCCAAGTATCACAAAGTCCCACGAAGAAGTGTCTCAAAGGTCCGTCTCGTCACAGGGGTCTCAACGCAACAGACGGCGCGTCAATCGGACGCCCGGTCTGTGAGTTATTAGCCTATTCGTCCCAGGGGCCCGGTTGGTTTCGTGAGCGAAACCAATCCCGGCCGTATCTCAACTGTACCCCGAACTCCCAAAGGGTATACTCAAAGGAACCGTTACTCAACGTAAATACCAACGCCGCTGACGGTTCGTCAAACGGACGTCCTGTCTGAAAGATATCAGCTTTCCCGTTCCAGGGGCCCGGTTGGTTTTCGGGTACAATCCAACCCGGCCATACTCCGACTGTATCCAGAACTCGGGCGGAGTATGTCAAAAGTTCCGTCTCATCAAGAGGAAGTCAACGAAACAGACGGCGCGTCAATCGGACGCCCGGTCTGTGAGTTATTGGCTTTTTCGTCTCCGGGGCCCGGTTGGTTTTTAAGGCAAAACCAACCCGACCGTACTCCACCTGCGTCCAAACCTCGGGCGGAGTATGCCAAAAGATCCGTCTCACTAAAAGGAACTCAACGCGATTGACGGCGCGTCAATCGGACGTTCGTGGCTCAAGATATGAGCGTTTCCGCTCCGAAGGCCCGGTTGGTTTCGTGAACGAACCAACCCGGCCATATTTCAAGTGACACCGGTTAACCAAACCGGTCACACCATTGCGATCCATACGGAAAAACACACGTGATGGACTACCCATTGGTCCAAAACGGATAGCCGGTGAAAAAGTTGCATTTCACCGCAACACGCGCGAACCGGGCCTCGTGGGTCCCGCGCCTCGAACTCAACTTAAATATCCAAAATTGGTTTTGAAACATCCGTCTTAATTCCAGGGTCGCAACCTCGCAGACGATTCGACATTCTGACACCGTATGAGAGAGATATGTCCGATACAAGATCCCGTAATAATAATAATAATATTATTATTATTCGGTGTTTCGTGGGCCCGAGTCACGAACCAGAATTTAGTATTCAACATTAGACTTGAATCGACCATATTGATGTCAGGATTACATCGCCACTGACGGCAAGTCAATCGGACGTCGCACGCATGAGTTATGGTAGGTCGAAGATTTAATAATAATATTAAATCTATTATTTTCCGAGCGCTTCGGGTACCCGATCCAAAAACTCGAAAAAGATATCCAATATTGGACTCATAAATTCCGTCTCGAAATCTGGGTCGCACTGCCGCTGACAGTTCGTGAAACCGAGGTCGCACGAGGAAGATACCGTCAAAAAAGTGTTTTAACATCAAAATTAATAACATCATTATTATATTATTAATTTTAATCAATTTATTTGAAGTACCCATGTCATCACTCACAACCATCTCTCCCATTTTTCACGCATGGCCAAAATCAGCGATTCCCTTGCCTTTCCTCCATGCCATCCACGCCCATTTTATAATTTTTATTATTATTTAAAACTCTTTATAATTCCTCTCTATCCATTCAGTTTCTTTCCACGATTTGCACCTCCTATAAACCTAACCGCAGTCTTTATCCGCACCCGCCGGAACAGCCGCCGCCATACACGCTTGGATCATCAGCCTGCATCGGCCAACTGCACGGGCCACCCCCGATTAGCCGCCTCCTGCTGGCCTCGCCGGAACATCCCTGCCGGCCACCGTCGTGCGCCCTGCCGCATGCACCAGCCGTGCTTCCTCGGACCACCTCGCACACCGTCGGACCGTCTCCGCCATGACATCCAGTCCGTTGCATCTTCGTTCTAACCCCAAAATTTATGACGATCGTAGATTCTTGATCCTCGGATCGAGATCTCTGCATCCGTATGTCGTGCTCAACGAAACATCGATGTTTTGACGCGTTTAATTATTTGGGGCGAACGAACACGCGGAGAATGTGGAAAGAATGAAATATAAAAGGGTCATGGACTATGTCCGGATTAATGATCATGTTTGTCTGACCATCATCTTTGAGAATCAAGAACACAAGTAATTGGAAAATAAATATTTATCACACTTCAAGATTTTCAATCTCAAGATAAACGAGAAGAAAATTAATTCAATAAATTGTTTATCGATCCACGAATTAATTAATTTAATTCCCATTCATCATGAGAAATTAAATCAGTGTAAGGAATCCACAAAGATAAATCCTACAAATAAACGCTCAAACTCGAGGGTATAAACCACATAAATCAGAAATATAAAATATTCTCCTACCTCGCAAAGACGTCGCACGTCGTCGATCTGTGGAAGAAGAATGTCGCGGTAGATAGCGTTGCGAAAAACGGCATCACGGTGAAGAAAAAGGAAGGCGCGTCGTTCTTCGTTGGAGGCGTTCTTCGTTGAGGGAGGAAGTCCATCGGAGGCGTTCTTCGTCGAAGAAGAACACTTCCTTCTCTAATTCTCAAGAGCTCCTCAAAGTTCCAACACGAAAAAGCCAAAATAAAATAATAGCTAAGCTGTTATTTTATTCACCCAAGTCACTCAAAAAAATCAAACAACTTAAATTAATTATATGTGTTGGCAATTTTAATTGGGTAGAAGGTGGAGAGGCTTCACTCCAATAAATGAGGGGAGTTTTCATGCATTAAACAAGGGGTGAGTAAGGGAGGAGTTAAAAGTGAGTTAAGGGAATGTGAAAGGTTGGGGCTCGTGTGGGCCCCACCTCACATTTATCCTTACATGGGTAGTTAGGAAGTAGTGGGTCCCACCCCAACTCCCTCACTTAGGATATAACCACATAGATATAAATAAAATTGTTTCACAATTTTATTCATTTCTCATTTAATCCACAATTTTAACTTCTCCACCCGCATAAACGCAATTGCGGTAAAGGTCCCCTTAAGCAATTACCGGCGTTGCGAGTTCATCGGTGCCCTCAGATTTCAATTCCGAGCACCGGATCAAAAGTTAGGAATTCCTGCTCGTTCGTTCACAGAACGTACCCGAGCCAAACTTCGGAAATTAATTCCGGGCACTCCGGGCCTCGGAATCAGGTGCCGTCTGAAACCGCGCTCTTGTAAAATTCTAAAGAAAATTAAGAAAAAAATTTCCCTTGAATTTTACGGGTCTTTACATTACTCCCACCTCAGGGCTTTACGTCCCCGTAAAGCTTCAACTCACACTTAAGGGAAACAAAGTAGTACTGAGCACGCAACTGAGCTTTACGCTCCCATATGCTCACCTGAAGATCTCGTGCTACCCGTGAAGAACCCCAGAGGAAGCAACCGTTCATGTAGAACTTACTCCTGACGATCCTCGTTCTCTACTAGAACCTCTGTGCTTGTCGCCCTGTCATCGACGTCCAACTCCCCGAGGTCGATGACGTGTGAAGAAACATACACGTATCTCCACAGTTGAGACACGTGGTGGACATTATGCACCCGGTGCGACTAAGGTGGTAGGGTCAAGCGGTAAACCTCCTCTCCTACCCTGCTGAAGATTAAAAAGGGTCCATCGAACTTCGGAGATAACATGCCGCCTCGGCCACATCTCCGAAACCTCATCGGGTTGAGACCGTATAAGAACGTGTTCGTCACCCTCGAACTCAAGAGATTTCCCTTTTTAGGTTAGAACTGAAACTAAAAACTCCTGCTGCCACAAGGGTAGGGTTGACTAACTCAAGAGTGATCGGTCACAACCTCTTATGCCTGAGTTTAACATGTGCTGCCCAGGGTTTCCTTTTCGCCGACCAAGGAAAACCCTTTCCGACGTTTGCCTAAAACAGTCAACCGGGGTATGATTTGTGAATCAAAACCATACCCAGATCAACGTCGTAAGGCCTCTACGCTGCCACCAAGAGATTCCAACCGAAACTCTCGCCTCGAGGTCAAATCACACCGTCGGTGTAAGCGTGATTATCGAGTCTCCTCCCAAAGGTATCTCCAGACGTGAGGGTCAAGTCTACGGCTTACCCGGAACCTCTAGGTCTGGGACATGATTCGTGGAAGGGTAGAATGATTGGTTCCTATGTCTATAGATATGGCAGCTCGTAGTAGACATAATTCGTACCCCGAATCATTCTTAGAGCTCCTGGGTCACACTCCTTGACCACAATGCAGCTATTCTCCTCCCCAGCCCTCCTGCTCCCTGAGCCTGACGGGGACTACTAAGTCGGGTGGTCGTAACATGTCGAAATGTACACCACCACATGCTGCTCTCCAAGCTCCGCTTCCACGTCTGCTACCCTGCAGATTCATCTGTCCTTAGCACTTCCTCTTCCTGAATCATTTTACACGCCCGAGTATCTGAGACTGGCGCTAGTTTCCTGCCTTTCACTGCTAACGTTCACAACCACAAAGGTTCTCTCTAGCATCCTAATATAGGTAGGAATGCATAGAGGAAAAGAAATGGTTCGGATGTCCTTTAGACACACTTCGCTCAGAAGTTCGAGTCTAAAGAACTGATCACAACGTAACCAACGAGTACCAAGATTGATTGGTAAGCCACGTTGAGTGCTCTGCTTCCGACATGTCGTACTGTCGAAGCTGTATTAGCTCCAGAAAACTCACAACCACCTCCTCAAGCCAGTCCTCAGCCGCCTACGAGTCAGGCTCACCTCGAAACTTGAGGGATATCTGATGCTAAAACATATGTAAGGCACTATGCCTGTGAGTCTCTGCTACCGGTACCGCCGGTAGTGTCTGCTGACCAACAGGTAGTGAAATAGCTGGCGCTCTACCCGTAGGTACTATCCCAGGTATCGGTTCACGTACCGAAGCCTCATTACTATAAGAACCAACCTCATGGTCACTCACTGGAAACAACAGAAGCTAAGATCATCATCCGCTCTACTAGTATCAAAGCTAGGCGTAGAACTCTAGCAATCGCCTCCATCCAGTCCACTGCTGCCTGGGAAATCTGTCTCGCCTCGTATCCTCAGAGGCCTCTACTGCTGGAACTCGTGCATCGCGCTCTGCTAGCGTGCACCGCCAGCTAGTGGCATCCTCTGCCTAACGGGTGGTGGTGCTGCTGGTACACCACCCGAAGGTGCCAACACTGAAAAAGGGCCCTGCACTGGAGTCTCGCTGCTCGGTGGGCCATCATCGAGAACTCTCTCGGAACTCCAGCTAACTATCTGCATGGTGACATCCTGAACAGTTGTGTCACGGTCAACGATTTATACCTGGTGAGCTGACCTGGTTTGAGCTGACTTTAAACCTTTTGGGAAACACACACGCAATCAATGTTTTCGTGCATTAAGTCGGAAATCAGAAGTCAGGGTCCTGGTGTACGGATACGTCGGCCGCCGCACCAACACTGGACTCCCTGGACTGATAACCACACTCAATACACTAAACACTATTGCTTCACATAGAAAAAAGATCAGAGTCTGCGGTAGAACCGACTCCTCTGATACCAATTTGTCACGACCCGCCCTCGGGGCCCGTGCCGTGACTACCCCAAGCCCGCCTTCTATAGGCCAGGGGCTGGCGACTAGCACCAAGGCGTAAAATTCCAGTAAAAAGGGAAGGCATTGCCTTAATAAAGTAAACAAGCACCTCAGAGTAACAAGCGGAAGTAAAGCAGTACACAAAACTAGAACAACTGTGCCGAAGTAAAGGGGCCGGAAATACAAGCCCAACTGTAAAGTACAACTCGAAAGGGAAAACAGCGACTGAAAAGTAAAGCTGCTACGCTGAGATGTCCACTGGAAATCCCACCTGAAGGGTGGGTACAGATAGCTCCTCTGCTCCTCGGGTCCCGCCATCCGCTCCGAGTATGTCCCGCCCAGTGGTCCACCTCCGGGTACCACCTCGTCGTATAGTCCACCTCCAGGTACCGTCAAGTCCTCGAACCTTCGGCTTCTGTCAGCTCTGTCCGTCGTTTGCAACCAACACAACGAGGTGCGGGCATAGCCCGTGCAGGGGTGAGTATAACGATACTCAGTAGGGACCCCGAGACCCTCAAGGTCTCACTAAAACCAACAAGGATAAACACAAGAAGATCTCAACAGATAAACTCTACTTAGGTATATGCCCATACATATACCTAAGTTATCAAGTAACCCATCTCAATCATGAGGAAACACAAGGATTGTGAAAACGACGGATAACCACTACCCGGGTATATGCCCATACATATACCAAAGTTAGCAAGTGACCCATCTCAATCATGAAGTAAACACAAGGTCAAAAGTCTCAGCTCAAACCAGGATTTTCATTATCGAAACCGTAACTGCTGAAGAGCTCCGTCTCTAGAGTGTACAGTGGTCCTGTCACGACTCCGAGGCTGCCGCTCACTAACCTAGGACTGCTGAAGTACTCCTCCTATCGAGTACTGCGGGTTTGCGGCCAACTACCTGGCGCTCCGTCCGCTGAGGGTCTGTCGCCAAATACCGGGCGCTACCCAGATAGCCTACTGAGGTACTCCTCCTGTCGAGTACCGCGGGTCTGCTGCCAACTACCAGGCGCTCCGTCCGCCGTGGGTCTTCCGCCAAATACCGGGCGCTCCGTCCACTGGGCTAGTCGACTCACTCCAAGTCGAGTCGGTCAAGCAGTCGTCAGGTCTCAGCCGACTACACGGTCTCCGTACTCTGCACGCTCGTCTCCGGGAGGGTCCGCTCCACAAGCTACTGGTCGATACTCCAAGTATCACAAAGTCCCACGAAGAAGTGTCTCAAAGGTCCGTCTCGTCACAGGGGTCTCAACGCAACAGACGGCGCGTCAATCGGACGCCCGGTCTGTGAGTTATTAGCCTATTCGTCCCAGGGGCCCGGTTGGTTTCGTGAGCGAAACCAATCCCGGCCGTATCTCAACTGTACCCCGAACTCCCAAAGGGTATACTCAAAGGAACCGTTACTCAACGTAAATACCAACGCCGCTGACGGTTCGTCAAACGGACGTCCTGTCTGAAAGATATCAGCTTTCCCGTTCCAGGGGCCCGGTTGGTTTTCGGGTACAATCCAACCCGGCCATACTCCGACTGTATCCAGAACTCGGGCGGAGTATGTCAAAAGTTCCGTCTCATCAAGAGGAAGTCAACGAAACAGACGGCGCGTCAATCGGACGCCCGGTCTGTGAGTTATTGGCTTTTTCGTCTCCGGGGCCCGGTTGGTTTTTAAGGCAAAACCAACCCGACCGTACTCCACCTGCGTCCAAACCTCGGGCGGAGTATGCCAAAAGATCCGTCTCACTAAAAGGAACTCAACGCGATTGACGGCGCGTCAATCGGACGTTCGTGGCTCAAGATATGAGCGTTTCCGCTCCGAAGGCCCGGTTGGTTTCGTGAACGAACCAACCCGGCCATATTTCAAGTGACACCGGTTAACCAAACCGGTCACACCATTGCGATCCATACGGAAAAACACACGTGATGGACTACCCATTGGTCCAAAACGGATAGCCGGTGAAAAAGTTGCATTTCACCGCAACACGCGCGAACCGGGCCTCGTGGGTCCCGCGCCTCGAACTCAACTTAAATATCCAAAATTGGTTTTGAAACATCCGTCTTAATTCCAGGGTCGCAACCTCGCAGACGATTCGACATTCCGACACCGTATGAGAGAGATATGTCCGATACAAGATCCCGTAATAATAATAATATTATTATTATTATTCGGTGTTTCGTGGGCCCGAGTCACGAACCAGAATTTAGTATTCAACATTAGACTTGAATCGACCATATTGATGTCAGGATTACATCGCCACTGACGGCAAGTCAATCGGACGTCGCACGCATGAGTTATGGTAGGTCGAAGATTTAATAATAATATTAAATCTATTATTTTCCGAGCGCTTCGGGTACCCGATCCAAAAACTCGAAAAAGATATCCAATATTGGACTCATAAATTCCGTCTCGAAATCTGGGTCGCACTGCCGCTGACAGTTCGTGAAACCGAGGTCGCACGAGGAAGATACCGTCAAAAAAGTGTTTTAACATCAAAATTAATAACATCATTATTATATTATTAATTTTAATCAATTTATTTGAAGTACCCATGTCATCACTCACAACCATCTCTCCCATTTTTCACGCATGGCCAAAATCAGCGCTTCCCTTGCCTTTCCTCCATGCCATCCACGCCCATTTTATAATTTTTATTATTATTTAAAACTCTTTATAATTCCTCTCTATCCATTCAGTTTCTTTCCACGATTTGCACCTCCTATAAACCTAACCGCAGTCTTTATCCGCACCCGCCGGAACAGCCGCCGCCATACACGCTTGGATCATCAGCCTGCATCGGCCAACTGCACGGGCCACCCCCGATTAGCCGCCTCCTGCTGGCCTCGCCGGAACATCCCTGCCGGCCACCGTCGTGCGCCCTGCCGCATGCACCAGCCGTGCTTCCTCGGACCACCTCGCACACCGTCGGACCGTCTCCGCCATGACATCCAGTCCGTTGCATCTTCGTTCTAACCCCAAAATTTATGACGATCGTAGATTCTTGATCCTCGGATCGAGATCTCTGCATCCGTATGTCGTGCTCAACGAAACATCGATGTTTTGACGCGTTTAATTATTTGGGGCGAACGAACACGCGGAGAATGTGGAAAGAATGAAATATAAAAGGGTCATGGACTATGTCCGGATTAATGATCATGTTTGTCTGACCATCATCTTTGAGAATCAAGAACACAAGTAATTGGAAAATAAATATTTATCACACTTCAAGATTTTCAATCTCAAGATAAACGAGAAGAAAATTAATTCAATAAATTGTTTATCGATCCACGAATTAATTAATTTAATTCCCATTCATCATGAGAAATTAAATCAGTGTAAGGAATCCACAAAGATAAATCCTACAAATAAACGCTCAAACTCGAGGGTATAAACCACATAAATCAGAAATATAAAATATTCTCCTACCTCGCAAAGACGTCGCACGTCGTCGATCTGTGGAAGAAGAATGTCGCGGTAGATAGCGTTGCGAAAAACGGCATCACGGTGAAGAAAAAGGAAGGCGCGTCGTTCTTCGTTGGAGGCGTTCTTCGTTGAGGGAGGAAGTCCATCGGAGGCGTTCTTCGTCGAAGAAGAACACTTCCTTCTCTAATTCTCAAGAGCTCCTCAAAGTTCCAACACGAAAAAGCCAAAATAAAATAATAGCTAAGCTGTTATTTTATTCACCCAAGTCACTCAAAAAAATCAAACAACTTAAATTAATTATATGTGTTGGCAATTTTAATTGGGTAGAAGGTGGAGAGGCTTCACTCCAATAAATGAGGGGAGTTTTCATGCATTAAACAAGGGGTGAGTAAGGGAGGAGTTAAAAGTGAGTTAAGGGAATGTGAAAGGTTGGGGCTCGTGTGGGCCCCACCTCACATTTATCCTTACATGGGTAGTTAGGAAGTAGTGGGTCCCACCCCAACTCCCTCACTTAGGATATAACCACATAGATATAAATAAAATTGTTTCACAATTTTATTCATTTCTCATTTAATCCACAATTTTAACTTCTCCACCCGCATAAACGCAATTGCGGTAAAGGTCCCCTTAAGCAATTACCGGCGTTGCGAGTTCATCGGTGCCCTCAGATTTCAATTCCGAGCACCGGATCAAAAGTTAGGAATTCCTGCTCGTTCGTTCACAGAACGTACCCGAGCCAAACTTCGGAAATTAATTCCGGGCACTCCGGGCCTCGGAATCAGGTGCCGTCTGAAACCGCGCTCTTGTAAAATTCTAAAGAAAATTAAGAAAAAAATTTCCCTTGAATTTTACGGGTCTTTACACCATAAACCAGCTTGGGAAATTGAAAAACATATTATTTTCCATGATGTTTTGAAAAAACCACCTCTTTTTTACGAAGAGAGATTTGAGGATTTTCAAGGATCATATATATTTAAAAATCATATGAATGATGTGAAAAATCATATGTTATCACAGTATATAAATAAATAATTGAATTTAATTTCTTATGAGTTTAAATTATAGATAAATTTGGAATCAATTAACTAATTTTAGAGGAAAATATTATGTTGCAGATGATCATGGGATTTCCATTATTCAAATATAACGATATTCACTGAAATATTTTTAGGAATAATACTCAAGATTATTTTGTGAATATAAATGTGTGGTTCAAGTATTGAGAAAAGAATTTTGTGATTTGAAAGATTACTAGTGTTTGAGAATTTGAAGAACTTGATTGTGAATTTTTTAACTATTGGATCTGATATAAATCTTTTGTTACTAATGATATTGAAAACATACACATGTAAATTGAATTAATCATCCTTATGGTTTCATACCATCTAAAGAAGTATAAATTTCTATCTCTAGAAAATAATTAATGGAGAATCATGGAGTTGGGTGTCTAACCAGCTATTGGGGCCTTGTGATCATGATGTATAACCAATCATATAAGAGGAGAAGTTGGGTTATCTATCCAAATGATGTAATATATTAACTAAGGCATTAATTTTTTTTAACTTGTAGTAATAGTAAATAAAAAATGTTAGGGGACAAGAAAACATTGAAAATGATGGATTTTCTACTGAACCATGTATATAATAGGTCATATGATCTCTCATTATATTTCTATATAAGTGGTAATGATGTTAGATATATTAAATTTGATTGAGAACCCTAATAATATCTAGTTGTTAAAATGAAAAGAATAATTTGTAATAATTGAACCTCTAATTACAAACCCTCTTAGTGGTGTCCATCCGACATAGGGTAAATTTCCATTTTTCAATAGAAAATTCCTTAAAGATCATTTGGATGATTTAAAAAAGGGCTATGGTGATGTAAAAAAATATGCGAGATGTAGGTATTAATATAATATTAATAAATAAAATAGGGAAAAACAATTTCAGATAGGGTATTTTCAATGAATAATAGAGATTACACAAACGCAACCCCTCATTGATGTAACCTCTTTATAAGGATTCTACTCTATGGAGGGCTGATAGAGACAATATTTTCATAAATTTGTATATGTAATTCAATGATTTAATCCATAAAAAACTGAACTTGTTTATTTATGTTCATTAATTATTTATTTATGTGATTAATTTTTAATTGTATTCCTATATTTATTTTCAAAATCGTTTTCTTCAATACTAGGATTTAATTTCGCCATCCAAGTTTCCAAAAAATTCAATCCAGATGGATAGTTATTCTGGATTACTACATGGACCCCACCTCAATTTATTGATCATAAATTGGTCAAAACATGACCAATTGGGGTGATTCCAATTGTAATGGAAGGAACCATAAATGGGATGTTCGTATGTTGAATTTCATGAATATTTACCTTCATTAAGGTGGTGGATGTATGATAAAAATGTGGGTTAGATAAAAGGAAACATTCATCTAGAATAAAATATCAGCATTAATTGTCCATATCTCATACTACACAAGGAGGATCAATATGAAATTTTGCGATGAAACGTCCAAGTTATTTATGAATATATTTTAAGAAGAAACCATGCAAAAGTTACACCCTTACATTGGAATTCCATGTCCAGGTCATTGCTAGATAGAATCAATAATAAATATTTAAGAGAGATTCTGAATATCATAAATTTCAAGACTGAAGGATGCAAGACCCTTGGCCTATATAAATAGGAGTTCTCCCATTTGTATTGTGGGGGGGGGGGTCAACACCACACTAGGAGATGGGAGTAATCCATGGGACACTGAAGGACCATATCATTTTATTTCTTTCCTTTATTTTATTTTATTTACATTAACATCTCTCCTATATCACAACATCTTGATTTCCAAATCCAAGGAGGGTAGTTTCATTTGAGTTACTGGGAAGAGGGGAGGCTATAATTACGTGTGTCCTTGAGTTATTGTGCTTTAAATTAGTCAAATTTATTTTTATTTCTTATTCAGGGTTCAATACTAAATTGATTTTTAATTTCAAAATGCAGTTGTGTTAGGTTTGTATTCTGTTATTATAAATTACTTTGGTCGATGATCACATTTCCCTCTACCCAAATATAATAATTATATGGTGGAACATGATTAGTGTTCAGTGGTGAGAGTTCGGCGGTAGTCCAGAACATGTGGAGGATTTTTTGTAGGAATATTGAATTATTATTGAACAATAATTTTGGGTCAGAGATTGCTCTAATTAATCAAGAAATATTTGGAAACCCAAAAAACATTTGATGGAGGATAGGCCAATATATGGTATTAGATAGGAAAATTTTCAACACATTTATCTAACCAAGGGTGAGATAGGACTCGGTAGATAAATCTCCCTCATACTAGTTAAAATAAGAAAAAAGAGACAAAATTTGGAAACCATGATGGCACAACACTAGGTCTACACGACTCAATATGATCACCATATTTATCATTTCTTAACACCAATAAATTCATGATTTTTGTTTCTTTCATGGTTATACACGTTAAATAAAACCAATGCTTTTCACGAAACCCACCAAAAGTGACAAAGTTGTTTTGTGTGCACTTATCTTCGAGAGACTACCTAGTATCAACAACTATACTATACATTGGTATTTAAAATATTGTTTTTCCACGCCCCATGACAGGTGTGAGTCAAACGTGGCACCATTTCCAGGGAGGCAGTGGCATAATCAAATTGTAAATATTTGACCTTTTTCAAAATAAAAAAAAATTAAAAAAATTCCCCTGAGGTTTTCAAATGATTTTTTATTTAATTGATGTAAAAATTACCCACAAATGAAAGAACCAATTATTGACTCCTTCTAGTCCATAGAGGATGGTCTTTCATTTCTTGAAGAAAAGGTGAGGTTATTTTGGAAGTCAAATAATGGGGAATAGAAATTCAATTAATTCATAACTGGCATGAGAGAGGACATGAACAAAGAAATTTTTTGAAGCAATGGACTGAGGGCTAACTGAGTTATACCATTACTTTCTAGAGTTTTATGATGTTTCCAAGGTCCATGAAGATCCACCCTTATACTTCCCTGATCTTTCTAATGAGATCCAAGTAATAGAGGACATTGACAACCTGCATCTATCTACTACTACTCATCTCTAAGAGGTGCTTTCCACTGAAGAGGAGATTTAATATGAACAAACTCAAGGAGATGATCATTTCATGAATTTATTATCATCTAATTTTATTAAAAATAAATTGTGTATCACCATCCTTGGTATGATATTTTCAGATTCAGCCAACATATTTTTTTCCTTGGAAGATGTTTATGAAAAAGGAGATGAACCCAAAGAGGAACAACTAGAGATCCCAAAACATATTGATCATTTTTTGGACGGAGCTCATAAAAAGATCAAACTTTATATTCATTAGAAAATAGAGACACAAGATGCATACATTGAAAGGGAACTTTTTTATTGATTTTTAAAGAAATAATTTTTTCAAATAGATTTAATCTATGACATTACTTATGATTATTCCAATGATGAAACTTACCTTGAGAACACATTGGTGAATGAAAAATAAATTGGTAAAATTGATACCAAGAATGAGGAGTAATCATTCATTGTACTAACCCTACCATATGTGTTTTTTCTCATTTAAATGGGGTTGGACTTGTTATACTATATCCATGGATTCCTCAACAAAACATATCAAGTGCATGTTGTAGAGATGAATTCTTTTTGGTTCATGAGAAAGAAACATCACCCACGATCAGATTGGGGATAACTCATAAGAACACCCCATCTAAAAGTTGTCAAAACTAGGACCCACATAGGGGATTAAACCAAGATTTTCCCTTCTTTTCTCATTTAAATTATATTTTCATTACATTTATAAATATCTTATGTTATATTTTTATAGTTTTATGTTTTAAAATAGAAACACTTAGGTGCCTAAGTCAACATTTCATTTCCAATATGTTAGGTCGTACCTCTCCTTTATATTTTCTTGTTTCTATGATTAATTTTCAAATATTCATACATGTTAAATCCATTTGAATGCACTAAGGACAACACATAAATTATGTGTAAGTGAGGGAACCTTGTATTCTAGGGTTTTTCAAAAAAAAATATTAGTCGATCCAATGGCATTAAACAAAACCATTTCCAGGAGGTAACCTTTGTTTTTCCCTAGTGTCTATTTGTCCTCTTTGTCATATACCGGCATGATTGAACATTCCTACACTATCAATTGTTTTTATTATTATATTTTAGGTTCATTAATGAAGATGTTGTAAGGATAAAAAATTTCAAGCCAATTAAGAATCCTCAAGATAGGAGGAATGTATGAAAATAAGATGTAGTGGTATTACATGACATAAAGATAAGAATCCATTTTAAAGGGGTGTAAGAGATTTAATTCTATATTATCCAACTACTGTAGTCTCTTAAAGCATTAATTAAAAAATGCATCTCCGTGCTTGAAATAATGTTTTACTTGACTTATCTAGGAGACATGTGTTTTTTAGGAATCTCGTGATTCAGTTGTTTTAGATTTCAATGTTATTGAGATTGAATTAGTAAAATGTATAATTGGATGATTAAAGTGATGCATGGATTTTTAAATAATCACTCATGATTTGGGGGAATTAATTGATTCATGTAAACTAAATTTCTGTAACTTTTTCCATGCATTGAATTTCTGAAATAAATGTTAATTAATTTTTTATTATTAATCATACCACTATTGATTTTCCAATATCATATTCTTATTTCTGAGAGGATTTTTTTACCAAATACATAATATTTCTGTTGATAATATTTCTTGAGTGATCTTGGGACATTCCACATACCAAAACTTGTTTTGAAACTTTTCAACGATATGAATATGCAAAAACACATTAAAATGATTGGGGAACTACTTTGACTAGCCACCTATTTAACTAACACCCACCATTACATTTATCCTTCATTAACCCATAAAATTCTATGAATTTCTTTATATCCTTAAGCCACATTACAAGCTGACATTTACTTACCAACCCAAACTTTTTGAATTTTTCATGGATATTTCATGCTTGAGTGTAGGGGAAAGGTACTTTTGTGTGCATTCATTGAGATGTGTATCACTTGGGGGTGGTGTGAGGTATGCATCATCATTTTGGAAAATTTATTATAATAAAATTGTTCATGAGTCATTATTTCATTATTTTTTTTGTCATTTCAACATTTTCTCATTTAAAAATATAAAATAAATTTAAAATAAAGTTGTGCCTATCTGGAGCATAAAAAATTAAAAAATTAATGTTGTTCATTTATGTAGATTTATTAAAAATATAAAAAAGTTAGAAAACACGGATTATATCATTCTTTGTAATCATTTATTGAATCATGTCCCATGTCATAAAAAGGGGGTAGTGTTGTGTTTCACATTCTCTAAGGGATTTGAGTGAGCATCATCTAGTGTTTTACCATCCTTAATCATGCATTGTACTTAAGATTCAAACCTCCTACTTTTGGATTTAAATTTATTTAATCATTTTCCCACCAACATTAATATTCTGAGTACATTGATCCTTTACTACAAGACCTCTTGATTTTAAATTCCTTTTTTCATTACAAAGTGGAGAAAGAAGTTCCTTTACTAGCCTATAGATAAGAAGCATGTTCTAATTATTTGACCATAAATCCACTTTAATTATATCATGAGTGATGAGAGAAAATATTCAAAAGAGAGTTAGATCATGATTTGGCATGTTTAATAATAATAAATTGAGAAGCTTGAATGAATGAAATGAGTAACTATATAGTTTTTAAAAGGGGAAAAGATAAATCAATGAATTGAATGTTTCTTTTAAAAATGGGAAATTAAATTGACATTTTTCTGTAGCATGATTTTTTTAGACATTGATATTTTTTGTATTTTATTGCATTGATATTTTAATAATGGTATCATTGGTCCCCTTTGAATTCCATTTTGAGATTTTTTTCTTGAAAACAAGAAATGTTTATGTGTGGGGGAATTTACAGAGATAATATTTTCATCATTTTTATACGTAATTAAATTATTTAATCCCTACAATTTTAACATGTTGATTTATTTTCATCATTTTTATATTAATGATGTGTTTTGTGATAAAAATGGAAAACAACTGAATTTGGAAATATAAACAGATTTTAATTACTTTGGTAATTTGAGACTATATTTTACAATGTAGATTCAATTTATGTGATTACTTTTTCATTGGATTGAAATATTTTTTTCTACTTATTTTTCTTTAGGACCAAGATTTTATTTGGTTATCCAAGGGTTCAAAAAAATCAATCAAGCTGGAGAAATATTATGGACAACTACATGGACCCCTTCTCAATGAATTGATCATAAATCGGTACAAACATATACAATTGGGTTTATCCCAATTGGAATGGAAATAAAATTAAATGAGGAATTATTTTGTTGAATTTTATGAACATTTCCCTTCATTAAGGAGGTCCATGGATGCTCAAATTTGGGGTAGAAAAAAGGAAGCATTTATTTAGAATAAAATCCCAGTACTAATTGTCCATATCTCATACTACTCAAGGAGAATAAAACTGTAATTTTAAGATGAAATGTAAACATTACTGAACAAGATATTTTAAGAATAAACCATGCCAAAATTCAGCCATTAAATTGGCATAACATGGTCAAAGGTTCGGTGGACAAAATATGCATGAAATATTAAAGAGAAATTATAAAGATAAAAAATTTAATAATCGGAGGATAGAACCCCCATGGTCTATATGAAGAGGAGTTCACCCATTCTGATGGGGGAGTCCAACACCACACTTGGAGATGGGAGGAAGCCAAGGGAAACTCAAGGACCATCTATTTCACCATTATTTTATTTCTTTCTTTTATTTTATTTACTTTAATATCTCTATCTCACAAATCATCTTGCTATCCCCATCAATGGAGGAGTTGTTTTATTTGAGTGATATGGATGAGTGGATGATGGACCTATGTGTGTTCTTGAGATCTTATTCTTTAAATTAATCAAATTCCTTCTTGTTTCTTATTCTGGTTTCAATTCTTAATTCGGTTTTAAATTTGGAATATGGTTGTGTTATTTTTTGTTTCCATGATTAGACATTTCTTGGGTTGATGATCACATCTCCCTCCATCCAATTCTATTCTGTATACTATGGAACAAGATTATGGGTGTGTGGTGAGAGCTAGGTGGTAGTCAAGAATGTGAGTATGATACTGTGTTAGAATATTGGTTTATTAGGTAATAACAATAATGGGTCTGGGATTGCATAAATTAATTAAGAAACCCTCTGCAACTCTAAACACATGGGAAGGAGGATGGACCAATCTATGGTTTTAGATATGAAAATTCTCATCACATTTATCTGGCCAAGGGAGAGATAGGACTCGATAGATAAATATCTCTCTTACCAGTTAAAGGAAGAAAAAGAAGATTTGTTTTTGAAACCATGATGGCACAACCCTAGGTCTAGCTAAACATAATTTTATCACTCTCTTTATCATTTGTTAACACCAATCAATTTAAGAAGTTTATTTCTCTGATATTCAGTCATGTTAATTAGAACAAATTCTTTTTAGAAAAATTGAAAAAATTGATAATGATTTTTTGTGGTCACTCTTCTTCAGGAGACTACATAGGATCAACTACTATACTATACATAGGTAATTAATATATTGTTTTGAAATGACCCATGATAGGCGTGTGTCTTGGGCCTATGAATGAATTAATTCATGATTTTCGAGTGAGTGAATTCATCTTAGAAGGGAATACTTTAATGGGAAATTCATTCTCAATTTTTAGTAATCCAAATTCACGTATGGTGCTACGCAGGTTTTTATTGGATTAATTATTTTCTTGAAATGGAAAGTCTTTAGCTTATTTCTTTATGTTTTACAATATTTTTCCATTAGTTTCAAATTCTCTGGATTATCATTTATACTTTAAGCATTATTCAGTTTTCTAAATTCCTAAATATTAAGGTAAAATGGAAGTTTTCAAAAAATGGGATTCATATATGATTTAATGCCTCTTTATGGTCCTTATGATGAAGATAAGTGTTTTATATAATGTTATGTGATGGGAATGGTATGTGGGAGGCCATAAAAATACCTCTCAAGCACAAATTATATTTTAATGTGGGTGAAGGTAGTTTTAAGGGGTCAATGTGCTACGCATACATCCTACCTTTTCCATCATTTTGGAACTATAAATTTAATGTGAGGTCCCATAAAATGGTGTCTTGAATCCAAAACCGTAATTCTATGAAAGAGAATTCATATTTTGAGGGGAAATGTGTTATACATCTAGCATGCCATTGAAATATTTTGGAAATAAATACTCTTATATAGGATGTTAGAATAAGATTCATTCTAATCATAAATGAAAATGAAATGTGAGATAAAGTAGTTTGCAAATAAATGTTGATGCTTTGTGATGGAGGGATGAAAAATGGAGTTGGTGTTCTACATATCATGTTACATGATATTTATAATTGTTTCCTATACCAAATTCTTCAATTATTATCATCTTTTAGATCAAATTTTTTTTAATGAATAGTTCAATAAATAGGGCTTGACCCTCAAACTTTTCTAAAAAAACTGTTACCACCTTATGGGCCACCAAAGCTACATCAAATCAATAATATTATATAAAATTTAAAAGAAAATATACAAAATATAAGAATTCATAGAACATTATTCATCTCTCTATTTTTAACACACACACCCACAACAAAAAACCCTCATTTATATTTTTAAATATACATGATAAAAATATGTATCCTGAGTATAAAATACAATAATAATATTAACTCTTAAAAACTAGAAAATAGAAATATATTATATTTAAAAATGTATAATATAAGAAAATGTATTTAAATTACACACAAACAAAACATATATTTATTTATATAATTAGATATGATAGATGTATGAATATTTTATATATTTGATTACCATATAAACACCCACACACACATAAACATTTATAAATGTATAATCCAATAAAAATATTTAAAAATATAAACTATTGAACACATATATATATATATACACACGAACACTTATATAAACATATAAACACACAGACATGTTTATATATATATATATATATATTTGTGTGTGTGTTTATATTTTATATATTTTTAATATAAATATAGCTGTAGGGTTTATAAAATAATTTAAATTATACTAATCAAACATTAAATTTAAGTAAAAAATATAAAAAATATAGAAAAAATCACCTAGATTGGAATATATAGAAAACACCAACTAAATAAATGACTAAATATTATCTTTTCAGCAAAATTATTACAAAAAAAATATAAATATAGACTAAATTGACTAATTATATATTTTTGGATTTAAAAAATTGATATAATTTAAAAATAATTAATGTTCATAATATTGAAAATAATGAGTGGGGATATAGAAAATTTATTATTGGGAATAATAGGGTGTGTAATGGTGTTTTAGGTGTGGGGGAATGGTGAAATGGCATAGTAATAGTGATAATCCATTGGAAGAAAGGTGGTGGAATAATAGAAGTAGGTTGAAAAGAAAAGATAAATGGATATGGTGAATCTAAATGAATATGATTTCATAATCGAGTGTTCAGAAAAATGGGGGGAGCATGTAGTAAATTCCAATGTCATTTTTTTAAAAAAATATTCTAAATTAAATGTCATTAAAATATAAGATGATAAATTAATGTTTTTTGTGATAAAAAATGTAAAAATCATTTAAAATAAGGACTTTAACATATATTATATAATATTTTATACAAAAATTGTTTTTATCATCAATTATTAAATATCCAAATTTAAACAAAATCTCCATGAATTTTATTTATTTGAATTGTAGAAATGTAAAAAACCAAATTTATTTATTTTTAATAGTAATATAATGTGTTAAAATGTGATACAAGTTGGAGAGAAATTATTACAGAAATCATGCATCGATGAAACCCACTTACATTGTGTGTTAGACTATCATTTGTTCTCTATAGCCTTTAAAAAACCATTATTCTAATTGGAAGGTTTTACCATTCCTTCGTGATACTCCAAAATTAAAATCTATAAATTTCATGAATTATGTACATGTGAGATGGAGGAGTGAGAGGAATAATGGGAGGAATTGTAGGAGTATGATTAGGATACAAAATCTTATATTACACATTAAGTAAAATTTATTATTGTAAAAACTAAATAAAAACAAGAAAATAGAGGGAGGGAACCAAAAATGGTTTCTTCATCCACACAATTGGGACCAGTAGTTTTTGATATGAGTCCCAATGAATCCTGAGAGAGGGTTGTAAATCATGGTTCTAACCCAATTAATAAATTTGATTCGCTCTAACCCTCACACATTTTCAAATCATTTTCCCATATTGTGTGGAATTTTTTTGATCTATTCCAGACTCGATTTCAATCCAAATAAAATGCCCAAGATAATGAAATATAAACCACATGAACACAAAGAATTTTTCTTGGTTCACCTATACATGGATAAGTTAAAGGATCATACACACAATGATGTACTAGTATACCAACATCCAATTCCATCTCATTTCCTTTAGTGGATACAAGTTTCTTGTCATAGTCACCCTATGATAAGGTAAACTACAGTTGATAATTATTTTAGGGAGGTTACACTACCTCCCTATTATCACACTCTATTCCACCTCCTCCAACCATATCTTTTGGGAAGCCTTCCATAGTTTATAGACATGAAAAAATGGAAAACTAAGACATTGTGCATCACTATTTATATAATAGATTATCTAATTAAATATAATACACCATTAATATCCTAAATTTCTATATCAGATCCACTTCTAATTGAGCAAGTTGATTTTATTGATTATAAAAATTCATAAAAACAATATAAAACTCCAAATTATAATAATTCATCAATATAATTATCCATGCTTCACTCTGTCTTCTAAAAAATATATTAATGAGACTATATTTCAACACTCCTTCCGTAAGTAAACCAATTTTATCAAGAAAATCCATGAATATTCTTGGATTCCCCATTCCCTTATTCTACTTCTCTCATAATCATGTATATTAATTATATTTTATTCCATGAAAAACTACTCCAATAAATTTTTATATATTGTTATCAATCTATAACTCTTTAATCAATTCTTGGGATTAATTCTCACTAATAATATGATCTTATATCTCTTCATGTGTCCCACATGATATTGTGTAGTTAAACATTCCCATTTAAGATGAATATATATCTACAATATTGAGTTACTCTATCCTATATTTTAATTTAACTAAGATATTTAATATTTTCTTGAAACTAGTAGATAATGGTGTGAAGATCTATTTTCCAGTGTGATAGTTTTCAAATTCACCAAAATTATGATTTGATATCCTCAATTGTATGGTGATATTTAATTTAACTATAGAAATAAAAAAATATAGATAATACCCATTTTAATCCCCATGAAACTCATAAAATGTTCCTCAATATCATAAAAAAATATTATATTTATTATTGAATGGTGATCTATGTCATGGAACAAAGCTTTCACCCACCAAAAAATAGAGATACATTGATAATTCATGGAATTCTATTTACCATGTGATCCATTAATTATTTTTTCAACATCTTATATAGTTTAGGCATGTGAAAAAAATATGTGGTGTGATCCTCAAACAATTTGACTTTTGTACCATGAATTTATTCCAATGAAATATTTTTTTCCATTAGACTCATCTTTTAAAAGTAAATATATATTTTAGAGTATATTTCTAATACATAATGTGAATTAAAGTTACATATGAATCAAAAAAATCATTATAATCTTATATATACAATGAAACTCTAGCTTTATCATTTATGTATAATGGAAAACAGCTTATACATGTAATATTACAAATATTTTTCCATAAATTCAAATAAAATAATCCTTTAAATACATTTTTATAATATCTTTTGGAGTCTATTTCAAAAATTGAAAAATATACTACCTAATATTTCATTTCAATACTTAGTATTTTCCCATACATATCATCATTATCTTACAACATCATTGGATATCCTGGGGACATAAACGAATACAGTGTGAGAAGAAGCGATTAGAAATGGGTAATAAATGTAATAATAAAGTTGATATATTATGAATAATTGAATTTTTTGAGAGATTAATCATAAGTCAAAATATTTAAATAAATAATAAAAAGAGTTTTATCATAATATCATTGTAATAAATATAAAAATGATAAAGTGGAACAATATAAAACATGTCATAAACATATGTTAAGTCTCACTTCTAAGAAATCATAACATAATATTCTAGGATACCAACACATGCACTATATATGGAATCTCATGATATTAAATAATAACCCAATTTATTGGGGGTTATAATGTTTTTTATTCACCTCTAACATTCCTCATCATTGCAGGTTTCAAACTCTCAGGGAAAATTAAATTTATACATTTAGAGGATGGTTCCATTTGGGATCTAAAGATTGAGTCTATAATATAAGGGTTTAGATACAATTAAGATATTTTTTTATGTAATGGTGGATGTTTTAAGTCATCCGTGAGAATGTTATGGTGAATATAGAAGGTATCCTATGAAAACTAGGTGTTACAGGAAGGATTTCCCATCATGACACACAGTGTCACATCGTAAATTATCATGGTCAGGCTCTATTAAGGATTCATCCTAAATTTTCATGATGTCATAACTTGTTACACATCATTAAATAAAACACTAAAATTTTAAATGTGTTTTTATTGTATTTTCTATGTTCAGAAACACACTATCTTCTTACCTCAATTCCATTATGGTAATTTGGGTGTGAATAAATATTTTTTTCCTCCTAGAGCTCCCATTTCCTGTAACGCCCCGACCCCAGCTACCCAGAGTCGGTGCATTACTTCATAACATTGGCATGATCACAAAATATCAAGTCTCGAAAGACCGATTAGTTTAGTAGCCTTGGAAACACTAGATACATTCGTAAAAGTTACATTACATCATAAAGTGAAAAACTACAATAACAAAGTCTCCATAGTCCACACTCATATCCTATTCTAACAATCCCTATAGGTCATTCAGAAAAATACTTCTTCACATCCTGGAAAATATTAAAACATTGAAAGGGGTGAGCTCAGATGCTCAGTAAGGATAACAATATTGCGGAAGCATTCATAAATAAACATTAACATTTAAGGAAATGTATAACTAAAACAAAAGCCCTTTTAAACTTGAACTTCAGTATAATATGGAAAAATAAAATTAAATGATTCCATTTACCTACTCACATGGATATTCTACTAGTCGAATAATCACATGCAATATCAATAACCACTTTCATAATGAGGTAATGTATAATGCCAGACATTCTGTAACATTTTGTCAAGGCCTCGGCCAAGACGTCTAAAATGATTAAGGCCTCGGCCAAAACCATAAATCAAATTGGGAAAGGGCCTCAGCCCATTCCACGTCTAGTTGTCTCATGAGACCTACTGATGCATCGAGGAGCTATAGCGGGCTCCACCCGTCACTTATTAAGTCCAATACATTCCTCATATGAATAGGTTTAAACATATCATAAACCATAACATAATCGTATCACATAAAACATGCATAAAGGAAACATAACATTTCCACATTTCAATCACAAGATATCAATACAACACATTGATATAATAAAAACCCTTTCAAAACCATTTTCAATACCAAAATAAAAGAAAGTTAAGACTTTGTATTTATTTTTCATTAAAAAAAGATGGCTTGTAGAGGAAGCTGAAACTCAAATAATGGTCACGGCGGCGGAGAAGTCATTGTCGCCGCATAATTACGGAAAGAAAAACATTCCATTTTTTCGTTTAGAAAAACGCTTCGTATAAAAATATTCCTTTTGAATAAACGTAAAAGTCAAAGGGGTTTATACACCGTATACAAGAAAGTTGTGTATAAAACCAAATATGCCTCAATGAAAGGGGATTGAGACAAAGTCCTTAAAAAGATAAATTTTTTTATAAAGTAGGTCTATTATGTGTATTCACTATAAGTACACATAAATTATGTAAAAATACAAGATAGGACATAATAATATCATGACATAATTTGAAAGTAGGAGATTAACCCAAAGAATAGAAATTGGGTTAAGAAGTTCCCTTACCTCGTGTCTGACTTGACTCAACCGTTCTTTAACCTCCTGAATAATAAACTAGAGTTAATATATACCTTATTAAGAACCATTTTTAATTTCATTATCCTTTTTATATCACTTATTACAACGTTATGAACATTATGTAATTATTTATGTTAATAACGGTCGTTTTGTCGATCTTTGGTACTTGATTCAACAATAAACTTCTTATAATTACAAGTTGTTTATGTGGTAGAATATCCATTATCTCCAGAATTATATTCATGATTTTGATGTCATATATTTCATATATATCCAGTATATACCTTCATTTATTACGTAACATTTAGAGGTAAGAAATAAAATGCACCGTTCATGGAGATGGTAAGCCGTACGTACGCATGAACGCTACTTTCATTTCTATTTCGTATTTAATGGAATGAAATCATAATGATATAAATGTATAATATAATTCCAGTATAATGTAGTGTATAATACCATTTACTCCATCCTTTATACATCCCACATATGGCATTAACGATTCAAATCAATTTGAGGGGGCGGTAGTCCGCACTTCCTAAAATTAAATTATCGCGTTTTACCCATAATGGAAATCATAAAGTATGCCATAAATGAGAAATACAGAAGCATAATTAAAACATAAACATATTATATATCATATATAAATATAGTGAAATCTTAATTTCCACCTTTGAAGGTGTTATATGAGTGTTGAACAATCATCGTTTCGTGAGGCAGAAATTTTCCTTCCACAGAAACCATATGTTCTTTTACCATTAGATGTAGGTGTGTGTAAGTGTAGCTAGAATCCTTCTTATAACAACATACTAGTATATTGAGGATACTATTTTTGTTACAAAATAAATGAATAAAAAGAGTGTAGGGGGTTGGAGAAGAAAAATAAAACAAAACAACATTAGAGAAGACATTACCTCAAAATCGGGTAACTCTTTTTGATTTTAGCCAAAGGCTTCCTTGGGAAGAGTTGTTCCCACAGTGAGGCTTCTAGAAGTAAGAGGGGAAGTTGGGAGAGTATTTGGGCAGAGGTTTGCCGAGCCAAATGGCTTGAAAGTGTGAATTAGGTGGTAGAGGTGGGGGCCTTTTATAAGTGGAGAGGAGGGGCACTTTTGGAAAGTAATAAAATGTTACTTTATTATACAATTATTTTCGGATTCTAAAGGTCCCACACTTATATAATTCGAGGATAGGGTGATAAGGGTTTGAAATATACTCATCCAATAGGTTTTTTACAAGTGTAAGCCTTGGATATTACATTATCTTTCCATTTTATTTAAACCGTTAAATAATGAGGTCATCACTGCATCATCATGATGTCATAAATAATTTAATTTATTTAATGTCTAAAAATTATTAAAAAAAACTATTATGTAGAAAATCGTTTTATCTTTCTAATGAATATTTATAGTCAAAATATTGACTTGTGTAACCCCACTTAAAAACTGTTTTAGTAAAATAACTCATGTTTGTTTCAATTTAATTTTAATATTAAATAAATATATATTAATGTCATTTTCCAACCAAAGTGGCTCCATGGGGTCCCCAAGTTGACCCATGGGTTTTCTTGGTCGGCCATGACTCATCCAATATGAGTAGTACAAGTGTCAAGCTCATCTCATATTATTAAAACATTATTTTTACCTTAAACTACACTAATTACCTCTAATCGCGATTAAGAACTTAAAACTTACTATTCACCAAAAAATATTTTAATCTTATTGAACCACATATTACTTCTTAATGAAAACCATGTATGTTGGATTTTTGAAAATCAAATTACATAAGTGGTAATATTTCATTTTAACGAAAAAACAGTTTTTAACAACCACTTAGTGGTTTCACTATTCATCAAAAATTGAGGTTTTTCAGAATAAGGCCAAAATTTCACCCTAAGCTATAAATGATATTCCGAATTAAAAAATGATGTCTATTTTACAAAATTCCAAACATATATGTTGCATTAATTATTTTTATAATTAATTCCCGCTGTTATAACAAATAGCGTGTTTTTAAGAAACAATTTATATCAAAAGATTGGCAATTGTTTTTGTCCAATTTCAATGTTAAATTAATTCTAATGACCACCATTGGATAAAATGGTAAAAATATATTCTAATTATACTTTAAAACCACTAAATAGTATAATTTATCACTATAAATTATTTTTATTAAAATAGTTGTTTTTAAGTATTTTTCACTATTCATAAAAAATTAGTAGTTCTCAGAAAAATACCAAAAATTCAACATAGGCTAATTTCAATATTCCAAATCCAAAAATGAAGTCCATTTTGATAAATAAAATTTATAAAATTTCCAAAAGTAGGTATTACTATTCACAACGGCTAGTTTAATTAGTTGTGGTGTGTGTTAGAGCTCGAGGTTGCGTACAACACACGATATTGCATTGTTGAATAAGAAGCGTATCATGGAAGCTCGGGGTGTTACATTCTCCCCTCCATCAATAAATTGCGTCCTCGCAATTTGAAATTTTTTCTTTGAAAGTAAAAGGTTGAAAATAGAAAATACCTTTGTGGAAAACCCACATCGGAAATAAGATTAATAAAATTTAGCCTTAATAAGAGGGAAAGGGAAATGAAAGAGTCACCACCCAATTATTATCTCGATTAGGAGAACATTGGTGGAAATTAGAGACATATAATTGGAGGAAAAACGTAAATATTTATAGGGAGTGATTGAGGTCATCAATCACAATCAACTGTAAAATTGAGGGCCTCAAAGCCTTCAATCTATGTTGATTTAAAATATCATCAGTTCAACAAGACATAAGGTATTAGGATAACACATTTTTTTGTTTTAATATCCATTTACTAAAGTTTAAGAATTAATTTATTCATGGAATAAGAGATAGGTATATATATTTATGATTGACAATTAGAGATTCAACATTCAACTCATCTTTCACTCAAAAAGATAATAGAACTAAAAAATATTATAATTATCCTAATTGTATAAGGTTCCAAATTTTAACACATACAATTTAGATTAGTAAAATTATTTTGTAACAACCAGGGACTTCTTGTAGGCTAGTGGTAGGAAATAAAGGCCTGTCGCACTATGGTTGTGGGTTCGATTCCTGCAGCTTTGTCCAATGCGACGGTTTATGCCCCACCCTGCAGGTTGTCCTTTTCCTAAAACTATAGTATTATAATCTTCATAAATAATCTTCATAAATTTTTTAACCTTAAACAATACTATCCAAAGATCAAATTAATCCACTCCAACCTTTATAGTTATCCAAAATACCTATGTCCAGACTTTCTCTAAAAGGTCTCTTAATTTCAAAATCAATTTATCAGATTCCCCAAAAAAAGTAAAGTTTCTCTTATTGTCACATACTAAAAATACAATTTCCTTCATCATATTAAAACTTTATTGAAATCAACAAGTACTGCAGTACAATCATTATATATATATCATATTATTCTAATAACCAGAATATAATCCATGAGACCAAAATCACCAATACATTAGCTATTCTGCTTCAACTGTAGTAACATTATAAGATTGTCCTTGATCCCTTGGCCTTTTCTGAGGTAAGTTTCCCTGACGCTTAGGACATTCATTTGCATAATGACCCATTTCTCTACAATTGTAGCATTCAACTTTGATATCCTCTTTCTTTCCCTTGCAATCACGAGCCTGGTGACCTTTTTCTCCACATTTATAACAAACTCCCATTCCTTTTAGGCAAGTACCAGGGTGATTCTTCCCACAATTATCACATAATGGAAAATCCTTATTTCCCTTTTTCCCTTTATCTGTCTCTTGTTCCACCGTTCTCTTCTTCTCTTGCTTTACTTTGATGTCATAAGACTTAGAGAATTCCTTTTCTGTCTTGATAGCACACGAGACAATATCTTCATATGATGAGAAGGATTGTGATACTAAGCTCGATGGACTAATGGTTTTAACCCATCAAAGAAACGATAAATATTACTCCTTGGGTTACGTATATAATCGACATCATGCCTTGATAACCTTGTAAAGTTAGCCTCATACTTTGCGACATTCACATCCACATTATTCCTCAGACTCAGAAATTGCCTTTCCATATCTGCTCGATGGTCACGAGGAAAGTATTTTTCTAAGAAAAGCTCTTTGAACTCCCTCCATTCCATATTCGATACGTCATCATCTTACTTTGTGTTTTGAATCAGCGACCACCACTGATCGGCATCTCCAGTGAGGCGGTAAACTGCCATGACAACCTTCTCCCTTTCGCTACTCCCCAAGGCATGGAATATTTTCTCTAAGGAGTTTATCCATTTCTCAGATACTAACGGATTTGTACCCCCATTAAATGTTGGCGGTTTTTGCCTCATGAAGAGGTCTAACATTGATCCTCCACGTTGCGGATCAGGGTGCTCCACACGAGTAAGGTTATTATTCATAACCTGAGTGAGTTGTCCCAGTATGGTAATAAGTTGATCAGCACCAGTTGTATCTCCAGATCAACAATAATTATCTTGAGCAGGAGGGAAATCCCTATACGGAGTGCGTGCATTGATATAGTTTCCATTCCTTCCACTAGGCTCCATTTCTAAACAATGGCATAAACTAGATTAGTTTATGAATCAAAATACATAATTCCATACTTGTAAAATACTTAACATAAATTGAACTATTTATGGATATAATCCATAATCATAAAAAGGATTTATTTGAGGAAGTATATACTCATAACCGTTCATAGTGGTTTGTAATGAAAATGGGAATTATCCTAAGCATATCCCCCGGGAGTGTCGTAACCAAGAGTGCAGCAAGGCCCGTTGTTGTGCACCAGTTCCCGTTTGAGTCTAGCTCAAAGCGGTGTTTTTGGGTTTTACCCCTAGGTACATCTGTGCCAGAGCCGCCTCTACCTGCTCGTATCCAGACAGGTATGTATTGCTCGGAAAACTCACAAAATCTCTATAATACTAAAATTCTAGGAAGTTTTTCTATACTAATCCTCAAAGTCTATCTTCGGGATATGTGCTCTAATCAGAGTTTATCTAAATATAGCTTCCATGGTTAGTACTAAACTGCCTCTGATACCAACTGTAACGCCCCGACCCCAGCTACCCAGAGTCGGTGCATTACATCGTAACATTGGCATGATCACAAAAGATCAAGTCTCGAAAGACCGATTAGTTTAGTAGCCTTGGAAACACTAGATACATTCGTAAACGTGACATTACATCATAAAGTGAAAAACTACAATAACAAAGTCTCCATAGTCCACACTCATATCCTCTTCTGACAATCCCTGCAGGTCATTCAGAAAAATACTTCTTCACATCCTGGAAAATATTAAAACATTGAAAGGGGTGAGCTCAGATGCTCAGTAAGGATAACAATATTGCGGAAGCTTTCATAAATAAACATTAAAATTTAAGGCAATGTATAACTAAAACAAAAGCCTTTTTAAACTTGAACTTCAGCATAATATGGCAAAATAAAATTAAATGATGCCATTTACCTACTCACATGGATATTCTACTAGTCTAATAATCACATGCAATATCAATAACCACTTTCATAATGAGGGAATGTATAATGCCAGACATTCTAAAACATTTTGTAAACACATCGTCCAAGACGTCTAAAATGATTAAGGCCTCGGCCAAAACCATAAATCAAATTGGGAAAGGGCCTTAGCCCATTCCACGTCTTGTTGTCTCATGAGACCTAACGATGCATCGAGGAGCTATAGCAGGCTCCACCCGTCACTATTAAGTCCAATACATTCCTCATATGAATAGGTTTAAACATATCATAAACCATAACATAATCGTATCACATAAAACATGCATAAAGGAAACATAACATTTCCACATTTCAATCACAAGATATCAATACAACAAACTGATATAATAAAAACGCTTTCAAAACCATTTTCAATAACAAAATAAAAGAAAGTTAAAACTTTGTATTTATTTTTCATTAAAAAAAGATGGCTTGTAGAGGAAGCCGAAACTCAAATAATGGTCACAACGGCGTAGAAGTCATTGTCGCCGCATAAGTACGGAAAGAAAAACATTCCCTTTTGTCGTTTATCAAAACGCTTCCTATAAAAAGATTCCTTTTGAATAAACATAAAAGTCAAAGGGGTTTATACACCGTATAAAAGAAAGTTGTGTATAAAACCAAATATGCCTCAATGAAAGGGGATTGAGACGAAGTCCTTAAAAAGATCATTTTTTTTATAAAGTAGGTCTATTATGTGTATTCACTATAAGTACACATAAATAATGTAAAAATAGAAGATAGGACATAATAATATCATGACATAATTTGAAAGTAGGAGATTAACCAAAAGAATAGAAATTGGGTTAAGAAGTTCCCTTACCTCGTGTCTGACTTGACTCAACCGTTATTTAACCTCATGAATAATAAACTAGAGATAATATATACCTTATTAAGAACCATTTTTAATTTCATTATCCTTTTTATCTCACTTATTACAACGTTATGAACATTATATAATTATTTAAGTTAATAACGGTCGTTTTGTCGATCTTTGGTACTTGAGTCAACAATAAACTTCTTATAATTACATGTTGTTTATGTGGTATAATATCCATTATATCCAGAATTATATTCATGATTTATATGTCATATATGTCATATATATCCAGTATATACATTCATTTATTACGTAAAATTTAGAGGTAAGAAATGAAATGCACCGTTCATGGAGACGGTAAGCCGTACGTACGCATGAACGCTACTATCATTTCTATTTCGTATTTAATGGAATGAAATCATAATTATATAAATTTATAATATAATTCCAGTATAATATAGTGTATAATACCATTTACTCCATCCTTTATACATCCCACATATGGCATTAACGATTCAAATCACTTTGAGGGGGCGGTAGTCCACACTTTCTAAAATGAAATTATCGCGTTTTACCCATAATGGAAATCATAAAGTATGCCATAAATGAGAAATAAATAAGCATAAGTAAAACATAAACATATTATATATCATATATAAATATAGTGACATCTTAATGTCCACCTTTGAAGGTGTTATATGAGTGTTGAACAATCATCGTTTCGTGGGGCAGAAATTTTCCTTCCACAGAAACCATATGTTTTTAACCATTAGATGTAGGTGTCTGTAATTGTAGCTCGAATCCTTATTATAACAACATCCTAGTATATTGAGGACACTATTTTGTGTTACAAAATAAGTGAATAAAAAGAGTTTAGGGGGTTGGAGAAAAAAATAAAACAAAACAACATTAGAGGAGACATTACCTCAAAATTGGGTAACTCATTTTGATTTGAACCAAAGGCTTCCTTGGGACGAGTTCTGCCCAAAGTGAGGCTTCTAGGAGTAAGAGGGGGAAGTTGGGAGAGTATTTGGTCAGATTTTGGACGAGCCAAATGGCTTGAAAGTGTGAATGAGGTGGTAGAGGTGGGGGCCTTTTATAAGTGGAGAGGAGGGGCACTTTTGGAAAGTAATAAAATGTTACTTTATTATACAATGATTTTCGGATTCTAAAGGTCCCACACTTATATAATTCGAGTCTAGGGTTATAAGGGTTCTAAATATACTCATCCAATAGGTTTTTTACAAGTGTAATCCTTGGATATTAGATTATCTTTCCATTTTAATTAAACCGTTAAATAATGAGGTCATCGCTGCATCATCATGATGTCATAAATAATTTAATTTATTTAATGTCTAAAAATTATAAAAAAAATACTATGATGTAGTAAATCTTTTTATATTTCTAATGAATATTTATAGTCAAAATTTGGACTTCTGTAACCCCACTTATAAACTATTTTAGTAAAACAACTCATGTTTGTGTCAATTTAATTTTAACATTAAATAAATATATATTAATGTCATTTTCCAACCAAAGTGGCTCCATGGGGTCCCCAAGTTGACCCATGGGTTTTCTTGGTCGTCCATGAATCATCCAATAGGAGTAGGACAAGTGTCAAGCTCATCTCATATTATTAAAACATTATTTTTACCTTAAACTACATTAATTACCTCTAATCGCGATTAAGAACTTAAAAGTTACTATTCACCAAAAAATATTTTAATCTCATTCAACCACATTTTACTTATTAATGACAAACATGTATGTAGGATTTTTGAAAATCAAATCACAGAAGTGGTAATATTTCATTTTAACGCAAAATCAGTTATTAACAACCACATAGTGGTTTCACTATTCATCAAAAATTGAGGTTTTTCAGAATAAGGCCAAAATTTCACCCTAAGATATAATTGATATTCCGAATTCAAAAATGATGTCTATTTTACAAAATTCCAAACATATAAGTTGC
This sequence comes from Viscum album, assembly GCA_963277665.1. Classification (NCBI taxonomy): domain Eukaryota; kingdom Viridiplantae; phylum Streptophyta; class Magnoliopsida; order Santalales; family Viscaceae; genus Viscum; species Viscum album. Next base: position 585,536,210 of record OY728125.1, read on the forward strand.
ATTAATTAATTTTATAATTAATTCCCGTTGTTACAACAAATAGCGTGTTTTTAAGAAACAATTTATATCCAAAGATTGGCAATTGTTTATGTCCAATTTCAATGTTAAATTAATTATAATGACCACCATTGGATAAAATAGTAAAAAATATTCTAATTATACTTTAAAACCACAAAATATTATAATTTATGACTATAAATTATTTTTATTAAAAAATTTGTTTTTAAGTATTTTTCACTATTCATAAAAAATTAGTAGTTCTCAGAAAAATACCAAAAATTCAACATAGGCTAATTTCAGTATTATGAATCCAAAAATGAAGTCCATTTTGATAAATAAAATTTATAAAATTTCAAAAAGTAGGTATTACTATTCACAACAGCTAGTTTAATTAGTTGTGGTGTGTGTTAGAGCTCGAGGTTGCGTACAACACATGCTATTGCATTATTGAATGAGAAGCGTATCGTGGAAGCTCGGTGTGTTACATTCTCCCCTCCATCAATAAATTGCATCCTCGCAATTTGAAATTTTTTCTTTGAAAGTAAAAGGTTGAAAATAGAAAATACCTTTGTGGAAAACCCACATCGGAAATAAGATTAATAAAATTTAGCCTTAATAAGAGGGAAAGGGAAATGAAAGAGTCACCACCCAATTATTATCTCGATTAGGAGAACATTGGTGGCAATTAGAGACATATAATTGGAGGAAAAACGTAAATATTTGTAGGGAGTGATTGAGGTCATCAATCACAATCAACTGTAAAATTGAGGGCCTCAAAGCCTTCAATCTATGTTGATTTAAAATATCATCAGTTCAACAAGATATAAGGTATTAGGATAACACATTTTTTTGTTTTAATATCCCTTTACTAAAGTTTAAGAATTAATTTATTCATTGAATAAGAGATAGGTATATATATTTATGCTTGACAATTAGAGTTTCAACTTTCAACTCATCTTTCACTCAAAAAGATAATTGAACTCAAAAATATTATACTTATCCTAAGTGTATAAGGTTCCAAATGTTAACACATACCATTTAGATTAGTAAAATTATTTTGTAACAACCAGGGACTTCCTATAGGCTAGTTGTAGGAAATAAAGGCCTATCGCACTATGGTTGTGGGTTCGATTCCTACAGCTTTGTCTGACGCGACGGTTTATGCCCCACACTGCAGGTTGTCCATTTTCTAAAACTATAGTATTATAATATTCAAAAATAATCTTCATAAATTTTTTAACCTTAAACAATACTATCCAAAGATCAACTTAATCCACTCCATCCTTTATAGTTATCCAAAATACCTCTATCCAGACTTTCTCTAAAAGGTCTCTTAATTCCAAAATCAATTTATCAGATTTCCCAAACAAAGTAAAGTTTATCTTATTGTCACATACTAAAAATATAATTACCTTCATCATATTAAAACTTTATTGAAATCCACAAGTACTGTAGTACAATCTTTATATATATATCACATTATTCTAATAACCAGAATATAATCCATGAGTCCAAAAGCACCAATACATTAGCTATTCTGCTTCAACTGTAGTAACAACATAAGATTGTCCTTGATCCCTTGGCTTTTTCTGATGTAAGTTTCCCTGATTCTTAGGAAATTCATTTGCATAATGACCCATTTCTCTACAATTGTAGCATTCAACATTGATAGACTCTTTCTTTCCCTTGCAATCACGATCCTGGTGACATTTTTCTCCACATTTATAACAAACTCCCATTCCTTTTAGGCAAGTACCAGGGTGATTCTTCCCACAATTATCACATAATGGAAAATCCTTCTTTCCCTTTTTCCCTTTATCTACCTCTTGTTCCACCGTTCTCTTCTTCTCTTGCTTTACGTTGTTGTCATAAGACTTAGAGAATTCCTTTTCTGTCTTGATAGCACACGAGACAATATCTTCGTATGATGAGAAGGATTGTGATACTAAAGCTTGACGGAGAAATGGTTTTAACCCATCAAAGAAATGATCAATCTTACTCCTTGGGTTATGTATATAATCGGTAGTATTCCTTGCTAACCTTGTAAAGTTAGCCTCATACTTTGCGACATTCTCATCCTCCTTCTGCCTCAGACTCAGAAATTGCCTTTCCATACCAATATGGTTCATGGACGATTTTAAAGTGCATGAACGTTTAGTATGTGGTTGTTATTTATTATGTGTTCTTAGGGATTATGCTATTGTTTCAGAGTTTTTCATTTATTAATTAATTTATATTGAGCATATCATGTTCATGTACACTACGTAATACTTTTTAGATAGTGAACCACATTGGTGGTTTCCTACTTATTTGTGAAAACACTCTGATCGGGTAACCCTAGCACATGGGTACTTGACAATACATTACTTATTTAAGTTACAAGTTATTTTGGGTCATGGAATGATCATATAGAGGGAAAAATTACATTGATTATGGATACTAGGATAAGTCATCACTTCTCCATGTATATGATCATCTTTATGGGTGATCAGTGACTTATTTCTACTTGTGACTATTTAGTCTATTGTATTCATATTCATACTATATTGATTGCATTTTATTGGTTTCCCTCTTAATATGAATACATATTGTTTACTTATTGGTTATTATTTTTTTATTTTTTAGTCTAGTTGAGGGTATTATAAAACCATGATCCACCATTTTCCCTATTTTCAAATTGGTAGCATTTTTCATACTACGAGGAAAAGTTGAGGTCATGTGAAATTATTGATCAGAGCAAGAAATTTATACCTGGATATTAAAAAATTTGTATCAAAGAACATAAAATATTGTTTTTTCTATTATAGGTTGTAGGTAGATAGGATACAAAGGATTTTATTGGGGTTCTTGAGAGAACCTACCCTAGTGAATCTTGAACACCATTTTTGAGGGAATTACAGTTTACCGTGGTATGAGATTAATGTTCTTATTTTTAGATATTATTATCATTTTTTCACATTATGGGATATAATTGTATTTTTAAGTTTTGATTTCATATATATTTGAATCATAAGTTTATAGGAAAAATGTGTTGCATATGTCATATTCATCATGTTGGTTTTTCATTACTTTCATAATGCATGCGTGTTGTTATGCCAACTCATATGCATGTCTACATATAATAAAAATTCATGTGAGACTATAGTGTTATGAGATATATGATTATAATTACATTGATTAATATAGATATGATGATGTAGTTTTTCTATGTACAATGGTTCAATTCACTTGTTTTTACATATTCATGTACAAATTACCTTAGTGAAGAACCTTATTTGAGAAGCCAATTGATAGGTATGGTTAATTAAGGTTCCCACTATAGTCTCTGAGGAGTTATTCATATATAACATAGTGTTACAGTGTTTAATAAAAAATATTATCGATAACATATTAATGTGTTTAGTATATGGACGAAGTCATTATGTTATGTATGTAGAAATATACCTTGATCACATTCCTTGGGATGTGACCCTTCATGTAGCCTTTCATCAATTTTTTGTGAGACATTGTGTAAATAGATATATAACTCAGGTTACTAGTGATTTGGTGTCTTGTACTGCATAAAAGTAACTTGGGAAAGGATATTCCTCGTGAAGGGTTAGTCAAGGTTATGTCCTTAGTGGATGTTTTAATTTATGAAACTCAATGGAAATTTGACTAATCATTATAAGGATTATTCGATGTTATTTCATGAAAACTTGTATCCCTGGAGTATTTATCACCTTCAGTTCTAGTACTCATGATAAATGGTTGGGATTTAAAGAATTTAGGTCTCATAACAACAAAATTTTACACCCATGTGGTGGGTGTTTTATGGTGAAATTAAGTAATAAGGTGTATTATTTTCTAAAGAGGATCACTATCAGTGCATATATTGGTGGAACTGAAACCTTATAGTACACTAATATATATAAAGGCATGTTAGTATATCTTTGAGGTCTGTTACTATTCAATAAATCACTCTATTGGAGTAATGAGAGGTGCTTCCAAGACTTTCTAGGATAGAAATGATGAGTGTGAATTGATGCAGTGGTTAATCATGGGTTGGATATAATTGGGTGGTGTAATGACAATTGAATATGTCCTTGTTATCTTGATAATCCCCGTCATGTTTATGGCAGTAGGTCATTGATTTTTGTTTCATTCCATATCACCCTTGGTGTTGAAGACCAATTAAATTATATTAAATCTCACTGGGTTTGACGGCCTAATGTTTAATGACTATGGTTTTTTCTCTATGGAAGACACAACATTGGCAGAGGAACAAACTACCATTAATCTATAAACTAGATATTTTGTTGATGGAGATGACATGGTACATTGTCGTGGATTTCATGAGAGTAAAACACCCATTTAAATGGACATCATTACCTATTACTAGGATACTAGAGATGGTTACAGACATAGATAATTGATTGGTATTATACAGTGGACTACATTCTATGTAATCCGGGTATTTGAAATTGTTAGGCCCACTTGATTAGATACCCTAAGAGTGGGGTTGTGAATCTAGGAATCACAAATTAAAAAAACTACCCCTATTTATCTTATTTTGAGGTTATGAAAAAATATCTTCTCCCTCTTTCCTATAGAAAAGTATAAACAGAATCTAAATCATGCACAGGACGGAACAACTTTTTCCTAGTTCACCATCTCTATGATATGTGCAAGGAGAATACACTAATGATGTGCATTTATACCAAATAAAATTAAAGAGCACTGTTGTTTACAATGTTCTAAGCGGACTCACTACCCCTTCTTGTTTACAACCATTCAAAATTTGATAACTCACTACTATCTCAACTAAATTGTGCTCACTACATCTTCAGATTATCCAATCATAGTTCATAGACCTATAGGTCTCTTCATTATCCTAAATGAATGCATCTTTCTCTGTATGTAGATGTTCTATTGATGTTACACTTTCATCCAATGATTAATAAATCTTTTAGATGGGCATAACAGGAAATCCTGCATCTTTCAAGCTACCATAGAATGACTGGCACACATCTCCAATTCCGATGTGCTTCCCTATGCCATAGCGCGCTAATCCAAGTCTGCTGCCCAAGTGCCACCTTACCACTTGCACGAAACTCTCTTTTCTAACTCTGAACATTGATGAATCACACCCTTTTATGCCCAAACCAATATTGGTGCGCAACTATCAATTGGTGCACAACTTCTGAATAAATTAATATGTGCATGACCAAACCACCACTTGAACGCCAAAACCACCTGCACAACTGGAGCTCTAATTTTCCCTATGTCTTGATATTAGATAAAAATCTGTAGGGATAGACCATTATTTATAGGAATCTTGGGTACCCTATGTGCCTATGTGAAAGTCTCATTGCCATGCTCATTTCCATTCAACCTAGTCTATATCACCCTAGTCACCTTGCACGCCCAAACTAAAACTTGGGCGTCCCTATTTCCATAGCCATATTTTGATGTCCAGATCCTGAAAAAAATATTGCGTGAAAGCTTCCAAGATTCCAAGACACCGGTGTACAAGTCCTATTTCCAAAAACACATTTATCTATTTTTCAATTTTAAGGCTGAAAAATTTGGAAGACACTAGAAAACGGGACCACCTTTTATCTGATCCTATTTTCACCACCTACCAATCGTCTATTTCTTTATCGAGATTCATTAATAAATCATGGATTATTAACAAAATCCCTATAACATGACATGTAACCATGAAATCCCCCTTTTCTCTACAAATTTGTGCATTTTGGTATTTTTTTCAACAAACAAAACATGGATTCCCGCTTTTTCGATAAACGCAATCGCCTCATAAAAGCGTCAATAATCCCTTGAGGTATTTTTTTCCCCAAAAAATGTCTGGTGTTTTGCATGGAAATTTTTTAAGTTAATGGTCAATATTAAATATGTTCCTTGGTGATGACTATTCATGGATAAGGTAGACCAGTGTGTGAGTTTCTTGAGACAATACGTATACTGCTATAGTGGGAATCATTAACCAGTCTCACGTGTAATGACCACTCTTGTGAGAAGGGTTATGTTTATTGAAATACTAGTCATTGAATGAATATAGTGACTATAGGAAACAATTTTTAGTTTATCATAGAATACCTAGTTCCATATGAAATGATTAATACTTGACTCAAATTTAGTATTTCATGGAGAGCATATGTGCTCTTTGAATTTAGAATAAAATAGGTTTCAATAGAGTGGGTGTCGTTTTACAGGTGTGTTGACACACAATTTTGGTCCTTGTATATATTGTAAGCTATTAGTTAATAAATTGTTGAAAACCCCCTAAAATAATGTTCAGGATACTATTTGGATGTTGGATAGATTTTGTGATACCTTTGAGTCTTGAGGAAACATGATAAGTTATTTGTGGAATGTAATTTTCTATGGATGGATAACATTGCATGATGATTTATGTGAATATATTGACATGTGATTCATTATGAACCCTTATATAGTCATTTGGGAAAACATATAACACATCATTTTGGGTATGAATGAGGTTTTGAAAATTCATCAGAACATTTGTGGAAATGTTAGAATGATCAGGTTGTGTTTGGCTCATGGAAACTCATTGTAATGTTCTGGAATTAGGAATGAGGTTTGGGTAACAACTCTTTAAACTATTTATTAGGTTTCATCGAGAATGGTGGAATTCGATTTCCCATTTCATGTCATTGGATTGCTAAAATTTTGTTTTGTATTGGGATTGCTATAGTGGGAAGCACCTTAATTATTTTGGAGGAATCGGTTGAGGACACAAATGTTTGTTGGGTTCAATAGGTGTACTGATAAAAATATCAATGTTACAAAACCATGAGAATATGGATTTTCATCTAATGTTTATTCATGGATTTGTACAGAGGTAGAATGATGGGATTTCAAGTATGGTCATAGCCTTCGAATGAGTTGGCGTTAGAGTTAAAACATTGGGATCTCTTTATGAATGAGGATCAATAAAAATATAATGATGATAATATCATAGTGAAATAACTTCTTGAGAACAAGATGAAAATAGTTGGAATATTGTAATAGCCTATGTCATTATAATTTGAAACAATTAATGGAAAAATAAAATTTTCCTTTTTTAGAATTGTTTCTATTGAAAACCATAGATCATGACTATAATACGAGAGTTTGAATGCCTCCATGGGATATTTGTATTCAACAATAGTAGTGTTGGGGGATTATATATCATTTTCAGGTGAATCCATAAAGGTTCCTACCAAAAATGGTTAAAAAATAAATGATTCATGGTGTAACACATTGTTTCACGTAGTGAATTATAACGGCCATGATCCTTTAAGGATCAATCATGATTATCATGATGTGAAAACATGTTTCACGTCATGGATTTCTCATGGGATGTTATATGGGTGAATTAATGTGATAAGATCCATTCAAAAACTATATATTTCCTTCCATTAATTCCCTTATGGGGATTTGGATGATAATTAAGGGTATTATCATCTGGGATATCCTCCAACCTTGTTTTTTCGTGAAATGATGATCCATTTTTTCACAATGTATTCATGTTGTTATGTCTTATCCATTGAAATCCCATGATTCTCTATTTCTCTTCGACTTACTATTGACTACGTCTTGTTTTTAATTAGATAAATGAGATGAAAATTATACCAAATCATAAAAGACATTTCTGATATTAGTGGATCTTTCGATAATCATGGAGAGAGGATACGCCATGATGATAAACACATATCATAAATAGGTTGTTTTTTTAGTATTTCATCATGATAGATTTTTATATACCTTTAAATATAATTATTTTAAATTTTAGGTTCTTGTGTTTCTTTATGATAGGGGTTTTTAATGTAATATAGTCCTAAGCACAGTAAAGACCCACTATGAATAATTGTTTTTAGATTAAGCTAGGCCGTGATATATGTTAATTCCTTCCTCAATTGTTCCTTTTATTCTTTGCATGTGAGTTACCCTATAATTACTTAATTAATTATAATTGAGTTATTATTAATTATTTTGAATTCTCGGTTGAAAGATAAAAACTCATGGTAAATTATGTAGTTTAAAAGAACATGGGTGACCCAGACAATGATAATAATCATTTATTGGTTTGGGATTTAAATCGGGTTGGGGTATGGGGTCTTATATAATATATCTTATGGTCTATGCATTGTTTATTTTTATATGATATGAGTTTCAATACCATAGTTTAATTTACCGTTAATTATTAATTTTATTAGGAATGTGAAATGGTAAATTTATTAATGATCTTGATGTATTTATTAATTAAAGGAATCACAACTAATGATAAACTAATCTATTATCCATGAAAGAGAATTATTTAAAGGTAATATGTCCAAATGTAATTTGAAAAAGTCCCAAGGTCCATGTTGGAACCTTGAGCATTGGCATGTTGTTATCCACTGAAGGAAGAGGAATGATCACTAAATAGTTCTTTTAATTATATGGAAAATTTGAGTTGTGTTGCACATGTGTGAGTATCCCATAAAACCATATATGTTGATTTATGTCATGATTATTCTTATAAAAACTTATATACCATGATTAATTTTGTTTATATGAATTGTTTTTATGAATCATGATGATATTCAATGTGTTTTTTATATGTGTACACATTTTAGCCTTACATGATACCTATATTGGAAAAGCTTATTGACCATAGTTGATAGTGATTACATGTGGGTGAATTTGTAGCTTATGAGACCCCATTATAATTATTATTTCTAGGAGTGTGATATTTTTGTTTTTTTTTTCATTTTCATGATGATTACAAGTGTTATGTGTTGCTACTAAAATCTCATGATGATATGTTATTCCTTGAATACATTTATGGTTTACCATGTTTTATGATATGTCTTATTTCCTATAGAAGAATTGCATTGTTATGAATATTTAGGTGAAAAAACATGATATGGTTTTCCATTTGAGGTAAATACGAATATCTTATGATGAAGACAATGGAACTAATGGATAAATTTAGTAGATTCCATGTGGATACCAAGTGACACATTTTCTCAATTCCATATAGATTTTGAGTGATATACCATCTTGATTAATTTTTTCAAAATGAAAGACATGTTCACTCAATGCCTTCAGTATAAAAAGAGACATGTTTTCTAGATTCCTTTTCAATACTGAGTATCATGACATATCAATATTTGAAGAATATGCATTGATCAATTTTCCTGTTTTATTCCAATTTCAATTATGATTATATTTCTATCATCTATCCAAAGTAGGTATGACCAGGGTTCATGGAATCTTACTAAGCACATGATCACTAGAAAAATGGTTATTATTTATTGGTTATAATGTTATGACTTCATAGTTATGTTTTAATAGTTTTCCTTTAGTAGAGAATATCACATTCATGTTCATTTAATTTTACTGTTTCAATAGTAAATTATATTGGTGATATCCTAATGAGTTGTAGTCACACACTACTCTTGCATCCATGGAACTAGGGAACTCAAACATCCCTCATCTATTATAGGTATATGTTACGTCAAGGCTATGGTTGATAAAATACGGGAAAAATATCTATGAGTATAGAGATCGAGATGCACTAGATCATGGAGTGGTAGAAATGCCTTTTGTTCTTTCTTTCATTGCTTCGTTGTATATTGGAATAGCCAGAAAATATAAAGTGCAAATATTGTAATAGATAACTTTTATAAACCTTAACACCATGCATGTAAGGGTATATTATACCCTGATAATTTATAATATATTTAAAATTATAAATAAATTCAATATATTTTATGTCTCGAAGGCACAAAACATTTATTTAAATTTTTTCATGCACAATAAAAACATTCTCCAAAATAAAACATTCCATGGAAGACTGAGTTTTACTAAAGAATAAAATATTATTAAAAAAATGTCATTAAATATAATAACATATAAAATAGTTGTTATATTATATTTTATGAATAGAATTTTGTACCATCAATATATATATGTCATAAAAAATATATAATTAATTTAGTGGTTATAAGTTAATTAAAAATGAATATTATAACTAATTTAATATAAAGTGGAATTTTTTAAAAAAAATACGATTACTCACATGAAGATGTTTATCCCAGATTATTTAAAATTTATGACTGATATTAATGTAATATATATTTAATATATTTAATCAAATATTTTTATATTCGTCAATATATTTTATAAGCATATGATAAGAACAAGCTCAATATTCCACATAAAAACAATATTTTTATTAAGTCACTTTTTCCATTTTTAATAGAGAACCTATTTAAAAAGATGTTTTTTGGAAACTATATAAATATGGTATGTAAAATAAAACATCATATTTGAAATAGAAACATAAAAACTAGGTTATGGTGATATTTTATTATTTTTATGTGATGTTTTATTTATTAAAGAATTGTTGAAAATAATAAATTTTAATTTAAAACTTATTTTTATTATAATTAATTAATAGTGTTAAATAATATTTTAATTTATATTTAATGTTAAATAATATAAAATATTTATTATTTATTCCAATTTAGTTCATTGGAATCAATTTCAATTTAAATATACTATAGGGACAAGGAAAACTTTTAGATGTATATTTCTCTAATTACCTGCATTGTCGTCTCGTCTGTGAGATTAAATTTAAATTAATTTATTCCAATTATATGAATCGAATTTGTAAAACTGTATACCATATTTTAAATAGTTATATATTATAATGTCTAATGAATTCATATTAGTTTTTTACAAAAATATTTTCCAATGTAATTAAATTAATTACAACAATTAAGGTGAAAATAATCTTCATAAATGCCTAAACCTTATTCTTAAGGGCCCAAATGACCTAGAAAATTGTCCAAGATACATTATATAGTATTATTTAGACCCTACATTCACATATATATACTTTGTTTCTATTATTGGGTCCACTTGAAATGGGAAAAATGTTGGTTGAGTTCCCTTTTCCAAAATTTACAAGAGTGCCTCTCCATGTCCACTATGAAAAGTCCTCTTCTCCACCCACTTCATCACACCTCAAAAAACACATTGGAGAAACCAAGATATGCCCAAATATATCATAAAAACATAAAATTATCCAATAATCATACACTTGGTAATAAATCATACCATGGAATCATTTTTGTGCAAAGAAAAATGACTTCTCTTATTAAATAGTAACATCTTCCTCAAACTTTATAGTTTTTTCCCATTTACCCCTTAAATATTTTTATTCCATGCTCATATGAATATATACACTATAAAAAATATAATAGGATATTTTTACTCATTTTTTATTGGAAACACTTACACATACATACATCTAATGGGTAACATATATATTTTTTACGAGTATGGTGAACTACCGCCTCACGAAATGATGATTTTTCATTTTACCATTACCACATTACAAGGTAGGGAATTATGATGGAAAATATATTAATATATTTGTTAAAAGATATTTATTATGTATTTATTCTTCTGAAATTATTTTAAAACACATAACCTTATTATTTTCATTTTTTATAAATATAATAACATCATTTGTGAAAGTGTGGACTATTGCGCCCTCAAAGAGATGAGATTATTTCACACAATTAATAGATCATATAAAAATGGTTTTAATTAAAATTGTCAGATATAAAAAACATATATATGATATTGATTACATAATTTATTTTATGTAAATATAATATATCATTTTCTTTTTTATCCTTTCAAACACATAAAAAGTGTGAACATCATTCATCAATATCTGGACTACCGCATCATTAACATGATGTAACTCCTTTTACATCACAAGAATTCAACATATAAGTATATATGATTAATGTTTTTTTATTTTTGATATAATTGTAATTATGAAAAAACAATTTTTGTAACCTTCTTTCCAAAATGAACATTGAAAAAGTGGAACATTTCTCAGGTGTATATGTGACCTACCATCTTCGTGATTATAACGTTGGTTCATTTTTTCTATTAATATTTACTGATTGGTTTCAAAATTATAATTTATGAAAAAATATAATTATTTTTTCATTATTATCGTTATCTATAAGTTATATAAAGAAACCTTTTCCATAGTGGAACAAATAATGTTATTTTCGACATATAAATAAAATTTAGTCAAAACACTTGACGTGAAAATTATTTTTAAGTAGTTGTACTCAAAATGATAATAATTGAAATAAAATTAAATTTAAAGAAAAAAAGGTTCTTAATCAAGTAGATTATTCTCATAATTGTATTATATAAGAAGGTAAATTATGTTCACCTGAATGGAAATGTAAGGTATATGATTTTTACCTCACTCTTTATATCTTTGAGATAAATGTCATATTCACCACTTAATTCTTTTATAGGGTGTATATATTGTACTTTTTAAAATATTATATCCTGAATTTTTTTTATTCATGGCATTTAAAATGTTCATTTAAATATATTCTGTTATGAGGATTGTGATTTTGAATGTTTTAATATTGTATGGGAAATATTGGAATGTTTACAGATTATTTTCCTCAATCATAATTTTAATGATATTTCCTTGGTATTTCCATTTGAGTATATTATATGAAAAAAGTTCAAAAACACATTTATTTTTACTCTCCTCTGGTTATTGATGACCATTTTCATGTATTAATTCAATTTTTCCACTCTTTGGATCTCAAAATGATTTATAAAATATTTTTATTCAAACCTGAGTTCAATTCTCTCTTTAGTATGAGAACCTTTTTTATTCAACAAACCAACTTATATTAAAATGTTATCAAAATTGTTTTAAACATTTAAAAATGATTTAGTAAAGGAACATTTTTGACTTTTACTAATGTTTTAATAGTGACATATGCTTAAAAACATGTATTTTACATCATTTTATATGAATATTCATTATATTATAATAGAACATGCATGAGAACCATAATGGTTTAGTATATATAGAAACACGGAAAAAATATCATATCTTGGGGAAAAATACATAATGTTTCCCACAAAAATTTTACCTTTTAATACTTTTACTTAAAAACCTTCTTCATATCCTAGAGAATGGAAACATAATAAAGGGTTGAGATCAAATACCCAGAAAGAGTAAATAAATGAAATGAATATGAATAAAATGAATGAATGTTTATGGAACACAAATATAAAATTTCAAGACCATTAAATGTATACTAGATATCATAAAACTCTGACATAAAATAAATATTAGTAGTTAACAAAAAATTAATCCAAAGGTAACTAAGATAATAACATATAAAGGCCTAAAATAAGAATAAGACACTGAATATATGGTAGACAAATAAGAATATAAATTTATTTCTATAAATGTCAATAAATCTATGTAAATGACATATTAGTATAATATGTTGACTCCCTACACCATATTAGTAGTCATAGATAACTCCCATGGACATATTAGTATTACGAGTTCACTCCCTATACAATCTTGGTAGTCATGGTTCACTCTCACGACCAACTTAGTAGTCAAGGTTCACTCCCAAGTCTATCTTAGTTTATCTAATGGGATACAAATCCTTTCCCAAGGAATTGTTTGTATATATAACTACCACCAATATCATTATAATATAATAAAAAAATGTTCCACAAAATCATAAAAAATCATTCCAAAACACAGGAAATGAAATTGGTTTCATAAAAATAAAATCATACCTTATCCTGTGAAAAAATAAAGTGGTTTCATAATCATATCATCATAGAATAACCCATGAATATAATAGGGTTTCATATTCATATAAAACATGAAAATAAATATGTTTCATAAAATAAAGTCATCAATAAATATACCATTTATTTAAGGAATATGAATGGAACAATTATATCATTTTTCAAAATGGCATGAGTAACACCAATTTATTTCAATTAGTGATCAAATACAATTTGAAAATATTTTAAAAACACTTAATTATGAAATATCCCTTATAATTTGATAAATTATTCTTGAAAGGTAAAAGATTTAGAAAACCATCATCATTAAAATAATTTTGAAAAATTATTAAGGAATAATTGAAATATTTTGAAATAATTTTCCATTTGAAAACATGCAAAGGATCTTGAAAACCTTTACAAAACCATTCTTCAATGAATCCTTTTAAATGATGCTTGTAAATTTTTTGAAAACCAATTATTTGAAAAAAAAATTAAAATAATATTCTCTTAAAAATTAATCTTTTGAACATCCAAAGGAATCTTCAAGGAAATGACGATGGGTAAATTTGTACATGTCGTAAAAGGTAAAATTAATATTCCATTTTCACAGTAAAAAAGGATAGAAACATTCATTGTTTGAAAATAGATAAGAAGATTACATTTAGAAATTTTGTTAAACTGAAAAATGGTAAAATTTAATTATAATTTTCTTAAAATATTAGTAAAATATTCATTGAATCTATTTTCATAAATCCCGGGTTTGAAGGAATAGAAATTTCTAACAGAAGAGAGAGGTAATGTCTATTTTCTTAAAAAAAATTATTAATTATCTTAAGTACCAATGAGTGAAACAAATTGTACTAATACATGTAGGAATCAATAATAACCATAGGATAAGAAAATTTAAGAGTGTTATTGGAAGGTTAATTATAATATTTCATTAATAAATATGTGATCATAAATAATCTTCATAAACGGTGAGATTGTTTCCATAAACTCTAATTACATGGTAACATTGAATCACACTCTATATGTTGGAAAATTAAATAACATAGAGATTTAAAATATCATGAATGAAATTAGATTCATTTAATAACCTATTGATGATATTTTATTCACCTCAAATAAAAATATAGGTGTATCACATGGCAGTGTCTCAAGGAAGAGAATTTGAGACAAAATTACTTTACCAATTTGGTATATTTTGTAACCAAAACCTGAAGATAAGAAGATAAAAAATGGTTACCTAAATACCCATATACATAATTATAATATCCATATAAAACATTAATGGGTAGTATATAAACCAAAAAAATAATAATTTACAAGTGAATAAATCTTGTATCTTATAGAAATAAAGAGTGAGATGAAATTCCCTTACATCGAGTATGACTTGTCACCAATATCTATATATTTCATAATTAAAAATTTATGTTAATTAATTACTTTATTAATGTAATTTTTGAAATTTATTTTTAATTTTAATTCACATATTTTCATTTTGTATAGAACTACATAGACGATCAATTTTACATCAGTTGTTTAGAACATATTTGGTTCATATGTTAAAAACAACTTTGGTTGTTCGATTATCATCGTAGGGGTCATTATATACCCCAATAAAAATATTAATAATGAAATAAATATCATTTTTATACATAAAATATAATTTTAAAACCAGTCATGAATGTTGGTTAGTATAAATGACATGATGTTACAATCATGGAGATGGTAGGTCGTATGTATACATTAATAACGTTACCATTTTTCAATGATGAATATGAAAAAAGGTAATAAACACTATATCCTTCCAGAATGATAATTATATCATTAATATCATGTTATTTGATCATAGATACTTATATATATAATTATTTTTATTTATAATATATCTCATCATGTTGAGGAGGTGGTAGTCAACACATCCACGAACGACGTTATAGTGTTTACACATAATAGAAAGAATAAAGAAATGGGTTATAAAAAATTAAATATGCACAATGAAAAAAAAAATATATCATATAAATCATATTTAATTATTTTTTCCATCATAATTTCCAACAATTAAAGTAGTTAATGGAAAAATGAAAAAATCATCATTTCATGAGGCGGTAGTTCACCGTAAATGAACGTTAAGATCATTACCAATTAGATGGAGGTGTCTATACATGTAGGGATAACCATTAATATAAAAACATCTTAGTTTATTAAAGATATTGGGTTTTTTATATATTAATTTAATAAGTGGATTTTAGGTGGTGGTGTTAGAAAATAAAATAAAGAAGCTTAAGGAATGATGTTACATCTTCTTTTGGTAACTTCTTTTAGATTGCATCAAAGGGCATATTTGGATGTATTTATGCACAATGTGATTATTGTAGAAATAAGTGTGGTGTTTTGGGAAGTTAATTGTGATGATATTTTTTGATCTTATGAAAATTTAGAGGTGTGTGGAAGTGTGAGGAGAGGATGTCTATTTATAGTGGAGGAGGAGTAACACTCTTGTAATATTTCAGAAAAAAGGAATCCTGCTCATGTTTTTTCATTAAATATGGATCCAATAATGGTAAAATATTTATAAAAATGAGGGAAGGGTTTATATATGGTCATATAATGTCTTTTGTACTATATTCAATGTTTTATTAGGCCTTATGATTATGTTCTAGTCCCTTATTAAACTTAATTTTATCTAAATTGATGTATTATTTTTAATTACCTTTGATAATATTTTTTAAAAAAAAATTGTAAATATTATTATAAATTATAAATTATTCTTATCCTAAATATGGAATAATGTTTTCCAAAATAATAATACTTATGTGTAAGAAATTAATATTTATGTAATCCTACAGACATGACGAAAATGTTGGTTTTTAAAGTGAAACCCTTCAAAAGGTTGATATGTTTTTATAACAAATTTCATTTTAAAATTTATCAAAATGACCAAATTTATATAAATGGATAAATATTTTATCTAACTAAACATGAAAATAAATTAATAAAATAATTTATCCCAATAAATAGATTATATGTAAAAGTAGTATTGAGTTAAATTTTAATGCTTTCATTATTCATTTAAGGAACGAGTCTTCAAAAAAAATAACACAAATTTCCCCTAACATAATTTTTATATCTCAATTTAAAAAATAATGTTTATTTTTATATATAAGTTTTTAAAATTACTGAAATTTATATTTAAATTAGGTTAAATAATAAAAGGTTGTAAAAATGCATTAATAAAAACACAAGTTTCTATTTGTAATATTGGGTTGGTTCTTACCATATGCCTATAAAATCTGTTGGATGAATATAAAAAATATTTGATTGAAAATAATATATATATATATATTACATTACTATCACCAACTAATTGTAATTGCTTTTATTTATTAATATAAAACAACATTTTCTGTATAAAAATAGTTTTCTATAAAAATATTCCATCTATATTAAATTGGTTAGGATATTCTTTGTAAATAATGAATTCATTGTATATTTCTCTAAAACAGAAGTTTTCATAAGTTAGTAAATACTATTCATATCTATTAACTTAAATGAATGATTAAGTCCAAATATATTAATGAATATTATTTTAATAGCATATTATTGTTTGGTAAAATACGATCTTCGATGTTATGCAAGGCACAGAAGAAATTCCATCTTCCTTATAAATAAAGTGAACCAGAGTGTTATAGATAGAGAAATATAGCCTTTATGTTTTGTTTAGTGTGTGATTAACATGATATTGTGTATAATACACGCCAAACATAGTGATTTTATATATAAAAACTATGTTCATTGTTGCAAGAAATGAAAAACCTCATAAATAGTAAATTAATTAAAAAAATATATCTCAAAAAATATAGTTGTGTTTCCTTATACCCCCCAATAAAATGAATTTCACCCTCAAAATTTGTCTCGGTTATCAATGTGTTATTACTTGAAATTTAATTTCATAGAAACACACATCGTAAAAATGAATACTAAATGTTCCTTTTAAAATAATTAGAAAAATAACGGTTAGAAATATATTTCCTAAATGGGTTACCACATATAAGAACATTGGTGCCATGTAAAAATATGACTTAAAGGGAAAATGTAAATATTAGTGTGTGAATGTGGTTATTAATAAAAATGAATATATATATTTACAAATTTTTTTAATAAAAGAATTATACATTAACCTGGACATCTGTAGAGACCCAAAGCTTATCGTACATGGACATTACATTACTTTTGTGGAATACTTAGTACATAACAAAAACACGCACACAAGGATCGTAATAGTTTAGTGTCTTTGGAAACTCGGAACGTAATGTTCTAATCGTGGTGAAAGATCTTCAATATCTCCCATAAAGATCTTCCCTTTTTTTTACCTAAATCCTTTCTTTATATCCTGGGGAAAAGAAAACATAAAAGGGTGAGCTCAAATTCTCAGTAAGGGTAAACAAAAGAAAAATCAATCACATCATATTCATAAGAACATAACTTTTGGAAATCTTAACCTGCAAAAGAGAGCATAATTTCATAACATGTGATAAATCATAGTAGTGAAATGAAATCCCAATAAGCATAAATTAAAACAAGAAACTTTGTGGCATACACACATAATCATAGAGAATCATTTCTTGTTAGTCATGATTCATTGCCAAGACTATCTTAGTGGACAAAGTCCCTTTCTGAATCGAGTCACCCTCGTTTCAGTCCTGTTTCACTGAACCGGTATAACTTACAATTCCAGCCATGTCTATCTCATGAGATATGAAATCTTTACCCAATGAATTTGAGGGAGATATAGGTCCCACCTATCTCATAATGATACCATTTTTATGTGGGCCATAAAATCATAAATCATACATCATTGCATAACCCATGTAATAAAAATGGGAATCTTAAACATCATGACATCATAAAACAATTCATACACAATAAAGGAATTCATAAAAATAATTCCATCACAACATAATCAAATCAATGCAATAATAGGGATAAAAACAGTACCCTTTATTATCTTAGATGGAAAATAATTTTGATTAAAAACTTGAACTCCATTCTTGAGGAAAATAACATTTCTTCTTCAAAAACATTTTTCCTTTCTTAACATGTCATACAACTTTAAACTAAAAGAAGTTGATTAAAAATAAACTTGAAAACTTTTAAAGGAAGCTTCTTTGAAATAATTTTTTAAAAATCCATTCATGCCGTATAAATTAAAAAAAACATTCTTCCCGTACTTTTGTTGGAAAAGTCAAAAAAAGTACCTCGTACGAAAAACGACAAAAGATTCTGTTCATATCTTCTACTAAAAACTCACCGAAGGGTAAAATAGGATTTAAACAATTTTATGTGAATGGAAATAATATTACATATTGAGGAAACATGGATGTGGATGATAAAATACACCCCAGTAAATAATAAAGTATAAACAATCTCGGATAAAAATGAGAATGTGATATTTTCCTTACCTTAGGTCCGATTTGCTTCGTAAGTGTCCGAACCTCCTGTATAATGATTTAAATCATGTTATTGACTTATTAATGAATTATATTTATTTTTATGATATCATATATGGTTCACTTATGACTTTATATTACCCGTTCTTTTGTAAATTCCATGTTAAAGTGCGTTTTGGGTAAAATCGTTTCATTTTTCGTCCGTGTTTTAACTTGTAATTATTCATATGATTACATAGATCATCATTACTTAATTATAGAATATAAAACATGATTTATACATAATATATATTAAGAATATATATATATATATAATATATCGATAAATGGAATGAAATACACCGTTCATGGAGACGGTAGTCCGTACGTACGCATGAACGCTGTTTTCGTTTCCTTATTGAATTGAATGGAATTAAGTAGATGAAATACATATAAATATATATAAATCCAGTATCATTATTATGTAATATATTTCATTAGTACTTATTATATATACATTATAATCATTCATGAATGATTAATCATTGAGAATGAATCTCATCGCGTCGTGGAGACGGTAGTCCGTACGTACGCACGAGCGATTATATCGTTCCCATGGTCGTGGAATTGTGTTGAAGTGTATGTATACTATTTCAGTATCAATATAACTTTATAATAATCATATATATTTACTCATTACACCTTTATACCCATCCAATTAAGGTGGTGGCGGAAAATAGATTACACCACGGTGTGGAGATGGTATTCCGTACGTACGCACACGCGGTGATTTCCTTTTTCCGTAGGATGTATAGAAGGTTAATTAGAGTTGTTTCATATTTATAATAACATATCAGTATTTAAGAAATACTGATGTTATTACTTTATCTTGAAACAACTAAAGAAGAATAAGTTGAATAAGAAAGAAATTGAAAAAGATCGGTAATGGATATTACCTCTTTTTGACGCGCCTTTTCTTAGCCTCCACTTAAAGAACTACAGATGGTCTTTGAAGAAGACCCGGACCTCTAGGATGATACTAGGGAAGTGGAGAAGGGATTTTGGCAGGGTTTGGGTGATCATTAAGGCTCAAAGTTGTGTGAGGAAGAGAGGGAGGAGGTGCCCTTTTATAAGGGAGGAGAGGGGCAACTTTGGAATATCTCAAAATATTATTTTATATTAAATTCAAAATCGGTTTATAATGGTTCAAAAGGGTATTATTTCGAAGCTAAAGTGGGTATGGGTCTAAAGCCTATCAACCAATAAGATTTAGACAAGTTTAGGTTATTATTTTAACCTTATCAATTAGATTTAACTTTAAGTTAAATAATTTAACTTTTATCGTGTCTTTTTGTTTTCTTACACTATATGGTTAATACACTTACTATAACATGCCAAACGAACCCTAAATTGTTTATTATTAATATATATATCCTTATCTAAGTCATTTGGCCGAACCTTAGATTTTTAGGAATAAAATAACAATTAATAATATAATATTTGATTTAAAAACTATTTTGTGTCTATTTTGACACTATTTGATATATTATTTTTGTGAAAGTAATAACAGAATTATATGTTCTAACCAAGTTTATTAAAGCAACACTAATATATCATAGTAACCTATAAAATTAGTGGAATTCATAAAAAGTCTTAAATTACATTTATTTTGGTATTTATAATATCAATTATGTCAATATTTCATTAATAAGATAATTACTGCATCATCTTTGTGTCATAAATAAACTAACTTATTTGATGTCTAAAAATTACAAATAAAATACAATTATATATTAAATCTTTTTAGATTTCTAATGAATATTTAAAATTCAATTTATCTTATGTATAACCCTATATTAAAAATGTTTTAGTAAATAAACTATGATTTTAACTCTTTCAACTCTTCTTTGAATTAAATAATAATAAATGTCCTAATCTAATCCAAGTGGGCCTAAATGATAATATTTTACACTTAAGGTTGTTTTTGGTCGATATACACTTGTCCAATAGGATTAGGACATGTGTTAGGGTAATATTAATATCATTTTACCCTTAATTACCCTATTTACTTTTAACCGTGGTAAATAAAAGTAAAAAGTTACTATTCACCATAAATTATTTTCATCTCATTGAACCACATTTTACTTACTGACATCAACCATGTTTCTCAGATTTTTGAAATTCCATTCACAGAATCGGTAAAATTAAGTTTTATGAAAAAATCAGTATTTTAACTACCACTTAGTAGTTTCACTATTCATAAAAAATTGATGTTTTTTAGAACAATGCCAAAATTTCATCCTAAGCTATATTTCATATTCCGAATTCAGAAATGAAGTCTATTTTACCAAATTCATAACATAGAAGTTGTATTAATTAATTTTATAATTAAATCCCGCTGTTAAAACAAATAGCGTGTTTTTATGAAACAATATCTATCAAAAGATTGACACGTGTTTATGACTGGTTTAAATGTGAAATTACATCCAATGACCAACATTGTATTAAATTGTAAAAATATATTCTAAATATAATTTAAAACCACTCAAATTAATAATTTATCACTATTAATTATTTTTATTAAAAAAGTTGTTTTTAATTATAATTTAGTAATTTTAACTATTCATCAGAATATGAAAGTTATCCAAAAAGTACCAAAATTTCACCTTAGGATAAATTCGATACTCCAAATCCAAAAATGAAGTCCATTTTGAGAGATAAAATTTCTAAAATTATAAAAGGTGGTTATTACTATTCATAACGACTAGCATATCGTTGTTTAGTGAAACTCGGTATTCCGTACTACACATGCTATCGAGGAAGGTCACGATTGTGTGTAATGCAAGGAAAGTCAAGGATGTGTGTTATGCAAGCTCCTTTTGGTGTAGAGTACAACACAAGACATTAATAAAATTAAAAATAATATTTTTCATAAAATCTCGGGCTGTTACATTCTACCCCCCCCTAAAATGAATTTCGCCCTTGAAATTCGTCGGGTTCATAAATGGTTTACTATTCAAAAGTTTCTTTAATAGAAACCCACATCGTAAAAAAATAATACCAAAACATGGCTTTAAAAACTAAAGTATGAAATGTAACGATTACCCAAATAAACTAATCACTGGGTTTCCACATAGGTGAAAATATGGATATGGAAGAGAAATCTAACCATCATGTTCTGATGGAGAGTGGTAGAGAACATGGCTTTGGAAAATCCAGCAATCACAAATCCATAGATTTGTTATGATATAAGGTACCATCTGATTCATCAGGTATAAGATCACTAGGACAACATTTTTGGTTTTCAAGATCATTTCCCTAAAGTTGAAAATTTGCATTAGAATAAATACTTACTTTATTTTGGTACAATATCACTGTTTTTCGTGCCTTGAACAATTTCCACTTCATCTCTTAAATAAATGAAGTTGAATTTGTTATTCGTGAAGTGTTAGCAGATCATGTGATAGAATGACGGGTCATTCCATCTGTCTTAAAAAAAAGGTTAGCAAAAATTATATACATAAGGCGATCTATAGTGAGATTAATCATATATGGTTCCTAAAATGGACTTATACATCATATATCATACTGCTTAATATAATAAAACTAGTTTCTACTAAACAGGGACTTCTTGTAGGCCAGTGGTAGGCGATAAAGGCCAGTCGCACTTCGATTGTGGGTTCGATTTCCACAGCCTTGTCCGACGCGATGGGCTGTCGCCCGTCCTCCAGGTTGTCCTTTTTCTAAAGCTATATTACTATAACATCTCATCAATAATATAAAAAAACGTTTTATCCTAACTTATGTCGAACATAATCCATTACAATCTTTAGGCTTATCCATAATACTTCAGTCCACTCTCATAATATAGTGAAAGCGATTACAAGAGATTTAATCCCATCGTTGATCCCCATATATCATAAGATATGTCTTGTTGGTCACATTCCAAACATTCAAAGGCCTTAATAATGTATTCTCTTGAATACCCATTGAACCATAGTGAAAACTTGAATGCAGTTAAAAGTTAACACTTTTCACATACCAAAATCCTCAAAATTCTATATACTCAAACCATGATATCACTTAGTCCTTATATCAATCATGAGCTCATGAATACTATAAAACATTTCATTTTCTCCTTATCCCTTCATTATGCGCATATCATCTACTTTCAAAAATATTTGAATCACTTTTCATGGTTACCGGTACCTTAAGATTATTGAAAACCACAATAGAATAATACAACAATATTCTAATACACAATAAAAGTACCTCAACAACATTATTCGTGAATACCAATATATAAACACTTCAATCCATCCTCTTCAATTATTGTCCTGGAATAAGTCATTCCTTGATTTAGAAGTAACTTTTTAGGTCAGGGCATTGAGTTGGGTAATGCCCATGTTCTCCACAAATAACACATTGAACTCCATAACAGTCTGTCACTCTATGACCCTTTTCTCCACACAGATAACATCAGTCCCTCCATTTGATGTATTCCTCAAGGTTCTTCTTCCCTTCTTTAGAAATATCAATCTTCCTTTCTTTATTCTCCTCAACATGCGAACATGCATAATAGTCTATCTTTCTCTTCTTTGATGAATTAGGCATACCACTAAATTTCACCTTGTTAATCGTATATCGCGATGACTGATTCGGCATAATCACAATATCTTTCTCTCTAGGCATTACACAATTTTGTTTCTCATAGTCACCAATTTGTCCATTGGATTCAATGTTAACCGAATTCCTTTTGGTTCCCTCCAGTAACTAGAACACAAAAATAATTCTGTGAGAGGCAAAAATCATGCTAGATAAAACAACATAGTAAAGGGGAAGTACCCTCAATATCTAACATCTTAGGTTAAATTCTAATATCGTTACCGTAATTTTAGGACTATAACCTATATGTATACTTAACCTTAGAGGCATCCCTAGACATACCTTAGAAATATCTCTAGGGATCTCACTAAAGTTCTCGCATCCTAGTTTCCAAAGGTTGACTAAACCTTTCGTCTGATACCAACTGTAGAGACCCGAAGCTTATAGTACATGGAAATTACATTACTTTTTTGGAATACTTATTACATAACAAAAAAACACACACAAGGATCGTAATAGTTTAGTGTCTTTGGAAACTCGGAACGTAATATTCTAATCGTGGTGAAAGATCTTCAATATCTCCCATAAAGATCTTCCCTTTTTTACCTAAATCCTTTCCTTATATCCTAGGGAAAAGAAAACATAAAAGGGTGATCTCAAATGCTCAGTAAGGGTAAACAAAAGAAAAATCAATCACATCATATTCATAAGAACATATCTTTTGGAAATCTTTACCCGCAAAAGAGAGCATAATTTCATAACATGGGATAAATCATAGTAGTGAAATGAAATCCCAATAAGAATAACATAAAACATGAAACGTTGTGGCATACACACATAATCATAGAGAATCATTTCGTGTTAGTCATGACTCATTGCCATGACTATCTTAGTGGACAATGTCCCTTTCTGAATCGAGTCACCCTCATTTCAGTCCTGTTTCACTGAACCGGTATAACCTACCATTACAGCCATGTCTATCTCATGAGATATGAAATCTTTACCCAATGCATTGGAGGGAGATATAGGTCCCACACATCTCATAATGATACCATTCTTATGTGTTCCACAAAATCATAAATCATACATCATTGCATAACCCATGTAATAAAAATGGTAATCTTAAAGATCATGACATCATAAAACAATTCATATACAATAAAGGAATTCATAAAAATAATTCCATCACAACATAATCAAATCAATGTAATAATAGGGATAAAAACAGTACCCTTTATTTTCTTAGATGGAAAATAATTTTGATTAAAAACATGAACTCCATTCTTGAGGAAAATATCCTTTCTTCTTCAAAAACATTTTTCCTTTCTTAACATGTCATACAACTTTAAACTAAAAGAAGTTGATTAAAAATAATCTTGAAAACTTGTAAAGGAAGCTTCTTTGAAATAATTTTTTAAAAATCCATTCATGCCGTATAAATTAAAAAAAACATTCTTCCCGTACTTTTGTTGGAAAAGTCAAAAAAAGTACCTCGTATGAAAAACGACAAAAGATTCCGTTCATATCTTTTACTAAAAACTCAATGAAGGGTAAAATAGGATTTAAACAATTGTATGTGAATGGAAATAATATTACATATTGAGGAAACATGGATGTGGATGATAAAATACACCCCAGTAAATACTAAAGTATAAACAATCTCGGATAAAAATGAGAATGTGATATTTTCCTTACCTTAGGTCCGATTTGCTTCGTAAGTGTCCAAAACTCCTGTATAATGATTTAAATCATGTTATTGTCTTATTACAGAATCATATTTATTTCTATGATATCATATATGGTTCACTTATGACTTTATATTACCCGTTCTTTTGTAAATTCCATGTTAAAGAGCGTTTTGGGTAAAATCGTTTCATTTGTCGTCCGTGTTTTAACTTGTAATTATTCATATGATTACTTAGATCATCATTACTTAATTATAGATTGTAAAACATGATTTATATATAATATATATTCAGAATATATATATATATATAATATATCGATAAATGGAATGAAATACACCGTTCATGGAGACGGTAGTCCGTACGTACGCATGAACACTGTTTTCGTTTCCTTATTGAATTGAATGGAATTAAGTAGATGACATACATATAAATATACATAAATCCAGTGTCATTATTATGTCATATCTTTCATTAGTACTTATTATATATACTTTATAATCATTCATGAATGGTTAATCATTGAGAATGAATCTCATCACGTCGTGGAGACGGTAGTCCGTACGTACGCACGAGTGATGATATCGTTCCCATGGTCGTGGAATTGTGTTGAAGTGTATGTATACTATTTCAGTATCAATATCACTTTATAATAATCATATATAGTTACTCATTACACCTTTATATCCATCCAATTAAGGTGGTGGCGGAAAATAGATTACACCACGGCGTGGAGACGGTATTCCGTACGTACGCACGCGCGGTGATTTCCTTTTTCCGTAGGATGGATAGAAGGTTAATTAGAGTTGTTTCATATTTATAATAACATATCAGTGTATAAGAAATACTGATGTTATTACTTTATCATGAAACAACTAAAGAAGAAGAAGTTGAAGAAGAAAGAAATTGAAAAAGATCGGTAATGGATATTACCTCTTTTTGACGCGCCTTTTATTAGCCTCCACTTAAAGAACTAAGGATGGTCTTTGAAGAAGACCAGGAGCTCTAGGATGATACTAGGGAAGTGGAGAAGGGATTTTGGAAGGGGTTGGGTGAGTTTGAAGGCTCAAAGTTGTGTGAGGAAGAGAGGGAGGAGGTGCCCTTTTATAAGGGGGGAGAGGGGCACCTTAGGAATATCTCAAAATATTATTTTATATTAAAGTCAAAATCGGTTTATAATGGTTCCAAAGGGTCTTATTTCGAAGCTAAATTTGGGATGGGTCGAACTCCTGTCAACCAATAGGATTTAAACAAGTTTAGGTTATTATTTTAACCTTATCAATTAGATTTAACTTTAAGTTAAATAATTTAACTTTTACCGTGTCTTTTTGTTTTCTTACACTATATGGTTAATAGACTTACTATAACATGCCAAACGAACCCCAAATTGTTTATTATTAATATATATATCCTTATATAAGTCATTTGGCCGAACCTTAGATTTTTAGGAATAGAATAACAATTAATAATATAATATTTGATTTAAAAACTATTTTGTGTCAATTTTGACACTATTTGATATATGATTTTTGTGAAAGTCATAACAGAATTATATGTTCAAAAAAAGTTGTTTAAATAAACACTAATATATCATAGTAACCTAGAAAATTAGTGGAATTCATAAAAAGTCTTAAATTACATTTATTTTGGTATTTATAATATCGATTATGTCAATATTTCATTAATAAGATAATTACTGCATCATCTTTGTGTCATAAATAAATTAACTTATTTGATGTCTAAAAATTACAAATAAAATACGATTATGTAGGAAATCTTTTTTGATTTCTAATGAATATTTACAATCTAATTTATCTTATGTATAACCGTGTATTAAAAATGATTTAGTAAATAAACATTGATTTTAACTCTTTTAACTCTTCTTTGAATTAAATAATAATAAATGTCCTAATCTAATCCATGTGGGCATAAATGATAATATTTTACACTTAAGGTTGTTTTTGGTCGAGATACACTTGTCCAATAGGATTAGGACATGTGTTAGGGTAATATTAATATCATTTTTACCCTTAATTACCCTATTTACTTTTAACCGTGGTAAATAAAAGTAAAAAGTTACTATTCCCCAAAAATTATTTTCATCTCATTGAACCACATTTTACTTACTGACATCAACCGTGTTTCTCGGATTTTTGAAATTCCATTCACAGAAGCGGAAAAATTAAGTTTTATGAAAAATTTAGTTTTTTAACTACCACTTAGTAGTTTCACTATTCATAAAAAATTGATGTTTTTCAGAACAATGCGAAAATTTCATCCTAAGCTATATTTCATATTCCGAATTCAAAAATGAAGTCTATTTTACCAAATTCATAACATAGAAGTTTCATTAATTAATTTTATAATTAAATCCCGCTGTTAAAACAAATAGCGTGTTTTTAAGAAACAATATCTATCAAAAGATTGACACTTGTTTATGTCTGGTTTAAATGTGAAATTACATCCAATGACCAACATTGTATTAAATTGTAAAAATATATTCTACATATACTTTAAAACCACTCAAATTAATAATTTATCATTATTAATTATTTTGATTAAAAAAGTTATTTTTAATTATAATTTAGTAATTTTAACTATTCATCAAAATATGAAAGTTATCCGAAAAGTACCAAAATTTCACCTTAGGCTAAATTCGATACTCCGAATCCAAAAATGAAGTCCATTTTGAGAGCTAAAATTTATAAAATTTTAAAATGTGGTTATTACTATTCATAACGGCTAGCATATCGTTGTTTAGTGAAACTCGGTATTGCGTACTATACACGCTATCGAGGAAGGTCATGATTGTGTGTAATGCAAGGAAAGTCAAGGATGTGTGTTGTGCAAGCTCCTTTTGGTGTAGCGTACAACACAAGACATTAATAAAATTAAAAAAAATGTTTCATAAAATCTCGGGCTGTTACAACATCACTTAGGATAGTGGTAGGCATGAAACCTTTATCTTCATTAGTTCATGGGTTAATGACCTATAGCATTACCGCACAAGATGAGATGTTTTCTAACACTCCATATAAACTATTATAAAACATAATTAAAATAAATTACTTTTAAAATATGATAGACATCCTTGAAATAAAATTAAACAGTGGATATCCTTTTAAATAAAGATATATATAAAGACTCACAACATAAATACATAATCAGATACTTAACATTAAACTTCCATAAGTGTTTTACCTTATAACCCTTCCTAAAGTCATAAATACAATAAAAATAAAGATAAGGTTAAAAAATTATGTTATCATTGATACCTAATATATCACAATGTAGCTCTTAGTTGTCACATTCCAAAGATATGAAAACCCTAATCATGTATTCTCTTAAAACATAGTAATAACCTAAATTACCAATAATACATTTTATAAACATGAATTTACTTATTTCAATATATATTGGACATATTAATTATATCCAAAAAATTCTAGACCTGATAGAAAAAACCAATTGTTAACATTTCCTAAATTCATTCCAATGTAATATGTATTGTCCAATTTACTTATTCCTATCCAAAATATATTTATCTGAAAAAATTATCTAACCTAAGTAACATATTAAGGTTCATATTTTCTATTTCAAAATATAACCTTCTCATTAAATGAATATTCCATTCCATAATAAAAATTCAACATAATCTATTAAATCTTTAGAAAAAATCATACACTGGACATTCCTTGCATATTTCACCATTAAAAAGACATTATTCTTGAATCTAAATACATATAAACTTTTATTATTCCATTTCATCCATAATCCATAATAATAATACATCATCATATTAATTAATAGCTCAATCTTTTCACATTTCTACTCTAGTGTAATGATCACTAGAAATGATACAATTACATGTACCACTTTGCTGATTCTCTTTAGAATATTTCATCTTAAGACATCAATTTTCATAATGACCATTCATTCCATTCTTAAATAATTGGATCATTAATTATTTCATAGGGAGTTCAATATTCCCATCCATTTGGTTATTTTATCCCTTCATTATTCCATTGTAGTTACTTTCTTTGTGTCCTTATTTTCTATAGTAAAACTAGGTAAAAAGTAATGCCCATTCTCCTATACCAAGTTACACCAAGTTATGCCCAAAACACCTTGTCAGGGTTGTTACTCCGAGGTATATCTATGCCAGAACCATATCCACTTATGGTATCATGAAAATTATGTATCTACAAAAATACACTAACTCTATCTGTTAACCAAAATTCCAGGACATTTTCCGAAATTTTATCTTTCCCTTATACTTATCCTTATAGACATACATAGACATATCAATATAAATTTACCTAGTGATATCCCCAAATATTTATCATCCTAGTTTACAAAGGTTAAATAAAACTCTATTTTATACCAACTATATCTACCCATTATTATGATATAAGAAAATTACATTGTTTTAGATGAATATTCAGCATATTATAAGATTACTTACCCGAGGACCGTAATAGTTTATTGTTTTTTTGAACATGGAACAAAATATTATAACTTGCTGAACGATATTTAATGTTTACCCTAAAAGATGTTCCCTTTTAATTATTATACTTAAACTATTTCTTTATATATTAGATAAAAGAAACATAGGAAATTGGTGATCTCGAATTCTTAATAATGTAAATTAAATGAAATGCATAAGCATAACATGAATGAAAGTGTATGGGAAATAATAATAACATTTAAAGATAATACTCATCATATTAGATATCATAATATTGATACATGAATAATATTGGTATTTTATTATACATGAATTATAATGTAATTAAGAGAATAAGTCATGAATGAATAACTTAATAATAATTAATGGAATTTGAAGCAGACACATAAGCATATAAAACGATTTCCATAGTAGTGAAGGAATATATACTAAGGCCATATTAGTAGTATAGGTTCACTCACCATACCATATTTGTAGTCATGGATCACTCCCATCTCCATATTAGTAGTATTAGTTCACTCTTCAAACCATCTTAGTTGTTATAGTTTACTCTCATGGTCATCTTAGTAGCCAAGGTGAACCCCCAAAACCATCTTACTATATTTCATGACATGTAAATATTTAACCAAAGCATTTGAGGGAGATACAGGTCCAAATTATATCATAATTAAATCATAAATACATGTTCCAAAAATAAAAAACAATAATATCATAACCCATTAAATTAAATGGGTGTCATAAATATAAAATCATACTTTAACCCATGGAAAAATAAATATGATTCATAATAATTTCTTCAAAGTGTAACCCATGAAAAAATTTGTCTTCATATATATAAATAAACCATGAAAATATGTAAGTTTCATAAATATCATGTCATAAATACATAAACCATTCTGATAAATAAATTTAATGTTTCTTTTATATAATTTCTTGGAAAGGCTTGAGTAACACCAATAGATCAAATATTTGAAGGGAAATAATTTTGAATGAAAATTTTAAAACCCATCATGATGAAATTAACATTTCACCTTTTAAAATTTATTTTTAAAATATCAAACAATTCTAAAATAATTATAATGAATATAAACATGAAAAATTATAAATAAATCATTAAAAACATTTTGAAATACTTTTTGCATTTGAAATCATTTAAAGGAGATTGATAACCATTTTAAGACTGGTTTTCATTAAATGTATTAAAATAATCTAGAAAAATATTTGAAACCATTTATTTTCAAATAATATTTCAAAAATAATTTCATAAATATTATTTTTTTTTAAATTCAAATGATTATTGAAGTATATTATGGTGGGTAAATCTGTACAATTCGTACAATGAAAAAAAGTACATTAATTTTTCACAAAAAATGGTTATAAAAATACCTAGTTCAGAAAGCGACAAGAATATTCCATTGAATAAATTTTTAAAAGAAAAAATAGTTAACATTTATTTTAATGATCATAAAATATTCGTAGAATATTATTGGAATAATATTTTGGAAAGAATAGATTTGAAGAAACACATATATCTAACCAAAGAGAGATGTAAGATCATATTTTCTTAAATATATTATTTATTATATTAAGTATCAAAGTGTGGAAAAGTGGTACCAATACATGAAGAAATCAAGAATAACCATAAAAGAAAAAAAATCATGAGTGGTCTTGGATGTTGGATAATAAGATTTCATTAATGAAAATTTGATCATAAAAATTCTTGATAATCTATGAGATTATTTAAACGAACTCTTACCACATGGTAACATTAAATCATACAGTACATGTAGGAAAATGAAATAACACAGAGGATTAAAGTATAAATAAAATAATGAAAATATTTTTATAACTTGAACAAAATATTTAACACATATAATATAAAAATATAGATGTATCACATGGAATGTGTCCCAAAAAAAGAAAAATTGAGGCAAAATTACATTACCGATTTGGAACCATTTGAAACATAAACCCCATGATATAAAGATTATAGAATAGTTATTTGGATACCCATATATTTAATTATAAAACACATAAAAGGCATCCATGGTAAGTATATACATCACACAAAAGAATATAACAATGAATATGTAATGTATCTCATAGAAATAAAGAGTGAGATAAAATTCCCATAACTTGTTTATGAAATTTCACTTGTGTCTTTATGTTCCTGAATAATAAAATTATGTTAATTAGTTATTTTATTAATAAATTTTTTCATTTTTATTTTCCCTTTTACTTCTTATATACAACTCCTTTGACAATTAAGTTTATGTCAGGTGTTTTGACCAAATTTGGTTCTTGTGTTCAAAAAGACATTAGTAGGTCAACTATGTTAAATGTGTAATTATATAAACATATCCAGAATAATAATAATAAAATAATTATCATATTAATACGTTAAATAATATTTTAAAACTAATCATGAATCTTGGTTATAAAAAATGGTCCAATGTTACAATCATAGAGACGGTAGGCTGTATATACGCATAAGTAACATTTCCATTTTCAAAGATAATTATGGAAAGGGGGTCTGAAAAAACATATCCTTATAGAATGATCATTATATAATTATATAATTATATTTAATTATAAATTATTATATATATAATTGTTGTGATGTAAAATAAATCACATTGTGCCAAGGAGGTGGTAGTCCATATGTCTACGAACGACGTTATTGTCTTTACACATAATGGAAATAATAAAGGAATGTGTTATAAGATAATTGAAAATCACAAATACAATATATATA
The DNA here is from genome assembly GCA_963277665.1 of Viscum album. Taxonomy (NCBI): domain Eukaryota; kingdom Viridiplantae; phylum Streptophyta; class Magnoliopsida; order Santalales; family Viscaceae; genus Viscum; species Viscum album. Next base: position 585,568,805 of record OY728125.1, read on the forward strand.
TATATATATCATATATAAATTTATTTCATATCATAATTCCAAACCTTGAACAGTTGGGAAGCATAAATGAATAATCATCGTTTCGTGAGGTGGCATTTCATCGTACATTAATGTTATGTTTGTTACCCATTGGATGGATTTGTGTGTAAGTGTAGGTAAAACTCGTAGTATAAAAACATATTAGTATATATAGGATATTTTTATTGTTATATAATCATGAAATAGGAATATTTTATGTGTTGGAAAAATAAAATAAAAAAATGGATCTTGAGGAAGGATGTTAACACTTATTTGGATAATTCTTTTTGGTGTTCACCAATGTAACGCCCTAACCCTAGTTACCCAGAGTTAGTGAATTATTTTAATACATTGGCATGATTACAAGGAATCAAGTTTTGATGGACCGACTAGTTTAGTAGTCTTGGAAAATAGATTACATACATGAATGTAACATTACACTTCATAACATACAAAACAACATAAATAATCCTTTATGAATGCCATTATTCCCTTGTCTTAACCCTTCATATCAATCACAATAAACTTCTTGGAATCCTGGGGAAAATAAAATATAGAAAAGGGGTGAGCTCAGATGCTTAGTAAGGATAATAATATAGTGTAAACTTTCATAAATAATCATAAAAATTTAAGGCAGTATATAACTAAAACAAAATCCTTTTAAACTTGAACTTCAGCATAATATGGAAAAAATAAAATGACATAATTCCATTTAATTATTCACGTGGGAATTCTACTAATCAAATAACCACATGAAATATCACTAACCACATTCATAATGATGGAATACATAATGCTGAACTTTTATTTCTTTTTCAAGGCCTCCTATCAAGACCAAGAGGCTAACTGTAACCAGAACCCAACCTGGAGTACCTCTAATAACCAGACACCAACCCGGAGTGCCTCTAATAACCGGATACCAACCCGGAGTGCCTCTAATAACTGGACACCAACCCGGAGGGTCTTTTGTAACCGGAACCCAACTCAGAACATACTATTCCAACACATTCATCTTAAGAAGAGGATTAAATATAATATAAACTTTCGTATTAAAACTAGTATACAAAATGTCAATACTTTACCCCTAAACCATGAATGGTATAAGAAAAACACATCCACAGTCAAACATATCATAAAACCTTCAACAAAACATGTATGATTTGTATCATGATAAATCAACTTCAAAACAAGTTTAAAATCTATTAAAGGATCTTGACATGTATGAAAATGATTTGTAAAACTTTTTGAGAGAAATACACCTTTTTCATGAAAACATATAAAAGTCACACAATTTAGAAAAGAAGTCATTTAAAGGCATTTTTGAATCAAACTGTCCCATACCACTTTGAAACATTTGAAAGGAATTACAATTTTAAAAACATTCAATTCCATATAAATATATCCTTAAAAACCATTTTGAATACATGGACATTAATGAGGAAGATTTAGAATAATAAATATTTAAAATAGTTAAAATGATGTTTTAGTAAAAAAATGTCCCTTAAAAGAATCCCTCTCAAAACTCTTTCATAAAACATGGACATGGATAATAAACATGTCCAAATAGATACATACATAAAAACAACCTCGTATAATAAAGAAATTGTGAAATTAACCCTTACCAATTTGGTAACTTATGAAACATACAAACAATGAAAGAGGTATTATACAATGAATATGTAAATACACATAAATTAAAGTGTATTACACAAAGAATACATTTATGGGCTTTAAATACACCACAAGAAAGGTAATACTGCCAATATTTCATGAATCTCACGGGAATAAGGTGTGAGATGAAAACCCCTTACCTTGTGTCCGACTTGACCCGTTCGTTCTTTAACATCCTTTAATTTGGGTAACTTCCTTTGGTTTGAACGAAAAGGACTTTTTAAAGTGCCTTCTACCTATGGTAAGGATTCTAGGAGGAGAGGGATGTTGGTATCTTAATTTGGCAGAGTTTGGATTAGCCTAAAGGCTTGAGATGTGTGAGAAATTTGATATAAGTGGTCTCTTTCTATAAGGGGGAGGAGGGGCTCTTTACGAAAGTGTGAAAACATTATTTTATTATATAAGGATAATCGATTTATAAAGGTCCAAAAATCATTGGAGTAGATGATAAGATGACTCATGGTAGAAATAAAATCCATCAATAAGAATTGGACATGTTTTGGATATTATTTTAATATTTATAATCTAATTTAATTAAATCATTTATTAATGAGTTAAATACTGCATCATTATATTGTCCTTAATAATTTAATTTATTCGATGTCTAAATTTTTTTTAAAAAAATACCATGATGTTGTTAATATTTTTATCTTTCCAATGAATATTTATTGTCAAAACTATTACTTATATATCACCATATAAAAATTAATTACTAAAATGTTTTTGTGTTTGTCAATTTTTCCATTACATTAAATTAATTAATCTAAAGTGTTATTATAATTCATAAGTGGCTCCATGGGGTCCCAAAATCGACCCAAGGAGGCCCATGGTTGGCCATTACTCATCTAATAAGGGTAGGACATGTGTTAAGTTAATTTTGAATTATTGCAATATTCTTTTTACCTTGAATTACCCTATTTACCTTTAACCGCGGTAAAAAAAAGTCAAAACTTAATATTCACCAAAAATTATTTTCATAGTATTGAACTACATTTTACTCCTTGACATTAACCGTTTCTCTCTGATTTTCAAAATTCAACTCACAGAAGCGTTAAAATTATGTTTTTTGTGAATTTTCAAATTCTCCAAGGTGGTGGGTAAAAGACAGTGAAAAGTTCAATAATTTTTTTTTAAATCTAAAATTATTATAAACATACTCCAATGAATTAAAATGAACTTATATAAGTATTATGTATCTATTTTTATTTAAATTAATTTCAATAAATAAATAATTATTTAAAAAAATCAGTTTTAACCAATAACTCAGTGTTTTTCACAATTCATGAAAAATTGATGTTTCTCAGAAAAATACAAAAAATTAGGTATAATCTATATTTGATATTATGAATTCAAAAATTATTTCTATTTTACCAAATACAAAATATATAAGATGCATTAATTAATTTAAAAATTAATTCATGTTCTCAAAACAAATAGATTGTTTTTAAGAAATAATAACTTTCAAAAGATTGACACTTGTTTATGCCTGGTTTAAATGTGAAATTACATCCAATGACCAACATTTTATTAAAAAGTAAAAATATATTCTAAATATACCTTAAAACTACTGAAATTCATAATTTATCACGATTAATTATTTCGAATAAAAAATTTGTTTTTAATTAAAATTTGTTAATTTTAACTATTCATCAAAATATGAAAGTTATCCAAAAAGCACAAAAATTTTACCCTAAGATAATTTTGATATTTTGAATCCAAAAATAAAGAACATTTTGAACGATAAAATTTATAAAATTTCAAAAAGTAGGTATTACTATTAATAATGGCAAGCTTGATTGGTTGTAGTGTCTCATAACTCGAAGTTGCGTACAACACATGCTACTGTATTATTCAATGTGAAGCGTACCGAGGATTCTTGGGGTGTTACATTCTCCACTCCTTCAATAAATTGTATTCTCTCAATTTGAAATTGTTCTTTGAAAATAAAAGTTTGAAAATAGAAAATATCTTTGTGGGAAAACCCACATCAGAAATTGGGTTAATAAAATTTATTCTTAATAAGGGGAAAAGAGAAATGAAAGGCTAACCACCAAATTATGATCTCTATTAGGAGAACATTGGTGGAAATTATAGACACGTTATTGGAGGAAAAATGTAAATTTTTATAGGGAGTGATTGGGGTCATCAATCACAAACAATTGTAGAATTGTGGGCCTCGAAGCCACCAATCTATGATGATTTAAAATACCATCGGTTTAACAAAACGTAATGTATTAGGATAACACATTTTTGGTTTTATGATCCCTTACCTAAAGATTAATAATTAATTTATCAATAAAATAAGATGAAATAAATATATATATGTGTGTGTGTGTGTATATACCTGACAAGTAGAGTTTCATCCTTCAACTAATTCCTACTAAAAACTCAACTTTCACTCTAAAAGATTTAAAATATATATATATTCTATTTATTCTAATCATATAGGGTTCCAAAAATAATGAATTTATAATTCACATATCAAACCCTTTAAAAAAACTACATTATTCAATCTAGGAAATTACGTGGGTTAGTGGTAGATGATACACCCTTATCGCCCTTCGGTTGTGGGTTCAAATCTTCCGGCCTTGCTGGATGCGACGGGTTACCGCCCGACCTCCGGGTTGTCCTTTTTATGGAAATCCAAAAATAATCTCAAAATAGACTTATCCAAAATACCTCTGCCCAAACTCACAGTCCAAAATTTATATGGAACGTAAACACAATGAAGATCATTTTTTTCCACGTAATAGAATGTGAACACCATCATCATGTATTCTTTTAAAATATGGTAACACCCTGAATTACCATAAAACATGATTGATTACATTAATGCTCCCTTATTCCTTATAGAATATTAGATATATTCATTATATCCAAAAACTTTGAATATTCCAACAATGGTGAAATAAACAAACCATTAATATGTTCCAAGGTAGTCAAGAATATCCAATATAATTCATCTAAATCAACCATCTCTTATTCCAAAATTACTACCATAGTCTAAAACCCATATTGTTGATTACCTTTCCTTAAACAAGGTATTTTCAAAAAAAATGTTTAAATTGTTGTTGAGTCACCTTTCATAGTACCATATAATCTCAAATCCTCAATGAAATAGTACTACAGTATAATCCTTATTTATCTCCATAATTCATATAACCAGTACATCGTTGATACAACACTCCAATGAAATAATTCATTAATAACAATATAAGACCACAAGTCATTCATATTCATCTGTGGTAGTATCATAACTTTATTATTAGCCAATAGCATCATTTGGTGTGTACTCTGATGATTTGGACAATAGTTTGCGTAGTGGCCCAACACCTTACAGATGAATTATTGTACATTTGAAAATTTTTTCTTACCCTTGCAATCACGTACTAGGTGTCCTTTTACTCCACACATATAACAAACTCCCATTCCCTTCAAGCATTTACCAAGGTGATTCATTCCACATTTATCAAATATTGTAAAATCCTTCTTTCCCTTATTTCCTTTATACATATTTCTTTCTACCATCCTTTTCTTCTCTGGTTTACCTTCAGAGCCATAGGATTCGGAGAGTTCTTTACTGATCTTTTTATACTATTTATTAATATGATGATAATACGTGGGAGACTATTTTCTTTTCTAAATTTTGTCTTAATACCATGAATGATATAAGCCTTCTTACTCTTTGGATCATACATATCGCTGGAGTTTTCATTACTTCTACTGGGTGCCATTTTTAAAAAATGACATACACTATGTCTGTTTATAAATCACAATTCATAATTTCAAACATGTAAACTACCTAACATAAATTGAATAGTTTATGGATATAATCTATAATCACAAAAATGTTTTATTTGAGGAGGTATATACTCATAAACCCTTCATAGAAGTTTTTAAAGAAAATGAGAATTATCCTAAGGATATCCCCCCGGGAGTGTCATAATCAAGAGTGCCGCAAGGCCCGTTGTCGTGCACCAGTTACCATTTGATTCTACCTCAAAGTGGTGTTTTCGGGTTTTAGCCCTAGGTACATCTGTGCCAGACCCGCCTCTACCTGCTTGTATCCAGAAATGGATGTATTTCTCGGAAAAATCACAAAATATCTACAATAAAAAAATTCTCAGAAGTTCTTATATAATAATCCTTAATGTCTATCTTAGGGTAATGTGCTCTAATCAGAGTTTATCTAAATCTAGTTTCCTAGGTTATTTCTAAACTTCCTCTGATACCAACTGTAACACCCTGACCCCAGTTACCTAGATTCGGTGAATTATTTTAACACATTGGAATGATTACAAGTAATCAAGTGCCGAAGAACTGATATGTTTAGCAGTCCTGGAAAATAGATTACATACATCAATGTTACATTACACTTCATAACATACAAAAAAACATAAATAATACTTCATGAATGCCATTAATCCCATATCTTATCCCTGCATATCAATCAGAGTACACTTTTTGGAATCCTAGGAAAAATAAAACATAAAAAGGGGTGAGCTAAGATGCTCAGTAAGGATAATAATACAGTGCAATCTTTCATAAATAAACATAAACATTTAAGGCAATGTATAAATAAAACAAAAGCCTTTTAAACATTAACTTCAGCATAATATGGAAGAAATAAAATGAAATAATTCCATTTACTTATTCACATGGACATTCTACTAGTCGAATAATCACATTCAATATCACTAACCACTTTCATAATGTTGTAATGCATAATATTGAACATTAATTTCTTTGTCAAGGCCTTGTGCCAGGACCTAGGGGCTAACTGTAACCGAAACCCAATCCAGAGTGCCTCTAATAACTAGACACCAACCCGGAGAGCCTCTAATAACTGGACACCAACCCGGGAGGGTCTGCTGTAACCGGAAGCCAACCCAGAACATACTAGTCTGACACATTTATCTTAAGAAGAGGATGAAATATAACATAAACATTTGTATTAAAACTATCATACGAAATGTCAATACTTTACCCATAAACCATGAATGGTATATGAATAACACATCCACAATCAAACATATCACAAACCCTTCAATAAAATATGTAAGATTTGAATCATGACAAATCAACTTCAAAACAAGGTTAAAATATATTAAATGATATTGAAATGGATGAAAATGATTTGTAAAACTCTTTGAGAGAAATACTAATTTTTCAGGAAAATATATAAAAGTCACACAATTTAGAAAAGTAGTCATTTAAAGAAATTTTTGAATCAAACTATCCCATACCACTTTAAAACATTTGAAAATAATTACCATTTAAAAAACATTCAATTCCATATAAATAAATCCTTAAAACCCATTTTGAATACATGGACATTAATGAGGAATATTTAGAAGAATAAATATCTAAAACATTTGAAATGATGTTTTAGTAAAAAAAGTCCCTTAAAATAATCCCTTTGAAAATTATTTCATAAAACATGGACAAGGATAATAAATATGTCCCATTATATTTGTATATAAAAACAGCCTCGGATAATAAAGAGATTGTGAAATTAACACTTACCAATTTGGTAACTTACGAAACACACAAACCATGAAAGAGGTATCATAAAATGAATATGTAAATACACATAAATTAATATGTATTACACAAAGAATAAAATTATTGTTCTAGATACACCACACAAAAGGTATTAGTGGAAAAATGGAATGAATATCACGGGAATAAGGAGTGAGATGAAAACACCTTACCTTGTGTCCGACTTCACCCGTTCGTTCTTTAACATCTTTTAATTTGGGTAACTTCCTTTGGTTTGAACCAAAAGGACTCCTTGAAAGCATTCTGCCTAAGGTAAGTCTTCTAAGAGGAGGAGAGGGATGTAGGGAGCTTAATCTGGTAGAGTTTGGACGAGCCTAAAGGCTTGAGATGTGTGAGGAATTGGTTAGAAGTGGTCTCTTTTTATATGGGGGTGGAGGGGCTCTTTAGGAAAGTGTTAAAATATTATTTTATTATATAATTACATTCGGTTTCTAAAGGACCAAAAATCATTGGAGTCGAAGATAAGATGACTCATGGTTGAAATAAAATTAGAAAATAATAATTGGACATGTTTTGGATATTATTTTAATATTTATAATCAAATTTATTTAAATCATTTACTAGTGAGATAAATACTGCATCATTATATTGTCCTTAATAATGTAATTTATTCGATATCTAAAAATTATAAAAATATACCATGATTTACGAAATCTTTTTATATTTCCAATGAATATTTATAGTCATAAATATTACTTATATAGAACCATATAAAACGTAATTACTAAAAGGTTTTTTCTTATTTTAATTTTGCCTTTAAATTAAATTAATTAATCTAAACTGTCATTATCATTCATAAGTGACACCATGGGGTCCCAAAATCGACCCAAAGATGCCCATGGTCAGAAATTACTCATCCAATAAGGTCATAACATGTGTTTTGGTAATTTTCAGTTATTACAATATTCTTTTTACCTTGAATTACCCTATTTTCCTTTAACCGCAGTAAATAAAAGTAAAAAGTTACTATTCACCAAAAAATATTTTTATCTTATTGAACCAAATTTTAATCAATGATATTAACCGTGTCTCTTGGATTTTTAAAATTCAACTCACAGAAGCGGTAAAATTATGTTTTATGTGAATTTACAAATTCTCCTAGGAGGTGGGTAAAAGACAGTGAAAAGTTCAATAAACTTTATATATATAATTATTATAAACAGACTCCAATGAATTAAAATGAACTTATATAAGTATTATGTATCTATTTTCACATAAATTAATTTATATATAATAAATAATTATTTAAATAAAAAAATCGGTTTCAACAAATAACTCAGTGTTTTTCAATATTCATGAAAAATTGATGTTTCTCAGAAAAATACCAAAAATTTGACATAAGATATATTTGATATTATGAATAAAAAATGATGTATATTTTACCAAATTCAAAACATATAATTTTCATTAATTAATTTAAAAAATAATTCCATTTGTTAAAACAAATAGCGTTTTTTTAGAAATAATAACTATCAAAAGATTGACACTTCTTTATGTCTGGTTTAAATGTGAAAGTACGTCCAATGTACAACATTGTATTAAATGGTAAAAATATATTCTAAATATACCTTAAAACCACCCAAATTCATAAATTATCACTATTAATTATTTCGATTAAAAATGTTGTTTTTAATTAAAATTTTGTAATTTTCACTATTCATAAAAATAAGAAAGTTATCCAAAAAGCACTAAAATTTCACCCAAAGCTAATTTAGATATTCTGAATCCAAAAATTAAGTCCATTTTATAAGATAAAATTTATAAAATTTCAAAATTTTGGTATTACTATTCATAACGGCTAGTTTTATTGGTTGTGGTGTGTTATAACTCGAAGTTACGTACAACACACGCTAATGTATTATTAAAAGTGAAGTGTACTGTGGATTCTTGGGGTGTTACAACCAAAGGGGTTAATCAGATGGATTTCCTCCCAATATAAGGATTCAAGGAATTATAGAGGTATGTTGTAAAGTGAATTGGTCCATGATTTTAGGAATGTAAGTATCTTTAGAGGCATATTTTTGTGGAAAGATAAGAGGCATTTCTACAGTGGAGGAGAAGTGGAACTCTTGTAATATTTTTGGGAAAAAGGAACCCCACCCATTATTTTATTACAACTGGATCCAATAATTGGAAAAAATTTATCCAAGGTAAAATGGTGTATAAATATGGCCATTCAATGGATTTTGTGGACGTTTCTATGTTATATTCATCCTTAAGATTAGGGTTTAGACCCTTGTTAATGATAATTTCTTCTTAATCATTGTATTAATTATAATTTCCTTTAGTACTATTTTTTATAAAAAAAAATTACATGATATTATGAAAAATTATAAATTATTATGAATCCAAATATGGAATCATTTTTTCCAAATTCCAAATATATAAGTGGTAGAAATTAATTAGAATTTAATCCCACTCACTGGATGTCAATGTTGGTTTTTAAAGTAAAAAAATTCAAAAGTTAGATAAATTTTTATGGAAAAATTCAATGTGACATTGATTCCCATTACCTAAATTAGATAAATTGATATTAATATGATATATTTAAGAATAAAAATAAATGAATAATATAATTTAACCTTATAAGTAAATATTTGAGAAATCATTTTATGATCCAAATTTTAGTATTTTTCACTATCCATTAAAAAAAGAATCATCACATAAAAATACACAAAATTCAACATAAAATAGTTTTTTTTGAAAAATTATGTTTATTTTGAAATATAAAATTTTAAAGTTAAAAAAACTTATATTTTAAATTGGTTCTCCATCAAAATTTGTTAAAAGTTCCATAAAAAATATAGGTTTTTATGTGTAATATCGAGTTTGTTATTCTTATAGTCTTATAAAATCCATTGGATAAATATTAAAACTATTTTATTAAAAATAATATATATATAAATATTACAATAATATAAATAACTAATTTTAATTAATTAATTTATTTAGAAAAAAAATTATGAGCATAAAATTAGTTTTCTATAAAAAAAGTCCATTTATATTAAATTGGTTAATATATTCATTGTGACTAATTAATTAATATTATAATTATGTAAACCATTGGTTTTGACAAGTTAATTAATAGTAATCATATCCACTAACTTAATGGATATGTTATGTCTTAAGATATAAAATTATAATATTGTAAAAGTATATTGTTTTTTGTAAAACTCAGTTGAACGTGTTACACAAGGCAACAAGTAATGTCTATATTTTGTATAACATAAGCTAGACACAGTCTTCCGTGTAGATAAAAAATCTTTATTTTTCATGTAGGGTAATATTACCATTATATTTTTTATAATAAAATCCAAACATATCACTTTGTTATATAAAAACTATATTCATTGTCGTAAGAAATAACAAATATAAAAATAATACACTAATCTAAAATCAAATATTTAAAAAAATCATTTCTTGTTAGAGTTTTCAAAGTAATATTCTTGTTTCTTTTCGAATAATGATTTTTTTGAACCATTTTACTGTGAAATGGAATATTATTTTTACCTCATATGACATAGAGATTTACCCACCATCATTTGTTTGATGATTCCTTTGAATGTATAAAAGGATAATTTTTAATGATTTTTTTATGAGGGATTGTAAATTAAAAATTTTACAAATTTTTTTTCAAAAAACAATATTTTCATAAAGAATGTTTTTTAAATATATTTTTATATTATTTTTAATCGTAAAAAACAACCACACTTTATTTTACTCCACTTGGGATATGATATATCGATTCTATTATTAATCTTCCCCTAGATATTTTTTGAATAATTTTTCGAAGGACAATATTCACATATATTTCCTTAACTTATTTTTTAGTCCCCTCAAAATATTATAGTGACCCATGATCATTGGACATTGAATTTCCACAAACTCTCCATATAATTTATTTAGTATATGTTTATTTCCTAAACTATATACCATTTTATATATGGTGTTTACTTAGAATTTTATTTGATTGAATGTGAAATATTGATAAATCCATATCCGTTACTCAATATGGATATTTTATAAGTGACTTTTAATATAAATTAGTTTTACATGAAATAGATGGGTTAGGAACTATTTAATTAATTCATTATTGGTTGGGGACTAGATAATGAAATCCCCTCAATCCATCACTAGTCTCATGAGATAAAATTAGTTGGATAAATACCCTTAGAGTTTGTTTCCATAGAAAATATAGGTGTTTCTACTAATAGTTTTATTAGTTTTTAAGGATAGATCATAACCTTAGATATTTTCATGATCCTTAGAAAAAAAATTACATAGTTAAGAATTTCTCTCCTTTATCCTCATTTTTTAGTCATCCATGATATTTTTTCATTAACATATCTATAGATATATTTCATTTTAATTTGATTTATTAAATTTCATGTGTTTGAGTTTCTTACCATGACATATTTATTATTTCTTATCTAATTAATTTAATTCCATGTGTTTGTAGTTTTTACCTTTACATACTCTTTATGAACTTCCTTCTCAAATTTATTGATTACATAGTATGTGGGTTCATTTATTTACCATAACAAAATTATTATTCTCATTGAATAATTATTTATTCTGTTAAACGTTACCCTTATTGAGAATTTGATCTCACACTTATTTTGTTTGTATGTCTCTAAGAATCTAATATTAATACTATGAAAGATATACCTAGATACGCTAAATTGAAAAATGTTATTATCCTTGACGTTATTTATAAAAACAAAAAAATATGTTGTAATTAGTGTATTAATTTTTAATACAAGACTCGTGTTTTTATCTAGTTTACCAATACTACTAAACTAATCCTTCCTTCGATAATTTATTCCTTGTAATAAAATTAATGTAATTGATAGTAGGCACCGACTCCGGGATTTCTGGGGTTGAGTCACTACAGTTGGTATAAAAGGAAGTTTTGTAGCAACATGGGAACTACATTTAGGGAAACATAGATTACATAACATAACATGAAGGAAGAAATTGAGGATAGGTATAAAATAATAACCTAGTTTTTGGGAAAAGTATATATATTATGTGTATTCCTAGAATTATATCTATGTTTAGATATTACAAGTGGATGTGGTTTTTGAACAAATTTTCCTATGAGTAATAACTCTGACAGTGTGTGTTAGGAATGCCTCAACATTACTTGGTACTTGAAAATAGGTCTTACTGTGCACCTGGTTTCACAGTACCAGGAGATAATCTTAGGATGATTTTTATTCACATTACTGACCGATATGAAAATATTTGAATAGATAGTGACCAAGAATGAATAATGGTAAAACGTTAACCAAGTTAGGGACAGTGTGGAAATTAATGGATGAAGTATTTATATATTAGGGATGTAATGAAAACTATTTTTAAAACTAAATTTAGTGAATAAAATTATTTTAAGGGTTTCTATCATATTAATTTATGAAAAAATATTAATTTGGTGTTAGAAAAAGAAACCATTTAATTTGGGTGACAACCAATAAACTCTAGCTAGGTCATAGGTCTCAAACCTATGACTGGAGGATGATAAGTGTTTCATGTCATCTACTGACCAACACACTTACAAGGTTAATATGTCATTATTTTTTGTTTTTTATTAATAAATATTGATTATTAACAAGTAGTATCATTTTTGAGGAATAGATATAAACATCTTAAAAAAATTGGTTTTGGAAAATATTTATTGATAAATTGTTTTACTTTTCTCTCTTTTTTGGGACATAAGATCCTTTAGTAATGTATTTTAGTGTTTCTGGAATTAATGATTATTTTTGTATATGAATTTCATAAAGTAAGGGATGAACTATAATTTTGTCATAGTACAACCAATGGATGAAATTTGGTCTATAGAAATATATAAAGTAAGTATATCTCTTTAAATTCATTGGAAGAAAATGAATTTATCAATACGAGGATAGGTATATTAATTTTTTTTCTAATAACTTATTTTTGTTGAATAAATGATTTTCTAAATAATCCCAAATTTATGAATTTGAAACCCTCCAAATTCCGTAGATAATTCAATTTTTTTATTTATGATCTTAATCACTCCTTATAAATATTTACACATTCCTTCATGTATGTATCTCTACTAGTGACTGATGTTATTCTACTTAGAGACACATTTATTTGTTATTTTATGTGACCATTGTACTTCCCATTTTCTCTTTTATAGAGGATGTTTTACAAATCCTTTTAATGATGTGGGATTTAAAACCATGAAAATATCACACAATATATCACCAAGATTGAGTTTAAATTAAAAGGACATAATTTAATTAAGGTGGGTATATTTTAACTTCCTCAAAATCTAATGTAGGAACATTATATTCGATAGAGTTTATAACACACAACACCATGCATGTAAAGGAATATAATATCCAAATAATTTAAAATATATTTACAATTTTAAATAAATTAAATATATTTATATCATTAAATTCACATGACATTTAGTTATCTTGCATAACATGAAACACTGAATTTCATCAGAATCTTGTATTACACCCAAGACTGAGTTTTACAAAACAATAATATATTATTTAAATTTTGTTATTTAATATAATAATAATTAACCATGTCTTTCAATTATTAGTTATGAATTTTATTGAGTAACATAATAAAATTTATCTTTTAAAAAAAATATAAACTGAATTTTTTGGTCAAAAATTAAATATAAATGATTATAAGAAATAATTTAATATAAATGAAACATTTTTATAGAAAACTATTTTTAAACTCACAATTCTATTTTACATTAATTATTTAAAGTTATTGAGTGATATAGATTTCATATATATATATATATATATTAGTTAAATTAAAAAAATTTATATTCATACAATATATTTGATAAGAATAAGATAAGAACAAAATCAATATTACCCATAAAACCCTATATTTTTATTATAGCACTTTTACCACATTTTATTTGTGAGCAAATTTGAAATCCAGTTTTGGAACATTTATAAATATTATATTTCAATATTAACATAATATTTGAAATATAAACATAAATATTATGTAAATTTGAATTTATGATATTTTTCTGTAAAGTTTCATTTTTTAATGGATTGTTAAAAATACAGAATATTAATTCAAAAATTATTTTTCATTAAATTTAATTACAGTGTTAAAAAATATTTTAATTTGGTTTTAAATTCATGTTATATAATTTTTTTGTAATTTATTTTTATATAGTTCATTATAATCAATTTAAATTTTAAATTGATTATATACACATAGAAGTTTCATTTATTTTTACTTGAAAAACCTGTATTGTCATCCCTTTTGTGAGATTAAATTAAAATTAATTTCTACCACTATTATGATTGGAGGTTGTTAAAATTTAATCCATATATGGGATAATAATAAATTATAATATCCAATTATTTCAATGTTTTTTATGAAAAAATAATAGTGAAATTAATTAATATTAATTACAATGATTAAAAAGAAATTAAGCTATATAAGGGACTAAACCTTTGTATTGGGGGGGGATGACTTAGAAATATGTCCAAGATCCACTATATCGAAATATTTAGACAGTATAAAACCTTTTTATAAATATTTCTACTATTTTATCAACTTTCATTTGAATAAATGTGGTTCTAATTCCCTTTTCTGAAATTTATATGAGCGCCACTCCTCCTCCATTATAAAAAGGACTCATATTCTCCCACTTACTAACACCTAGAAATCCACATTTTCTCAAAAAAGATAATCCCAAATAGATTCTCAAAATTCCTCCACTTTGGAATAAATAAATCCATGTAATCCCTTTTGATCAAACCAAAATGGGTCTCCTGATTAAAACTTAACATCTTCACTCAAGCTATTTAGTTTTATTTCCATTCTCCACCCCTAGAATATTGTTATTCAATGATCACACAAAAAATACAGTATCCACAATATAATATTATTTTTTATACTTATGTTTTGACAAAAACATACACAAAAATTCATCTAATGGGTAACAAACATAATGTTTAGGAATATGGAGACCCACCGCCTCACAAAACAATTATTGTTAATTTTTCCTTTACCACCTTTCACGGTTGGGATTATGATAGAAAATATAGTTATATATGTTATCTATGATATTTATTATTTATTCATTCCTATATAATTATTTTATAACACATACCCTTATACATTAAATTTTGTATAAATATGATACCATCGTTTGTGGAAGTGTGGACTACCGCCCCCTCAAGGTGATTCAATTCGTTCACACTATAGAAGGAAATTATAATGAATTGTTTTAATTAAATATATGATACATAATAAATATGTATAATTTTCATGAAATAATTAAATTTTTTTACATAGGAAATATCATTATCTTTATTTCCCTTAACAGACATAAAAAGTGATAAATTAGGTCGGGGATGTGTGGACTATGGAGTCTTCAACAAGATATGACTCCTTTTACATCGTAATAATTAAATCTATAAGTATATATGAATAAAAAATATATTTTGGATATAATTATCTTTATTTAAATAAATAGTTTTACATACCTTTTTCCATAATGGTCATTGAAAAATGGGAGTGTTACTCATGTGTATGTATGACCAACTGTCACCCATTTTGTATCATTGGATAATTTTTCTTAACCATATTTAATGATGGGTTTTAAAAGATTAATTTATTTGTAAATAAAAAAATTATTTAATGAATATTATATTAGAGATGTTATAAAATGACACTTGTGAAAGTAGTCGACCTACCAAATTTATTTTTGACATATAAAACAAATTTTATCAAAACACGCAATGTAAAGATAATTGTTCAAGTAATTATATACAACATCATATTAAGTGAAATAAAAGTAATTATAATCATTAAAATTGTTCTAAATCATTTAGATAATTACCATATTTTTATTATATTTTAAGTTAAAGGACGTTCCCCCAAAATTAAAATATACGGTAAGAGATTTGTATATCAGTTTTCACATCTATGAGATAAATGTCACATTCACCACTTAATGATTTTATTTGGTGTATCTATAATTAATTTTGATATATTAAAACATAAATTATTTAATCATCATGGTATTTAAAATGTAAACTTAATGTTATTCCTTCATGATTCATATGATCTATAATTTTTTAAGGTTTTATGGGACACTTTGGAATGTTTAAATCTTATTTTCCTCAAAAATAATCATTGTGATCCTTAATTGGTATTTTAATTTTTGGAAATTATATAACCATTATTCAATAAAACATTTAATTTTTTTCACCTATGGTTATTCTAGAAATTTTTCTTGTATTGGTAAAATGAAATTGTAACACCCGAGACTTTTATGTTATATAAATCATCAAAGGAATATTTTTCTACACAACACTTTCTTGGCTTGCTTTACATGAAATCGCGACCTTCCTCGATAACTTGCGTTGTACGCAATACCGAGTTTCACTAAACGACGATATGCTATTGAAATAATATTTAAAATAGCCGTTATGAATAGCAATAACCACTTTTTGAAATTTTATATTTCAAAATGGACTTCATTTTTGATTCGGGATACCGAAATTAGCCTAGGGTGAAATTTTGGTATTTTTCTGAAAACTTTCAATTTTTGATGAATAGTGAAACCACTAAGTGGTAGGTTAAAAACTGAATTTTGCATAAAACTTAATTTTACCGCTTCTGTGAATGGAATTTCGAAAATCCTACAAACACGGTTGATATCAGTAAGTAAAATGTGGTTCAATGAGATAAAAATAATTTTTTGGTGAATAGTAACTTTTTACTTTTTTTACCGCGGGTAATAGTAAATAGGGTAACTAAGGGTAAATATGATATTACTATTAACCTAACACAGGTCCTAATTATATTGGATAAGTTTAATTCAACTAAACACAACCTTATGAATATAATATGACTATTTAGGTCCACTTGAATTAGATTATGACATTTAATATTATTTTATTTAATGAATAGTTAAAATAGTTAAAATCAATGTTTAATAACTAAAACATTTTTAATATGGGTTTATACATAAGATAAATTCGATTATAAATATTCATTAGAAAGATAAAAATATTTTCTACATAATTATATTTTATTTATAATTTTTAGACTATAAATAAATTAATTTCTTTATGACACAACGATGATGCAGTAATTACCCTTTTAAGGAAATGTTAACATAATTGATATTATAAATGCCCAAATAAATGTAATTTGAGACTTTTTATGAATTGAAATAATTTTCTAGGTCACTATGATATATTAGTGTTGATTTAATCAACTTGGATTGAACATATAATTCTGTTATGACTTTCACAAAAATGATATATCAAATAGTGACCAAATTGACACAAAATAGTGTTTAAATAAAATATTATATTATTAATTGTTATTTGATTCCTAAAAATCTAAGGTTCGGCCAAATGACTTACATAAGGATATATATATTAATAATAAACAACTTGGGGTGCTTTTGGCATGTTATAGTAAATGTATTAAAAATATAGTGTAAGAAAACAAAAAGACACGGTAAAAGTTAAATTATTTTACTTAGAGTTAAATCTAATTTATAATGTTAAAATAATAATCTAAACTTGTCTAAATCCTATTGGTTGATAGGAGTTTGACCCAACCCCACATTACCTTCAAATAAGACCCTTTGGAACCATTATAAACCTATTTTGACTTTAATATAAAAATATTTTGAGATATTCCTAAGGTGCCCCTCTCATCCCTTATAAAGGGGACCTCCTCCCCCTCCTCCCCACACCAATTTGAGCACTCAAGCTCGTCCAACCCCTGTAAAAATCCCTTATACACTTCCCTAGAATAATCCTAGAGTTCCTGGTCTTCTTCAAAGACCAATCTTAGTTCCCTAAGTGGAGGATTCAAAGAGGCGTTTCAAAGAAGAGGTAATATCCATTACCGATCATTTCAATTTCTTTCTTCTTCAACTTCTTCTTCATTAGTTGTTTCATGATAAAGTAATAACATCAGTATTACTTACATACTGATATGTTATTATAAATATGAAACAACCCATATTCACCTTCTATCCATCCTATGGAAAAATGAAATCACCGCGCGTGCGTACGTACGGAATACCGTCTCCACGCCGTGGTTAATCTATTTTCCACCATCACCTTAAAAGGATGGGTATAATGGTGTAATGAGTAACTATATATGATTATTATAAAGTGATATTGATACTGAAATAGTATAAATACACTTAAATACAATTCCACGATCATGGGAACAATATCATCGCTCGTGCGTACGTACGGAATACCGTCTCCACGATGTGATGCGACTCGTTCTACAAGATCATCATTACATAGTAATTATATAAATGAATTGAATTAAAAAATATGATATATGTTACACTAATACCATTCTGGATATAAGGTATCTATAACCTTAAAATAAGAATAAGAATTTATTCGGCAAAACACGCATAAGAACAAAAGGCAATAAAGACCCGAGTAACAAGTAACAATGAAATATTACTAATAAGAAGCTAAGAATATGACCATATATGATATCATATCAATATGTATGATTCTGGAATAAGTCAATAACATTATTTAAACCGTTATACAGGAGCTTCGGACACATACAAAGAAAATCGGACCTAAGTTAAGGGAAATATCACAATTTCATTTTTATCTGAGATTGTTTATACTTTAGTATTTACTGGGGTGTATTTTATCATCCACATCCATGTTTACTCAATATGTAATATTATTTCCATCCATCTACAATTGTTTAAATCCAATTTTACCCTTTGGTGAGTTTTTAGTAAAGGATATGAAAGGAATCTTTTGTCATTTTTCGTACGAGGTACTTTTTGACTTTTTCGACAAAAGTACGGGAATGATGTTTTTTTTAACTTATACGGCATGAATGGATTTTTAAAACATTATTTCCAAGAATATTCCTTTACAAGTTTTCATGTTTATTTGTAATCAACATCTTTTAGTTTACAATTGTATGACATGTTAAGAATGGAAATGTATTTTTGATGTAGAAAGGATATTTTCCTCAAGAATGGAGTTCAAATGTTTTATCAAAATTATTTTCCATCTATGATAATATAAGGTTATGTTTTTATCCGTATTATTACATTGATTTGATTATTTTGTGAGGGAATTATTTTTATGAAGTCATTTACCTTATATGATTTGTTTTATGATGTCATGATGTTTCAAGAATCCCATTTTTGTTACATGTGTCATGCGATGATGTATGATTTATGATTATGTGGCACACATAAGAAAGGATTCATTATAAGATGGGTGGGACCTATATCTCCCTCCAATGCATTGTGTGAAGATTTATATCTCATGAGATAGATGTGGCTGGAACGGAAGGTTATTTCGGTTCAGTGATACAGGACTGAAACGAAGAGTGAACTCTGTTCAGAAATGGACTTTGTCCACTAAGATAGTCTTGGCAATGAGTCATGACTAACAAGAAATTATTTTCCATGATTATGTGTGCATGCCACAAAGTTTCAAGTTTTATGTTATGATTATGGGGATCTCATTTTCACTTCTATGATTTATTCCATGTTAAGATATTATGATCTCTTTTACCGGTTATGATTTTCAAAAAGATATGATATGATTTTTATTTCCTTTATTTGTCCTTGCTGAGCATTTGAGCTCACCCTTTTTTGTATGTTTACTTTTCCTTAGGTCAGGGAGATGGATATTAAGTATAATATGCTAAAAGGGACCCTAGATATGATGAAATAAATGGGAGACACTGTAGAAGATTTATGAACAAGTTGTTTATGTTTCCCAGTTTCTAAAGACACTATACCTATACGGTCCTTTGTGGTTTTGTCATATGTTGTAATAAGTGTGCTTCAATTTTGAAGTATTAACAATATATATAAAGTATGGGTTGTTATAGTTGGTATTAGAGGAAAGGTATATTCAACCTTTGGAAACTAGGATGTGAAAGCCTTAGTAAGAACCCTAAGGATAAGTCTAAGCATAGAACACAATCTTAGTGTTTTAGAAATGGCCATGAATAACCTAGGATAAGACCTTAGGCGTGAAAATTTTATTCTTGAATTATGTTATTTTCCTATTATAATTAGTGTTGCTCACACTATTCTTCTTGGTTTTAGTCAATGGCTAGAACCCAAAGGAACCGTGTTAATGCGGAATGCGATGGGCAATGCAATGATTGTCCCCATGAGAAACCAAATGATATGGGAGCTGGAATGCAAAATCATGTAGCTATGCTCACACAACATTCTCAAGCTATGAATCATGCAGTACATCCAAACGAGCAAAGGAAGGAGAAACATTATTTTGAATCCTTCATGAGGAAGCGTCCACCTTCTTTCAGCGGGTCTACTGATCCATTAGTTGCTGAACAATGGATTAGTACAACTAAAAAGATATTTTCAGTTCTTCAATGTTCTGAACATGATAAAGTCATCCTAGCAGTGTATCGTTTGGAAGGATATGTTGATCAATGGTGGAATCTTATTAAGAATACGAGGCAAAGGGATGAAATTGAGTCCATGGAATGGGACGAGTTCAAGAACTTATTTTTCAATAAGTACATCCCTCGTATTCTCCGAACAAATATGGAGAAAGAGTTTCTTGAACTGAAGTAAAGGGATGATGAATCTGTTGGTACCTATGAAGAAAATTTTACAAGACTTGCAAGGTACGCTTCTGGTATTATTATCCAACCTGAGAGTAAGATCGATCGATTCTTTAGTGTCTTAAAACCAAGTCTTCGAAGGGCATTAGCCATAAGGGACTTCAATAGCTACGAGGAAATCGTTCGATGTGCTCTCAAAGTCGAGATGGAGATTGGAGTAACCCATCAGTCATATGGGTTTGATAAGAAGAGGAAAATGGAATTCAAAGGAAAATCTAAAGAGCACACTGAAAAGAAGATGAGCTTTCCCTTATGCTCAATGTGTGGAAATAAACATGGAGGGAGTTGTCTTAAAGGGACAAGTAAATGTTTCAAATGTGGAAAGGAAGGTCATCATGCATTTGAATGCCGCGATAATGGGAAGAAGATGTCTAATGATGAAAATAAAGGAAGGGATACACAGAATGAACCTACTACACTTCAATGTTTCAAGTGAAAGGAGATGGGGCATTATGCCAATCAATGCCCAAATCCAAGGGTTGATGATGATGGTCGACGTCAACAAACTCTTAAGGCTAAAGACAAAGGAAAGTCACATGCAATTTCTATCAGCGATGTGGAGTACGATAACGAAGTGGTGAAAGGTACACTTACATCCACTCTAAAGTATCAAATGTTTTATTTGTTTCTGGATCCACCCACTCTTTTATTTGTGAAGAATTTTCTAAGGGTGTCACCGTATTACCTCAACAATTAGATGTTGATTTAGCTGTGACAACACCTAATGGCACATCAATCGCATCAAAAGTTTATAATTCTTCTCCAATTGATGTTTGTGGGAATGTTCTTCCTAAAAATCTTGTGATCCTTCCTTTAGTGGAATTCGATGTGATTCTTGGCATGGATTGGCTTTCTTTATACAGAGCTCATATCAATTTCCAAAGAAGGGAAGTCACATTTCATATTCCAGATCAATCTATGATCGTCTATCAATGCAAGGATAAACATAACCTTCCAGTGGAAATTTCTTCCATTTTATGGGTATTGATTCCACTAAATGAAGGTTATTTATCTCAAATGGTTGGTGAGAAACTCACGATTAAGAATATGCCCATCTTACGGGGGTTTAATGATGTCTTTCCGGAGGAATTACCGGGTCTTCCACCAAATCGTGAAGTTGAGTTTTCAATAGAACTCTTACCGGGTGCTTTGCCTATTTCAAAGACACCTTATAGAATGGCCCCAATTGAGTTGCAGGAATTGAAGAAGCAATTCCAAGAGAATCTTGATAAGGGATTCATACGCCCTAGTGCGTCACCTTGGGGAGCACCTGTTCTATTTGTTAAGAAGAAAGATGGATCAATGAGACTCTGCATTGATTATCGAGAACTTAACAAGATCGCTATCAAGAACAAATATCCTCTCCCACGCATTGATGACTTATTTGACCAACTACACGGAGCTCAATACTTTTCCAATATTGATCTTCGTTCAGGGTATCATCAATGAAGGGCCAAAAGGGAGGATATACCAAAGACGGCTTTCCCTAGAAGGTATGGACACTATGAATTTATAGTGATGCCATTTGGTCTTACTAATGCCCCTACTATCTTCATGGATCTAATGAATAGAGTCTTTAGAGACTATCTTGATCAATTTTTGGTAGTCTTTATAGACGATATTCTTGTCTATTCAAAGAGAAAAGAAGAGCATGAAGATCACTTGATAATTATATTGAAGACCCTGAGAAAGGAGAAGCTTTATGCCAAATTTACCAAGTGTGAACTTTGGCTTCAAAAATTTGCATTTTTGGGTCACATAATCTCAAAAGAGGGGATATCTGTGGATCCAGAAAAAACAGAGGTTATCGAAAGATGGTCGAGACCAACAACAGTAACTGAGATCCGAAGTTTTCTTGGTTTGGATGGATATTATCGACGTTTTGTAAAAGATTTTTCACGATTATCTAACCCACTCACTAAGTTGACTCGGAAAGGAGTTAAGTTTGTTTGGACAGAGGAATGTGAAGAGAATTTCAAGGAGTTGAAAAGAAGGTTATCCAGTGCTCCTGTGCTCACACTGCCTTGTAGTGGAGAAAGGTTTGTGATCTACAGTGATGCATCCAAGAAGGGATTGGGGTGTGTTCTTATGAAAAATGATATGGGGATAGCTTATGCCTCACGACAGTTGAAAATACATGAGAAAAATTACCCAACTCATGATTTGAAGTTAGCTGCAGTAATCTTTGCATTAAATATTTGGAGGCATTACCTTTATGGTGAAAGGTGTGATATTTATACTGATCATAAAAGTTTAAAGTATATTTTCACACAAAAGGAGCTGAATATGCATCAAAGAAGATGGTTGGAGCTGATTAAGGATTATGACTGCTCAATCCATTACCACCCTGGGAAAGCAAACAAGGTGGAAGGTGCATTAAGTCGACAAGACCATGCTAGTTTATCCATGATGAGGATCACAAAATATCCAATATTTACGGATTTACAAAGGATGGATCTTGGAATTATAATGGAAGGGGAAAAATCTTATCTTTCTCAAAAGAATGCTCAACCATCTATACATGTGAAGATTAAAGAGGCATAGAAAGAAGATGTCGAGTTACAAAAGAAGGTGAGAAATGTTCCTGAATTCAACCTAGATTGTGATGGGATAATAAAGTTCGGGAATCGGGTTTGTGTTCCTCCCATCCCCGAATTAAAGAAGGAGCTGCTGGATGGGGCTCATAGTTCTTCATTCTCTGTTCATCCTGGAAGAACGAAGATGTATAGGGACCTGAAAGAGCACTTCTAGTGGGATGGCATGAAAAGAGATGTTGCTGAATATGTCTCTCGATGCTTGGTTTGTCAACAAGTTAAAGCTGAGAGACAGAAGTCTAAGGGGATGTTACAACCATTACCCATACCCGAATGGAAGTGGGAAAATATCACTATGGAATTTGTCACAGGACTTCCTAAAACATCCAAAGGCAATAATGCTATCTGGGTCATAGTTGATCGTCTTACAAAGTCTGCACACTTCATTGCTATTAGAGAGGATTTCTCTCTAGATCAGATTGCCAGGATATATGTAAAGGAAGTGGTAAGATTGCATGGAGTACCACTTTCTATTATACCTGATCGGGATCCGAGATTTACCTTGAAGTTATGGCGAAGTATTCAGCATACTCTGGATACAGAGTTGAGTTTCAGCACTACTTATCATCCTCAGACAGACGGTCAGTCTGAGAGAACAATTCAAACCCTAGAATATATGTTGAGATCTTTCTCTATGGATTTAAAAGGAGGTTAGGATCAACACCTACCTTTTGTGGAATTTTCTTATAATAATAGCTTTCACTCCAGTATTCAGATGGCTCCTTATGAAGCTCTCTATGGAAAGAAATGCAATACTCCAACTTGCTAGGATGAAGTTGGGGAAAGAAAGCTATTAGGACCTGATCTCATTGATGAAATGGCAGAAAATGTCATATTTATTCAACAACACATAAGAGTAGCTCAGAGTCGACAGAAAAGTTATGCCGACAACCGAAGAAAAGACCTAGAGTTTGAAATGGGCGATAAAGTGTTCTTACGGATATCTCCATGGAAGAGAATCCTGAGATTTGGAAAGAAGGGGAAGTTGAGCCCTAGATATATCGGTCCTTTCGAAATACTGGATCGTGTTGGGAAGGTAGCTTACCGATTGGTGCTTCCACCGAAATTCTCTCAAGTTCACGATGTGTTCCATGTATCTCTCCTGAGAAAGTACATACCTGATCCTTCACATGTACTCAGCTCAGAAGTTGTACCGCTGGAGCAAGATCTTTCTTATGAAGAACAACCGATAGAGATTCAGGATCGTAGCAAAAAAGTCCTACGAAACAAGACCACTCGATTGGTGAAAGTTTTATGGAGGAACCACCAACTTGAAGAAGCTACATGGGAGCTTAAGGATATGATGAGGGAGAAGTATCCTCATCGGTTTGTTACAAAGTGACGAATTTCAAGGGAGAAATTCTTTTTAAGGGGGGTAGAATGTAACACCCGAGAATTTTATGTTATATAAATCATCAAAGGAATCATTTTCTACACAATACTTGCTTGGATTGCTTTACACGCAATCGCGACCTTCCTCGATAACTTGCGTTGTACGCAATACCGAGTTTCACTAAACGGCGATATGCTATTAAAATATTATTTAAAATAGCCGTTATGAATAGTAATAACCACTTTTTGAAATTTTATCTTTAAAAATGGACTTCATTTTTGCATTCAGGATACCGAAATTAGCCTAGGGTGAAATTTTGGTATTTTTCTGAAAACTTTCATTTTTTGATGAATAGTGAAACCACTAAGTGGTAGGTTAAAAACTGAATTTTGCATAAAACATAATTTTACAGCTTCTGTGAATGGAATTTCGAAAATCCAACAGACACGGTTGATATCAGTAAGTAAAATGTGGTTCAATGAGATAAAAATAATTTTTTGGTGAATAGTAACTTTTTACTTTTTTTACCGTGGTTAATAGTAAATAGGGTAACTATGGGTAAATATGATATTACTATTACCTTAACACATGTCCTAATTCTGTCGGATAAGTGTAATTTGACCAAAAACAACCTTATAAATATAATATGACCATTTAGGTCCACTTGAATTAGATTATGACATTTTATATTATTTTATTTAATGAATAGTTAAAATAGTTAAAATCAAAGTTTAATAACTAAAACATTTTTAATATGGGTTTATACATAAAATAAATTCGATTATAATTATTCATTAGAAAGATAAAAATATTTCATACATAATGATATTTTATTTATAATTTTTAGATTTTAAATATATTAATTTATTTATGACACAACGATGATGCAGTAATTACCCTTTTAAGGAAATGTTAACATAATTGATGTTATAAATGCCCAAATAAATGTAATTTGAGACTTTTTAGGAATTACAATAATTTTCTATGTTACTATGATATATTAGTGTTGATTTAATCAACTTGGTTCGAACATATAATTCTGTTATGACTTTCACAAAAATCATATATCAAATAGTGACAAAATTGACGCAAAATAGTTTTAAAATCAAATATTATATTATTAATTGTTATTTTATTCCTAAAAATCTAAGGCTCGGACAAATGACTTAGATACGGATATATATATTAATAATAAATAACTTGGGGTTCGTTTGGCATGTTATAGTAATTGTATTAACCATATAGTGTAAGAAATCAAAAAGACACGGTAAAAGTTAAATTATTTAACATAGAGTTAAATCTAATTGATAAGGTTAAAATAATAACCTAAACTTGTCTAAATCCTATTGGATGATAGGATTTAGACCCATCCCCACTTTACCTTCGAAATAAGTCCCTTTGGAACCATTATAAACCGATTTTGACTTTAATATAAAAATATTTTGAGATATTCCTAAGGTGCCCCTCTCCTCACATATAAAAGGGGACCTCCTCCCCCTCCTCCTCACACAAATTTGAGCACTCAAGCTCGGCCAACCCCTGAAAAAATTTCTTATCCACTTCCCTAGAATAATCCTAGAGGTCCTGGTCTTCTTCAAAGACCAATCTTAGTTCCCTAGGTGGAGGATTCAAAGAGGCGTTTCAAAGAAGAGGTAATATCCATTACCGATCTTTTCAACTTCTTTCTTCTTCAACTTCATCTTCTTTAGTTGTTTAATGATAAAGTAATAACATCAGTATTACTTACATACTTATATTTTATTATAAATATGAAACAACCCTAATTCACCTTCTATCCATCCTATGGAAAAATGAAATCACCGCGCGTGCGTACGTACGGAATACCGTCTCCACGCCGTGGTGTAATCTATTTTCCACCATCACCTTAAAAGGATGAGTATAATGGTGTAATGAGTAACTATATATGATTATTATATAGTGATATTGATACTGAAGTAGTATAAATACACTGAAATACAATTCCACGATCATGGGAACAATATCATCGCTCATGCGTACGTACGGAATACCGTCTCCACGATGTGATGCGACTCGTTCTACATGATCATCATTACATGGTAATTATATAAATGAATTGAATTAATAAATATGATATATGTTACACTAATACCATTCTGGATATAAGGTATCTATAACCTTAAAATAAGAATAAGAATTTATTCGGCAAAACACGAATAAGAACAAAAGGCAATAAAGACCCGAGTAACAAGTAACAATGAAATATTACTAATAAGAAGCTAATAATATGACCATATATGATATCATATAAATATATATGATTCTGGAATAAGTCAATAACATTATTTAAACCATTATACAGGAGCTTCGGACACATACAAAGCAAATCGGACCTAAGGTAAGGGAAATATCACAATCTCATTTTTATCCGAGATTGTTTATACTTTGGTATTTACTGGGGTGTATTTTATCCTCCACATCCATGTTTACTCAATATGTAATATTATTTCCATCCACCTACAATTGTTTAAATCCAATTTTATCCTTCGGTGAGTTTTTAGTTAAGGATATGAAAAGAATCTTTTGTCGTTTTTCGTACGATGTACTTTTTGACTTTTTTGACAAAAGTACGGGAAGGATGTTTTTTTTAACTTATACGGCATGAATGGATTTTTAAAACATTATTTCCAAGAAGCATCCTTTACAAGTTTTCAAGTTTATTTTTAATCAACTTCTTTTACTTTATAATTGTATGACATGTTAAGATTGGAAATGTATTTTTGAAGTAGAAAGGATATTTTCCTCAAGAATGGAGTTCAAATGTTTTATCAAAATTATTTTCCATCTAAGATAATATAGGGTTATGTTTTTATCCCTATTATTTCATTGATTAGATTATGTTGTGAGGGAATTATTTTTATGAAGTCATTTACCTTATATAATTTGTATTATGATTTCATGATGTTTCAAGAATCCCATTTTTGTTACATGTGTTATGCGATGATGTATGATTTATGATTATGTGGAACACATAAGAAATGATTCATTATAAGATGGGTGGGACCTATATCTCCCTCCAATTCATTGGGTAAAGATTTATATCTCATGAGATAGACATGGCTGGAACGGAATGTTATTTTGGTTCAGTGATACAGGACTGAAACGAGGAGTGAACTCGGTTCAGAAATGGACTTGGTCCACTAAGATAGTCTTAGCAATGAGTCATGACTAACAAGAAATGATTTTCCATGATTATGTGTGCATACCACAAAGTTTCAAGTTTTATGTTTTGATTATGGGGATCTCATTTTCACTTCTATGATTTATTCTATGTTAATATATTATAATCTCTTTTGCAGGTTATGATTTTCAAAAAGATATGATATGATTTTTATTTCCTTTATTTGTCCTTGCTGAGCATTTGAGATCACCCTTTTTTGTATGTTTTCATTTCCCCAGGCCAGGAAGATGGATATTAAGTAGAATATGCTAAAAGGGACCCTAGATATGATGAAATAAATGAGAGACATTGTAGAAGATTTATGAACCAGTTGTTTATGTTTCCCAGTTTCTAAAGACACTATACCTATACGGTCTTTTGTGGTTTTGTCATATGTTGTAATAAGTGTGCTTAAATTTTGAATTTTTAACAATGTATGTAAAGTATGGGTCATTATAGAAATCTTGTCCATGATACTAATAATGTTTTAGAAAATGTTTTTAAGAAAACCTAAATTCAATAATCTCATTAGTTGGAGAATCTATTTTCTTCTAAAGGCCATATTTTATTAAAATGTTTAAAAAATTGATTTAATATTTTAAAAATTATTTAGTAAATGAATTTTTTTTTCATTTACAAATGTTTTCATTGGAATCTTTTTGTCTCTTTCAAAACAATAAATTTTTCTATCCTTTTTACCAGGAAAAGGGAATATTGTTTTTACCTCATTTCATATGTACTGATTTAATCACCATCATTTCATTAAAGCTTAATTTTTTTAGTTAAATGGTTATTTTTTAATTATTTTTTTTAATTTATTTTCAAATTAAATTTTTTCCAAAATGTATTTCAAAACAGAAGATTATTTTCCTCAAGAATGTTTTTGAATGAACTTTTTGTATTATTTTTAATCATAAAAAACATCCATTTATTTTAATACAGATGGGATATATTATATTGACACCATATTTATTCTTCTCTAGATGGTTTATGATTTATTTATCACATGATTATTTTCACATTCACTTCCTAGATTCAAATTTTATTCCCAATGAAATATCGAATTTTAATATGATCATTGAACATTGAATTTAACCTTACTGTACATATCATTTATCATATCATGGTTTATTTAATACACCATATACCATTTTTCATTATGTTTTTACTTAGTAAGTCACTGGATTGAATTGTGAAATGTTGATAAACTCATATCATTTACTTATAATGTATATCTGATAAGGCACTATGTTTATTTAAATGATTAAGGCATGCAATATATAAGTTCAAGAACATTTAAGATAATCCCAATTGGTTGGGGGCCAGTTAATGAAATCCCCTCGATGTATCGGTAGTCTCATGAGAGGTAATGGGTTGGAAAAAATAAATTTGAGTTTGTTTGAAAGTATTATAGATGGGGTTCCAACAATTATTTTAAACAATCTAGTTGATAGATCTTGAGATTATAAGTTTTCTTGTATATTATACATGATGTCCAATAATTAATAATTTCACTAATTTAGTTGTAATTATTATTCATCCAATATATATTGTATTGATATATTTATAGATACATTTTATGTTAAGTTCATTAATTAAATGGCATGTGTTTCATTTTCTTACCTTGCAATATTGAATTTTCCTTATGTGTTTATTTGGATTTCAAGTGTTCCCAGTTATTACCTTGATATATTTTCTATTCCATTCCTTATTAGTTTTATTTTTTACATGTTATGTGTTTTCCATTATTTACCATACCAAAATTATTATTATCAATGATTTATTATTTCTTCTCTTATACTTTTCCCATAGGGAGCATCAAATATTACCCTTATTTTATTCCATTTTATAGGATTCAAAGAATCATCATATTAAATTTACATAGGTATATTCTATATGTAATAATGTTATTATTCTTCATGTTATTTGTAAATAGTAAAAAAATAATTTTGTAATTAGTGTATTCATTTGTAATACAAGACTCATGTCTGTATCTGTTTTGACAAGACTACTAAACTGATCGGTCCTTTTGGATTTTATTCCTTCTAATCATGCCAATTTAATTAATAGTAGACACTAGATCTAGGATTTCATGGTTTGGGTCACTAAATATTTAATTATATTGATAGCCAATTAATGACTTCTTCCTAGTTTCTAATTTAGAATTTATTGCTTCCATATTCATACATTACTGAGGGAATGTAATTAGTTTTACATTACTTTAGTTATTTAATTTTAACATGTTAGTTACTTATTAATTATTTTTTACTCTAATTGAGCATATTGACTCCCCATAGTCCATTGTACACCCTCACTACTAGTCGAAATCCTCTAGCATACGAGGGGTTGTGATTGAGGTCATGTAGTATTCTAGATCAGGTATAGTGATTTGGGATAGTATGTTACACCACCCATCACATCCTTACATATAATAAATTTTTTTTCCATATAGAAAAAGGCAAATCATCATGCATAGACCTGTATTAATCATGCATAAATAAAATGGTTTTTATAGGAGTGTCATGATGAATAATCATTTGATGAATTATATTGGTACCTAGAATAATATGTAACATATCATATTTTTAATTCAACGAATAAATAAATATTGATTAAATTATTATAAATATTTTATATATTGATAAATATATAATAATAAATATATTAACATTTAGGAGAAGGAGATGAAACATTGACATGTTTCACATATAACATCATAATGTTTTTTTAAATAAAAGACATAAAAGACATAAATAAATACACATACCTAGAATAATGGAGAAAAAATAATGTTATAAATGTGAAAATATAGTATAAAAGATGAAAAGGATGGAGGAATTAAATGGGGGAAACAATTCTTGAACTATAACAAGTACTAGGAAATAACTCGATAAATTCTATTATAAAAAATTGGTGAATAACCGTTTAAAGAGATAAACGTATAAGGTTTTCATCAGAATTAAAATTTAAAAAAAATATTTATTGATAAAATAATATTTTTTTATAGAAATCATAATATATAATATCCTTTGAAATATTTTTATATGAAAATAATTAAGAATTAGTGAATTTCCTTTTATATGGTATTCTTTAATGAAGACCTTATGAAGGGAGATTGGGAAAAGCATTTAAATACCTATAAAATATTTGAAGATTAATATATTTATAATGTTATAAACCATACATATATAATAAAATAAAACAACATGAAAATGCGATAGAGAAATAGAGAAACAAAGAGTAAACACAACCCAAATAAAAGGGTGTGAGAAATTAAAACCCCTTACCTCGAGTCTTATGAACATTGAATACTTCCTTTAACCCTGACCATTATAAATTCAAGATATTTTTTTAATTGATTCTGAAATATATATTTTTAATAATTTTATTTATTTATTCAATAGACTATACATGTATTAGTTAATATATTTTTTCTCATCCATGAAGATGTATCTTTCTTGGTTCTATTTTTGAATAGATATCATGATATTAGTCATTATTACTCACCCCTTAGTTCCATGAGCTAAAATAGTTTCAAGGTAATTCTTCATACCATAATAGTAGTATATTATATCAACAGTCATATTGATAAAAAATCGATTCAAAAAATAATATACTCTTTGATAAACTTTTATTTTATTAAATTAAACTGCTTATGATGTTTTATCTCTAATATAATGAAATTAATGGTTATTTTATAATTAAAAGCCCTTAAATTGAATTAATTTTTTTATTAATATTATCGTTGTGAATGAATAGTTTTAAACCATAATGTAAATATCTTGATAAAAAACATTTTCTCTTGGGTTTTATAAACCCAAAATAGTATAAGCTGTATTTTAATATTAAACTAAAGGGAATGAAAATAATAAAGAAATATATAATTTAGTATCATTATTATAGAATTAAAATATTGAAATCATATTATTTTAATTTGACTATGTGGTTTAACATGTGTTTGAAGTGAGTTAAAATTTTAAAAGAATTGTGGTGAGAAAACATACCTAAGTTAAAAGCCTACCTTTAGAATACTCTTTAAGTCCAAAACAATTGGTCTTTTATTTTGATCAAGATCATAGAACATGGTAAGGCATGTTTTTAGAGAGTATTTGGATGAACTTTTCCAAATTAGGGTGTTTTTTTGTGAATATGGATGATTAAATGTGGGGTGAATTTATAAGCGATGTATATGGGTGTTTTTTTAAAAAAAAA
This sequence comes from Viscum album, assembly GCA_963277665.1. Taxonomy (NCBI): domain Eukaryota; kingdom Viridiplantae; phylum Streptophyta; class Magnoliopsida; order Santalales; family Viscaceae; genus Viscum; species Viscum album. The sequence goes on from OY728125.1 coordinate 585,601,056, forward strand.
GGGATTTGTAATAATAATGTTTTCCCAAGATTATTATTAGTAATTATTCATGGGAATAAAAATAGTTCATAAAAATAAAATAAATATATTTTTTTCTTTTAAAAAATTTTAATAATAAATAGTATAATTTGATTATTTTATATAAAGAGAATTATTAAAAACAAAGAAATATAATTATAAAGGAGAATTTAGATTTTTGATATTTATTTATAGGATTTTAAAAATTTTAAAATTTTAATTATTAATTCTCATTAATTGCAACATATTTTATTTCTAAAATTATGATTTTGTATAGATCAAAGTATATATAGAAACAATAGTTTTATTATTAACCAAAATATCAAGATTATATTGAAAAATATGAAAAACACCAACCTAACATAAATTTAATATTATAATTCTAAGTAATATGATTATTTTATAAAAATAAATTTTTAAATTAATTAATTTAAATATTTAATTGAAAATATAAAATTAATTCTTTTACTAAATACATAAAATACATTGTTAAAAATTTTAAAGTATACATATTTTATGTTATATAATTTTAGAAATCATTTTATGTTATTCGTATATTTAAAATTACATATTCCATTCATGTTTGAAACAGTTTATTATATATTTTATCATTTCTGATGGTTAATTTATATTCACAATGATCATTTACTATTCTTAATGACATGTTACAATTCCAAATGGTCATAGTGGGTTTATAAATCCAATAAATTCATCTTATTCCTTATATTAATCATTCAATACCATTCATCACATGGTTATCAATTTTTCATTTATGAAATTTCTATTATTTTTCTAATTTGTTTTTATTTTATACAGTGTTTTTCAATAGTGTGATAATTATAAGAGACCATAGAAATCATCATTTCATGTTCTAGTTTTTTTATTTACCTATTTATATTATCCAATTGTAATATTTATAATGTTATAGAGTATATTTAAAGATGATTTATAATATTATATGCAAGATTATGAAAATAATTTTCATTCTTTATATATTTCATGTAAATTAAATATACCTTGTAGAGAATAAAAAAAAATTATTTAAAAATTTATTTCAATCATTTAATCATGGTAAATTTCATAAAATAAGATAAATTATCACATATATTGCGTTTAGTTTGTATACTAGTTATAATATTATAATGGTATAATTTGTGAATTTCATTGCGTAAAAAATTATTTTTTACTTAAAGGATGAATAACATGTCCTAAAACACGTTTTTGTGGATTTTTAGGTGAATTATGTAAATCATACATATTAAGATAAGGATAATACATCTGATACAATTTTACATTTTGTATGATATGTAACAGTAACACCTAGAGAATCCAGAATACATAAGAAGTGTTCCATCACCACAATAATGAGATTAGGATGAAATTTTAGAATCCATACATTGTTTTGAAGAAGGGATAGAAGGAGTGATGTTCCATATAATACGTATGAAAAGTGTGACAACTCTTAGAGGTAAATACCTTCATATTTAGTGATTGGTAAGAAGTCATCTGCTCATATAAAAAATAAATTTTTCTTATAAGTAAAATATAGTTTGTGATACATAATATACAATTCAATGATATAGAAAATTCACATGAAGCTGCAGATAGATATATATGTTTTTTTACAATGAGAAATTTGGACCAACTACACATGTAAGATAAATATTCTAGATATGAGAAGTGGAATTCAATCAATCTATTCATAATTAAGCATTATGAACCTAAGAAGTACATTATTTATTTTAACAACATGATAACGATCCATTATATAAATTATGGGAATAACTTCAATGGGCTTGTGGAATTCAAGAAGAATAATTTGACACTATTAGATTCAACATACTGCCCATGTGGTATACTTATAGTGAAAATTGTATGAATAATAATTCACAACATATTTTTCATATCTAAAAATATATTTTAAAAAAATTTACATGAATGAGAAGAATAAAAACGAATCATGCGTGTTGTATAAAAAGAAATAGTTGAATTTATTGGATTATTTTTAATTAATTATAAAAATGAAAAAAATACAAAATAATATTACATGGAAGAATATCCTTAAAAAATCCATTCCTATGTATAAGAAATCACATTCATGTAGGGGGATTTTGAAACCCTTTGTTTTTCTAATTAAAATTTTTATTCCCACTGTTATATATGATTCATATCCTATCCATCATCCTTGTGATTAGATTTAATAATTTTATTTCTATTTCAGTATTATTTAAAAAACATTATTTCTATATTATTTAACCATTTATTGTGATCTTACCACTATGTTTCTATAACTCTTAAATAATGTATAGTAAATAGATATATTTGATCCTTTGGGAATATATGAATTACTCACGTAATTATCTATAAATTAATAAATGTTTTTATTCATATTCATAGTGGGATATGAGAACACTAGGATTTAGATTGGGGATTTTCCATAAAAACTCATAATTATATTGGTTTAATATCTTATGTTAATATAAATTATCTATCCAATATATATATTAACCCTTCATTTGATAAATTTTAAAAGGTTGAGTGATGAATATCATATGATGGATCCAAATGGTTTTATGTTTTACATTCTTGATGGTGGTGTGCACTTTACCATCCATTATGGGTGTGGTTAGACTTAATATACATGGGATATCTATCATTTTTCTTTATAATAAAAATGATAGTTAAAATAAACTAATTAAATACGGATATAGTGTTTATTATTAAAATAAAATTAAATTGTTTAATATTTTAATAAAGGAATATATCACAACCCCTTAAATATATTATTTTTCCTTGATACGTTTCATTTTTATTTTATTTTATTAACTTTTAAACAATCTCATAGGAAACAACAACCCACTATTTAAAATGTTTTTAAATAAAATATGTATGTACCCTTAACTTGTCATACCAAAATAATGATTCTCTTTAGATGAGTATTCTATACATTTCAAAAATTAATTCCCATAGACCATATCATTTTAGTGAATCTTCATATTAGATGAACTAGCTTGATAATTCATGAAGGATTTAAAATTAATTCCATAAAGGTATCTTGATTTATTAAACTCAATTGACCTAACATACTTAAAAACTTTCATAATATCCCAAGTAAAGGGAATATAAGAATGCGTAGCCTCAGATACATAGTAAGGGTAAATAATTTATTTATCAATATAGCATGAGCATAAGGGTATGCGAACATGATAGAAATATTTGAAAACCATGGACTGCATATAAAATATCATAGACATGATATATGACATAAATATTTGTAATTCATAATATAGAATCCAAATGGAATAAATGAAAACAATAAATATTAGGCCAAAGACATGGAGTTGTGGAAAACACAGAAGAATAAAAAACATCGTGCCAAGGAAACCCACCAATACATTAACAACATGATAGGATTAGGTTAACCACCAAAGTACTTGCTTCTAGATGAGGATAACCTCTAGTGTTCCCTCTTTATGGAATAGTTTAATCACCCTTGTACCCTATTTTTATCTTGTGATACCCTTCCATGTACCCATGGAGACCATATAACATTAATAATTACCTAAATCATTGGAGGAAGATTTAGGTCCAACCTGTATTTGGTTGTAATGTAACAAATGTCCTTGGTTTTAATGTAACCGCCATCACAAAATGAAAACCAAACATAGGCATGCCACAAGATCATTAGACATTAATATTTTTAGAACCCATGAAAAAAGGCTTCATAACATAGTTATCATATTAGAACATATAAAATTAAATGAGCATAAAAACCCATTCATTATATAAGAACCCATGAAAGGAAATTTGATTCGTAAAACATTTCATAATAGAATAATACATAAAAAAAATGAGTTTCGTAAAAATATCATTAACCTTAATATGAGATATCAACATATAGAATAATAACGGTATCCATGGGTATATACCTTTTAAAGCATAAGTAGTATCATTGGATTTTATCTTAGATGGAAAATCTATTTGAAAAATCACATAGAACATTTCTTGAATAAAAAATTATAATATAAATTTTTTAAAATATAAAACATTTTCAAAATCAAATTATTATAAAATATTATTAGAAACACATAAATTAATAATTAAACATATTTAAATACAATTCGTAAATAAGATATTCCATCCACATAGAAAAAACCCTCTTAAAAAAATAAAACTTTCTCAAAATTATTTTCATTGAAAATAAACTTGAAAACATATAAAGGGATATTTAAAATCTGTTTTTAGCATTTCTTGCAGAAACTATCATTTCCACTTACAAAAACACATTTTAATGAGTAAAACATTTTCTAAATTCTTTTCTTGGAAAATAACTATCAAAAATAATAAATAAATATTTAATATACTATGTGGATATTATGTAAAAAAATATTGTCCATGTAGTAAACTTTAATACAATGATTCCTTTAAAATTTTAGATTAATGAAAAACATCCCTAATATGGTAAAAAACATGAGGATATATTTTAAAAAACACTATAAATTGTGAAAAATGGGTAAAAAATTATTTAATAAAACCTTTTTAAATGTTAATGCATATTTAAAAAAACTTTTTTATAAAATTTGGAAATGAAAGAAAACGAGTTATCGACCAAAGAGAGAAATAATGTTGGGTTTCTATAAAAACATTATTTTTGTAACTGAAGTACATAAATAGAAGAAAATGAAATTAATATATCTATTTTCATGAAATAAAAATATTATAATAAACATTATTATATTCTTTAGTAATAGTGATAAAATTTTGTAATGAAAAGTATAATTATATAAAATTCTGATAAACAAAGTGGTTGTGACATCAAAACATTACAAATTTGGTATGTTATGAATCATAGGAACCATTAAAGAATAACATAAAATGAAACTCTAAATATCATTAAAATAATTATTTTTATGATATAAAATGTATAAGGGTAATTATAAATACCTCATATATTAAGATAGGTTCATTACATAACTTATGTTGCAATAAAATAAAATAGAGACAAACCAACCCTTACCATTTTGTTAAATTTTTAACCATTAAACTAATTAAATATAGAAAATAAATTAAACATTTTAATAACTATTTTTTAGGATAATAATCATAAAATAAATTCAGGTAAAATATAAACACCACATAAATTAAACCCATTGTGAATATGGAATGTCACACAGAAAATAAAAGTGAGACAGAAATCCCTTACCTTAATGCTCAAATTATATTATATACATTGGAAGATAATATATAATAAATATAGGTTTGTTATAAATCTATTATCTAACCATACATAAACATATCATATCACATATTATTTACCTAAATAATTTTATTACCTGCTTATTTACAATTCATTGTTAAAATCATGTTTCATGTAATAACCTACTTGTTTTTATTATATGTTTTTATTTAGTATTATTGATCCTTTTAAATTAATCATTTTTAAATTATTTTTTTAAATTAAATAATAATTTATATATCACATATATTTAGTATATATTTCATTTTTAGAAATCCATTAATGTTAGAGAAAGAAAATGAAATACATCGTTCCTGGAGATAGTTGGACGTATATAAGAATAAACTTTGTTTCTATTTTTTAATGGATAGAAAAAATAAATAAATAATAAGTAGAAATTAAAATATTATTATTTTTTACAATATATAAATATATTTATTCAGATTATATTTATTATCTTACACAAAAAGAGTTATTGAAAAATAAATCACATCGCTTCGCGAGCCAGTGGTCCACTATACAGACAAACCACATTATCGTATCTCCATAAAAAGGAAATATAGAATGTATATGTGATATATTAATTATAAATAATTAATAATGTTAAAAATAATATATATATTCATTATGTACATCACATCGATTTGTGAGGTGGTAATGCACTGTACACACGGGTGACAATATTTTTTTCCAAAATGTTTCAAGGTAAAATGTATGTTTTATATTTTAATTACAGAATTATATTAATATAATATACAAAAATATAATATAAAAATTTAAACCCTAATTTTATCTGTCTGTGAGTGGTGCTTAGGGAAAATGAATTACATCGGTTCGTGAGGTGGTCGTTCAACATATACACGATCAATGGTTTTGTTTACCATTTGATAGAAGTGGAGATAGATATGGGTAATTAAATTAATATAATTAAGTCTTAGTAAATTTTATATATTTTTTTCATTACATTATCATATTTTATTAAAATTAAAGGAGGTGGAACAATTGGTATAAAAAAGCATGTTTACAAATTTTACCTCTTCTCAAGGGAGTCTCACTAATTTTATACCTCAATAATTATTTGGAATAATTTTTACCCATATAATGACTATAGGATTATGTGATGGTAGTTAGTAATTTATATTCAATGTTATAATACAATCAAAAAATTTAAATAATGAATAGGGGAGGAGAGTGGATGACCTTTTATAAGTGGGAGAGAGGACAAAATTAGAATTGTTGAAAATAATAATGTCTACCCACATTTCCCACATTCCTAAATGATAAAAACGTGTAATTATATAACCATATCACATTTAAGGGAAAAATATTTCCATAAAATAAGTTTTATTTAATTTTTTATGTCATTTTACTCCATCTCTTTTTTGTTTAGCCCATAGAAAACCGCTTTAACCATAACTATGATATTAATTTTTCTTGTATTTACTCTTAATAATGATAATAAATATTAGAAATTATTAGAAATTATTAATTATTATTATTAAATATGTTAATTTTTTCAAATTCCATTCACATAGGTAAAAAATATAATTTCAAATTAAACCTATTGACATGACGATAAAACAGTTTTGTGAAGAGAAATTGATAAAATGTTTTTAACAGTTTTCAAAGAAAATTAAATATAAAATTGATTAAAATGTCTTAAATTGTATTAATAGATATATAATAAAGCATAATTTAATTTTTAATCCATTTAATATTATTTCATGTTTTAAGATTATTTAATCAAAATGATAATTCATAATAAAAACCCGTAATTTCCATTATTCATCAAAAAACATATCTTCTCAGTAACTTTTCAAAACAATACCCTATGATAATTTTTAAATTATTATTTGAAAAATTAATTTCATATTTTAAAATTTATTTTTTTATATTTCGTATAGATTATTTGTAAAAATAAATTCTTAATATCGAAAACACTATTTTTTTAGAAAAATATTTATTTTAGCAGAAAATTGTATTTATTGTTAACTCAGGCATAAAAACACATAAGATGAACATTAAAAAATTTATTGAATATATAATATTTGAATTTCATTAAAATTATTAAAAATGATATTTATTTAACATATTATGGAAAAACATGTTTTTGCACATAAAAATAGGTACTTTTAAAATGATTTCAATTGTTTTTAGAGGGGTGTTATTATAATTTATAAATAATTGGTAACAAACTTTTAAATTTTATATATAGGTGTAATCCATATTTTTTCATAATATATTTAATCCATTTTTTACCCATCATTCCAATAGTTATGAAATAACTATAATATCAAATAATAATATTTTAATAGTATGTTGCGTTTTATTTAAACATGGTGTTGAGTGCCGTACAAGCCAAACTCGGTGTTCTGTGTAAAAAAATAGATATAAAAATTTCAATTTATTAGAAAAAAAATATTTCATAAAATATAAATATATTACATTCTACCAAACATAAATAAATTATTTCCTTGAAATTTGAAATTCTTCTCAGTAATAAAGGGTTTTACATTTGAAAATCCATTTGTAGGAATCCCACACTATAACAAGGGTTATAAAATTAATATTTAAAATTAAGAAGGGATATATGAAGATAACCTAGAGTAAAACCTAACTCTGTTTTCATGTAAGGGAAAAATTTTGGGATGTGAAAACATAAACATGGAAGAGAAATTTTATTCCAAAATAATAATAGAGACTGATAGAGAACATGGATAGCATAAAGTAATCAACCATAAATCTATAAAAATATAAAAGGTAAAAATGGCATTCAATAATAATATATTATGGTAAATGTATAACATTTTATTTCAAGATACTTTTTCATCACCGTGATTAATATTCAAAATAAGATATAAATACTTGATTTTGTTCCATTTCAAAAGCACAATATCATCATTTGGTTGTTCCTTGATTAATATCCACTTGAGCTCCAATTATAATAAATGATTTTCTATTCCTGAATAAGTACCAAAAAATAAGATCCATAAAATAATGACCACACATTTATTTTATCTCTAGATATTACCTAGAATAAATTGAATTCACAAGTTTTCCAATAATCATAAATATTCATATTCTGAAATAATATATTAATCACAAATATATCTGGACAATTACAACTTAAACCATTCCGTACATGGTTAAACTTATTAAAAATAAAAAATTAACAAATTTTTATAGGAATCTAAATTTCAGAAAATCAACATAAGTATCATCCCCTAATACCATTAAGTATATATTAATGGTCAAATGAAAAATATGTGAATACCTTGGTCATATATTCTCCTAAAATATGGTAAAAACAAGAATTTCCAAAAAAGAATCAATGAAAATAAAAGTGATTCTAAATATTATATATTTCCCCATTTCTTGAATAAAGTAACTAATTATTGAACATACTAAATAAATATAAAAAAGATTATACTCCCTTGAATATAACCTAAACTACTTCATCAACAAATCAATAATAAGTTACATGGTCATCAATACTATGAAATTTACATTATCCAAATAAATTATCTCTTTATTCTAATCTAACATCATTATATCCACATAAAGAACATAATATGGATAGTCTCTCCCATTATCATTCTTTTTCAATAAAATATCAACTTTGTAATAAATCGATATTGTTGGTCATCACTAAAGATCATAATATCAATGAAAATCATTAATGAAAAACTTCTATCTGATAATACTTACATATTTTTTGATTATTGAAACATAATTCTTATTTTCCAATATGTAAAAACATCAATCATTACACTTCATTCTTAAACTATTAACAAGACTTAATCATATTATTACTTAATTCATTTTTCATAAAATTTTAAATATGAACCATGTATTAACATTCATCAACATAAACTGAATCATTCTAATTATATTTAAAAACATATTATCATACAATACTATAACATTCATTTGTCTTTTGTAATCCCTTATTCATTAACAACTAAACCATAAATAGTACCACTATTCAGATCTTCTTCTTGATATTTAACATGATGGATATAGATTTATATAATTCCAGTACTTTTCATATTTATAATATTCAACTATTTATAGGGAATCCATTATTCTCGTGCATTACATTAAATTAACTTTACATTTTCTACATGAATTACATGCATTGTGTTCATCTTTTCAACAATCAAAACCTCTTCCTATACCTCTGAGAAATTCACTATAATGACCGGAACATTTATGATAAATATTCCCATTATTTTGATTAAATATCTTATAGATATTGGAGGCACATGAAGTAAGTTTTTTTATTATATCTAGTTGGATTTAAATGATCATTATGTATCATTACAATTTATAATGTAGCTATTGAAAAATGATCTTGTGACTCTTATAAATATATAGTTTTAACAAATTCTTTTCACACAAACAAAGGTATTTATGGCCTAAAATATTAGGATCGTTCCCTATGAGGACCATTTATCAAATATTATAAGGGAGTTATAATTTATAGACTTTTCCCCAGACCAAGACCAAGCTGAGATCCAATAACATATGCATCAGTCAAACTGTTTATAAGAGATGTTTAAGATCATCGAGATCACGACCCCAATTAGTTTCACTGAACAACCCCATTAAAGCCCCACAATCACACACCATACACTTCAAGTGTATTCTGGCGTAATAAAGGGATATGTAACAAGAACCTATCATTATGATTTTGTAGATTTTTTTTCATATGATAATGAATATAATTTAATTCTATTATTGTTACTTTGTAAATGATATTTAATGAAAAAATATATATTTGGTTAATATTGAAATTTAAGTAATAATTCTATTTGACGAATTGATAAGTCATTAAAATAAATAATATTCTAAAAATATATTGTTACTAAATTAATTTTATTAAATATAAATGGTCATATAAATTTTATAAATCCAGATGTAATTTTTATTAAGGTTTAAAAATTATTTTTATCAAATGTCGTCAATTTTCAATAAATAATAGTTTTTTTTGTAAATGTGAAAATTCACATATTTTTAAAATTATTTAGATAAAATTAATATTATTTTACGATTCAAGACATTGAAATTATCCTTAGGTGATTTTTTCATAATTTTTCTAGAAAATTCAATTTTTGTTCAAAAATTAAATACTGTTGAAATATACTGTGTCTTTTATGAAACCATAATGACCCAATAGTGATTTAAAAAAGTACATAAAAGAGATATTAATCCTAATAAATGTTTTAGAATTAATATAATTTGATTTTTGATTTATTATTTATTTTAAAATCATTAGTGAATCCTCCAAGAATTATAAAATATTTAAAGATTTTAAAATAATTTCCTTAATAGTCTGACTCCACTCCACATAAGAAAAGATAATATTTTAATTTATTCAGATTTTTTCATTAAAAAATAATGTTTTCCACTTCCATTGGGTAGAAACCATGGATAAAACCATGGTATAGTGTCTGGTTTTAAATATTTTATTATGAGGTGTCTAAATAAAAATAATAATGAAATCCCATAGCTTTCCAATGCAAACCCACCCAATCTCCCATTCTTCTTAACTCAAAATTCTTTAAGCTCATGCATACTCTGATATATAGTCTCTATATTCCTCCCTTGTACCCCAAGGATCCCATGAATCCTCTCCCAATGCTTTGGAGTCACACATTCAAGGGATCTTCCACTCTCCACTTTTATCAAGCACTCCTTTTGTGATATGCCTTTTAATTTCAATTACCATATGTAGGTATATGTTCATACAAACTCCCCTCACTATACATTTAATTTATAAATAATTATTACTTACTTCCAGTATTATTAATCCATCCATTATTCATTATATACACCTGTTACTATGCCAAAATTTCGTAAGGGGTTTATCTCTCCTCATTCCCATTCAAGAACTTCTTTTTATTATGCATCTAAAATTAATTCTCATGTGTTGGGTTACAATGTAATATTATCCCCTTGTTGTATGTTTTATGTATAATTGTTGATATAACCCTTTTGCTCCCAAAACACATTTTATGAATTTTTATTTTACGTCATTATGGAGTCGAAATTGAATTACGATTTTCCATCTTATAGTGAATACCAAACTCGATTCTCTACTGAGATTATTCACCTTTATGATAATATACTTTATGATTGGGGACTTACATTTATGTATTCTTCATTACTATATTGTGTAATAACATATGATTTTTAATTATTCTGTGTTATATGATTTATGCACGACACTAATGCATGAAATAAAATGATTATGAATGGTGCTACCTATTAGCGCTCCAATGCATTTATTATTTTTTTGTATCATGATGCATCCTATGAAATGAGGCTTTACTCATTTTAATTCTTGTGAAATTATAGCTTAATCATTCTAATTCCTATTCAATGAGTATCTAGTGATGTTAATCAATGTGAAATGAGCCTTTACTCGTGATAATATCATGTTCCATGTTGTCAGCATATTTCCATGTTATGATTATCACATTACATAATGATTTTATGTTCATGTTTCTTTTATTATATATTTTTATGGCTATTTACAAACACATATTGTATTCTTTATGTTATCCAATTTTTATTCCCTTACTGGGTTTTATATCTCACCCTTTTCATTGGTTTTCCCTCAGGTTATCCCATACAGTATTAAGTATGAAAACTTTTGTGGTCATATAAAAGAAGTTTTCAATAAATATGTTGTATTTATTGTTTTCTGTTATTATATAATGTTACTATTTTCCCAATACATTATACCTATATATCATTGGAGTTGTATTAGGTGAAAGTTTATGTAACAAATAAGATTTAAATATTAAATAAAAATTACAATTGTTATAGTTGGTATCAGATGATAGGTATAATTATTTTTTGGATTTGGAATACAAAACCCTAGCTAAAACATTTATGGATAAGACTATGTATAATAAAAACCTCCCTAAATTTTTGTGAGTATAGATTAAGTGGTTTATCATGAAAATACATCACTCTATAGAAACTAACAATTGGATGTGGCTCTAGAACATATGTATTTTGTGGTAAAACCTGAAAACACCTCTTCTTGCTAAACTCTAATGGGAACTAGTACACGACAATGATCTGTAATTCAAAACTAGTTTGACACTCCTATGTGATATTCATTGAAAAAATCATAATCTCATTAAAACCCATTGTTAATGTAAAAAAATACCCTACGAATATATGTTAGGAATTAATCAATGGATAACATATACTAAATCATAGAAACACATAAGTTATGGTGATAAATATAATTCATTATTTATCCCATTAATGTCAATGTATTATTCTTTATGGGTATAATAGTTTAAAAAAATATTCCCTATGTATTTTTTTGGAATATGAAATATGAGTAGAACCAAAATCAAAACCTGAAAGTTAGGGTTATCAACCATAGCTTTTTTTGTTCTTTTATATCAGGAAAGATTAGTAGAACTATCCAAACACCACTATAAATAATGGAAGTATAGATTTCAGTGAACATTTAAAGAGGGGAAATTAATATATCCCTTGAATATAACTCCTCCCCTATCATAATAGGTTGATTAAAATTCCTATAAAATCTTTTCATACATCCCTAGGTGAAATTACATACAATTCTGGACATGGATTGGATTTCCCTATATAGAGCCAACATAAATTTCTAAAAGAGGGAAATCACTCTCCATAAGGAGAATCAACCCTCAATTATATAAAACTGAGATAATGAGGAAGAATCTTATTTAGAACATTCATCTCAAGCATGAATATTATTTACATACGAGACATTGATTGTACCTCAAATGATTGAGTCTAATGATGGAATCATCCTTGAAGACATGCATATTATGAGGGAATTCTATGTTGTGTTTCCTAAGGAATTTCATATCCTTTATCCTAGTAGATATGTTGAATTATATATTTACCATATACATTGATAATTTAAAATATCCAATACTCCATATAGGATGGCGATGATGGGACTTGAGGAACTGAAGAAACAACTACATGAGAATCTCGAAAATAGGATTATATTCCCATGTGATTCAACATGGGATGCACCATACCTATTCACCAAGAATAAGGATGTGTCAATGATCCTTTTAATATACTTTTAAGAGATTAACATAATCAGGATGGAAAACAAGTATCCTTTTCCCAGAATTTATGACTTGTTCGATCAGCTATTTGAGGAACAATACTTATCCATGGTGTATAATAATTTATAATTTTACAAAGTAATAGTGAAAAATGAGTATATCTCTCGTACTACTTTTCATACAATATAAAGTAATTTTTATTTCATATTGATTCCATTCGAACAAACTAATGATTGATAAATATTCCTGGACTTGATGAATGGAGTATTTAGATATTACCTCAAAATATTAGTGGTAATATTTTTAGATGATATTATAATACACTCCAAAACCATGGAGAATTATAAGGAGCATCTGAGTACTATTCTTAAGACATTGAAGAAAGAGAATCTATATGAAAAGTTAAACAAGTGTGAGTTATGGTTAAATGCCGTCTCATTATTAGGCCATATCATCACAAACAATGGGATATTTTTGTATCCTTCCAAGACAAAATCAATTAAGGGATGGGTGAGGCCATTATCTATGATGGATATTCATAGCTTCCATAGGTTAGCTGGTTATTACCACTGATTTTTATGAAATTTCTCATGATCTTTAAAACCACTTACCAAGCTAACATAGAAGGGTGTAATGTTTAATGGGAATCATGACTGCAAAGAAAGCTACAGGGAATTTAAAAAGAGTCTTATCATTGCCCATGTGATCACACTACCCAAAATTGGGGAGATTTTATTAATTTTTAGGAACAATTCAAAGATGGGACTGATATGTGTGTTTATTGAAAATGAAAAATACATTGCATAAACCTCAAGGTAGTTGAATATTCATGTGAAAAACTACCCCATGAATGATTTGGAGTTAGCAATTGTGAGCTTTGCATTGAAAATCTGGCAGCATTATCTCTTTGGGGAGAACTGTGAAATATATATAGATCAAAAAAGTCTTAAATATATATTCACATAAAATAGAATAATATGCACCAATAATTATTGTTAGTTCGCATCAAGGGTTACAATTTCTCAATACACTTCCATCCTAAGAAAATAAAACAAGGTGGAAGAATCTATAAGTAGAAAGGAGTGAACAATTATATCATTGAAGAGAATTAAAAAGGATCCAATCTTCATTGATTTGATTTATATGGACATGATAATCGTAATGAATTGAACATTGTCAATACTTTCACAAATTATTTCTCAACTATCTCTTTTGGAAAGGTTATAGTGTGTTCAATAATATTATGATGGAATTCATAAGAAAGTGGAAACTATCAAAAAATGGAAATTCTCGAAAGTAAATGTTAATGAAGAATGAATTTTGATATTTTGGTGAAGACTATGTATTCAATCAAATAGTGAGTTAAAGAAAGAACTTTTGGATGGCACACATAGTTTTAATTTCACCATTCACCCAGTAAACAAAAATTTGTTTCGGTATCTCCAAGAGCATTGTTTGTTGGATAAAATTAAAATGGAGATCACTGAATATACATAAATGTTCATAGAATATCAGTAAGTTAAATATAAGAGGTATATTTCTAAGGGGATGATGCAACCATTACCCATTCCAACATGGAAATTGGAAGACATCACCTTGGACATTGTCAAATGAATTTTCAAGACATATAAAAAACAATGCTATCTGGGTTGTTGTGGATCTTCCTACAATGACTGCACATTTCTTTGCGATTCGAGAGGACTTATCGAAGGATCAACTAGAACATATATACATTAGAGAAGGTTTAAGGAAAGATGGATTAACACTATTGATTTTTTTCAATTGAGATCCCACATTAATCTCTGTTTTATGGGAAAGTCTCCATAATTCTCTAGACAAAGAATTTAACATCAGTACGGCTTATCACCCACAAATTGATGGGAAATCTAAGTGAACTATTCAAACACTAGAGTGTATGTTGAGTGATTTATAAATTAACATCAAAGGTATATGGGACCAACAACTTCCTTTGGTTGAGTTCTCTTACAATAAAATTTTCTACTCATGCATCCAAATAGAACACTAGGAATCTATTAATGGGAAGAGGTGAAGAGCACCATCATGTTTGGATGAAGTTGATGAAAAAAAATTATATGTCCTAAAATGGTTGAAGAAAAAATGTAGAAAGTAAATACAATCAAGAATCACATATAAGCTGCTTAGAGTTGATAGATGAGGTATGTTGACAGTCATTAATGTTCATTAGAGTTTGATGTTGGAGATGTGGTTTTCCTCCACATATCTCTATGCAAAAGCGTGATGAGATTTGACAAGAAGGGAAATCTTAGTACAAGGTATATCATCCCTTCTGAGATATTTGATTGAATTAGTGTAGTAGCATATCGACTAGAACCCCCACAAAACCCATCTCAAGTGCACGATGTGTTACAAGAATACATCTTAAAGAAGTACATCACAAACCCATCACATGTACTCAATGTTGAGTTGATACCATTGAAGACTCAGATTTCTTATGAGAAGCATCCAGTTATGATCTTAGATTGTAGAGAAAAATTTCTATGATATAAGTAAATTCCCCTTTTCATGGTGTTGTGAAGAAACCACATGTTTGTAGAAGAAATTTTGGAACCATATGTGGTGATGAATAATAGTTACCCTCATCTATATTAGTGTTAGAAAAGGAAAATCTAAGGAAACAAATTCTTAAGGGGGGAAGGTTGTAATGACTGAAAAATTATGAATAAATGTACAATTATTTTTATTAAATGACTTATAAATATAGAAGTGAAAATAACTTATTTTTTATCATATCTAGTTTTATTTAAATGACCATTAAGTATCACAACAGTTAGAAATATAGTCGTTGAATAGTGATCACATTACTAGTATAAATATAAGATTTTAACAAATCCTTTTGACATAGACAGAGGGATTGACGGCTCCAACTAGTAGGATAATTCCTTATGATGCCTAATTATCAGTGATTTCATGGTATATATAATTTTGGAATTTTTTCTTGACCAAGACCAAGCTGAGATCCCAGAACTTAAGCATAAGAAAAACTGTTTATTAGAGAAGTTCAAGCTCATCAACTTCACAACCCAAAACATGTTCACCGAACGACCCCATGAAATCCCCACCATCACACACTTTACTCTTAGGGAATATGCTTGTGTAATTAAATAATATATAACAATACCCATTCATTATGATTATATACATTATTTTTTTATGTAATAATAATATACAATCATTCTATTATTTTTACTTTTTAAATTATTTTTAAAGAAGAAGTAGTATATCAGGTTAATATATAAATTCAATTAAGATATTTATTATAAATAAATAATGGATTTTTAAATAAATAATATTCTATTAAAGTATTATTATTAAATTAATTTTATAAAATAAAATTGACTATATTATTTTTATATATACAAATGTAATTTTTATTACAGTTTAAAAATTGTTTTTGTCATAACCCATAAATTTTCAAAAACTATAGGTTTTTATTATAAAAGTTAAATTTTAAATATTTAGAAAATTATGTAGATAGTATTAAAATTGTTTTTGTAACCAGCACATTGAAATAATTTAAATGTTAATTTTTCATAATTGCTTGGGATAGTCAAATTGTTTGTTCAAAAGTCAACACCATAGAAATATATAGTGTGTTTTATGAAATCATAATGACCTGATAGTTTTATAATAAATACTATAAAATGGATATTCATCCAAATACATGTCATAAATTTAAAATAATTTTATTTTATATTTTTATATTTTTTAAATAAATCCTATGTAAATCGTCCAAGAGTTATAAAATATTTTATGATTTCAAAATAATTTATTTGAGAGTGTGACTCACCTCCACATAAATGAATTCAATATTTTAACATTTATGTTTCATTTCCTTATAAAATAATTTTTTCACTCCCATTTTTCAAAAACCATTGGATGGTTTTTGGTTATAAATATTTTATTATGGGGTGTCCAAAACCAAAATAAAATGGAAACCCCCTACTTTCATATATAATCCCACACAATCTCTCTTTCTGCATCACTAAAACTACATTAAGATCATAAAAACACTTATCTATACTCCCTATAGTCCTATAATGGTTCCCTAATCTCACAAGAATCCTCTCTTAATCCTTGGAGTAACACATCCATGTAAGTGATCTTCCACTCTCATCATTTATCAAGAACTCCTTTTTTGATATCCCCTTTAATTTCAATTTTCTTATGTTAGGACTTGTTCATACATACTCACATTACTATTAATTTTGTTTATAAATAATTTTATCTTCTATAAAATCTCATAATGATATCCACGGTCTTTTATATACACTCGTTACCATGCCGAAATTCTATAAGTTATTTATCTCTCCTCATTCCCATTCATGAACTTCTTTTAGATTATGCATCTTAAATTCCATTTAATGTGTTGGGGTAAAATGTAACAGGACACCATTACTATAAATTTCATTTATAATTGATTAATGTCCACTTTTTCTCCCACCAACCAATATTTTTAGCTCTATAAAATTTGAACCTTCCATCATCATCATACTATAAATTTATCCAAAAGAGCATGCAGAACAGAAAAGGGGTGGGCCAAGAGCTCCCAATGCGACCAAAAGAATGAAAGATAAGCCTAAGGAGGCTGAAAATAATGAAGGAAGAGGGAATCCCCTTGAACCAAGTTGTCCCCCTCCCACTTCATGGTATTATCCGTGTGAAAAAAAAATGGGTCAGACCAAGGACATCGATGGAAGTAAGGTGATCTGCAACCTTATTACCCTCACACCAAGTGTGAACAACGCTGATGTTTCTACTGATCATGTCCTTGCATTTCTTGGTGATGTAGTGGATAGACCATGGGATGATACCAGATCCATGTAAGGCATTGTAGAGGTTTTTGGAATCTGTTTCCACCTCTGATAATGTGATCCCCTCACCCGCTATGGATGCTATAAAGAGAGGCCCATCAGTGTTTCCTTGGCCTCAGCTTGGATAAATTAACCCAGGAAAGAAGAGAGAGCCATAATGACTGAAACAGAAGGGTTCCGAACCACCCCTCCTCCTCGGATCATCCCCATGCTTCATGGCCCGTCAAAGTCATGTTTTATCCCTCTACGTGGAAGTTAACAACGAACCCAATTTTCTCTCTTATTGCAACTATGTAGAGCATCATTATCAGTATGTGCCTGAAGACATTAGAGATCTGGAGCCTCCTTCCATTTTCAAAAATATCTAATCAAATCCAATAGAAGGAACTTGGTAAGTATAATGATCTGATGAACATAAGTGGTTTTCCCTTTATTCCATGCCTTATTCCATGCTTGACCAATCATCCAGTATCCTGCATGAAAGACTATCATGTGTCCCATCTGCTCGGGGATCCCCTCCTCCAAGTCATGGAACCATTAGTCCCAAAATAGAATATAGGCCATGAGGTTGTCAAAAATTGCTACGAATTCACCAAAATGCTTCCATGCCTCCCTCACCCATTTTCCTTAAAAAAGGTGACCCACATTCTCCTCCTGGTGTTCTGAGAAAAAGTGACACCTTGAAACCAACAGGATTCCGCAACACTAAATATTTTCATATGTGGGAATGGCCTTGTGACACAATAACCATGTAAAAAAGCTCTATTCATGTGGAGTGCCTTTGGACAATAAGATTTAATTACACAATTCGCTCCTATCATGGGGGGTCATGGATAATCTGATGTCTCTTGAAGAGAAGGACCCCAAAGTAGAGGGAGATAACACACACTTGTCCAGTTCGGATTTGATCTCGATAAGGTTGATGGAATAAAATTGGTCCTCATCCAAGATCAATACAATAAATTTTAGGTATGCAGTAGCCTCCTTGAAAGTGATCAGTGTGCTCAGACACCCAGGGATGCTGAGGAAAATTCTATCCCATTTGTGGTTCCAAAAGAGGAAGTCCCCCTCCCTACAATCCATCTAGACTATGATTCTATAGAAACAATAAGAGGGGAAATCATTGAAAAAAAGGGAGAGGTTTGGCTGGCATCCCTGGACATAGTACCTACATAGGGATTTGTGCATGGTTGTTCCCCATAGCGTACGCTGCTTCAGAGCCTCCCAGAATATCTATGCATGCATGCACTGGATTGTATCTTCATGTTAGCGAACATTGATTCCCCTTCCCTGGATGGCCTCGCCACCCTGTCCCAGGAAGCGAAATGGTTCCTAACCTCCGAACGTGGATCCCAGATGAAGCCAACAAGGATCTTTTCAATCCTGTTGATGATTATCTTTTGGACTTTGATGGATGATAGGGAGTGGATGAGGGTGGAAGGAAACACACTATTTACCAGCATTATCCGCCCCCTAAATGAGAGGTATGAATTCTTCCAGTTGATTATCCGGTCAGTAATCCAAATAAAAATGGCGTCGAAGTCACCTAAGCAGAGTTGCCTCAGGGATATTGGTGCACCCAGATAATCCATAGTAAAGGACCCTCTATGCATGTCCAAGATTTGCTGGATTTCATGGGACTGAGATACATTGCAACCATTGGATAAGAAGAAATTACTCTTTCCCTTATTGATGACCTTCCCACTCCCAAAGAAATACTCTTGGTGTACCCTTTAGAGATCACTGATGGACCACCGACTGGCATTCTAGAAGATGAATGTACCATCATTGAACATCATATGAGACACGGGGGGAGCCATCCTCATTCTTCGATATGTCATCATCTCACTATTGTTAATGCCCCTATGCAGATGACGACTGAGGACATCCTATGAGTGAATAAAGAGGCTCAGGGACAGGGGATCGCCCTGCCTCCGACCGTGGGTTGCCTTGAAAAACCCATACTTTTTCCCATTAAAGTGACGACCAACCAGGCAGAGCTGAATCACTTGGAGATGATTTCCATGTTCCACATGGAGAATTCCATTTTAGCCAGCAACTTGTTGAGAAAGCCCCATTCTACCTAATCAAAAGTTTCACTCATGTCTAACTTGATTCCCAAATTATATCTGAGGATATTGAAGTCTAGGTCTCTGCTCATCTCCTAAGATAGTGTAATGTCCCCGGAATGGAACTCCCTTTCACAAAGTTGTGTTGTTCCAAGGACGCCCACCGAGGGATATGGGAAGAAACCCTTGCATTGATCATCCCGTGCAAGATCTTATAGGGAATGTTATAGAGGCTTATTGGCTGGTAGTGGGATATGGAAGTGGGATTCATCATCTTGTGCAGGAAAAAAATGGTTATGGCACAGGCGGCACTTGGTAGGTAACCCCCCGGAAGAATTCATGGACGACAGTGGTGACATCCACTTTAAAAACGTCCTAGGATTCTCTATAAAACAATCCCGGGAACCCGTCTGGGCCTGGGAAGCATTCGGATTTGAGCCTCATCGTGGATTCCCAAAATTCATTCTCTTCTAGAATGGAGATCATTTCGTCCTTTTCTTGGGTCAATAGCTGCTTGATAATCACATAAAAATAACCCCCTTACTACCCTAGATAACCATTAGAGAGGTGATGATTAGGACAATCAAGGAGTTCTTCCAGGGAGGCCAGATCCATAGAACCTGCAGTGTATTTGTCAACAGCGTACCTTCCATCATCAAGTAAAATGTTGCCATTCACCATGAACTTCTATTATATGATAAAATCATGTAAAATGACTATACATATATCTATTTCCCTATGAAATTTCATCCATGACTCCTCTCTCTCCAGACATTCCTATTTAAAGATCATGTCTAGCAGAATACTCTTCTTGCTCGAAAGGTCATCGAACACCCTATCATCAAAGTTGACCTTTAAGTTCCCCTCCAAGAGACCCACATCCTTCATGGTGACCGTGATGTCATCATCCATGGAAGATTGAGCTCTCGACCATGTTTTATGGATATCCTTAATCATTCGGAGTTTGTTATGTTTGAAAATCCATGAATGTCCCTTTGTGGGCCCCCTAGGTGTTGTTAACAAGGTCTTAGAAGCCAGGGAGGTTGTCCCAGTGGTGATATTATCTTATTTTCGTGGACTAGTCCTATACTATGGATAAGGAAACGTGTAGAGGGGATTGATCAGATGAACCCTACAGAAGGTGGCTTACCTTGGTGTCACATAACGTGGATATGGCTTGAACGTTGTCCAGAAAGAGATCAAGGAGACTCCACAAGTGATTTCCATTTTTCTAGTTGTTCCACCACATGAACATATCTCCTAAGTATCTAAGATCGGAGAGACCATTCCTAGCCATAATGTAGATGAAATATGTGCTCGTGTTCCTCCGAAACGGGCCTCGCCCTTTCCTCTCTTCCGTGTCCGTGACCACGTTGAAATCCCCCCCCCCCCCCCGATGATCCAAGAAGAGTTTCTTGGATCAAAAGTGTTGACGTTGTTCCACAAGGATACCCTTTGAATGATGTTTCAGCTTCTGTAGATGAATGATATGAAGAGATTCATTTTTCCATTCCCCACCCTTGTGGTGATATGCTGGTCGCTGGCTTGCACCAGGTCCCTGGTTAAGTTCTACTTCCACATAACCCATACATGATTACTAGTTCAGATGGCATGAAAGAACCCATTCAAATTGATTCTTCTAGATAAGTCATTGAGTTTGGTGGGAGGCTATTTATCCTTGTGAACTGGTACAATGTAGGCCTTGTGCCTTCTGATTTCTATAGCAAATAATTCCGCCATATCCCGAGCTCTAATTCCATATGAATTCCAGATGATTACCAGAATCCATTATCTAACAATATCCTGAAAATGGCCTAGAATTCATGGCCTTATTGAAGTATGAGGATGAGTACTATTTTTGGTTGTTGGATTGAGATCAAGTGAAAACTCATGCTGACAAGGGTGTCTGTGAGGGATTCGGTGTGTGGGCCGCCCTGGAGACATTAGTGGAGTGGCCCCTTGTACTAGAATGGGACGCGGACATCTGCCCTGGGAGCCTGGGACTATGACATTTGGGGTCTGCCTTCAAGATCCGCAAACTATTTCGGACAGCCGGGGCCAACCACCTCCCCAAGTATATACCCTAGGAGTGGATCAAGTCTAGGTCTATCCTTCCACTCTTGGTGAACACATGAGGGGTAGAGACGATTATCAATAGTGCAGGAGCCTCTATAGAGTAAACATCCTCCAAGGAGCACAGCGGGGGCTGAACTAAAGGGTTAAGGAGACTAGCCAGCCAGCATGAGAGCTGCCCCTCTAGTAGAGATTTGTGGGATATCCAGGACATGATCATATTGGGGGCCAGGACATCATCCAGAGATGGTGTCACAGATCGGGGAAAGAAGGAAGACAAGTTCAAGAAATGTAACAAAGGCCGGGAGAGTGGTGGGAACAGTGCCACCTCAGAACCTGGTGTGGGATCCAGGAAAGTTGCCATAGGCCTTGTAGATTATTCTACAGTGGGGTAAGATTTAATATGGATGCAGGAGGACATATTATGCTGTGGTGACCCGAACTCAGGCTGGCATTGAGACAACGAATGTCGGTGGCATCTAAAAACCTATAGAGAGTTCCCTTGGAGCAAGTAGAAAGGGAAATACCATGGAATGTCCGAGTAGGAGATGACCTGGTCCCATACCAGCTTGTCTTACATCTGAAGGGAAATCCTTTCCATAATTGGTTGGGAGATATCCATCTCGACACATATGTGATCCATTGATGGTTCCACGCATCATGTGGTCATGTCATTAGCACAAAGGAAACCCCCCAAAGCATCACTAATCACATTGAGAAAGCCCCTATCTTGGAAGGGGAGTGGAAAACCAGGATGGTTGATCCAAATAGCGGGTCATAGACATTAATTTCCCTTGTGAACGTCCATGGATCAAAAGAACATGCTGCATCACCATCGGCAGAAAGAACATGAAGATTTTCACCATGCGGACATGAAATCCGCTTCTGAGGCTAGAAAAATGCAGAATAAATTCATATGAACTGGCGAGATCCGCGCCTAATACTAGAGACCCCAAAGGGTAAAAAGGCACTATAATATGGTGAGGGGAGGTTTCATGGAGAAAAATCATGCTACAAGGGTCCATTTTAGGTGTGCCTATACCGCCGAGAAATCCGACACATGGAAGATCATGGATACGCAGGTGCCTGTGCTCGAAGAAACTGAACCCTCTAGGCATACCTCTAGAATTTGAGGCTCTGGTAGAGCACCATACGTCCCTCGAAGTGCATCTCTGAAGTATCTTGTCTGAAGAATCATGAGTGAGGGAGACAACGGAATCTAGGGAGCGCCAGGAGCTATGGAAGCAGTTGTGGGAGCCTGAGCAGCAAAGGAGCACAGAGGCCGGGACAGGGAACCAAAGGATATCATCATAGGGGAAAGGGTGAGTGGATGTAGGGGGAAGTCGAAGCCGCTACCAGGTCTAGGCACCAGCAGCGGTGGATCCAGAGGCAAGGAAAGGGAAATAATAACAGGCTGAAAATTTGAACAAGCGAGCGGCATGTGGGGCACATTCTTGGGGACAATGGGAGCCATCACAATTCCTCTTTTATTAATTTATATTTGACATCGTTATGTTGTCGAAATTGCACTATGATTTTCCATAATGTTGTGAATACCAATATCATTTCATTACCAATGGTATTCACCATTATGATCATATACATCTTGATTGGGGAAATAGATGTATTTATTCTACATTCCTTGATTGGGTAATAACTTATGATTCTGAATTATATAATGTTATATGATATATGTGGCACATTTATTCAAGAAATTAAATGTTTATAAATTGTGTTCCATAATAGTGATCTAATTCATTGGGTAATGATTAGTATCATGATATGTAACATGAAATGAAGCATTACTCATGATAATTCATGTGAAATGAGGGATTACTCATACTAATTCTTGTTCAATCAAGGTTTACTCATGCCAATCCATGTGCAATGATCCTTGACACATCCTAATATCATGTTGTATGTTGTTTCCACATTTACATGTTATGATTATGATGCTATTCCATGCCTATATGTTCATGTTTATTTTGTGATTAATTTATATTCCTATCTATTAACATGTATTGTAATCCCCATGTTATTCCATGTGTATTCTCATATAGTGTTTTATAGATCACCACATTCTTATGTTCATCCTCAAGTTATCCCATGTAGTGTTAAGTACGGAGGAATGTTGTGGTAATGTAAAATAATTTTTCAATAAAAATGTTGTAATTCATGTTTTAGGTTATTATGTAATTTTATTAATTTTCCATGAAACTAGAAGCCTAAATCATATGAGTTGTTTTAATTTAAATTTTAGTTATTAAATAATGTTTAAATATGAAATAAAGAGAAGGTTTTTTATATTTACTTGGGTTCTTATTCCCATATTCTCAACATATATGAAACTAAATCTTCTTTACTCCAAGATATCCTCCACTCTAGATCTTGGTTAAATATATCCTTCCCTTATTTTTTGATTCCATGAGTTTGTGAAGGTGAACATTATGAACAATATATCATGATAAGTGATTAGTAATAATAAAAATTTTCTTCAACCTAGTTATAATCCTAGTTGATTTATTATAAAACATTACAACCATACTCAATGATATCCCTGATTCATATAGTTCCATCCATTAACAATAACTGAAAATCATAGTGTGTTAAAAATTAATCATATATGCTAAAACAATAGTCATAAAAAATATTTTATAATATTTCAAAATAAATTTAACAAATTTTAAATATATTAATGCATATGTTTATCCAAGGTCATACATGATTATAATCTATCCAAATCATTCATGATTGTTAGTAAAGAGTTTGTTAATTTATAATTAATATCCCCCAAATTTGTAAAACATTGTGTTTAGTAAGGCTTATATTCATATACCAAGTAACTCTAATCTCACAGAAGATACACATTTTATTGTGTTTTTAATGCTAGGTAATGTTTTTCCAAAACCATGTCCACTTGTAGTAACCTGAGAGGGAAGTATTTCTTGAAAAAACACACTCTATTCAATACCATCACATTGTATGGTCTCTTAAATACTGTATTATACTAAGGGTTATCACTAATGTTTTCACATATTTGTTTAAAAATGTTAACAAACCCTTTACTCTAATACCAAATTTAGACACCCTAAATTTATCATACAGTATTGAAAAACTTATTTGATGAATAATCAATAATTGTTTTAAATACATGTCGATAGACCGTATAGGATTAATGCATTTTGATAATAGATATACTATCTTGTTATTTCATGAAATATCATTAATTAATCCCATAATTTATATATTTATGAAAAAAATTTGAGGATGTAACCTCATTCTTCAGGGCCTTCCATGGGCTCCCATCTCAAAAGGACATCTTCCTCTGAGGGGTTCCTCTCTACCAAGTAGACTTAGTTCTTATGATTTAATTCTCACATCTGTTTCCTTGGTTTTGTTTCCTCTCCCCGTCTCTATGAAGATCTTTCAATTGAATCTTTTATTCAATATAGTCTCGTGTTCCACTTCTCTTATATAGGTTAGATCTAGTGTGATGGTTACACAAAGTCTTTAAGAGAGTTATGTAGTGGTTGAGGGTCCTCTTGACATCTCATTTCTTCATCATCTTGGGTTTCAGCCCCGAGTTCTTTTTTAAGGGTTTAACCCTTCACCACTGAGATCATCATTTGTCTTTAACTTTTCATTTTTGGGTTTTTTGTATCAATTAGGGTTCTATGACTATTCATTATTCCTTGATTATTATTTTTTTGGGTGTTTTCTGTTTGGGGACTTCAGTTTTGTTCTATTCTATTCCCCTATTACTAGATTGATGATAGAGTTACTTATCATTGTGGTAATAGCAGAGGGTTGAGTTTCTGTTTCACTGAGTTTGATAGCTAATAATGGTATGTAATGATATGATGGTGTCTAATCAGGTTATTTATATATTTTTCTTCTTTGATGTCTCTAATTTCTAGAATCAGTTTTTCTTAAAAGAGTGTTGGGTGTGCCATCTCACGATTCCTGATGGAATTGGTGGATTCTACAAAGACTTTCAATGGTTTTGTGGATTGGGGATTATTTTGATGGTATAATCAGAGTTTATATTTTAGGAGGTCAATTTCAGGGATTTATTTCTTCTTGTTTTATTCTCGTGTTTGAGTTTCCCTAGTTTATGGTTTCCTCTGTCGGCAATAGAGTTATATTTTTCTGTAGTGATGAAAATGGAATTGATCTTCATTCTAGGTGGTTTGGAATGGTAATTGATTATGATATGATGATGATGGAAACATATTACTTGTTGTGTTATAAAGTGTTTCAAATAACTAGTGTGATTTATAGGATTCTGTAGGATTTTATCTTGTATTTTCATGTTTGAGTTTTGAATTTCCTCCCGCTGATTTGTGTTTTGATTTGGAATGTTGATATTTTGAACAATATGGGGTTCCCAGTATATCAGTGAATGTGATTTTATGAAAATAAAAAATTTATTTGGAGTATTCAATGATGATATTCCCATTTAGAAGTCCTCATAGATGTAACCAACATAAAACCATTATTCATAACATGGTTAAAAGAAACACAAGAAGAGTGATATCATATTTTCAGTAACGTTAAACAAGGGAGATAACAATATATCTTGAGCATAATAGTATGAGAACAAGATAATTACATTTGAAAAGAATACTCTATATATCATAGATAAAAAACATGAAATATCACATAAATCTTGGAACTTCATATGTTATGTTTCATAAAGTAATCAAAGAACATAATCCATCTTTGGAATAAGACATAGAGTTATAACATAACCACCAACCTTATTTATAAATAATAAAATTCCATATAATGTAAAACATGCATAATTTTTCCAAAATATCCAAAAAATATCATCATTTTAGAACCCATGAATAAAATGGACATCAAAAAACCTTTATCATATTATAACAAAAATTAATAAATGCGATTCCTAAATCATTAATTATTTAAAATAAAATGAAAATAAATTTGATTTATAGAGTATTTCATCATAGAATAATAAGTGGAAAAGAAATAGGTTTCGTAAATATATCTTCGTGATGAAGATAAAACATCCATTGAAATAATAATAATGTAATCCATATATTGCATCCCTTTTAATTAATATGTTTCATATAAGGATGTCATATTTGATAAAAAATGATTCTGAAAGACCCATTGGACAATTTATTGAATAAAATAACTTTTATATTTTGATAACCAATTTTTAAAACATCAATCATTTCCAAAATACATTTATTTGAAAATAAACAAGAATTATATAAAGGAATATTTAAATATAATTTACATCATATCTTTAGGTAAATATATTTCTAACTTTGAAAGAAACTTTTATAAAATAAAATATTTTCAATGTATTTTTATTTAAAAATATCCTTCAAAACATATAAGAAATGATTTAAAAATAATATAAAATATTTCTTGAGGAAAATACTCTTTCCAATTTAAGTAACAAATTTTTAAAACAATAAACATTGTCAAAATATATTTCTTTTAACGTATCATTGGGAATTTATAAAAGAATCATTAAAATAATTTAATATATTTCTTGAGAAAAAATAAACATTCCACAAAAAAACACTTTTTGAAATAAAAATCCTTTTCAAAAATATCCCCACAATTTTATAATTTAATCTTTAAAACAAATAATCCTTTCACATTTCTAGTAAAATACAGACATGAAATATTTGGAAAATGATATAAATATTCATTTTAAAACATATTTTAAAAAAATCATGGGTAAAATATATATTGACTAAACTGTGTGAAAATGGTTCAATATTTAAAAACAATTATATAAAACATGTATATCAAAGAAAAGGTTTTTTAACTAAAGAGATAAACAATGTCATTTTCCTTAAAAACATTATTTTAGTCTCTTGAGAACATAAAAATAAGATAATGAAATTAACACATGTATTTTCATGATACTAACATGTAATAATAAAATTCCTGTAGTTTTTTTTAGAATATATCATAAGAATTCATCCTTAAAAGCATAATCATAAACAATCTCAATTAACAAGGAGATTGTAATATCAAACCTTTACCACTTTGGTATCATTTGAATCCAAAGACACAATAAATATTGACATTAAAATAATATTTTAAGATCATGAAAATATGTATATTCGTGATATAACATTTCAAAGGGTCATTTTACACACCTCATTGATGAAGATAGGTTCATAACACAACTTATGTCCCAAAGAGGGATATTTGAGACAAAAAAAATATATTACCATACTGATAACTTATAAACCATAAACACCATAATAGAAAGACCCAAAATGTATATATAAATCAAAATAATATTTTTTATAATAATCATGAAATAAATTCATTTATTTTATATACACCACAAAAGAAAAATACAAGGTTAATATAGAACGTGTCTCACAGAAATTAAACATGAGACAAAAGTACCGCACCAAAATATAGACTTACTTAACACACATTATATCATCTTGTATAATAAAAATTATTTTACTATAAATATATTACATAATTATAATTATACATTTCATATGATATATTATTTAATTATGAATTGTATTACCCTCTTATTATTAATTATATGTTGATATTAAGTTTCAAGTAATAACTAATTTGTTTTTCATATATATTTTGATATGGTATATTTGATAATTTTAAATTAATTATGGTTTCATAATATCTTGATTTTTAAACCTCATATAAAAATATAATATATATTCATTATATATTTATTTTTGAGAAATCCGTAAAATAATGAGATAGAAATTGAAATACACCGTTCATGAAAACGACAGGCCATACATATGTATGAAAATTATTAACAATTTTATAATTAATAGAAAAAAATAAAGGTAAATAATAAATGACCTTACAAGTATAATTATGATTTCATATGTGTCATATATTTTTATTAACTTTACATTTATTTCCTTCTTTGCAAATGTTTAATAAAAAATAAATCCCATCACTTCTCGAGGTGGTAGACCACCCTATATGCAAGTAAATATATCGTATATACCATAGAATAGAAATTAAAAGTGTATATCTTATATATTAATTAAAAAAGATTCTTATCATTTTAAAATATCATACATATTAATTAAATATATCATTATTAAAATACAATTAAAATAGTAATATAAAGAAATCAGGCCGGTTTGTGACGCTGTAGTTAGTCATACACTCGAGCAATGTTATTATTTTCAAACATGATGGAAGTTAAGAAGGTAGGTCTTATATTATAATTATATAATTATAAAATATTTATATATTATAAAATATTATATTCTTTACTATATCCATCCTTAAGATATGGTTATGGAAGTCAAATAACATCATTTCATGAGGAGGTTGCCTGATATACACCAATTGACGGTTTCACATCCGATTTGATAGAAGTGGAGATATATATAGGTTATTAAATAAACATAATAACATATTTTTAAATGTAATTTAACGGTGAAATTATATTAAAATGGTTAATTATGATTTATTTAGGTTTAAGAAGATATATAATAAACATGAATATTCAAGAATTTTACCTCTTCTTTGGAGATCCTATTTTAGATTAAACCTAAATAATTAATATGATGGATTAATAAAAATAATAATAACTCTAGGATTGTTTTATAAAAGTAATTATTTTACTTTTTTGGTCTTAGTTAACGTAATTTGTATTGGATGTATGAATCGGGGAGGACATCAGGTGGCCCTTCATAAGTTGGGGAGAGGACACAGTTGAAATTTTGTAATGAATAAAGTATTCCCATGTTTTTATAATGAATAAAGGATAAAAATGGGTAGATCTAGAACCATATAAGATATTAGGTCTAAATATGGAAATAAAATGGGTTATGTATAATTTTCTATGTCATTTACAACATTTTTTTAGTTTAACTATCCCGTAAAATCATTTTAACGTTAACCATGGTCATTAATTTTTTACTATTTTCACTATTCATTATATTAAAAAATTAATTTAAATGTGTTAGATAATACTAATTATGATAAAAAAAATATTGAAAACATTTTTCCAAATTCAGTTCACATTATAGTGAAATTTTAATTTAAAATTAAACCGATATATATGATGAGAAAATAATTTCCCAAATATTAAATGTTCCAAATATTTAAATTTTTTTATCAAAAATAAAAATTAAATTGATTCCAATGACATTAGTTGGATTAATATAAATATAATTTCAAAAATTAATCTTTTAAAATCATAGTAAAATAATTTAGATGTTATTAAATTTTTTAATTTAAATGAAACTTTTTAATAAAAACAAATATTTTTAACTTTCATAAAAATAGTTATCTTCTCAGAAAATTATAAAAATTCACATTAAGATAATTTTCAAATTCTAATTTCAAAAATGAATATAATTATTTTCAATATATTACCTAAAATATAAAAAACAAATTAATAACAAGTGGACAACATGCAAAAAAACTATTTTAAAAGGAATATAGTTTTAAAGAAAAAATAGGATTTATTATTATATCATGATTTTAAAACACATATTATTAATGCTAAAAAAACTTATTGTATATATAATATTTAAATTTAATTTAAATAATTCACTAAATGTGATTTATTTAATTTTTATAGATAAAACATATTTTTGGGTATAATAATAGTTTTTCATAATTTAATTTAAATTAACTTCAAATGGTTATTATTTTCAATTATAATTAATTGGTAACTAAATAAATAATTTGATATATAGTTGTAAAACATATACATTAATAATTTATCTATTTATATTCATAATCTAATTCTAATTTCTAGGAAAAAACTATCATGTTAAATAATAATATTTTAATATTATGCAGAGTTTCATTTAAACATGGTGTTGCATGTTACAAAAGTGTTGACACTCTGTTTTGTCATCTGGATGAAAATTATAATAAGAGAAATAAATTTTTTAGAATAGAATAAGGACGATTAAAATGACCAAGGATTTCAAAGTCCCATAAATGTGATTTCCACATGTACCCTAAAACACAATCATCACACAAGGTACATGCTCTCCAGCTTGCACGACCAGCCTATGTAACATCATGCATGAGACACCAATGTGGGCCACCTAAGTTAGATAAACACTTCTCCCAAGGTCCCAAATTTTCCTATAAATATGATCATGGGTTCTTTATTTGTGTAGATATAATTTCTTAAAGGCCACTATGGGCTTTTTCCACACTAGTTCTTTGCTCAATCCATTCAAAAACCTTCTAGGTAGATTTATAACACTTTAAGAAGAGAAAATTAAATGGTAATTGTGTAATTAAAATCCTCAAGTGGATTAAAATATAAAACAAATGTGTGAAGAACTCTCTCAACCCATTAATAATATAAAGTATTGTGTGATACCCTTCCTCGAATAGGGCCCTACATGAGTCACCTCTTGGAGCACCTATAAAGACCTTTGAAGTATTGACCAAAGTCATACCCAATTCTAGTTTCCTAGGTTATTCGTATCTCAAGGTGCCACCAGTTCACCCAGGCCTACCAATATTAAGCACCCCCTATGATAGAATATTTGGTTCTCCTTAACCTCCATCCTACTCGAGCAACTCATAAGGCCTTGTTAAAAGCCACCCATTGAAGGAGAATTCTACTTTTCGATCCCTTAACTAAGAGGGATCATGTTGAATATCCCCCTGAAGCCTCCTAACATACACAAACATGGAATGTTTCACAATACTGTGTCCCCCATTTAGGTTTGTATTAATATGGTTATAGGATTCCCCCACATGATGGGTTATTTTTAAAGGGTTCTCATTGTGAATGTGAGTGAGTATCCTTATTTTCATAAGGAACCTTATTCTTGGGGTAGTGTCAGGGAGTTCCCAGTATTGGATAAAGAGGTTAGGAACTTGTCTTCTCCTTATCATCTCTATAACCTGAAGCATCCATTAAATAGAGTAGAGGATAAGGACTATGCTTTCTCTTCCATTCAACATGGAACCATTTCATCCTCCATCAATACTAGACCAATTTTGGGGAATCCCTCCAAGAGTAATCCCTAGGCATTCATGGAAGAGGATTCACTCTTTCTCTTCTCTTCCTCCTTCACTCAAACAAGGGTCATGTTTCTATATCCCCTTAATATCCATACCTTAGACCCATTATAGAGTATAGTGAATAGTGGGATGTCTATTATCTCTTACCTCTTCTATTAGAATAATGGGGTTAGGGGAGGTGGGCACACTCGATGCCCCATCCCTCCCCTTTGGGATTTGTCTCTATGTATACTTATGGATAGAAGCATATCATATGGTTTCTCGTATCATTGGTTTCCTCAAGTTTTTTACATTTAGGATGACTCACATGGGAATAGAGGATAATGGTGATCCTGAAATCCACACAATCAAGTCAAAAATTGAACTACGAGAACTATAATTCCAAATATAACTATGATATGTAGGAAGCATGCCTAAGGCACAATCTAAATGGGAATCATTTTTAGTTATAAGCCCCAATTAAAACCACTATGTAACCATTAGTTAATAAATCCATCAATGTAATTTTATAGGGCCTATTATTTAGGAGTAATCCCCAACTTAATCATCTCAAAACACTATACTCCCCTACAAGACTCACTGAACTATGTAAGGTTCAATTATTTTCGAAATGGGAAAAGTATGAAGCCTCTATTAGATCCAAAACTAACACATCAAATAATATTTTTTCATTGTAGACAATTATCCTATAAGGGTCTCATTCAACATAGGAATCCATCCTTCTTCTAGGTTCCTCGGGATGCTTTGGGATAAGTCCCACACTAAACATTTACTAGGAATGCTCCACCTAGACATCCTTTCCATTTAATGTTATAAGGTATGGTTAGGTATTCATAAAAGGAAAATAAAAGGTATGATGTTCCTCATTAAGTAACACTACACTACGTGGGTTCCAGTCCCTCTCCCAAGGATACATAGAAATCCTATTTCATGGGTCTGATCCCAATATCAAAACATCTTCAATCTCACTATCTGAAAATAAACTCTACAGTACACCAATACATGACTATAAAATTAGCACAATATAAATAAAGACTAATGACTCTCTACGAAAATACACTCCAAAGTACCCCACTATGTTCAAAGGTCTCTTGTACATGTTCAGTTTGATAGTCAGGGTCCTCAGGGTGCAAGTGAGTCTGTATCCAAATGTTCATGAGGAATATTACCCTAGGGATAATGTTGTGGAGTTCCCAATTTTAGATATAAGGGTTAGGACCATGTCCTCCACTTATCATCCATATGACCTAGATCATCCAGTAAAATATAGGGAAGATGAGGAGTATTCTTTCTCTTCCATTAAATATAAAACCGGATCATCCTCTTTCTTTATGGGCCTAATTTTTGGTAATCCATATTTGACTAATCCCTTATAATTTATTAAAGAAGGTTTTACTCATGTTTCTCTCTACATCCTAGACACCACCAAGGGTTATATATACTTTTATGATCAGCCTCTATACGCTCAAAAAATTCCATAGTAATGTCGAGAGAGGGATGATCCATAGCCCCAACATCTTACATCAGTGGAAGAGTGGTCAAGGGATGTGGGAATACTCAAATCCCTATCCCTATCCCTTTGGGATTTTTTATTATGTCCACTTGCAGGTAGATAATGATTTTGAGGTTCCTAGGATTGTTTATTTTCTATTTTTCTCACATCAAGCAAGATTTACATGATCTTTGTGGTGAATTGTGGTCATTAAAAACAAATAATCCAGACACATAATGATCTAATAGAACATTGATTTATGATATAACCAGAATACAATGGAAACATACGTAAATCCTAAGCTTAATGGGCATCCATCTTAGAAAAAATACACAGTTAAAAACCCCAAATCATGAATTGAGACATCAATCATGTTCCATTTACCTAGAATCCTCTTCAATATTAATCCCTAACATAATCCGCTAAAAAGTCTATACATTCTTTCAAGACTCGTCAAAATTCATGGGCTTTGATTCCCATTTAAATGGGATATATAGGAACCCTCAATGATTTCCAAACCCAACACCCCAAATCAACCTTGTTCTTCTAGGCCATATTCCCAGCATTGTCTAATTGAACATGGGAATTCATCTTCCCTCTAGGTTCATTGTGTTTCATTAAGATATATCCCACAATAAAAATTATCTAGGTTCTTTACCCTTGACATACTTCCCACATAACATTAAAATGTACGTTTTGGTCCTTATCCAATGAACATAAAATATACGATATTCCCCATTAATTGACATCACAGTAAATGTGTTCTGATCCCTCTCATGAGGATACATAGGAAGGCCATTTCATGAGTCTGAACCCAACATCTAAAAAAGTATATTTACATGGATGAAAATACAATATGGAGTTCCTATATGTGTGTATTTAAAAAAACATCATCATAATAACTTCCAAAAAAATATCTAAGTATTATATAAGAGGATAACATCGAAGGAGAACCATAGATACATATTGATATCTTCATTGATGAAGTACCTCATATACATTCAGAACATTAAATATTATATACATGTTAATAATTGATTGAAAATTATAGGGAAACACACATCATACTTGGGATTTCATAATGGATTATTTAATATTTATTAAATCTATAAGATATTCCTTAAGTAGGAAAAAAAGCCTCCCAAAAGGTTGTGATGATCATGTCCTCCCATCCCCTCAACCAATGTGAGTTTATAATAATAGTTTTCCAAACCTCCCTATGAGTTCCAACCATTAGAATGTAGGTTACCATGGATATAGAACAATGGGGGGTTTTTGGTTCCATGTATAAACTTATTGGAAACTATTTAGAAATAGTGATTCCAAACAAGAATAGAAATTCCTAGGGATATAAAAAATGGTGAAACCAATGTGAATCCTTAACCAAGTTGATAATATCATATATCTTTCAGTCCACGTTTCATTTGATAAATAATGAATAGATACAAAAATAAACCATTTGTGTGTTCATTCAAATGATATTATTCTTTGATAGAGCTTCATGTTATAGTTTTTCATATATTCAAGAAGATTGTTTCCAAGAATCCCTTGATCAAATGGCATCAATCTAGTTCTCACCAACTAACTCTTTGGCTATAGGTCATGCTGGGTCTATGTCTATATGAAGGATACCACAAAAACCCAGAATCCTCAATGATGGGTCTCAAACAAAATGGTACCAGAGTACCATCAGAATGGTAAAATCCTAACACTATAGACCGTCCAACAGGCCAACCAGCTCATCAATCCCCGCTGATTTTTCAGTCAATGATTACTGATGGCCCTGAAGCAAATATTGTCAATGAACATCTTCATCCATGTCTAGATATTATCCCATGAACATAAAATCCATAACCTCTCATATCTCTGAAAGGTGGATTAGGTGGCTATATAAGGCCTCACCAGGAATACATAAGGGTATTTCTCAAGGTCTTCTGTTAGAAATCACCACTTCCAATTTCGTGTAGTAGTAACACCACAACTTGATGAGGGCTCCATCCATGGATGTCTAGACCATATCCTACAAACCTAGGCATGGAAGATGACCAAATGGGGATAGAAACCGGCCAAAAGGAAGAAAATTATTATCTCCTCCCCCTTCAAAGAGTCCCACTAGCCTTTTTGGTAAAAAATATCAAGAGGTAACATACATCCATCCACCTTTATTTATCCAACGTGCAGACTCACCTAGTGTAACCCAATGAATCCCACCAAAAAATTTATGAAAAATACCATGACTAGTAATATAATCCTTCATGATCCCAGAAATACTTCCAGAAGACTCATATAGTAGTATTTGAGGAAGCCTTCTAACTCATTTTTTTGGAAATCCATGACCAGGTTCACATACATGCCTGCACATATCAAGCCTTCTAGAGGCCTCATCTGGAATTACCCAAATAATTCAGTTGGTAAGTGCCGATAAAAATAATGGGGGAGGGGGAACTCATATCCATTACCCCACAAACCAGTAATTTAAGTATCCACATGTAGGAATGGGAGTAAAAGAGCATGAACATACACATAATCTATATACAGAATGTTTAGATATCCCAATTTTGACCATTGATGTTAACAAGAACATCTTGTAAATTTTAAAAGGTAATACAAAAATTCACTCTCACATATTCCAGATTTCCAAGACATTCTAACAATATATACAGTAGTCCAGAATGTATGGGAACATTACTTTTTCCCCAAAAATAGGTTAGCTCGTCAACATGTCATCATATAGTAGACACAATCCTCTACTACCATCTTGGGGGTTCATAGTGAAAAATCCCACATATTATATGGATATCTCAGTGATGAAAATACACCCGCTTGAATAGGAGGTACTCATCCTATCCTAATGGACACTCTAATATAGCCACAAACACCTACCCATGATGACAACTTCTCCATGTTAGTTTCCTCAATACCTCTTAAGATGGAATCCAAGAAGATACCACATTAAATATGATTGGAAAATCAAGTGGAAATCTACAATCTCTCTCTTCATAATTATGTATTTCTTAAATCACTCAGATACTTATATGAGGAAGCTCAAGATTCTACTCTCCCATTACCAAAATTAAGGGAGTAGAAATAATAAATTTGAAGTACCTATTTGAAATATTCACTATGAAATCATACTTCATGATCACAATCTAATAGATCTCAAGATACTATCACGTGATGAGAGCCACAACAACACCATTTGTGTCCATAAGAACAAACAGAATGTGGTTATTCTCCTTTGTGTATGCCACCATTGTAGTCCTCCCCTTGATGGCATTCTCTATGAATGTTATCTCTAAAGTATCATTTCACATTTCCAATAAAATTCCCTAATTTTAATTGAAGTGACAAGAATGACCTCGTAATAAATATGGTTAGTCATGTTTGATTCTGTGTCATTGGTAGAATAAATCATATCTCAAATAAAAGATATCCTAAGGAGATTTTCATTCTCTATGCCACCTTTGGATTTATGACCTTCCCACCTATCGTTGAAAATTTCAACCAATCTCACTGATTATGTTAACATAGCCAGGAAAAATATACTCTAGTTAAACTAGGAAGAGGAACCTATGAAAATTAAAAATAAGATATGATAACCATAAGGGAAGAGTTAGATAAAGATAGAATACCATTCATGTTTTTACCTTTTATCAACCATTATTACAACATTCCAGAAACATTATTGGAA
Organism: Viscum album; assembly: GCA_963277665.1. Lineage (NCBI taxonomy): Eukaryota > Viridiplantae > Streptophyta > Magnoliopsida > Santalales > Viscaceae > Viscum > Viscum album. The sequence continues at coordinate 585,638,580 of OY728125.1, forward strand.
GGTTTTATGCATGAAAACCACCTAAATACATTGAATACTTTTCATTAAATTAAACAAATATTATTACAATATGATGAGTGTCAAATTCACATCATGGTCATTGATGTGTGGGAATTCGAAATTGACTTGGAGACACTTATGACTTTATGAAATCCAATGATCAAAAAACAGAAATGATCCTTTCAATGTTCATGCCTTAGAGTATTAATGAGGTTGCAACAATTGATTTATGACACACCATATAGTGTTTATATTATGGTAGGGGGTTTACATGGATCACTATATTTCACCGCACTCCTTTGTATAAAAATCATTTTAAAGGTTGTAACATGAAAATTTATACCTAAAGTCTGCTTAAATAAGAGAAATTTCTTTACATCCAAAGATATCCTCATAAAAAATAGTCCTCGATATAATTTCATCAACTTAGATAAAAATTAGATAAGGCTATTGAGATATTTTTTCCTCAAGAATCTAATAATACTGAACAATATTCCTTCTTAGAGGGTGTTAGTTGTGAGGTAGTGATAATGTTAGAAATATTGCAACAATTTTAATAGATGGTTGATCGAAGTGCAAATATAATGATGCACCAGTCCCATTTTCAAAACAAAATGTGCATAATCAAAAGGGATTCCATACCAATAGTATTTATGACCATTCAGGATCAACCTTGGCCCACTAGGATGTGGAATTTTCTATCCCATCCCTCAGTGATGGAAAAAATACCCAACGGGTTGAGAAAGGAAGAATAAGAATAGCCCCATCTCTCATGGTTGGGGTATTTTCACCCCAAAAAACACCTTAGGAGTGGGAATCCATTTTCATGAGATTTGGGAAGATGTTGAAGAGGGGATCAACCCTTTTCATACCATCTCAGGAATCAGTTCATTCATTAAGAAAACACATGCCCAAAATATCTTGATCTTCCATTCAGGTTATTTTCCACTAAACTTGTCATAGTGGATCATCATAGGAGAGGAAAAGACCTCATTAGGGATGTAAATGAATATAGTCTCATAAAGAAACTGAAATAATGTCGGAAATGGACATTTCATCAATGACTGTCATCAATTCTGCTCATGTCGACCCTGCAGAATGGGAGGCTAATCTGGAGGAGGCTTCCAAATAAGTAGTTCATAATGTGGTCTAGACCAAAACCATAGAAGGTGTGTGCACTCGTATCTAATTTATTTACCTAAATATGGTCATTAATTATTTAAATACATCATAAACCCTTCATAATTCAACAAATAAGGAAAAATTTAACGGTAAAATTATACCTCAACTCCCTCCAAGGAAGGCTAAGCTAATTTATATGGAAGAAATATTTTCTCAGAAATATTTGGAGATTAAATAATTGAAACTGATAAATGAAAAACTAATCTAAATAATAATTCTTAAAATATATTTTCTGAAAATAGATCCTTAACTCACACTTCCATTTGTTCCACCTGAGAAAATAGAGTTTGCTCTAAAAACTGAAGCAGATCGTGAACATTCCCTAAATGTGGGATTCCAACAACCAATATTTTTTGATCCCATAGTATAAGATCTAGAAATACCTCCATTTGGTACACAACCATAAGATGGTCAATAACATCCTTATAGGCCTGCTCCTATGAGCTACACATGGAAAGCACCCGTATTTCATCCTACAGGATTCCTATCAGCCACAATAACTTTTCGGGCTCCTTCCTCCCCACCTGATCATGATCCAACCCAAATAGAAATTCCTAGAATTATTATAAACACCATGGAGTATCTAACATTTTTATGGGTTTCCATATAGAATCATTGTTCTCATATACATCCAAAAATGTAGGCATACCTCAAATCGGTGGATCTGATTCTTCTAATAAAAAACATTAGGAATCCTATATTTCAAGTCATTAAATTCTTGGGAGACGTGGAGTAGAATATTTCACATTTCTTCTCTCGTTACGATCCCATGATATGTAAACATAAATAAAAGTAAGTGGTGAAACATAGATTATTCGTGTAATCACTATAAGGACTAGAAATTATATGTACAAATGTTTTTAGGGTCGTACAATCATTGGATGGGAAGACCAATAATAGAAGGACCTCTTCGAGTTCACCTCAATGCTGCACAAGACAATAGTCTTCGATCTCATGAATTTAAAACAACATATTAATGAAAGGGTGTCAAGTTAAATTACTCGATGGAAATTATTTTCATACTACATTAAACTATCACTCCCTTGAGAGAAATTGTTTCATATTTTTTCATCGAATCATTACGAAGAATCATGCTCACTATTAATCCAAGTGAAATACATAGGATGGTTTCACGTCCTTTTTATTATTTCTCAATAGGTAGAAGACACCATTATAGAGACTAAGGAAAAGTATTGAGAAAAAATTAGGGAAGGAGAATAGGAACAGATGAGGATACTACAGTTACACTTATGTTGGACCATGTACCCATTCCTATTTCAAAGACATCACCATACCGTATGGCTCCATCTCCCAAGCATAATAAAAAATTACCTCATCATCAGGATTATCATACAGATCTGAGGTGTAAATAGTTTGTTGATATTAAAAACAAGGTCTATTCATTTCAAAATGACCAAGTCCCCAACTAATTTATTTTAACCTTGCAAATAGACTTTGTTACGTTTCCCAAGCCTATGAAGTGCAATAATAAATATGATGAAGATCCCCAAAACTATTACCCCTTTCATCAGATGTTTTTGTAACCCATCCCATATTGATTTATTTTTAATGACCACCTACCAAATATGCCTGACTATGGGAAATTGAAGTGGAAAAATTTACATAATTTGATTGCATATATTTCTTCATCTAATCAACAAGAATAAAATGTAATTACTTGACCCCAAATATCCTATATATTATATATACTACTAATTACCTTGGTATGATTACATGAAATTAAATCCAGAAGGACCATGAGTTTATTAGTCTTGGTAAACCTTATATATACATGATTCCTGTATTAAAAATTAATACGCAATTTAAAACATGATTTGATTCTTATTTCTAACTAAAGAACTTCAAGGATTACTCTAATCCATCTATTAAATCCCGATACATATTGGAAAGTATTATTCTTGTATTTGTGGGGAATGAAACATAGTAAGGGTGATATCAAATGAAAAGTAAGGGGAAAATATAGTATAAATAATAAATAATGAATGAAAATATTAAATATGGAAAGGTAAATAACTGAACAGATATGCCATGTAATCAATAAACTGAATATATGTGCATAGTAAATACGGAAAGGTAATAAATGGAAACACATTCCACTCAATAACCAACTATTAAAAAAATAATATAGAATGGTATGAAACTGATATACATTCAATATAAATAATAGAAAATTAAATGTATCCATATATATGTTGACGCAAAATCTCATGGAAGGATAATAACTAAAAATAATATGAGCAAAATTTTTTATTATTGGACATCATGTCTCCTAGGTTCATGGTACCATTTCCATAATGACCTTTCATAAGAAAGTTTACAACATGTTGGGTAAAAACCCATATAATGAATCTTTCTAAATTTATTGTCCTACAAGAATAATGATACATTGAGGTGTATTCTATAATTGCGCCCCACAAGTGTCATATTAGAACACAAAATTCCACATATTTTGAATAATAGATTTAGAATTGTGCCTTATCAAATATCTGTATGGATTAAGATACATAAAATTTATCAATATTTTCCCAAATATTAAAATAAGACTCAAAGTAAACACTATATAACAATTATACATGGTTTGAGAAATAAACATATCCATGATAAATAATTTGGTAAATTAGTGAAAATTCAATGTTAATTGATTATAAGAAATTGAAAATGCCATGTGAAAAAAAGGAATCAAGGAAGTGAAGATGGATATTATCCCAAGAAAAATCATTCATAAACCATGCAAAGGAAGAATAATGATGGTAATAATACAACATGTACGAAGTGGAGTAAAATAAAAGGTGGTTTTCATTGATGAATAGAAATATTATAAAATTTTCTTTTAAATACATTCTTGAGGAAAATAAACTTTTTTTCAACAACCATTTGAAAACCCATTTTTTTGAAAATCATTTTTTAAAAATATTTTTCTTAAATTTTTTCCTTTATAACGTGAAAAGTACGATTCAATGAAATGACAGTGTTAATTTTTATACAATTTGTATAAGGTAAAAATAACATTCCTTTTGTAGGATTATATATTAGAAAATTAATTATTTAGAAAGTGATAACAAGATTCTAATAAAAATATTATTAAAAGAAAAAAGGTTCAAAAATTCTTTACCAAATTATTTTAAAATCTTTTTTGATAACATTTTAATAAAAAAAGTTTTTTAGAAGACAACATGTTCTCCAACTAAAGAGAGAAATAATCTTTGGTTTTATTAAATATATTTTGAGTAATAAAGAGTGGAAAATGGTACTAATTCATGAAAAAGGCGTAATGTAATAGTGGATAGGAAAATGAAATGGTTTATTGAACAATGGTAATATAATTTCCTTGAATGTATATACCATTGAAAGTTAATTAATGTTATTGTTGAAGAACCTGACATTTAAACATTGCAAAGTGTAAAATACCAATATGAAACATTTTAAATCATAAACCCCATGATGATATAATATTATATGAAAGTATAAAATACCTTGAAGATAATTTAATTTGTTATATAATATATAAAAATGGGTAGTAGATACAATACACGCACGACGTAAGTTGGGAACATGACCTTTATCTTGTGGATGTAAAATGTGATATGAGAATCACTTACCATGAGTTTTCTTTTCTGGTGAAACCCCTTTAACATCCCATATAATAAATATATGATAATATTATACTTACTTGAGATGATTTTTCATGTTTATCATTAATTTTATGTCACTTATTACTATGTTTTATAAAACTACTTAAACTATTAAGTTAATGTTGGGTGTCATGACGAAATTCAATTTTTGTGTCAAAAATAGATTTGGTAGGTCCAATATGGAAAAAGGGGTTATTATGTAACAACTAAAAAAATGATCATGACATAATTATAATTTATATTTACCTATTATTATTTTAAAATAAATCCTTACATACTATTATAAATGATGAATTAACATTGCACTCATGGAGATGGTGGGTCATATGTACACATGAGTAGTGTTATTATTTTCCAATGATCATTATAGAAAAATAGTAAGTAACACCATATCCTTAAAAAATTATAATTATATCCTAAATAATATATTATTTAACCATATATAGATATATAGATATATAATTCTTGATACCAAAAAGGAATAACATATTTTCAAGGAGGTGGTAGTACATAAATCTACGAACGACGTTATCACTTTTTTTGTTTGTGAATGGGAAATAAAGAAAATGATATATATATATAGTATATTTAGAAAAAGGAAATTATTTCATTAATTTCATATAGTGTTGGTTTATGCCACATATTTTTAATTAAAACCATCTGTATATGTTCCATGTATAGTGTAAACGAATCACATTTCTTTGAGGGGATAGTGGTCCACACTTCATCAAAGGATGTCATCATATTAACATAAAATGGAATGTATTAAATTAATATGTAATTAAAATTTTAAATAAGTTTACATAAATAACATATATAATATATATTAGATATAAATTTTTTTTATCATAATATCCTCCCTGAGATGGGGTAATGGAAAAAAACAATCAATCATCATTTCATGAGGTAGTGCTTTTCCATATATAGAAACAGTATATTCATTACCCATTATATGGAGGTGTGGGTAAGTTTAATTATAAAATATTATATAAAAAATACTTGTATATTTATTATAATTTATTTATATAATAAAATAATAATTATATTGGAGTTTTTCGATAGTGGAATGAAACTAGTGATCTTGAGAGAAGACATTACCTCTTAATCTGGTAACTTCATTTGGATTGTACCAAATGAATATCTTTTAACGATTTCTATCGAAATGGATGAATCATGATTGAGGGGAGGGATGTTCAGAATCAATATGGGTATATATTTTCTAAGATTATGGGGTCTTAGTGGTGGGAGACATTGGGATTGGTGGAAGCCATTTATAAAGGAAGAAATAGACATTCATGTTATTTTTTAAAATAATTTTGTTGTGCCCATATTTTTACCTAACAATAGCCATAAAAAAAATAAAAAAAATTAATAATGTATAGTTAATTACAAAATTATTTCTATATAATGTTCTATTGAATAAAATTTAGGTCAATTGGGCCCCTATGTTAAATGTTTAGTCCTTTACTAATCTTAATTTGGACATAACAACTGTAATTAATTTTAATTAATTTCACTAATAATTTAATCAAATAAATGAAAGTATTATTAGAAATTATAAATATTTATGACTCCAAATATGAAATCCCTTTTTAAAAATTAATATCATATAAGAGGATGAAATCATTCTAAATTTAATCTGTCACGACCCGTCCTCGGAGCCCATGCCGTGACTACCCGAAGCCCGCCTTCCATAGGCCAGGGGTTGGCGACTCGCACCAAGGCGTAAATCCCGGTAAAATGGGAAGGCATTGCCTTTGTAAAGTAACCAAACACCACAGAGCAAGCAAGAAGAAGTAAACACTAAGTAAAAACAGAGTACAAAAGTAAGTGCGAAAAGTAAGTGGGCCAGTATACAAACCCAAACTGAAAGTAAGTACAACTGGAAAGGGAAAAACAGCAACTGAGAAGTAAAGCCGCAACGTCGAGCTTTCCACTGGAAATCCCACCTAAAGGGTGAGTACAGATAGCCTCCTCTGCTCCTCGGGTCCAGTCGACCACTCCGAGTACGTCCCGTCCAGTGGTCCACCTCCAGGCATCGTCCTGCTCCACCAGCCTCAACCATGATCAGCGATGTCCGTCGTCTGCAACCAACACAACGTAGTGCGGGCATAGCCTGTGCAGGGGTGAGTATAAGCTACTTAGTAGGGACCCCGAGACCCCCGAAGGTATCCCAGAATCCACAAAGGATAATCCACAATGGATAGATACAATCAAAAAGTAACATCCAACTCTTCTTAGGTATATGCCCATACATATACCTATGTCTTCAATTCTCATTCGGCTCCAACATCCTAACCCAAGTAAAACCAAGTCCACACAGGAAAGCAATACGTAAATCCACACAGGATAGCACAACACAATCCACATAGTAATGAAAAACATGATTCAGCTCACACAGGTATACTTCTTCGAATGGCGATAAAGATGATCAGATATATCCACTGATTCATCTAAGCTATCGGACCCACAACGGATCGATAGGTACTAACCCCCGCAATGACCGACATAGGATCTGACCCACAAAGGATCGATAGGTAACTAACCCCCACAAGACCCACATAGGATCGGACCCACATAGGATCTGTAGGCTCTGGCTCACACAGAACTGCTGAGCACTGACCCACACAGGATCGGACCCACACAGGATCGGTAGCACTGATCCACATAGGATTGCTGAGTGCTGTAGTCGTCGCCGTCGAATCCATTGAGGATCTCTGTACAGTCGTCGTAGTAGTAGTAGTCGCAGCTAGCTCTAGGGTTCCCACACACAGCAAGCTCATTCGGGAGGGTCCGCTCCATGAGCTGAGAGGCTGATACATCAACTGACACATAGTCCAGAGTTGATGTATCCAAATGTTCCGTATCGTCAACAGGAACTCAACGCAACATACTGCGCGTCAATCGGACGCCTGGTCTAAGAGTTATTGGATTTTTCGTCCTAGGGGCCCGGTTGGTTTTTAAGGCAAAACAAACCTTACCGTACTCCACCTGCATCCAAACCACGGGAGGAGTAAGCCAAAAGATCCGTCTCACTAAGAGGAAACCAACAAAGTCGACGACAAGTCAATCGGACATCCGGAGCTTAAGATATGGGCGTTTCCGCTCCGAGGGCCCGGTTGGTTTCGTGTAGGAACCAACCCGGCCGAACTCAAAGTATTCTGAAACCTTGAGTGAGATATACAGAAACGACCGTATCGATCCAAGGATCTCATCGCAACTGACGGTGCGTCGATCGGAGACCCGTAGCACATGTTTTGGGCGTCTGATCGGAAAAGGTTCGTTATTAAGGGATTCGGGCCCGGTCCGACCCGACCCGATACCCCCGGGGTCGACCTGAACTAGGTCGACCCGAACCGAGTCCAGGTCTGGCCCGCTTGGGCGCGGCCCGGCCCGACCGGCACGGCCCGACCTGGCAGACCGGCCAGGCGCTCGGCCAACGGCAAAGCCATTTGGCAAAGGGGGGGCGCCTGCCCCCTGGTGTAACCGCGACCCCCCCTTTTATGGGGGCTGTTTTTGTAGGCCAGCCGGGGAAATTAATTCCCCCGGTTTCCCTTTGTCGGTTCGGCCTGCACCGGCTGGCCGGTTCTTCCAACAAGGACCGGCGATGGCCGGTCCTTCCTCCTTCGCCGACACCGGCGGCCCGGATCCGGCCCCCGATCCCCCTGCTCCGCCGCGGCCCCGCTCTGGCCACGATATCTTCGGTTCTCTTCGATGCGGCGCGACGGCATCGCGTCCTTGTTCAACTTCACGGCGCGACACGATGGCGCCGCACATTCCTTTTCGCACTATCACACGCGGTGCGACGGCACCACGCCAAACTCTTTTCAAACCAAAAAGGAACAACACACGGATAAGGGAGGAGGGTCATCCGTGTTTGTGCGGTCCAACCCCCCTCTCGTTAATCGATATAATTTAGTCGTATATCCATGAAGAATGACAAACTAGAAACCGCGAACGAAAATAATTAAACAATTTAAACCCCTACCTTGAGCGTAGCTAGAACGGGGGTTCGCCGCGGAAAACGACGTCACGAGGTGAAACTCCGTAAGTTTACGGAGAACGCCCAAGGAGGAAGTGGCATCTCCTTTTCATTGAAACAGGAAGAAGATCGAAAGAGGGTGCGTCATCAATCTTCGGAAACACACCGGCTGCGAAGAGGATAAGAGACGGCACACCGATCTCTTCTTACGGTGACAGAGTTCTTCGTTGAAGTCTTGGTGTTCTTTGTCGTCTCTTGGTGTTCTTCGTGATGAAGATGAAAATACCCAAGAATTCTCTCCTCCAATGTCCACACACAACAACCAACCCATATAAAATAAGGCTCATCCTAATTTTATTAACTCAAGACACATTTCAAAAATTCCAAACATAAATTAATTAATTGAATTAGGTGTTGGCATACTTAATGAGTGGAGAGGTAAAGTCACCCAATTAAAAGGGGAAGTTTAAAGGTTAATGAGTTACACAACTTAAGTGTGGGGTTAAGGGTAGTTAGGGAGTTAAGGGAATTGAAAGGGTGGGGGATCGTGTGGGCCCCACCTCACCTTTAATCCACTCAAGAAAAAATAACAAACAGTGGGTCCCACCCTAACTCCTACACTTAGGTTCTAACTCATGGAGAAGTGAAATAAAATTCTTAAAGAAAATTTTATTTCACAACACTTAATCCACAAATTTTAAACAACTCATAACGAGCAAACGCAACACCAGGATAGGCGTTCCTAAGCAATTACTGGCGCTATGGTTCCATCGGTGCCCTCGGAATTAGATTCCGAGCACCAGTTCAAAAGTTAGAAATTCACGCTCGTTCGTTCACTGAACGTACCCGAGCTAAACTTCAGATAGAAATTCCGGGCACACCAGGCCTCGGAGTCAACTCCAGTCTGAAACTGCGTTCTTGTAAAATCCCAAAGAAATTAAAAAAAAATTCCCTTGAATTTTATGGGTCTTTATATTACTCCCACCTCAGGGATTTAAGTCCCCATAAAGATACATCGAAAACATGGGAAACAAATGTGGGTACTGAGCACGCATCTGAGCCTCCCGCTCCCAAGTGCTCTCCTGGAGGTTCTCGTGCTGCCATCTGATGCGCACTAGAGGAATCGACCATCCACATAGGACCCGCTCATGTTGATCCTCGATCTCCACTGGGACCTCCGCAAAAATCACCCCACATCAACGTCATGCTCCCCATTGTCAATGATATGCATCGGGTCGTGCACGTATCTCCTCAGTTGAGATACGTGGAAGACGTCGTGCACCCGGTGCAACTGAGGTGGTAGAGCCAGGCGATAAGCCACCTCGCCAATCCTGCTGAGGACCTGGAATGTTCCGATGATGCGTGGAGACAACATGTCACCTTGGCCAAATCTCTGTAATCCACGTTGAGGTGAGACACGCAAAAAGACGTGGTCGCCATCCTCAAACTCTAGTGGCCTCCGCCTCCTGTCAGCAAAAGACTTTTGCCGGCTCTGAGCTGTCCTCATCCGCTCCTGGATGACCTAGGCCTTCTCTGTCATGGCCTGAACCATCTCCGGTCCCACAAGTGCTGACTCCCCAGGGTCTGTCCAGCACAAAGGAGATCTGTAAGGTCGGCCGTACAACGCCTCGTATGGTGCCATCCTGATGGTGGAGTGGTAACTATTGTTGTACGCAAACTCCACCAATGGTAGGTGGTCCTCCTAGATACGACCAAAGTCTAGGATACATGCGTGGAACATGTCCTCGAGAGTCTGAATGGTCCTCTCCGTCTGACCATCCGTTTGAGGGTGAAAGGTTGTGCTCAGACGTAGTTGTGTCCAGAATGCCTCCTACAACCCCTTCCAAAGCCGGGAAGTAATGTGAGCATCTCGATCGGAGATGATAGATGAGGCCACACTGTGAAGCCGTACAATCTCCTGAACATAGAGACGTCCCAAGCTCTCTACTGAGCCCTGCTCTCTGATGGGTAAGAAGTGAGCCGACTTGGTGAGTCAGTCGACAATCACCTAGATGGAGTTGTGACCTCTGTAAGTGCGTGGAAGTACAGTCATGAAGTCCATAGATATCACGTCCCACTTCCACTACGGGACATCCAAGGGTTGTACCAAGCCTGCTGGTACCTGGTACTCTGCCTTCACCTGCTGGAAGGTGAGGCATCGAGAAACGAACTCTGCCACAACCTTCTTCATGCCCGGCCACCAGTGCTCTCGTCTGAGATCCCGGTACATCTTCGCCACCCCAGGATATACCCCCAAATGAGAATTTTGAAACTCTCTCAGCACCTCCTCCTGTAAAGCAACTGGTACCAAGGTACGTCCTCTGAAAAGGACGTCGTGCATTTATCCAAAGGAGAAACCATCAGGTGCCTGTCCTGAGGATATATGTGCATGCCACGTCTCACAGTCAGTGTCCCCACGCTGTGCCTCTCTGACCCGCTGCAGTAGTGGAGGAGTGACTGTGAGAGACTGCAGGAAGGCTGCTCCATCTCTATCCACGAAGGATATCTGCAAAGAGGCTAGCTGCTCTATCGCCTCCTCATGTACCTGAATTCTCATCCTTCTACTGAGAGCATCAACTACCACGTTCCCCTTCCCAAGAGTATATACTATCTCAAATTCATAGTCCTGGAGGAACTCAAGCCATCACCGTTGTCTCAGATTCAGGTTCTTCTGAGAGAATATGTAGCTGAGACTCTGATGGTCAGAAATGACTGTAAACCACTCGCCCATCAGGTAGTGTCGCCATGTCTTCAGAGCGAAGACCACTGCTGCCAACTCTAGGTCATGGGTAGCATAGTTCTTCTCATGCGGCCTCAACTGATGTGATCCACAGGCGATCACGACCCTCTCTTACATCAGGACACATCCATGTCTGGTCCCTGATGCATCACAGTAGACTACGTACCCAACTCCTTCCCCAGGAAACCTCAAGATAGGTGTTCTGTTCAATCTCTGTCTCAGCTCCTGGAAGCTCGGCGAACATCTTTCTGACCACACAAAGGGTTTACACTTCTTCGTCAAAGATGAGAGTGGTGCCGCATCTCTGGATAAGTCTGGCACAAATCTTTGGTAGTATCCAGCTAGCCCAAGATACTACGCACCTCCGTCACCCTCTTGGGTGACTCCCAAGCAAGCACTGCTTCGATCTTCGCAGGATCCACCGCAACTCCCACCTCATAGATGACGTGTCCCAAGAAGCACACCTCGCATATCCAAAACTGACACTTTGAGATCTTACCATAAAGCTGGTACTCTCAGAGTGTGTCTAGTACAACCCACAAGTGGTAGGCGTGCTCCTCCTCAGTCGTTGAGTAAATCAAAATGTCGTCGATGAAGACTACGACAAATCGATTGATGTATGGCTGAAAGATCCTGTTCATGAGGTCCATGAACACCGCTGGAGAATTTGTTACGCCGAATGGCATAACTAAGAACTCATAGTGGCCATACTGACATCTGAAGGCCGTTTTCTGCACGTCCTCGTCTCGAACTCTGAGCTGATGATAGCCTGACCTGAGGTCTATCTTTGATAACCACCGTGCTCCCTTGATCTGATCGAAGAGGTCATCAATCCTCGGTAGCGGATACTTGTTCCTCATTGTCACCTGTTTTAGGTGACGATAGTCGACACAAAGTTTCAAGCTCTCATCCTCCTTCTTGGCGAACAAAATCTGGGAAGCCCAGGGTGAAACACTAGGTCGGATGAACCCCTTTCCCTACAAGTACTCCAACTGTACCCGCAGCTCTCGAAGCTCGGAGGGGGCCATCCGATATTTTGGAGTTGATATCGGGGTTGTCCTAGGGTACAGGTCAATATAAAAGTCTAACTCTATGAGAGGAGGTAGCCCTAGAACATCGTCGGGAAAAACGTCCGCAAACTAATCCACCACTGCAGGATAACCAGGACTCCGCACGTCAACTGATCCTAGGATGAGGCTAGCCAACTAATGAGTGATGGGTTGTCCTCTCCTCTGAGAGAGTCCATCCTGAGATGCAAAGGCTCCCTTCTCGCCGATGAAGGTGAACCTGCTCCCGTCGGTGCGTACACATCGCACCTTGCCCCTAATACAGCCAATCTGTGCATGGAATGTAGACAACCAATCCATGCCCAAGATGACATCGTAAGGCCTCGACGCCACTGCAAGAAGATCCCAGCCGAAGCTCTCACCTCCTAGAGTAAGCTCACACTGCCGGCACTAGTGCGTAATCGTCTAATCTGCTTCCGTAGGAGTCTCTAGCCGTAAGGATCGAGCCAACGACTCTGTCCGAATCTCCGAGCTCCGAACAAGGGAAGAAGCTATGAAAGAATGACTCACTCATGTGTCTATAAGTACTACATCAAGGGTGGAATAGACACAGATAGTACCTCAAATCATCTCGGGCGCGCCGTGGTCGTAGGACTCTGCTGCCTGGAGTTGTGCCTATCACTGCCCACCAGCTCCCTGTGGTCGGGGTGGACCTCCTCGTGGTGGTGGTGGTAGAGCTTCAAAGCGTCGCCCACCACCCGCTGCTTGGCCAGCTCCTCTTCCTCGTCCGCTATCTCCCTGTGGACCGCCACGGTCGACCCTCTGCCTCTGCCTCAGTGGTCCCTCAACTGTCTGCTACTCCTCGGCACGGTGGGTCGGGCAATCACGAGCCATGGGGCCCTGCCCGCCGCATGAGTAGCACTGCCTGCCTCTCGAAAGAATAGCTCCGCATTGTGTTCCCCGAACTACTGAGCTAGTGTTCTGAGGTCGTCTTCCTAAGGGTATGGTCTGCCTGGACCCATGAGCCATCCGTCGACTGCCTGCCGCAGAAGACTCTGCTACGTGCCACCCCGCGGTAGGTCTCACCACTGGTGTAGACTCAGAAAGAAATCTCTTGATAAAAAGGGCTCTCTCCAGTACTCTTGTATGAGTCGGAATTTTGAGGGAGATCAGCGATGCCCAGATCTCATGTCTCAATCCCTGCTCAAAGGTCTGGGCCCAGAAGAATGGGTCACGTACCATGTCTGTAGAGTAGCGCAAGAGATCGTTAAATCTCACTGAGTACTGGGCAACCGACATGCTGCCCTGCCGCAAATGTAGAAGCTCCTGGATGCGTACCGCACGGAGGGTGGCTGGGAAGAACTCTGAGCAGAAAAGGCTCTCAAAGTCCATTCAGAGAAGAGATGCCTCATCGTGCACCTAGAGCATCAAGCTCCACCATCTCCATGCTGCTGCGTATATTAGGCTCACTTCAAGGATCACCATGAGGTCTGCTGGTGTCCTCACTAACCTGAAAACTCTCACCACTGCCTCCAGCCAGTCCTCGGCTGCCTGGGGGTCCATCTCCCCGCGGAACCTGGGTGGTCGCTGGCACTGGAACTCATGCAGTGCACTGAGGCGACGTGCATCGTCCACGGCTGGGGATGGAAGCATCGGTGGCTCGGCGGGTAGAGCTACCGTCGGTGCCACAGCTGACAAAGGGCCCTGCACCGAGGCCTCGTCGCTCGGTGGGCTATCGTCACGCTCAACTCTCGGATCCCTAGCTGGCTGCCATCGTGGGGCCATCCTAAAAAGGAAACAGGTGCACCATGGTTAGAATAGTATACCTGGTGAGCTGACACAATGTAATCACAAAGAAAACTTGAAACACACATGCAATCAATGTTTTCGTGCATTAAGTCGGAAATCAGAAGTCATGGTCCTGGTGTACGGATACGTCGGTCGCCGCACCAACACTGGACTCCCTGGACTGATAACCACACCCAATATGCTTAACACTATTGCTTCACATAGAAAAAGATCAAATTCTGTGGTAGAACCGAACTCCTCTAATACCAATTTTTCACGACCCGTCCTCGGGGCCCATGCTATGACTACCCCAAGCCTGCCTTCCATAGGCCAGGGGTTGGCAACTAGAACCAAGGCGTAAATCCTGGTAAAAAGAGAAGGCATTTCCTTTGTAAAGTAAACAAACACCACATAGCAATCAAGAAGAAGTAAACACTAATTAAAAACAGAGTACAATAGTAAGTGTGGAAAGTAAGTGGGCCAGTATACAAACCCAAACTGAAAGTAAAGTACAACTGGAAAGGGAAAACAGCAATTGAAAAGTAAAGCCGCAACGCCGAGCTATCCACTGAAAATCCCACCTGAAGGGTGAGTACAGGTAGCCTCCTCTACTCCTCGGGTCCAGTCGACTGCTCCGAGTATGTCCCATCTAGTGGTCCACCTCCAGGCACCGTCCTGCTCCACAAGCCTCAACCACGATCAGCACTGTTCGTTGTCTGCAACCAACACAACGTAGTGCGGGCATAGCCCGTGCAAAGGTGAGTATAAGCTACTCAGTAGGGATCCCGAGACCCCGGAAGGTCTCCCAGAATCCATAAAGGAATGATACAATCACGAAGTAACATCCGACTCTGCATAGGTATATGCCCATACATATACCTAAGTCATCAATTCTCGTTCGGCTCCAACATCCTAACCCAAGTACAAACCAATCCACACGGGAAAGAAAAACGTAAATCCACACAGGATACCACAACACAATCCACATAGGAAAGCAAAAAAGGATTCAGCTCACATAGGTATACTTTTTCGAATGACGATAAAGATGATCAGATATATCCACTAATTCATCTAAGTCATCAAACCCATAAAGGATCGATAGGTACTAACCCCCGCAATGACCCACATAGGATCTGACCCACAAAGGATCGATAGGTAACTAACCCCCGCAAGACCCACACAGGATCAGACCCACACAGGATCTGTAGGCGCTGGCTCACACAGAACCGCTGAGTGCTGACCCACACAGGATCAGACCCACACAGGATCGGTAGCATTGATCCACATAAGATCGCTGAGTGCTGTAGTTGTCGCCGTCGAATCCACTAATGATCTCTGTACAGTCGTCGTAGTAGTAGTAGTCGTAGCCAGCTCTAGGGTTCCCGCACACAGCAAGCTCGTTCGGGAGGGTTCACTCCATGAGCCGAGAGGCTGATACATCAACAGACACATAGTCCAGAGTTGATGTATCCAAAAGTTCCATATCGTCAACAGGAACTCAACGCAACAGACGGCGCGTCAATCAGACGCTCCGTCTGAGAGTTATTGGCTTTTTCATCCCAGGGGCCTGGTTGGTTTTTAAGGAAAAACCAACCCGACCGTACTCCACCTGCATCCAATCCTCGGGCATAGTAAGCCAAAAGATCCGTCTCACTAAGAGGAAACCATCAAAGTCGACGGCATGTCAATCGGACGTTCGGAGCTTAAGATATGAGTGTTTCCGCTCCGAGGGCCCGATTGGTTTCGTGTATAAACCAACCCAGCTGAACTAAAAGTATTTCAAAACCTTGAGGGTGATATACCGAAATGACAATGTAGATCGAAGGATCGCATCTCAACTAACGGTGCATCGATTGGAGACCCATAGCACACGTTATGGGCGTCTGACCGGAAAAGGTTCGGTATTAAGGGGTTCGGGCCCGGTCTGACCCGACCCGATACCTTCGGGTCGACCTGAACCGGGTCCGGGGTCGGCCCGCTTGGGGGCGGCCCGGCCCGGTCGGCGTGGCCCGTCCAGGCCTGGGCACAGTGCGCCCAGCGCACTGGCCAGGCACTCGGCCAACGGCCGAGTTGTTTGGCAAAGGGGGGGCGCCTGCCCCCCTGGTGTAACCGCGGCCCCTCTTTTATGGGGGCCGTTTTTGTAGGCCGGCCGGGGGAATTAATTCCCCTGGTTTCCCTTTGTCCGGCCGGCCCGCACCGGCCGGCTGGTTCTACCAACAAGGACCGGCGACGGCCGGTCCTTCCTCCTTCACCGACACCGGCGGCCCAGAACCGGCCACCGGTCACCCTGCTCCGTCGCGGCCCGGAACCTGCCGTGGCTTGGTTCATCCGGCGCGGTGCGACGGCACTGCGCCCCTCCACCGCGGCCCCGCTCCGGCCGCGGTATCTTCGGTTCTCTTCGACGCGGCGCGACGGCGTCTCCTCCTTGTTCAACTTCACGGCGCGGCATGACGGCATCGCATCCTTGTTCAACTTCACAGCGCGGCGCGACGACACCACGCATTCCTTGTCGCACGATCACACGCGGTGCGACGGCACCGTGCCATACTCGTTTCAAACCACAAAGGAACAACACATGGATAAGGTAGGAGGGTCGGTCGTGTTTGTGCAGTCCGACCCCCCTCTCGTTAATCGATTGAATTTATTCGTATATACGAGAAGAACGACAAACTAGAAATCACGAAGGAAAATAATTAAATAATTTAAACCCCTACCTTGAGCATAGCTAGAACGGGGGTTCCCCGCGGAAAACGACATCACGAGGTGAAGCTCCGTAAGTTGACGGTGAACGCCCAAGGAGGAAGTGGCGTCTCCTTTTCGTTGACACGGGAAGAAGATCGAAAGAGGGTGTGTCGTCGATATTCGGAAACACACCGGCTGCGAAGAGGAGAAGACACGGCACGCCGATCTCTTCTTACGGTGACGGCGTTCCTCGTTGAAGTCTTGGTGTTCTTCGTCGTGTCTTGGTGTTCTTCCGGATGAAGAGGAAAACACCCAAGAGTTCTCTCCTCCAAAGTCCACACACAACAACCAACACAAATAAAATAACGCTCATCCTTATTTTATTAACTCAAGCCACATTTCAAAAATTCAAAACTTAAATTAATTAATTGAATTAGGTGTTGGCATACTTAATGAGTGGAGAGGTAAAGTCACCCAATTAAAAGGGGAAGTTTAAAAGTTAAAGAGTTACACAACTTAAGTGGGGGGTTAAGGGGAGTGAGGGAGTTAAGGGAATTGAAAGGGTGGGGGCTCGTGTGGGCCCCACATCACCTTTAATCCACTCAAGAAAAACTAACAAACAGTGGGTCCCACCCTAACTCCTACACTTAGGTTCTAACTCATGGAGAGGTGAAATAAAATTCTTAACGAAAATTTTATTTCACAACACTTAATCCAAAAATTTTAAAAAACTCATAATGAGAAAACGCAACTCCAGGTTAGGCGTTCTTAAGCAATTACTGGCACTACGGTTTCATCGGTTCCCTCAGAATTCGATTCCGAGCAACGGTTCAAAAGTTAGAACTTCACGCTCGTTCGTTCACTGAACATACCCGAGATAATCTTCGGATAGAAATTCCTGGCACATCGGGCCTCGGAATCAAGTACCGTCTAAAACTGCGTTCTTGTGAAATCCCAAAGCAAATTAAGAAACAAAATTCCTTGAATTTTACGGGTCTTTACATAATCTCATTGGAGAGAAGATAGTGTGGGGTTTTAAAGAAAAAAAGTTCAAAAATTTGGTTTTGTTTTAACAATAAATTTCAATATAAAATTAATTCCAATAAAATAAATTTTATTAAATGATTAAAATATTGACAAATTATAATTTAAAACTTAATAAAATTATAACTAAACAATATATATAAATTATATGAAATAACAGTGTTAAACTAAAATATGGTGTTTTTAATTATTCATTTAAAGTTTAAATGTTTCAAAAAAAATATCAAATATTCACCCTAACATAATAATTATTTTTCAAATCAAATATACTGTTTACATTGACATTTTAAATTAATTAAAGTGTCAAAATTATTATTTAAAATTGGTTCTCTATTAAAAATGTGTAAAATTTCCTTTATTATAATATTGTTTTTTATGTGTAAATTATTATTTATTCTTAGCTTTTGTCTATCAAAAATAATGGGTGAATATAAAAAATATTTCATGGAATATATAAAAATTGAATTTCAATAAAATCATTAACTAATTAAAATTAATTATGTCTATTAAGACAAAACTCTTTGGAAGTATAAAAATAATAATATTTCCTTTTATATTGAATTTTTTCTTAATTTCATTTCATATTAATTGGAAACCCATTACATTATCTTATATTTATATAAAACATAAATTTTCATAAGTTAGTTTTTAATATTCGTACTTTCTAACATAATGTCTAGGTTATATAATATTATATTAAATAATAATATTTTAATAACACATTGTAACATTGTGAAATATGGTCTTCCATGTAACGCAAGCTACCTAGAAAGGTCACTCCTGCGTGTAATGAAATCTAACACTGAGTTTTGTGAATTCTAATATATAGAATTTATTTTGAATTGTAAATATATTATAATGTTTAAAGATATTATATTACCTTATGCACATGTTGTCACGTGTAATATGTGCTATCGAATACAATGATCCTACTTTAGATTTTATGGGAGTCACATTATACCCATCTTATTTAAATTTAATCCTACAATTAAAACTTAATTATGGTGATAAATTATTTTTTACATTCTATGTGGAAATCCCACATCGAGTGAAGGGTTCATAAAACATCCTCTAGATATGATAGAAAAATAAGTACAATGTTCACATCAACGACAATGTAACTAGGTCTCTAAGTAGTATTACATTAGAGGCATGTATAGATATGTACTGGAAGTAAAATCATTCCTATTTATAGGGAGTGAATGAATTTATCAATCAAAAACAAGTTAATTATCAATAGATTGTTGAGGTCCTCAAAAATATGATATGATCTATAAGACCATTGGTTCAATAAAAATTATGGTAATAGGACAACATTTAATTTCATAGTCATTTTCCTTATTTTGTGTAATTCCATTACTAACTATGAATATAAATAAATATACTTAATTTATAGCATTATATTTAAATTTACCTATCCTAATATTTTTTCATCGATCAAATTATAATTCATTATTTTACTCCTAGAAATTAGTTACCAATAATTCCATTTTTATGCCTAAGGCACTAAAAAAGTTAATGGATCATAAGCCCTATAAAATATTGAAAAATATAACTATTTATATTTTTATCATCCTAATCCAAAATGATTCATATAGTAATATCTAATTATAAATATTGATATTTCTGATTTATCATTAAAATTTATTTGTCAAATGGTTTAACTAAATTAAATGAAAATTTATCTAGGACATTACATAGGTCAGTGGTTGGAATGAAAACCTTATTGTCCTTCTATAATGGGTTCATGACCTGTGGCCTTGAATGAACTTTTTATATGTAACTTATATTACGGTTGTCCTTTTCTAAAACAATGTAAATTTAATTTCCAAAATAAATATGATGGACATTCTTGAAATATGATTAATTATTAAATATCCTTTTAAATAAGGTTTTAAACACAACATAAATACAAAAATACTTCATCAATTTAATTCCACATAGGTCCCCCCATGATCTTGGGTTTGTCACCAATATCATTTATATGGTTTCAAAATCATGAAATCATATCTTCAATCTAAAAACATTAGGTTCAACCTTAGTAACTTATTATGTATCAAAATCCTTCATAATGGTTTGTAAAAAAATGTGACTTATCCAAAGAATATCATCGATGAGTGTCAAACCAGGTGTGCAGTAAGGCCCACTTTCATGTTCTAGGATACCCTATGTCAGGATCAGAAAACCTTTTCTATGTAATTAATCTTATTTACATCTATTCCAAAACCACATTCACTTGTAGAATCCAGACCTGGATTTTTTTCAAGGGATACCCACATAACATCTACATTAAAAAATTTATACTACATTATTATATACTTATATGTAAAATATACATTTACTTTATGATATATAACTTATGTTTTCTTAAATATAGTTCCCAAAGTTTCTACTAAACTTCATCCTACACCAACTGTAGGGACCTAACCCTAGAGAGCCCAGAGTAGATGTATTCTACTAACTACATTTCCATAATTACATAGAATCAAATCCTGAATTACTAATAGTTTGGTATAATTGGTATACCAGATACATAAATGAGTCTTTTATTAAAGGATAATACACTAATCACAACATTATTTTTCTTCTTCTTTCCAAATAAATTCCTTCAAGGATAACTCTGACCCATCTAGTAAATCTCTACATACCTTTAATAATATTCTTCTTGGATTCTTGGGGAAGGAAATATAATAAGGTTGTACTCAAATGCTTATTAATAAGATAAATAGTGGAATAAATATAGAATAAATGAGAATAGTTTATATGGAAATCCTAAATAACTCATCTGACATTCCATGTAATCAATAAAATAAATAGATGTTAATAAAAAATATATCAAGTTAATAAATGGAAAAACATACCATTAAATAAATAGATTAGAAAAAATTAATATGGAAATGTATAAAACTGAAACACATGCCATATAAATAACTTAAATGAAATGTATCCAATGATATTTCAATGAAAAATCTCATGGATGAATAATAAATGAAACTAACATACAGAAAATTCTTGATTATTCATCTCCATGTTTCCTATTTATGTGGTACCTTTAACATAAAGGCCTTCCAAATAAAGATTTACGACGTGTTGGTTAAAACCCCATCTAAGTCGTCAAGCCAAATGACTCATCCCATGATACTACCAATGCATTGAGAGTATATCTATAAATGTAACCCACCAGTGTCATAAAAGTATATATTATTCTTCATATACAGAGTAATATATTTAGAAATGTGCCTTATCAAATATACATATAGAATAATATATAAATATTTATCAATATTTTCCCAAATATTTAAGTAAAATGAAATATTAACACCATATAAAAATGATATATAGTTTAGGAAGTGAACGTATTACTGATAAAGGATAGGGTATATTAGGCGAAATTTAATGTTCAATAATCATGGGAAATTGAATATTTTATGTGAACAAAAGGAATAATGAACGTGAAAGTTAATACTAACCTTTCACAAATAAATCATAAACTATATAAAGGAATAGTAATAATTTTATTATTATATAATACCTCATGTATATGAAAATAATGGGTTATTTTCATTTATTAAAGAAAATATTATAAAAAGATATTTTAAAAACATTCTTGGGGAAAACATAATTTTGTTTTCAAAATAATTTTGACAAAAACATATTTGAAGATATCATTTGATCATATTTTATTTACATATTAATAATTTAAAAATGAAAAGTAAGTTTCAGAACATGGGGATGGGTAGGTCTGTAAAAGCCATACCATGTAAAAAATATTCTTTTTTTCACATTTTTATGGTTTAAAAAATGCCATCATTAGAAAGAAACATGAATATTCCATTAAAAACATTGGTAACATAAAAAATGTTAATAATTTATTAAACAAATAATTTTAAAATAATTTTTGAATTTTTTTAACAAAACATGCTTTTTATAAGAAAAAAAAGTTCTCTAACTAAAGGGATTAATATATTCGGGCTTTCATAAAATAATTTTTAAAATATTTTCAGATCCAAAGAGTAGAAAAATGGTACTAATACATGAAAAGGTAATTAATAAACAAATTATATAAAATTAAAGGGTTTATGAAAAAATATAAATATTATTTCCATAAATGGAAATACCATTAAATAATCATTAATTTCATATATTGTGAAATATAATCTTTAAACAATGCATTGAATCCCAAACCACATTGAATGTTATTTAATCATAAACCTCCTTATGGAATAATAATTGATGAATGACATAAATAACATTATGATAAATTAATTAATGATATAATATTTAAAATGGATAGTATATACACCACGCAAAAGATTTAAATGATGAGCATAACATTTATCTCACATATTTAAAAAGTGAGATAAGAATCTCTTACCTAGTGTTTCCTTTCAGGTAAAAATCCATTAACTTCCTGTATAATAAAATTATATTAATTTTATTATTTATTTAGAACCTATTTCATTTTTATCATTAATTATATTTCACTAATTACTATTTTTTATTCACCTACATAAATAATTAATTATGTGTCTGGTGTTTTGACCAAATTCTATTTATGTGTCAAAAAGGACTTTGTCTGGTCAACTATGGTAAAAGGGTTAATTATATTACATCAAAAGAATAATAAGAATGAAATAATTTTTATTTTTCTAAATCAATTATACATTTAAAAAGAATCATTACATATCGTTAAGAAAATTAAATCAACAATACAACCGTTGAGGTGGTAGGTTGTACGTACACATGAGTAACATTATTAATTTCCAATGATCATAATGAAAAAAGGTAAGTAACACCATATATTTATAAAATAAAAACTATATCCTAAATAAAATATTATTTAATCATATATATGAAAATATATAATCCTTGGGTTTAAAATATAATCACATCATGTTGAGGAGGCGGTAGTCCACAGGTCTATGAACGACGTTATCAACATTTTTTGTGTGTGAATGGGTAATTATGAAAATGATATAAATATATATTATATTTATAGAAATATAATTATTTCATGAATATCAATTTTTTTTAATTTTTTTTAATTAAAATAATTTTTTTTACATTCCATGTATAGCGTGAATGAACCACATCGCTTGGAGGGGCCTGTAGTCCACACTTCCTCAAAAGATGTAATCGTATTAACGTAAAATGGAATGTATAAAAGGTATGTATAATAAAAGGATTAAAGAAGTATAAATAAATAATAAACACTATAAATATAATATATAAATACAACTACCACTAAAATGGCCACCATGAAATGTGGTAAATGAAAAAAAACAATCATTTTTTTATGAGGCAGTAGTTCGTCGTACACAGAAACAATATGTTTGTTACCCATTATATGATTGTGAGTATAATGATATGTAAAAAACATTAAAAATAAATACTACTATATTTTTTGATACTTTGTTTTCTTACATAAGCATGGAATAAGGAGATTTAAGGGGGTGGATAATGGAAATGAAACTAGAGAGCATGAGAGAAGATGTTACCTCTTAATCAGGTACCTTTTTTTGATTTGTACCAGATGTCTTAGATGGAATTATTTATGATACAAATGACTATTCAAGTCCTAGGGTAGGACTTTTGGGAATCTATATGGTAATATCTTGTCCAAACATAAGTGTTTTGATAGGTGTGAGGAATGGGGAGAGGTGGCATCCTTTTATACAGGAGGACAATGACTCACTTGGTATTTATGAAAAGAAGTTAGGTGTTCCAAGGGTTTTACCAATAAAAATTCATATAAAACCAAAAAAACTCAATAATGGAAGTTTCATGGACTAATTATGTCCAAAAAAGGGTATTTGACAAGTTGATAAGTCATTTGTGGCCCTGAGATAAAGGTTTAGTCCTTTATTAAGATTAATTTTGACTTAACATTCGTAATTAAATTTAATTTTATTCCCTAATCATTTTGGTCCAAAAAGGTGGTTTTTTAGACCTTATAAATTATTCTGATTCTTTATATATAATCCATTTTCTAAATTCCCATAATATATTTCGAAAAAATTGTTTTAAATATAACCCAATAGGCAGGATGATAATGTGGGTATTTAAACTAAAAACATGCAATGTCTGTCATGTTTTTATAATCAACATAACAGTGAAATTGATTCCAATTAAATATATTTAATTAATTGATAAAAATATTTTATAATTAATCTTTAAAAATAATTAATTATTTAATTTACTGATATAAATAAATTATATTTAAAATGAGTTTTGTACTAAAATTCAGTATTTTTTAAAATTCATTAAATAATGAAATGATTCAGAAAAATTTCAAAATTTCACCCAAACCAAATTCTTGTGTTTATATTTAAATGATATAGCATTTTTACATTTAAAATAAATTAATTTTTGAAAATTCATATTTCAAATGGGTTCTCAATTAAAAGGCTGTAAAATTGCCTTTATAAAATATTGGTTTTTACGTGTAAAATAGAGTTTGTTCAAAGATTATGTCTATCAAACCTAATGAATGAATATGAAGGACTGTTTCTTAAAAATATATCCAATATATTTCATCAAAATCAGTAACAAATTTTAATTATTTTTATATATTTATAAAAAACTCCAGTGGAATCATAAAAATAAAAATATTTCGTTTTTATATCCAATTTTTTTCTTATTTTTAGTTCTGATTAATTGGTAAATGATTAATTAATTTTATATTTTTATAAAATATACATTTTTATATGATATTAAATACTATTCATAACTACTAATAAACCAACTATGTTATATCATATTATATTAAAAAATATTATTTTAATAATACCTTGTTACCTGATGAATCTTGATCATGTTTGTAACGAAGGCTATCGATGATGGTCACCCATGCATTTAACACAATATATAGAGGAAGAAACCTCATGCATGAAATGTACTCAATATCATTGTTTCATGTACTAAAAAAAAAATTTAAATAGTAAATATATTATAATGTATCTATATATTATATTACATTACGTTTTTGGTCTCAGGTGTCATACATGCTATCGAATACACGGTTCTTAATTTAGATTTTTGGAGTGTTACCTAAAATAAAGGAAAATAAGATAAAATAAATTGTGGAAAACATTTAGTAATTAGATAGTCATAAAAACATTCATCTAGACTCACGCTATTCAACAAGAACAATTGAAACAACCAATTATTCCTCCTACCACTTCTACAATTGCATAATAAAATTCATTTGTAGCTTACTCCAATATAGGAAAAGCCTCAAAAAAGATACATGGATTGATGGATAAGAAAAAAACACCAGAAGATGATCATGAACAAAATAAAATATTTTCCTTGACCGTAGCAATCTTTATGCTTATAGTCAAAAAAGCACAGGCGCCACCCCACCAAATGGTACAACAAGATACAAACTATCAGACATAATATTCATCAGTCAATGGGTTATTATTTGGTTCCATTAATTTTATTCATATAATGGATAACCTCATAGATGATGATTATAGTTATGAACTGGAATTCATAATTCTTTATTAGGGAACCAGGGGGAGAGCTCATCAATTTCGTGGTTACTGGGGAATATAAAATCATTCCTAAAGTCATTAATTTAACCACAATGTAGTTCATACCATCTACATAGTGAAAACTCATGTGAGATCCCTCCTTCAAGATTAGTAGAAACAATGTTATTCCCCCATACATGAATGAGGATTTCCCTGATACAATAATCTTGAAACATCTGTTATATTTAACACCGCCACATCACCAACCTCAACATGTAGGAAGACGTGACTATCCTAATCCACTATGATTAGAGACATCTTCATCATTTATTCAAAGGGATGGTCCATCTATGTCCATAAAATATACTCAAGAATTAGGTGTGAATGAAAACTCCCATAAAGGGAAGTGTAGTCCTTTGGATGAAAAATAATTTTTTTACGAAACTGGCCCAAACCATAGCTATGATGTCAATCAAGGATTCTTTGATTCTATCCAAATACCTCTAGGAATCTCTTATAGTTGAATTTTCATGCCCTCAAAAGATTGAAGTTGATGTTATTTCTACCAATGTATATCATTCATAGAATGATCTGGAATAATTTCATACTATCTTCTGTTTCACATACTAATATGAGGATGATTTTGAAAAAGGACACATCATACACTTTTATATATATAGTAAAATAAATAGTATTGATATATATTCCGACTTTACTAATAATTGATCTACAGTCAATACAATTCCATCAGCATACAACCAAGGTATTAAATATTGTATCAATGGAAAAATATGCACATTCCATGGTGACAAAGAACAATTAAAATCCTATGATCCACAATACATTGATGCAAGATTATACTGTAAATAAGGTAAATAATCCACGACTAAAAATGTTAGCTTGATCAATGCCCCAAATGTTCTAGAGATGATCCCAGCCAACCAAACTAGGTTCTAATCAATGAAGAATTCATCTAAGAGGTGCAATATCAAAAATGGATAGCCAAAATTGTATTTTTTTAATAATAAAAATGGTATAATTAGAGTCTTCATTGACTTCAGAGATATTAAATCGAATTTTCCCAAATATGACTTTATGGTCCCAATCACAAAGCTTCTGGTTGGTGAGATAGTTATTTATCAAGTAGTCTCTGTCATGGATGGAAATTTTTGGTATAACCAAATCTAGATAGTCTTAATTGATTAATATTCACATGCTTTATATCCCCCAAGGACTATTCTGCTATCATTTAATTCCCATTGGATTATTGAATATTGGCTCCACATACCAACGTTCCTTGCATAACATCTTCAAACCATTCCTAGTAATGTTTGTGAATGATACATTGATGATATGATTGCCAATTCCTGAAAATGTTCTGACTACATGGCCAACCATGGATCTGTCTTACACAAGACACAAAAAAAATAATTTGAAGATAAAACACCATAAATACAATTTTTGGGTATCTTAAGGGATGTTTCTCGGCTTCATCTAATTCCATCATGTCTTCATAGTTGGTCCAAAAAACTAAAGCAACCATGGAATCTCACCTCCTAAAAACCTTAAATAGATGAGAGGACATCAAGCACACATTGCCTAAATTTTTTTCTTCATAGCCAATGTCACAAGAAAGTGTTTTCCATTTACAAAAATGATGAAGAAAGGAGTCATGTATTATTGGACCAAAAACTATCAAGAATTATTCAACACCCTCAATACATAACACTTGATCCCACTGGTATTGATGCCTCCTTTAAATCGAATGTCTCTCATTTTATAAGCGATAGAAATGGAAAGATCACATAGATCCTTCTTGAGGAATAAGATAATTATGTGACTGAAAATATCCACTATTATATTACTCAAACCATGATTTATATAGAGACTTGATATACCAATTTTGAGAAGAGTTACCTGGTGTTAATATTTATAGTTCATGATCTAAGGCACTGTATTCAACACCCCAAAGTCTAATTGGTCTCCAGCAACAACCCAATAAAATACATCATCAATCATCCTATACTGACAAGGTTTATAAAATTGTGGGATTTTATTCTATTGTAATTTGATATTTGTTATGTTCCTTGGAAAGAAGATAAATTCTAGGTTTTGGAATATTTTTTTTGAAGAATAGCCATCTACAGAGTTGTTTTCAATAAATATTGAATTTTTTATGACCAAATATTATCCAATAAATACATACCCCAAACATGGAAACGTATTCTATCTATGAATCCATGAGAACAATGGGTAAAATAATGGAAGACCCCGAAATTACCAAAGTTTGTATAGGGATCATTATCATTTTTCTGAGAAGGAAGTTTTAACATTATCCTTTCTTATGTTGTAATGTTGTTCAAAAAATAAAGAAGAATACTAAGGCAATATTGTAGGTCTAGAACAAGCACTCAAAATACCATTCAACCTTCTAGAGCTAAAGGGTTACTCAATGATGGTAATTAAACACATATATTGGGATTAAACCAACAGAAAAGAAGATATAATATATCTTCTTGAATTTTTCTGAGGTTTAATGGTATAGTTCCCCTAAAAACATCATTTACTCAAGTCATGTGATCATAGAATTCCAAAGAATATATATAGAAAAATTCAACCACAACATCATATGAACCAAACTAGGATGAATCTATCATCACCATCACCCATCACATAATGGACTCCCCTTTATTAAAATCATAATAGAGGAGATCAATGAAGTTAGATGTCTCTTTTCACCATATCTCCACTAAAATTTTATTGATGAAAGAAATTATGGTCTACCTTTAGGATGGATTACTCCCACATGATAAATCTATGAAAAAACAAATTCAATGATGAGAAACTCAATTCACTCTATAGGAGGGCCTAAATAACAAAAAAGTACTCTTTAAATGTGGCTTGAATGGAGCCATTCTAAAATTTATCAATGAAGAAGAGATTGTGACCATTATGGATACAGTACATACTAGGCCCTATTGTGCCCATCAGTCTGGACACAAGAATTCCCACCAAATTCGATGGTCTGGTCATTATTATCCCACTATGTAATAGGATTTCATAGAATTCACCATGAAATTTTATTCCTTCCCAGTGCATGAAAATGTAATTCATCATCCCCTAGAGTTTCTACAAATAAAAAAAATATTTTTGGAAAATGGAACCATTTGATTATGAAGTAAAATATATATATTATAAATATGATATCAAATCCAAATATTCATCTGGAAATCATGCAGTGGATAATGGATATATAGATGCCTTCAAAAAGACACTGTCAAACATACTCTCAAATATGATGGATAAAGGAAAAAATTATTGTCCTGACAAGATCCTAAATTCATTATGAGATTACCAAACCAAAACCCATCCTACAACACAAGTGACCACATACTCATTGGTATACAGAACATGAGATTTATTTCCCATTTGGTCTAGATTCCATAGTTTCATGTTTCCATATTTGCTAAACTATCCATAAATGAACATTCCTAGAAATGACTGGATGAATTAGAATGATTGGATGAAAAAATATAACATACCTAAAATCACATACAATTATACAAGAATAAGATAACATGTTCTTTTAGAAGGATTGTCTTTCATCGTTGAATCCTTCAAGTCGAATTGGTTTTGGTCCTTAGGACTCTAATGATATCAAGAAAGAGGCATACAAAACATAGGACATTGTGGGAGGGAACTTATTCCGAACACAAGATCTACTCTAATAGGGATTATTTCTTGATCTCAATGGATGTGTAAATAATTATGACTCAAACCAATGAAAGTTTCCAAAAAAAATTATTTTTAGTAATTACACAATATGATGTCCTAGTTTTTTAACTATAAAATTCAATGTTCTATATGAATCCTATAAGGATTACGTTAAACTCCACAGTTAGTATTTATCACACATCCTAAAAATAATGACATAAAATACATGTCACATGACGAATTTTTTTTGGAATCATCATCATTTTCACACAATGCTAAACTCATTTAAATTTGTTCCTAGACATATGAACTAAAAATACAATACACCATTCATCCTTACCACATGACATTAAGCTATATGGTTATCATCTCTCTCATTTGATGTTTATATTCCCCATAATACCATAAGATGACATTCATTGTGGTCCCTCAAATATGGGCAGTTTCCATGAATAAGCCCCACTCACATTGTTTCCATTCTATAGTGGCACTTGGGTAACTTTATAGGTATAATCCCTATAATTATCACATAATTACCTTAATACGGTAAACTATGTGGAAAAAATCATCATCACATGATGTTAAGATGCACGATCTGTCCAAAAACTACATATGGATTGATTCCCATTCCAATGGGATATTGAGTGACACCAGAATATCCAATATCGAGTCCATCAGCAACCCAAAAAATTCCCCCCTTTCAATAGGTACTTTTCTAAAACATATGACTTCATTATCATTAGAAAGATATTCATAGTGATGCCTAGATCATCCGTGTTGGGTAGAACCCTCATTATAGAAAATATTAAAGCCTATTTCCCCATGTGAAATCTTGATCAATGTGTGGAACATCCTTCTAGAACTATGTTTTTATTGATTCTTACTCCCGAAAGATTTTTATTGATTCCTAGATCTCTAATTTTCTGTCCATTCTTAATAAAAAAAATACCCCACTCTTTATGTATGAAGAAAATAATCACATGGAATCATCCAGAACTATGTGTTTCATGATTCTCATTTTCAATGAGATGTGTAGTGATGTCCAAATTTCCATCTTTAGAGTCATCTAAAACACTTCCATTAATTCATGGGGATTTATCCTCATCCCCCCTAAATGATGTTAAACTTAGTGGGATTTCAGGAACTACGTATGGATTTATTCTTATCCCAATGAGATACATAGTGACACCTAGATCATATATCATGGAAAATACACCACAAAATATAAATTCCATAATAATTCCCTTTTATTTCCTTTATATGTATAATGAAACAATTTCTTATACTTATTTCCCACACTTTTCACCACTCACTAGGTATTAAGAGTATAGGGAAGTAGTTCCCTGCATAAGTATAGAATGTCAATTCAGATTGGGGATATCTTGTTCCTAGCAACAAGACTCTAAAAGGCATACCATACATCCCCAACGCATAACAAAAACTAAATAACCTCATTATAAACATTGTATGGATTGATTCTTTCCCTATCAAGATATGTAGTGAATCCTAGTTCATACACTCTAGTCTAGTGGTAATATTCTCTTTTCTATTAGAATAACCCATGTCCTATCTACATGATGACAAACCAAGTAGTTCTTCAAGAACTACATATGGATTTACTATCACCAATATGAGATATGTATTTTTTCCAGATCTTTAATCATGGGAACATCAATAACATGTCATGGTAAATTCCTTTATGGTCGCATGTAACAGTCATATATACATGACAATACCCAATATGAGATCTAACCCTATGCACGAACTCATATAAAAACAACACCCACATTTCCCTCCACCCATGATTTAAATCATGGCGGGGGAATATTATTTCAAAACTATGTGTTCCAGGATTCATTCACTAAAAATATACATAGTAGAACTCTGACCCTATTCCATAGTCCATTATCAATATCCCACAACTATTATTATCAAGACACCTTCATCCTAACCACATGACTTTAAAATGAACAATACCTAAGGAACTATGATTGGATTGAGTCTTATCTCATTGAAATATGTAATGTTTCACAGGCCTTAATTTCTAATCCCAACTTTCTGATAAAGAAAAATGCACTATCTTCTAAATAAAAACAATGATCTAAGTAAGAACATTCTGTTCATGTCCCCCTCATCTGGCGGTCCACCAAGAAAATATAATTCTTCTCCTTTTATATATTAATCTTATCTCTGAATGGTACCAAAAAACTCATAGAAAATATCATTCCAGATGATTCCTTTGTGAATAAAAATTTATCACCCATAATTTATACTTATAAACTAAGAATATTTCAAGTATTCATAATCCTTATTCATCTTATTGTGATAGAATATTTGATTCTACAATCAACATTTTCATGATTATGTAATGCACCCTAGTTGGTATCACATAATGTGACACTCATAATGGCCTTGATTACCATAGGATAATACTATTTTACTATCTATTATGTGCTCAAGTATGCCCTGCATATAACACCCACAAAACTGTTTTGTCAACCACTGGTAGCTTCTCTCTTGGGAGAAGGCTCTTTTGTTGTCGTAACCTTTGATAACAATATATCGAAACCCATTATTTGAAACAATATAAAATTATTCTGAATATCAATCCCAAATTCTCTCTTCTAATCTCAAATACTATAACACCATGGTTTACAATTTCCTCCTTCTTGTGTTCAAATCATAATAGAATAATCTAGGGTTGAAAGGCCAAACATCTCTATTATTTACATAATTCTACAGTCCATGTTATACAACCAAAAAATAGAGACACCATATTTCAAGTGCATATTTCATACCTGTATAAGAAAACTATTTTTCCTATTCTTTGGAATCTTTTACATGAAATACACCTTTTGTGTTTGAGGAATTTCTTCTATTAAACCAAACTATGTTTCCAGGTAAATATGAATCTCCACAAACTTCCATCGTCTTGTTGTGTTACAATATAAAAATATTTACTGAAGACATCTTTGTCTAACTATGTTGTAACACCCCCTGTTGTCTTTTCATATTTTTATAAATAATTGTAGAGCCTCCCACCCAATGGATGACACTATTGCCTATTTAGTGTGTTCCCTAATTGGACTTGTATAAAACCGCCTCTATAACAGTTTTTCCCACCCGTGGTAACTTTATCCATAAGAGACCCTCCTCTAACTTCATAAGCTTTTATTCTATACCACTCATCGGATTCAAGAATGCTCTAACAACAATATATAAATTTCTCCTCTTACACCTGAAAATGGAATCATATTTCTGGAAAATTTACCAAGAATGGGAGAACCATAATCTTTTTCGATCGAAGATAAAGACCTTAAATTAGAAACACCCTAATTTCCATTCAGTGTGAATTTAGTCTCGATTGAGTAATATAATCACAATAAGATGTTAAATAATATGGTCAATGTCTTCGTCACACTACATTAAACTACATGATACATCAACCATGATTAGAAAATCCCACCCCCCGTACATATACTATCTCATAATATTATCCCTCATTCAGTCAAGTAAATGTTTTATAGGAGTGGTCTACCCCTCATGCTCAACACCAATACAGATATTCCATTCATTCGAAGACACATTCCTCTAAAAAAACCACCCATTATGGTCTTAGAAATAATGAATATCCCAAAATATTTCATGATCATTAGAAAAAGAATATCAAAATTACTAAAGATTCTTTTAAGAATATGATGTAATACTCCCCAGTTGTATTTTTAAAAGATTCTCACAAACACGAAGCCATGTCAATCAATGGATTCCACTATTGACTATGTAGTACATTCCCAAATTGGTCATGTATAAAAAATCCCACAAAATGGGTTTTTCAGTAAGTTGTAATTTATTTATCAAGAGAGACCCCTTCTATTTATGAATAAAATGTTTAATATTCATAACCATGGTATCATGGATCAAGAATCCCCATTATATGGCTATAAAATTTTATAACATTCGTGGAAAAAAATCCTTGTTTGGGTTATTATTCCAAACAATACAGTCAATGTTGTTCGACCAAAAACGTCTATTTTACAATTTTTATGTGCATGACTTTAATTTTACCATGAAAAGGGACATAATGCCACCCAAATTAAAACCCCATAAAGGGCACTCTAGAAAAAATTTGAGTCTAATATCACTAAAAATGTTCTTTTCATGGTAGAGTAAAACTATCCATTGAAAAAGATAAAAGGTGAAAACATCGTTAGGATAAAAACCCACAATGTCTAGCCTAAAAACGAAAAGTCTCTCCCTCTAAGTCGCTTTCATAATTATATGAATTAAAAATTTCGGTGATGAAATAAAAAGACCTCATAATTTTAGGGTTGTACATATGACCCTATCAATTATAAAACTATGACTAGTAGGATCCTTCTATTAGGTAAACATTATAGTGCACTGATCCCTATCATTTTTTTATGATTATCTTTTACTAATATGTCATTATATGAAAACCAGCTTCATCATTATGATCACAATAAGTGATAAGAGATGAAGACAGATATGATTAGAAAAAAAATTCATTTCACATATAGTGAAAAACAAGAGAAACATCCATATGATGGAGTCTCTCTATCATATATTACAAGAGACCTTCAACATTAATCGTCGTCATTATAATGACCCCCATGAGTGTAAGAACATGGAACTTTGTTTCAGGTATGTTTTCCCTTTTTTGGTCGTTTTTGAGGAAAAGAGGAAAATCTGGAAATTTTCTAAGTACGTTCCATGTACTTTATAAGTACACGTCATGTACTTTGATCCCGCACGAGGCCGTGTGCTGGCCGTGTCCGGGCCACACACACAGTGTGTAAGGGTGATGTGGAGGCCTCTTAATGCGATGTATGGAAAAGGTGAGTACACTCTGTGTACTCAAAAAGTACACACCGTGTACTTTTCTCTTTATTTCATTTTACGGAATAGGGTCACGTATCATCCCTATTTCTGTCTTATTCTTCACCTAATTACGTCCAGATCATCCGAGGAGGCCAAATCTTCTCCGAGTCACTGATTTGTCACCAGTTATCTGAATCGAAATTCGTCGGTTGCAATAGAATCGTAACGGTGAGTTCTTGGTTCTTCATTGGCCATGTTTCCAGATTCTTTCTCTTATGAGAGTTATCTATGGTTGATCATTTTAGATATTTTTCAAGATCTTATCCATTCTAGGACGATTCATAGGCCAAGGTTCCAGTAATTCGATCTCCTAGGATCGAGGTAGGTGGTTTGTTGCACTACGTTGAATGTCTTTGAGTTTTTTGTGAAAAACGTGTCGGATTCCCATGTATCTAGTATCTATGGTTAGGGTTTTGAAACTGTGTTGTCACCCGCCGTATATTTATGGTATGCTTGAGGTTATTAGATGATTAATGATTGCTAGGTATCATGTTTGAGGATCGCATCATGGGTGTTTCCCTTGTTTGGGATGTTTACCGTCGTTTGTCTTAGGTTGACTGTGAGGCATACCTTGTGGCATTGTTTTCCTTCCTTGAGATAATTGATTGCATGTATTGCATACTGTTTGTATGCTTGTAATTCATTGTAGCTATTAGCCAAGTAATTTTTGAACTTACATAGGGCTGCTAACAGTTGATTATGCACAACTAGACTGCTCAGGGCTGTGTGAACCTGGTGTGGTAGACTAAAGAGGGAATTTACGATTAAGGGATTCCCTATAGAGTCTGTTATAAATTAGTATCATTCGTAGGACCTATAGTAATTGGGCATTGTATTTATTTATAGTATCCTTAGTTACGTATCGAGACTATAGGGGGAATTAGACGTAAGTGCTTTTATAGAGATTCTATACCAATCATTGTAAGACCACTGGGGAATTGATGGTGAGTGCTTCCCAGAGTGTCTGTGCCTTTTCATGATTACTTCACTATAGGGTTCTACCAGTATGATCCACCCAGAGAGTCAGTGTCAATATTGTTTGGTTGGTTGTGACAAGTCCACCAAGCCAAAGAACAGGCTTGTGTTTTATACAGCTTGTAGTTTAGGTAGTCTGCTAAGATACTTTTTGTGTTACTTTATTTTCTTTGGGAATGTAGAGTTGTTTCTAGATTTTTTGGGTGATTATTAAATGACTGAATAAATTACTAAATAAATATGAATGAAGATTTTTAGGATTGTTTACTTAGTAAACTTCTATTTCTCTGCTGCATTTATTTTATTTACTTTTGATACATTTCTCACTGACAGTAGGGCCAAGATCTTGTGGTGATTGCCTATTGGGATTAGTCTCACACCCTGGTTGGGTCCTGATTTTTGGCCCAAACATAATATATGGTTGTAGGTGTGGATAGGGATTGTGTCCCTTCTACTTCAGGTACATGATTGCTGGTTGGACCTGGAGAGCATAAGATTGAGCCTTGGCTTGTAATGATGCAGGAGTTGTTGTTTACTTTTAGTACTTTGTTCTCAGTTGTATTTCAGCATGTTGTTGTGCCTGCTGCTTTCCGTAGATACTTGCACCTACTGCGTCATTTTCATCATTTTTTATATTATACATTATTTCCGCTGTTTAGTTTCAGTTATTGTATGTAGTTTACTGCTTCCACTATTGACTGATTTTTCCTGTTCTTTGTATACCTTACCAAATGAGGGCATAGTTTCCCCAATAACTCACGAAGGACCTTACTGCTAGTCAAAAACCTCTGGAATTTGTGGAAATGCACTTGAAGACATGTGGAGAACTGGTTACGGGGCACCAGTTGAGTGGCTTCAAATTTAGGTCATTATAATGTGGTATCAAAGGAGTTTCATACCTTTTCTATTGACTTACTATTTAGCGATATTAGACAGGGATATGATAGAATTGGTAAATTGTAAATAGTTTTTCCCAAGAGTTCTAGAACCTGTGTACAGCGAAAAAGCCAGTTTACCTCGAATGTCACAATTTTCATGTTTTTCAAATGTTACAGTTTACTTGATTTCACCATTGGGTGGTGCACTTGTTTTGTGATGTTACTGTTTATATGGTTGTGGTTCTATTTTTTTGCAGCCCAATGAGATGAGGGTATTCCATCTCATGAATCATATATGAACTTGTTATAAAATCACATGTCATGCATTTTTCCATGCCATCTAGGTTGCATTAGAGTTTGCATGCTGTTGTTACAAAACTTGTGATAGACGATGCATGTTGTTGTGATAGATGTTGTGATTGAATACCTGCCATGATTGATAGGGTATCATTTTTTTAGATATTCATTATCATGGACGCCAAACTTTAGTCATAGAGGTGTTATGGGACCTTGAGGATTGGAATTTGGTGGGTCGTGAGTTTGTTATACTATTTACATGTTATATGCGTTGTTATGATGCCAGGATTTGATTCGAGTGGAGTATGGTCCACGATAAGATCGTAATTTTGCACCTAAAAGCTAGTTTTCTGTGTTTTCAAGCCTCCAGTGCATTTCCGAGGCTATTGTCCGGAAAAACCCAGAATACACGGCGTGTACATCATGAATAAATTTCGTGTAGTTTTTAGCCGTGTCACTTACTGTGTGGACAAGGACACAGGGTTGTGAAAGATCTTGTAAGAACACGCTGTGTACTAGTTTACTAGTCGTGTAGCATAAATTGGGTATTTGGACGTGTCACGAACAACATGGGCCCTGGGTTTCCTTCAAGTACACGTAGTGTCCATCAGTAACATGCCGTATAGGGTTGGATGTGTGTCAGACCATGTTGCGAACAACACAGGCTAGGTAAGGCATGTCTACAACACGTCGTGTCTCCTTTGAACATGCCATGTAGTTTTTTCATAGGGCAGTCGTGTGACCTCCCCGTGTAGCTGAATACATGGGTTGGGATAGTATGATAAGAAACACACCATTTACCATGTTTACGCGCTGTGTAGTAGTGGTCTGTGTTCCAGTCTGTGTGACCAACGACACGGACTGGGGAAAAGTCTCAAGGACCCACCATGTAGTGCACAAACAGGCTATGTAGTTTCTTTCTAGGACAGACCGTGTTCCTAGATGTGTAGGAGTGATATGGAAGGGCTAAAAAGGGTTAGTACACACCGTATAGTTTGAGAACATGTTGTGTAGCTGGTTGGTTTACACAACCATGTATGGCCAAGGTACACGCTGAGGGTAAAAATTCCGGAACACACGCCGTGTATTGGTACTAACATGCCGTGTAGTCATGTTTTATAGAAATTTAATGTCTTTCCCTCCTGTTCCGTTTTACTCTCTTAGGTTACAATTGTACTCATGGTTAAAGATGGTGTGATTTTGACTTTTCAGAGCTATGGAACCAAGACATCCTCCAATTGCACGTTAGGAACCAGGCAGTGACCACATGCCTAATACGATAGACCAGGGACTACCAATAGTTCCACCTATCATTCTGTACATGGAACCTGCAATGCCTCCAGAAACTAGTGCCGATGCACATTTCAGAGAGTGTTTCATGAGGTTCATGCAGACATTCCAGGGAGCTCAGCATCCTTCCCCATATATGGAAGGGATGACGCGGGTTTTTCAGCAACAACATCCTCCCACGTTCATAGTGGATGGAGGACCACATGATGCGGAGTCCTGGCTAGAATCCATTCTATCCATCTTCGAGGACCTGGAGACACCTTCAGAGAGAAGAGTGAATCTCATGACTTATATTCTGTGAGACTCCGCCAAGAGATGGTGGGTTGTGGTTTCACAGATAGGGCGCCAACAGGCTACGACTTGGGACAAGTTTCAGTGTACGTTTTACGACTACTTTTACCCGGTGATGCTGAGGGCTATCAGAACCAGAGGGTTCATGAACCTGCATCAGGGTACTCTCACTGTTATGGATTATTCCTCTCCCTTCACAGAGTTATGGTGTTTCACTCTAGTTTTGGGGAATGACGAGCTGTTTTTAGCAAGGAAGTTTGAGGAAGGCCTCAGACCAGACATCAGATCGTAGGTGAACGTCTTCCAGTTGACATCTATTATTCTGATAGTCAACCAGGCGCTTATCACAGAGAGAAACTTTAGGGAGACTAGATCTGTGGACCAGGGTGGTTCCTCTTCTAGGGCTGAATCTTTTCAGGTAGACGGCAAGAAGCGCCACCGGGAGTCTACACGAGGTGACTCGAGGAAGCGAGACATTCCTTCTAGTAGATGAGATATTCCTTTTGGAAAACAACTGGTGTGCTATATGTGTGGTAAAAATGGGAAGGAGAAGCCTCAGTGCCCGAGAGACCCAATGGAGTGTCGATCATTCTGCAAGATGGGTCATCTGCAGCGTTTCTGCAATGTTCATCTTCTAGCGGCTAGTGAAGGAGGATCAGTTTCTACTCCGCGTACATAAACATGATTACCAGTTTTGCATCAGACTATGGTATGGAGTTATTCAGGTCATTCATGCCATAGTAGAGGCTATGGATGTAGTGTCAGGATCATGAAGGGTCAACTTAGGGATCTCAGGTTGCTACAAAAGGCTGCGGTGCAGGCCAGACTTTTGCAGTAGAGCAGATTTATCATGAGCAAGATCATAGACCATCTACATTAGTATCCTCAGTTTTATCCTCTGCACATTTCGATATAGGATCTTCTAATATATTTATTTCTGTTCATACTATGTAAATCCTTATACTTACTGTTTATAATTATGAGGTTATGATGACGCTAGACACTCCATTGTGAACTAAAACTGCTAGCATGCATCAGTGCTTAGACTTCCCCCTTGAGGTTGGTGGATGTCGTTTTTCATGGAGCCTCTATGTTTTGGTATTGATAGGCTATGATTTCATTCTCAGGATGGACTGGTTAGTTCCCTTCTAGGAATTTGTCGATTGTTATCACCATAGGGTGAGTTTTACATCACCGGAGGGAAGTTCTTTTCTTCACAAGGTCGAATGGAATATCAAGGAGAGTAAAGCTAGACAAGAGCATCCGGGGTTGGGTGGTGTTATAGCCCATATTTCAAGATTATATCTAGATGACCATGGGACTTATCAAATAGATTTTCATCCAGTGGTTAATCGCATTCCATATGTCTTTCCAGAATACTTTTCAGGTTTTCCTCCAGTGCGAGAGGTAGAATTTTCTATCGAGCTTTTGCCAAGAGAGGCACTGGGGTCAATTCCTCCTTATAGGATGGTTACACATGTGTTTTAGGAGCTAAAGAAGAAGTTGGAGGAGTTGCAGGAAAGGGGTTTAATCCGACCCAGTACTTCTCCTTGGGGTTCGCCTGTCCTATTTGCGAAGATGGAAGACAGCATCGTTAGGCTTTGTGTGGAATATCGGAAGCTAACCCAGTTGACGGTCAAGAACTAATATCCATTTCCTTGGATAGATGATCTCTCTGATCCGCTTAGAGGAGGCAGAGTGTTCTCAAAGATCGAACTGAGATCTGGCTACCATCAACTGCATTTCAGACTATTTGATATACCTCTTACAGCCTTCCAGAGCAGGTATAGTCTGTATGAGTATTTGGTCATGCCATTCAATTTCACGAACGCTCCAGAAGTTTTCATGGAACTGATGAATAGAGTATTGCATCCTTAATTGGATTATGTCATGGTGGTTTTCATGGATGAAATCTTGGTGTACTATCACACTCGACACGACCATGCTACCCGCCTTGAGATTGTTTTGAGTACACTGAGGGATCATTAGTTATATGTTATGATCTCAATGTGCCACTTTTGGATGGACAATATTCACTTCATGGGTCATCTCATCTCATAGATAGGAGTATCAGTTGACCCATAGAAGGTGAGTGATGTAGTAACCTGGGAGCAGCCGAAGAATGTCTTCGAGGTACAAAGCTTCTAAGGGATCGCGAGTTACTACCGGCGGTTTATACAGGACTTCTCATGGTTAGGATCCCTACTGATGAGCTTGACTAAGAAGGGAGTGAAGTATGATTGGAAAGAATCATGTGATTTAGCCTTTCAGAATTTGAAGGGGAGGTTGACTTCAGCACCGATTCTAGTTTTTCCGGAGCTGGGAAAGAGTTATACAGTTTTCTATGACGCATCGGGCATCGGGCTTGGAGCAGTGCATATTTATGAGGATCGTGTTATTTCATATGGATCTAGGTAGTTGAGGCCACATGAGAGGAACAATCCTACGCACGAGCTAGATTTTCTTATAGTAGTTTATGCTTTGCGTTATTGGAGAAATTATCTTCTGGGACAGTATTTTGTGGTATATACTGACCACAAGAGCCTCAAGTATATCTTCATGCAACGTGACATGAATCTGAGACAGTGGAGGTGGGTTGAGTACCTATAGTCTTTTGATTTCGATCTTTCTTATACACCTAGGATGTGAAACGTTGTGGCAGATGCACTGAGCAGGATAACAAAGATACAAGCAGTTCAGGAGGCCAACAGTGAGTGGAAGATTATGACTCTATTCTCTGAAATTCATTTTGAGGTGC
Organism: Viscum album; assembly: GCA_963277665.1. NCBI lineage: Eukaryota > Viridiplantae > Streptophyta > Magnoliopsida > Santalales > Viscaceae > Viscum > Viscum album. The sequence continues at coordinate 585,679,238 of OY728125.1, forward strand.
ACAACAGATAGGGTCAGACATTTGTTTCTTCTGTAGCAATTACCTCTACATGTCTTGACTTAGTTCGAATGAGGTAGCTATCAGACTCCGAAGGCCTAGTCCTACGGGAAAGCGTGTTAGGAGAGGACCCTCTTCCCTGATGGACCGTAGGCAATGATGAGATCTTGCGTTTCTAGGGATGCGTATGGGTGCCAGTAGATATACAAGAGGACCTGATGCGATACATTTATTCCGCAGTTTGAGAAGTTCATCCTAGCATCACCAAGATTTATCGTGATCTACACTGTCTGTATTGTTGTCCAGGTATGAAGATAGATGTTGCTGGTTTTTTCATGTGGTGATTCACCTGTTAGCAGGTGAAGGCGGAGCACCAGCGACCAGAAGGGATTTTACAGTAGCTACCCATTCTCGAGTGGAAGTGGAATTATGTCGCGATGCACTTCATGACAGGGTTACCAAGATCGCCTCAAGGTAATGACATGGTGTGGGTTTCCATTGAAATTCTCACGAAGGTTGCTCACATCATGCCGATTAAGGAGACCTTCGGTGTTGTTGATCTTGGACGGTTATACATCTGTGAGATTGTAGGCTTTCATTGAGTTTTGAGTACTATCATTTAATATTGTGATGCCCACATTACGTTGCATTTCTGGAAAGGGCTATAGAGGGATTTGGGTACATAGGTACTTTTGAGTACAACTTACCATCCTCAGATAGATGGCCAGTCAGAGTGCATGATACAAGTGCTAGAGGACATGCTATGAGAATGCATCCTTGATATTGGAGGTTCTTGGGAGAAACATATACCTCTAGTAGAGTTTTCATAAAATAATAGTTTTCAAGATACTATTCATATGGAACCTTACGATGATTTTTACAGTAGGATGTACTGATCACCCTTGTGTTGGCTGGAGGTAGAAGTGGCAGCTATGCTAGGACCTAATCTAGTAAAAGAGACTATAGAACAGGTGATGTTTATTTAGAAAAATATGGATACAACACAGTCTCGGAGGAAATCTTATGATGATCAGTGGAGACAATTTTGGGAGTTCAAAGTCATAGATTAGGTTTTCCTACATGTTACCTTCAGGTTGGGACATAAGAGGATCAGAAGATAGGGTAAGCTTTCACCGAGATACGTCTGGCCGTTTGAGGTGCTGGAGAGAGTTGGGATGGTTGCTTATAGTTTGCAGTTACGTCATAGGTACCAGGCTATGCACAAAGTCTTCCATGTTTCTCAGCTTAGATGCTATTTCTCAGACACATCTCATATCTTTCAACTCGAGGAGGTTGAGATGGAGTAGGATGCATCGTTCGAGGATCATCCTATCAGGATTGTAGATCATAGTGCAAAGGTACTACGTGGCCATTCTGTTCCTCTAGTACGGGTGCTATGGCAGCACGACTATGTGCAAGATGACACTTGGGAGAGGGAGGCCGATGTGTGATCATAGTGGCCAGAGTTGTTCGAGGGTTCTTCTTCACCACCTTCTTAGGGAAATTCGGGGACGTATTTCTTTAAGGGGGTGAGGGATGTTTTTAGGAACCCAGATCTTCATTTCAGGTATGTTTTTCCTTTTCTGGTCATTTTTTAGGAAAAGTGGAAAATATGGAAATTTTCTAAGTACACGCCATGTACTTTGATCCTGCATGAGTAAGTGTGTTGGCCGTGTCTAGGCCTCACACACAGTGTGTAAGGGTGATGTGGAGGCCACTTAATGTGGTTTATAGAAAAGGAGAGTACACAATCTGTACTTTTCTTTTTATTTCATTAAATGGACTAGGGTCGCGTATAATCACTATTTTAGTCTTCTTCGTCAACTAATTACATCTAGAGCATTCGAGGAGGCTGAATCTTCTCTGAGTCGTTGAAACATCACCAGTTATCTGAATCAAACTTCATCGATTGCAATAGAATCGCATCAATGATTTATTGGTTCTTCCTTGGCAGTGTTTCCTGATTCTTTCCCTTATGAGGGTTATATAAGGTTGAATGTTTTAGATGTTTTTTCAGATCATCTCCATTCTAGGTTGATTCATAGGTCAAGGTTCAAGTATATCTATTTTTTATGATCGAGGTAGGGGGTTTTTTCCCTACATTGAATGTCATTGAGTTTTTGTGCAAAAAGTGTCGGATTCCCATGTATCGAGTATCTCAAGTTATGGTTTTAAACCTGTATTGTCACCCGCCTTAGATTTATTGTATGCTTTAGATTATTAGATGATTAATGTTTTCTTGTTAACATGTTTGAGGATCTCCCTATGGGTATTCCCATGTTTTGTTTGTTTACCGCTGTTTGGATTAGGTTTACTATGAGGCATACCTTGTTTCATTGTTTGCCTGCCATGAAATAATTGATTACATGTAATTCCTACTGTTTGTATGATTTTGATGCATTTTATCTATTAGCCAAGTAGTTGTTTCACTTACTTAGGGCTGCTGACAGTTGACTACACACGACTAGACTGCTCGGGGTTGTGTGAACCTAGTGCAGTAGACTAAAGAGGTAATTGAAGATTAAGGGCTTCCCTATAGTCTGTTATAAATTAGTATCATTTGCACGTCCTATAGGAATTGGACTTTGGTCTTCCTTAGAGTTTCTTTAGTTACATATCAATACTATTGTGGGATTGGACATAATTTATTCCTCATAGAGTCTATACCCATCGTTGAAAGACCATAGGGGAATTGACGGTGAGTGCTTCCCAGAGTGTTTGTGCCCTTTTATGATTACTTGACTATAGGGGTATGCCAGTATGAGCCACCCAGAGAGCCGGTGTGAATATTTTTTGTTTGGTTGTGACGATTCCACCAAGACAATGAACAAGTTTTGTTTTGTACTGCTTGTAGTTTAGGTAGTCTATTGAGATACCTGTTGTGTTACTTGCTTTGCTTTGGGAATATAGAGTTGTCGCTAGATTCCTTGGGTGATAATTAAATGACTGAATTAAATTACTAAATAAATTTGAATAGAGATTTGTAGGATTTTTTACTTAGTGTACTCCTGTTTTCCTACGGCATTTATTTCATTTACTTTGGCTAAATTGCTCACTGACAGTAGGGCAAAGATCTCGTGGTTATTTCCCACTGGGACTGGTCTCACACCCTCTTTGGGTCCTGCTTTTCAGCCCAAATAGGTTATATGGTTGTAAGTGTGGATAGGGATTGTGGCCCTTCTACTTCAGGTGCATGATTTATGGTTGGAGATGGAGTGAATTGGATCGAGCCTAGGCTTGAGATGCTGTTGGAGTTTCTATTTACTTTCCGTACATTGTTCTCAGTTGTATTTCAGCATGTTGTTGTGTTTGATAATTTCCTTAGTTACTTGCACCTGCTGCATCATTTTCTTCATTTTTATATTATAAATTGTTTCAAATGTTTAGTTTCAGTTATTTTATGTTCTGTACTGCATCTGCTATTGACTGATATTTCTTGTTCTTTGTATACCTTTCTAAATGAGGTCATAGTTTCCCCAATGACTCACCAAGGCCCTCGCTGCTAGTTGGTAGCCTATGGTGTTTGGGGAAACACGCTTTAGGTCATGTGGAGAACCGGGTATGGGGAACCAGTTGGGTGGCTCCGGATTTAGGTCGTTACACTGAGCCCCATCATACACTCCTTGAAGCAGAGTCAGTCGACCAATTCTAGTCTCATCAACCTGGAAAAGTGCATCTATTAAGGCAACAATAGTATTTTACCAATCTATTTAGGATTATCTCAATGAACAATAGGGTTTGTGTTCCCCCTAAAAATATTCCACTTAATAATGAGGTAGAGAAACTATAATGTTCTTCACCTTAATTTTCCACTTAAATTCTACTAGTTTTTTTAATGGATGGCCTCCACTTGGGATAATGTCGCTCAAAAGTCATAAACAATGGTGAGCAGTTTGGTCTTTATGTGGTACATCCAATGATTATGATCTTCCTCTAGACTTATCATAGTCTATTTTACACCAACATTGATTGAACGGTAATCAAATCCAAAGAATCCATATATGCCAAAAAAGAGTTGTAAGTAAACCAATATTTGATGGAAGGTAATATATAGATGTCATGGAATGTATCTTCTAGATGATCCACCAAGCCCTATCACTTTTTACATTGAGATAAACCTATAACTATATGTTTGACTCAAAGCCACTATCAATGGGATGAAGATACTTGGGAACAAAATCACTCAAAGAAGTGCTCTTCTATGCTCCCACCAAGATAGTGGTTGCCTTGCCTTTTGATGCTGGTTGAATAGGTATTGAAGCTCCACTATCAAACCAAGTTGTATAATCTAGTAATCCTAAGTGATGATTTGAATCATCGTTACCCTCAAAATAATACCAATAATTGAGCATGATCATAATAGTTTTGTGACCCTAACATAATAATAGTTCAATGATGGGGAGGATTCCTCCCTAGAATCCTCAGCTCTGGCAGTTTGAACATGAACCTCTTAGTGATGGGAAATCTTCAGGTTCTACCAAGTGCATTCCAAATGAGTCTCAGAACGACTTCCTATTTCAATGTCCACCTGAGAAGGCCCCCCTCAACAATTTCACTGAGATGGACTTTAACATATTGTTTATGAATTTTAACTAAAATAATCTCCATGGATGGAGTGTCACATTCTAAGTATTCATGATCAAGGAATCAGGCATAAAAAGATTGATTGGCTGAAAAATGAAAACCCACATTAATTCATTTCCATTTTTAGTGCTTCAAATTATTCTAATGTAGTAGGAAGTTTAATATGTTCCATTACTTCATCAATGTACCTGCCATGATTTCTTGTGGAAATTATTCTCATCCCAAGCCCCACGGTAATCTCACCCATTAAGACAATGAAATGATTTTTCTTGGAACCCTACAGAGAACCATATGAAGACTTGTGATCTAGAATAGCTTCTTTAGTGATAGCCATAAGGTCAACATCAGTCATTGCAGGTTTTTCCGTTGCATTGGATGAACCTGAAATATTGTAATGAGAGAAGTCATAAATTGATCTGTAATACCTCATGAAGAACCTTTAACCTTACCAGAATCCACCTACTATTCCATAGAATAAGGAATATTGATAGGAGAAGATTATGTATCACCAACCATTATTACTTCTTCTTTTTAGGGAGCTGATACACCAATAGGTATCCACACATGGTCAAAATCAACCTAATCTATTCTTAGATTCTCATTTTGTAGTCCCATGATAGAGGAGAGGTAATTATTTCCTCCAATTAGTTGAATTGTTGGGGCTTGTTCTAGATATAGAAGATATTAATTACACCAAGATGACTTACCACTGCTGGTGAGACATTTAGCCAAAAATTTCACCCTTCTGCAGACCTTTTTCTTATTTTTGGAAGGAGGGATAACATAAACCTACTAAAATAAGGACCTTATAGGTTTAAATGGGATTTCTCCATCCATATCATCCACAATTTCTTAATGCACTGGGGATAGTTCTCAAAATTTAGAGGGTGATTCATCTGCCCCAATCAGGGTGCCATTTGGGATATATTGTGAGGAAAAATCAAGGTTGATTTTCCCTCAGCCCACGGAAAATCAAAGTGATCTTCACCTCAAAATCATTACAATGTTCCAAATATAGAAAGATATAATTTAAAGAAAAAATGAGACGAAAAGATGTCAAATATCTAGGAATGACATGCTTAATCAAGTCATTAGTTAATGGATGGTCATCCCCTTATGTAGCTCCCCATTTCTCTATATCATCCACCCATCTCATTGTAGGAATTTGGTCATCATTTTCATAAATAATCTACTATATCTCTCAATTATAAATTCTGACCTCAATGATATTTTCCTCAAATTTATTATCATGTGGGGAATAGGTATCTCCTATCTCGAGAATCAAAATACCAATGTTTTGACATTTCCATACTATTTAAACTTTAAAGGACATATCCAGCCAAAATTGGAAATCCATTGGTAATATGAACTCTAAATACCAACCGGTCATTCATGAATATGATTCAAAAGCTTTGGGTTTTTAATGATTACTAACCATATCCGTCCGAGATGACAGATGAGAAAATGGAATTTGGGTCTCTTCTTGGTCAAGGAGAATAGCCCACCAATGTAGAGTCTTAAATGATGTATCCCTTTTGAATCTAGCTAGTGGACTAAATCGTGCATGAGGAATTTTAGATAATATGGTAACCTCATTATCCTGGCCTTATGACATTTAAAAATTAGCCTCCAAGGGAGATGAATCACCTTCCAAAAGAGGGGAATCCTTCCTGATCAACTTTCCCTTCCCAACTCCAGGAATATATTTGGCCAACACCCCCTAATTGTATGATGCAATTCAGACGTCGACATACTAGGAGGATAACCCACTAGCTTCAACCACTATTGTTCGGTTGACCACCACTTTCATCAACCCCATGTATGTGATCATCTACAGCTACCGAGATACCATTGTATGATTTTCTAATGTTATGTTCAATTAGGGGATAATTTTATTTTTTCTAGGAATTTAAAATGGTGTGAAAAACAGTATGGAGAATCAACCTCGTGTATAAATTCATTGTCAAAATGAGTCACCCTCACACCATCCCTGAAGGCTATCATATATGATCTCAACTCATGTTTATCCTTTCTATAATTATTAAATCTCCCAATGGGAGGATTCTCATAGGGAAAGAATTTGAACATCTTAATAAACATATCACTGATTGTATTTCATTGCATTTAAAATTCATGGGTGGAATACCAAATACAATATGAAAAGATGGACAAAACTCACTCTTAAAGACCTTGATCCCTCTTTTTATTATGTAAGTTTTGAAGTGATCTATGATATATTTCCATAAAACCTAGAACATTCCAATGATTCTATCATGAGCCTTCCCTAGATGAATATCAATAAGAATTTTACTAGGCTTATGGTGTTTTGGGAATCAAGGAAAAAAAGGATCTAAGTCACTTGGACAGAAAGACAGCAATACATGTCATAACTGGAATGTCGGGCCTGATACCATATACCCAATTATCATAATCTATTTTTTCCAATGTTAACCAGAAGGTTGTAGGTCTGTTTCTATTCACTACCTTATGATAGCTTGTTGGGTGCTTGCATGTGGGGATTTCCCCTTCTTCCATTGTAACGTTCTCATCTACACTTATGGATGAATATCACCTTTTCGTAGGGGTCTTCCTTTTTAATATCATGAGATAATTTTAGTAGCTCATGCACTAATGTTGGTTTCTTAACATTATCATCCCACATATCCCTAAAGGGAGAAATTCTTTATACTTATATTGGAGGATTCAATCTCGAGAGATCTTTTTAACATCCCAAAAAATGATTCCAACTTCTCCATCAATTATATGGAACGAATTAATCTTTGGAATCCACTAGCTTAGTAGCTCTGGAATGAAATCAACATTTTTATACAAATAAGTTTTCCTCACCCATATTTCTTATTATATATTCAAAACCATCAATTCAGATAAAAATTATGCATAGACTTGGTGCACCCAATACAACCACATCAATTCATACATAACAACCCCTCCTAGGCAGAGGTCCCAAACCTTCCTCATGCCTTTCGACTAATACGACTGTACATTTGGAAAGATGGATGAATAAAAAAATTAGACTAAATTCAATTTGTGTGGTTTTAGATATATAGTACACTATCTAGGATGTATAATGAAGTCAGTTGATGATGTCCTTATATTGATATATGCACCCATGATGCAACTATCGGTAGTTGTCAAATTATTGTATTCTTGAAACAAGGAGTGTGGGGTGTATTTTGTTAGAGTCAGTTTGAGGACCTCCCATAGATTTCCATGACCATAAAGTTATATATAGGTACTCTATGTAAAATCAAGGTGATATTTCATCAAGGATACCACCCAATATGGAAGAGTAGTATTGTAGATGTCGAAATAATCATTCTATATGAATTTCATCGTATCCTTAATAAGTATACTAGTATGTTACTCAGAAAATGTAATCTTCCTGGATACCACTATACTTGAAAATATTTATCAATTTTATTTCTTGTCGGGTTCTTTTTAAATAAATATTTGAAAATATAAAAATTTGGAAAATTAATTAACTCTCCCAAGCCTATGAATCATGCAGATAGATATGTACTATGTCTAAACAAATGAGACCAGCAGTGAAAGATTCTTCAAAGAGGGTCCACATTGGAGGTTTTTGTGACTAGACATGAATGTTCTTAGCCACAAGAGCCATTCAATGAATTGAGGACATTATATATAGATATGAATACCTACTTTTCCTAGCCAACATACACGGTCCTCCTACACATCATACCAAAGAGGACTACTTAAGGGGAGGACTTGTGTGGGTTCCCTATGAACCCCATCGATATTTTTCATCCCTTTACCTCAGGATCCAACCCTCATCTTTTGATAGGAACTAATCCTAAGGGGGTGGGGGGATATTGACACTCCATTTATTTAAATAGATGAAAAGTGACAAAGAAAAATAAATGAGGAAAAAGGGAAGAACGAAGATGATAAATTCGAAGGATTGAAAAGGCCTCTAAAGGTGATTACCCTAAGTACCCTAATACATTGTCATCACACAAGGTGCATGTGTGACAGACTGCACGATTAGCCTAAGTATGTTCTTATTTTAGAAACCTAATAGATCCACCTGTGTGAGATTATCCCTTTGCATAAGTTAATATATTTTACTATAAATAGGACCTTGTGTCATTGTTTTTTCTGACGATGATTCCCAAAGTCCAACTGATGCTCGGTTCACCCTAGTGCTTCACTCAAAACCACCATAACCTTCGCGGTAGATTTTTACCACCTAAAAAAGAGGGAATTAAAAGGGAAAATTTAAATTAAAATCCTCCAAGGAATTGAAATAATCAACTACTTCCTGAGGCACTCACTCACCCCATTCTTAATAAACACTAGTGTGAGGTAGCCTTCCTCAAACAAAGAACACTGTGAGTCACTTCCTAGAACATATGTGGAGTCCCATGAAGTTTTGGGAAATGTCTCACCCATGTCTAGTCACCCAGGTGGTATTTCACTCAATGATTCACCTATTAACATAGCCTACCTAGAAGGACCACCCCCTACATGGTCCTCCTATGTTCGGCCTATCCTCTAGCCTATGTGATCCACTAAAAAGGATTTCATCAAATCCATCCATAGAAGGCCCTTTCCTCCACTATCTCTACTATATGATATGTATCGAGTTGAGTACTCCACCTAAGCCTCCTAACTTACACAACAATAGATAGTTTCACACCATCATGTCCCCCATTTGGGTCTGAATTCCTAAGGTCAAGAGTCTCGCGCACTTATTCGGTTGGCTAGTTAGGGTCCTTAGGGATCAAGAGAGAGTGTTTCCTAATTTTTATGAGGACCCTTACACTAGTGACATTTTTGGGGAGTGCTCAGTCTTAGATAAAAGGGTTAAGACCATTCCCTTGAATTATCATCTGTATGACCTAGAGCATCTTGTTACTAGCATGTAGGAGGATGTGTGTTATTTCTGTTCCATTCAACACGGAATCAGATCATCGTCCTTCTTTATGAAAATAATTATTGGTACTCCATTATTGAGTAAGCCCCTAGATGTTTTTTTCAGGAGGTTTCACTCTTGTTCATATCTGCCTCCTAGACACTACTAAGGTTCCTACTTTTTTTAACATACATATCTATACACTAGACCCATTATAGGTTAATTTAGAGAGAGGGAAAGTTCATATCCCCTACCTCTTCCATCTGTGGAATATTATTTAGTAGGTGTGGGCACACTCAAGGCCTCATCCCTATAACTTTCGTCATTTTCATCATGTCCACTTGGGGAATGATGAATATTGTGTGGTTTCTTAGAATATTTGTTTCCTATTAGTTCTCACATCAATCATGACTCACAAGGTCTTCGATGCTAGTAGTGATCATGACCTATGCATGATACAAACACCTTTTGAAATGCAAGAACTCTGATTTCTTCGATAATTTGGATAAGTAGGACACATTCCAAAGGCCTGAGGATAATTGGAATCATTATTAGAATCAATGTCCAATTAAAACCACAACATCAACTTGAGTTGATACATCACTCATGGTCTTTTTACAATAAATCGTCTTAAAAATTACACAAGAATCTAATCCACTAAAAATGTTATACTCCCTTTCGAGACTCATCATACTATGTGGTCTTTGATTCTCATATAAATGGGATTTGTAGTAAGCCTCCATGATTTCCCAAACAAATACCCATAATCAACTATGTTCTTTCTAGGCCCTACTCCCAGAACGGTGTAATTAAACATGGGAACCCATCTTTCTTCAAGGTTACATGGGACACTTCGACAAATGACCCTCACAAAAATATGTCTAAGAACATTCCTCTTTAACATACTTTCCACATAACATTAAAATATAGAATTAGGTCCTTATATAATGACCTTTAAATGAATGATGTGTCTCGTTAATCAATATCAAACTATGGGTGTTCTAATCCCTCGCACGAAGATACATAGGAAGCCAATTTCATTGTTTTGATCACAACATCAAAAATATTCTATCTCCCAGGATGAAAAAACACTATTGAGTACCCCAATGTGTGTCTAGAAAGCCAACATCATGGTAATTATGACCAAAAAATATCTATGTAGTATGTAAGAGGATACCAACCATAGAGAACCTCAGATACATAATAGTATCTAAATTGTTGAAGAACATCATATACATAAACATGATTCCATATTCCATAAATTTTAATCATTGATTACTAATTATAGTGTAATCCACATCATTATTGGGATTTAATAAAGGATTAGTAAGTATGTTATAAATCTATATAAGTGTACTTGGGTAGGAAATAATTCCCCCAAAAAGGGTGTGGTGAGCTCGACCACCCATCCACTTGACCAATCCGAGTTCTTAGGAATCATTGGAAAACCTCCAAATGAGCTCCTACCATTGGAAGTATGTCCCAAGGATATAAAACCATTTGATTTTTTCATTTACATGAGAAAACTTGTTGGAAACTAATTGGATAGAGTGATCCTAACCCAAATACACATTCAAAGGTAAAAAACAATCCAAACTCAAGGTTGCGTGTAATGAAATCCACAAAAAAATTAACTTTATTTGAAATACATATTTTGTAAATTCTTGGGGAATTCAAAATTAAAATCCCAACAACTTAATAAGTGAACAAGGATAGTGATCAGTCCAAAATAAGATCCTTGGTATAAGAGCATGATATTAGATATTGTACACTTAGGGAAGAAATATAAATTTAAATTTTTGATACCCAATAATAGGTGTGCGAATACTAGACCTAAAATATATATAACACACATATTGGGAAATAATTTCAAATAGAACCTTTTTTGGTTGTCACATTCTTTCCCCATTATGTAACACTGTACTAACAAATTAGATTCATACTCTATGATGAATTTGTATGAGGGATATTATATTTAATAACCTCCAAATATTACCATGTTTCTTCGTAATAATTATATTTTCAATATAGTTATTTTACAATTTTATTTTTAATTTTTCATAAAATGTTGTATCAACTATCCATGATCTTACCCAACCTCTCCTCATAAGTGATATCATGCTCCAACTACAACAAATCTATATTTTTTTAGATATGAAATATTATATAACATACTAGTTTTTTTGGACAGAACATAAAATTTTCATTAAACCTTTAGGATGTTTGTTTTTATTTAAATCATAGTCTCAGTAACCATGTTTTGGATCTGTTGGTTTAATTTGTTTTGGGGAAGAAGGGGGGGAAGTGGCTTGTAGCTGGATATAGGAAAAATACATTGTGTGAATTAAATAGCTGTTGTGAATTAAATTCATTACATTTATTATCAATTCATCATGATAATTGTTCTATCTAGTCACCAAAACCCGATGAATACATGATGTTCCCTGTTTACACATCTTGTATATGTCATGGCCTTCTTTTAATGGTTTAAAAACCCTTTTATTTCTCCACAATGCTATTTTATTTTTATCTCTCACACATATGACCTATATTTCAGAGGTCCTCCTTTATCCTAAATTTATAAATGTTGATTCTCCTCCAACATGACCCTGATGAAGCTATCTTCGATAACATTAGATAGCCTTTAATATTTTTTCATTACATTACATCTTTCATCATTTATCGATTCGTGGATTGATTTATTTTGGAGTGAGATAATATTCAATTTTTTAGGAAATTTTTCTATTTTTCTATATTATTTTTCTTTATAAAAACAAAATGTAGATAGTGGATGAGGATAGTAATAAAAAAATAATGTAGGTGGACTATTAATGCTTCCTCAATCTCTCCTTGTTATAAATTATTTCCCTTGTGTGCCTGCCGATTTCAATAAGCATTTCTTTTAAAATAATTATTTTTGTGATTAGAACTATTTAATGTGTACTATAACACCCTAATGAAATTCTTATTATACCATTGTATCTTGATTCATCAAATTTAGCAAACCACTTAGGGTGTGTAGCATGTTATGCCGCTGGGCCTTTATTGTGAGTTTTTGAAAAATCATTTGGGTGTGATAGACTGAACTTTATTAAAGAATGTAATATAATTTAATAACAATATATTAAACTGTGAAATGAAAATTATAAATTCATATGTACAGAAATAATTTTTCCCATATCATTTATAATTAATTTGATAATTAGTTGTATGTCCTAATGATGGAAGGTAATGGAATGAAACTATTGAAAATGGAATATATAAGAGTAATTCATGGAATTAAATCAAATATGATATATATAAAATGTATAAGGTTCATATTCTATATGGAACTATTTATTCATTATAGGACTGTTCAGTCCTAAGATAGCCTAGGATTACTGAGGGAATTCATTGATAACTTAGAGGACTCCATTATAGTCCATTAGGTCTATTCCCAAGGGAGATACCCACCTTGGAATATGGTATTTTTCTATCAATGGATGCCCAAAATGACTCTGTATGATACGTACAATTTCTCTCTTTACATTTTAATGCCTTCGATTTTTTCCTTGGATTCAACATCATAACTACATATATGTGATGCCTGAGATCATTCTCCATTGTTCCAATACTTCTTAGCTAGTGATTTTCAAGGGATGTGATCCATAAGCATGATTATAAACTATTATTTTCAAATGTCTTGGGGTAACTCTTAGATTACACTTATTCCATTACTCTAGGATACTTGGTTGTATTCAGTGAGTTGGTTCGACCATCTATGGCCAACGATTCCTTAGAATCAACATAGATTTGTTGTTTTTATTATTATCATGTATAGTACTTCTGAAAACTTTATTTAACATTCTTATTTTAAATTTAACCATAATTAATTAAATTAATGCATGTTCAGAGTCACCATTTGAGGCTAAAATAGGTAAGGGTTCTTTACATTATCACTACCTTAATTTTTATATATGTTCACACCATGAAATTTATATGCATAGACTAGATTTGTTATATATGCGGTTAGTGGTGTCCTACTAAGATTTATCTCACACAATATATGTATCTCCATTATCACCAAAGAAGGTTATGTAATAATAGTTTTGGACAAAGGGAATTGTCTCACATTTGACACATGACTTATTTCTTTTTGTTGGGATCTTTGTAACAGATGAGAGAGCATGTTCTCTGGATGTTTGGATAGTTTTTTCTCTTTTTTATTATTTTTTATGTCATGTATTTTTATATCTAATGGATTCCATGTATGCATTCTTTCAATTTTTTAGAGGAAATACATCATCTGTTCTGTATAATAATGTTTACAACTTTAGATGCTTATTTTTTTCTTTAATTCTTATGCTTATTTTTGGTACCTTAATAATTATTATTATAACTGTTTTCTATATTCATAATTTTAAACATTGGTCTTCAATATGACCATAAGGCCTTGTCTCTATACAATATAACCATATGTACTCATTTATAGTTAGAAACATCTACCATAAGAGAAGGTGTAATTGAGGCCAAGGGAAATACCAAGTTCAGTTACCCATCAGTGAACCACGTCTGGGATATATATTTGTTGTATTAATAGTTTTTATTTATTATATTATATTTTGTGAAATTTAGGTATGGTATTAAGAACATGTTAGAACTTTGTCATAAGAAATGCATAGGAATAGCCGACCCATATTCAGGGTAAACACCAATTTTCATTAGAATGTGAAATTATTGTTTTATATTCCACTTTTTATAGTTTATATATTTTCACCATTGAGTGATTAACATGAATTGAGGAATTATTTTTGATATATAGAGATTATACCTTGATCGTGTATGGTACATATCATTTCCACATGCATCATCATAGGTACATAGTGATTCACATGACATTCATATTCCATTCCATATAGGTTCATTTTCTTACATGAATTACATATGATTCCTTTTATTATTGAGTGTTACATGGTTGTGATATATGTTTGTTGCATTAATATATTCTGTAGGAAAGAGAAATGGGCTTTTTATAATATTAGCATCAACCTAAATGGTGTTTTACCATATATCATAACAATGTAACAATAAATAGAAAATTTTGATCCATGTATGATATGTACCCCTAGTTGAATGATATGATATTTGAATGTATTTATATGAGTACTAATTGTAAATTGCAATTATTTTGTGGATTTATAAATAGGAAAAGGTAATTCATTGATTCAATCCATTTTATTTTTTTACTCATTACAGTTTGAAACCGAATTTAATGGGGGGTAGTTTCAATTACATGGGTGTTGATATCAGTTCATAAAGTGTAAGTTCCTTTATAATCCAAGGATGGTAATATATTTAACTAAACCTTAAATAAAATATGTACGCACATATATATATAATGTAAAATTTTAATTATAAATAAAATGGTAACCAGTACGTGGGAAGGTAATGAAAAAAATATAGAGTTGTTTTGTCCTTAACATGAATTTTACCCCTCCCATACTCTATAACACATGTGATTGATATCATTAAGACTTACCAATACCCTGACATTATACTTGGGTATTTGAGATAGTATTCATATATTAGTGAGCCCCTATGTTGTTTTTCTACATTTATATAAATTTGGTTGTGAGGTCTTGAGTCTATTTTTGTCCCGATTGGGATCCCTATACACAATTTTAGTTAATATTGTTGTATGTAGTGTGATTTAATTTTATAGAGATTTTCCTCCATGATGTTTTTCATTCATGCATCAGGAGGGAGGATATGACAATACACTCAAGATTGTCGAACTTGATCCCCAAGTATTACCTTTAAAAGTGTCTATTTCATTATTCCTTGAAACATGTTTTCTAGTTTTAAGAATCACTACTTATAGTCGGTTTCCATTTAATTTATTTATGGATCATGAAACATCCAACTGTTCTTTATTCCGAAGGTACCCACTTTCCAAAGGTAGGTGTTCATTATGTTTGAACATTACAATACTTTGAAACATTATTTGGTCGAGGGGATTGAAGGAAAGATTCATCACTCCATTTATGAAGGAATTGTTGTCAACTCTAGGACTATATTTATAAATATAATATATTTTCATGAATACTTATTAATTAACCATGTATAACATTATTTTCCCTTGGAATTCGAAACCACTTATTAATATGTGTAAAAAATAGAATCATCAGTAAGTAATCAAGATTTTTTAATTAATAGAGATATATGTATATATTCGAGGTTCTCCATTGATGGTATCCTCTCATATATTATTTAATGATAATTTTAATCATCATTATGATGATACTGGTTTTTAATCCACTATGTGGGGCACTTTAAAATTTGTTGTCATTCAGGGAGTCGAAGGCTTGTTTTGATATTGTGATCATACCTATGAAATGGGTTACCTATGCATCCTTATGATAGGAATCAAATCCCTTGTAGTTAGGTTCTTTATAATGGGACACATTATATGTCTTAAGGTTATGTAATAATGACCTAACCATATAGTATAAATCAATATGTTAAAGACATCTATGAAAAGAATGCATTGGAAATGATTAATGTGAGACTTATACCAAGAAAGAACAAGGAACATTGAAATAAAATGGTTTCCAAGTATGATTAGACCATGTAGGGAATATGGCCCAAGGAGAACATAGTTGATTTGAAATGTTGGGTTTTAACCACAAGGAGTCTTCCTACGTACCCCATATGGATGGGAATCAAGGCCCACGTAGTTCGATGAATCTCATAAGAAAGTATATTCCTTTGAGAGAAATGAGTTTGGGCATACATCCTAAAAAGTATATGTTTTTGATTATGGGGGTTTAATTTGGCGCTTAAAAAAAGGAGGATGCCCAAATTAAGGGAATTGGGGTTGGATTCCTGAAGAGGATATCCAGGGAGCTTGGGCCCTGAGAAGGCTTCCTACGTATCCCAATTATGGTGGGAATCAGAGTCCCTGTAGATCATTCACCCCGAGTGTTTATGAACATGTTATAATCATCATGAATCTATAATCCCATGTAATTCATTATCGGTGTGAGAAACTAGAGGATATAGAATATTCAACAATGACATAAACATTTTTCCACCCCCACTGGTGGAAGAGGTAGTGCCTATGGTGGCGATGGTGGATGAGGGTAAGGAGATTATCCTTCCAACATTTCACTTTACATTAGACAAGGTGTTGGAACCATGGTCATTCTATGCATGAATTGGAGTATGATTTGTGTTTGTTGTCAATCCTCAGTGGAAGTTCAAAATCTATGCCAGTAAAGTGATCATACAGTTCATGCAGACAATAGTATGGAAGGTGGAGTTGTTCTCCAGTGTTTTCCAAATTTTTAGACCTAAAAATCAGAAAATGAATACATAGGTCATTGGAAAGAGGAGGTGCACGCAAAAAGGAATTGGTTCATGAAATAAGGGAGGCATGCACGAAAAACAGCAGCATGTCTGAAAAATAGAGGCATGCATGAAAAATACTAGTGTGCACGAAAAACAGCGTGGTGCACGAAATGGTTGAGAGTGATTTTTTTCATAAGAGGTGTTTTTCAATCAGAATGTCAGAAAATGTCAAATGCATGGGCTTTGCGAAAAACATGGATTTGTGCGTGAAAAACAGCCCCTACGCCAAATATTACATGCCAAATGAGAGGTTTTCTCACACCACATGGGGTTTTGCATGCGGGGGTCTGAGAAAACTATAAATAATTGGTGACCCCCACATTCCGTACGTTCGATATCTTAGAGAAGATCTGAGGTATGATGTGTGTAAAAGGTTTGAATAAAGGGTGTTTTGCGAAAAACATCAAGCTGCATGAAAAGGGATCAGCTTCGTGAAAACGTAGACATTGCATGAAAAAATCCATGCTATGTGAAAAATGACAAGATGTATAAAAAAGATGTGGCACGTTATGATTCTTTTAAAAAATGTTGTTGTACAAAATATTTTCCGTGAAAAAATCAAATATTTCACACCAAATTCTGATATTTCATGCAAAGGGTGGGAGTTGCACGAAATATTCAGTATATCATATTTGCATGTTTTTGAATATCTGTTTCAGTGGCTCAT
Organism: Viscum album; assembly: GCA_963277665.1. Taxonomy (NCBI): domain Eukaryota; kingdom Viridiplantae; phylum Streptophyta; class Magnoliopsida; order Santalales; family Viscaceae; genus Viscum; species Viscum album. The sequence continues at coordinate 585,696,772 of OY728125.1, forward strand.
TGCATTCAAGTGCATCATTTCTAGATGTCGATGCAAGCCGATTCTCGTGCTAAGCAGAGTCAAAGACTTCAATACAAATCTATTGAAGAGAACTTCATGTCTATAAACTTACTAGGACTTCACCAAAGGCAGTGAGCCAGGGGGAGTCAAAGGGAGTGATCGGAGGGATGTTGTAAGCTATCCCTGAACAGTTGTAAAGGCACTGAGCCTGGGACAAGGTGACTATTCCCGAACCTTTGTAATTCACAACTACTGAATAATAGTGGAATTAGGTATGATCGACAACCTGTCAGCGTATGAACCTTGGATATATCCCTTTGTGGTGAACCAAGTAAATGTGATGAGTCAACTTCATGCTTTATTTTTCTTTTCTGGTTTAACAAGTTCATACCAATGTGGTAACACGATCCACAACATTAAAAAAGATAAAGTTGACACCCTGATTCACCCCTCCCCTCTCAGGGTGTTCTGGTGTCCTTCACAAGGTTCTAATGAAAGGAAGAATGGATCATGGTTCAGGGGGTTACACAATGATGGATGCCCTAAATTTATACTCGTAGAGGAGGGGGACTTTACATTCACTTTAATCTAAAATAATGTGTGAACAATACCTTTCCTACTAGAATTCATGAGGTTTAGGGTCTCTTTGAGAAGATAGAGGTTCGGACCCAAACCCTCCTACTAATAGGGAACTTCCCAACACTACACCTAGGAGAAAGTTCTATGTGATTGTAGATATAATACCAATATACACTTCATGAATCCTAACCCCATTGTGAAACAAATGTGGTAAACCTCTGAATACAGATATTCAAACCCAAAATAGGAGGCATACTAATTTGTATTTCCTAGAGATTGATAAGTCAGGAGGTTTTGGTGGGGGACTAAACTAAATCTCTTTCAAATAGGGGTTCCAATGAAGAAGAATCATTTCCAGGGATGGAATTTAAGAGGGCTTGATGGCTTGTAGAATGAAGAGATTAAGTGGATCAAATTGAGGCTACCATGTAGGTAAGGGTGCGTATGTATGGGTCCATAAGTTGTCTTGGGGGACCTGGTGTTCACTTAAGTGAAGAACAACATGTGTGGTGATACATGGGTGAGACATGGATCAATCATTTAATAGTATTCACAAGTTTTCCTAGAAGTGGGGAAATCAAGATACTATGATAGTAATTTGTGGCATGCAAATGTTTCTGATTTCGGGAGGTTTGGTTCTTTAGGCGTGAAAGAGTTATGGATTTCAAAAACTAAAAGGACTTATTTCATATGGTCTTCCTTCAATTTATCTACTTTAAGTGTTAAAGAACTACCTTGAATGTTTCTGAGGACTTTGGAAAAGAACTAGGGAGACCAGAGCAACCATTGACCTTTTTTGGAAATTCTTCTTTACAAATGAAGTCCCCACAAGTCTATTTAAAGGATAAAATAGTACCCTGGGCGAAACGATATTGGGAAAACATTTTTTTTGTTCACCATTATTGGTCACACATGTACCTTGCACGCCGATGGTGTTTTTTATAGGCTAGGGTGCCACTTTGAGGACATATCCAAAATCATTACTTCATTCAACTCTGACAAGTTGGTGCATATGTATTTGTGTGAAATTACCTTGGGTGCCGCTTTGGGGACATAAAAAATTATTTGATCCATACTGTTGTAGATTTTCCCCACACCGCTACGTGGGATTAGTGTTGGGCTATAGTCCAAGCCCATCGGGCTGCTGCCTTCGCTGCCGCCACTGAACCCCTTCATAAATGGAGAGTCGCACCGCAATATTTTCAAGACTGGTTGAGAATATTTTTAGTCTCGAAACATGGAAATACATATTAAACTATGGATAATGGCATGAAACACATTTCATGTTGTGTACAGTGTCACATGTGTTGCCACCATTAGTTCATGAACTAGTAACGGATGCTCAGAATCGAGGGAGTTCCTTACTCTTGATGTAGTCTTTATAGGGATCCAACTTCTTATACCTATGATATCTGATCACACCCTGGATTTCAAGTGGTAACATCCTACAATGTGATCGGGGGAGGTTGTCCCTCAGTGTAGAGACCCAAATCGTGATGTACATGGACATTACATTACTTTTTTGTAATACATAATACATAACAAGCACTGTCACACAAGTACCGTAATAGTTTAGTGTCTTTGGAAACTCGGAAAATAATCTTCTAATCATGGTGAAATAACTTCAACATCTCCCATAAAGATCTTCCCCATTTTTTTTCTTACCTAAAACTTTTCTTTATATCTTGGGTAAAAGAAAACATATAAAGGGTGAGCTCAAATTCTCAGTAAGGGTAAGCATATAGAACATAAAACAATCCATAAAAATTTGAACGCTAAAACGTGAACATAAAATCTAAACATAAAAATCATGAGAAATGACCTAAATCATGGAAGTACATAATGCCTAGATCATAAAGGAATATTATTCATGATAAAATAGCATGGTAATAAAAAATTTAATTTTGTCATCCATTAATAACATGTTAGGCTTTCCATAGTAGCCAAGGCATTGCTTCCAAGACCATCATAGTGGAGAAAGTCCCATTCTGAATCCAGTTCACTCCTCGTTCCAGTCCTGTAACACTGAACTAGAATAATTTACTGTTCCAACCATGTATAACTCATGAGATATAAATCCTTACCCAATGAATTGTAGTTAGATATAGTTCCCACCCATATCATAATGAAATCATTCTTATTTGTGCCACAACATGAACATAAAGCATTCATCATAACCCAAAGAATAAAATGGGTTTCATAAACATCATCCCATCATTACATAATCCATATAAAACAAATGGATATCATTTCATCATAAGAAATGTGAAACCATGTAAATCATAGAAAAGTTTTACTTGAAACATACACATATGAAATAATGTCATCTTAGATGGAAATTGGTTTTGATAAAACACTTGAAATGAATCATTGAGGAAAATATCCTTTCTTTTAAAAATCATTTTCTTTTCATAAAATGACATATAATTTTAAAATAAATGGATTTTGTTGAAAATAATAATGAAATCTTTTAGAGGAATCTTTATGAAAATTAGGTGTTATGAAACCATAAAAATACGTTCATGCCGTATATGATAAAAAACATTCTTCTCATACTTTTGCCGGAAATGTCAAAAAGTACCTCGTATGGTAAACAAAAAAAATATTCCATACATACCATGTAGTAAAAGTAAAAAATGTGTAAAAAGGAATTTATACATACTTGAAAACACTTGGAAATGGATGATAAATATAACCCTAGTAAATACTTATGTATAAGCAATATTGGATAGAAAACAATTGATATTGCAACATTATCCCTTACCTTATGTCTGATATGCTTCGTATGTATCCGAACCTCCTTTATAATGATTTAAATAATGTAATTGAATTATTAAAGAATCATATTTATTATTATTATATCATATATGGTTCACTTAGGTATTTATATTACCTATTCATTTGTCAATTCCATTTTAATGTAGTGTTTTGGGTAAAATTGATTCATTTATCGTACGTGTTTGGACTCGTTGTTCTTGATATTATTATTACCTATATAATTATTTAATTACTTATAGAATGTAAATCATGATTTATATATCATATATATTCAGTATATATATATATATAATAGATAGATAAATGAAATAAAACACACCGTTCATGGAGACGGTAGGTCGTACGTACGCATGAACGCTGTTTTCCATTCTTTATTGACATGAATGGAAGTAAGTAGATGACACATATATATATATAGATCCAGTAACATAATTAGGTCATATATTTCATTATTATTCATTATATATACTTTATAATCATTCTTGAATGGTAAACATGGAGAAAGAATCTCATCGCGTCGTGGAGACGGTAGTCCGTATGCACGCACGAGCGATGATATCATTCCCATGATCGTGAAATTATATTGAAGTGTATGTATAATATTTCAGAATCAATATCACTTTACAATAATCATATATGGTTTTTTATTTACACCATTATACCCATCTAAATAAGGTGTTGGTCGAAAACAGATTACACCACAGCGTGGAGACGGTATTTCGTACGTACGCACGCGCGGTGATTTTGTTTTCCATAGGATGGATAGAAGGTGAAATAGGGTTGTTTCATATTTATAATAAAATATCATTATATAAGTAATACTGATGTTATTACTTTATAATGATACAACTAAAGAAGAAGAAGTTGATGAAAAATGAAACATGAGAGAATCGGAAGAAGAGATTACCTCTTCTTCGACGCACCTCCTTTAAGCTTCCTCTTATGGAAGTAGAGATGGCCTTTTGAGAAGACCAGAACCTCAAGAATGTTTCTAGTAAAGTTTATAAAAGAAATGGACAGGGGTTGTCTGAGCCTCAAGGATCAAAATGGTGTGACGAAAAGATGGAAGGGGTGGCCTTTTTATAAGGGAGGAGAGGGGCACCCTAAGAAAACATAAAATATTATTCTATAATAAAGTCATATTCGGTTTTTAATATCTCCAAATTGATTTATTTTGAAGCTAAGGTGGGTAGGGGTCTAAATAATCTCAACCAATAGGTTTTAGACAAGTTTAGGTTAATATTTTATCCTTATCATTTAGATTTAACTCTAAGTTAAATAATTTAACTTTTACCGTGTCTTTTTGTTTTCTTACACTATATTGTTAATAAACATACTATAAAAAGCCAAACGAACCCCATATGGTTCATTATTAATATATATATATATATATACTTATTTAAGTAATTTTTCCGAACCTTATATTTTTAGGAATAAAATAACAATTAATAATATAATATTTGTTTTAAAAACTATTTTATGTCAATTTTGACACTATTTGGTACATGATTGTTGTGAAAATCATAATAGCATTATTAGTTCTAAAAAGGCTAATTAAATAAATACTAACATGTCATAGTGACCTATAAAATTAGTGTAATTCATAAAAAGTCTCAAATTACATTTACATGGGTATTTATAATGTCAATTATTTTAATATTTCATTATTTAGGTAATTACTGCATCACCATTGTGTCATTAATTACATGAATTATTTAATGTCTAAAAATTATAAATAAAATACAATTGGGTAGGAAATCTTTTTATATTTATAATTAATATTTATAGTAGAATTTATATTATGCATAACACTATATTAAAAATGAGTTATTTATTAAACTTTGATTTTAGCTATGTTAACACTTCTTTAAATAAATTAATAATAAATGTCCTAATCTAAACCAAGTGGACCTAAGTGGTCATATTTTATTCCTAAGGTTGTTTTTGGTCGAATTAAACATATCCAATAGAATTAGAACATTTTTTAGGGTAATAATAATATCATTTTTACCCTTAATTACCCTATTTACTTTTAACCGTGGTAAATAAAAGTAAAAGGTTACTATTGACCAAAAGTTATTTTCATTTAATTGAACCACATTTTTGTCCTTGATATTAACCATGACTCTATGATTTTCGAAATTACACTCAAAAAGTGGTAAATTTATGTTTTATGTGAATTTCTAAATTCTCCAAGGAGGTGGGTAAAAGACGGTGAAAAGTTCAATAAAATTTTTATATATCTAAAATTATTATAAAATGACTTCAATTAATTCCGTTGAACTTATATTCGTATTATGTATCCATTTTGACCTAAAATAAATTTAAATCAAATAAATAATTATTTAAATAAAAGTCTATTTTTAAATTGTAACCCAGTGTTTTCACTATTCATCAAAAATTGAATGTTTTCAGAAAAATACAAAAAATTCACCCTAGGTTAATTTTGATATTCCGAATCCAAAAATTAAGTCCATTTTGAAAAATAAAATTTATAAAATTTTAAAAAAAGGAAATTACCATTCATAATGACTAGTTTATATAACATATCATTGTTTAGTGAAACTTGGTATTGCGTACAACACACGCTATCATTGAAGGTCGTGATTGCGTGTAATACAAGAAAAGTTAGGTATGCGTGTAGTGAAATCTCTTTTTGGTATGTCGTACAACACAAGTCATAAATAAAATTTAAAAGAATATTTTTCATAAAATCTCAGGATGTTACATTTTACGCCCCTTGATATGAATTTTTCCCTCAAAATTCATCAAGGTTATAAATGGTTTCCTACTCGAAAGTTTCTTTAATAGAAACCCAGATCATAAAAAGAAATACCGAAACTGGAATTTGAAAAATAATGTATGACACGTAATGGTTACCCAAATTATCTAATCACTGGGTTTCCACATAGTAGAACATAGGTACAAATATGGATATGGAAGACAAATCTAACCATCATATTCTGATGGAGAGTGGTAGAGAACATGGCTATGAAAAAGACAACAATAAAAAAGCCATTGATTTTTGATGATATAAGGTACCATCTGATGCATCAGATATAATGGAACTAGGACATCATTTATGGTTTTCAAGATCATTTCCCTAAAGTTAAAGAAATTGGAATAAGAAGAAATACTTTCTTGATTTTGGTACAGTCTCTCCGTTGGTCATTCCTTGGACAATTTCCACTTTATCTCATAAAGAAATGAAGTTGAATTTGTCATTCGTGAAGTGTTAGCAGATCATGTGATAGAATGATGGGTCATTCCATCTGTATCAAACAAAAGGTTAGAAAAAGTTATCAAAAATACATAAGTCCATATATAGTGAGATTAATCATATATGGTTCCTAAAATGGACTTATACTTAATATATCATACTGATAAATATAATAAAACTGGTTTATACTAAACAGGGACTTTTTGTAGGCCAGTGGTAGGCGATAAAGTCCAGTCGCACTTCAGTTGTGGTTTCGATTCCCACAGCCTTGTCCGACGCAACGGGTTGTCGCCCATCCTACAGGTTGTCCTTTTTCTAAAACTACATTATTATAATTTTCCATTAATAATATCAAGAAATTTCTAGCCTTAAAAAAATACTAAATTATGTCCAACATAATCCATTCCAATCTTTAGGCATATCCAAAATACTGTTGTCCAATCTCATATTATAGTGAAAACGATTACCAGAGAGTTCATATAACAAACGTGTTAATACCATCGTTGATCCCCATATATCATAAGATGTGTATTCTCGGTCACATTCCAAACATTCGAAGGCCTTAATCATGTATTCTCTTGAAAAATAAATACCCATTAAATCATAGTGAAAACATGAGTGCTGTCAAAAAGTTCACTCTTTACACATACCAAAATCCCAAAAAATTTTATACTCAATCCATGATATCACTTAGTCCATATAATAATAATGACCTCATGAATACTATCAAATATATTATTTCCTCTCTATCCATTCGTTATGTGCATATCATCTTCTTTCCAAAAATATCTGAATAACCTTTCGTAGTTACCAGTACCATTCAACATATACATTCAAATACTTTAGGAGAAACAATAGTGTAACAATCCCTAGATGTTTCTTTATTCCATAGTACCATGAAATTACCTATACAACATAACTCCTGATAAACATACAATCATTACACTACCTTATTAAACCATTGACCAATATTCAATGCATCTTTCATCTCATATATCATTTTTAGTATTTTCATCATCATCCACATAAATACTACCCATATGACCATGCTGATTCTCTTCATGAGATTTTCCCTTAGGTCATTGGTTTGCATAATCCCCAAAACATTCCACATTTAAAACATCTAATCATTTTTTATGTCGTAGCAACACCATTATCCTTATCCATGGTGTTAACTGAACCTTTTCCTTTGCACTTACTGGATTTGTGTCCTTCTTTTCTGCACCCAAATCATCTTCCAGTTCCATTGAAACATTCTCCTTGATTCCTCTTCCCACATGATTTACATGATATAAATTGACCTTTCCTTCCCCTATGATCATCATGAAACTCCATATTTCTCTTATTAGATGAGTCAGGAAACTTACCAAAGTTGAGATTATTGATCATATTATGAGATTGATGATTAGTCATAATAACGATATGTGGACCTCTAGATCCAATTTCATTCAGTTTCTCATGAATAATATCAATACATTGTCCATCATATCCTCCATTATCGTGAATCTTCCCGTTCCTAGCCATTTTCTAAAACCCAGAAAAATAGTGTGAGAGGCCAAAATCATAATCATTGGGGATTAACTTCAATATCTAACACCTTATGTTAAATTCTAAGATCGTTACCATAATTCTAGGACTATAAAATATCCATATATTTAACCTTAGGGACATCCCTAGACATACCATAGAAATATCTCTAGGGATCTCACTAAAGTTCCCGCATCCTAGTTTCCAAAGGTTGACCAAAACATTCCTCTAATACCAACTGTAGAGACCCAAAGATTGATGTACATGGACATTACATTACATTTTCAGAATACTTAATACATAACAAACACAGACACACAAGGACTATAATACATTAGTGTCTTTGGAAACTTGGAAAATAATCTTCTAATCATGGTGAAAGATCATCAAAATATCCCATAAAGATCTTCCCCTTTTTGTTTTCTTACCTAAATCCTTTCTTTATATCCTGAGGAAAACAAAACATATATTGTGTGAGCTCAAATGCTCAGTAAGGGTAAGCATAAAGAACATAACACAATCCATAAACATTTGAATGCAAAAACATGAACATAATATCTAAACAGCAAAATCCTGAGCAATAACATAAATCATGGAAGTACACAAGGCATAGATCATAAGGTAACATTAGTCATGATAAACTATCATGGTAATAAAACATGTAATTGTGGCATCCATTAAGCACATGTTATGATTTCCATAGTAGCAAAGGCATTGCTGCCAAGACCATCTTAGTGGACAAAGTCTCATTCTAAATCGAGTTCACTCCTCATTCTAGTCCTCTAACACTGAACCGGATTAACTTACCATTCCAACCATGTCTATATCAAGAGATATAAATCATTACCCAATGCATTGGAGGGAGATATAGGTCCCACCCATCACATAATGAAATCATTCTTACTTGTGCCACAACATGAACATAAATCATTCATCATAACCCAAAGAATAAAATGGGTTTCATAAACATCATCCCATCATCACATAATCCATATAAAACAAATGGATATCATTTTATCATAAGAAAATTGAAACCATGTAAATAATAGAGAAATTATAGTTGAAACATACACATATGAAATAATGTCATCTTAGATAGAAATTGGTTTTGACAAAACACTTGAAATGAATCCTTGAGGAAAATATCCTTTCTTTTCAAAATAATTTTCTTTTCTCAAAATGCCATGTAATTTTATAAGAAAAGGATTTTTTTGAAAATAATAATGAAATATTGTAGAGGATGCTTTATTAAAATTAGGCGTTATGAAACCATAAAAATACGGTCATTCCATAAAAGTTAAAAAAACATTCTTCTCCTACTTTTGACGAAAATGTCAAAAAGTGCCACGTATGGTAAACAAAAAAAATATTCCCTACATACTATGTACTAAAAGTAAAAAATGGGTAAAAATGAATTTAAACATACATGAAAACACTTGGAAATGGATCATAAATATAACCCCAGTAAATACTTACATATAAGCAATCTCGGATAGAAAATAATTGGGATTGCAACATTATCCCTTACCTTATTTATGATATGCTTCGTTTGTATCTGAACCTCCTGTATAATGATTTAAATAATGGAATTTAATTATTACAGAATCATATTCATTATTATTATATCATATATGGTTCACTTAGGTATTTATATTACCCGTTCATTTGTCAATTCCATTTTAAAGTAGCGTTTTGGGTAAAAAAAATCATTTATCATACGTGTTTGGACTCGTTGTTATTGATATTATTATTACATATATCATGATTTAGTTAATTCTAGAATTTAAAACATGATTTATATATCATATATATTCAGTATATATATATATATAATAGATAGATAAATGAAATGAAACACACCATTCATGGAGACGGTAGGCCGTACGTACGCATGGACACTGTTTTCATTTCTTAATTTACATGAATGGAAGTAAGTTGGAGACATATATATATGTACAAATCAATCCAGTAGCTTAATTATGTCATATATTTCATTATTATTCATTATATATACTTTATAATCATTCTTGAATGGTTAACATGGGGAATGAATCTCATCGCGTCGTGGAGACGGTAGTCCGTATGTACGCACGAGCGATGATATTATTCCCATGATCGGGGAATTGTATTTTAGTGTATGTATAATATTGCAGAATAAATATCACTTTACAATAATAATATATGGTTATTTATTTACACCATTATACCCATCTAAGTAAGGTGGTGGTCGAAAATAGTTTACACCACGGCGTGGAGATGGTATTCCGTACGTACTCACGCGCGGTGATTTTGTTTTCCGTAAGATGGATAGAGGGTGAAATAGGGTTGTTTCATATTTATAATAACATATCTGTATATATATAATACTTATTTTATTACTTTATAATGAGAAAACTAAAGAATAAGAATTTTAATAAGAAATAAACATGAGAGAATCGGAAGAAGACATTACCTCTTCTTCGACGCACCTCCTTTAAGCTTCCTCTTATGGAAGTAGAGTTGGTCTTTTGAGAACACCGAAACCTCTATAATGTTTCTAGAGAAGTGTAGAAAAGAAATGGGCAGCGGTTTCCCGAGCTTCAAGGCTCAAAAGGGTGTGAAGAGATGAGGGAAGGGGTGCCATTTTTATAAGGGAGGAGAGGGGCACCTTAGGAAAACTTAAAATATTATTTTATAATAATGACTTATTCGGTTATTAATAGCTCCAAATTGATTTATTTCGAGGATAAGGTTGGGATGGTTCAAAATCCTGTCAACCAATAGGTTTTAGACAAGTTTCCATTACTATTTTATCCTAATCATTTAGATTTAACTCTAAGTTAAATAATTTAACTTTTACCGTGTCTTTTTGTTTTCTTACACTATATAGTTAATAAACTTACTATAACAAGCCAAAGGAACCCCAAGTGGTTCATTATATATATATATATATATCCTTATTTAAGTCATTTGTCCGAACCTTATATTTTTAGGAATAAAATAACAATTAATAATATAATATTTGTTTTAAAAACTATTTTATGTCAATTTTGACACTATTTGGTACATGATTTTTTTTCGAAAATCATAATAGCATTATTAGTTCGAAAAAAGTAAATTAAATAAATACTAACAGGGAGGTAGAAGAGGTGTCACAAGAAAGGTGAGGAATATAATTGGTCGGGAGGCTATCATGGAATAAGCTGACACTTCATCGGCAGGAGCAATGCAAGCCGAGAATGTGCCTCCCCCTTCTGGGGAAATTTGGTCCCGCATGTGGCCTTGTGGGATAGCCAGCAAACTTATTAGAAAGAAAATAAGGTACCACCTAAATCCATCTGATGAAACCATATTCCCACCTATATGGTCTTCTTGTAAAACATTTCAATAGTTTATGTCTACTGAAGAATTGTAGTGGCGGTTGCTACGCGTCGGGCTTGATCTGCCTGACATAAGATTCATCCAGATGAGGGATTGGGTAAATATTATTCCTAGGCATGCATACCTGACATCCATGAATATGTACGCATGCCAGAAGGGTCAGTATGAAGAACCACATCTTCTTGTGAATGTGATGTATTGTCCGGACGATGGCCCAGAAAAGGTGCCATCCGTGGAAGAATGTATAGAGGAAGAGGGAGAAGAAGAAGATGATGATGAGGATGATGATGATGATGAGGAAGAAGATGAATAAGGTTAATAAGATGGATGTGAATAATAGAAGGATGAACAAATTTATGGTCTTCGAGGTGAGGGGCCATAAGAAGCTCCAACTCACGAGAAGAGCTCTAGGGACATCGGTGATATCATAGGTTATGACACAGAACTGGAAGAGCATCTCGAGTAATGTTTATAACATATCTGCATGAGCCTTTATCTATTCACAATCTTGATCCACCAATCAAATTACATCTTATTTAGGAACACATTGGTGAGGGTTCTCAGGAAGCCTTCCCCATAGGCGATGAATGTGTGCCAATGGAGGCCAGAGAGCATTCTCAAGAGACTACCCTCGAGACCAAGCATAGTGGGGTTCCGATTAGGGCTAGGGTAAGAAAAAAGTTTCCAGAAGGAGAGTCCCCCACCATCCCCATTGTTCAAGAGGAGACAATGATGGTGATTCAGTTAACAATAACCAAAGTATCTCTTGTAGAAGCGGTCCCTGCCATGACATAGGCATTAGACACTATCACACTGGGCTCTCGTAATTCCTTTTTCATTGGTTATCTTATTTTATAGGGTGTTTAGATAATGAAGATATGGATTCTTGATGAAGTGATCACAAGGTTAGTGGCACGACAATCCATCGAGTCTGGGACATTTGCAGGAGTCCTGTCGGTGGCTACATCATCCTTTATATAAGAAACCATTCCAGGTGGCCCTGCATTGGTACTCGATGAGCCGAAGATTGAAATGATGGGTGGTAATACAGCCACAGTGGATCTCCATCTTGAGGAGAGTGAAGTCACTGATGAGGAGGTTGTTCCCAAATAAGACACTGGCGCTGAACTCCATGACGCTTTCTCTAAATACAAGCCCATGAACCCAAATGAAATCGATGATTCTGACTCACATGCTACTGAGGATAGCGATATGACACGGTTCAGGGCATAAAAGTGTATCATACGCTTTCTCATCCAACCACAGGAAGAATGGCTAAGCCAGATGGGGTCACTCCACACCTAACTACACTTTCACAGTGCTGGATGGGTTGATGCTCTCCATTCTCACATAATGATCCATGATTACATAGAGGAGTGTTTACAAGAGGATAAATGACATTCAGAAATTGATTAGTTCAAGGAGGATTCAAATAATACTCAGGACTTCTTGGAGATGGATTTTGAGGTCCAAATCCATGAGGAACAAGCGATGGTAAGGGAGGAATTCATTGCAAACCAATTTGAGCTCATTGAGAGATTGAAGTCCTAGCTCACTGATGCTCAGGAGCAGATAGCGTAGGAGAATTTCCAAATGATTGACCTCTAGAATGAACAATCACGAGCATAGGAAAGGGATAATGATTTACACTCTTCCACTGTTGTCCAAGAGAAGGATCTCAGGGGGGTGGTAATTGATACTAAAGGACACAAGTCAGAAGGTGATAACATTGGAACAATCCATAAAATTTTCGATCCATAAGGGACTTGTTTTGGCCGACCGCCCTAAAATTGTCCTTCTTTATTACTTCCTACATTGAATTGTATGCATGAATTGGATATTTTATTTTATTTTAATGAACTTTTACCATAATCTCAAAACAAATAGTGGTACATTCATAATATCACGCTGTTCATGCCCTATGTGAGAAACATGGGATGCTCGCACTTTTACTTTGTGTGAATGTAGTTTTTCCAACCATGTTTTAGGCATCTGATGTTCGAACAACCAATATGGATTTCCAAGAAGAGAATTGAGAGGACCGATTAGAGGATGAGGAACTCGTGCACAAGCGGGAAAACGCCAGAGGCATTTGATATAAATCCGAGCATATAGGAGTGGAAGGTGAGAATCACGATACCCAAAATTATGAACATTGTAGGTATGGAATGGAAATGAATAATTATTTTTGACCATGTTCAAAACATTGTATCCTTATGGAGTTAGATTGAAATGAGAATAAAAAACGAGAGTTGACTACTGACCTTGTTCGAAACACATGACATGACCCAAAATGTCTTCCATTAGTCTTCCAGAATATTGGACCAGGACAGTAGGCGAGACATAGGCCTAGAATCCATACTATCAAAGGGTTCAATAATATGTGAAATATGGAAAAGTTCTGATTAATGGGCACATAAAGCATGGAGTGTGGCGTGATGGGTTGTTCAAATGGAGTCCTACACTAATGAAATTACGCAACCATATTGATGACACATTAGGTAGGCAAAACAGTCCTCTCTGGTAAGGACCGGGAATGACATTAAGTTTTATGTCATATCAATGATGATGATAGACATGTAGTTTAGTGTCATACGGTGAGGAAAATGCACATAGTTTTAATGTCATACTACCTGGACAAATGTTAATAGTTTAGAGTCATGGTACATGGACTGTAGAATCATAGTTTAAGGTCATAGATACTGAACTATGATCGGGGACAAGGAGAAAGGATGGTTAATGAACCTTGGGATGTGCCCAAGGCTGAATGCCTAGGTGTCACTATGTATCCCATAAGCATGAGAATCAAGCCAAACATAGTTCTTGGAGCACGCTGGTGTTATAGACTGACACCGATATGGGAAATACTTTTGGGCAAGGGATTTGATGCATCCCACAGTTATTATAAGGAATCCTAAACATGTTTGGGGTAGACATATAGTTTATTTTGATGCATTGATGACATGTGGAATCGTGTAGTTTAATGTCATATGATTGGACACGGAGTGAAAGGTAAGATCATAGAAAGGGAGTATGTGGTACAGTAGCTATAAACTCAATGTGAAGAAATACATACGGATTCCACACCACACCATGTATCTCTGGTGGATGTTCTTTAGATCAAGGGACCAAAATTGAAATTTAGGTTGGGCCCAAGGCAGATTAGTCAGGAATTCCTACAAATCCCTTGAGCATGTGAATCAAGCATAATGTTGTTCTAGGCATAGTGTGTTCAGAGACCAATGCTGGTATGGGGAATACTCTCTAGTGGGGAAGAAGATGCATCCCATAATTATCATGGGGCAACCTGAACATGTTCAGGGTAGGGGACACAGTTTAAATTCATGTGTTGATAATGTGGTTACCCATAATGGAAATGCTGCGTGTGGAGCGTATCCAGTGTGAATAAGGACATAAACAGTCCACACCACACTACGTGATCTCTATGGGATCCTTAGGGTGAGGGACTGAAGGTTAATATTGGGTTGGGACCAAGACGGGTTGTCTGGGTATTCCAATGTATCCCATGAAGATGAGAATCAAGCCATATTTAGATATGAGGGTGCAGTTTAATGTCATGAGGGATGATGAAAGGCATGTGTGGCCTGACTATGCCAGTACACATCCTACCAGAACTACTAAGACCATGTGAGTCTTGCTCGATGTGGGAAACAAATAGTTGTGATGGGACTTTCCAAGCATAGGGAGGCACTTGGTGGGGTGATGTGATTCTAGGTGAATGACATCCGAATAATGTTGACCCACCTATTTAACGCACATAGATGCATAATGTAGTAAAACCGTGTATTTTGTAATTCCACTGGAACATAATGAAGTGGATATATGTGAATCAGGATGCTGGAGATCTGGAGCACAATGATTGTGTCATGATGATAGGAAGTAACTATTGACCATGTTCAAAACGCATTATCTGTTTCACGTTAGCCCGGAATGGGGATAGAAAAATGGGGGTCGGCTGTTGACCATGTTTGTAACGTGGGACCTGTCACAAATACCATTTGAGGTCATCAGGTATGTTGTCCCAAGTCGGTAGTTAAACCAATGATGCTAAATACCAGGCCATAAAGGGGGTCCATTCAGACATGTAAGAGGATGAGGATCCAAACGGGCTCACTAATCATGGACATGGAACAAGGGAATGTCCTTTTGAAAATTTAACACTTTGGAATGACCACAACACATATATGTAAGATGGATAGACATATTAGATAGAGGGAGTCAAGCCCCCCTCCAAGAACAAGGGACCTAAGGTTGCATGCTTCTAACTTAATGGTCATAGGATGAGCCATTAATGGAAAGGTAGATTTAATGGGTTGTGCGCAGGGCGGTGAAGTGGAAAAACATGAAACACAGTTCCCATCAGGTGATCTTAGTTTAGGGTCATGGAACATAGACTAGGTTGGGAAATGAAATGGGAGAAAGATGGTTCAGTTGTCGAAAAACCTGACATGAATGAGAATCCAAGAGGTACTTTACACTATACATGCTTCCAAAGGAGTTCGAGACAAGGGGCCAAAAGAGAGGGGATGGGATTTCAAATTCATGGGTCTGGTCCAGAGGAAAATATGTTTGGGAATTCCTATGGATCTCATGAGGATAGGAATCGATCCATACGTAGTTCTAGGAATGGCATGGTTAGAAACCCCTGCTAGAGATACTAAGTTTGTGCGGGTATGGCCCTTGCATAAAAAAGTATCATTGGATAGATCTAGTTTTTCCATTAGGATGAATGAGTTTTGTTTTTTTTGTGAAGTGATGGACCTAAGATAGAATTTCCAGGAATCTCCACAAGAATCAATCCATGTGCAGTTGTTGATAAATGGTATGGTGTTTGACCGATACCAAATATGATGTCCCCTCAAATTAGGATACCACGATGTAGTGTCGTTTTTTGTCATGCATCTAGGATGATAATGTCATAGATTAGGGTCATGTGATGGTATTAACCATGAATTTTAACGTCATGTAGTATAGATGAACCACTTTAAAGTCATGTGGGACTAGGAAGCATTGTTCAATGTCAAATGGATCAGATATAAAGGGAATGTTCACGGTGTGATAAAGAATACCCAACATGAATGGGAACATAATCCCGTAGAATATAGTGTGAAACTAGAAGGAGGAAACCTCATGCCAAGGGGGCTAGAAAAGGTTAGAGAATGTATGGAATAAGGTAAGAGGTACTTTTTCCTTAAAGCAGATTGTGTGATGAAAAAATTTTAAGCTCGGCATGAATGAAGGCATAAGCCCACACATGCCCCATCATGTGGTCCTATAAGAGCTGGGGCCTAGAAGGTAGAACAAAAGAGATAAATTAGTGGAACTAAATATGGACCCAAAGATGAGATGTATGGTCATTCCCACGTATCCCATGGGAATGGGAATCAAGTCGTACATTGTTCTAAAAGAGATCCTAGTTTTTAAGTCTTGGATATCAAACTAGGGATAAGTGGAATCATTCTGTGTAAGAACAGAACTCAATCTAATCCATAATCCCATGTGAGTCAATATCTATGTGGAAACATGGGAGGAATATATTTTTTTTTAATACCTGGAATACATGCCAAAGGGTAGTCGGTGTGGAGCCTTGAGGGATGCCTTACCACAACATTTTCCTTCTAATGTGCAAATGCGCACTAAATCATAGTACCAATAGGGTTTGAATTCCACTTGGACACAATGGGGTGGAAAATAATTTGAATCATGTAACTGACATTTATGTCTAGAAAGGTGTTTGAGTGATGACGGAGGATAACTATTGACAGTGTTCAAAACAAAGTTTCCATATCGTTTGACCTGAAACGTGAACAACCAATGAGCGTCGTCCACTGACCATATTTGCAATGCAATACATGTATCGATTTTTTGTCTTAAACACTTGAGGATTTTGGGCTGTAATGTTAGGAGAGCCCTTAGGCGTAGCATCATAGCCATTTGGGGGTCCCTTCGGATGTGGAAAATAACGGGATCCCCAATTAAGGGGAACACGAAGCCTAAAAAATGGGTGAAATCATGTCCAGGAAGAATCCGATACTCTAGGCTCTAGACCAGAGTACTCATGGGACCATTGGTGAATTACCAAAGAGTGTCAAGGGACCCAACATAATGTCATCCAACTCAAAGAGATGAGAGTAGGTAAAGGGATATAATGTCGTTAAAGAGATATAAGTTTGCGATTTGGTTGTTATAAACCCGATGTGAATGGGGACACAATCCCATACCAAAACATATAGCCCTCTCCTGGAATAACGTAGGCCAAGGGTCCAAAATGATAGGGAGGTTTCTATGAGATGGGGTTGGACCCGAATAGTAGGCGTTTTGGTGGTCCTACGTTTCGCATGAGGATTGGAATCAAGCCGTATGTAGTTATTGAAGAAGGGTTACATGACTTATATCATCATTCAAAAAGGATGAAAATATGGTCATGATACCACTATGAGGGATGTGTACGACATATAGAGTAACACAACATAACCCTATACCATATTGTACAACCCTATGTGAGATCTTAGGCTAGGGGCCGAAAAGGCTAAGGGATCTGAGTCTGGGCCACAAATAGAATGTCACAGAAAGCTTGTAGTTTATCATCTTGTAATGAGGATGATGGTGATCTTAGTTTATGGTCATATATCTCAGACCATAGATTCCTCATTTAATGTAATATGCATGCAATAGAGAAGGTGAATGATTGTTCCAATGGATGACCACAAACAGACAACAATGATATAGGAAAATTGTTGACCAGGTTCGCAACACAGTATCCACCATTGTGTCTCTGGAGTTCAGGGCGAACAATTGAGCATCGATCGTTGACCATATTCGCACATGGGACTTATATTAATTTGTTGCTCGAAATCCTCGAGGATGTTAGCTCGTAATGGTAGGAGAGCCCTTAGGCCAACCATCCATGCCAATTAGGGGTCCTTTTGGATATAATAGATGATATAAACCCTAATTAGGTGGCTCATGAGGCATGGAGGGGACTACACTCGTGGAAAGGGTGATGAACATATGGATGTCTCAAGGGGATATGTGTGGCATGGCAGAATAGCTTGATGTAAATGAGGATGTGATTCTATACCACACCACACAATTTTAAATTATAACGTGGTCTAGGGGGACCAAAAAGGCTGAGGGACCTGAGGCTGGGCACCCTGATCTACTATAGCCATATGGAAACTCATGTAGGTATTTCCTTATCATAGCTCCTATGCCCACAGGAGCAATGCTCGGTGCTGGAAAAATGGAGTAGGATTAGGCTCTCACCATCACATAAGGGACAACCAACTGGAATCACTCTCCTGCTCAATGATGACCAAGGTTTAGAGAGATGGTGGAGAATAATAAACCACTAAAATCCATGTATGGGACATATGGGGGTGGAGACAACGAAAAATGATGGTTATTGAAAAGATTTGAAATACAACATTTATATCATGTAGCCTGAAATAGGTACAACAAATGACCTTTGATTGCTGACCATATTCGCAAAGCGGGACAGGTATCAATTTATTTCCCAAAATCCATGAGGGTGTTGGCCTGAAACGATAGGAGAGCCCATAGGCTATGGTTCTATATCATTCAGGGGCCCTTTCAAATGTGGAAGATAATGGGAACCCAAATTATGTGGTGTGTGGATCATAAATGTGCCTATGAAATTTCAAATAAAGCTAGACGACAAAAGAGCTAGAGATCTTCAGGGGAGAGGGATACATGGTACGATCATGATGAAATCGACGTGAATGTTGGAACAAGCTGTCACCACACCATGTGTTTCATCCCAATGGGAGGACACGATGTTTGGGGCTTGGCCTATAGATGGACTTTATGGGCGGTCCTACGTATTCCATGTGGATGAGAATCAAGCAATACACTGTTCTGAAATGGCCATGTAGTTTAACATCATGTGGTAATGTTGTGGGGGGATTAGAAGAATGGCGGTGGGCACATATTGAAATCATCGTAACCCTAACATGAGTGGGGCCAAATAAGCCTATAGGATTCCATTTGGAATCCTCCAAAAGAACTATGCCCAGGAGGGGATAGTCTAAGAGGATGTTGGGTTTGTACTCAAGACGAATCATCATTGCATTCCTATATATCCCATGATGATGTGAATCAAGCCATATGTAGTACTTAAAAATGTGGTTTAACATCTTGCAGGATGATGCACAGTTTATAGTCATGTAGGACCGGGCAGTTTCTGGTCCTGGAGGAACCTAATGCAGTTCAGGGTCGTGCAGGACTAGCACTTGAAGGTCATGAAGGATCATAATATTTAATGTCATGTTGGATCATATGTCTTAGGAAAAGTATTTCTTGAGGAACCTGGTATTGGTGGGAGGAGTTATATGATCACCATCCATGGTAACCAGAGAGTATAGAGCATTGGAGTAAACCTTTTGAATGAGGTAAGGTCCATCCCATTTGGGCTCCAACATGGGTGGTTTCCTACCACGTATAATTAGTGTCTTCAGGGAAAATACCATGTCACATTGAAAGAAGGAATGGAGGTGAACATTTTTGTTGGAATCATTTTCTATCATGTTCTGATTCCTTTCCAAGTTGTGCGGGGCACCAAACCTATTCTCATTGAGTGCTTCTAACTCAGCCAGATGGATTTCATCCACTTTATCTGGAGCTTTCTAGTCATATAATTCTATGTGCAATGAGGTAAATTTAATCTCAATAGGCAGGATGACCTCCGTTCCACACACTAGGGAATATGGGGTCACTTGGGTGGAATTACGAGTCGTCGTCCGGTATGCCCGGAGGGTGGTGGAATACTTGTCTGGATAACTCTTCATATTTTATCAAACCATTATTTGAAGAATGTTAGAGATAGTTTTGTTGAAATCCTCGATTTTTCCATTTTCTTATGCATAATAGCAGGACGTATGCTTAGAACAGATATTATACTTAGTGTACAATTTCTTCACCTCAGCTGCTCGGATGTTCATGCTGTTATCGGTGAGGATGACATGAGGGACTCCAACAGAAGCCATATCGTGATGGAAAATGCACTGGTGAGCTTTCTCCAGTGGATATGGTCCCCGAATATCGATTCCTCATACAATAAATGGCCAAGAGTACTTGATGGAGTGGAGAGGATCTGGTGGTTGATTCATGAATTTAGAATGAATTTGGCATGCATGGAACCTTTTGGAAAACTCGATACAGTCATGGATCATAGAGGGACAAATGTACCACACTATATAGATCTGGTGAGATAGTTTTGGCCCAGTCTGATGAGGCCCATAGGAACCAACATGAACCACCTACATGACTTAGGAAAATATTGACACCTTGAATGAAATGAAGGAGAATCCCATCAAACTCTTTCCTTTAGGGGATCTTCTCACGACTAGGACCATCCTAGTGGGTAAACTGTAGTGCGTGATGTTGGATTAGCTTGCACATGGCCCAATCTACTGAGATATTACCATTTTGGAGGTACTCGAAAAAGGAGGTTCTCCAGTAATGATTCACTTCAATCACTCCTTCCGGGCGACCTGAGGGTCCTGACATGGAGGCACCCGTGGTAAGGTGTCTTACCTGTTGGTTATCATCATCAACTGGAGTGATATGAGAAATGACTCTTTGATGTTCCATGTGGATAATTAGGTCATCATATTCATGCTCTGTAAGTGATGCAGCTTTGTCGACATGGGTGCCAGCTCGACCATTCGGAGATTGAGGGACATGATTATTTTTTGGCGAGATGGGAATTGGGCCCTTAGATGGAGGGTGCGTTGAAACAATGGCAAGAGCTCTAGATTTCTGACGACATAGTCACCGTTGATCTGTTTAATAACCAGTTCGGAGTCCCCTTTCGCATGAAAATGGGGCACATAAATATCAAGGGCCATATCAAGGCCAGTGATGAGAGTCTGATACTTTGCCTCACTGTTGGTTCATCCTTCTGTTAATTGCAATGAGTTTGGAAGAATGGCTTGTGTTGGGGTAATAAAGGTGATACACATGCCTACTCTGTTGAGCCTGGGTTCATTGAGCCTTATGTCAGTGGTTCTGCGAGAAGTGCCATCAAAGTTCATTTTCCATCATGTTATGTCTTGTTCCACTGAGAGAATAACTTCATCCGGGAAATTGAGGTCTAGGAACTAGTCCGCATGAGATGGATGGGAGGAAAGGATGTCTGCCAATGATTTCCATTTGATTGACTTATGAGGGAAAACCATGTTGTTGAACTACTGATGGATCACTGCCCACTGAGCTAGACGACCTGTCAACATGGGGTGGTTCAAGATGTACTTCAGGGGATCTACCCGAGACATCAGCTGTACCTCATGATTCTAGAGGTAATGCCGCAATTTCTATACTGCGAATACCAGTGCAAGGCTGCTCTTCTCGATAAGGAAGTATCTGGTATTTGTATCAAAGATTATGCAGCTGATGTAGTAGAGGCTATTATATGTTCCCTCATTATTCTTTTGGGCGAGAAGGGAACCGAGATATCGCTCCAGAGTGTTAACATAAAGGACCAGATGATTTTCGGAGATCAGTGGAATTATAACCAGAGGTTGGAGCAGATACTGCATGATTTCCTCAAAATTATTCTAGAATTCATCACCCCACATGTAGACGGTTCCTTTGTTCATGAGGTGGGAATAAGGCTTACACTTGCTGTCCAAATTCGTGATGAATCGGCGTATATAGGCTATGTGTCTTTGGAAACCTCGAATATCCCGAATATTGATTGAGGGGGAAATCTAGCTGATGGCCTTGATCTTTTTCGGGTTGATCTCGATGCCCCTATATCTAACAACTAAGCCAAGAATATTTCCTTAGGTGACCTCGAGATCACACTTCAATGGGTTAATCTTTAGATGATGAGAATAGAGGAAGATGGACACTTTTTCAAGGTCTTTGAGATAGTCTTGATGTAGGTGAGATTTGAACACCAGGTCATATATGTATCATTCCACCAACATTTTCAGTATCAGCCTAAATATGTTATGTATAGCCCACTCATATCTGGAACCCGCATTCATTAAACCAAAGGTAATGACATGGTAACAGAAGCTTCCATGAGGTTCCCTGAAAGCTGTAGACTCCTTATCTTCAAGGGCCATTCAGATCTGGCTATACCTAGAGTATCCATCCATGAAAAAGAGGGCATGGGACCTACCTGTAGCATCGATCAATATTTTCATCACAGGACGTGTGAAATCATCCTTTAGACTGTGATAGTTGTGATTTCAGAAGTCGATGCAGACTCTGATCTGTCTATTCTTCTTCCTTTCTAGCAAAATATTTTCCAGCCACATGGTGTACTAGTCCTCCTTAATGAAATTGGTTCTGGTGAGCTTATCAAATTCTTCCTCAACCATGGCACCTTGAGAAGGGTGAATATTTTTGTGAGGCTTCTTGAACCCATGATTATTTTTCAGGAGACCGAGGTGGTGGAAAGATACATGAGGATTTAGTCCTAGAAT
Source organism: Viscum album (assembly GCA_963277665.1). NCBI lineage: Eukaryota > Viridiplantae > Streptophyta > Magnoliopsida > Santalales > Viscaceae > Viscum > Viscum album. The sequence continues at coordinate 585,719,713 of OY728125.1, forward strand.
CTCATCATAACTCTAGGGGAATGCATCACAGTGTTGTTTTTAGGAAGTCTATGTAGTGATGTTGTTCTTTGAGGGGAATTATGACACTGATCAATGTGGGTTTTGGGTGTGCCTTGCTACTATGGATCACAGGTACCAATTCATCAACCGTGGCGGACACACCACCATCAAAGGTGGAGGGAGAATTGTCTAAATATTCTTCCTCAATTACGGAGGAAGGATCCTCAGTGGGAGAAGCTTCTTTGGAGTTGGCAGCTTCTGATTGGATCCTGGTACCAGCCTGAGCGGTAGTTGACACTGCTACGGGGCACCCCTGTTCTTCTATAACCATAGCGATGAAGGGTTTTGATCCAATCCCATAAGGTATTCATTCCAAGGGTCCATACTTGATGATATCGAAGTAATAGTGGCACGTTAGCTTGAGTTGGTTAATTCCCAACCAATGAAACAAGAATGTATGACATATTTCTATTTCCATGGGAGTAGAATGATTGAGACGATGATGAAGAAGTAGTTACTGCGGCTTTTGAAGGCTCTGGCTGATTCAGGTGTGCACGAATAACACCATGAGTATGGGTGACTGATTTATGAGCCATCGATTTGTCATACTTCTGGGACCCAGAGTTAGAAACCTGATGACATTCAACTTTGCTATCACTTCTTCTCTCTAGCCTCATGAAGATTCATTCCACATGTGTCGTAGCTAGCCCAAATCGGATTATTTTGTTATCCACTTGGTCTGGAAGCCAGTCTTTGAACATATAGAATTATTTGAGGGTGTGTCTCAGGATTCGGTGGTAAGGGCAGTAATTAGGTTGATCAGTGAGGTTAGCCTCTTCTGGCCTCATGCACATGGGAAAACATACAATCCCCACTCTTGGGTGCTTCATATATAACTAGAGACTTTTTCCTTGTTGAATGTGTAGGTCTGGTTCCTCTTATCCAGAAAGGGGTCCCTCCAAGCCGGACCATGGTGCGGGGATGGAGGAGCTTTCTGAGGAGGTAGAGCTTGGATATCACTTCTAGGAAGTGGCGGTGCATTATGCAGGGGGGGGGGATTCTGAGGTGGGTGCTACTGGGCCGGAGTCTACGCCTGAGTTGGAGGGCCTCTATGAGGCTATAGAGGCAGCTCCACTGGTAACAACTCTAGTTTCTTGGGGGCCTCTATTTGAGCCACTGTTATTGGATCGGCCCTGGAGGCCCTTCTCATGGGGATTTTAGGATGCAACAGATATGCCTCCTTAGCCTACTGTAAGGAATTTTCTATGTGATGGACCTTATCAGGGAAGTCTCAGAATCAACAGAGGTAGTTCTGGGTGATAAAATAGGAGACTAGTGTTGTACCTCTCGAAACCCTCGTGGTTTAATTTTCATGATCACAATCACCCTCTTGTTTATCTAATATTGTTTTAAGTGTTTTTGGATGATAGGAATAATTTCAGGTGGCCAAGGAATTGGGGCAAGAAGGCTGAAAGAAAAAGTGGACTGAAATTCAGTCCACCGGCCAGCCGATGGAGGCCTGGACAGAAGGCATCCCTCTGTCCAGACCACCGGCCAACCGGTGTCACAACACCGGCCAGCCGATGGACCATTGACAGATAGGCTCTCCACTGTCCAGAGCACCGTCCAACCGGTGGCCTCAGCACCGGCCAGCCGGTAGATCCCAGACCGAGAGTCCAGCCACTGCCTCCACACCGGCCAACCGGTGGCCTCATCACCGGCCAGCCGGTTGAGCCTGAGCCCCAGCCCTCTCCCATTTTGCAAGCACCGGCCAGCCGATGGAGGCCTGGACAGAAGGCATCCCTCTGTCCAGACCACCGGCCAACCGGTGTCACAACACCGGCCAGCCGATGGACCATTGACAGATAGGCTCTCCACTGTCCAGAGCACCGGCCAACCGGTGGCTCTGCACCGGTCAGCCGGTGGAGCCAGTCAAACTAGCCGTTGGGCTTTTGACCAACCTGTCCACTTGGCCTCCAATGGCTCCGAAAGCCTCTCTAACGGCTCCAAAGGCCTCCAACGGCCATATGATGGTTCCCCCTCTATAAATAAAGGACTAGGAACCCCCGGAAACCTAAAGAACAACGTCGGAACTATACGGAAGCCCACGGGAACATTTTCCATCATTTGGCTAACCTCCGGCGGATTGCTCCAAGGGAACCCCAATTGCTCCAACTCAATTCCACATCCAAGGAGCACCATCATAGAAGCTTTGGAGAGCACTTCATCAACTTCATCAATCATTTGGCGCCCAATGCTTCTCCCATTACGGTTTTTCTTGTTTTATTTATTTTGAGCATCAATTTGGGTTTGTGCCTACAAACCCCATCTCTTTCTCTTCTCCCTTTCATTTGGGTTCTCACACCACCTTCAAGGTGTGAAGAGGTTAGTCAAGCCTTCCCTTTAAAAGGCTTGAATCATAGGTGAGCTAGCCTTCACCTGTAAGAAGGCTAGTGGGTTCTTGCTTAACCATTGAAAGCAAGTGGGTTCTTGCATAACCAACAAAAGCAAGATGTAATAGGTTCAAGACTAACCTTAAAGTTTAGTGGGTTTCTTGCTAAAACCATTAAAAAGCAAGCGGTAGTAAATCTCTCAACGGTTGAGTTGGGAGCGGAGACGTAGGCCGGGTTTTAGGCCGAACTCCGTTATCAATTCTTGTGTCTTGCCTCTTTATTTCCGATGCACTTTCACTTTGATTTTTAATTTGTTAATCATTTTTTAAAAGGCAATTCACCCCCCTCTTGCCATCACTTCCTTTCTTTCTCCGCACAACAATTGGTATCAAAGGGAAAATTTGAGTAATACCTTCACCGGTTTCAAATTTAAGATCCTTTTGTGATGGCTTCAACGTCTTTCGCCCCCGAAGGATATTCTTTGGGTCGTGCTCCATTTTTTGATGGAACCGACTATAATTATTGGAAAACCCGCATGACCACTTTTCTTAGAAGCATAGGATTCCCTATTTATAAAATTGTCATGCATTGTTACACTCTTTCCTCTCCCGATGAATCCAAATGGACCCAAGCCAATATTAAAAATTTCGAGCTTGATGGCAAAGCCATGAATGCTCTTCATTGCGGCCTTGATCGTAATGAGTTCAATCGAGTTTCCACATGTACCTCCTCACATGAAATCTGGAAACTTTTGGAGGTTACCCATGAGGGGACCAACAAAGTCAAGGATACTCGATTGGACATGTATCGTCAAGATTTCGAGTCTTTTACCATGCATCCATCTGAAAATATTACTGATATGTTTACTCGTTTTACTGATGTTTGTAATGGGAGAAAGTCCCTTGGTGATGATGTTTCTGCAGAGACAATGGTCAAGAAGATCCTTTGGATCTTACCAAGCTCATGGGAACCAAAGGTCACGACAATCCAAGAAGCAAAAGATATCAAGAACATGCCGGTAGAAGAGCTCATCAGATCCCTCATGACTTATGAGATCACCATGAGGAGGCAAGATGAAAAGGAAGGCAAACCAATCAAAACTCCAAAGAACATCGCCTTCAAAGCTCAAAAAGAAGAAAGCTCCTCCTCCTCATCGTCTACCTCATCAAGCGGCGATTCCGAAATGGAGAATCTTGCCCGCAAGATGCACAAATTTATGAAGAAGAACAAAAAGAAGAAATCCCGCAAGGCTCGAAAGGAAAAACACGACGAAAAATCTGAGCCCGAGGTAACATGCTACGAGTGTGGCAAGAAAGGCCATTACAAGCCCGATTGTCCACTCAACAAGAAAAAGGCCAAGCAAAAGGAGAAGAAGAAGGCATTCAAGGCCACATGGAGTGATAGCTCCACATCCTCCTCCTCCTCCTCAAGCGACAACGGTAACAAATGCCTAATGGCATTTCATGAGGTAACATCTTCCGACTCCTCATCCTCTTGTTCTTCAAATTCAAATTCTTTCAATCACATGTCTTATGAAGATCTACAACATGCGAGAGATCAATTGGAGGAAGGTTTTCACGAAATTTCTTCCAAATTTGTTTCTTTAAAAAAGAATTTCAAAAAACTCTCTTCCGAAAAAGAACAACTTCTCAAAGAGAAGGAAGAGTTGACCCTCAAAATCCAAAACCTTCCCGATATTGATTCCATGGAATCAACCATCAAAGACTTAAGGGAATCTCTTGCCAAGTTCAACCAAGGGGAAAAAAATCTGACCAATCTCCTCGGTTCCCAACGCATTTCTAGAACCTCCCAAGGGCTTGGCTATTCCAAGCAAGCTTCCTCTTCCCATGCACCTACTATTTTTGTAAGGGGGAGCTCTCAATTTAAATTTTGCAATTATTGTAAAAAACATGGGCACATAATCTATGAGTGCAATTGTAAAAATGCCCGGTATGGCCGGCCCAAAACTATTTCTTTTAATGATGAATTTTTTAGGAGAAGACCTGCCACTAGACAAGTATGGATTGAAAAATCCCTTCTAGCGAGTCTCTCTGGGCCAAAATTTTTATCGGTTTCAAACACCTCTCCCCGGTGATTTGTTGTTTTTATTTAGGGGGAGTTAGGATCGTTTAAGACCTTTTGATTTCAATTTCAACATTTTCGATTCCAACTTTCAATTTCAACACTTGGTATCAAAATTTTCATTTTCAATTTTCTTTTCAAAACTTTCAATTCAAACTGTTATTCAATTTTTCATTTCAAAATTTTCATTCAAAACTTTCAATTCAAATTTCAAAAATTTCAATTGGTTTAAAATCTCTATCTCTTTTTTTTCAACTCATTTCCCTCAATCAAGTTTTATGACCCGTGCTATTTTGATAATCACAAAGGGGGAGAAATTCTTGGTTGATTGGGGGAGAAATATTTCTCTCATGCTTTGCTTTTATTCTCAATTAATCTTTTAAAGCATGCCTTTCATTTCATTTTTACATTGTTTGTTTTGGTGATTGTGATCATCAAAATAGGGGGAGATTGTTGTACCTCTCGAACCCCTCGTGGTTTAATTTTCATGATCACAATCACCCTCTTGTTTATCTAATATTGTTTTAAGTGTTTTTTTGATGATAGGCATAATTTCAGGTGGCCAAGGAATTGGGGCAAGAAGGCTGAAAGAAAAAGTGGACTGAAATTCAGTCCACCGGCCAACCGGTGGTAGACCACCGGCCAGCCGATGGAGGCCTGGACAGAAGGCATCCCTCTGTCCAGACCACCGGCCAACCGGTGTCACAACACCGGCCAGCCGATGGACCATTGACAGATAGGCTCTCCACTGTCCAGAGCACCGGCCAACCGGTGGCCTCAGCACCGGCCAGCCGGTAGATCCCAGACCGAGAGTCCAGCCACTACCTCCACACCGGCCAACCGGTGGCCTCATCACCGGCCAGCCGGTGGAGCCTGAGCCCGAGCCCTCTCCCATTTTGCAAGCACCGACCAGCCGATGGAGGCCTGGACAGAAGGCATCCCTATGTCCAGACCACCGGCCAACCGGTGTCACAACACCGGCCAGCCGATGGACCATTGACAGATAGGCTCTCCACTGTCCAGAGCACCGGCCAACCGGTGGCTCTGCATCGGCCAGCCGGTGGAGCCAGTCAAACTAGCGGTTGGGCTTTTGACCAACCTGTCCACTTGGTCTCCAACGGATCCGAAAGCCTCTCCAAAGGCTCCAAAGGCCTCCAACGGCCATATGAGGGTTCCCCCTCTATAAATAAAGGACTAGGAACCCCCGGATACCTAAGGAACAACGTCGGAACTATACGGAAGCCCACATGAACATTTTCCATCATTTGGCTAACCTCCGGTGGATTTCTCCAAGGGAACCCCAATTGCTCCAACTCAATTCCACATCCAAGGAGCAGCATCATAGAAGCATGGGAGAGCACTTCATCAACTTCATCAATCATTTGGCGCCCAAGGCTTCTCCCATTACGGTTTTTCTTGTTTTATTTATTTTGAGCATCAATTTGGGTTTTTTCCTGCAAACCCCATCTCTTTCTCTTCTCCCTTTCATTTGGGTTCTCACACCACCTTCAAGGTGTGAAGAGGTTAGTCAAGCCTTCCCTTTAAAAGGCTTGAATCATAGGTGAGCTAGCCTTCACCTGTAAGAATGCTAGTCGGTTCTTGCTTAACCATTGGAAGCAAGTGGGTTCTTGCATAACCAACAAAAGAAAGCTGTAATTGGTTCTAGACTAACCTTAAAGTCTAGTGGGTTTCTTTCTAAAACCATTAAAAAGCAAGCGGTAGTAAATCTCTCAACGGTTGAGTTGGGAGCGGAGACGTAGGCCGGGTTTTAGGCCGAACTCCGTTATCAATTCTTGTGTCTTGCCTCTTTATTTCCGCTGCACTTTCACTTTGATTTTTAATTTGTTAATCATTTTTTAAAAGGAAATTCACCCCCACTTGCCATCACTTCCTTTCTTTCTCCGCACAACAACTAGTTCCGTAATGACATTCCCTATACACATCATCAGCAATTAGTCCTCAGTTAGTAGCATGTAAAGATAGTATGTGAACCCCTTCCACTGGGTGACAATGTTTGCAACATGCTTATAAAGCCTCTTCTTGAACATGAAGAGTTCTGCGATACTTGTCTTCTTAGTGGTGGAACCGAACTGGTAGAGAAATTTCCCATAAGGGTCTTCCCTACCGGCTTCCGATCCGATGGGGATCGGGTTTTACAAGACAAACACGAGCCCTTCCAATGTCTATATGAGACACATGATCTTGGTGGTTCGTATTACACCATAGTTCCTAGCTTGGGTCCACACCAATAGATGAAGTGGTCCATGTGCTATGGAAGGACCCTTAAACCGTTAAAGGGGAAATATTGTGGGATTCCTAAAGCTTGGGGGCACTGGCATATCATCCACCCATGTCGGGTATGTCTTTCCATCAGGCGAGATTTCCACCTGTTGAGTCTCTATGGCTTCGAGGTAGGTGATTTGTGCCACCATTGGATCATCAGGGCGGGGATTACTGTCTTGATGGATATCCCTGACCAAGAGTGTGTGGGCGGGATCTTCAACACAATAAACATGCCCAAAGTCTCCTGGAGCATCTGGTGGAATGAATTTTGGGGATGTGTGGGGAACCTGAGCAGGGACTCGAGGAATGTCACGTTGTTCAGGTGGATTTGGAGAGACGTAACATTCCCTCTTGTCATAAGTTCTAGCCTCAACCCTCTCTGTGTGGGTAGCATGTCTAGGGTCACCTGCGGGCAGTTTGGCAAGGGGATGTTGTGCCTGCCCCTACTGCCTTGGCTGAGGATCACCGTAGTCTGTCAGTCGGTTTGTAGTTTGTTCAGTAAGGAGGTCACCAACCAACATCTTCTATTGGAAGATTTGGTGACACAACACAACCTTTTCGGGGTCATCATCCACCTTCTGCACAAATCGATAAGGGTGAGAGGGTTTCATAGTTCCAAGTTGTTCCTTTATTTTTTTTTGGGATTCCGGCTGAGGGAGAGTGCCTCAGTGGGCACGAGAAGACCCTGATGATTCATCTATTGATGAGTAATCCTTCATAAGATATCCAAATGTTTGGAACTCTCTCAGGGGGTAGGTTATTTCTTAGATGTTCTAGCTTGTTCACACCCTATGGAAAGTCGGTCATGTTAACTATGACCCTGCCTGGTGGAATATCTTCTATGAAACCCAGGAAATCGGGCTGACATCAGATAAGAATAAAGAGGAGGGAAGAATACTACCCCCAGCCACAAATCATTACATGGGGAGAAGCCTCATCGATGGTCCTATGGAGTAACCTCATACTTTGAAAGTACTATTGTTGTAGGGCCCTACAACGGCCTGGTGACAAAGGGAACTAGTCCAAAGTGAGTGTGGCCAAATGAATTAGACGAAATTGTTTGTCAATGTCCTAGAAATGTTCTTGGCTCTTAGGGTAAGCAACTTTATGATGAAAAGGATATTAATGAGTCACCCAGAGGGTATGACGAAAACACTCAACATCATATTGGGTGAGGGATTTTGGTGCACAAAAATTTAGCATTGTAACCGGAAAAAACATCTCTATGAAGTGGCCTACTGTGAGGATATCCCATAATATACTGGGCTCAGATTCATGGTATGGCCTTCATTTCCCCCATCATTAACTAGAGGCTTCTAGGGAACCAATAGCGTTTCCGAAGCAGACCGCTGGGACGGTAAGCTGGCTGGTGGAGAATACATCGAGTGAGCTGACAAACCTTGGCATCTTAGACTATCCTCAAAAGAGAGTTTTGACTTAGCCATGACATCACAGTAAAGTTGGGATGATGACCGCAGTTTCCGGTGTAGGGACTATGACTGATGGCGATGGGTTATGCTGCTACTTTTCCACTATTGGTCCTCATAATAGCTCTCTATGATCTCTAATCGAGGTAGAGAGTGATAATGGTGATGGTGTAGATTGCATGTTCATAACCTGTGGAGTTTTAGAATTCTCTTCCTCGTGGATATACCTATAGAGGGAGGCCAAAATCCGATGGACCTTGTATTCTGTTTGTATTGGACTGATGCACCTTGTTCCTACCCAGACCCCTGACACTGAGGATCTAGGTGAGGGTTCTATCGGTGAGTCATATTCAAATTCGGAATCTGAGAAGAAAAAAAATATTGATCTCATTCTAAATCTTCTTAGAATTCTTTTTATGGCAGCGACGACCCCCCTCCTGCCCCAGGATGGTTTTTCAGAACATGGTATATTTCGGGTAGGAGGAGGACCTTCGGCTGTACTAGTGCTCAGACAAAGAGGATCCCTGTTGGAGTAAGCCGGGGTGCGAGGAGAAATGAGACAAATATCAAAGGGGAAATAGGGAGGACCTCTGTGGGAAGTGATGGAGTTTGTATGTCCTCCGCTAGATCCAATAAGATCATGTGTAAGACCTCTATCCATGTTTCACTTGGCGACATTTGTGCGAGGAGGGTCCTTATACTGATCGAGCCGATCATGTGTAGGGCCTCCTTGACGGGTGCTGGTGAAGTGAAGCTGACCATAACTCCTCTGATTAATGAGTCATGGAGGGATGTTGCTAGCGCTGTAATAAAGTGGGGAGGCCCCCAATATTTGAGATAGAATGGATGCATAGAATCTCTATATTGGCAGTCTATGGTGGGAGGAATGACCCTATACCCCATGTAATGAGCGCGGGAGTAGCTTTCCTAATGAGTTTCACTATTGTGTGATGGACCCTCATTCAGATTGAAGGTATCATGGGGATGACCTCCGTATTTAGCATGGAGGTGAGGAAGACCCCTGTTCTCCATGGTGGCCGTATGGGGAGGACCTCTGTACTGGGTGTCGCTGCCACGAGTTGGTCTGTAGCCTGAGTTCTATATGCCAGCGACCGAGAGAGTTGACCCATCTTGCCCGGGGGACTGTTGGGGCCTCGATCCGGGCCAGGTATATAGGTGACCCTACTTAGTGTGAACAGGGGGCTGATGATACACGTCTGTGGGGGCCCGGTCCATAGTAGGTGCTGACGTCGATGCCCTTTGGTGGGCATCCTCCTCCGCATGCGCCCGATGATGGCGTTGGTTCATTCGGACCAAGGCCTATGGTGCAGGTTCATAGCTTACCTTCTCTTCAGCCCGTTGGACTGGGTGTTGGAGCTGGCGCGAACTTGTAGGGGCCTTCTTTGGGGGCCCTTGGAACGGGATCCTGACCGGGCTAGCCCAGACATCCCCTGCCTTGTCTGCATAGGGCAGGGTGTCATTGAGACATTTTGGGAAGAGTCTCCCAAAATGATTGGATGTCGAGGTGTGGAGAAGTGGCTCCCTACGCGGCCCTTGTGGGCGGCGGTGGCGATGAGGCACAAACACCTCTAAATCCTGATAGCCCATATCTTGAATTGGGATAACCCCCTTCTCATCGTATCGGCGTACGAGGTTGCTTATCACCATTCATTGTACAAATTTATAAGGGATATAGGGAATGGATGCCCAACAGATTTTGGTGTGGGGGTCATCACAGAAGTGGTTGAGCCACATGGGATTGCTTGGTTGGAATTGTCTAGGCCATTTCATCAGTGGGAGGGTGGCGATCAGGTTCATAGTGTTGCAGTTTGGTTCCTGAAATGCAGGGATATTAATCCATTATTGCAAAACCAAGAAATCAACGTTCAGTGCCCCAGTACCATTCCGTCTCCAATGGATGGTAAGAAGGATCCACACTAACAATGTCATAATATATGATGTCTAGAATTTTTAATGCCACCACTTCTTGTGAGTTTCATGCAAGGCACGCTATTTGCTTAGCGGGACCCAGTGTTTGATAATAGGATCTGGTGACATGCTAATCCATTGATGTTTTGAACAGTACTGATCACCACATTGAGGAGAAGAACATCACATTAGGTTCACAATTTTTGTTTCCAAAACTTTTTAAGGGGCATGTGCATCCGTCTGTGGAGGGAACATAACTGTAGCCTTGTATTCATGCTTTCCCAAGGGGGGTGGCATCCATTCTTGATTCAGGGACGTTTTCTCTTGATCGAAACAGGATGGTGGGATTTTGGTTCCTCCTTCCATGTATTCCTCCTTGGAACTCATCACCTAGTCCAGATCTCCCTTATATACCAAGAAGTTGTTTGTGAAACTCTTTATAGTGTCATTTCTTCATGGATGCCAGTTAATTACACAGCTTCTGTCGGGACATTCCAAGGGGTATTATCAGGGAAGCAACCTTCGGTCGGGGGAGTAGTCACGTTGAAATCACCGGCATTTCTTGATGCTAGAACACTAGCGCATCTTGGTTTCATCCCCTTATTATAGGGCTTATCGAGGGTGAAAAAGCCTGAGGCATCCCACATTGAATCTGGGGAATTTTTTTCCATAGGCATGGATCTGAGGTTTTCCTTAGCTTTCTATGTTTCACACAGGGTATGTCGCGGGTTTAACGTCAAGTGAAGAAAGATCTAACTGATCGGAACACTGACTAGAGTGGATCATATGGGTGTAACCCATGGAAAAACCACTAATTTTATGGCAAACTCACGGTTAGCTACCCAATTATTGTTAATGGAAATGAGGAATGAGGTGGAATGATCCCACTGAGATGTGGCGGCCCAGGTAAGAATCAAGATGGATAATGGATGGTTTAGGGGATTGTATAGAGAATGAGATGGAATTGGCTCAAGGGTAATGATGATGTTGGGATTGAGCCTCCAAAATACCTCCTACGTATCCGTGTGACTGGGAATCAAATTCAACATAGTTCAGGATGATGGGACACATGAGGAGGTGACCCGTGATAATAGATGCATGGATGGGATCTGGAGAAGATTGAAACTCTAGGTTGGTTCATGAACATCCCAACCAAGCGAGATATCAGGATGAGACATGAGTGATGAGATTCAACCTTGAGGAGGCTTCCTATGTATCCTCGTGATATAGAATCAATGTCCACATTGTTTATCTAACGACAGCTTACCGTCGATTGGGGAATTCAACGGCTTACCTTTAGATGGGGGTTGCAATGGCTTACCACTGGATGGGGTTGCAACAGCTTACCACTGGATGGGGTTGAACTATAGGGAGGCTTCCTATGTACCTTGTTCAGGGGACAAGGATCAAAACCCACGTAGTTCAAACAGGTACGATTTAATGTCTTGTGGGACAAAAAGGGGGCGTACAATTTAACATCATACTAGACCGTATAAATTTTGGGCTTGAACCTCAGGGAGGAATCCGATGTACCTTGTCTTGGAAAGGATCAAAGTCCACATAGTTCAGGTAGTATGGGAACTGATGTGAAGTGTGGATGGAACCAAAGCATGGTGGGCTTGAACCTCAGGGAGGCTTCATATGTACCATGACTAGGGAAAGATCAAATTCAACTTAGTTCTGGTGAGTGTGGTGATCCAATGAAAAGATGGTTGGGACCAATGGGTGTTGGGCTTGATCCTCAAGAATCCTTCCTACATACCTTGCCTTGCCAAGAATCAAAGTCCACATTGTTCAGGTGGGGTGTTTGGGACATACACATTAGGCTTCCAAGAGAGGATGTCATGGTCGATACTCACTCTAAGACCATGTGATCCATTCTTGGTGTGAGAAAAAAGAGGAAAAAGTGACCTGACGATCACATCACAAAAGGTGCATCCATGGGAAGTGGAGTGGGGCTTACAGGTATTTAGCGGCCCAAATAGGAAATAAGATCTTATGCGTGGTATGCGGCCCGAGGGGAAGGAGATTGGAACCTAATCTACCATGGATTTGTGGGTGGTGACAAATCCCAAAGGAAGTGGTATTTTTCACCGATGAAGATATGAGTAGCAGGGGTGCTACCACCTATACGAAAATCTAGGGGCTTACACCTAGGTTGATGACCTTTCCCCGCGGAAAGATGCCTCTCCGATAAAAAGGATATCATTTCATGTGAGGAATGATCTCACTCTCAAGAAGACCAGTGGGTGTAGAGAATTTCCATGATGGATCACCCCACGTTTTATTAATGGGGTGAGGCCCTAGTTTAATGTCATGTGCTGAGGTTGATGGCGCATATTAGTTTAACATCCTGCAGCTCGGACATGGTGGGTTCACTCCACGCCATTAGGACATACATAAATGATTCATCCCGCCCCTTGGTGAAGGGAAGGAACCAAAAATTTCATGGTTTGTGGGTGTTATTGAGTGATCCTTTGAGGGGTCCACAATAGTGTGGCTATGCGTAGAAGAAATAGATGATAATGGGCCTATGTAAAGAAGCATGAGGCGAAGAAACGCAACGGGAAGCACCGCCACAGGGACATCGAAATGGATTTGTGCAAACATGAAGAGCCACATAGAAAGAGAGAATGTGATGTAGGTGTAGTGCACATGAAATGGGTCGAATGTGGTTCCGTGAGGGGAGGATGACACATGGAGTGCATACAACTGAATAGGCCGGGCGCAACATGGAAGGTCTGCAAGCAAGATGGAAGGGTTGCATTCAAGAGAGTAGAGATACGTGAAAAATGGTAGGTTTTCATGCAATATGGAAGGTCAACACACAATATTTAAGGGTTACACATAATATTGTAGGGATGCATGCAGGATGGAAGGGTTGCATGCAAGTTGGAAGGGTTGCGCCCAAGATGGAAGGGTTGCATGCAATAAGGAATGGGATCTGTGTAAGAGAGGTCTGATGTAGAGGAAACATTAATGGAAATGGGGTATCCTATGCGCAAACGGATTTGAGAGGAAAGAAATTAACAAGGATCATTCCCAATATGACCCACCCGAAGGAGGAAACTTGGGGGACCGTCGCACAAAATCCAATAGCTGAAGGCCATGATGTTTTTCGCATAGTTATAGAAGATGTAGTTTTCTCATAGTAGAGTGTCATTTCATCTTCTCTTCCCTCTTCCCCAAAGGGCGGGGGGGGGGGGGGGGGGGTACGTTTTGTTTTATATCCAAAGCCCTTGGGGTGTCATGAAAAGGGATGTGGTGTGAAAACACAAGGTCGATGTCAGATTGGGCACGCAATGGAGTTATGCGTGCAACCATGTGCTCGATTGTGCTTTGGGCGTGCAAACGAGGTGCTACGCGGAAGCTCACACTTGACGGAGACTTTGGAAAGCAATGGGATGCTGCATATAAATGTATTCATGATGTAAAATCAGGCGTGAAAACACGTACGGTGTAGAATCTCGCCCATGACATTGTATTAGGTGCATACGATTTTGTGAGATGGGGGCCGCTTGCACGCACCCACTTAAACTTGCGCGCAGCGGCCTCCTGGGTCCTGAAATCTTCTCTTCATCTCACAGGTTCCATTGTTTTCTTCTTATCCTCCTGATGATGGCCTTCTCTGAATTTTGGCATCAACAATATCATTACGATTTTTATGATAAATATTACCGAATGTTATGCCGGTGACCTAGTTGTGAAATCCATAATGTGATGTGACGCTTCACGGACCCTCAAATAGTCTTCATTAAGCCGTGAGAAAATTCATTGAAGATAAATCTGAGGAAATTCACTTCGGGTAACATCAGGGATGTTCCTTCAATTTTTGGTACACCACCATTACATCAAGGTCATCCTAGAAAAGACTAGTTCTATCATAGAAATGTGACAACCATAGATCTCGAATAACAGAGGGGGATATGAGGGAACCTCACCTATATTCATTGATTCATTTTCAACGTGGACAATAAATCTATCCACTTCACCATGCTAATAAATAGGTAAATTTCCTATAAATTGGATGATGATTTCAAGGAAGCCATTGAATGTCTCAAGAATTATCTCATGCAACAACCAGTACTGATGCATATGGTGGAAGGGAATCCACTAATTTTTTTTGTGGCCACCATGTAATGGTCACTGGCTTCCCTAATCAACTAGAAAAATGAAATGGGGAATTGGAATAGTCTCTACTACCTCATCCAAACAATTCTAGGAAATGTTACATGATAATCTAATTTTGAGAATAACTTCCCTACAATCATATTTTCAGTTAAATAGATGAAAAACTACATGAAGTCCCATTAAGTCCATTTGGTCTCTTGAATTAATCCTACAAACTATCTAATTTTCCTTCCTAGGTTAATTAGGATATTGGTTGATGGGAAGCCATTATTCATCAAAACTGTATTCAATCCATATCACAAAAACTGGAAAAAGGTAAATCTCTGACATATCTTATTACGACACATCCTGCCCTGAGAAATACACACCTGGGAAAAGATATTTGATAGGAGGAGGTATTATATGCCAATGACACTCCCCACACATGGGAGATATATTTTGATGAAGCCTCAAGAAGCCTTTCAGGAAAAGGGATAGAAACCCCAATAGTCATTCATAATGTTATAGGGGTCATAAGTGTTTCTCCTTACAAAGTAGTTTTTCCCTACTATTTTTCACTCTACAAAGGCTTTACAAATAACTTGGCAGAGTACTAAGCCCTAATCATCGAATTGGACTAGCCCTATAGCTATAAATATCCTACCTTAAAATCAAAGGGGACTCAGAGCTAGTGATTATTTATATCAATGTTGAATATTCCTTCAAAAAGGAAGAACCAACCCCTTTCACATACTATATCCAGGGACTGATGGAAGAGTTCCCTTTTGAGCCAATTTTGCATCATGTTCGCCAGTCATAGAATTATCTACCTAATTCATTGGCTAATGCAGCTACTTTCTTGACTGATCGTAATATGGAGAAATAAATCATTTGTATCACACATATAAGAATGGTCTTAACAATCATCATTTGTGATAAGGAAGAAATCAATGAGGTCAAAATTGCCCCATAGTATGAAGAACCAATGACCACCCATGGATGGATGGGCCCCATAATATGTTATCTCCAAAATTATACTCAATTAATGGACCAAGTTGAAAGGGAATAGATTTCACAATGTGTAGTGAGTTTCAATATTCATTGTAGTTAAAATGAGAATAACTCTCTCTATAATAGTGTGTTTAATGGAATCCTCATCCGTTCTATAGAATGAGGAGAGATTCTCGCCATCATGGAGGAATTCCATGTAGGCTCTAGTGTCACCCATCAATCTCGGACAATTATCTTGTACCAAATTAAGAGGTGGGTTACAACTAGAAGAACATGATACAAGATTATGTGTAATAAACCATGGAATTTAACATGTGTAAAATCCCTGAAAACATCATCCATCAACAACCAAAATTTCTATATAAGGATAAATATTCCAATCCATTTTCTGTTTACGGAATAGATGTCATGGGGCCATATCCCCCATCCACAACCAGACAGTTCATCTATAAAATTTATTCATCAAATTTATTTTCTAAATTGGATTATGAAATATCCCTTGGTGATGTTGGTATTAATGAAATCATGAAATTCACAAAGTTTCATTTAATCAATCTGCTTCGAGTCCCACACACAATATTGATGCACCAAGACTCCAAATTCTATTCTAAAATTTTGAGGAAACTATATTGATAATATAATATAGAGTCTAATTACTCATCTCACTATCATGAAATAACCAATGGATAGATAAAGGTCTCTAATAAGACACTATAAAATATACTCCAAAATATAGTGTACAAGGATAATAAGTATTTTCCATAAAAACTCCTCCACGATATATGGGTCTGTTATACCACCACATGTACTACTACACAAGCAACGCCATACTTATTAGTGTATGGGACCGAGGAAGTGTTACCCATGGAGGTCTAGTTGCCTTAAATTCTATGTTATATTTGAGGAAAACAATTAGATAATGAGTCATCAAAAATGTGGTTGAAAAAATCAGAGAATATCTGTGAGACCTTGTTGTGCACAATGCACAACCATGAAGTCCATCAGAATTAGATCTCACAATCCTTCAATAAAAAGGATAGCCTCTACTTAATCCTCCAAGGGGAACCGGTGTTTGTTCTCATGACCCCTAAGATAATATGAATGAAGCCTCTAAAGAAAGAACCCAAATGGGAGGTCAATTACATGATATAAACTTTCAATCACAATGGGGCATACTCATTTGCCACAATTGAGGGGGATCATGTCCCCCACTCCCACAAATGAATGGTTTATCAAGATATTCATTCTGTAGCTATTATTACTTGGGAATCCGAATTAGTATAAGTCCAATGATTAAACCTGATTACATAATGTTAAACAGTAAAAATTTATCCTAATCACATTATGTTAAACTATACAATTTTTTCCTTTTTACATAATGTTAAAATATAATAGATCATATTATCCACATGATGCCAAACTGTACAGATACATACTACAAAAAAATTGTTAAACATCATGGAATCCATCATCCTGACCACATGAAATCCATCATTATTCCCTTCGGGTGACCCATATCCTTTTCCCATTCCATTAAACTACACGGTTTCTCATGAAATATATGTGGTTTGATTCCTACCATCATTGGATACATAGTGAAGCACGAACCATTACTTTTTCCCCAATCGTAATGATCTTTCACATCGATTGGCCATCATCCTTTCAACATCACTTAAACATGTATGGATCCATAAAATCCATTTTCCTTCATGATATGTGATCAGTGTCTTTACCACAAGACATTAGATAATTCAAATAATGTCCTTTCCACACGTCATTAATCTGCATGGGTTTTCTAGAACTACGTAAGGCTTGATTCTTTTATCCAATGTGATATATAGGGACTCCTTGATCCTACTTCTTGGTCCATCCACCACATGATACAACGTTCCCGTGTCCATGATTTATTTTCCTCTAAATGAAATGATAAACTCTATTCGTTCCTTATTTCTCACACTGAGCATAGCTCCTCTGAGATTAGAAATGTTTTTAAGGGATTCCATTTACAAAAAAATGAAAACATCTTTTGATAGGCTCATCTTAGTCATGAATGAAAGAAATTAAACGGCAAATAAATAATCTTTACCTCCATCTGATAAATTTAATGGTTAATTTCATTTTCATAAAACAAAACTACACACTCTTATGGACCTCGCCTGAGAGGAATAATAATACTTGTCTTTTTCTTATATCACATCCACATCCCTAACAACTACATGAGACATGATTCATGAAATCCTAGGATACATAGTCATTCATGGATCTTCAATATTGAGTCTAGTCATGAAAAATACAACCCCCTCTCTATGTGTAGACTAGAATTGCATAGTATCACCCTTTTGAAGAACTATATGTGGCTTGATTCCCATTTTCATGAGGTTTGCAATGACTTCTAGAATTTCACCCTTAGGTCCAACCACTACATCTCTATTGTTTCATGATGGTTTATCTTTGTCCTTGTTTTATGATGTTAAAATACATAGTTCATTAAGACCAACATGTTCCATGATTGATGTCATCACATGATATGTAGTGACACCTGGATCTCCAATCCTAGGCCCAACTACAAAAATAAATTGAAACAATGTCAACCTATACATATGGGTCCCACATGTGTGGAGCATTTACTATTAAATAACTATGTATGACATGATTCCTAGCTTTATTGGATATGTAGTGATGTCTGGATTTCCAACGTTGAGCCTAATCACAACAAACAAGTATAACAATTCCCCCTCTCTACATATGGGTATGACATGCACATGGATCCTTATTAATAACTACATGTTGTTTGATTTGATTCAATATGGGATATGTAGAGAGACCTAGAATTATATTCATGGTCCCAACCACAACATTACTATTTTACATCAGGGAGCCTATGTCATTGCCACTTGAAGTTAAACCATATGACCACTTAAGAACTATGTGTGTCTTGATTCATTACATTATAGGATATGTAGTGACTCCTATACCAAGGCCCCAACTATAACAACTAAAAATATAAATGAAATTGACTACATAATGGTTGAATCAAACAAGATCACTTTTCCTACATGTGATTCAGATCCATGTATGCCCTACATTAAAATATATTATACCCTGAAAAAAAAATTTTGTCGGTCCCCACACTTCCCTCACACTTGACATTAAACTAAAAGGAAAATGTAATGGTCACATGAAATTAAAACTACTTGAAAATAATTTCATTATCACATGTCATTAAATTACACAACAAATATCCTTATGGCATAATAATAAGCAACACGAATCACACCCTTACCGCATGATGTTAAAACTTCATGGATGTAAGCATGTTCCCACTACATGAAGCAAATACTATACAAAACACCGCCTATGATTAATTCCTTTTCAAATGATCACAATAACATTATCCTAGTCAATTGGAGTATGAGGTTCATCAATCATCTTTTGAAGAACCTCAATCCATAAACCATACATTATGCCTGAGGAACCACATGTTTCCAAAAATATTTAAGGGCCCTTGTAAAGTATACCATGCTTAAAAGGACAATATTATTGACTGAGTACATGAACATGTATCCCGCATATTCCCCTTTGATCATCAACCAAATTGTTCACTTTACAAAATGGATTTCAATTCCTTATGATCCTTGATATCATTACGATAGAAATCAATACCCTAGTGTGATATGAACCTCTACTAGTATGACTATCTCATATAATCACACATTACCTGAGAACCTCAGTCCATAATTTTCAATATTTTCATATTCTTATTAGAAGAAAGATGGGGTACTCATGAACTAAGTTATATTAATTAGGGTATTGTGTATTATCCTCAATATTAGATTAATGTGAATCATGAACATAAACTTCATACACATTGGTCAAATTTGTAGAATCTATTACCCAATATTGTAATAGTCCAAATCATGTTATTCTAATCTAAAATAGAAATAAAAACACAACTTTTCTTGATGTAAACCTATAAAGGGGAGGAGTGGGGAAAATTCAAGTATTCTCTCACTAAACTCTTCACCTTCAGAGTTTAGGAAAAAATTAGGGAGCAAATAAATAAGGAATAAATCTCATAGGATCAACTCAGTAACCACACTAAAATTCAATATATGATTTTTGGGCACCCTAGTTCAGGAAAAAGTTAGAGTGATGATTTATATCATCTCTTCACTATGAGAATATTTTCTCTAGGCGGTGGAAGAAATTTTAGGGTACTCCAACCCTTCTAGGATCTTACACTTTCCAAAATTCCACTTTATGATTTGGGAAACTCTGATCACTACAACCTTTCATGGATCTTTGGTAGGATACCCAGATTCAGGGGTCCCTTTTTTTACTATTCATACATACCCATGGATCCTGTATATGTGCCTAAGGGAATAAAAAAAGGAATCAATATAAAAAGGGTTTTCAAATCCCTGTGATCCCTGACATCGTTGTAGTAGAACCAAACAGCCTAGTGTGATATGAACATCTCATAGTATTACTATACCATATCATTCTCCTAACCTAAGTACTTTGGACCATGCTGTATAATCCCTACACCAAACTATCCAATTTGATTCAAAATAATCAATTTTACATCACCATGTTTCATTACCTTTCTTATGTAATAATTGTGACGCCTCATTCCTTAGCCTTGGTGGCCCATACCACATGATTCGAAACCACATAGCATGGGTCCTGATCTTCACAATAAAAATCTAAATAGCCTAGGGTGACAGAACCATTCCTGGATATCCTTCCTCCTATAGCCAACCACATTATGCGGACGTTTGAGTCTTCACTAATCTTTCATGTCCCTCATAGAGGAGTGGGGATCATCTTATTCTTGGTGATTCTACCAAAGTATAATGGATTTGAACCACCAACTAACAGAATATCATCATTTCCAAAAAAATCTTCAATCCATGTGAGCTTTGGAAAACCCAAGGAAGAATCTGATATCCCAGAATATCATGGGTCTTACCAGACATGTCTTCCCCATCTCATATTCCCAATCTCAATATTTTTGTTGATTATTTAAATCACCAATATTAAAATTATCTAGGTGGACCTATTATCACTAGATTTTACACCTTAATGTATATTACCTCCATAGATCATATATATCCACTAGAAATGATACCCGTATACATGGAGCCTTTTATTGACTATGCATGTGTGACTATGGATCCGGATTATGAACGTATGGTCATCAACCAAATGTGTAACAATATAAAAAGGCACTTTTAATAATCACGATCCTTAAAAATCACATCAGATCTCCACACCCCATAGTGTTAAGGGTCACCCCTAGCATGTCAAAACCATAATCCATGATCATCATTCCTGTGAGAGATAAATGTCCTTAAGCTAATGTAATATTACTTCTGAGATAAAAGACCTTAAACCGAAGCAATATTAGGTCTGATTAAAAAATAAATAAACTAATGTAATATATGGCATGAGTTAAAGACCCTAAACTAAATCAATAGAAGGACCAAAGTAAATGAACCTAAACTACAATGATATAAGTTAAGAGATAAAAGACCCTAAACTAAAGAAATATAATTTCAGAGATAAAATAACCTAAACTAATTCAATAAAATATTCGAAATAAAAGACCCTAAAAGATAACGATATAATTTATGAGCTAAAAGAATATAATCTCAATAAAAAGTAGTTCTAAGATAAAAGTGACTAAAATAATTAAATATATTGTCCAAAATAAAAGACCATAAACTACATCACAACAACAATTTATCCTATAACATCTTGTATGGCCCACCACATGGACTTTTCAAAATAAATAAATGCTCACCGTGCCTATCAGATTCAACAAAGAATATATCAATATCCCTCTGGGACATATATTCTACCTGAATATCCTTATGAGAATAAGTTGATTTCTAGTTAAATGGAATATATATGTCAGTAGGGAATCTCTTGTTGGTTGGAATTCATGATCACTTCTAAAAGATGAAGATTATATTATTGAAATATTCATATCCATACATTTAGGTTTTTTTGATATTATGTAATGGATTGGTATCATTGGAAATTTTTATATTATCATAACAGTGAAATGTATTACCTATAATTCTTTAAAAGAAACTAGAAATTAATGTACAAGGTTAATAAAATTCATTAATTTATAAAATGCAAGAAGGGGGGAGGCATCACTAAATTTTGAAGTCTCTCGGTCACACAATGATAAAATTTTATCAGCTATGATGGCTAGGTCAACAATAGTATGGTGATAAGTGTCAATTTAACATTACAATTCAACTAACCCCACATATCCTACCTTCACTCTTGGACAAAGTGTCTCAACAAATATTTTCCACTCTTCAACCCTCTTCTGAGAAGATGTTAATTAGGATGATGATGTTGAATGTCCAGACTTCATATAGGAAATGATATCATAGAATCTCTATTTCTTCATAGTCTAAGAATCTACCTAATCTTGTAGTTCATATATCAAATTGAGACCTTGTTCTAATGCCTATGATGCCTCCATCATCTATTTAAAAAAGGGTATAATTGTCTAAAAAATCATGCCAGTCACTCTCATTGATGGCCAAGTCCTGTTGAGTTAGGGAAATTTGTGTCTTGATGATGCACAATGATTTTCTATGAAAACCACCTCCCCCAAGTAATAAAACAACTGATGGAGGTGGTCTCCTCGGTCATGAAGTGTTTCCAAGGGAGTCTCCATAATCTAATCATGAATCAGTTTCCAGATCATCTAAGGGTGCATTTGAGCCTCTATAACTGATGAAGCAAAAAGAACAAGAAGAGGAGTTACCAGTTGATCCATTTGAGAAGAAGGATGAAAAGACTAAAATACTATTCAATCAATAAGAATATCATCCATAACATGTGCTGGAGGAAAAAACTCCTCAAAAAAATCTAATCCACTATTGTGGTAAACATCACTATAATGAGGTTTTTTTCTTAACGCCTTTCCAAGGACTTCAATTATTTCCACCATTTTCACTAATTGAAGGGTTGGAGAGGCAAATAAACTATCTGCATGACATGCCATCTGGCCAAGTGCACCATCCGTGTATGATACTATTCATGCATGAACATAGTTTTGGGCATGGAAGGCGTGAGAATTAGTAGGGGATGTTTGATGTCGGCCTTAGAATCTTGACACACCTATATCATATAAAACTTGTGAATGAGTCTATGATATCTTTTCCCTCATAATATAAAAAAATAAAGATGGGAGACCACCTAGATACATCCAACATTATGGGATAATTAATAGGTTGTAAAAGGATTAATGTTTATTTTTAGATCCACATAGGCTGCAAAAAACTTCTCCTAGAGATAGATCATATACGACCTTTCATCAAGGGAAGCACAAGCATTATCAGTAATTGGCACATCCAGTGCATAGTAAGGGGTGACTTAAAATCTATTGGATCAACACATATTTAACCTCATTAAGGATCAAAATGATAGACCCAACTCTAGAGATGTTCAACAATCTGGGATGGGATAAGGAATATGGGATCTTAAAAGCATTGTAATAGTCATAGAAATGGAAGTGATCCCTTATCCAGAAAAATAAAACATTAAAAAGACCAATGATTATATAAGGATTATAACTTTTTAAATTTGGCTCGGGATTTATTAAAGGCATGGAAGGACCAACATTACCAAAATGTGGTGATTTATTTCCCTAAGCCAGACCATCATCACCAACATGCTTGAACTGATCCCTAATTTTTAATCCCCAGCTGCAAAAAGACTTCCATTAAAAAAATGACCCTAAAACCTTCCAGACTACGTTTGAAGGAGATATTTTAGTTTACTCAGTAGAATCACAATATATAGTCCCCATCTTCCAAGATGTCCAAAATACACTCCAGCAAAGTTGCAAACTTAGTGAGAAGGGAATCGATGAGGGATTATGGCATTTGGCCTAGACCATCAATAGAAAATAGAAATATTAATCTAGTACTTGAATGAAATGAGTGAGAGAAACATCATCTCTTTCCATTGTTTCTCCTTTACAATAGTAAGAATTGTTTCACCAAAATTAGAGTATGTGATGGATCATACTAAACATCAACAATAGGGAGAAACCCAGCATACATCCCTCCAAGAGGGGGTATCCCACCCATTTGGTAGAAACACCTTAAGTTGTTTCCCACATAACTATAAAATTAATGGAATGTGTCATTTCCATGAATCTAATGACTACTCATTTCTTGTAGGAGATTGGGGTGGAGGTAGATGATTTATTGATAAATCCACACATCTTCTCGAAGATGACCCCTATATATCTGATCAAATAATTCCTTTAACATTTTCATGTCCTAGAAGGGTTATAGAAATAATTAATTAAATTACCACCTATATGGAGAACCCAATTAGTACTCCAACCACCAATTTGTTTTTTCAGAGGCGAGGAAAATATAATTTAATATTTCTAATCGATAGACTGATGATAAATATCACGGCTATCTGGACCTAAGTTTGAGTTTTACAATATATAAGATATACCTTAAGATTTTACTATGACCAATCGACCATCCATGGGGATTAATGTCTATTCTCATTGAAGAGAAGCTAACAACCCATGATATCCTACACTAGAATATAGAGGTGGAATGATATAATCAACCGGGAAAATGAAATTGTATAAAGGTATTTAGTGAGATAAAGGATAATTATAATGATCAAATGAGAGGATCCTATCTAGGATATAATTATTAGTATAAATTAGATATTTGGGATCATTATTTTGATTTATAGAAATAATTTCCCATTTATTGGATACAGTTGAGAAACTATGGTGAGAAATATAAACTATTTAAATAAAACTCAATGGCATATGCCATACAAGAGAATATAAAATCACTTCAAATAAAGAAATAATAAACTGGAAGAATCGTGAGAATCACATGTATTTAAAATAGGCTTTTGAATCACAAACATTGGTAAAAAATAATCTATCCCCAATGGTGATGTAGGCCACAAAACCCTCCAGTGCATCACGTAACTACATAAACCCTTAGCGACTCTCAATCGCGTGACCTATACATGGTCAGGAGAATCACAAGACAATCAATCCGTCATACGGCCAAGAAAGTAGATCCCATGAAACCATCAGGACAATTATTTTACTCATAGACTATGTCCAAGAAATTACCGTTGTATGGTTCAGAGTTGGATTGTGTAGGAACCTGATAAATACCAGTCTTGAAAACAAGTTATTGGGAAATGGGATCATGGTAAATTCTCACGAACAGATATTATGATTAGGACTCATAGAATGGTCTCGAGATAGAGGCACGAGATATAGGAAATGTGTGATAAATATGAAGAATTACTATCTGGTTAAATTAATGGATCTACACCACCTATATATATAGATTCACATGGAATACCAAGCATTTCCTAACAGAGTAATCAAGGTTTTTTTAATACATTTTAAAAAATATATTTTTCAAAAAACCGTTAGGGCGGAAGTTCTTTTCAAAATTAACCCGAAAGGCGGCATCCCCGATGCCGCCTTTTCCTTCTGCGAAAAGGCAGCATCCGCGATGCCGCCTTTCCGCTAAAATTTATTTTTGAAAATTTTTATTTTTATTTTGTTTTGTTTTGTTTATATATATATATAAACAAAACTAAAACTTTCAGCAGAATTTATCCACTATTTTAAATCCAGTAGTACTGCCATTAAAGCAGTCTGGAGTCTGACAAGAACCTCTCACCCATATCTCCCTTTATACGAGATCTTACTCTGAAAATCATTCTGCATTTCCAATGTGGGATTCTGGTTCTCCATTTCCTGCACAGAACATTCTGCATTTCCGATGTGGGATTCTGTTTCAAGTACTCGACTTTGAAAGAATATAAAATATAAACTATAAGACCAATATAAATTAAACATATAACATGGATTAAACATATAAAAAATAGTTGAAAACAAAAATAATTTCATAAAAAATGATGATAGAAAATAATTTATAAGCTTTAGAAACCACATACTTGGAACATAAAAAGTGTCATGTACGTGAATTTAGAAGCCTAGAAATTATAAACCACAATACCAATATAATTGAAACTTAATAAATGGATTAAACATATAACAAATAGTTGAAAATAAAAACAATTTCGTAAAAAATGTTGATAGAAAATAATATATAAGCTTTCAAAACTGCGTACTTGAAACTAAAAAATGTTTCAAGTACGTGACTTTGAAATACAATAAAATATAAACTATAAGACTGATATAAATGAAACTTAAAAAATGGAATAAAAATATTACAAAGATTTTAAAATAAAAATAATTTCGTAAAAAATTTTCATGAAAAATAATTTATAAGCTTTCAAAACCGCCAACTTGAATATTAAAAATGATTTAATTATGTCACTTTGAAATACTATAAAATATAAACTATAAAACCAATATAATTTAATGTTAAAACATGTATTGAACATATAATAAATTATTAAAGTATTAAATTAATATTATTAATAATTAGTTATATACTAATTAATTAGTTAATTAGTAATTATTAATAACTAAGTATATAATAATTAACCAATTAATTAGTAATATAATTACTTATAATAATTAAAATTTATCAATTATAATGAAAAATTATAATTTATTACTATATTACTAATTAACTAATTAATTATTATATAATTAATAATTATATTACCAATAAACAAATTAATTATTATCTAATAATTTTTAATAAATACTAATTAATAATTATTATGAATAATTATAATTTATAACTATATTACTAATTAACTAATTATAAAAAGATCATCAGATCTATCTTTCTCAAATAATTAACTAATTAACTATTTATATATTTAATAATTATATTACTAATTAACTAATTAATTAGTATATAATTAATGATTAATAATTACTGATTAAATAATTACAAATTATATAATTAATAATTATATTACTAATTAACTAATTAATTTTAATATAATTATTAATTATACTACTAAGAAACTAATTAATTATTAAATAAATAATAATTATATTACAAATTAACTAATTAAATTACTAATTAACTAATTAATTATAATATAATTAATTACTAATAATTACTAATAAACTAAATAATTATTTTACAATTAATAGTTATATAATTGACATTTTCAGGATGTTTGTATATATTATTAACTTGGATATATAGATAAAATCTTTTTTTGATTGGACTGTTAATAATGAACTCGGATTTTTGATGTGATTGAATTTCTTTATCTATCCGCAAATCTAACCATATAAATCAGGTTTTATTCTAGTTATATGATATATAATTTTTCATATTATTTGAGTTTTTTAGGCTTGACACATGTGTTTATATTTTACAATATTTCAAATTCACGTACTAAAAACATTTTTATGTTTCAATTAGGCGGTTTTGAAAGGTTATAGATTATTTTTCATCAGAATTTTTGAATAAATTCTTATTGTTTTCAAATATTTATTATATTTTTAATCAATTTTTAAAATTTCATTTATATCAGTCTTATAGTTTATATTTTATTGTATTTTAAATTCACATACTGGAATCATTTTTTATTTTCAAATAAGCGGTTTTGAAATCGTATAAATTACTTTTCATCAACATTTTTTACAAAATTATTTTTACTTTAAAATATTTATTATATGTTTAATCAATGTTTAATGTTTTGTTTATATTCGTTTTATAGTTTATATTTTATAGTCATTCAACTTCGCATACTAGAAACATTTTTATGTTTCAAGTAGGCGGTTTTGAAAAGATATAGATTATTTTTCATCAACATTTTTGAGAAAATTATATTTGTTTTCAACTATTTATTATATGTTTTATCAATGTTTAAAATTTCATTTGTATCAATCTTGTAGTTTATATTTTATTGTATTTCAATGTCACATACTTGAAACATTTTTTAGTTTCAAATAAGCGGTTTTGAAATCTTATTAAGTACATTTCATCAACATTTTTTATGATATTCTTTTTATTTTCAACTATTTTTTATATGTTTAATCAATGTTTAATGTTTCATTTATATTCATTTTATAGTTTATATTTTATTTTCTTTCAAATTCACGTACAAGAAACATTTTTAAGTTTCAAGTAGGCGGTTTTGAAAGGTTATAGATTATTTTTCGTCAACATTTTTTATGAAATTCCATTTGTTTTAAACTATTTGTTACATTTTTATTCCATGTTTTAAGTTTCATTTATATCGGTCTTATAGTTTATATTTTATTGAATTTCAATGTCACATACTTGAAACATTTTTTAGTTTCAAGTACGCGGTTTTGAAAGCTTATATTTTATTTTATATCAACATTTTTTACAAAATTATTTTTATTTTCAACTATTTTTTATATGTTTAATCCATGTATTATGTTTCATTTATATTGCTCTTGTAGTTTATATTTTATAGGCTTCTAAATTCAAGAACTTGAAACTTTTTATGTTTCAAGTATGTTGTTTTGAAGGCTTATAAATTATTTTCTATCATCATTTTTATGAAATTATTTTTGTTTTAAACTATTTTGTATACATTTAAACCATGTTTTTTGTTTCATTTATATTGGTCTTATAGTTTATATTTTATAGTCTCTCAAAGTCGAGTACTTGAAACAGAGTCCCACATCGGAAATGCGGAATGTTCTGCGTAGGAAATAGAGAACCAAAATCCCACATCAGAAATGAAGAATGATTTTCAGGGTAATCTCTCTTATAAAAGGGAATTCTGGGTGAGAGGTTCTGTCAGAATCACGACGGTGTAATGGAATTACAAGTTGATTAAAAAGAGAGGATAAATTCTACTGAAATTTTTAGTTTTGTTTATATATATATATATATACAAAACAAAACAAAAAATAAAAATAAAAATTTAAAAAAACATTTAGGGGAAAGACGGCTTCCGGGATGCCGCCTTTCGGGTGCATTTTGAAAACAATTTCCGCCCAAACGGTTTTTTGAAAAATATTTTCTTTTAAAAATGTATCAAAAAACTCGACTAATCATTATCCAAAACACTAATTCATGACACTTCCAAAGACTCAGGTGGTCATTTATTTTACATAGAACTGAGCCCTTGTATCTGTGGATATCACTTCTAAGGGGGGTGTGGGTCATCTGTTGACACCTGCTAAATGAGCATCGAAAAATTCAAAAAGGGGAGATACTTGAATATTTGTACTATTTACCCCATAAAATGAAATTGAAGTAGAATCTGGTCGATGCTTGTGGATCCCAATGGCCTATAAGTTATATGTAGTCCCGTGAACATCATATGGCCATGTGAATACTCCACACACAACACATAACCTTCAATAAATCCAGCAGAACCCACTTTGAAAAACACTCCTACTATTTCGAAGGTTCTCCAGAATAATAGTTTTCATGCGGTGGCTCTAAAATAAACTCCCCCTGGCCCCGTAGTTTTTCCACCAATGATAACTTTAGAATCCACACAAAAATCAATCAAAAATAGAAATAAATTTTCCAAAATATGAAGGTATATTGTGGTGGTAAATATCATATGTAAAATAACCATTGGGAATTGGTAATTATCTATAAAAACAATCAATAAAACTGGCACGACCCTCGAGCCATTGTAAATTAAAAAAATGAAATAAAGGGGAGGATGTGGGAGCCTCTCACAGTTTTTGAACATTAGAAGATGCATCCTTAGAGATCCATAAGACACCATGGGATCCTTTTTTACATTCATAACTCATCTTGTGAATTCTCTTTGGCATTTAATCCTCATAGTGTGAAAGGACATCTGTATATATATGAAACCATGAGATTTCCCTTTGTCTCCCTATGTAAAAATGAATGGGTTTGTCCATGAAATGATCTTGCATCTCCATAGAACTTTAATTGGTCATGTGATGATTCAAAAAGAGGTATAGTAATTTTATTTGACCACACTCGTGTAATCTTGCATAACCCTCTACCTTTGTAAAATAAAATAAAGGAAATAGAAAAGGGAGGAAGAGGAAACCTCACACTTTCATTAAAGGATTATGATGAACTAAATATTCTATAGGGAAGTCTTATGATAAACTTTTTAAAGTCATCATAATCCCATAATCTCCCCTAGGTAAACTATCATAGTCTTTAGTAATTCCCAGAAAAGTCAACCGAACTCAAGAACGGACATTCAACAGGAACCAAAATCTTGTGAAGGCCCTTGGAGATGTCAATATGAGAATATGAATATCCTTCATCATACCTTCATGATTCAAAACTTTCTGATAATATATAAATAATAAAATAATGGAAACATTGATGGGAGAGAGTCATGGTCACTGAAAATAATGATACACCCTCAAGAAGATCCACTATAGAGACTTGTAAAGAAGCGTTGTGCGAGAGACATTTTGCAGCTGCATCCTGGATTCACACAAGATGTTCTATGAAATTATTTGGGAATCAATGTGGAGATGCTTCTAAATCTCCCACCCCATCATGAATAAAGGAATATTTATATCTATGGGGATGGATGATATCTCAAAAGATCACACATGCACTAGATTAGATTTTTGGGAGTAGTTGATCTCATGATAAGAAGAGCTTCCCCTTAGGTAAGGGATTAGGGAACAACCATAGATATCATGTACAGTACATAATTGCTTCACATGATCACTCATAAATTATTGTAAGGAATTTTGGAAGGACATGCAATGAACATACCGCACATCTATTTGATCATGTGAAACTTAAAAGTGAACACTATATAAATATAAGGAATTCATTATAACACCCCTTTTTTCATAGTACATTATTTATTCAAAGTTATTCAATAGCATACACTACATGCGACATCGAGTTCAAGTGCACCATGACTTACCAAACTAGCTGTTCAAAATCAGTTATGAATATTATTAACCGAATATTGAACTTTATATAACCCTTATATTTTTAGAGTCCATATTATGAGTTTGTTGGACATAATGTAAGGACAAATTAATTTTTTCCAGATAAAAGGATTTTTTTTCAAAAAATGAAATTTTACCGCTTTTTAATGGTGAACCTTTTTTATATCCAATATTTGAAACATTTCTATATTAAATTTGAAAAAATAAACATCTATTTTGGGATCGGGA
This sequence comes from Viscum album, assembly GCA_963277665.1. Classification (NCBI taxonomy): domain Eukaryota; kingdom Viridiplantae; phylum Streptophyta; class Magnoliopsida; order Santalales; family Viscaceae; genus Viscum; species Viscum album. Next base: position 585,750,048 of record OY728125.1, read on the forward strand.
CATAATAATTTAGTTTCAATAATTGTTTTGTGTTTTTCTGATACCTTTCATATTTGGGTGAATAGTGAAAAATAATATATTTTGACTGAAAGAAAACTTTTTTAATCAAAATAGTTTATAGTGTTCAACTATACATATGAATGGTTTGCATGTATAATTAGATTATATTTTTACCATTTAATCCAATGTTGGTCATGGGATGTAATTTCACTTTGAAATTTGAGATAAAAAAATGTCCATCTTTTGGTAGTTATTATTCCATAAAAATACGCTTTTTGATTTTGACAACGGGAATTAATTTTAAACTAATAAATGAAATTTCTATGTTTTTAATTTTGTAAAATAGACATCATTTTTGAATTCAGAATATCAAAATTATCTTAGGCTGGTTTTTTGATATGTTTCTGAAAATTTTTAATTTTTGATGAATAGTTAAAAACACTGAGTTATAGTTTAAAACCGAATTATTATTTAAATAATTAATTATTTTATTTAAATTTATTTTTGGTCAAAATAGACACATAATACTCATATATGTTCAATGTAATTCATTTGAATCATTTTGTAATAATATTAGATATGTAAAAGTTTATTGAACTTTTCACCATCTTTTACCCACCTCCTAAGAGAATTTGTAAATTCACATAAAACATAATTTTACAGCCTCTGTGCATTGATTTTCGAAAATATGAGGGAAAAAGATAATATTAAGGATTAAAATGTGGTTAAATAAGATAAAAATAATTTTTACTGAATTGTAATGTTTTACTTTTATTTACCACGGTTAAAAGTAAATAGGGCAGTTATTGGAAAAAATGATATTATTATCACTGTAACACACGTAATAATTCTATAGGATAAGTATAATTCGACCAAAAAGTACCTTATGAATAAAATATGAACCTATTTGGTCCACTTGTATTAGATTGGGACATTTATTATTATTTAATTCAAAGAAGAGTTAAAATAGTTAAAATCAATGTTTAATAACGATAACATTTTTAATATAATGTTAAACATAAGATAAATTAGACTATAAATATTCATTAGAAAGTTAAAAATATTTCCTACATAATGGTCTTTTATTTTTATGTTTTTTACTTTAAATAATTTAATTTATTAATGACACAATGATGATGCAGTAATTACCTAATTAATGAAATATTAAAATAATTGATATTATAAATATCCATATAAATGTAATTTGAGATGTTTTATGAATTACGCTAATTTTATAGGTTAATATGACATATTAGGGTTTTTAGATGAATTTTATTTACAATTAATAATGCTGTTATGAATTTAGAAATAACAAAATACCAAATAGTGTCAAAATTGACATAAAAGTGTTTTTAAATACAATATTATATTATTAATAGATATTCTATTCCTAAAAATATATGGTTCATCCAAAGGACTTGTATAGTTATAGTTTTATCATTAATTAATCAATTTGGGTTCTCTTGGTAGTATATAGTATGTTTATTAACCATATAATATAAAAATCCAAACAAACATGGTTAATGTCAAACTAATTAACTAAGAGTTAAATCTAAAATTTAAGGTTAATATAGTGACACAAACATGTCTAAAACCTATTGTTTGAGTGGTTTTCGACCCATCCACACCTTATCATTTATTTAATACACTTTGGAGCCATTATAAACCGAAAATTATTTTATTATAAAATAATATTTTATGTTTTTTCTAAGGTGCCTCTCACCCCTCTTATAAAAGTGCACTTCCCCTTCTCTCATATTCACAACTTCAAAACCTTTTTTGTTGGTCAAAACCTTCAAAAATATCCTCTAAACATCACCCACTTCATCTTAGAGGACATCCTCTATTCATAAACCAAACTTAAGGAGCCTTTTTTATCCAATTGAAAGAAAGAACCCGAAGAAGAGGTAATAATTTCACCACCCTCTTTCATGTTCATTTTTTCTTTCACTTCTTCTTTCCTTGTTATTTCCATTATAAAATAATAACTCAAGAATCTTATATATAATGTGATGTTATTATAAATATGGTACAACCATATTCATTATTATATCCATCCTTTTAATGACATGTCACCATGCGTGCGTACGTACGGATTACCATCTCCATGTCGTGGTGTAATTGTTATTCCATACATTATTATTTGGATGAGTATAATAATGATGTGTAATTCATTTAAAAAATATATAACATGATAATGATTCTGTATATATGATATAACATCCAATTATATATTATTTTAATTTCAAAATAATGATATTGTCACTCGTATGTACGTATGGATTACCGTCTCCACGAATGCGATGAGATTCCTTCCCCATCGTATCCATTCAAGACTAAATATCAATTGAATATTAAAAATAATGTATAGAGATATTATATAATTATGTATATGAATAAAATACACCCCATCCATAACAAATATGGCTCACATAACAACGAATATAAAGGAAAATGTATCTGTTATCACCTGAAATGACAATAATATTAAGATATTATTAACAAATCAATGTTAGAAGATCATGTATGAGTTCCTATTAATATATATTGTTATAGTATAACTCAATAACAATTATTTATCAATTATACAGGAGGTTAACCTACACTCGACCAAAGAGAAATGTACAAAGTAAGGTGCTTCTTGTCTCACTTTTAATTTCGTGAGATTTCCATTGTTCAACACTTATTTTTTGCATTTGGTTTGTGTACATTCCATCATTGTATTCATTGTGTAATATAATTTAATATGTGTATATTTAGAACATCATTTTATGATCCTTATTTCATGGGTGTATGTTTCTTAAGTTACCAAATCGATAAGAGAATTTGTAATTACATTTTCTGCTCATTCGGTTTTACGCATACTTCTTTCATTATTTTACTCCAAGATTATGTGTTGAATCACTATTAGTTTTCTTATGTCATAATTTATACTCCCATTTCAATTGATATACTATTGATATACATAATAACTCAATTTATAAATTCTAAATTCATCAAATTGAACTTGATAAGAGTAATTTTAACTCAATCTCAATTTATTGAGTTAAATATCCAATTTATTGGTGTTGTTTTTACAATAATGTGTGTGAATGTCCTCTGATTGATTTACACTGACTATCCAGTCGTATTGAGTGTATTTATATTTTTCACACGTAATTATTTTCTTTATTTATCCTTAACCAAAGTATAAGGTCTTTATAATAGATTTCATCTCAATTTACATTCCATTGAGACTTCTTTGTTGTTATACACCAAATCACTTTTATATGGTGTATAAAATGTACTTTGACATACTATATCATGAATCCCTTTATTCTCATGACATTAAAATGTTTTTATTACCTCAATTATTTGTATTAAAGTGTCTCTCTTTTGGTTAAGAACTCTAACTAAAATATCATTTTAAATGTTTTAATGATTTATTATTCTAAATCTTTCTCATTAATGTCCATGTTCTAAAAATGGTTTCATTTATTTATTCATACGGACATTAATTTTTTAAAACTAAAATTCCTTTTAAATTTTTTAATGTGGTATGGGACACATTGATTCAAAAAACTATTTTTAAATGGATTCTTGAAAAATACTGTGACTTTTAAATAATTTCAAGAAAAAGGGGGATATTTATCTCTAATAGTTTTGAGGATTATTTTTATCTATCTAAATATCCTTCATTGTTATCAATTGAGTTTAATATGATACAATACAATCTTCAATATTGCATCGAATGGGTTATGTTGGAAAATGGATGTGCTATTTTTATACCATTCATGGATTGCAGACAAAGTATTGAAATTTCGTATGTTAGTTTTAATATGAATGTTTATTTCATGTTTCAAACATTATATATGAGGAATGAATTGGACTTAGTAAGTGAATGGTGGATCCCGCTATAGCTCCTTGATGCATCGGTAGGTCTCATTAGACAAACTAGTGTCTTGGTTCAAGGCCTTCACAAAATCTTATTTGTAGTCTTGGAACAAGGCCTTGACTAAGTGGTTATGATTCTCTAGCATTATGCATTTCATCATTATGAAAGAGGTTATTGATATTGCATGTGATTATTTTACTAGTAGAATATAAATTGAATAAGTAAATGGCATTATTTAATATATTTTTTCCATATTATGTTGATGTTCATGTTTAAAAGGGTTTTGTTTTAGTTATGCATTTCCATTAATGTTTATTCTTATTTATGAAAGTTTTCTCTATATTGTTTTCCTTACTGAGCATTTGAGGTCACCGCCTTCTATGTTTTATTTTTCCCAAGCTGGGAAGAAGTTAGTTATGAGTGACATTCAGGAATAATATAGGAATCTTGGATGTTTCCAACAAAATAATTTAGTGTTTTTTTTCGTTCCATTTTGTAATGTTGATCTTATGAATGTATCTAGTATTTTTAAGGATACTAAACTGGTCGGTCTTTCTGGACATGGTTTCCTAGTATCATAAAAATGTTATTTAATAATGCACTAACTATGGGTAACTGGGGCTCGGGCGTTACAGTTGGTATCAGAGGAAGTTTAGTACAATCCTTTGAAGCTAGATTTAGATAAACTCTGATTAGAGTACATAGCCCTAACATAGAATTTCAGGATTAGTATAGAAGAACTTCCCAAAATTTTGGTATTGTAGAGAATTTGTGAGTTTTCCAAGAAATACATCCCTGTCTAGATACGAGCAGGTAGAGGCGGCTCTGGGACAGATGTACCTAGGGGTAAAACAGGAAAACACCGCATTGAGCAATACTCGAATGGGAACTGGTGCATGACAACGAGCCTTGATGCACTCTTTGTTACAAAACACCAGGGGGATATGCTTAGGGTAATTTACATTTTCTTTACAAACGGATTTGAAGTATTTTAATATAAGATGAGAATAAACGACCTGGGTTAATACTAAGGTGTTTCAAATTGAAAATATAGTGTCATGATATTCTATAAATGATTTTATGAGAACTATTACTCACACAATTCTTTCTGGTTTTAGTCAATGGTTGGATTCCAAAGAAGTCATAATAACTTTTATAATGATGTACAAGGTGGGAACGGTGGTGGAAATTAGCAATAAAATGGAATGTTGATGGGAGTAAAGGATATCGTTTTTATGCCAAATTAGTTTTCCAAAAATATGATCAACATAATATATATTAACCAACTCCTAGACTCAACAAAGAATAGAAATGTGATGAATGATAAGAGCTCCAGCAGTGGAGACCATAGAGAAAAGAATCCTCAATTTCCATCTTGTAGGAAATGTTGATGGAGACACCCAAGAAAGTGTCTCAATGGATCAAATAAATTCTTTATGTGTGCGAAAGAAGGACATAAAGAGAAGAATTTCCAACGAAAAATGAAGTGTACTATGGAAGAAAATAAAAATGGTCCCAAGAATCCATTTACAGTCATTTTGCGTAAATGTAGGGGACCTGGCCATTACCCAAGTAAGTGCCTAATTCTATAAGATATTTTCTTGGTCAAAGAAGAAGCTATGTGGAATGAAATGGTTGGAGAAAGTTTTAAAAGTACTAGTGCTGCTTGTTGATGGGATTTCTTTGGAATAATTTTCTCATGTATTTGTAACCCTGCAGTTTGTCATGTGAAAATGATATTTGAGGAAGACTTATCCTTTATATTGTGGATATAGTTATAAACAACCATTTAGTTTTATCTGATCATTGGGTTTGAGGAAATTACAAGTTATTATATATTGGGATGAAAATTCAAGGTATGAGATAGAATTTGTGGTTAAATTATGTTATGGTTATTTTGAGGAATTTATCTCATTTTTGTAATGTTATAAAATATAGTTTTTGAAAAAGGAAAACACGCAGACCTTGTGACAACCCATCACATCGGACAAAGCTATGGGAATTGAACCCAAAACCTGAGTGCGATAGGGATTTATCGCCTACCACTGGACTACATGAAGTCTCTGGTAAGTGTGACTAATTATTTTTAGTTAAATGATTTTATTGATCAATTATAATTTGATTTGGGATCTTACATATTATCAAATGAATACCGTAATTATTGTAAAATGATTTGGTGATTAGGTGATAAATGTTATTTTGGATGATGTTTGATTTTTAGGGAACACTATATGCCCATGGAAAATAGAATACTATAGGATTTCATTTGAGGAGTAATGGTGGATTTTAATCTATGTTTTTATTGTGGATTTATAGTGATTAGTGTTATTTATGGAAATGAATAACCTAAAAAAGAGAATATGTGATTAGGTTAATTACTTTTAAGTATGTGACTTTAAGAGTAGTTGATGTCATTTGGAGAGACAATTTAACATGGAAGACTACATAACCAAATTCTTCTATGTTTTGGGTTTCAATATTAGTTTGGATTATATTGAAGGGTTTTAAGGACCATTGTTTATTGAAAGGTATTTATTTAACTTTGGGGTATTGTTGGTTTTATTTTAGAAATTAATATTAGTGTTTCTTTATCTAAATGAATATCCTTTTGGGGATCATTAGATCTTGTACTACCCGTTTTGGTTTTGATTAATCTCTAAAGACAAGGTGAATATATAGTTTATCCTTCGTGGATCATGTGATTATATAGATGTTTATTCTAGCTCTTCCGGTGTGACCAAGACTTCTTTAATACTCATCATTTAAAAAAATGAGTTAGTGGTAAAAATTTATTAAATAATGAAACTCTACATAAAATGTATGTATGTCTCTATATGTTCTTAGTCAATCTTATAAATGAATTCATTACCTTTATTAAATGTAACATAAAACAAAAAAAGTTGTCCGCTTACTTTTCCTACTAAGAAACGAATGACCGTTTGTCCCATCATAAGTTTGTAGATTTCTTGTTGTTAACGTTATCCAGAACATGTTTTATATCCCTCTCCATTAGAACTTGACAGTTAAATTATCTTCCATATCCATGTTTTCCTACATGGAATCTTAGTATGGGTTATCTTGGGTGACCTTTGTAATTCTCTTTCATTCCCCTAAAGTGATAGTTTTATTGACTCTTTTTCTTATGTGAGACGTTCCATTATATTCCCAGTAAAATTTTAAAAATTGCGGGGATTCAATTTAATGCAGGATGGATGAATGTAACACCCCATTATTTCATAGTGCATTAGTTATTCAACGTAATTCAATAAATTACACTACACACAACATAGAGTTCAAGCACACCACGACTTACCGAACTAGCCATTCCAAAGCAGTTATGAATAGTATTAATAGAATTTTGAACTTTATATAACCCTTATAATTTTAGAGTACATATTATGTGTTTCTTATAAATAATGTAAGGAAAAATTAATTTTTTCAGATAAAAGAAGAATATTTCAAAAAATGCAATTTTATCGCATTTTAATGGCGAACACTTCTTAATAACAATATTTGATACTTTTATATATATTCAATTTGACAAAATAAACTTCTTCTTTGGGATCAGGACATAATAATGTAGTTCCAATATATTTTTTGTGTTTTTGTAATAACTTTCAAATTTTGGGGAATAATGAAAAATAATATATTTTTACTCAAAACAACTTTTTTAAACAAAATAATTTATAGTGTTCAACTATACATATGAATGGTTTGGATGTTTAATTAGATTATATTTTTATCACTTAATCCAATTTGGGTCATTGGAAGTAATTTCACTTTGAAATTGGACATAAACAAATGTAAATCTTTCGGTAGTTATTATTTCATAAAAATACGCTTTTTGGTTTTCACAATGGGAATTAATATTATACACATAAATGAAATTTATTTGTTTTTAATCTGGTAAAATATACCTCGTTTTTGAACTCAGAATATCAAAATTATCTGACGGTGAATTTTTTGTATGTTTCTGAAAAATGTTAATTTTTGATGAATAGTGAAAAAAACTAGGTTATAGTTTAAAACTGAATTTTTATTTAAATAATTATTTAATTTATTAACATTTATTTTAGCCCAAAATAGATACATAATACCCATATAAGTTCAATGTAATTCATTGGAGTCATTTTTTAATAATATTAGAGATGTAAAATTTTATTGAAATTTTCACCGTCTTTTACCCACCTCCTTGGAGAATTTGTAAATTCAAAAAATCATTATATTACTGCTTCTGTGAGTTGGATTTCTAAAATATGATAAACAAGGTTAATATCAATGAGTTAAATGTGGTTCAATAAGATAAAAATAATTTTTGGTGAATAGTAACTTTTTTACTTTTATTGATCACGTTTAAAAGTAAATAGGTTAATTAAGGGTAAAAATGATATTATTATTAACCTAACACATGTCCTAACACAATTGGAAAATTATAATTCAACGAAAAAACCTTATAAATAAAATATGAACCTCTTTGGTCCACTAGGATTAGATTAGGACATTTATTATTATTTAATTCAAAGAAGAGTAAAAAGAGTTAAAATCAAAGTTTAATAAATAAATAATTTTTAATATAGAGTTACACATAAGATAAATTCGACTATAAATATTCATTAGAAATATAAAAACTTTTCCTACATAATGGTATTTTATTTATATTTTTTAGACAATAAATAATCTAATTAATTAATGAATCAATGATGATGCAGTAACTACCTAATTAATGAATTATTAAAATAATTGATAATATAAATATCCAAATAAATTTGATTTGAGACTTGTTTTGAATTAAACTAATTTTATAGGTTAATATGAAATATTATGGCTGGATAGATCAATTTGTTTTAAAGTAATAATGATGTTATGAATTTATAAAAAACAAAATACCAAATTGTGTCAAAATTTGCATAAAAGTGTTTTTATATCAAATATTATATTATTAATTGATATTCTATTATTAAAAATATAATGTTCTGACAAAGGAATTATATAATGATAGGTGTATAAGTAATGAAACACTTTTGGTTCAATTAGAAGTATATAAAAAGTTTATTAACCAAATAATATAAAAATACAAAGAGACATGGTAAATGTCAAACTATTTAACTAAGAGTTAAATCTAAATGTGAAGGTTAATATAGTGAACCAAACCTATCTAAAACCTATTAGTTGAGTGGTTCTAAACCCATACACTTATTATACTTTAAATAATACACTTTGGAGCCATTATAAACCGAAAATTATTTTATAATAAAATAATATTTTATTTTTTTCTTATGGTGCCCATCACCCCTCTTATAAAAGGGCACTTCCCCTTCTATCAAATTCACACCTTAAAAGCCTTTTGACTCAGCCAAACCCTGTCTGAATATCCTCTAAATATCCCTCACTTCATTATAGAGGCCCTAATTTGGTCATAAAGCCAACTTAATGAGCCCTTTTGATCAAATCAAAAAGGAAGAACTCGAAGAAGAGGTAATAATTTCACCACCCTCTTTCAAGTTCTTTTCTTCTTCCACTTCATATTTCTTTGTTATTTACATTCTATAATAATAACTCTAGTATCTTCTATATACTTTGATGTTATTATAAAAATGTAATAACCATATTCATTATTCTATACATCCTTTGAATGACTTGTCACCATACGTGCGTACGTACAGATTACCGTCTCCACGTCGTGGTTTAATTGTTATTTAATACCTTATTATTTGGATGGGTATAATAATGATGTGCAATTCATGTAAACAATAATATATAAATTATAATGGTTCTTTATATATGATATACCATCCAATTATATATTATTTTAATATCAAAAGAATTATATTGTCGCTCGTGCGTACGTACAGATTACCATCTCCACAAACACGATGAGATTCATTCCCCATCGTATCCATTAAAGAATAAATATTATTTGATGATTAAAAATAATTTTTAGAGACATGATATCACCCTGTATATGAATAATATACATCCCATCCATAAAAAATATGGCTCAAATAAAAAATAATATAATGGAAAATGAATTCATTAACACATGAAACGAAGATAATAATAAGACATTATTAACAAATCAATGTTAAAAGATCATATATGAGTTCATATTAATATATATGATTATATTATAATTCAATAGAAATTATTTCACCATTATACAGGAGGTTAACCTACACTCGACCATGGAAAAAGTACAAAGTAAGGGGTTTCTTATCTCACTTTTAATTTCGTGATATTTCCATTATTCACCACTTATTTATTCCATGTGGTGTTTGTACTTCCCATGATTTTATTCATTGTGTAATATAATTTAATTTTTTGGGATGTTTACATCATTATTTTATGATACTTCTTTCATGGGTGTATGTTTCGTATGTTACCAAATCGATAAGGGAATTTTCAATCTCAATTTGCACTCATTCTGTTTTACGCATACATCTTTGATTATTTTAATCGAAGATTATGTGTGGAATCACTATTCATTTTATTATGTCATAATTTCCATTCAACTTTCTTTGGATATTATTTTGATAAAAATAATCACTCCATTGAAATTTTCTCAAGTCATTGATATGAACTTGATATGAGTAATTTTAACTCAATCTCCATTTGTTGAGTTAATTAACCAATTCATTAGTGTTGTTTTTACAAGAATATGTGTGAATGTCCTCTGATTGATTAACACTGAATATCCAATCATATTGAGTGTATTTATATTTTTCACAGACAATTATTTCATTTATTTATCCTTAACCTAAGGATACGGTCTTTATAATATATTTCATCTCAATTTACATTCCATTGAGACTACTTTGTTGTTATACACCAAATCACTTGTATATGGTGTATATAATGTAAATTGACATAGTATATCATGAATCCCTTTATTCTCATTATATTACAATTTTTTTATTACCTCAATTATTTGTATTCAAGTGTCTCTCTTTTGGTTAGTTACTCTAACTAAAATATCATTTTAAATGTTTTAAAGATTTATTATTATAAATATTTCTCATTAATGTTAATGATTTAAATATGTTTTAAGGATTTATTTATATGGTCATTAATGTTCTAAGATTAAAATTCCTTTTAAAAGTTTCAAAGTGGTATGGGACACTTTGTTTCAAAAATCATTTTTAAATTGTTTCTTGACCAATAGTGTGACTTTTAAATGATTTCAAGAAAAAGGGGGGATATTTCTCTCTAATAGTTTTGATGATTATTTTCATCTATGTAAATATCCTTCAATGTTCTCGATTGAAGTTAATCTGATATAATACAATATTCCATATTGTATCGAATGAGTTATGTTTGACAGTGGATGTGATATTTTTATACAATTCATGGTTTGTGGATAAATAATATTGATTTTGTATGTTAGTTTTAATATGAATTTTTATGTTATTTTTCCTACTTTTCATATGAGGAATTCTTTGGACATAGTAAGGGACGGTTGGATCCCGCTATAGCTCCTCGATGCATCATTAGGTCTCATGAGACAAAATAGTGTCTTGGCATAAGGCCTTGACAAAATCTTATTTGTAGGTTTGGCACAAGGCCTTGACTATGTGGTTATTATAGTCTGGAATTATGAATTCCATGATTATGAAAGTGGTTATTGATATTGAATGTGATTATTAGACTAGTAGAATATCCGTATAAATAAGTAAATGACATTATTTTATTTATGTTCCATATTATACTGATGTTCAAGATTAAATGGAATTTGTTTAATTTATGAATTTACTTAAATGTTTCAGCTTATTTATGAAAGTTTTTGCTATATTTTTATCCCTACTGAGCATTTGAGATCACCCCTTTCAATGTTTTATTTTTCCTAGGATGTGAATAAGTTAGTTATGAGTGAATTGCAGGCATAATCTAGGAAGCATGGATGTTTCCAATGGAATAATTTAGTGTTGTTTTTCTTTTCCAGTTGTAACGTTGACCTTATGAATGTATATAGTATTTCCTAGGCAACTAAATTGACCGGTCTTTCGAGACATGATTTCCTTGTATCATGCCAATGTTATGTAATAATGCACCGAATATGGGTAACTGGGGTCAGGGCATAACATTCATGATATAAAGGTTGTAACTAAGACTAATTAATGCTATACTAATGATAAAGAATATTACTTAATCCACTCGTGCACATCTCAAACTATTAAGTACATGGGATGGTACACATGTCAATCACCCAGGTCTCATGGAACCCCTTAGGCATACTATTTGGATAATGTGAAGTCCTATAGACATTTTGATTCAAGTCCAACCACACAAATTGTTTTTCTCACCGTAGTCTAGATAATTCTTTTGGTATCTCCATTCCATCATCATGATATCCTTAAGACATGTATCCAAACATATATAAATGAACCAATTCATGTCGGCTGAATCTCATAGTAGCACCTTAGCATGTCGACTGGCAGTCGTGATGCCCTTCAGGCATGCCAGCCAGGTCTCCTGATTTACCCCATACATGTCATCAAATATATGTGACAACCACTAAGGTAGGTCACATTGACTCTCGCGACAACCTCCATACGTGTCAGCCATCTCATCTGATGTCCCTAGTAGAAGTCGGATGCATCTTATGACACCCTCTAGAAAATCCATCCTGGGTCATGTGATGGCTTCCAAAGAAAATCATTAGAGTCCAGTGATATCCTCTAGAACATCCAAATATTATTATGCGACAAAAAATTGGAAATTCCATCTTGAAAACATGACATCCCTTGGAATAGTCAACTGGACCCATGATTTCCTTTTAACATGTTAGGTAGACACACTTCGGCATATCAATAAGAAAATCAAGGCATGCCAAGTGAATAATCAACACATGTTATGTAGAAAAAAGTCTAGGTCAATAGGGAATCCAATGATATGATAACATCTTCTATACTCGGTGTGTAATCATCAATTATCCGAGAAAGACTAGTTTGTATGACACGACCAAGTGAACTTTGACAAATATAATTCATGCAATGACTAGAATAAGTAAGATGCATATCCAAGGCATGAACCCAATATAAATCACACAATGGGAAACCTCAAATCATTTCTTTCATGTCCTATGGAAATTACATAGATTTTTTTCACCCCTTGTTTCTCACAACAAGAATAACCCAGATTTTCTTAGGGTGTTTCCATAATAATATCATTTTCATCATAAACCACTACAGTAGAAATGTCAGTGTGTATGCCCCGATTGGATGGGTAATATGATATGTCCCACATAAATGGGAATCATAAATGTGTAAACCCCTACTGTGGAAATAATATGATATGTACCGCATACAAGGAAAACCTCGGTGTTTAAGCCCCAATCAAATGAACTATGACAACTCTGATTTCTGACATAATTAAGATATGTATGATGCCTCTCAAAGGCCCAATATCCATATTTAATATCATAAGGGATGTCCCAGTACAGAAGACCCACATACACATATAGAAATACTAATTACTTGTTATCAATAAAATCAAACAGCTGGGCATATATCACATTGTATTAGAGAGTTATAGTGGTCATGTCATCCGCACTATTAATCAACACCATCCTGAGAAATCTCAGCATGTAATCCTCAACAAGTTTTAGGATATAAATATCACTTGTATAAGGGAATCTAATATGCGTCCATTACAAAAGGCGTGATCAAACTATATTGACTCGAATTTCTACAATAACCATGATACGTAGGACAATTCCCTGAGACCCGAGCTCAAATATTTAGTTCCTCAGTTCCTACACATATTTCCTCTCCACAATACATTAAACTGCATGAGTTTAATGAACTACGTGGGTTTGGATTCCTAAAATAACTAGGATAATTTGGATTCATCATAATAGATCAATCCCCTATTCAAAATATTAATTGGCTCCTTATATTACATAATATTTTGATGCATCTTGATATATGGATCCATCATATGAAAAAGCTACACACCGACTAGAAACTGATGAACTACCTCATATTCATATAGATGGATTCACTAATGAGACCACCTTCATTTTTTCATCAAGGATATTACCTTTATTTTTTGTATAAGGATAATTAACTTATAATTTTTTTGTTAGGGTAATAAATGAGAGTGTTGAATATATCTTAAATCTATAAGAGAGACCCAAAGTAGGAAACAATTCCCCTCAATAAGGTGTGATGGGAACCAAATCCCTTAATTTAAACCAATGTGAGTCCATTTGATTTTTTTGGTCTAAAACCCCAATCCTTCCATTGAAAAATTTGTTCGTACCCAGTAATAGATGAGGGAACCATTAGGAGTTTCCCGTTAGAATGAATGTGACATCATGTTAATGACTATGAATGAATTCAAAAACCCCAAAATCAAACATCAGACTTAACTGATCCCACATCAGTGAGGGTTTCCCTATTCCTCTATTATTCCATAGAAAAAACCACACTCACATAGCATGATACATAACATTTCATGCGGTTTCATATTCATTCTCTCTAAAAATACATTTTCAAATAATGTTATGTGGAATGAAAATGTTTGATAGTAACCATATTTTCATAAAACTTATCAAATTATTTCTTCTGTAATTATCTTCCTCAATCACTTAAAAAATAATTAATAATCTAAAATTTATTATTTTGATCTAGTTTATAGTTAATAATAAAATTGACAAATTTTATCTCTTTTAAGTCAAAAAATATACCCTTGTAAATCTATTGTAGAATTTTGAAATAAAAAATAAAATGTTATTTTTCCCAAGAATTGTAGTCCAGATAGGTCCAAAATTTAGAGATAAACCAATTGTAGTGGAATTATAGTGCACACATGCGTGAACATTCTAAACAACAACTTGGTGTTTCATTCATTTGATTAAAAAATCATAAACATGATATTTTTATACCTTAAGCTATATCAATTTCCGTCCTTGGTGATGCATTGAAGTCTTATGATACATCCAAATGTTTACACGCTCAAGAATCTTATACCAAAAGATATTATTTTTTATAAAACACTTATCAAGTTCACATGTTTCACTGTTTTATAAGGTAAATATCCTAAGTATTATTCTTATGATTAAAATAAAAAATATATAATCATCTTTCACAACAATTTTTTTACCATTTTAAAATTTTACATTCATTCCATCATCAGATAGGTGATAATTTCTAATAATGTGATACTTTGATCCATTAGTATAAATAACTTCAATAATAATAGAGGAATTTGAAATAACAACCTCAATAAAAAAAATTTACATACCATTGGAATCATCTTGAAAGGAGATAGTGTATCTATTACATCATTTTTATGTAATGATGCTTGATGGGCCACATATCACATTCCTAGATAATCCACATCCCATGTACTACAGATATTTTATAATCCTAGGAAGGCATATTACATGAAAACTCATTTAATATTCAATTTTGGAACATAAAAAACATTTGATATAATGGTATTAGTTAAGCTATTTTTTGGTATTCATATTTTTTTAAATGGGTAATCATAGGAATTATATAGGATTAATATATAGAGATACATATATTAGTCTTTCCCATAGATTGATTATATATAATAGATAATTCACTAGTATAATGTCCCTACATCAAACATATAAGACAAATAGTATTTGGAAAACTTTTGTTCAGAATATTTATAACTAAGTTAATATACATATAATTTAGTTCTCTATTATAACCAATATAGGTTTTTTTGTTACCTTCTTCCTTAATATCATCTTAACCTAAATTTATATTCCATTAACAAATTTTTTTTGTACTTTCTTCATACTTCCATTATAATTCATATTATTCACATTATCATTTTAGATGACCTCTAAAATCATCCAAAAAAGCATTCATTGGAACTAGAATAAGTGTTCTTTAGCTTCTCAATTTCATGATAAAAACATTATATTCCTTAAATAGTTTCTTATTATTTCCTTTATGTTTCTTATACATCCTATGAATTTTTATAATTTCTATTTTTAATTTTTCAATATTTTCATTTAACACATCAATTAAAAATATCTAATATTTAAATTGAAAATTGGAATCAAATCCAGAATAAAAACCATAATCATTGACCTCATTCATAGTTTCCATAATAAAAATTTTAGCTGATTCATTCTCTCTTTTAGATTCATTGATTGAATGAGAATATTTAGTGCATCTCAATCATTTAACTCATGATTATTTCATAATATTTCATATATATTATCCCTTAAACTCATTATTTTGTCATTTAATTTTATGTTTGACCTGTACTTTTTTTATTTACCAAAATTAGGTGAGATATGATGTATTGAAATTAGAATTAGAACTAAATTTATTATCATTTTCACTGTCAATTATCGTATGATTCATCTTTTCAATCCATTCATTGTATTCATATATTTGTAGATTCTTTCCCCATGTTTAAGTACATCATATTTTCCAATTTCTAAAATCATAGAATTAGATGTGTTCGAAAAAAAAAATTAGTGATTTTAATGACACACATTAAAGTTTAAAAGTCACTTCTTCAGTTATGTTTTTCTACTCTAGTTCATATTATGGAAGTGAACCTATTGGTTCTTTACTAGTATACTTCATGATGTTCTTGAATTCATCAATGGAGACTTTTTTTAGTGTTGCAGTTCTCTATTAGTGTTACGTTAACTCTTTCAACCAAGAAACCATTGTCAAATTTTTCAGTAAGAGCAATCATTTAATTGACGGCATTCCCAGAATATGGAAATTTTGATGGAAAATATCATTTTCATTAATTTTTTTGTTTTGTTACTCATCTAATAATATGTCGATCATAGTTATTTAATCCTATTTGTACTATAATGAGTAACCTAAATATTATCAATATATAATGAGCATTATTACATGTAAAAAATAGAAATAATATTTATACTAATTGGATAATAAATAATTATCATTATTTTTTAGTTAGGAATTTACTTGGGCACATCAGTACTGGTCAGTGAATTAGGGTTGGTTGTAGAAACTTTATAACATTTTACCATTAATGTATAATGTTTTATCATTAACTTCTGAATATAGGATTCTATCATAGAATTATAATTACCATATTTATTTCTGTTAAATTATGGTGTCAACTATGAAATCATTTTATCATTTGATCCTTAACTGAGAAAATAAAAATATATTTTCCTTATATTGTTAATAATTAGACAAAGTTAGAAATAAAATACATCCAAAATATGAAATGTTATGATACCAATTATTTAGTGTCAAACACTATAATAATGAATAAAAACACATAAATACTGAATATTATATATCAATTGGATGGTATCAGGAGAAAACAAGAGAACATATATCCTTACAAGGATAGGATTTATTTAAAAAAAATTCTTGAATGAACAGATATATTCAAAGCATGTGGGGGTGATATGATATGAATTAAAATTTTATCAAAATTAAGAGAGGTAAATAAAAACATAAGGGATTTTTTAATATTATGGATCAAAAATATCCCACACCCACTCTTAAAAACCATTACTTTTTGAGAGGTATGTTACAAACTAAATCATCTTGTCTTTTCAAGGGAAGTCAAATAATAATTAAAACATACAATTTATAGTTTTGGTAGAAAAAAGAAACAACTTACATTTTACTTTGGAGGAAGAAATAATACATTTATATAAGGTTTATGAAGGAATAAATAAATTAAATGAATGTTTTTATGATAATGAATAATTATTTTATAATTAAATAATTTTGAAATAGATAAAGAAAATAAAATTCAAATATAAAAAATAGATATAAAAAAAAGAAAATTAAAATGATATAGTAGCTCAATCCATTTGTAATTAATCATAACACGATGAATCATTCCCAATAAATATAATAATGAAAATAATGATTGCAATATTTCAAAACATATAACAATTAATTTCCCCAATTATTCTCTTTTGTTTTTTGGATTGATCTATTTTTATAGAGTATATTCCTTCAATCAACATTTATATATATATCTAAACATGATGAAATCATTTCCTAAAATTTAAAACATTCATTTTCAATCAAAATTAAAATGATATTACCATTTAAATAATATTAATTTATTAACTTTTATTCCCCATAAATTGGATTCAAAATAATTCCAAAAAATTAAATCATTTGTAAAATTAATTTAAATATTATTTAATGTTTATCATGATTAGATATGAAAAATAATACCCAATATCCTTATAATATTTAAGTAATACTACATCATGTTAATAACCCTAAATTAAAAAATAAAATAATTAATTAATAAATGTGTCTTATAATTGAGAATAGACCAATAAATTGAAGAACATTTCATTTCGAAAGAGTATTTTTAGAATCATTTATAAAAAATTAATTATCTACTAAAATTGTAAATTAATATATAATAATAATATCTTAATCGAGATTCATATGTAAAAGCTAATTATATATATAATATACCTTCCTCTATGAAAATTTTATTTGTAAAAGTAAATTTACACACAAAAGAGTATATACAAATATATATTTTTGAGATATTGAATCATAATAGTAAAAAAATAATTCATAAGTAAAGATTTTGAACATTAGGGGTCCAAAACATTTCTAAAATAAGGAACACCTAGTACATAAGATTTAATATTAAATATATAAGAATAAATATTCAATAAATAAGAGTAAATATTAAATTCATTATGATACTCTACAAAAACGAAAATACTGAACACATTTTATGTAAGATTAAAATTATATTTAATTCTATCATATGTAATGGTTTTATGCATAAATAAATATCGAATAAACAACATATGGAATGTCAATATCATCATATTTTACACCTAGGATTTTAAATTCATCCTCTGTTGTGTCTCGAGTTTTATCCATGATTCATTTCTCATGTCCTGGGTGAAACATGGTTTAATTTTTGGGATGTTGTACCCTTATAACTTTGGCATAGATTTCCTCCCTAGGTTTTACTTTGAGATTTTGTTATAATGTATGTTTTACAGTGGTAATGTCCTTGTTAATGGGTGACACATTGTTAGTATAATTGTGCACCATGTCCCAGGTAACTATGCATCATCTCCTGGGAAAGGTAGTAGCTACTACAGAACTACTACATGGTTATCCATACTATGTTGGTTGCCTGTGTAGTCGGTCTATTCCTTGGTTGTGGCATTCTCATAGTCACCACAATGTTTGAAAAAAAAAACATGCGGACTAACCATGTGGTATGTACATGTAATTAAAAATATTTCTACCCCTCTAATTTGTATACCCAAATACACCCTTACCTCTCCCATTTGGGATCCTCCACCCTACATACCATCTCCCCCTATATAGGCTCCACTAGGACACTATTTTGGGGAGGTTTTATTTGATTTCTCATCTATATCATCATGTAAGTCATCTCTCTGTTGTTTTCTCCATTATTTATCTGGGTTTCATTCAGTTTCTTAGTGGTTCCTCTCTCCCATAGTTTGGGTTATAATTTTAGTTATGAAACCTAAAATATAGGCTTTGATTGTGATATTTTAGGTTAGATCTAACTTGCTCTGGGTGAAGTTGAGGTGAAATTAATACTATGCACTGTATTCTAGAATCTCCTCATAATTTGAGGTAGGATCCCTTTGTATACTACCTTTAAATTTATGATTTCATTGATTTCTTGTTTTTCACAACCTCCTTGATAGATAAATATCGATCTATGGTTTTAAATTAATTGTTCCTTGTGAAATGAAGTTGTTTTCACAATTATATTGAATATTTGGTGTGGGTTTTTTTGGAATTGTGCACACCATGCTCATTATAATTATCTCGGTTGGGCTTCAAAAGTGGTTTATAATTTTTTGAATCATGTTTTCTCTTACGAATGCAATTGTGATGTTTAAGGAGGGTGTTTGGTATTTATCAAATGGATTTCTAAATTTTTTGTCTTAAAAAGGGGTTTTATTGTTATTTATGAAATGGTTTGATTTTTGGAAATGTTTTAAGGCTCTTTTGGAAATTTTTAATAGATATTTGGAAATACCCTCTTAGGTTAGGGAACATTACTTGTTCATTGATAATAATAAGGGAGGGTGTTGGTACGGGACCCCCTACTATAATAATTATTTTAAGAAAAGTGACTAGACTTTTGGTGGCTGGGGTGATGCCAGTTGTATAATTGTATGATGAAATATATGTATGACTAATTGCAAGAATTATTAGTAGACCCCTTTGTGAACATAGAAGGGAACTTATCCTTGTATAGAGTAATTATATGAAAGTTTGATGCAATAGTCTAGGTTATTGCACAAGCTAGTGGACTATAGTAGGAGGTTATTTTGTTTTCATTTTTATGGGATTGTGCCCCTTGGTTAGGCCAGGTATGGCAATGATCAGGCGCTTGGGTGTTATGCTGTCATCGGGTAGGGAATTCCTTAGGTATGAGTCACACGTACAATATTTCTGGTTCTCAAGTGAGTTTCTAGGTCTTCCAATATTTCTATTATACTTGTACGGTTTCTTCCATTTCCTTCATTATGTATAAATACATTTCTGGTACATGGTTTTGGTGATTTATTGAAAAATGGCGAATGATTGGCTAGTTAAAAAGGACATCAAAAAGATTTTTCTGAATGAAGAAATATTTCCCCCATTCTTACTTGTATGAAAAGATCTAATTTCTTACCTGGTCTCACATTCCATTATTACATTGAGTCTTATTTTAAAACTAGAGGGCAACATATTTTGATGTGATTTATTTCCTCTATTTTTTCTAAAACATATATTTTTATATCTTATTTAAAACTGAAAAATTAATGTTTTTTTATTTTATGAATCTGCCTTGGGAATAGAATTATTCAGGGAAACCTAATGAGTTTTAATATTCATGTATATAGTGTTTTCTTGTTTTTAGATTTTTCTGTAGGTTCAATCTTCAGTTTGATCACATTGGGAAATAGTTGGTTGTGTATTAGAGACTGACCCTCAGGGTCACATGGAGGTGTCATGCATTTTAGGTTCAGCTTTATTATTCTATTTTTGTTTCTTGCTCAGTTTTTTTGTTTCTAAAATTGTAAAGGAAAAAAATGTAATGTTTGGAAATTATATATATTTTTTTCTCATTTATAAATTCAATTTCCTCATTTTTTGTTATGTGTAGAAACCATTTCCATTGTTTATTATGATTCCCATGGCGCCTGCCGCTAGCCTTGGAGGATTGGGAATGCCTCTCAAGCCTTTCTATAGAATGTCTTGGGTGACAAGTTCTGGTTCCACCCGGGTTGGTTCATTACATCAAATGTAAGGGTTATATACTTAACCAAATTTTCTAATGTTCAAGTATGCTAAGGTAATGTTCTTTCTATTTTAAGTAAAATGTCTAGAAAATTTATTCGACATATAATACAAGAAAATAGTAATAATAAATAAATATTAAAATAAATAATATATATTATATATTAAAAAAGATAGGGAAAAATAATTTATAATAATATATACATATAAATAAATAAATATGAGGATAATATAAATAAACAAAATAAAAATAAGTGATAGGGTGTTTGTAATAATGAGGAAAAATAAAATAAATAGATTAAGAGAAAAAAAATTGATAAGATCATCTATAATCATCATCAAGAATAAGGATACCAAATCTTTTAAAAATAATGAATCTTTGAATTTATTCTCCATTCTAGGATGGTGATGGATTTAGTAGTCATAGTCCATTATCTACTCTAAGCATCATCATTCATACTTGTTTATATCCTTCTCTGTTAATATTTTTTTTTAATTTCATGATTTATAAGTATTTTACACTATTCCCTAAGGATAGAATGTCCTGAAATAATCAATATGAAGATTATTACACCGATCTCAATATCATGTGTTGGATAATTTTTATCATTCAGATTCAACTATCTTAAGGCATATGTTATAACTTTATCACTTTTAAGGACTACACAACCTCGACCCTGACATGATGGATAACTATATATCAAAAATCCATCACCACTAGAGTTTAGTGGGTGTTTTAGTTTAGTTACTATACCCATATAAAAATACATGAAGGTATCTTCGTATTATTCATTCTATAAAAACATTACTTATTTTTGAGTTATCTTGGTAAATGATTTTTACTAATACTATTTTACTATACCACCATAGTTAAATATAAATAGTTTAATTAAAAATTGGTATAGGTCAGTATATGTCCCTAGATAAAAATGGACCATGGACATTATACTACATATTTCTATAATAAAAAAGGATCATTGAGTTATATGAACCAATAACTATGGGTGGGGTTCCCTATGGTAATATGTAAATGTGAAAATAAAATGATCGACATATAAAGAAAATGTTAAAGAACTATAGAAATCATATTTTTTTTCTTATTATCATAGTTATTATTTCGTTCCCTCTACCATGAGGTATAATTTTCCCCTAGAAATAGGTTTTATGTGTGACCCCTAGCACGATGAGCTATGTGGATCATTGAAATATTGTCTGTCTAGGGACACTCTACTACCATGGGTAATGTCACCTACTGAAATAGGCCCCTCAGGAGATCCCCTAACACCACCGTCCATAAGTTACATGGTAACTGGTCCCACATGGGACCTTTTACCACTACAGTCCACCATTCCCATATCCATAGATCACATGGGGACCCCTTACCCAGATGGTCCACATGGTACATGGCAATATGTTTCATGGGGAACCCTCTACTACTATGGGAAACTTGTACCATGGTAACCGATTATATAATATATATTATATTATATATTACACATATATTAATTTACATATATATATAATTAATGGTATATTATAGTGTTATAACTTGATACTGTATTAGGAATATGTTTTTGGATCAAAACCTAGTGGTAATTTACTTTTCAAATTTTATAAAGATTATTTCCATGGGTACATCCCTTGGAAATAGTCCTGAATACTTCCACATATTATATTTATGACATCCATACATATGGATATTACCTAAGGGATTATTACATGATTATAAAATACATGGACTACAGATTCTTATCTATAGGCTATGACAATAGTTTTGGTGTGTATGACCATTGATTTCATCCATCATTAAATCCCTTTACTATAAAACAATTTAAAAATCATTATATGCTTATTATTAACTATTGATAGTACCTATATATTCCAAAGATAATAAAGAGTTATATTATTGATGTCAGTATGGGCCATTCCTATCTTTTTTTTCCTTTCAAGGATCAATAAATACACCATTTATTAGGATAACATTTCCGAAAAATGTGAATTAATCCTTTTAAATGTAACATTTTCTATACGTTTCACACACCATATCCTTTAACTAAGTAATTAGAATATTAATAATTTACTCATGTCATTCTTCAATCATGGACAATATGAAAATTTCTTCCTTGAGAACCATCCCAAGTTTATTGAGGTCATATATAAAGACATTATAAATCAATTCCAAAAAAAACTATTGGTGAATTAGTAATTATGAATGGAATATCTATGATCTCAGTGTATATATATTCTAAAAAATGTAGTATTTAGTGTAACATACGTTACCTTTACATGACGAAATTATAATAAATGGTCTACCTTTATAATGTACAATTCCCCATATAATTGGTTGACTAAATCATCAATATTTTTTTGATAATATGTTTTATTTTTCATTATCTATTTATTCACATCATACTAAATACAAGGATGTGTTGAAAAATAATTATTCATAATAAAGAGAACCATTAATCCACATTGGAAAATAATAGGTGATATAAAACCCTTATCTGGGTTTTGATGTAGTTTCCTCTTCAAATATTTTAGTGTAATGGGGGCTATTATATTGGGACTCATGGATAAAGAAAGATCTCTAGGTATATATTCTATAGAGGAATCAACCTCTTGATCAGAATGAATACAATATTACTCATAAAGAAATAAATATTCTTATTCCCACATAATGTGTATATCCTTAAAGATAATCCTTTACATTTTTTTTCATATTTGATATATATGATTTCTCGGATGAAAATAATATCTATTCTTGAGAAGCATAGATTTTATTAGTATTCATCATTATACATGATGTTTTATAGGATTGGAGATTGGTTTTGGATATGGAAACTGATATCCATCCCCCAACATTTGATATGATATCTATACAAGGAAAACTGCCCCATGGCCATTATAACATCTAATTATACAAAAGGCAGTATAACAAGTTTCATCAAGAGATTCTTCACATAAATACATAATTCTAATGGATTATACACTTGATATTAAAGGACTTTTCTACGTGGTGTTTTACTAATAACCCAATAATAATATCATGAGTGGTGTTTAAATAAATCTAGTAAATATGCAAAAAATGATTTATTTTATAAAACATTGATCAAATAAGTCATAGGATGGTCACGAATGGATATTAAGTGTACATGTATCTATTTGATCCTAGTTATATTTATTTAGTAAAAAAAATAAACAAATGAAAATACTCTAATTATAAATATATAAAAGTAAAACAGTAATCTTTGAATGAATAAGTCATAAATCACTTATATATCTTTTTCTATATCCTTATAAGATTCAACTTAGGTTATTCATTGTGTTTCATATTAGGATATCTATCATATTCCATAAAAATAACTACATCAATATTTTGATAAGAAATATAATTATCTATATCTGAAACACATAATATTTATTCATTTATTCCATAAATTATAAAAAAAATAAACCTAAAAATATATAGGACCAGTGTTTATAGGATATAATAACGAAAATATAAAAATTATATCATCTTTAATTCCCATATCATTATTTTTCACAAAATATAATTAACCTTATATTAATTCCGGGGATATCTGACATACATAAATAAAGAGTGAGTCTAGACTCCTAGTAAGGAGTATTCAAAGTAAATATGAGGATGAGATATCTTAAAAATGGAATCATAAATGGGATAAATCAAATGTAGAATAATAACAAGTAGATGAACATAATGGATTTGTTTCATATGTTGAGAAATATTGTTGACCCTTTAGATCATTGTGAGTTTGGATTATTATATATGCTAATAAAATTACATGAGGAAATTATAATTATGATAGTGTTTTATCTGAACTAAATGGAAATATATATCATGGAATAATGTTTCATGATGCTGGAATCAATTTTCCAGATGGACTCGTGGTCGGATGAAGTGGTTATGTTTGAATATAATTGTATACTAAATCCACATAGCTAATTTGGGGAATAGATAATTCACACAAGTGATTCACATAGACATTTTATCTATATAATAAAATCATGTAGTCTATTTATCCATGTAATATAATATATCATGTAGTGAATGGGATGATTGATAATTCATGTAACTCATTTGATACGTAACTAATTTAAAATATGTTTGAAAATTTTTTATGGGTATATTTTTTCTCCAAATAGTTGATTCAGAATCTCTTATATATTTGGGATTATTTCAAATAGGTTTTCAAAATTAATGTGTTCTGAGGTGTTTTAAATTTGAAATTATGTGGATTGTTCTGAATGCTTCAATAATCACAGGCTTCTATTGCTATATCTACCAAATAAATGCAATTATTGACCATAGTTATGGATATAATGGGACTTTCATTATTACTTGTTCTTTTATGAAATAATTAATAAAGGAAATCTTTTTAAGAGTATAGGTTGTTATAAAATAAATTAAAAAGGTGGGGAGTTAAATAACGAGGTTGGTTCTTCTATAATAAACCTCTAATGAAACTCATATATTCAAGAGAAATGATTTTAGAATGAAAATAATTGTGCATCACATTTCAAAACATTAATATTTGAAAATATTTCATTCATTTTTCAAGAGACTCATAGAATTGGATCTTCATATTCTATTATCGAAGTAACCTAGTTTAGTTTGCGGTCTATTTCATTTTTGTGAACATATTTGTTTTCTCAGTGTGTAACTATGATGTTCGGTGTGAATCCAGATATTTGTAATGGGATTCCCCATGAATTCTTGTAACATAATTTCACATGGGTATATAATGAAATTAATTCATGGTTGGAGGGATTAAATATCCATAATAAGGATTCTAATTCCTCATATGATATGAAACTTATAAAATCCCTATTTTACTTATTCATTAATTTTATATATGATTTTTCAAGGATGTGTTTTTCCTATATTGAGGTGATCATACTCAAAAAATTAATAAGGGTATATTTTTCAAATAAGAAATTATTAA
Organism: Viscum album; assembly: GCA_963277665.1. Taxonomy (NCBI): domain Eukaryota; kingdom Viridiplantae; phylum Streptophyta; class Magnoliopsida; order Santalales; family Viscaceae; genus Viscum; species Viscum album. The sequence continues at coordinate 585,776,135 of OY728125.1, forward strand.
AAATGACCTCCATTGACTCATTCAAACTTCATAGGGGAGAAGACCGATCTCACTAGGCATATAAATTCATATTAGAGTAGGTTCCCTTTATATGATCCATGAAATTATCCCTTGATCCATAGATAATATCAATTACCTTAATATAAATGGTGATCTAAGATTCAATGGAAAAATTATCGAAGTTGAATATTTCCATATCTTTTATCTATATGTGTGGATGTTCATGGTATAGTATCATTAGGCTTTCCCCCATTCCAAAATGATGGAAAAATATTTCGTTCTTATAAAATTAATATATTAGTGGATATAATAAAAATATAATTTTCCTATTTAATTATCTATGAATTTATATGCTAAAATATTTTCACTATAGATGATAAAAGATATCTAGGAGAATTTGGAGGGAAGTTTTGACGGTAAGGTTAAAGTCAATGAGACAGAGATGTAGATCTAGAGAATAAAATATGAAGAAATGGAAACGGGGAGGATGAAATACTGATTATTTATTTTATTTTGGTTAATGAAAATGTGATAAATATTTTAGGCCTTCATGATGATTTTATTTATTCCATAACTCTCTAGAAATTGATTAGAAATTTTAATGATGGATTTGATCCCAAAATTATAGTACGCGAATATAGACAAGATGAATTAATTTTTTTGTTTCCTAATATTATCCTTTAATTTTAAATGAAAAAACCTAAATCATTCAAAAATAAATTGAACAAAGAGATGACTTTTGTAGCAACGAGGAATATAAGAAATTTGAAATGATGAAGTTATTTTTGATTTAAGTGATTTTTCAAATAATCAAGAATATCAAAGTGTTTTTTCATTTATTTAAGAAATGTTTCAAATGGGGAAAATAGTGAACAATGTTATATTCACTTGTGTATGTTACTATTAAAATTTTCTTGTAAACTATATAATAAATCTTGCATTCAATAAACGAGAAACTTATGAAATTGAAAATGATTAAAGGACTCATTCAATGAAGTGAAGGAAAAATTCTAAATAAGATTCATTACATGTTGTAAGTAAGAATATATTTTAATAAAATTAAATAAGATGATGGATAAACCATGAAGATGAAACTCTTACTATCTAATGTGTTTAATTTGATTAAGAATAACATGAAAAATATATAATTTTTATGGATCGTGTTAAAAATTAAATTGATTAATTTTGTAGGCAAAAAGATAACTCAAAACCTATAGTTTATGAATACATGATCAAATATTAAATTGATTCATGGGTTGACCAAGAAAACATACTCAACAAGTAATATACTATTATAGTAAAGGATAATCATAAAATGGTTGATGAAAAATGTGAGAAAGCTAAATTGGATACATCTATTGTAAAATAAAACAAAAATATCAGTTTTAAAGCTATAATATATTTATAGATCATCAATGATATGGAATAAAATCTCTCTTTTAATGAAAATTAATTATTAGTGACATAATCATAATTTCTTTATAGAGGGATAAATTTGAAAAATAAGAAGAAGAACATAAAAATATACATTGATGTTAAGCGAAAATTCTCCAAATATGATGGAACATTTCTTATAAGGACCTTATATGAAAAAAAATATTTTCGACACCATTAAAACATACAATGCGTGTTTAAATATTATTTCTAGTTGTATATAGACTCATAAAAATAGAAATTAAGGTAGAAAAATAGTTAATAATGTAACAAGAATATTGTGTGAAACTTCTATTACCAATAAATGATAAAATTTGACACAATAAGATCACCAATTTTCATATTCTAAATAGAAAACAACATGATGCATCTATTGTTTCTCAAGAAAAGTCATATTTCAGGGATATTACTGGTGTTATATAATTTCCATAAATATATAATATATACTGATTTATAATAATTATATAACTAGGATAAGGAAAGGATATATGAAGATAATTTCTAATGAGAAGAAAGAATACTATAGAAAAAATCATACAAAAACTGAATCTACCTACCGTTTTACAACATGAAACATGTTTTATTTTCTCGTAGAGCCACATAGAAGGTGTTATCAAATAGAAAATTGAGAAGTGAAATTCACAACAGTCTTACCCAATTATTCCTTTCCTAATGATAATGGTAAATCTATTCATGTGTAAAATGGTGAAAAGACAAGATTGGAATAAGTTTTATTTAAATAAATCAAGAATAAAATTGAATTATTACAAGATCATGTGTGTTCCTCCTAGGTGACTGGTGAAAGTAAAATTATAAATAACATTGAGAGACATGGAGGAGGTGATTTTATATTTTTTTAGTACTCTTCCTTGAAAATAAAATATATTTTTACTCCTCAAATTGATAATAATGATCTGAAATCAGATTAAGTTTTTTATATTGATGGGATAAAACTTAAATTTCGGAGTTTTATCCAACTTTTTCATATTTGGAATGATGTGACATTATAATTAAATATATGTTTTACTAAAATAAAAAGTTAATTGACAACTATTTCTCAATTAAGTAGAACTATTGAAAATTTATTCAAGATTGGTGATACTTCTGGTATATGTTACTTAAGCATGATGATTAAGAAATTGTTATTGCATAAATAACTTGGGAATATTATAACAAGAAGCATAATTATGATTATAAAACATAAATTTGTAATTTATTTAACCAACATTAAGAGAGATTAATATGTAACAAGTAGAACATGTCAAAAGGGATAGTTAATTTAGAATACTCACAATATAGCAGAAATTACTTCTATAGTACATTTTAATGTATTACACATAGATCCATGTAAACCCATGAGAAAGATTTATAACATAGGTTATTCTTATTTCCTTAGTTTCATATAACACTTCACTATAATGACTATTTTTTTCATTCAGAAAAATTATGAGGCTATTAAGATGTATAAACTGTATAGAAGGAAGGACCAAAAAGAGATTTTTTAGTGTATCAAATCAATAAGATATGATAATATTAAAGAGTAAATGAGTGATTCATTTGAAACATATGTTATAAATAATGTAATCAATAATCAATATATCATACTCTATACACTATAACAGAATAGTGTTTTAAAAAAATATGATCATTGTGGAAGTGAGATGAACAACAATGTCTGAGGATGATGTTAACAAATACTTCTAATAAAACATTATGCATACATTTGTCCAAATTCTGGATATATGTCTCTAGAAACATTAAAAATTCTACAAACTAGGATAAGTGGTACCAAAACATGACTATAATGAAATATTTTAGGGTCTTTTTTCATCTTTTTTTATACTAATGTTAAATGAAATTTACAGGGAATATTTGATAAAAAGGAAGATGATGGGATATTTATATACAATATATCATATTTATGTTGATATAAATAATATAATAAGAGATTAAATATATTTTTTTGTGTTTTTAGGTAAAAAGTAATGAAATATTGAAAAATCAAGTTAGTAGATTTTGATTATCTCACAAAAAAGGGAGAACTTTTTTTATGGGATCGATAGAAATTTTGATGAAATTAGAACTCAAATAGTTGATATTAATTATAAGTGTTATTTCTATGAATAATAAGACTTTATTTTAATATAAATTAGTTTCATATATTAAATAAACAAGTAGACACTCTAAATATAATTGAGAATCATAATGAAGAAATTCAGAACATAAGGGGACTATGATTTCTAAAAAGAAACCACACTTGTATCATTGGTTGAACCTGGAATTTTGGTTGAGTACATTAAGAATGATTATGGTTAATTTAAATTAATATTGAAATCAATCAAATTTAATATAATTCTACATGGGACCATGTTCGAAGACTGAAAACTAAAAATGGGGTTAGTAAAAATGGATTTTCTAGGAACAAAATGAATAAGAAAGGTGAATTCATATAGATTAAAAAGGATTATTTTTAATGTCTATTCCAAAATGGTAGGTATATATATTAAATATTATTTTTATATGTTTACAAGAATTCATATAATAATGATTCTAATGATAGTGTTAGCTCAAAATCATTACAATGTATCTATAATGGATGTAAATTTAGCATTTATAATTGTTCAAATTGATGAAAAAGATTTGATTAAACTACTAGATGGATACATTATTAACAATTATGGAATAATGTTTTGGATATTGAAAAATTAATTTAATGTATTATAATGTTCTCCAAGGGATGTGTATTTTAATCATTATCAATATTTTAAAAATGGGGTTTTCCGAAGGCACTGTTGACAAAAACATTCACCTGAAGAAGGGTTTCTCAGACACAACGGTGGGATAGTATAGGGGATGAAATGAATTTTCTAGTAATGATAGTTTAATTAAATTGGAATTTAATATATATATGAAAATTAAAATTGATATTTCTATGTTTTGGGAACTAATGTTTTTGGCATACATATTGAGTAGAACTCAGATCATATATTCATTTCACTAGAAAAATACTCGAATGATTTGTTGAGAATGTTTGGAATGAATGAATAAAAAGATATGCCTACAACCGTATTCATTTATAACATATTTTAGAAATTAAAAACAATGATAAAATTATTATCAAAATAATCTCATACGTATGATTGAAACATATTTGAATCTCACATATTGAATACTAGACATTACAAATAGAGAGACTCTTTGGGAAATGTATCAATTAGAACTAATAGAGTCATACATTAATATAATTAAAATAATTTTGGGATATATAAAATGAAAAATGAATCATGGGATGTAGTAAAAGTGTATTGAGGAACATGATTTTCTTACATACACTGATGTAGATTGGGTAGGTAGATCCCCATTAGGTGGTGTGCCCTTGGTTGGTGATGCTTGTGTCAACTCGTATAGAATGAAGAAATGTATAGTGACCATTTGTAAAACAATGTCATCGTATGTAGTGTCTACTCATTTAGTTACCCATGATTTTTATTGATGTTTTTACTTATTGGATTTTAGGGATGGAATTCATAGTCTATTGAATATTTTATATGATAATCATTATTCATTGATCTTTCATAAAATCCGAGTCAATACACTTTGTCCAAAAATATTGACATTCAATATCATTTTATTAAAGAGAATGTGTATTTAGGTGAAATAAAACTAATATATATTTTTTAAAAAATAACTTCTTATGGACATATTTAAAAAATAAATTGCACATGAAATTTTTTTAGAGGTATGAATTTAATTGCATGTTCATTGTTCCCTATACACTTGAGAATTTTTTTTGATCTGATCCCCAAAAATTCATTAGATTATGATTAATGGGGAGTGTATCATAACAGGGAAAAATTTTATTAATCTGAGGACTCTAAACTTTTTCCCTAGATAATGATAAATCATATGAGGAACACATGATGAAGGTATTAACACAATTGGGTTGATGTAGTGGTCTTAAAATAAATTTCCTTGTTGATGGTTAAGGTAGTAAGACATAGATGTTGATGTAATGGTCTTCAATAATTCTCACCAGAGATGATGAAATGGTTTGACATCATTATGAACCAAGGGTTTTTTTGAGGTATGGTATGTAAATGGGTTTTTTATTTATTTTAAAAAAATATAATTGGGGAAATTAAAGAACCACATTTATTTTCGGATTGGGTTGAGAAATCATGTAGATCCCATGGTATTTTCTGAGTTTGGGTAGTTGTATTTTTTTAAAACAATACCTGAATAACTCAAGATTATAATGGTTATTGATCATAATTATATTAAAATATTTATCATGGATGAAATATTCTTGATGAATGTAATGTTTTTTATAGTTATAGTGGTCGACTGAAGCAGTTCCTTCTGAGTTTGACTCCACTCTGGATTCATATAGCCGAATTAGTGAATGGAAAATTCTTGTAAGGGATTGAAATATCCCTTTATGCTATATTGTTAAATCATGTAACCGATTCATCCTTGTATCTAAGTTAATCACATAGCTAAATGATGGGTGTATCTGATTTAGGTTTCATTTATCCAAATGCATCACATATCCAAATGGTTTACATATCTTAATGTACTATGTTGTAAAATCCTGGTCATATAGTTTCACATTTACAATTTCTACAAATGAATTTAAATATTAATTCATGTAGACTATTCAAAAATATATAATTAATAATTTATATAGTCTATTTTATACATAACTGATTGATAATGAAATTTCCGATTTTTTATATACCCATTTTTCTTTGGGTAGACGATTCATCGTATTCTCTATATTTGTATTGAATTGATATAGGTTCATAGAGTTAAAGTGTCATTAGGTGTTATTTTTTTTTGAGAGAACAATTCTAAATTCATATATAATTATTGTCTTTGGTTTCAAAATATATGATGAATATATATTTCTATAGATAATGAGATTGTTGGGCTTTTATGATTAATTTTTTCCCTTCATTTTAGTAATTAAAAATGGAAGATGTTGATGAAAAGTTGTTGTTATTAAGAAAGCTAAAATGAAGGGAAAATTAAGATGAGGATGATTATCCAGTGATCAAAATATTATAATAATCATGTCTTTAGGTGATTGGATTTGAATATATGAATATTTGTATAATTCAATTCCAGCCTTTATCATGGGAAACAATTTTTTGCATATGTTAGGATGCTTATGGAACTGGATCATCTTGTTCTATTTATAAAGAATCTTGATTTGTTTAGTGGAATTATTATGTTTTTAATCATCTTTTATGCCACCACATGAAGCTATGATGTTTATTGTGACTCCAAACATGGATGGTGGGATTTTTCATTAAAACATGTAAGATGATTTCACTTTTGGATATAGTGAATGAATATATCGTTTGAGGAATAACCAACCAAAAGGGAGTAAGATTCATAATAGGATATGAAACATTTATAACTACGTGTTCTTTGATCTTTCATTCTCTATATGTTCATGTGAGGATTAGTTTTCATATATTTAGTTGATCTTACTCTAATAAGTCAAAAAGGATTATTTTATATAAATGAAATTGAAAAGTCTTACCTCCACTAATTGAATCCCATACATGTGAAAAAATTAATCCTACAAGTAACAAAAATAGTATGGAATAGAAGTAAGGGTATAATAAGAACATGGTAATCATGAGAAGTAAATGAAAGTGAAAAAACAGATAAACTTTTTGGAAACCTAATTTGATCCATTCTACCAGGACATCATAACATATTATTTTAGGCTAACAATCGATGCACCATACATTGTATCTCATGAGATGAACGAAATTACCTATCAATTACGATGATATATAATTCCCATTAAACCAATTATATCATTATAAATTTCTCTTATGTGTTCCATATGGAAACATAAATCAATCATAATGTTTAAACATTAAATAAATCCATGGAAATAAAATGGCCTACAGGTTGGTGTCATAAAGAATAATAATTTTATGAATCACATAAGATCCAATAATAATTGTAAATTTATTATTTTACACAAAATGATATAATCAACAATGACTAAAGGATTATAGATCAGTTTTATACGGATAATAATATAAGATGTAATATAGAAACATTTTTTATAGGAATAAATAAATTTGAAGCATTTCACATAAAACACCATAGTGTTTGATTGTAAGAAAAAAAGAATAAAATCCTAAAGAAGTCAACATTCCTAGAAGAGAGAGACTAAAATAAGGAAAAAGGTACAAACTGGTTATATAAGAAGAAGAGGATGAGGAAGTTAATATGGTAAATAAAACATGAACATTAACAAATACTTGGAATGGATCCCTTAAAATACATTTTATGAAATGGGTAAAGATCCTTAAATAGAAATAAGAAAATATGATTTTCCTCAAATATTGAAATGAACCAGAATATCACATCCTTAAAATAATTAGTTTTTTAGAAATTATATATGAATAAATGTCCTTCAATAGAGTTATATATTAAATAGTATTAAAAATATAAATTTTCCCTTTAATTACGTTCACTTTAAAGTTGATATTAGGATGTGAAAAAGAGAAAAACATGAATATCTCTCTAAAATAAAGGGAAATTGACTATGTTTTTATTTTATAATCATTAATTTAAATATTAAAATACTAATATGTAAATAATATAGAAAAGAAGAGGTGAATCGAGTGAACACATTCCCTAATATAGAGGTTGATTAAATGAAATCCCTTACCTTGAGCGTGTTTTGTCCTGATTCACGTCAAAACACTTATTGATTAGGAGAGATGATCCCTTCATTATTGTGAAATGAGTTTTTATTTTTTATACTATTAAGGAGGTGATTCATTTTCAAGATCCTAGTGGTCAATTATAATGGTGTTTATGTGTCCACTCAATCATCCAATGTTGTGTATGATGTCCTCGGATGATTTCAAATGGGTTTATTCATTGTGCTAGAAACACCCAATAACCCAGTTATCCATGATTTAGGGGCCTGAATTCCAATGGAAAAACCTCATTATATGACGATTTGTCTAATGATAATTCAACACTCTATTGTTCGAGATTATAGGAGGTAATGCTCATCACTCCCTTTTGGGTAGAACCTTTATCTACCCTGTGACTCTATTATAGATTTAATCCATGTTCAAATGTTCATGAATACTAGGTTAATTCCCAAAGAGTGTATCCATAAGCTACCCTGGGGTTGTAGGATCATAAAAAATGTACATGAATTTGATGCTACAGAGGAAATGCTATCCTGATCCACATATTGAGGAGCTGGAGAGTATATCGTCATCCAGGAGTGATAGAAGATGGTTTGATGTTAGGGCCATGTCCATAAGATGGGTTTCCTACGTATCATCGTGAGAGGAATCAGAACCCACATAGTTCGGTTTGGGTTCTGGGATATGCATGTAATCTTCTAATTTGGGGGGATGGGATTGGGTGAACACTTTTAAAAGGGGAACCCCTTGGGGTACGGCCTTCAAGCAGGTTTCCTATGTATCCTAGTTTGAACACAAGTAAAAGTTCTCTTAGCTCAATAGAAAAGTTGATTATGTGGATGTTTTGATCAATACAAATTTCTAAGCCCACATGAGTTACACAATGTGTGAGAAACAAGAGGATGTGAGACATTCAACGAACCACACACCTTCTCTTCTACTGACGGAAGATTTCAGGCCTACGGCGGCTAAAAATGAGGTGATGGTGGTTGGGGGTGCAGAGTAATGAACCCTTAAATGTGAAATGAATGTTATGTTCATTGGGACCATCCTATAATACTAAGGACATACTCCAGGAGGGATGCCCCGAAAACTGTTCTGGGAAATGGGTGGAATGTCACCTCTCATCAAAAGAAAAACGAGAGCATGATTCCTTAGACTGATCATAGTTACTCTTTGAATGGAAAAGAAAGTGATCTTCTAGAATCCCTAGAATGGGGAGGCTTATGTTAGCATCCAAAGGTTTCACTCTAGTTTCCCATGGGAATGTAGACATAGAAACATTCCAAGGACCACACTGTTGTGGGGAAAACCATTATGACTTCTCTTACCTATGTATGTGGACATAAAATGGTGTGATGATGTGCCTGATGAACTGATCATACATATTTTGGTGTCTTTGGATGATTCTTTTTTCATGATGTTGGTGGACTGGTTCATAGAGGAGCATCAGAGGACTGGATGGTAACAGAGGCGTATGATTGGAATCGTAGGGAAGGACACATGATGAGACCCCAGTCCTCATACTGTTTTCTCATGCGGGATAGGGGAGTCCTGACGTATAATAATACTATTTAGGTATAGGGGTCTTTTTTGTATAGAAGTAGTACACGAGTGTGGGTATGGACTAAAACACACTGAATTGGTACACAGTCCTCTATGTGGTTCTCCATTACACTTCAGTTTCCACAGACGTACTGATGCAATGAGTTGCACAATGTTTGATCTACATAGGGTTGCACTATATGTAGCGTCGTATTCAAGGAGGGTCTTGGAACCTATGGTTCACGAGGAGTTCCTTTTTGGGGAATTTTTAATTGGAGATGACACCAATTAGGTTCATGGTTAAAAGATTATTAATAACTTCCTTCTTTTTATGGTTCGTGGATGGTTATACCAACAGAAAAGTGGTTTGTCTATCTAAATTTGTCAATTATTTGAAATCAGAGTCAGAATCATCCATGTATCATAATACATTCTTTTTTCCATATAAGGCCTCCCTCATGCTCTCTTCCACCCATCACTACTATATCTTCATTCATCTATATTTAATTCCTCTTGTGATACTTTTATAAGGAACTGAGGAAATCATATCGGTGGGCATGATAAACCATTTACAGAAGCCCGTGAAGAAATATCTCAATCCATGGAAGACATGGTCAACTGAGGTTTCTAGAGGCTGCAGTTTGTGGGTCATGGTTTTTATATCCTTTCCATCATTCTACGTTTGTGAAATGTTGAGATTGTATAATGGTATGTAGATAATATTTCTTGGCTTGATTCAATGAACAACATGGTTCTCTGCATCACGTGTTTTCCCTCTATTGCTCTATGAGCTAGCACCTCATGGGTGCTTCCAAGTATCAAGGGTTCCTCGTTCATGCGCTCCATAGACCATTCCCTAGGGTGCTATGTGGGTCACTAAATATATTGAAATAAAATTGATTTCTTCAAGTTTTTTCTCACATTTCCATTTCTATTTTCATCCATTTTCCTTGTGGGAATCATATGAATGTTTTATTCCTTCTCCAAATTTCTTGTGGGAGTAATTACTTCCTTTTGAGAAGTTTTCAGGGCCCTAAATATTACCCCCATTAGAATGGGATTCGTTCATAATGAAGAGTATGACATTCCGATGTAGAAGTGGTCCTAAACTAATGTGGTTTTTGGTAGAATAGATAGGTCCAGTCGGATGGGACCACACTTATTTATAGGGGCTTATGTCATTTGTCTTTTAATATTTCTCACGGTGAAAAGTGTTGTCAAGCTTCCCTTTTATTCCTCTCTGTCCACATACTGAATCCTTTGAAAAATCCTCATTCGTGAAACACATTGTATGTTCGCAAAAATAAACTCTTCACAATTTATTCTGATCACGAAAAAAATAATAGGTTATAGGAAAAACATTGTGGAATTTAGATATTATTTCTAGACATCCTCAAAAAAGAAAACTATCAGTTTTTCATATTCTGCACACTAAACATTAACCTAATGAACTGAACATGAATCTATATTAAACTAAACATAAATTCACAAATAAATAACATTAAATATCATCATGATGAGGGATTGGTTCATAGTTTATTCCATCTAGGAACCACTATGTTTGGGGGCCAATGCTCCATAGGCTAGCACATCTCATGCCTTTCGCAAACCACAACTGTTTGTGGGATAGTTATTCCACATACCGATGCAGTACATGAGAAATGTCTTCTGCATATGGTTTTTAGGAGTAGTATGTAGAGCACTATATAGATCATATTTTTAAGTCCCTTGACAATTTTTGTGGACCTTATCCAAACAATTTCTCAATATACTGACATTATGTGGCATTTTGGATCATTCTGTGTAGAATTCAATGGCTCTTCCACAGACTTCTGCTCATTCTATTGTTCATACTGAGGCTACTACTACTACCCCTCTTTCTATCGCTGATAAGGATTTAAGAACATGGTGGATTTGATTGATGAAAAAATTATAGTTGATCCATTACATCAATCTATGGAAAATATTCTTATGGTGAGTGAAAGTGATTATCTGGCATCTGACAGGATTCCAACTTATTGGTTTAGTCTATTATATAATACATCAATTCCAGCATTAAACCAATCTAATCATCCTTCTTCCTAGATAAATAAATCCTCCATCCCAAAGTCCTTTATTTTATATAGAGGATGATACCTTCAGATAGATATTTTTGCTAGGTCCCTACTGACTTAAGCACCTCAAACCATAGGTGAAGTGTAATGGAAGCTAGAGAACACAACCCATTGTTATCAAATCATTGTATAGAAGGCCATAACGAATGAACAACTGGTCTGGTCGTCCATGTGGGATCTTCACTCAGGAGACTCATTTATCATAGACTAGGGGTGGGATTTTTTTGTTCTCCATAGTTTTGAGGAATTTTGGACTATGATCCAGGATGTGGGACCATACAAGGTTTCCTGGGTATCTCAGACATACACTAATAGACCCAATTCCCTTATTTAATAGCTATTGATCTGGTGTAACCCATGCACCAATACATTTCATTTAACCCATGGGAAAGTCGGCATTAGTATTTAGTAAAATCATCTAATTTCAGGAGTCCCTTTTTCCAGGAACAGGTATGATTAATTCTTAACTCTTACACCTATTTGGGGAAATAACGAGAGGACCCCTCATTTGTCCCTAAAACTCATTGTTCGGGTGAAGGCACATTTGAAGGAAAATGACACTTTTCTGAAGTTGTTCACTCCCTAGGTTAAGTGGTTTGGATTCTTTCTTATGAAATTTTTCTTAGATCCCCACCCATGTAAACCTAGGGCCTTACCTATAATGAAAACCTAGAGTTTAGCGGGTACCTATTTTCCCACCTTAGCAGACGGGATATTTCCCGATTGGGGATGGGGTATCGTTCCTGATGTTGAACGATTATTTCATCTAGAGGCCTTCTTGGATTTTTTTTGAGCAGATGACTCTTACCTGTATAGGAATCTAGCTGTATGAGAGCCTCAAAACACATTATGGCCACTTAGGTAGACACACATAGATGCATCAATCCTGCTATCCTAGTGTTGTCCACGAGTTATTACTTGTTGGGTTGGATCAGTGAAGGTGGATCACCTTAATATATGACTAGTCCCTTCCAAATACATTAGGTTTGGAAAAGACCTCACATATGATTTTATTCCTTTATCAATTCTATCTTTATTAAACATTATATCCACCTAACATATATTCAATGTAGCATCAGGGTTATTCCAATGGGATGGGCATTTCATGACAAGAAAGAGAAGCATACTATAAAGAATGAGCAAGACATAATGGATCAAATCAATATCCTTGAACAATTTTCATACCATCCTTATGATTTTACTGCTTGTACTATTATATATAATTCATATTAAGACTTTGTGAATCGAGGATACTTTATTTTCTTTTAGAGAATGCGTCTTGGTTTCCCATACTAGAGGGGAGCATATATATGATTGATATGCACCTTGCTAATAAATTCGTCAATTTAATTGTGCCTTAAGTTGTGTCCTTAAACTCTCTTATGTGTTCATTAAGAGAAACATCTAATTCTAGTGTGTCAACATTAGATGATTTTTACCCAGGAGGACACATAGTTCCATGTCAGAATTCTAGATTTTGGGGATGCTATACCCTTCCTAACTAGAAGCTATGTTGAGGCATGGTTTAAATCATATTCAGGTGTCCAATTAGATGATCCAGTTCTTATTGTAGTATATTCTAAGGTATCTAGGGAAAAGGGGAAGGAGAAGAAAAGGGAAGATTTCAGGCACTTTTAGATAAGAAAAGTCCTTTGAAATTATATCAGCTCTCCCATTATGAATGTTGTGAGAGATGGGGGTGTGACATGACATGTGGCCGAACGTGTTTCTAAATCTATTTTTGGGATCCAACCATCCATCCCTCATGATTCTGACTTTCTAATGGCTTGGAGGCAATGTGACATTTTAGAAGGCTACTAACCCACTCGTGATCAGTCCACTTGTTCTTTATGGCATCTTTTCTGAACTAGGGAAGATTCCATTACCGACAATGGTTATGTGTTATCTCCCAATGACATATCTTTTGATGAGGATCCTTAAAAGGTGGGTTGTTACCTTGATGAATTTAAGACCCTGGTCCATTCACTGAACGACCGCCACAAACACTCACATTGTGTACTTTCCATGTTGCGACCAGAAACTGATGACCGGGATGACGATGTCGTTGTCTCACCAATTGCGGCTACATTGGGATAAACTTCTTATCCTCTCCTAAAGTCTAGTAAGATTTGTTCTCCATGGGGTCCCAAGAATCCAGAAACACTCAGGAAGAACTTACGGCTCATAATACCCACTCCTCTCCCCAATTCCAATCCTCATGCATGGGACATCCCAGTCACGAAATTATTTCCTGATGCTTGGAGGGTCTAGAAAAAACTGAAGGAAAATGATTCTTATGACGATATTTTGATAGTACATCAAGGGTTACAATTAGACCTTCAACTTTTTGGACGATCCATTGCCCTCTTCTATATTTATGCTAAAGAAGAGCCTGAAAATGTGGCTTCTTATTTGAATGAAATGGATATGTGTCATCAGGCTCCCACATATAGGAATTACTAGTCTGAACTATTAGAATTGATGGTGGTACTCCCACATTCAATGACAATTGAGGGAGATGTTTTTCTATATAAAAACCTTTGTTTTAAATTAATGTTTTTTGTGGAGATGCTAAGGAACCCATTTTTTTTACTTTTTAGGAGCTCACCGGGTCTCAATAAATGGTTCTTCCCCTATTTATTCCCCTAGGGGAAACATATCTAGGGACCATAAAATTCCAATTGAGAGGGGGGTTCAGAAGGATATCATATATCGAAAGAACATATTAAAGCATTCATCGTAGACCCTTCGAGGGAATTTCCCCCTCTTGATCCCCTAGGAGCTCTTATTTAGGATCCATCTTCATGACAATAGAATAAATGCAAGTAGGCAACCCAAATATCAAGAAGAATTTGAAGGGGAATTAAAAGTAATTATTTATTCATCTGCTGGTCAAACTGAGTACCCTTTTTGTGTTGAATCACTACTATGTGTCTACATTGATGTAGAGCCTATCAACAACAAGATGGTAGTTTCTCAAGAATATAAGTCTCCGTTTTGATTTATGTAAGAGGAAGTTTTTATACTAATTATGACTAACCAAATTAGAGGAAGAAGGTTAAACGAGGAGGCAAGGGGTATTTACTACGCCCTTGGCATGTCTGGTCCTTCTCAGAAAAATTCCTTATTAATAAATTAATAAAATCTAGAGGTTATGGTCCTGTTTAAGCACATTGGGCATGTTCCCATAGAGTGAAACATGACAACTTTGATGGAAGAGACATAATCTAGTGATGAACCCCAATTTCTATAGGATTTATAGGGTATTTAAGTTTTGAGGAACCAATTGTTCATGATAAAAAGTAATTTTCCCTTGTAGAGGGAGTCCCTTCAGAAGTTGTTGCTCCACCTCCTCATGCCGACAATGCCACTTTAGAAGTTAGAACCACATGGGAGGATACTTTCCAATCCCATAAAAACATGGAGTGGGAAATGTGGACTTTTCATTTCGTTCTGAGAGAAGTTGTGGTCTCAGCCCCTAGAATATCAAGACTACTATCCTTTTCCGGACGAATCCTCACTGTGGGCCTAAAATCATTGAGCGGGATTCTGGGGGCTATCTTAGAGGTTTCTGTTCTGGTTGGGAAAGGTCTCGAGCTATTGGTACCAGTGAGATACCCCGAGGTGCAACTGCTAATTGAAGATGTGGTTCCACCATTTCTGGGAAGAGATATTGACGTGGAGTTAGGAGGTATTAAAGCTTCTATAGATGAAGGTTAGTTCTAAAATCTTTCAATTGTAATTCCTTTTTTTTTGTTTTATGAGTTAGGGATATTTACCCACCTTTACTATACATTTATAATTATAGCCACAACTGTTAATAATTATGGTAGATGATCACACTATATCATTAATTGTAATCATTAGATGCAAGGATATAAGCGATCGAATCATGTTGTATACACATAATCAAGTTCATGTCCTTCCATGTTTATCCCTGGATATATTTCTTCATCAGGGAGTGACATCGAGACTAACTGAGAAGGTTTGGTCCACCTTCATCCGATCGGCCAAATGTCATAGAGGAATATTTGGAGATTAATCTATTAGAATGCATTGGATGAGATGTCGGTGATGTTTTTGAAACTACACCACCGATTTTTGGTCCTATGATTGGACTATCATAACATCTATGATATAGTGAGATAAGTGGTTACTTCTAGGGAAACAACTAGTTCATATGAATCACAACTTTCAACTACAGATTTAATGTCTCATCTTGCTCCCATGAGGAAAATATTCATTGATGAAGCTTCCAATAATGATGGAGCTATTGCGAGGCTGAAACATTAGCTCAAAAAGAAATATTCATTAGTTGAACAATTTGACCAGTAAGGGGAGTGACAGAGTCATAGGTTGTATCAACTTAAGAAAGTGCGGGCTCGTTTAGTGGTTGACGTTGAGGTGGGGTGACGACAGATGGAAGAATGAGAATGGATTGGACTCACAACTGTGAAGGACATGGAAGTGCTACGAGCAGGTGCGGAGGCCAACACTACAATCTTGTTAAAACATCATTATGCCATTGAATATTCACAACAATTGATGATTCAACTTTGCGATTCTGGGAAAAATCTCTTGTAATTATTATGTGTCACTTGCAAGGAGATGCTCCATGTTGTGGATGCCCTCTGTATCATTATTGAATAGATTGGAACTATTTATTCCTTCAATGCACCATATTTTCCTTTTATTGTAATGTCAATTTTCCACAATCAACCACATAAAAATTATTCTAATCAGGTATTAATTTTAAACCATGATTTGAAAATGGTAAATTGAAATCCCCAAATCAGGCACTATTTTTTCCCGAGCTATAGGACTCATAGAGAATATGTCAAATATTTCTAGGATTATATGGAAAACCTCATGACATTTTTTCCATCTCTATTATTACCCTAATTGTTTACTAATACTTTTCGGTATGGCCTTAGTGGGTATAACCTGACTTTTACTTAGGCCACCCATTGTGGGTTTTCAAGCTAACAATATTTATGTCTCCTTTGAGTATTTGATAACTCAAAAATATTTATTAAACCATATATAGTACAGGTTTAACGAGAAGGTACTCAAATTTTATCCATGGGTTCCCTTTGTGGGTTTTCACTCCGGTGAGTATTGTATCTTTTTCATTTTTGATTTATGGTTTTTACAATCAGACTTAATCCCTGATGTTTTAGGTTGAATTGTTTTAAAAAAACATTATCAGACAGGGGCCCTAATTTGATATGCATTAGCTAATATTCTTCTAATAACTCTCATACATTAATTATGGGTATTTCTTGACCCTGAATTTGTGATTTTTTGGACATATATGAGGCTTGGGAGCCATTTTAGGAATACAGTGGTTGGATATGACTCTCCTGGGGATGAGTTTTACTTTGGTTTACAATAGGTTTATATGTAACATATGCAGAAACACCGGGTGATGATGTTCATTGTCAAAAAAAGGTGTTTTCAAGACATTTTCCATCCATTTCCAATGGCCTATGAGATTTATAACAATTTGGATTTGTTTTGAGGTTGGGGACCAGAGTGGGTGGCCTATTCGAGGGATGTTGTCTGAATTTATTAAGGAAATTTGTACCAGATTTGAATGGGAAACCACTCCCATATGAATTTCTCTTGTGTAAGGGATAGTTGGTGAATGGTACATTTTAACATCATAAAACAAGGACACTTGACAGCTAATATGTTATATAATTTTACTCTATCAAAGAGATATTAAATGATACATCATTTAAATATGAAATTATTTTCATATTTGGGTATTTTAAACGGGAAAATTATGTAAACCGTGATCCTAGGGGTTTCTAAATCTAGGGAGTGAGATGGGGAATAACCATCATGTGGGCATACGAAAACTAGAAAGGACTCTCCTGAGGTTGAATTTTCATTTGGAAGATGGTCGTTCTATAGAAAACACATCCAACGACATCGTGGCATGATATGCATAGTCAAACAAAGTAGTATGTAGGACAATGGTATTCTATATCTATTGTCTATGAATGATTATAGAGATTGGGGAATTTATGGACATGAAGTATGGCTTAAAGAAGGGGGTTCACCTAAACATGAAAGGGGACATTTCATTGGCTGAACTCTATTGGGAAAATCAAAATAATGTGGGGAATTTCTTTACATGGATCAAATCCACATATTGAAATGAGGAAGCTATATTTGGTAGAATCATTAAGAGTGACTAAAGTTGAATCAGGGTAGGATGATATGATATATCCAGGATGTTGGTAAGGAGATGATTGTAAACCATTATCATGAGGGTTCTTGAATTAGGAGGAATGCAGTAGGGCTTGGGAGCCGTTAGGCGTACCTAGGTAGTATAGTACTATCATGAGGATGTGTTTTCCTTTTATTGATGACTATTTTGTTGGAATCATATTCAGATCCACTTTTCCATGATGTTTATAGTAAAAAAAATGTGTCTATAGAACACTGGACATCCATATCTGATGGCCACAAAGAATTATGGGAATCCAAGATTACTAAAAGCACCGAGTTTGTTTTATGATTGCAGTATAACTTGATACATTAGAAATGTATGGGATGTGATTATTGCATGGTATTGACTAATCCCCTATATAGATATGCTTCATACATAGGCTGAGGCATCTATCACATCTTTAGAGTACTCTACAGTTTATTGTTGTATGGATAGGACATGGGGTTCTTTATGCAGAAGGGAACCATACCATGCCTTTTATGGTCATGCTTCTATGACCAAAATCCTAGAATGATTTTTTAATGATGTCATGGTGGATATCCTTCTAGGATACCTATACTCATGTAATCTATACTCGGTGTTTTGAAACTAAGGATTACATGGATTTTGGGTCACTATATAAGAATGGAATAATCAATGGTAGTTATCATTTTATGCATAGAACAATGTTATGCGGTTTAATTTTGTTCAACTAGGACAAATTCCACACAATTTATCATCATGTGGGGTGGACGTTGGATAATCTTGTCATGAGGGAAAACTATTACCCTTAAAAGGACCCATAGATATGACATTTCAAGGATTTTCTACTTTGATTCAATTTGTGCACAGATATGTGGGCATCCAAATACTCTATGTGGATGAGTCAAGACCATAGGAATCAGGTCTGCCACACATCTTCCCAGGCGGAAACTGAGTTACACAAGATTCCGAATGACTATTTATTATGGAGGTATATCCCATATATGGGAAGGAATTTATTTTTTATGTATTCCAAGAAAAATAAGAATCTAATAATTTTCATTGTGTAGTACAATTTATTATAATGTGGCTGGGACACTTATGGCCTTGCAGTATATCGTTGTGTGATAAGGACATCAGCAACACAATATATGATCGTGTTTTAGAGAAAACTCTTAACAAATATCATATATAGAATTGAGGTAAATTTTTTTGGGATATTCAGGTATTCCATAGACATGATTGATGATATATGGTGTAAACCAAGGTCCCATAGGGCCATTGGATCAGGAGGAAGGAAATTGTTCTTGGAAGCCATTTCACATTCTGAGGTAAGAGAGGACTCTCCTGAGTATGAGTTTTTCATTTTTTTGATGTCAGTTTTGTAGCCAACATATTAAAACACATTGAGACATGATGAGCATAGTCAAACAAAGGTGTCTTCAGGTCACTGAACTTCCCTCTCTAATTTCCATGAATGTTTGTGGGGACCCATGTTTTCCCATAGTATATAGTTTGACATGTGCGAAAAATGTGTTGGGGAATGTAATAAATATCCAGACCATTATTAGCCATGAACCATGGAAGCTTATATATATATCTGACACATTTATAGAGGGAAGTATGAACTTTTGACTCCTTAGGGGTGTCATAATACATAAATAGAACCACTTTCATTTCCTTGATCTTTATTGTGTCGGGAGTTAGACGAATTTTTAGGACCTTGTAACACTGATCATTGGAGCCACACAAGATTCATGTGGAACCTTTTAGTTTAGTTTAATGTGTTTAGGGACCATTCGTGCTTTCCCCTGTCCATGTTTGACCTATGCAAGGAGGAAGGGAAATTTATTTTTTGTTTCATCTACTAGACCAATATTTCAAATTCAGGCATCCCTGTGTACCCTGCAAGGACATGAATCAAACCGTACATAGATCTATAAGTTCCACCCCTGTACAAGTATAGTCTATACCTAGGGAGGGGGGATTTTGGTTTCATCCCATATAGGTCCAGTTCTATCATATGCACCTATAATTGTTTTACGCAAGGGAATGCACACCACTGATCGTAATATCACCTGAGTTATACTCACTATGAGAAAAAATAATTGAAAAGTATTTCCCTCATATTATTTGGTGACAAAGGATATAAAAATGTTATTATGTTTCATGTGATGTCTAGGCCAAGATCTAGGGTCAAGGAATTTCTACATAACCCATTGATGAATGGGAATCAAGACATACATAGTTCTTATAAAATGATGCTATTTAACATCTTGCATTAAGGATGGAATACAGACATTTTAATGTCATGTGGTTAGAAATATATTGAACCTTCATTTTATCATCAAGAAATTAGGATGATTCATGTCACTATTCAGTTTTGAATCTTGCAATTAAGATGTATTTTTCACCGTTACGAAGAGTATTTCTTCAGAAACCTTGCATTGGTGGGATCTACAAGGCGATTTCCATCCATTGATACAAATGTATATGATCCATTGAAGTAGACCTTATTTATGAAATATATCCTCTCCAATTTTCTCTCTATATTTATGGGTTTCTCCCACGTATCATTGGGGTTATGAGGACCAACACCATGTATCCTTCAAGGACAAACCGAAGGCGAACCTTTTTGTTGTAGGATTCTGTGATCTAATTTTGGTAGACATACTAATGGTGCAATGTGTGAAACCTATTCTCATCTAGCTGACCGAACATATAAAACTATTTATAATATAGATCATCCATAAACAATTAATCACAAATGGAAAGGTGGAGTGATGGTACTTGATATTCAATTGGATAAACTGCTTCTACCCATATACTAATAAGTACAGGGTTTCCTAGGTAGGAGTGAGGGTAATGGTCTGGTAATCCCAAAAGGCATGATAGAGCTTGTCTATACATGATATTGTATCCATATCTACCATATTCTTTAGTATGTTGGACAATGTCTTATTGAAATCCTCTATCTTCCTATTAGCAACTACATGGTAATGGGATGAATTGTTGGATTTGATTCCATATTCTTGATATAACTTTTCTAACTCAGTCGAGCATAAGTTGGTTTCATTTTCTCTCAGTATTGTATAAGGGACACAAAATCTAGTAATGATGTTGTATTTCACAAAGATAACAATTCTTTTTCTACCGACCACTTTAATGGGTACTGCTTCAGACCATTTCAAGAAGAAGTCGGTTTCTGTGAGAATGAACTTATATTTTCTGGTTGTGGTGGGATGATATAGTCCCCCAACATCTATCCCCATATGAAAAATGGAAATGTTTACTTAGCTGTGTGAGGTAACTTTATTGGTTGGGGAATAAAATTGGCTTGAACTTGATAAGAATGGAATTTTTTTGTGAATATGGCACAATATTGCATCAGTGTGGCCCAATAGTATCCAAGCCTTCAAATTTGATGGGTGATCTTGGATTCTAATAGGTGTTCTCTATAAGTTCCCGTGTGCAATTCTATCATTATGGTTGTATTATATTCTCCATCTATGCTCTTGATAAGAACTCTGTCAAGGCCTCATTTGTAGATAACCTTTTCATGGTTTTCACCATTTACAAAAAAAGTTGATTGGTTACCTTTAGATCCATTTTCTTCCACCCCTATCTAGTGAGAGTCCCCCCCTCTAGAGGTAATTTGAAATGGGATTCATGAAGACGGTTTTCTGACTATAAGGCTCATGAATGGGGGTGATGTATTTGATTCCTTCTATATTGTTTCAAATGAATTAAAAGACGATCCAATAGTGGGAAATATTGATTAATGTTTCACCCAATTCTGGATTAGCTAAGGTTGTAGTTTCATTCTCCAATTCATTAGATTGATCATTATTGACCATATGACATAATTCTATATTGGTTATGATGGGAATTATTTAATTAGATCTCGAACATTGTACATAAATGGTACCAATACTTATTTCATAATATAATAGTATCCATTGACCTACATAATGACCACCTCTAAATCACCTTCCACCATTACAAATTTGTTTTGTTCATGATATTCCAACTCTAGGCCTGAAATGAGGGCATGGTATTCTACTTCATTATTTGTGATTCCCTATGAAATCATGATGGAGTAAAACAATAAGTAATTTTCTAGAGATATTAGTATAACTCTCAACCCTAATTTTTTGGGCTTTAGATCCTCAATCATTTTTCTTAGTTTCGTGATTTTAAAGGTCTCGTTGATGTATATTTACATGCCTAGGGGTCTTCTTGGAACGAGAATACTTCTTCATCAGAATTTTCAGTATCCAATAGGGTCATTTTTTCTAAGGAGTGTTGAGAAAGTAAAAATACTAATGATTATCCTTTGATGTCTTTCTTTGAGACATACCATATGTCATATTTCTCAAGGATGACTGGCCACCATGATAGGCATCTAGTAAGAATATGATGGATGAATAAATAATTTAGAAATTTGCAGTAGGACACCATATAAACTTCATTGTGCTACAGGTAATGCATGTATTTTTGAACTGAAAATATTACTGCTATGAAGTTATTTATGATCCTTGGATATCGAGTCTTAGCATTGATCAATGTTTGGCTGAGGTAATAGAGACTATTCTCACAGCTGATATCAATCTCTTGCATGAGGAAAGTGCCTAATGACCATTCCAAGGAAGATACATACAATATTAATGTTCTTACTTCAACTGGAAGTATTATAATTGGTGGGACTATGATATATATTTTTATATTGTCGTATGCTTCCTGAAAAACATTATCCCATTAGTATCTATTCCCTTATTTAATAAACCTAGTGAATGGAAAACACATACCTACAATGTTTGATATGAAGTTCCAATAATAGGCCAGGTTCCCCTAGAGACCCCTCATCTTAGTGAGGTTGTGATGTGATGAAATTTCAAGGAGGTATTTTGTCTTTTAGGGTCATCATTGATTCCAATATGGTGTGCGATGAAGCTTAGGAACTTCCTAAAGATGACAATGAAAGCACACTTTAGGAGATTCATCTTCAGATTTCATTGTCAATGTTAATTGAAGATAGTTTCAAGATTAGTCAGTAAGTCTGAACTCTATCATGATTTAACTAAAAGATTTTCTATGTAGTAGTTGATAAATTTTACTAGGAAGGTCTTGAAAATGTGATTCGTGGATCATTGATATGTAGAAATAACATTTTTTAGGACAAAGGGAATATCCTTATTTCATGATACTTTTTTGGGGCCTTGAAACTAGTGGATTCATCATATTCTCAGGCCATTTGGATCTAGTTGTATCTAGAATAACCATCCATAAAATATAGGGCCTCAAATTATATGGCTGAATTGATCAACATTTCGGTGATAGGAATTATAGAATCATCATTTAGGAAATGCCGATTGAGGTCCCTAAAGCCATTGTGGACCCTGATATGTCAATTAATCATTTTGATAGGGACTATGTTTTACTACTATATCAGATATTGGAATTCCCAACTGTATTTATCTTTGATTATATTTTCCACATCAGCATCAATTTATGTAGAATGTGTCGGGTGAGTCCTCCTGGTAACCTCCTTATTGCCAGGGTGGTCTTCCGGCAGACCGAGGTGATAAGTGGAAGCCTTAGGATCGAGGCCTAGAATTTCTGTGTAGTTCTAGAGAAAATCCTCTTGATTATCCTTTAGTAATGTGGTATATGTTTCTTGCTCCTCAAAATGAATATCCACACAAATCATAGTGGGTTGCTTGTCATCTTGCATGACTAGGTTTATCTCTCTAATGTCATCGATCATGGTAGAGATTCCTTATTCCAATTTGGGTGGGGAATCATTGAGGTCTTATTATTATTATTCTTAATAACATTCAACATATTATTCCTCTTCATATAGAGATCGGATTCTTTAGAATAACTCTCTTGTGTTGGGCGAAAAAACACAACATTGTTTTATCGAAACCGAAACAGCTCCTTTTTCATTGACATAGTGGGGAATTTTCTTAAGAGGAAGGAATTTCCTTGATTTCATTTAGTGAAGGGGCATTTTCTTATACCTTGAGTAAGATGGGAACTGTCTGGGGAGTCAAGGATGCGATGGGAGCATTTTATTTATCCCTTCCTATCATCATAGGGGTCAGCATGCTTTTTAGCATCATTGGACTTGGGGGCGATAAGAGACATCACACAGATGGCTGAGTCCGTATGAGAGAATGAAATTATGCTCTCAAAATGGTTGATGGGTAATACATACACTTCCACAAGATATTTAAGGAGATTATCATGAGTCATTTCCAATCCGTTTTAGGGTGGTGATCCAAATACCATTATTGGGAAAAGAATGCATCTCTTTCAGTTCATAGAACCCTGCATCGATGTAATGCCAGTCACATGATTAAAAAAGGGATTTATCAGCATGCGATGTCCCATTTCTCCCATTAGAATTATATTTGAAGCTCTGATGGTACGATGTGGTGATTTCAATATACTAATGCATCTAGAGTCTACCCAACAATATGTTGAAGGCTGTACTTTTCCGCACTACCAGAAAATAGGAATTAGACATGAGGTCACCATGTATTGTTTTATACTTGATTCATCCAAATTAATTCGGCTCTCTTTTTTCATATCCAATAGGAGTTAGGGTTCGGGGTTCCAAAATATCCTCATCATATCCTAATCCATCAAAGTGTTGATAGTAGGAAGATGTTGACTCAAGATCCAGTGTCGATGAAAATTCTCTAAACATCGATATCTTTTATCTTTCCAGAAATATATAATGGATTGATCTATCATTACCTTATGGCATCTTCATCATAATATGTGAAGGAGATAAGAACATGGAATTCATCATGATTAGTCTCTTTCTGATATACTTCGGCATCTGCTATGTCAGCTTTAAATTTATGGGGACATGGTAAGGATTCGATGAGTGCCTCCCTATGGTCTACTAATAGACTCAAGGCACCTCAGATCGATAACCTTTCCAGCCCTGATTCTATATACATTTTAATATCATATTTATTCACTAATAGTTACTGCTTCGTGGATTGGGTATTATATTTTATGGTTTTTAAGGGTCTTGTTCTTTGGATATATGTGTTCCAACCTCTATGAAGGAGTTGATGGTGTTGATGTGCTTTCTGAGTTTGGTCAAACTGGTCAGCCTATATTCCTTGGAATATTAGAAATCTGTTCTACCTCTGATAGATACTGTGTGATGATTTGTCTCATATTTATCCTAAAATGGGTAGTAAAAGACTTTGGATTTTTTTTTTCTACTAGATGGTCCTTCTAGGAGTTTCCACAACATTAAAGGTTTGGGTTAAAATGTTGTTGGGAATTTGAATCCTTCCCTGATCAGACCTTACTAGAAACACTCATTTTATGTGCCTATTACTCTATCCCTACAGATGGATACAGGGAATTCGGGTTAATGAACATATTCTTCATCAGAAAATTTGTCCGTTATGTGAACGAAATTAATGGATCTGAAGAATAGTTCTGGATCTGATAATGAATTTTTATGACTCTGTTCTTCTGATGATGTTGTGTGGAAGGGAAGTTCCCATTGTGCCATTTGGAGGGTTAGTTCTCATTTTCATATTTGGATGGATGGTGCTCATTGTACCATTTTTTAGGACATTATCCATAATTTCATACCATTTAGAATAAAGTATGAAAGAGTCATGACCAGTTTTAAATTTGTTGCATGCTAATATTCATGATCCTGCTTTCATCCCTTCTAGACGTCAGCAGATATTTGGGTTGAGGATGATGGTTGTGTGCCATCAGGAGCTATTGGGGAACCATTTGTTTTCTTCAACTGTTCTTGGAGGATTCCTTGAGATTGATTGAATGTTTTCCACGTCGTACAACAGTTGAATTTCTGGACCTTTTTTCTTGTGATTGTTTTCCTTTCCCTATCCTCTATTGGGTCTAAGGTAGAGACATACACCAATTTTTTTGGTTTCATACCCAACTTGATTTGTTCAGAATCTAAAATTATTTATAGGATATCCTTGAAGACAAAGCACTATTGGATGGTATGTCCCAATATCTGTTTCTAGGTAAAATAACATAGATGGTCATGAAGACCAATTTAATCAAGTCACATTAGATCTTGTATCTAGAGAATGTTCAATTCATGGAATCTATTTAGTTTCCACAGACTTTATCATCTTAGAACGATTTTATATTATTTCTTAATTCCGCGAACTAATTTATTTGGAACCCCTTCACTCGTCTTGCAGAGGTGGGGGTGTCTGTTGGTTCCCAGGGGGTCATACATGGTTTAGTGGATTACTAACAACCAAAGCAGGTATTGGGGTGGATTAATAATTACAAAAGCCATATTATATTTTCCCATTCATTTCATTTTAGATGATAGGGCAACCAAATACTTCATATTGGTCCACTACAAAGAGTCTTCTATCCATTGGGAAACAGAGGAGAAATCTCAGATTCCACATGTGTACATCATTGGGATGAGTGGTTTTCATGGTTTATCATAGATATTATCGAGGCACATAGAAAGAATTTCATCTTAGGGGAGTGGGTGATTTAGGGAATAATTCATGCCTTTACATCTGGTGATGAAGTCTAAAAATCTTTCATTATCTTGATGCTTGTAGTTCATGCGAACATTAACTATTGTCTTATGATATAATGAGCTGAACTAGAAGAGAAACTGTCACTGGAGTTCCCCCAAGCCTATGATTTAGTTAGACGGAAAACTAGTATGCAACATGATGGCTGAACAAAATAGATTTCAAACAAAGCACTTTAGTTTCACGAAATATTGATGCTCTGAGGTCCCCATCATGGGTTTATTGAAACTCTAATAGTGTATTAGATGATTTTTAAGGTCTCTTGATCCATCGATCACTAGAATAAAGAGTTCTCTACATTTGGTGGTGATTTAATTTTTCTCACCCAAGCATGGAAGGGTTTGATCACTAATTTTATTGGAGTGCACCAACCTTCCATGGCTTCCAGTCAGGGGGTAAGTTACTTGATGGTATTCAAGATAACGCAATGTATATCCTATTGGACATGATTATGTCTAGGTGAGGAGGGGGGAAATGGTGGACGTACTGGTGCTGCTGTAATTTTTGGTGGATACCCTACTGCATGTATCCTTTTTGTGTTTTCCTTAATATATTATGGTTACTTTCCTCGTGGGGGGGTGTATTTATGTCCTTCCATGGATGAATTAAGGTAGACTAATGGTCCTAGTACTAGATTGGATGGGTATCTGAGATCAATTTCATTTACCATCATGAGGGCCTATGGTAGGGGAACCTCTTCTAGGAGCACATGTTGATGTATTTTTGGATCACATCAAGTAAGATAGCCCCCTCGATGTAGCACAACATTTATTCACATGAGAACATTAAATTCTTATTCCTTCTTTGTTAATCATTACCAAAGTGCGAGGGAATCATTCTCAGGGGGAGGAGGTGGTGGGTAATAGATTTCCTAGAATTTATTCTTCTCCTTATTGGGGAATCACGAGGGAGGTAGAGATGGGTTTGATGGGGGTGAAACAAATTTTAGGGTTTCTCTCAGGTTCTGAGTTTGTACACCATCAGTCTTAGTGTAGGATTCCACTAAGAAGGAACCACATTCTATTCCACCCTCTCCATTTGTATTATTTCCTATGAAATCTATGGGACTAACGTTCACCATGATCACAAATGCATACCGCATTTGGGGCGGTGTACCTAGTGTCGAATGGTAGTATAGAACCTTTTCCTTCCATTTTGTGGTATCCCTTAAATTTAATAGTGAAGATCAAAGTGAAGGGATCTATGATCTGACCTAGTAATATGCCTTCATTTTGGATCTTATGAACCAAGATACGGGACTGAATGGGTGACATATCTGATCATCATTCTTCCCATATGAATGATGATAGATAGACGATGTGTGGGATTTTGAGGATAAAATTACTCCATCCCTATTGTCTAGGGTCGCTCCCATTCATCCATTAATGTACTAAGTCCACGATTCATTATTCTTAAGGGAGGATTTTGAGTAAAAAATTCCCCAAGACACGTGGGATAGGGATGTTTCTATATTGAGTCTGTAGATTCCACTATTTCCAACTTCTAGATTTCATGACCTCCCTCTTGGGTTTGAGCCTAGTATGGATCTCGGTTTCAATGGAATTTATTCAGTTTCATGGACTTGAGAAATGCTTATTTGTTGTCTTCCTAAATGCATGAAGCCTGATGGATGCTATTATTTTCCTAGATTAGAAGTTTCTCAATGGCTTGATCTCATTGGACACGACGTGTTGGATACTTAATAAAGGTCATTTAATGTTGAGGGTTCCACCTTTATTGTGTAGGGATTTCATTTGAATTATGACTTTGGGAAATGACTTTGCAAGATTCATTTCTGATGAAATTTTATAGACGAGATGTGGGGTGACATGTAGATATCCATGTCCTCCACATCCCAGAATATGAATGTCAGATGGGGTGTCACTGATGGGAAAATGAAACTTGTGCAGCGCTTAGGGGTAGACATTTTCTAGGTTTTTCTTTTTTTTATTATGATTGTTGATGTCATTTAGACAAGAGGGATTCAATTTAAATTGCATAGAGAATCTCTCCTAATATGTTAACATGATCTGTGTACCCTTCAAAGGGAAAAACTTTTCTTTTATTGGTCAATGAGTTGTCCACATATTAAGGAAATTTTTATTCATACATTTCTCAGACAACTCCCATGGTATGATGAAGTCAGAAGTGTCCATGGTCCAATACATCACGAGTATATTATCCTAAGCTCGTTTTCTTCTAATGAGTAACATATAATGTTGTTGTACTTTCAGGGACACATCAAATTCATATTCCTAGAATTAATACTTCTTAATGATTTCTTTACCAACATCAGGAATGGTAGAAGCCTCATTTATATGTGAGAGGCTTGGGGTAGCTTAGAAGATAAGCGTGGCCTAGGCCATCCTCTAGGGGAGAAATGATATCACACGTCATGCAGAGTGTCTGACAAGTTTCACTTCATTTTTTCCAGTGCCTTAACATTGGTGGGATTTCTCACATTTGTCCCAGCAAGGGGGGGGGGGGGAATTATTCATAGTTTAAATTTTTACCATAGGGAGGACCCTCGCAATTGGCACTAGAATGGAGAGGGCTACCATTTCAACTTGATGCCCAACCATGGGGAATGTCCCTATAGAATATACCCTGGGGAGGACCTTCATGGCGGGCTCTAGCAAGTGGATTTCATTCTAGCCACTTTATGTTGCAGAGATGAGGACCATCTCGATGACTGCTATGATGGCGAGGACTACTATCACATTTTGTTATAAGGCTGTAGTGAGAATATCTACAGTGTTAATCTGGGGGAGTCCCTTCAGGATGTAAGGAAATGAGGGGAGGAAGTTCTTGTTTCTTAATGATCTTATGGGGAGGACATTCACAGCAACAACCATTGAAGGAAGGGCCTTCACAGTGGTTTTCATCATGGAGAGTACTACGATTATGACTTGATGTCCGACTACAAGTAGAATAATATCTACAACGTATACCATAGGAAGGACTATAAGGGCATACGACAGCATGGGGAGGGCCTTCTCGTTGTCTGATCTTATAGTCAAGGAGAGAGATTCCTTGACATGGTCCAGGAGATAGGCTCTCATGATCGATCATTCCTAGCCTACAGAGTATTCCCCTGTGGGTGTTCTAGATAGGACATTCAGAAAAGCTTGTAGAAACATTGTGAGGAGGGCCTTTGCAAGAGATACTGACACTTCATAAATTCAGTAATGGACGAACAGGGTCTTGTGATTTTATTGATATATTCTCAATGGAATCAATAACTCTAGAATCCAGAAGAGTAGGATCATGTATGTGCTCTTTATTTTTTGGTTGCCTTTGGCGCCTTGCATTTTTTGGCACTCTCTTGCTGGTAACTGGGGTCGTATACTGTTGGTAATGACTTTCATATATTTTTCCCTGTTTTATTGGTTACCATGAGGCCTCCAAGATATGCCGATAAAAATTGTGAGTCCAGGAACGGATATATGCCTACTCTGGAGAGGAAACCACAGTGGAAAGGTGTACCATTATGGGAAAATGTATTTTTTACCAATCCAGTTGTCCATGTATCGCAAGATATTTCCTTTGACCCTCTTTTCATGGATAAGGGATGCATAACTTCTCTAGAGTGACTAACCCATTTTTTAGGTAAGTCTTTCAATTTGAGGAAACTTGGTCATGGGCCTGCTTCCTCACTGTTGCAGCAGATGCAATGATATATTGGAACATTTGGATGATATAGTCAATAATCTACATCAAATCATTCATTGTAACACCCCAAGCATCCATGGTACGTTTCCCTTTAAATAATGAAATATCTTGCATTGTACGCAAGGTCTAGATTCTAACACACCACGACTAATCAAACAAGCTATTATGAATAGTAATACCCACTTTTTGAAATTTTATAAATTTTATTTTTCTAAATGGAATTATTTTATGAATTTGGAATATCGAAATTAGATTTGGCTGAATTTTTTGTATTTTTCTGAAAACATTCAATTTTTATGAATAGTGAAAAACACTAAGTTATTGGTTAAAATCAAAATTTTTATTCAAATAATTTTTTATTTTATTTTAATTTATTTTAGGTCAAAATAGATACATAATACCTATATAAATTCAATGTATTTCATTTAATTCATTTTATAATAATTTTAGATATATAAAAATTTTATTGAACATTTTACCGTCTTCTACTCACCTTCTACGAGCATTTGAAAATTTTCATAGAACATAATTTTACTACTTCTGTGAGTTGAATTTCAAAAATATGAGAGACACGGTTGATATTAGTATGTAAAATTTGGTTTAATAAGATGAATAAAATTTTTTCTGAATAGTAACTTTTGACTATTATTTACCATAGTTAAATGTAAATAGGGTAATTAAAGGTAAAAATGATATCATAATTACCCTAACACATGTCCTAATTCTATTAGATAAGTATAATTCGACCAAAAACATACTTAGGAATAATATAAGATCCTCTTTGGTTCACATGGATTAGATTAGAAAATTTATTATTATTTTATTTAAAGAAGAGTTAAAAGAGTTAAATTCAATGTTGAATAACTAAACTATTTTTAATATAGGGTTATGCATAAGATAAATTCAACTATAAATATTCATTATAAATCTAAAATTATTTCATACATAATGGAATTATATTTATAATTTTTATATATTAGATAATTTAATTTATTTTTGAGACAATGAAGAAGCAGTAATTACATTACTAATGAAGGATTAAAATATTTGATATTATAAATATCCAAATAAATGTAATTTGAGACTTATGATGAATTAACCTAATTTTATAGGTTAATATTGAATTTTAGGGTTCATTAAATAAGTTTTTTTTAAGTAATCGTGCTTTTATGATTTTCACATAATGAAAATACTAAATAGTGTCAAAATTGACATAAATGTGTTTTTAAAACAAATACTATATTATTAATTGATATATTATTCTTAAATATCTAAGAATTGGAAAAATGAATTAGATAAGGTTATATATATTAATAATGAAACACTTGGTGTTCTATTTTCTTGTTATAGTAAGTTTATTAACCATATAATATAAACATACAAAGAAACATGGTAAATGTAATACTATTTAACTAAGAGTTAAATCTACAAGATAAAACTGATATGGTGACCTAAACCAGTATAAAACCTATTTTTTGAGAGGTTTTCGACTCATATCTACCATATACTATAAATAAAGCATTTTAGAGCCATTAGAAACCGAAAATGATTTTATTATAAAATAATATTTCAAGCTTTTCCTAAAGTGACCCTCACCTCTCTTATAAAAGGGTACTTCCACTTATCTTAATTTCACACCTACAAAGACATTTGGCTCGTACAACCCCTCAAAAATATTCTTAAAACTTTCCTCCCTTAATCTTATAGGCCTTAATTTGGTCATAAATCCAACCTATGGAGACATTTTGATCAAATCCAAAGGGAGAACTTGAAGAAGATGTAAATATTTAATCACCTATTTCATGTTCTTTTCTTCTTCCACTTCCTATTTCATTGTTCTTTCCATTATAAAATAATTACTCCATTATATTCTATATACTATGATGTTATTATAAAAATGGTACAACCATATTCATTATTCTATTCTTTATATGAGTGAAAAAGTCACCATATGTGTGTACATACATCTTACCGCCTCCACGTCGTGGTATAGTTTGTTATTCAAACACTCCATTATTTGGATGGGTATAATAATGTGTATAAATAATGTAAATAATAAATATTAAATGTTATTGATTCATTATATATTATATACCATCCAATTACATATTATATCACCATCAATATAATGATATTTTCGCTCGTGCGTACGTACAAATTACCGTCTCCACAAACACTATGGGATTCATTCTCCATCGTAATCATTAAAGAATAGTTTTCATTTTATGATTAAAAATAATGTTTATGAACTTAATATCATTTGGGATATGAATAAAATTCATCCTATCCATAACAGAAATGGCTGACATGACCGACCATACAATGAAAAATGGACCAGTTAACACCCGATACGATGATATTACTAAAATATTATCAACAAAGAAAAATTAGAGGATCATATATGATTTCATATTTATGTGTATAATTTATTATAATTTAATTAAATTCATTTAACTTTTATACAAGGGGTTAACATACCCATTACCTTGGAATTTTACAAGGTAAGGGTTAATTTCCCAATCTCTTTATTATCCAAGTATGATTTTACATAAGTATTTAACAAGACCTCTTTATCATCCATATCCCTATTTTCTTAAAAAATGTATTTCAAAACATTTTTACTATATAATAGAAAATGGGTAAAAGTCATTTATACACAAATTAGACCTTATTTGTTCTTAAAGTAATCATTCCATTGTTTTCCAAACAATGTACATTATGACCTTTTTGACAAAATTAAGGTAATAATGTTTTTTAACTTATACGGAAAGTGAATATTTTTTCTGTCATTATAACATCGTTGAAGCATTCCATACTAGATTATAATATTATTTTCAAAATTAATGTTTTATTTTATAAATATGTGACTTTTAAATGATTTCATAATAGAAACATGAATTGCTTTCAAAACAATTTCATTTCATATATGTAAACACCCTTTGATAGATTTTATACTTGTTTGAAGATGATTTATTATGATACAAATATTCCATATTGTATTGAAGGTTTTGTGATATTTTTTATAGTGGATCTGTTATGTTTTTACCATTCCGGATTTATGGGTAAAGTATTTAAGTTTTGAATGCTAGTTTTAATAAGAATGTTTATGTTATATTTAAACCTTTTCATATATGGAATGCCTTGGACTTATTAAGTGACAGGTGGAGCCCACTATAGCTCCTTGATGCATTGGTAGGTCTCATGAGACAAACTAGTGTCTTGGAAGAAGGTTGTGACAAATTCTTATTTTTAGTCTTGGCACAAGGCGTTGACTATGTGGTTATGAAGTATTCCATTATGCATTCCATCATTTTGAAAGTGGCTATTGATATTTCATGTGATTATTCGACGAGTAAAATATCCATGTGAATAATTAAATTGAATTATTTGATATTCACTTTTCCATATTATTCTGAATTTTCTGTTTAAAAAGCTTTTTTTAGTCTTATACATTGCCTTAAATGATTATTCTTCTTTATGAAAGTTTCCACTATATTGTTATCCTTACTGAGAATCTGAGCTCACCCATTTCTATGTTTTATTTTTCCCCAGATGTGAAGAATTATTTTATGCTGACATGCTGGGATAGTATAAGGATATAAATGTGTTCAAAAGGGGACAAAATGTTGTTTATGTTTTTATTTCATGATGTAATGTAAAAATTATGAATGTATCTAGCACTTTTAATGCTACTAAACTGACCGGTCTTTTGGGACATGATTGCTTGTATCATTCCAATGTTATGTAATAACGCATCGTAACTAGATAATTGGGGTCAGGGCATTATAGTTGTTATCAAAGGATGTTTAGTACAAGCCTTAGATGCTAGATTTAGAAAAAATCTGATTAGAGAACACTACCCTAAGATAGAATTTGAGGATTAGTATTGACGAACATCCAATAATTTTTTGTACTATAGAGATTTAGGGATTTTTCCAAGTAATACATCCCTATCTAGATATGAGCAGGTAGAGGCAGCTCTGGCATAGATGTATCTAGGGGTAAAACCTAAAAAGACCTCTTTGAGCTAGACTTGAATGGGAACTAGTGCATGACAACAGGCCTTGCTGCACTCTTGGTTACGAATCTCCTTGGGGATATGCTTAGGATACTTCTCATTTTATTTACAAACCATTATGAAGGTTTTATGAGTATATACCTCTTGAAAGAAAATAATTTTATGATTATGGATTATATCTATAAACTATTCAATTTATGTTAAGTGTTTTACAAGTTCAAAATTATGTATTGCGATTCATAAACTAATATAGTTTATGCCATTGTTTATAAATGGCACCTAGTGGAAGGAATGGAAACATTATCAATGCAGGTAATCCATATAGGGATTTCCATCATACAAAAGATAATTATAGTGGAGATGGTGATTCAACCGGTGATGATAATCTTTTCATTATACTTG
Organism: Viscum album; assembly: GCA_963277665.1. NCBI lineage: Eukaryota > Viridiplantae > Streptophyta > Magnoliopsida > Santalales > Viscaceae > Viscum > Viscum album. The sequence goes on from OY728125.1 coordinate 585,810,793, forward strand.
GACTACTTACTCAGGTTATGAATAATAACCTTACCCGTATGGAGCACCCTGATCCACAACGCATAGGATCAATGTTACACCACTTTATTAGTCAACAACCACCAAAATTTAATCGGAGTAAAAATATGTTAGTAGCTGAGCAAACGATAAGTTCCATAGAGAAAATATTTCATTCTTTAAGGTGTAGTTAAAGGGAAAAAATCATCATGGTAGTTTATCACCTCACAGAAGATGAAGAATAATGGTGGTAATTGATTCAAAACACAATGGAAGGTGAAGAAGTATTAAACCTTGAATGGAGGGATTTTAAAGAGATTTTTTTAGAAAAATACTTTCCTCATGACCATCGAGAAGATATGTAAAGGCACTTTTTGAATCTGAGGAAAATGGAGGTTGAGAATGTGGAAAAATATGAGGCTAACATTACAATATTATCAAGGAATGTTACAGATTATATACGTAACACAATGAGTAATATTGATCTATTCTTTGATGGGTTACAACCATTTATTCGGTGAGAATTAGTCTCACAATCCTACTTATCATATGAAGATATTGTTTCACATGCTATGAAGGTATAAAAATAATTCTCTAAGTCGTATGACATTAAAGTAAAGCAAGAGAAGAAGATATCTGCTGAACACTCTAGAAATGGAAGTAAGGGGACGAAGGGAAAAGTAAAATATCCTTCCCGTGATAAATGTGTGAAGAAACACCACGGTACTTGCCTAAAGGGAATGGGAGTCTATTATAAGTGATGAAAAAAGACACCAAGCTCGTGATTATAAGGTAAGGATAGAGGCTATCAATGTAGAATTCTACAATTGTAGAGAAAAGGGGCATTCTAAAAATGAATTTCCTAAGCGCCAATGGAACTTACCTCAGAAAAGGCAAAGGGAGAAAGACCAAGATCATGCGATCATGATGTGGCTGAATTCTCACACGCATTTTCTAGACCCTTTTTATTTTTATTGACTTTTTAATTTAAAAATGTTGTTTTTTATTAAATAATTGACAATTGATGTGATTTTTTACATTGATTTGTAAAATAATCATTTTTTAAATCATGAGTTTTTAGTATTCATTATTGTCTTTTTAAATAATTCTTATATTAAATTAGTCCTATGAATTTGAATTTTATTTATTTATTCTTTTATTTTTTACAAATTATTTACCCTAGTTAGTTTATTAACTCATTATATAAATTAATTGATTATTTATTCTTTAAATTGTAAATAAATAACTCATTTGGGATTTTAGTCTTTTAAAAATTAAATTAATTTTAACATTTTAATTTTATTCATTTAATGTTTCTTATTATTTAATTTAATTTATTAATTCTTTGATTAATTGTTTAACCAATTTATGTTAGTGACTTTAAATGTTTTAATTTTCACTTTAATTAATTTTTTTATAATTTTTTATTCAAATAAATTAATTCTTTTAAATAAAAAACCATTAATTTTATTATTTGACATTGTTTTATTTATTTAGTTTTTAATTTTATTCAATTTAATTGGTTAATCGATTTTTAGTTTTTTCAAACGTTTAATTTATTTAATTATTTGTTGTGTTAATTTTAAAGGTGTTTCTGCATTTTGTGGTTCCCTCATGGTCTTGGTGGAACATCTCACCGCTTCTGCATGTCTCACAGTCACTGCTTCCGCACGTCTCACCGCATCCCCTCCAAACGGTGGCACTGTATGGCCTAACTATCCCACCTCACGGTGGGACTGTGAGTAGCCTTCACGGTGTCTGTGCCACCGTAGAGACCCAAATCTTGACGTACATGGACATAACATTAATTTTGCGGAATACTTAGTACATAACAAAAACAGACACACAAGGACCATAATAGTTTAGTGTCTTTGGAAACATGGAACGTAATCTTCTAATCGTGGTGAAAGATCGTCAACATCTCCCATAAAGATCTTCCCATTTTTGTTACCTTACCTAAAATATTTCATTTAATCCTGGGGGAAAATAAAACATAAAAAGGGTGAGCTCAAATGATATGTAAGGGCAAGCATGGATAAAATAAAACATACCATATACATTTGAACTTAAAAAAACATGAACATTAAAAATCTTGAACAACGACATTATACTTGGAAGTACATAAAGCATAGATCATAATGGAACATAAATAATGATAAAATATCATGGGAATAAAACATGTAATTGTGGAATCCATTAAGCACATGTAATGATTTCCATTGTATCCAAGGCATTGCTGCCAAGACCATCTTAGTGGACAAAGTCTCATTCTGAATCGAGTTCACTCCTCGTTTCAGTCCTGTAACACTGAATCGGATTAACATACCATTCCAGACATTTCTATCTCATAAGATATAAAATATTTAACCAATGCATTATAGGGAGATATATGTCCCACCCATCTCATAATGAAATCATTTTTACTTGTGCCACAAAATAAACATACATCATTATCAAAAACCCAATAAATAAAATGGGTTTCATAAACATCAACCCATCATCACATAATCCATATAAAAGAAATGGATATAATTTCATAATAAGAGAAGTTAAACCATGTAAATAATAGATACATTATTCTTGAAACATACACATATGAAATAATTTCATCTTTGATGAAAAATGGCTATGATAAAACACTTGAAATGAATTCTGGAGGAAAATATCCCTTTTTCATCAAAATCATTTTCTTTTCACAAAATGTCAAGAAATTTTAAAGGAGAAGGATTTTTTTGAAAATATTCATGAAATATATTAGAGGAAGCTTCATGAAAACAAGGCTTTATAAAACCGTAAAAATCTGTTCACGCCGCATAAGTTAAAAATAACACTCTCCTCGTACTTTTGTCGGAAAAGTCAAAAAGTACCTTGTAACGTAAATAAGAGAAAGCTTCCATACATACCATGTAGTAAAAGTCAAAAATGGGTAAAAAGGACTTTATAAATACATTAAAACACTTTTATTAAACATGTACATGATATAAATAGCCCGAATAAATACTTACGAATAAGAAATCTCGGATAAAAATGAGATATGTAAAATTATCCCTTACCTTAGGTCCGATTTGTTTCGTAAGTGTCCAAACCTCCTGTATAATGATTTAAATAATGTCATTTACTTATTCCAGAATCATACTCATTGTTATGATATCATATATGGTTCACTTATGACTTTATATTACCCGTTCTTTTGTAAATTCCATGTTAAAGAGCGTTTTGGGTAAAATCGTCTCATTTGTCGTTCGTGTTTTAACTTGTAATTATTCATATGATTACTTAGATCATGATTACTTAATTCCAGAATATAAAACATGATTTTTATATAATATATATTCAGAATATACATATATATATATTATATCGATAAATGGAAAGAAATACACCGTTCATGGAGACGGTAGGCCGTACGTACGCATGAACGATGTTTTCGTTTCCTTATTGAGTTGAATGGAATTAAGTAGATGAAATACATATATACATAAATCCAGTAGCTTTATAATTTCATATATTTCATTATTATTGCTTATATATACTTTATAATCATTCTTAAATGGTTAACATGGAGAATGAATCTCATCGCGTCGTGGAGACGGTAGTCCGTACATACGCACGAGCGATGATATAGTTTCTATAATTATTGAATTGAATTGGAGTGGATGATACAATATATCAGAATCCGTATGATGTGATAATAAATATGTATAGTTATTATTTACACCATTATACCCATCCATGTAAGGTGTTGGTGGAAAAACAGATTACACCACGGCATAGAGACGATATTTCGTACGTACGCACGCGCGGTGATTTTATTTTTCGTAGGATGGATAGAAGGTGAAATGGGGTTGTTTCATATTTATAATAACAACTAAGTATATTATTGATACTGATGTTATTACTTTATAATAAAACAAATAATGAAGAAGTAGTTGAAGAAGAAAGAAGCTTGAAAGAATCGGGAGAAGAAATTACCTCTTCTTCGATACGCCTCTTTGAAACCTCCTCTTAGGGCACTAAGATTGGTCTTTAAAGTAGACCAGAACCTATAAGATGTTTCTAGGGAAGTGGAGAAGATAATTTGGTACGGGTTGTCCGAGCTTGAAGGCTTAAATTGGTGTGAGGAGAGAGGGAGGAGGTTCCCTTTTATAAGGGAGGATAGGGGCTCCTTTGGAAAAACTAAAAATATTATTTTATTATAAAGTCAAGTTCGGATTTAAATAGCTCCAAATTGATTTATTTCAAAGATAAGGTGGGTATTGGTCGAAATAAACTCATCCAATAGAATTTATACAAGTTTAGGTTCCTATTTTAATCTTATAATTTAGATTTAACATTAAGTTAAATAATTTTACTTTTACCATGTCTTCTTGTGTTCTTATACTATAAGGTTAATAAACTTACTATAAGAAGCCAAACGAACCCCACGTTGTTTATTATTAATATATATAACCTTATCTATGTAATTTGGACAAACATTAGTTTTTTATGAATAAAATAAAAATTAATAATATAATTTTGTTTTAAAAACTATTTTATGTCAATTTTGACACTATTTAGTAATTGATTTTTGTGAAAATCATAACAGAATGATTAGTTCGAAAAAAATTACTTAAATCAATAATAACATGTCATATTAACCTATAAAATTAGTTTAATTCATAAAAAGTCTTAAATTACATTTATTTGGTTATTTATAACATCAATTATGTCAATATTTCATTAATAAGATAATTACTGCATCATCTTTGTGTCATAATAAATGATAATTATTTAATCCATAAAAATTATAAATAAATTCATATTATGTATATAATTGTATTAGCCTTCTATAGACTATTCATTTTTTAAGTTTCATGATGTTTATCACTAAATTAAAATTATTATACTTATAAAATTTAAGAAAGTGACATGTTGTCACATTCTTGGGTTTTAATAATAATTAAATTAGTTTCATGAAACAATGTCCATTAAGTGAATCTAATCTGACTCTTAGGTGATATGAGTCGACTTTTATTCATCCAATAGGATTTTTTCAGGTGGTAGAGTAATTCTATAATCTTATATTTACCTTTAATTACCCGATTTACCTTTAACTATGGTAAATAAAATTTACGGCAGTTACTATTCATAATGCCAAAAAATAAAAAGTAGCTTATTAACATAATTTGGACCCACTAATTCCAAATATGGAATCCATTTTTCCAAATTCAATACACGAAAGTTGCAGAAATTAAATTAATATTAATCACGTTGTCGAAAGAAAATGGGTTTTTGATTAAAACATTGCAAAAGATTGAATTGATTTATCCTATGAATTAAAAATAGAATCAATGATAATGACATACATTATATTAAATGGTAAAAATATATTCTATTTATAATTTAAAACCATTAAATATTATAATTTTACCATATAAATTATTGCGATGAAAAAAGTTGTTTTTAATTAAAATTTAGCGTGTTTTTACTATTCATCAAAATATGAATGTTACCAGAATAATATGAAAAATTTATCCAATGTAAATTTTTATTTCCTGATTCCAAATAAGAATTTTATTTTGTAAATTTGAACTTATAAACAAGTCAAAAACTATATTTAAAGTGGGTGCACCATCAAAAGGCAGCAAAACTGCATTTTTTTGAAAAATACTTATTTTACCCGAAAAATTTATTTTGTTCTTATACCATGTTCTAGAAAATGTGTAAGATGAATAATAATTTTATAAAATTCAAATTTTAGTTAGTAATACTCATAACGGCTAGTTCATAATAATATTATAATAATATATCGTTGTTTAGTAAAACCCGGTATTACATACAACACACGCTATCGAGGAAGGTCGCGATTGCGTGTAATACAAGCCAAGTCAGGGTTGCATGTTGTAAAATAATCCTTCATTGTTTCGTATAACATAATCCAACCATATTTCATTTAAACATTGAATATATATCTATATATACTCAATGTTGGGTAGAATAACTATTATCAAAATTTTGCGTAACACGATTCAAGAATAGTGTTGCGTATACTGCAAGCTAATACGGTGTTGCGTATAGAGCAAGGTAATCTTGGTGTAGCATAAAACACAAGATATTAATGATATAAAAAGAATATTTTTCATAAAATCTCGGGGTGTTACATTCTTCCCCCCTAAAAATGAATTTCCCCCTCGAAATTCATCGGGGTTATAAATGGTTTACTACTCGAAAGATTGTTTAATATAAACCCACATCGTAAAAAGGAATACCAAAACATGGATTTAAAAACTAAAGTATGAAATGTAACGGTTACCCAAATTAACACATCACTGGGTTTCCACATAGGATAACATAGGTGAAAATATGGATATGGATGAAAAATCGATCCATTAAGTTCTGATGGAGAGTGGTAGAGACCATGGCTATGAAAAAGCCAACAATCACAAATCTATTGATTTGTGATGATCTAAGGTACCATCTGATTCATCGGATATAAGGTACCTAGGACAACATTTTTGGTTTTCAAGATCATTTCCTTAAGGTTGATGAAATTGGAATTATAAGAAATACTTTTGTGATTTTGGTATAGTCTCACCGTTGGTCGTTATTTGGACAATTCCCACTTAATCTCTTAAATAAATGAAGTTGAATTTGTCATTCGTGATGTGTTAGTAGATCATGTGATAGAATGATGGGTCATTCCATCTGTCTCAAACAAAAGGTTAGAAAAGTTATCAAAACTTACATAAGTCCATCTATAGTGAGATTAATCATATATGGTTCCTAAAATGGACTTATACTTCATATATAATACAACTTAATATATTAAAACTAGTTTCTACTAAATAGGGACTTCCTCTAGGCCAATGGTAGGCAATAAAGGCGAGTCACACTTCGGTTGTGGGTTCGATTCACACGACCTTGTCCGACGTGATGGGCCGTCGCCCGTCCTGCAGGTTATCCTTTTTCTAAAACTATATTACTATAACATCCCATCAATAATATCGAAAAAAATTATATCCTTAATCAATACTAACTTATGTCCAACATAATACATTCCAATCTTTAGTCTTATCTAAAATACTTTGGTCCAAGCTCATAGTATAAAGAAAATGATCATGTGAATGCCATCATTTATCCCCCATATATCATAAGATATATCTTGTTGGTCAAATTACAAACATGTGAATACCTTAATCATGTATTCTCTTAAATAATGAATACCCATTGAACCTTATTGAAAACATGAATGTTGTTAAAAGTTAACTCTTTCCACATTCCAAAATCCAAAAAATTATATTTACTCAAACCATGATATCACATAGTCCTTATATCAATCATGAGCTCATGAATACTGTCAAATATTGTATTTTCTTGTTTTCCCTTCATTATGTGCATATCATATTTGTTTTTCAAAAATATCTCAATCACATTCCATGGTTATCGGTACCATAAAATTATTGAAAACCACAATAGACCAATACATAAATATTCCAATATTCCACGATACTATATACAACATTATTTTGGAATCTCATTACATAAACACTTAATCATTCCACCACATCGTTGTCATATTCAACATCGCCAATGGTGATCGCATGTGACTTCCCTTAGTCCTTTTCCTTAAGTGGTTTCTCATTTCGATCATCACTAACCCTTGGATTAGGGCATTTATTAGCATAATGCCCCATTTCCTTGCACGTGAAGCATTGAAGTGTAGTAGGTTCATTCTGTGTATCCCTTCCTTTGTTTGCATAATTAGACATCTTCTTCCCATCATTGTGGAATTAAAATGCCCGATGAACTTCCTTTCCACATTTGAAACATTTACTTGTCCCTTTAATACAATATCCACCATGCTTCTTTCCACACTTTGAGCATAAGGAAACATTCATCTTCTTTTCACCATTTTTCTGAGATTTCTCCTTGAACTCCATCTATCGTTTCTTGTCAAAACTATGAGATGGATAAGTAACACCAACTTCCATTTCTACCTTGATAGCACAACTTACAATTTCTTCATAGCTACTGAAGTCTCTTATAGATAATACCCTTTGAAGATTTGGTTTTAAGCCACTGAAGAATCGATAAACTTTACATTCAGGTTGGATGATAAATCTAGATTCATACCTTGCAAGCCTTGTAAAATTCGCTTTGTATATACCAACAGATTTATCATCCTTTTGCTTTAGTTCAAGAAACTCCTTCTCCATCTTTGTTCGAAGAATACGAGGGAAGTACTTATTGAAAAATAAGTTCTTGAACTCATCCCATTCCATGGACTGAATTTCATCTCTTTGCCTCATATTCTTGATAAGATTCCACCATTGATCAGCTTTACCTTCTAAACGATATACTGCTAATATGACTTTATATTGTTCAGAACATTGAAGAACTGAAAATATCTTTTCAGTGGTACGGATACATTTTTAGCAACAAGTGGATCAGAAGACCCACTTAAAGAAGGTGGGCGTTGCCTCATGAAGGACTCAATAGAATATTGTTCCCTTCACTGTTCATTTGGAGGTCCAGAATGATTCATAGCTTGTGTAAGTATAGAAATAAGATTTTGCACTCCATCTCCCACAACATTTGTTTGTTCAGGAGGACAATCATTGCATTGTCCATTGCATTGATCAACACGGTTCCTTCGGGTTCCAGCCATCGTCTAAAGCCCAAAAAGAATAGTGTGAGAGGGAAAAATCATGCTGGGGAAAACAACATAATAAAAGGGGGAGTACCCTCAGTATCTAACATCTTAGGTTAAATTCTATGATCGTTAGAGCAATTCTAGGACTATAACCTATACATATACTTAACCATAGAGACATCCCTAGACATACCTTAGAAATATCTCTAGGGATCTCACTAAAGTTCTCGCATCATAGTTTCCAAAGGTTGAAAAAACCATTCCTCTGATACCAACTGTAGAGACTCGAAGCTTGACGTACATGGACATTACATTACTTTTGCGGAATACATAGTACATAACAAAAACAGACACACAAGGACCGTAATAGTTTAGTGTCTTTGGAAACATGGAACGTAATCTTCTAATCGTGGTGAAAGATCTTCAACATCTCCCATAAAGATCATCCCATTTTTGTTCCCTTACCTAAAATCTTTCTTTTAATCATGGGGGAAAAGAAAACATAAAAAGGGTGAGCTCAAATGCTCAGTAAGGGTTATCATTGATAAAATAAAACATACCATACACATTTGAACTTAAAAAAACATGAACATTAAAAATATTGAGCAACGACATAAAACCTGGAAGTACATAAGGAATAGATCATAATGGAACATAAATCATGATAAAATAGCATGGGAATAAAACATGTAATTGTGTCATCCATTAAGCACATGTAATGATTTCCATAGTAGCCAAGGCATTGCTGCCAATACCATCTTAGTGGACAAAGTCCCATTCTGAATCGAGTTCACTCCTCGTTTCGGTCCTGTAACACTGAACCAGATTAACTTACTGTTCATCCATGTCTATCTCATGAGATATAAAATCTTTACCCAATGCATTGGAGGGAGATATAGTTCCCACCAATCTCATAATGAAATCATTCTTACTTGTGCCACAAAATAAACATACAACATTCAAAAAAACCCAATAAATAAAATGGGTTTCATAAACATCAACTCTTCATCACATAATCCATATAAAATAAATGGATATCATTTAATAATAAGAGAAGTGAAACCATGTAAATCATAGAGACATTATACTTGAAACATACACATATGAAATAATTTCATCTTAGATGAAAAATGGTTTTGATAAAACACTTGAAATGGATTTTTGAGGAAAATATCCCTTTTTCATCAAAATTATTTTCTTTTCACAAAATTTCATGAAATTTTAAAAGAAAAAGATTTTGTTGAAAATAGTCATGAAATATTTTAGAGGAAGCTTCATGAAAACAAGGCTTTATAAAACAATAAAAATCCGTTCACACCGTATAAGTTAAAAATAACACTCCCCTCGTACTTTTGTCAGAAAAGTCAAAAAGTACCTCGTAACGTAAATAAGAGAAAGATTCCATACATACCATGTAGTAAAAGTCAAAAATGGGTAAAAAGGACTTTATAAATACATGGAAACACTTTTATAAAATAGGTACATGATATAAATATCCCCAGTAAATACTTACGAATAAGAAACCTCGGATAAAAATGAGATTTGCAAAATTAACCCTTACCTTAGGTCCGATTTGCTTCGTAAGTGTCCGAACCTCCTGTATACTGATTTAAATAATGTCACTAACTTATTCCAGAATCATACTCATTGTTATGATATCATATATGGTTCACTTATGACTTTATATTACCCGTTCTTTTGTAAATTCCATGTTAAAGAGGGTTTTGGGTAAAATCATCTCATTTGTCGTTCGTGTTTTAACTTGTAATTATTCATATGATTAAATAGATCATGATTAATTAATTCCAGAATATAAAACATGATTTATATATAATATATTTTCATAATATACATATATATAATAGATCAATAAATGGAATGAAATACACATTTCATGGAGACGGTAGGTCGTACGTACGCATGAACATTGTTTTCGTCTCCTTCTTGAGTTGAATGGAATTAAGTAGATGAAATACACATATAAATAAATCCAGTAGCTTTATAATGTCATATATTTCATTATTATTGCTTATATATACTTTATAATCATTCTTAAATAGTTAACATGGAGAATGAATCTCATCGCGTCGTGGAGACGGTAGTCCGTACGTACGCACGAGTGATGATATCATTTCCATAATTATTGAATTGAATTGGAGTGGATGATACAATATATCAGAATCATTATGATGTTATAATAAATATGTATAGTTATTCATTACACCATTATACCCATCCATGTAAGGTGTTGGTGGAAAAACAGATTACACCACGGCGTGGAGACGGTATTCCGTACGTACGCACGTGCAGTGATTTTGTTTTCCGTAGGATGGATAGAAGGTGAAATGGGGTTGTTCCATATTTATAATAACAACTCAGTATATTAGTGATACTGATTTTATTACTTTATAGTGAAACAACTAAAGAAGAATAAGTTGAAGAAGAAAGAATCTTGAAAGAATCGGGAGAAGAAATTACCTCTTCTTTGATACGCCTCTTTGAAACCTCCTCTTAGGGCACTAAGATTGGTCTTTTAAGTAGACCAGATCCACTATGATGTTTCTATGGAAGTGTATAAGATAATTTTGCATTGTTTGGCTGTGCTTTATGTCTCAAATTGGTGTGATGAGGAGAGGGAAGAGGTTCCCTTTTATAAGGGAGGAGAGGGGCTCCTTTGGAAAAACTAAAACTATTATTTTATTATAAAGTCAAGTTCCGTTTCAAATAGCTCCAAATTGATTTATTTTGAAACTAAGGTGGGGATGGGTCGAAATACTCTCATCCAATAGAATTTAGACAATTTTAGGTTCCTATTTTAACCTTATAATTTAGATTTAACATTAAGTTAAATAATTTTACTTTCACCGTGTCTTCTTGTGTTCTTATACTATAAGGTTAATAAACTTACTATAAGAAGACAAACGAACCCCAAGTTGTTTATTATGAATATATATAACCCTATATAAGTCATTGGGACGAACCTTAGCTTTTTAAAAATAAAATAACAATTAATAATATAATATTTGTTTTAAAAACTATTTTATGTCAATTTTGACACTATTTAGTAATTTATTTTTGTGAAAATAATAACAGAATGATTAGTTCTAAAAAAATTAAGTAAATAAATACTAACATGTCATATTAACCTATAAATTTAGTTTAATGCATAAAAAGTCTTAAATTATATTTATTTGGGTATTTATAACATCAATTATGTCTATATTTCATTAATAAGATAATTACTACATCATCTTTGTGTCATAATAAATGATAATTAATTAATCCCTAAAAATTATAAATAAATTCCTATTATGTAGATAATTGTATTATCTTTCTGGAAACCATTCGTTTTAGAAGTTTCATTATGTTTATCACTTAATTAAAATTATTATACTTATAATATTTAAGAAAGTGACATGTTGTCACATTCTTTGGTTTTAATAATAATTAAATTATTTTCATGGACAAAAGTCCATTAAATGAATCTAATCCGACCCTTAGGTGATATGAGTCTACTTTTAGTCATCCAATAAGATTTTGGAAGGTGTTAGGGTAATTTTATAATATTATATTGACCCTTAATTACCTGATTTACCTTTAACTATGGTAAATAAAATTTACCGTAGTTACTATTAATAATGCCAAAAAATAAAAAGTAGCTAATTAACATAATTTGGACCCACTGATTCCAAATATGGAATCCATTTTTCCAAATTCAATACACGAAAGTTGCAGAAATTAAATTAAAATTAATCCCGTTGTCAAAAGAAAATGGGATTTTTTTTAAAACATTGCAAAAGATTGAATTTATTTATCCTACGAATTCAAGGTATAATCAATGCTAATGAAATACATTATATTAAATGGTAAAAATATATTCTATTTATACTTTAAAACCATTCAATATTATAATTTAACCATATCTATTATTGCAATGAAAAAAGTTGTTTTTAATTAAAATTTAGCGTGTTTTTACTATTCATCAAAATATGAAAGTTACCAGAATAATATGAAAAATTTATCCAATGTAAATTTTTATTTCTTGATTCCAAAGAAGAATTTTATTTTTTCAAAATGAACTTATAAACATGTGAAAAACTAGATTTAATGTGGGTGCGCAATCAAAAGGCGGCAAAACTGCATTTTTGGAAAAATACTTATTTTACTCGAAAAATTTATTTTGTTCTTATAAAAAGTTCTAGAAAATGTGGAAGATGAATAATAATGTTATAAAATTAAAAATTTAGTTAATACTATTCATAACGGCTAGTTCATAATAATATTATAATAATATATCGTTGTTTAGTAAAACCCGGTATTGCTTACAACACACGCTATCGAGGAAGGTCGTGATTGCGTGTAATGCAATCCAAGTCAGGGTTGCATGTTGTACAAGAATACTTCATTGTTTCGTATAACAGAATCCAACCATATTTCATTTATACATTGAATATATATATATATATACTCAATGTTGCGTAGAATAACTATTATCAAAATTGTGTGTAACACGATTCAAGAATAGTGTTGCGTATACTGCAAGCTAATACGGTGTTGCGTATAGCGCAAGGTAATCTTTGTATAGCATACAACACAAGACATTAATGAAATTAAAATAATATTTTTCATAAAATCTTGGGGTGTTACCGCCACTGTATCCCCTACTTCAGTATCCCACCATTTCTAGAGGGTCCTTCACTATGCCACATGAAATTTACGGTGCCACTGTTTCATCTCTTCACTTGTCTCTCCAATCCTCCTTTTCTCACTCCACCCACCGTTCTGCTTCCCCCTCACAAAAGCAACAAGAAAATTGAAATTGATGGAGAAGGAGTAAATCGAACAGACAAGATTAAAAACTTATAATCTCCCAGATCTGAAGATCATTCATGATGAACCGCAACCCGCTTCACCTCGTACAACCACCAGTCCGACCTCTCTCGCCTAACCTCTTAACCCGCACCACCACTAAAGTGTCGGATCTCACTGGGCCGACCTTATACCTGACTGCTCCAAGTTCGAAACCCTCTCTAGACTACATCTACCCTAGCCCCACCCGCATCACCCTAACCCTCACCATGGCCCTCACCTTCATCCTTTCTTATTCTCCCTTCTCGCCACAACCTCACCTTTCCAAACAAATGTAGGCCTCCCCAGCACCGCCCCCTGTATCGAACACTAACCCACTCCACCTTCCCTCTAACCGCTAGTGCTGCCTGCCCACCACCCGAGCCCCACCACTTCACTAATCCCCACCGCATGAAACCGGCTCATCTCGCCGCACAACCCCTCCACCGAGACCCCCCCTCTCCTCGCCTCCTTTGAGCCGAACGAACAAGACCCGCACCTAACTTTTTTTTGCATTTTTTGATTTCTTATTTTTAGTTTAAATTATAATTTATTATAACATAATATATATATATATATATTATGTATTATGTGTCATATGCAATATAATAATAATAATAATAGACATTTTAATAAGTAGAATATATGCTTTTATATATTATAATAATATATGTATTAATGAAATAAAATAGTTATTAAATATATACTACTAATAATTTAGTTATTATAATATATATATATATTAATAAGTTGTTATTATTATTAACATTAAGTAGTGATATTAATATATAGTGTATAAATTTATTTAGTTATACATAGCAGTTACTTGTTGTTGGGCTCACTGGCATTTGATGTGTTTTCTATTGATTCATTACAGGGGCTGGGATACACTTATAGAGAGTTCACTGAAAAGTTGGTGACACGCACATAAAAGCACGCCACATGGATTTTCTTATTTGTAGTGGGACGATTTTAGATCTCAGGGCACCCAACATATTCATATAGTTAGGAGAAACTGCTTCGGTGACAAGCACGGGAGACTTGGAACTGCAAAAGCACCACATGGAGGCTGGGGAACATCTTTGGGGAGATTCCAGAGATGTCTATGGGTCATTAGAATAAACAGAGGGCACAAAATGAATGAGACACTGGACGTAAGGGGTCGGTAGGGGGGCATCATTGATCGAAGAATCCAGGAAGCATGGGAGAAAAAAAATCCTCGATCCAGACTGAGGGAGAGAGTTAGAAGAACATACATAAATTTTCATCGTGAGAAGATTGGAGTACTGTGGGAAGCAGATCAGAGAATTTTATACCTCAATTCCTAGGGTAGGACATCGATCAGATTCCAGCATTTAATCCACCATCAAGTGGCATGTATTAGTATTTCTGAGAGCTTGATTAGGGAGACAAGCATCCTTATTTTCCTTGTGCTCTGTTTTTATATAACTCATTTTAACAAGAACATAATTGTTTTTCTCTATGTTTTCATTGAAACCAACCTCTATGTCTAGATAAATTTCCCTGGGGGTGAATAAGCTAGCTGATTAAATTTGTTTAATCTTTTTCATGCACAGAATATTTTTTGTAACATCTCTCTCACTATTTGTTGAGTGATTTTATCTTCAAAACAACAAGGTTGTGTGAAGACTGATCTTATTTGTACAATAATAAAAACTATTTGAATTTGAGAAACACACTAAAAAATGAGTTATTCTTAAATGAGAGAGTCACACTGAACTCAACTGACCAGCTGGGCCCAGTGACAACTGACATGTTATCGCCATTGGATGGAATGACTTTAAATGTCGAAGGACTGTAAGAGTTATTTCATCACAAACTGACCAAACAACAAATCTTTCCAGTTACATTAGGTAAGATCCAAATTTATAAAACATTAGTTCATGAACGAGGCTGGGAAATATCAAATCGGTCAGTGGACTTCCTCGTTCTACTCATTTATTGGTTGTTTAAACCACAATTTCCCTTGTTTCTCTGTCTACTCCCCTTGCACTCACAAATTCACCTTCACTTCATCACACACAGAATCTCACTCACTCTAATTCACCATCCCCATCTGTTTTTTCTTGTTCTTGTGTGTGTGTGTGTGTTGTATTAGTTTATTTTTATAGTGATCGTCGAACACAACATGGGGCCTCTCTATGGTTTGACCCTATCTTTCAACTGTCCAAAGTAGTAATTAGGTTATAAATTTTAGTTTATCTCCCATGCCCAATGATGCACGAGCATGAAACTTTTGGAAACTTTTCCTGGGAGGCTAGGTGTGATATTTAAAAAAACCAAACAAAAATTGACATTTATAAAAAAACAAAAAAAAATTATAACACAAAAAAATGACTTAAAAAATATGAAAAAAGAAAATTGAAATAAAAAAATTAAACCTGATGCATGAAAACCAGGTCTATGTTTGAATACGTAGTACCTGGTAATCATGAAATTGATAAACTCTTCAAAGAAGTCAAAAAGAACCAAGACATGGTCAAAATGGATGATAACAGAAATGAAAACATGAATGATCCACGTCTTGAATATTTGAACCAACCCGAAATGATGAACCAACCTATGAATGAGATAGTAGTGAGGCACAGTTTGAGAGATTTCTTTCTACCTTTATTGTCTAGTAACCCTTCATGAATTTGACTCTATCCTAGGTCAGGTAATTATGAGATCAATAAATCTATTCTTAGTCTGCTTCCCACCTTCAATGGAATTACTAGTGAATACTCTCTTGACTTCATTAGAGCCTTTTATTGTAGTGTTTAGCAGCTACCACATAGGGGTCTCACAGAGGAAGAGCTTAAACTGATATTGTTTCACTTCTGCCTCATGGGAAATGCTAGTCTTGTTCCTATAGAAAGAATAAGAAATCATTATCACCTGGGATCAAGTTTATAATGCTTTCACAATGAAGATCTATCCTAGGAGGTTGACATCTGATAATAGACACAAAATTACTGCATTTCTTCAAGATTAAGGAGAACTATTTCATGAAACCTATGATAGATTTAGATGATTGCTTAGGTAGTTTCCAAACCATCAATGTACTCCCCAATTCTAAATGGACACCTTCTATAATAGTCTCACCCCTTACCTCCAAACCTAGTTGAATCTGTCTTTTGGAAGAGAATTCAGTGATATGACTTTTGAGGAGCACAAACAAATCTTTAATACCTTAGATCAAAACTCGCAGCACTAATTCTCTAGGATGAGAACCATTATAAGAAATGAAACATCTTCTTCTCCTCAAGTTGAATCCCAAGCTACTGGGTTATTTAATGAGAACCCCCATAAAACTCTTAAGGAGTAGTTCCACCACTATGGAATGTATATCCATTCTCAAACTTTTTGTCCAAACATTGATATGCCTTCCCAACCTCATGAATGTGCCAACTTTGCTGGATGGGAACTGTGGATGCAGCTTGTAATGACCCGAAGCTTGACATACATAGATATTACATTACTTTTGTGGAATACTTAATACATAACAAAAAAAAGGCACACAAGGACAGTAATATTTTAGTGTTTTTGGTAACATGGAACGTAATATTCTAATTGTGATGAAATATCATCAACATCTCCCATAAATATCTTCCACTTTTTGTTTCCTTACATAAAACATTTATTTAAATCCTGGGGGAAAATTAAACATAAAAAGGGTGAGCACAAATGCTCAGTAAGGGTAAGCATGGATAAAATAAGACATACCATATACATTTGAACATAAAAACATGAACATAATGTTTAAACATAAAAAGCTTGAGAAATGACATAAAAATGGAAGTATGTAAGGTATAGATCATAAATAAACATTATTAATGATAAAATAGCATGGGAATAAAACATGTAATTGTGGAATCCATTAAGCACATGTAATGATTTCCATAGTAGCCAAGGAATTGCTGCCAATACCATCTTAGTGGAAAAAGTCCCATTCGGGATCGAGTTCACTCCTCGTTCCAGTCCTGTATTACTGAACCGGTTTAACTTTCCATTCCAGCCATGTCTATCTCATGAGATATAAATCATTACCCAATGCATTGGATGGAGATATAGGTCCCACCCATCTCATAATGAAATCATTCTTTCGTGTTCCACAAAATCATAAATCATACATCATAGCATAACCCATGTCATAAAATGGGATTCCTAAACATCATGCCATCATAACATAATCCATAAAAATTTGATATCATTTCATCATACAAAAACTGAAGCCATTTAAATCATAGAGACATATTACTTGAAACATACACATATGAAATAATGTCATCTTAGATGGAAAATAGTTTTGACAAAACACTTGAAATGAATTCTTGAGGAAAATATCCTTTCTTGTTTAAAATCATTTTCTTTTCACAAAATTACATGAAATTTTAAAAGAAAAGGGTTTTTTTGAAAATAATCGTGCAATCTTGTAGAGGAATCTTCTTGAAAATGAGGCGTTATGAAACCGTAAAAAACTTTTCACACCGTATAAGTCAAAAATAACATTCTCCTCGTACTTTTGTTGAAAAAGTCAAAAAGTACCTTATATGGTATCCAAAGGAAAGATTCCATTAATACAATGTGGTAATGTGTCAATAAAGGGTAAAAATGACTTTAAAAATTCATGTAAGAATAGTTAACATTTTATGAAAACATTTTTATAAAACATGGTCATGGATGATAAATGTAACCCCAGTAAATACTTACGTATCAGCAATCTCAGATAAAAATGAGATTGAAAAAGTTATCCCTTACCTTAGGTCTGATATACTTCGTACGTATCTGAACATCCTGTATAATGATTTAAATAATTTCATTGACTTATTATTGAATCATATTCGTTATTATTATATCATATTTGGTTCACTTATGACTTTATATTACATGTTCTTTTGTAAATTCCATGTTAAAGAGTGTTTTGGGTAATATCGTTTCATTTGTTGTCCGTGTTTTTACTTGTAATTATTCATATGATTACATAGATCATGATTAATTATTTCCAGAATATAAAACATTATTTATATATAATATATATTCAGAATATACATATATATAATAGATCGATAAATGGAAAGAAATTCACAGTTCATGGAGACGGTAGGCCGTATGTACGCATGAACGTTGTTTTCGTTTCCTTATTGAATTGAATGGAATTAAGTAGATGACATAAATATATATACATAAATATAGTAGCATTATTATTTCATTTATTTCATTATTACTTATTATATATACTTTATAATCATTCTTTAATGGTTATCATGGAGAGTGAATCTCATCGCGTCGTGGAGACGGTATTACGTACGTAGGCACGAGCGATGATATCATTCCCATGATCATGGAATTGTATTAAAGTGTATGTATAATATTATAGAATCAATATCACTTTACAATAATTATATATATTCATTACTTTCAACATTATACCCATCCATGTAAGGTGGTGGTGGAAATTAGATTACACCAAGGCATGGAGACGGTATTCCGTACATACGCACGCGCGGTGATTTCATTTTCTGTAGGATGGATAGATGGTGAAATATAGTTGTTTCATACTTATAATGACATATAAGTATATGAGTGATACTGATGTTATTACCTCATAATGAAACAACTAAAAAAGAATAAGTGGAAGAAGAAATAAAGTTGAAAGAATCGGTAACAGACATTACCTCTTCTTTGAAGCGCCTCTTTGAGACCTCCTCTTAGGGTACTAAAATTGGTCTCTGAAGAAGGAAATGACCTATAGTATGTTTCTAGGGAAGTGGAGAAGATAATTTTTCATGGATGTCTGAGATTTAATGCTCAAAGTGGTGTGAGGAAGAGAGTGAGGAGGTTTCTTTTTATAAGGGAGGAGAGAGGCACCTTTGGAATAACAAAAAATACTATTTTATTATAAAGTCATATTCGGTTTTTAATAGATCCAAATTGTTTTATTTCGAAGATAAGGTGTGGATGGGTTGATATCCTCTCATCCAATAGAATTTATTCAAGTTTATGTCATTATATTAACCATAACATTTAGTTTTAACTCTTAGTTAATTAGATTGACATTTACCATGTCACATTGTATTTTTATATTATATTGTTAATAAACTTACCATATACATCCAAGAGACCCAAAAGTGGTCCATTAATGATACATATATCATTATATAAGTATCTTGGCCGAACCTTATAGTTTTAGTAATATAATAACAATTAATAATATAATACTTGTTTTAAAAACTATTTTATGTCAATTTTGACACTATTTGGTAATTGATTTTTGTGAAAATCATAACAGAATTATTAGTTCGAAAAAATTTAATTAAATCAATAATAACATGTCATATTAACATAGAAAATTATTGTAATTCATAAAAAGTCTCAAATTACATTTATTTGGGTATTTATAACATCAATTATGTCAATAATTCATTAATAAGATAATTACTAAATCATCATTGTGTCATAAATAAATTAAATTATATTAAGTATAAAAATTAAAAATAAAATACCATTATATAGGAACTCTGTTTATCTTTCTAATGAATATTTATAGTCGAATTTATCTTATGTATAACCCTATATTAAAACTTATTTAGTTAATAAACATTGATTTTAACTATTTTAACCCGTCTTTAAGTAAATTAATAATAAATGTCCTAATCTAATCCAAGTGGGCCTAAATGGTCATAATTTATTCCTAAGGTTGTTTTTGGACGAATTACACTTATCCAATAGAATTAGGACATGTTTTAGGGTAATAATAATATCATATGTACACTTAATTACCCTATTTACTTTTAACAGTGGTAAAAAAAAGTAAAAAGTTACTACTCACCAATTATTATTTTCATCTCATTGAACCACATTTTAATACTTGATATTAACCATGTTTCTCGGATTTTCAAAATTCCACTCACAGAAGTGGTAAAATTATGTTTTATGAAAAATTCAGTTTTTTTAACTACCACTTAGTGGTTTCACTATTCATCAAAAAAATGAAAGTTTACAGAAAAATACCAAAAATTAGGGCTAAGATATATTTGATATTATGAATTAAAAAATGATGTTTATTTTACCTATTTTAAAAAATATTAGTTGCATTAATTAATTTAAAAATTAATATCCATCGTCAAAACAAATAGCGTGTTCTTAAGAGATAATAACTATCAAAATATTGACAGTTGTTTATGTCTGGTTTAAATGTGAAATTACATCCAATGACCAAAATTGTATTAAATTGTAAAAATAAATTATAAATATACTTTAAAACCACTCAAATTAATAATTTATCACTTTTAATTATTTCGATTAAAAAATTGTTTTTAATTAAAATTTATAAATTTTGACTATTCATCAGAATATGAAAGTTATCGGAAAAGTACCAAAATTTCACCATAAGCTAATTTCGATTTTCCGAATCCAAAAATGAAGTCCATTTTGAAAGATAAAGTTTATAAAATTTCAAAAAGTTGGTATTACTTTTCATAACGGCTAGTTAATAATAATATTATAATAATATATCGTTTAGTGAAACTCGGTATTGCGTACTACACACGCTATCGAGGAAGGTCGTGAATGTGTGTAATGCAGCCAAGTTAGGGTTGTGTGCTATGCAAGAATCCTTTGTTGTAACTTACAACCCAATACATCAAAAAAATTAAAAAGAATATTGTTCATAAATTCTCGGGCTGTTACATTCTACCCCCCTTGCCCACGAAATTCGTCGGGTTTATAAATGGTTTACTACTCGAAAGTTTCTTTAATAGAAACCCACATCATAAAAAGGAATACCAAAACCAATCTTTAAAAACTAATGTATGAAACATAACGGTCACCCCAATTTAACTAATCACTGGGCTTCCACTTAGGAGAACATAGGTGAAAATATGGATATGGAAGAGATACCTAACCATCACGTTCTGATGGAGAGTGGTAGAGAACATGGATATGAAAAACCAACAATCACAAAGCTATATATTTGGGATGATCTAAGGTACCATATGATTCATCAGATATAAGGGAACTAGGACAACATTTTTGGTTTTCAAGATCATTTCCCTAAAGTTGATGAATTAAAAGAAATACTTACAGGATTTTGGAACAATCTCACTGCTGTTCGTGAGTTGAACAATTTCCACTTCATCCCATAAAGAAATGATGTTGAATTTGTTATTCGTGATGTTTTATCAGATCATGTGATAGAATGATGGGTCATTCCATCTGTTTCAATCAAAAGGATAACAAAAGTTATAAGTCCATCTTAAGGTTCGATTAATCATATATAGTTCAAAAAATGAACTTATACTTCATATATCATACTGCTTAATAAAATAAAACTAGTTTCTACTAACCAGGGACATCCTGTAGGCCAATGGTAGGCGATAGAGGCCAGTCGCACTTCGGTTGGGGGTTCGATTCCCACAGCCTTGTCTGACACGATGGGTTGTCGCCCGTCCTGTAGGTTGTCCTTTTTCTAACACTACATTACTTTAACATCCCATCAATAATATAGAAAAAAATTCTATCCTTAAACAATACTAACTTATGTCCAGCATAATCCATTCCAATCTTTAGGCTTATCCAAAATACTGATGTCCAATCTCATATTACAGTGAAAAGGATCAAAGAGTTCATATAACAATCATGTTAATACCATCGTTGATCCCCATATATCATGAGATATGTCTTTTTGGTCACATTCCAAGCATTATAAGTCTTTAATCATGTGTTCTCTTGAAAAATGAATACCCATTTAATCTTAGTGAAAACATGAATGCTGGAAAAGTTAACTCTTTCCACATACCAAAATCTAAAAATTCTATATACTCAAAGCATGATATAACTTTCTCCTTATATCAATCATGATCACATTAATACTATCAAACATTTAATTTTCTCCTTATCCCTTCATTATTCTCATATCATCTACTTTCCAAAAATATCTGAATAACCTTTCATGGTTACTGGTACCATTAATCATACACTTTCAAAACATAAGGAATGAAAACAGTGTAAAAATCCTTAGATGTCTGTTTATTCCATAGTATCATGAGATTAATTATACAACATTACACTTGATAAACATGTAATCATTCCACTTCCCTCTTAAACCATTGATCAAGCTTCAACAGTTATTTCATCTCACATATCATTTGTAGTCTCTTCACCATCATCAACATAAATACTACCCATACGGCCATACTGATTCTCTTCATGAGACATTCCCTTAGGGAATTGGTTTTCATAATGCCCGTACATTCCACATTTAAATCATTTAACCATTTTTGATGTCGTAGCAATACCATTATCCTCATCCATGGTGTTAACTGAACCTTTTCTTTTGTACTTACTGGCTTTGTGTCCTTCTTTTCCACACCCAAAGCATCTTCCAGTTCCTTTGAAACATTCTCCATGATGCCTATTCACACATGATTTACATAGGGGAAATTGAACTTTCTTTCCTCTATGATCATCTTGAAACTCCATCTTTCTCTTATTATCCGGGTCAGGAAACTTACCAAATTTGAGTGTATTGATCATATTATGAGATTTCTGATTCGTTATAACAATGATGTTTGGACTTCCAAATCCCATTTAATTTGGTTTCTCATGAAGAATATCATTCCATTGTCTATAATATCCTCCATTATAGTGAATCATCTAGTTTCCAGCCATTTTCTAAAACCCAAAAAGAATAGTGTGAGAGGCAAAAATAATACTAGGAAAAACAACATAGTAAAGCGGGAGCACCCTCAATATATATCATCTCATGTTAAATTCTAAGATCGTTACCATAGTTCTAGTATTATATCCTATATGTATACTTATCCTTAGGGACATCCCTAAAATACCATAGAAATATCTCTAGGGATCTCACTAACATTTTCACATCTTAGTTTCCAAAGGTTGACTAAACCTTTTTCTCTGATACCAACTGTAAAGACCCGAAGCTTGACGTACATAGATATTACATTAATTTTGCGGAATACTTAATACATAACAAAAACAGACACACAAGGACTGTAATAGTTTAGTGTCTTTGGAAACTTGGATCGTAATCTTCTTATCATGATGAAATATCTTCAACATCTCCCATAAAGATCTTGCACTTTTTGTTTCCTTACCTAAAACCTTTCTTTTAATCCTGGGGGAAAATAAAACCTAAAAATGGTTAGCTCAAATGCTCAGTAAGGGTAAGAATGGATAAAATAAAACATAACATATACATTTGAACTTAAAAACATGAACATAATGTTTAAACATCAAAAGCTTGATAAATGACATAAAACATGGAAGTACGTAAGGCATAGATCATAAAGAAACATTACGAATGATAAAATAGCGTGGGAATAAAACATGTAATTTTGGAATCCATTAAGCACATGTAATGATTTCCATAGTAGCCAAGGCATTGCTGCCAAGACCATCTTAGTCGACAAAGTCCCTTTCTGGATCGAGTTTACTCCTCGTTCTAATCCTGTATTACTGAACCGGTTTAACTTGTCATTCCATCCATGTCTATCTCATGAGATATAAATCTTTACCCAATGCATTGGAGGGAGATATAGGTCCCACCAATCTCATAATGAAATCATTCTTTTGTGTGCCACAAAATCATAAATCATACATCATAGCATAACCCATGTAATAAAATGGGATTCTTTAACATCATGCCATCATAACATAATCCATAAAAATTTGATATCATTTCATCATATGAAAATTGAAACCATTTAAATCATAGATGCATATTACTTGAAACGTACACATATGAAATAATTTCATCTTAGATGGAAAATTGTTTTGACAAAACACTTGAAATGAATTCTTGAAGAAAATATCCTTTCTTCTTTAAAATCATTTTCTTTTCACAAAATTACATGCAATTTTAAAAGAAAGGGGTTTTGTTGTAAATAATCATGAAATATTGTAGAGGAATCTTTTTAAAAATGAGGCGTTATGAAATCGTAAAAATCTTTTCACGCCGTATAAGTTAAAAATAACATTCTCATCGTACTTTTTCCGAAAAAGTCAAAAGTACCTTATATGGTAACCAAAGGAAAGATTCCATTCATACAATGTGGTAAAAAGTCAATAAAGGGTAAAAATGACTAAAAATCCATGGATGAATTGTTAAAATTTTATGAAAACATTTTTAGAAAACATGGTCATGGATGATAAACGTAACCCCAGTAAATACTTACGTATAAGCAATCTCGGATAAAAATGAGATTGAAAAGGTTATCCCTTACCTTAGGTCCGATATGCTTTGTACGTATCTGAAACTCATGTATAATGATTCAAATAATTTCATTGACTTATTATATAATCATATTCATTATTATTATATCATATATGGTTCAATTATGACTTTATATTACCTGTTCTTTTGTAAATTCCATGTTAAAGAGTGTTTTGGGTAAAATCGTTTCATTTGTCGTCTGTGTTTTGACTTGTAATTATTCATATGATTAATTAGATCATGATTACTTAAATCCAGAATATAAAACATTATTTATATATAATATATATTCATAATATACATATATATAATAGATCGATAAATGGAAAGAAATACACCATTCATGGAGACGGTAGGCCGTACGTACGCATGAACGTTGTTTTCATTTCCTTATTGAATTGAATGGAATTAAGTAGATGACATAAATATATATATACATAAATCCAGTAGCATTATTATTTCATATATTTCATGATTACTTATTATATATACTTTATAATCATTCTTGAATTGTTATGGTGGAGAGTGAATCTCATCGCGTCGTGGAGACGGTATTCCGTACGTACGCACGAGCGATGATATCATTCTCATGATCATGGAATTGTATTAAAGTGTGTGTATAATATTATAGAATCAATATCACTTTAAAATAAAAATATATATTCATTACTTTAACCATTATACCCATCCATGTAAGGTGGTGGTGGAAATTAGATTACACCATGGCGTGGAGACTGTATTCCGTATGTACGCACGCGTGGTGATTTCATTTTCCGTAGGATGGATAGATGGTGAAATATGGTTGTTTCATACTTATAATAACATATCCATATATGAGTGATAATGATGTTATTACCTCATAATGATACCACTAAAAAATAAGAAGTGGAAGAAGAAATAAAGTTGAAAGAATTGGTAACAGACATTACCTCTTCTTTGAAGGGGCTCTTTGAGACCTCCTCTTAGGGTAATAAAATTGGAATTTTAAGAAGACCAGAACCTCTAGGATGTTTCTAGGGAAGTGGAGAAGAGAATTCGGCAGGGTATGGCTGAGCGTGAAGGATCACAGAGGTGTGAGGAAGAGAGGGAGGAGGTGCCCTTTTATAAGGGAGGAGAGAGGCGTCTTTGCAATAACTAAAAATACTATTTTATTATAAAGTCATATTCGGTTTTCAATAGCTCCAAATTGATTTATTTCGAATATAATGTGGGTATGAGTCGACATCCTTTCATCCAATAGAATTTATACAAGTTTAGGTCATTATATTAACCTTAACTTTTAGTTTTAACTCTTAGTTAATTAGATTGACATTTACCATGTCACTTTGTATTTGTATATTATATAGTTAATAAACATACCATATACATCCAAGAGACCCCCAAGTGGTCCATTAATGATAAAAATATCATGATATAAGTATCTTGGCTGATCCTTATATTTTTATTATTATAATAACAATTAATAATATAATATTTGTTTTAAAAAACTATTTTATGTCAATTTTGACACAATTTGGTAATTGATTTTTGTGAAAATCATAGAAAAATGATTATTTCTAAAATCTTTAATTAAATCAATACTAACATGTCATATTAACATTGAAAATTATTGGAATTCATAAAAAGTCTCAAATTAAATTTATTTGGGTATTTATAACATCAAGTATGTCAATATTTCATTAATAATATAATTACAGCATCATCATTATGTCATAAATAAAATAAATTATTTTAATTCTAAAAATTAAAAATAAAATACCATTATGTAGGAAATATTTTTATATTTCTAATGAATATTTATAGTAGAATTTATCGTATGTATAACCCTATATTAAAAATGATTTAGTTAATAAACTTTGATTTTAACTATTTTAAACCTTCTTTAAATAAATTAATAATAAATGTCCTAATCTAATCCAAGTGGGCCTAAATGGTCATATTGTATTCCTAAGGCTGTTTTGGGCCGAATTACACTTATCCAATAGAATTAGTACATGTGTTAGGGTAATAATAATATCATATTTACCCTTAATTATCCTATTAACTTTTAACCGTGCTAAAAAAAAGTAAAAAGTTACTATTCACCAACAATTATTTTCATCTCATTGAACCACATTTTTGTCCTTGATATTAACCGTGATTTTAGGATTTTCAAAATTCCACTCACAGAAGTAGTAAAATTATGATTTATGAAAAATTCAGTTTTTTTAACTACCACTTAGTGGTTTCACTATTCATCAAAAAATGAAAGTTTCCAGAAAAATATCAAAAATTAGGCCTAAGTTATATTTGATATTATAAATTCAAAAACGATGTCTATTTTACCAAATTCAAAACATATCAGTTGCATTAATTAATTTAAAAATTAATTCCCGTCGTCAAAACAAATAGTGTGTTCTTAAGAGATAATAACTATCAAAAGATTGACACTTTGTTTATGTCTGGTTTAAATGTGAAATTACATCCAATGACCAAAATTGTATTAAATTGTAAAAATATATTATAAATATACTTTAAAACCACTCAAATTAATAATTATCACTATTAATTATTTCGATAAAAAAAATTGTTTTTAATTAAAATTTCGTAATTTTGATTATTCATCAGAATATGAAAGTTATCCGAAAAGTACCAAAATTTCATCCGAAGCTAATTTCGATATTCCAAATCCACAAATGATGTCCATTTTGAACGATAAAATTTATAAAATTTCAAAAAGTGGGTATTACTATTCATAATGGCTAGTTCATAACAATATTATAATAATATCTCATTTAGTGAAACTCGGTATTGCGTACTACACACGCTATCAAGGAAGGTCGTGATTGTGTGTAATGCAGCCAAGATAGGGTTTCGTGTTGTGAATGACTGCTTTGTTGTAACGTACAACCCAAGACATCAATAAAATTAAAAAAAATATTTTTCATAAAATCTCGGGTTGTTACACAGCCTAGGGATGATTCTTTTTCCAACACCTACAATTAGGTCTATAGGATTCATCTGAACCTGTCATGGAGGGATTAGGGTGTCCTCTAACCTATTGCCCCTCATGGATTCCAGCAGCCACCAAGGTAGTAATTCCATCCTCAACCCAACCTATGGTTGAGTCATCCAACTCCAAGGACAAAGTGAGAGACATGTTACATCAGTTGATAGGGATGTTTGATGAACAAAAGACCAAAAATGATTATGATCATGTTCAAATGGATTCTGGAATGGAGAACATGGAAATTCAAATGGGAAAGTTGGCTAGGAATGCTAGTAAAAACGAAAAGGGTAGGCTTCCCAGCACCATTAAATCCAATCCTAGGGATAATTCCATAGATTTGACCACCATAAGTGCTCTCCATACTCACCAAGAGCCTAGGAAAGAACCCCAAAATGCTGAAAATGAAAAACTAGAAGAATATGGAAATCCAAATATAAAAGAACCTGAATCTGGAAAAGTGTATAGCACCACCGGTATTCCTCCAGTTCCTACTGTTCCAACTCAAAAACCCAAAGAAAATGGTTTGAAAAACAAAGAAAATAAATGGAATTTTTTTTGAATAGAAAGCTGTGGAGATGCCTCCAGTTGTGTGGAATATTTCTTGTGAAATCTCATTCCCACAAATATTTAAGAAGCCAATTCATGATTCGGAACTGTTGAAATTTTTTAAAGTGGTTAAAAAACTAATCATTGATATCTCATTCTTCTAATCCTCGATTAAATTCACGTCATATTTGTAATCACTCAAGAAAATATGTTCAAACAAAAAGACATTGGATGAATTTTTCACCTTTAGATTAATAGAGGAGTGTAGTGAATTCTTGCATAATAGGATACCTCCTAAGATTTAAGACCAAGGAAGCTTTGTCATCCCTTGAACCTTTGGAGATAGTGGTGGTAGGTTCAATTGTTTGTGTGATTTTGGTGTTCGTGTCAATCTGATTCCCTTGTCACTTTTTCAGCAACTAAAATTTAGAGTTCCCCAACCCACCACTATTGTGTTACAGCTTGCTGATAGGTCCATTAATCATCCAGTGGGCAGGGTCAATGATCGGTTAGTGGGAGTAGGCACACTCGTTTTGCCTGCTGACTTTCTTATCCTTGATTTGTACTGTAACCGGGAGGTTCCTATCATTCTCGGTGGGCCTTTCTTGGCCATAGGGGGAGTTTTGATAGATGTGTCAAAGGGGACACTAATTTTCAATTTTGGAGAACATAATGAATATTTCAATGTGTTTAAAAAACCCAATAACCCACCCACCCAATTTTCTCGAAAGATGAGATATTAGTTGATGATATTAGTGTTGAGAAAGTGGAAGAAGAGTTTTTGAGAATGATATCTGAAATAAATAGTGAACCTAAAATCCCTACTACCACTCATATGGGGATCAACTCATGTAAGGAAAGAGAATTTGTTGATGATTACAAGAGATGATTATTGGAGAACCTAAATGAGTTTGTTTTGGAGCACATTCTTACTCCGAGATAGGAGTCAATGTTTGAAGAGATTTTTTTGGATGCTCTAGCACTGAGGAAAAAGCCTTCCCTACTACCTTCTTAAAGTGGCAGCATGAAGACCATGGGCAGCCCAGGCCCACGTGTCATCCCTCAAGCTAGTCACCACCCACCCTTGAACTCAAACCCATCCCTTCCCATCTCAAATATTTTTTTAGGAAACAGTTCCAACCTTCCTGTTATTATTTTATCCATCCTAAAAGTGAGTCAAGAGAAAAATATACTTAGTGTTTTTTAGGAATACAAGTCATTCATAGGATGGTCCATTGCGGATATCAAGGGGTTATGTCCAGCCTTCTCCATGTATAAAATTCCCACAGAGCCTTAGTGTAATCCTAGAGTATAATCCCAAAGAAGAGTCAACCCCAATATGAAGGAAGTTGTGAGAGAACCAGTGAATAAGTTGCTTCATACTGGAATAATTTTTCCCATTTCTGATAGCCCTAGGGTTAGTACTGTTCCGGTGGTACCCAAAAAAAGTGGAATGACAGTGGTCATTAACAGAAAGAATGAGAAAATCTACAGAAGAGCGGTGAATAAATGGAGAGTCTATATATAGTATAGAATGTTGAATGCTTCCACAATAAAGTATCACTTTCCCATTCCATTTTTGGACCAAATGTTAGAGGGATTGGTATGAAATGAATCGTTCTGCTTTCTTGATGGTTATTCTGGTTACAACCAGATTTCCATTGCACCCGAGGACCAAGATAAAACCACCTTCACCTATCCATTTGGGACGTTTTTCTACAAGAATATTCACTTTGGCTTCTGTGGTGCTCCTGCCACTTTTCAGATGTGCATAATGGCAATTTTTTCTGACATGATTGTAAGGATAATTGAAGTGTTCATGGATGATTTTTCTATTGTGGTAAATATCATTGAGAACTATCTGAAAAATATAGAACTAGTGATAGAAAGGTTCCAAGAGACCTACTTAGTCTAAAACTAGGAAACTTTATAAATCATGGCCACTGAATCCATAGTTTTGGGACAAACTACTTCTAAGAAGTGACTGGAGGTTGATAATGCTAAAATTGAGGTCATAAAAAAGATGCCCCCACCTGAAAATGTCAAATGTATCATAATTTTCATTAAACATGTCGGGTTCTACAGGAGGTTCATTAAGGAATTTTCTAATATTAATAGACCCATGTGCTCCATGTTTGTTAGGGACACACCCTTTTTCATCGATGATACATGTCTATAGGCCATTAATTTTCTCAAGGAGAAGTTGACTAGATCACCTGTAATCACTACTCATGACTGCCAGATTCCCTTTGAGGTTATGTGTGATGATAGTGACACTATAGTAGGAGATTTTTTTGGACAGAAGAAGGATATAAAATTAAATGTTATTTACTATGTAAGGAAGCTGCTAGATGATTCCTAGAAAAATTATTCTACCACTGAAAAGGAGTTGGCTGTTGTGATTTTTCCTTTGGAAAAGATTCAGAAGTACATAATAGGATCAAGGATCCTAATATTCAAATAACAATTTACCCTAAAGTATTTTCTGGCTAAAAGGACTAAAATTCTAGCTTCATGAGGTGGAACTTGCAGTTATAGGAGATTTATTTAGAGACGAGGAACAGAAAGGTTATTAGAATGTAGTTGCAGATCACTGATCTCCAATTCCCAATTCCCAAAGTAAGGAACCAAAAGTGATCAATATTTCTTTTCCGGATGAACAATTTTTTGCTGCCTTTATGTAGTAGTATGCTTGGTTTGCAGACTATGACAACTTCCTGGAAGCTGTAGTCATGCCCATGGATCTCTCACAAAATCAGAGGAATAGGTTAATATCTGAACTAAAATTTTATTTTTTCGATGGCCATATTATCTTTAAGAAGATGTATTGATGGTATTTTGAGAAAATGTGTTGTTGAAGATGAGATTTTTCCCATACTTGAGAGATTCCATTCATTAACTTGGGGTGGCCACCATGGAGGAGAATGGACAGCTCAAAAGGTCCTACGGGATGGCTTCTACTGGCCAACACTATTTAAAGATGCTAGGAGTCTGTTTATTGGCTGTGAAAAATGTCAATTGATGGGAAATTCTAGAAGAAGGTAGGAACTACCCCAAAAAGGTATTTTGGTGTTTGAAATTTTTGATGTGTGGGTCTTGGACATCATTGGACCATTCTCATATTCCTATGGGAATGAGTAAATTTTGGTTTTTGTGTATTATGTGTCCAAGTGGGTTGAGGCAATAGCTCTGCCCAAGAATTCAGCTGCAAGTGTTTTGAAATTCACCAAGAAAAACATATTTTCCAAATTTGGTGTGCCTCGAGAATTCATCAATGATAATGGGACTCACTTAGACAATAATAAGTTCAAAGGTTTAATATAGAAGTATGGGTTCTCACATAGGTCATGCACTAATTATCACCCTTATTCCAGTGGTCAATAAGAAGTTTCAAACAGATAGATCAAATAGATTTTGGAGAAAACAATGAGTAGTTCTAGAAAAGAAAGGTGAAGGAAGTTGTATGGGGCCCTTTGGGCCTATAGAACTAGTTATAAGACTCTTATTGGGATGTCACCACGTTGGATGCTCTTTGGGAAAACATGTCATCTACCTGTTGAGTTACAACAGAGATCATACTGGGTAGTGAAGGAACCAGACACTGATTTTATGTCTGCTGGTGAGAGGATACTGTTAGAGCTGAGTGAGCTAGAAAAGATTCGAAGAGAGTCCTATGAGAATGTGGAAATTTACAAAGAAAGAAAAAATAATTTTCAGGACTGAATCATTCAAAATAGGAATTTCAAGGTTGGTGGGAGAGTCCTTATTTTTAATACTATATTGATGCTAGTTCTAGGGAAGTTCATGTCCAAGTGGTCAGGACCCTTTACCATTATTCGAGTCTATTGAGTTGGTTGTAGAAAATAACCAACCTTTATTAGTCAATGTTCAATGAATAAAGCACTTATTTGAAGGGAATCCAAAGGGCTTGGATTCCATATCTCTGTTAGAATAATAAGCATATTCAAGTCTAACTGAGGAATATAAACTCAGTGTTGCATGGGAACTAACCCATGGTTTTTTAGTTGCTTCCCTTTTATTTTGGTTAGTTAATAATGTTAATCCCTACTGCTTGTTCTCCGATTCAATTTCGTAACTACTTGATGGTGCTGCATGATCTTTAGTTGCTTTAGATAAAGAGTCGTTTCTGCAATAAAATTGGCCTAGAAAACCCAAGGGAGAAATTTACTGCATTATATGGATAAAATTTCATTATACCAACACCCTTGGGTTATATATCATGGAATTAAATCTCTGAAATCATAGTTTACTTATTTTAACTTCTAGGTTAATGAAGAGGAGTAACAACCCACTACTACTGATGAGGATATGTTGATGAAATCCACTGTTAAATGCCCAATAATTCAGGGAACTGTTGAATCAGTAACGTGAAAAAATTAATGGTCTTTAATTTTAGGAATGTGGGGGAAGGTAATAATGGAAGGTTCCCTTGGTAATGTTTTGAGTTCCACTTCATCTAACCTTTAAACACTCCTTGAATTAGAACTTGAATTTGAAGGTGAAGTAGGATAGTTAATGAGTACACATAAGAGGCATGACATACTTGACCACATATGAATCTGTGAGGCTCTTGACTTCCAGTTAGTATTAGAGGCTAGACAGAACATCATTTTTTAACACCTTTGGACACCTTGACCCATTTTTTGGTCATTCTCTCTTGATGTTTAAGTTCAATCATGCACTTTTTGAACTGAAACTCACATATCATATTTCTATTCTAAATTCAAGGGCATGTGCTTGTTTGAGGAAAACCAAATTTTTATGTGTGGGGGAGTTTGATGTGTCTCAATTATCACACTATTTTTCCACACCCTTTTTAAATTTTTATCGACTTTTTAATTTAAAATTGTGGTCTTTTATTAAATAATTTATATGTTGTGGATTTTTACTTTTCTGTGTAAAATAATTATTTTTGGTTTAAATCATATTTTTTTTAGTATTCATTATTGTCTTTTTAAATTATTCTAATATTAAATTAGTCTTGTGAATTTGAAAATTATTTATTTATTATTTAAATTTTTAAAAATGTTTCATTCTAGTTAGTTTATTAAAAAATTAATTAAATTAATTGATTCATTATTCTTTAAATTGTATATAAATAAATCATTCGGGAATTTAGTCTTTCAATAATTAAATTAACTTTAAAAATTAAATTTTATACAATTATTATTTGTTATTCTTTGTTTGCATTATTAATTCGTTGATTAATTGGTAATTTAATTTAAGTGAGTGACTTTAAATGTTTTAATTTTTCCTTAATTAATTTGTTTATAATTTTTAATACAAATAAATTCATTCTTTTAAAATAAACACTTTTAATTTAATTATTTAACTTTGTTTTATTTATTTAGTTTATACTTTTATTGACTTTAATTTTTTAATTTATTTTTAGTTTTATTAAAATTTTTATTTATTTAATTGTTTGTTTTGTTTATTTTGAATGTGTTTCTATGTACCGTGGTTCCCTCACAATCACGGTGGCATGTCTCACTACTTCCAAACATCTCACAATCACCACTTCTACACGTCTCACCACATCCCCTCTAAACAGTGGCACTGTATGGCCTTGTTTTCCCACCTCACGGTGAGACCATGAAAATCTTTCACGATGGTTGTGCCACCGTATGCCCTACTTCAGTATCCCACCGTTTCTAGAAGGCCATTCACTGTGCCACACCAAATTCATTGTGCCAGCATTTCATCTCTTCACTTTTCTCTCTGCTCCTCCTCTATTCACACCACCCACCATTTTTCTTCCCCCTCACAGCAGCAACAACAAAATTGAAATTGATGGAATACCAGTATATCAAACACACAAGATTAAAAATTTCTAATCTCCCATATCTGAAGAGAATTCATAATGAATCACAACCTGTTACACCTCGCACAACCATCGATCTAGCCTCCCTCGCCTAAACCTCTTATCCCGCACCACCGTTGAAGCGTTAGATCTCATCATGACGGCCTTCCTCCTACCTACTCTGAGTTCGAACCCCTCACCGTAATAAATCTACCCCGACATCACTCGTATCACCCTAACCCGCGCTTGGGCCCTCTCCTTTCTCCTTGCCTCTTAACCCTTCTCGCCTAGGCCTCACCTTTCCATCCAAACCCAGATCTCACCGGCACTACCCCCTATATCAATCCCTAACCCACTCCACATCACCTTTGTGCATTGGCACTGCCTGCCCACCACCCAAGCCACACCACATCACATAGCCCCACCATGAGCCGCTTGCTCATATCGCCTCACACCACCTACACCGAGACCGCCCCCTCTCCCCACAACCGTTGTGCCGCACGAACCATACCCCCACCTCCCTTTTCATTTCATTTTTTTATTTCTTCTTTTTAGTTTTAATTATATTTTATTATAACATAAAACATATAATATATATATTATGTTTTATATTTCATATACAATATAATAATAATAATAGGCATAATAATAAATAGAATATAACCTTTTATATATTATAATAATATATGTATTAATTAAATAAAATATTTATTAAATATATATTACATATAATTTAGGAATTGTAATATAAATATATATATTAATAAGTTGTCTTTATTATTGACTTTATGTAGTGATATTAATATATAGTGTAAAAATTTATTTAGTTATACATTGCAGTTACTTTTTATTGTGCTCACGTGCATTTTTTTTGTTTTATATTGTTTCATTGAAGGGGGTGGGATACGCTTATAGAGAGTTCAATAAAAAGCTAGTGATGTGCACATAAAAGCGCACCACATTTATTTTCCAATTTTTTGAGCGAAGATTGTAGCTCGCCAGGCGCACATCATTTTCATTTAATTAGGAGAAACTGTTCCGGTGACAAGCGCGAGAGACATGAAACTATGAAAGCTCCACATGGAGGCCAGGGAAGATCTCGAGAGAGATTCCAGATACTTCTATGGGACATTAGTATATATGACGAGCATGAAATTATTGAGATTTTGGAGGGAAGGACACATTCGGGGGGCATCATTGATCGGGGAATCCAGGAAGTAAGGGAAAAATTCCTCGATCCAGACTAAGGGAGAGAGTAAGAGGAAGATGTAGAAATTTCCTTTGCGAGAAGATTGGGGTACCATGGGAAGCAGATTATATCATTTCATACAACAATTCCCAGGGCAGAACATCGAGCAGATTCTATCATTTCATCCACCATCAAGCGATATGGATTAGTATTTACGGGAGCTCGAACAGGGAGAGGAGCAACCTTATTTTCGTTATGCTCTGTTTTTATGCAACTCATTTTAACATGAACTTCATTGTTTTTTACTCTATGTTTTCATTGAAACCAATCGCTATGAAAACAATTACCATTTGAGGATCTCACTAAAAATTGAGTTTTGCTCGAATGAGAGAGACACACTGAACTCAACTGATAAGTTGAGCCCAGTGAAATCTGATTTGTTTTCTCCATTGGATGCAATAAATTTTACAGTTGAAGGACTGTAAGATTTATTTCATCACAAACTGACTAGACGACAAATCTGGCCAGTTACTTTAATTAAGATCAATATTTCTAAAATATATGTGCATTAATGAGGCTAAGAAATTTTGAATCGGCCAGTGGACTTCTCCCCCTAGTCATTTATTGGTTGTTTACACCATAATTTCCCTTGATTCTTTGTCTACTCCCCTTGCACTCACCAATTCACCTTCTCTACTTCACGCAATGATTTTCACTAACTCCACTTCACCATCACCAACTGTTTTTCTTATTCTTGTTTGTGTTTTTTTGTTTAGTTTATTTTTTTATATCGCCAAACACAACATGAGGCCTCCCTGTGGTTCAACCATATCTTTCCACTTTCCTATGTAGAAAGTAGGTTATAATGTTTAGTTTTTCTCCTGTGCCCAACGATGCCCGAGCGTACAGATCACTACTACTAAGGTTGAATCTCCAAAATACATTGTGTCTAGTAATTTAATGGTTTCTTCAAGTTTATCCAATTCTTAATTTGATTCTGGATCCTCACATTGTTACATATCTTCCCAGTTTTCTACAAAAATTTGATATTTCCAATTTTATTTAACAATGGATTTTTCAGTCAAAACTCCTAATGGACGTATCATTACAACCAAATATTGTGAATTAGTTCCCATTAGGTCATATGTATGATATTTATCTGTTGATCTCGTCATATTACCCATGATTTAATTTTATATAATCCTTGGTATGGATTAGATTTCCGACCATGATGTGAAAATTTATTGTAAGAATAATGTGGTTAAAATTCTCGATGATGACCTTATCGTTAGGGGAGAAATGCCACCATATGATTCTTATCTAGATTCACCCCCAATAGATTTTCTATATTCAATTATTGTGGTAGATGAGATTGAAGAAATTATGGGTGAGGGAAATAATATTCTAATAGAGGACTTACCTATTATTCAAGAATATGTTGATGTGTTTCCTAAGGATTTACTTAGACATCCTCTAGAATAAGAAATTAGGTATTACATTTATTTAATTCCTGGGTCAAGGCCCATATCGAAGACCCATTATAGAATGTTCACTATGGAATTAGTGAAACTAAAGAAACAAATAGAGGAATTGAGTAATAAGGGATTTATTCTCCCTAGTGTTTCTCCAGGGGGAGACCCTGTCATTTTTTAGAAGAAAAAAGATTGATATATGAGGTTGTGTATTGACTACAAGGATATCAGTGTTATAATAATAAAGAACATATATCCCCTACCTTGTATTGATGATTTATTTGACCAACTTCATGGAGCTCAATAATTTTCAAATATTGACCATCGATCTGGATATTAGCAGTTATGTGTGAAGAATGAAGACATTCTAAAAACAGCATTTCGAACCATGTACGGGCATTATGAGTTTACAGTAATGCCTTATGGATTTACAAATTCACCCTCTGTCTTCATTGATGTAATGAATAGAGTTTTCAAGTAATATCTTGATGACTTTGTAGTGGTATTTATTGATGATATCTTGTTATAATCTATAAGATACGAAGATCAATAAAATCACATGTGCATTATTCTAAAGACTCTTATATGAAATGAATTATATGGGAAGTTTAGCAAGTGTGAATTATGGGTTTAGTAGATTTTGTTTCTTGGCCATATTGTCTCTAAGGATGGAATCTCGGTCGATATTTCAAAGACCAAGGCAATCCAAGATTTTCCATCACTGAAGAGTATGACTAAGGTATGCAGTTTTATTGGTTAGCAGGTTATTATCAGCTTTTTGTCCAGAATGTTTCCTGATTGGCTGAGCCATTTACCAAACTCACTCGTAAAGGGGATAAAATTGTTTGGACAAAAGAGTGTGAAGAATGTTTTGTAGAACTGAAGATAAAATTTGTTAATCCTCCTATCATGACTCTACCATCAGGTAATGATGGGTTTTTTATTTATAGTGATTTTTAAAAGTGAGTACATTGTTGTGTCTTTAAGTAGAATGATAGAGTTATTGCATATGCATCACAAAAACTAAAAATTAATCAGCCAAACTATACCACTCATGATCCTTAGTTAGTAGCTGTAATATTTTCTTTGAAAATATGAAGACACTATCTCTATGGTGAAAAATGTGAGATTTGTACTGATCACAAGAGTTTGACGTATATGTTCTCACAAAAATAACTAAATATGAGGCAAATGAGATGGCTTGAACTACTCTAGGATTATGATTTCACAATACAATACCACACAGGGAAGGAAAATAAGGTGGTAGATTCTTTGAGAAAAAAGTATCACGGTGTTTTGAACAAGATGAGAGTTGAATGAGATCCTATTTTCATAGATCTAGTAAAGATGGATATGGGAATAACCATGGAAGGTGAAACACCAATAAGTTTTTAAATGGTTTCAAAACCATCTTTAGTAGAATGGATAAAAATTTCTCAGACTGATGATGAGGAATTTCAAAATAAAATTAAAGCTATGAATGATGGGAGATTGAGTGAATTCATATACATAGATAGAATTTTGAAATTTGGGAATCTACATTGTGTTCCTAACATACATAATCTTAAAAGGGAATTGTTGGATGATGCTCGTAGCTTTAATTTCTCTATACACCCTGGGAGTACTATGTTGTATATAGATTTGAAGGAAAATTTTTGGTGGGACAAAATGAAGAGGGAGATTGCTGATTTCATGTCAAGATGTATGGTTTGACAAAAAGTGAATATTGGAAGGAAACAACCTAGAGGAGTTAGGAAACCTATTCTCATACCTGATTTGAAATGGGATAATATTACAATGGACTTTTTGATGGGGCTATCAAATACTTTTAGAAGGAATTATGAAATATGGGTCATTTTTGATCGCCTTACCAAGTCAACACATTTTCTTGCAATAAGATAATATGTTTGCCTTGAACATCTGGAAATACTATATATTAATGAAGTTTTAAGACTCCATGGTCTAGCCCTATCAAATTATTCTGATCGTGATCCAATTTTTACATCAAGAATATTAGAAAAGACATCAAAAGGATTGGATACTGAACATCATTTGAGCAGTGCCTATCACCCTCAAACCGATGGACAATCGACACAGACTATTCAAACCTTAGAAGACATGTTGAGACCTTTCTCACTCAACTTTAAAAGTATGTGTGATAAATATTTAACTCTGGTAGGATATTCCTATAACAATAGCTTCCATTCAAGTATTCAGATGTCACCATATGAAGTGTTATACGAAAACAGATGCCGCACACAAACTTTTTGGGATGATCTTGGTGAAAGAAAACTCATAGGCCCTTTTCATTTTGAGGAAATAATGGAAAAGGTGATGGTTATCCAAACCCGCATCAAAGCACCTCAAAGTAGACTAAAGTTCTATGCCAATAACCAAAGGATAGATTTATAATTTCAAGAAGGAGACCTTGTTTTCTTAATGGTATCTCAGGGATGGGTGTCATACTTTTTTTTATGAATGGAAAATTGAGTCCCAAGTATATCAGACATTTTGAAATTCTAAAATGAATTGGACTTGTATCTTATCATATGAAAATTCCTCCAAGTCTCTCCAAACTTCATGATGTGTTTCACATATCACTGTTGAGAAAATACATGCTTGAACCAACACATGTACACACCTATGAGGAAACTGAACAGTAGCCTGATCTGTTGTATTGTGAAGAGCCTGTCAAAATTCATGAAACCAGAGAACAAGTGCTGAGAAACCGGATGAGTTGTCTGGTAAAAGTTCTGTGAACAAATCATAAGATGGAAGAGGCAACTTGGGAACCCGAGGAACTTATGATGAAGAACCACCAGAATCTTTTTATACAGTAATATTATAGAAATATTGAGGCTAAAATTATTTTAAGGAAGGGAGAATGTTACACCCTAAGCTTCTAAGGTATGTTTCCCTTTGAATAATGCAATAACATGCATTGTACACAACATCGAGATTCTAACACACCACGACCAATCAATCAAGGTGTAATGAATAGTAATACACACTTTTTGAAATTATATAATTTCTTTTTCATAATGGACTTCATTTTTTAATTCCGAATATCGAAATTAGCTTACGGTGAAATTGTTTTATCTTTATTGAAACATTCTATTTTTTATGAATAGTGAAAAACACTGCATTGTTGGTTAAAACTGAATTTTCTATTTAAATTTTTTTTATTTAAATTTAAGTTAGATCAAAATAGATACATAATAACTATATATGTTTAATTTAATTCATTGGACTCATTTTATAATATGTTTAGATATATAAAAATTTTATGGAACTTTTTACCGTCTTTTACCCACCTCTTAGTAGCATTTAAAAATTTGTATAAAACATAATTTTACCACTTCAATGAGTGAATTTA
Organism: Viscum album; assembly: GCA_963277665.1. NCBI lineage: Eukaryota > Viridiplantae > Streptophyta > Magnoliopsida > Santalales > Viscaceae > Viscum > Viscum album. The sequence goes on from OY728125.1 coordinate 585,850,902, forward strand.
AAAATTCCAAGAGACATGGTTGATATCATTATGTAAAATGTGGTTGAATAAAAAGAAAATAATTTTTGGGGAATTGTAACTTTTGACTTTTGTTTACCACAGTTAAAAGTAAATAGGGTAATTAAGGGTAACAATGATATCATAATTACCCTAAAACATGTTCTAATTCTATTGGATAAGTATAATTCTACCAAATCCAACCTTAGGAATAAAATATGATCCTATTTGGTCCACTTGGGTTAGATTTGGACATGTATTGTTATTTTATTTAAAGAAGTGTTAAAAGAGTTAAATCCAATTTTTAATAACTAAACCATTTTTAATATAATGATATACATAAGATAAATTAGACTATAAATATTTATTATAAAAATAAAAAAAATTTGTACATAATGGTATTTTATTTATAAATTTTAGACTTTAAATAATTTAATTTATTTATGACACAATGATGATGCAGCAATTACCTTATTAATGAATGATTAAACTAATTGGTATTATAAATATCAAAATAAATGTGATTTGAGTCTTTTGATGATTTCCACTAATTTTATAGTTTATTATGAAAATTTAGGAATGATTAAATAATTTTTTTTATGTAATCATGCTGTTATGATTTTCATAAAAACCCAAAACTAAATAGTGTCAAAATTGACATAATTGAGTTTAAAAAAAATACTATATTATTAATTGATATACTATTCACAAAAATATAAGGATAGGTACAAGGAATTAGATAAGGTTATATGTATTAATAGGGAACAACTTGGGGTTCTCTTGGATTGTTATAGTATATTTATTAACCATATAATATAGAAATACAAAGAGAGAAGATAAATGTCAAACTATTTAACTAAGAGTTAAATCTAAAAGATAATGTTAATATGGTGACCTAAACCTATCTAAAAAGTATTAGTTGAGTGGTTTTATACCCATACACACCATATACTCTAAATAAATCATTTCAGAGCCATTATAATCCGAGACTAATTTTATTATAAAATAATATTTCAAGCATTTCCTAAAGTGAGCCTCACCTCACCTATAAAAGGGTACTTCCCATTTCCATAATTTAACACCTCCAAAGCCATTTGGATCATCAAAACCCAGCCCAAATATGATCCCAACTTTCATAAATTCATTCTAGAGGCCTTATATTTGTCAGAAATCAAACCTATAGAGCCCTTTTGATTAAATTAAAAGAAAGAACCTCAAGAAGAGGTAAATATTTCATAACCACTTTCAAGCTCTTTTCTTCTTCCACTACCTATTTCATTGTTGTTCCATTCTAAAATATTAACTCCATTATCTTCTATATACAGTGATTTTATTATAAAAATTATACAACCATATTCATTATTCTACCAGTCATATGAATGACAAGTCACTATACGTGCGTACGTACAACTTACCGTCTCCACATCGCGGTGTAGTTTGTTATTCAAACACATCATTATTTAGATGGATATAATAAGGAGTATAACTGATGTAAATAATAAATATAACAATTTATTGATTCTGTATATATGATATACCATCAAATCATAGATGTTTTCACCATCAATATAATGATATTTCCCCTCGTCTGTACATACAGATTACCATCTCCACAAACGCGATGAGATTCATTATCCATCGCAATCATTCAAGAATAATTTTCATTTTATATTTAAAAGTAATGTTTAAAAACTTAATATCATTCCATATATGAATAAAATACATCCTATCCATAACAAACTTGACTTACGTAATTGAGAATATAAAGGAAAATAGATCAGTTAACACATGAAACAATGATTTTAGTAAAACATTATTAACAAAGCAATATTAGAGGATCATATATGATTTCATATTTATGTATTTAGTTTCTGTATAATTTAATAAAAATTATTTAACTATTATACAATAATATAATGCACCCTCGAACAAGGAAATTTACAAGGTAAGGGTAAATTTCACAATCCCTTTATTATCCAAGGTTGTTTTTACATAAGTATCTAATGTGACCTCTTCATTATCCACATCAGTGTTTTCAAAAAAAGTTTATTTCAAAACAATTTTAATATTTACTAAGAATTGGGATAAAGTCATTAATTACAATATTTTGCCTTATATGTTTTGAAAGTAATCTTTCCTTCATTTTCCAAACAAGGTACATTATAACATTTTTTACAAAATTATGGTAAGAATGTTTTTTTAACTTATACAGCGAGTGCGGATATTTTCTACCATTATAACCTCTTCAAAGCATCCCATACAAGCTTATAAAAAAATTTTCAAAATAAATGTTTTCTTTTATAATTATTTGACTTTTAAATGGTTTCAAAATCAAAAGAGGCATTTCTTTCAAAAAAAATTCATTTCATCTATCTAAACATCCTTTGATGGATTTTAAAATTGTTTGAAGTTGATTTATTATGATACAAATATTCCATATTGTATTGAAGGTTCTATGATATTTTTGATAGTGGGTGTGTTTATATTTTACCATTCATAGGTTAGGGATTTAGTATTGACATTTTTTATGCTAGTTCTAATACAAATGTTTATGTTATGTTTAATACTTTTCATATGAGGAATGAAATGGACTTAGTAAGTGACAGATGGAGGATAATATAGCTCCTCAATGCATCAGTAGGTCTCATAAGACAAGTTAGTTTCTTGGAACAAGGCCTTGACAAAATCTTTTTTTTAGTTTTCTCACAAGGCCTTGAGTATGTGGTTGTGGGGTCTGGAATTATGCATTCCATCATTATAAAAATGGCTATTGATATTGTAGGTGATTTTTCGACTAGTAGAATATCCATGTGAATAAGTAAATGGAATTATTTGATTATATCTTTTACATATTATGCTGAATTTTAACTTTAGAAGGTTTTTTTAGTCTTATACATTGCCTTAAAATTTTATGCTTATTTATGAATGATTCTGCCATATTTTTATCCTTACTAAGCATCTAAGCTCACCAATTTCTATGTTTTATTTTTCCCAAGATGTGACAAAGTATTTTATGGTTTACCTATAGGGATATGTTAAGGATATAAGTGTGTTCAAAAGGGAACAAAATTTTGTTGATGTTTTCATTTCATGATGTAATGTAAAACTTATGAATGTATCTATTACTTCCAGGGATAATAAAATGATTGGTCTTTAGGGACATGAATCCTTTTATCGTGACAATGTTATGTTATAATGCACCGAATATGGGTAATTTCAGTCAGGGCGTTACATTCATCATTGCCACAATGTGCAGAGATACATCTTTTGGCTGGAACAATTATGAAGTCCCATTTCAATGTTAGAGAAATAGTTTGTGCCTACTACGGTCCTCCAGATGTTTCCAGTGGATATAGGGAGTTCTCCTAGGTTGAGACAGAGGAAAGAGACTATTGTTGGTTTCCTTATTTGGTTTCCACTATATTTGGTTGGTGGGATTCTTATATATGATTGGAAATTCACATCTACTCGCTTACCGCAGTATTTTTCTTATGTGTTTTTTATGCATTTGTAGGAATTTGGCTCTGGACATATTTTTTTCCACCATGTTTGGATGGAGGGATTGATATTCATCAGTAGGTATTTTTCCCATTAATTATGTATTTTTAATTTGATTTTGATGACTATAACCTTACGCATTAGTACATAGTTGCATCTACCTTTAATTTTCCACTTTGTTTTCCTAGTGGGACCAACGAGCACTGGAAGAAATGTACACATGCTCATGTAGTGCCACCCAATTTCTATGATAGGCATGAGTGGAGGGGGATGATTTGTATGTATTCCCATTTAATTTTGTCATGTCTGTACAACAGAGGTCCTCATCTGGAATCAGGAAGATGGTATGCTCTTGATTTTAAGATTTCTGTTATTTGTGGGTGGCCAGAGGTGCCCCTATCCTTTAGACATCAGCTGATCCCCTCGGTATAAGATCCTCTTCAGGGTGAGTATACTTGGTCACCCATTTTTGGTGGCAACGCTTTCCTACAAGGTCCAACATGTAGAACCCATTTACAATTGGGATGAAGTCATCATCATCAACATCATCATCCTCCCTAACATAAGGGAGGTATTTCTCATCATTCTAAAGGGACAAGATCTCGAAATATTTCAAGATGACCACTGAGGATGCCTTGTGTTGGGGTGCCAGTAGTTGTTGGGAAGGTGGATGGTGAGCTTTTGTACATCCAAGGGATTTTATTAAGGCCCCCATTGCGGAGAGAGTAAGATTTTTTTGGAACTCTTTAATCAGCAAGTAGGAAACACATCATTGAATATCCTAGGTTGGCGATGGGTCCTTCTCTTAATCCAGGCCGTAGACACCTGTAGGATTGCCTTGGTGTATGTCTACATTGGTTTTTAGCATTCCATTTAGATAAAAATATTCTCATCAAAAACCAATAATATATATATATATATATATATATTACATATACTGACTATAAAATCCCCATAAAAGTATACTCTCCTATTCATATACATATTTGACATCATCTTAGCGCCCTTCCATTTTTATGTGCGGTGAGGGGGCTTGGTTAGGGTAAAACTACAACCTTGGTTGAGGACTCATGTTAGGTTCACCATTTTTGTTTCATCCCGATTTTCATCGCCCCAAATATTTATAGTAAGATATGATCCCACAAGGATTGGGTTATGTATCCATCTTTTTTATGTTATTGAAGAGGTGCCGCATTTGCATGATCCTGGCGGAAAATTGTGGTTGGGGGTACATGTTTGTGCAATAATCCAATGTTGGGCACGATGTCCTCGGATTGTTTCTAAAGGGTTTATTCCTAGATAAAAAACACCTGATGACCCTGGTATCCATGATTCATGGACCTCCTTTCTAAAGGGAACAACACATTCAATGGAGATTTATCCAATGGTACTTGATGACTCCATTGGTCAAGATTATGGGAGCTCATGCATATCACACCCTTTTGGGGGAATTACATCCTACTCCAAGACACTCTAATAGTTTTAGGACATGTTCATATTTTTTTGAATCCTTATGTCATTCTCGAAGAGTGTATCTATGGGCTACCCCAAGGATAGAGGAACATTATGGATGTACATGGATTTGATGCTATAGTGACAATGTTGGCTTAAGACACATAATGATGTCCTCTAGATTCTATCTCCATATAGGAGATATAAAATATTGTTTGATGTTGGGGACAAGAAGCATTATTTGGGCTTAATATGTATCCTCATGATAGGAATCAGATCCAATGTATATCTTTTTGGGTGACGGATTATTCATGGATGCTGCTCATTTAGTGGGACGAGATTGGGTGAACCCTTTTGAAAGATGCACCCCTTTGAGCTCTGACCTTCAGGAAGGTGTCCTATGTATCTTTGTTTGAACAGGAATCAGATTTTTTTAGTTTAAGGGAAAAGATGATTGTGTGGATGTTGTATCATCACAAATCTCTGAGCCCACATGAGTCACTCTTGGTTTGACAAACAAGATGTTGTGATAGATTCAATAAACCATACACCTTATCTTCCATTGATGGAAGAGGTTGGACCTATGATATATGAAGCCGAGCCGATGGTGGGTGGGGGTGTGGAGTAATAAACCCTTAAATTTAAAATGAAATTGATCGTCATTGGATCTTGCCTGATATACTAGGGACTTACTCCAGGATGGGTGCCCCAGAATGTATTCTGGGAAAGGGGAGGAATTTCACCTCTCATAAAAAGTAAATGCGAGCAAGATTCATTAACCTGATCATCGTTTCCCATTGAATGGAAGAGAAAGTTTACATATATAATCCCTATAATGGTGAGGTTAACGTCATTATCCCAGGGGTTGACTATGGGTTACCATGGAAATGTAGACATAGAGACATTACTAGGGTCCAAACTATTGTGGGGATATCCTTCATGACCATGCTAACCATGGGTATGTAGACTTAGAAAGGCACACTGATGCACCCGATGATCGATGCATATGGGTCTGGCAGATTTTGAGGAGGCTTTGGACTTATGTCGGTGGACTATTTCATGGATGTTTTATGGAGTAATGGACAATAATAGAGGGGAATGATTGAAATCAGAGGGCAGGATACCCAAATGTTCCCCATTCCACGTAATTATTTTTCATGTGGGATGGGGGAAGCCCCGCGTAGTATAATGCTATATGGGAGGAGGAGTCACCAGTGTACTAAAGTAGTACACATCAATGGATATGGACCACCGCGTACCAAAGTGGTGTGCAATCTAGGATATGATTCTCCACATTGCATTTGGTTCCACATGCATACTAATACAATACATGGTGCAGGGTTAAATCTACATAGTGATGCTCTATGCAGAGTGACATATTGAAGAAGGGTCCCAAAACCTATGGTTCGCAAGGAGTTCATCAGTGACGAATTAGTGGTTAGAGATGGCACCAATTAAGTTCATGGTTTATAGATTATTATTAAGTTTCTTATTTTTATGTTTTGATGCTCGTTATACCTATAGAAAAGTGGTATTGTGAGTTTCACTTCATCGATGATTCGAAATCAAATTCAGAATCTACCCCATATCCAAATTCATTCTTTGTTTGTTTAGGGTCTCCCTCGTGCCCTCTTCAACCTATTTTCACTCTCTCTTCATCCATATATCTTCAAATAAACATGATCTCATTTCAAATAGGACTAGAGAAATCATATCTGTGGGCTTGTATCATCTTTTGCGGAGGCCCATAAAGACATATCTCAACCTGCAGAAGTCTCGGTCAACCAGATTTTATAGTGAATGTAGTTCGTGAGTCATGGTTTATGGAACCTTTCCATATTTCTTCATTTGTGAAATTATGAGATCATGGGATGGTATACAAATGAAATTTATGTGCATGATTTTGAAATTGACACAGTTCATGACGCCCTGGATATTTTTACCATCGCCCTATGAACCAACACCTTACATGCCCATCTGCGTACTGAGGGTTTGCGGTTCATGCGCACCATGAACTTTTCTCAATGATGGTATGTGGGTTACTAAATCTCTTGAAATAAAATTTATTTATTAAAATTTATTCTCAAATTTCTATTCAATTTTTATCCATTTTCCTTACCAGATTCATAGGAATGTTTTCATCCTTCCGCAAAGTGCTTATAAGAGAATTTACTTCCCTTTGCGATGTTTTCATGTTAGTACAATGTCATAGGTAGTTTGAATACTACATGTAAAATAATAAACAATAAATATTAGTTTATGAATTATCATATTTAGAATTAATTGAATGTTTATTTTAATTTTTCTATTCCCTATAATACATAATATATTCACTTAATTGTAATTTTGTTTTTTATCAATAATAAAGTTGTTTGCTTCATGGATCAATGTTTTCATTTATAGAAAGTTAGATTTCATCATTAATCATATATAGATTCCTTGAGTTCAAAGAGAGACATTATAATATTCAAATTAAATCTAATTATATAACATATCTATAGATTTTCGATGCTTGAAATATTTTATTAATAAAAATTATTCTAGGATATAATTCGATTTTTAAGAAAATAAGTCATCTTTTATGTTTTATCGTTAATATTATTAATATCTATTTTATTTTTAGATGAAAAAATCGTAAAAATGAAATAATTTTATTATTATTAATTTCATTATTGCAAGAAAACCATTTAAAAAATAAATATATAAATGTAGTCATGAAAACAATTATGGATCATATTGGTCATATAAAACCACATTAGCGAGAGCAATGTTTTTAGGAATAATATAAATAGAAGAAAAAATTTCTTTTATTAATTAATTATTATTACATTAAAATTATAATATTAAGATCATAATATTATATTTTATCCATGGGGTTTGGGTGTTTTAAGAAGTGAACGAATATTTTAAACGAGGCATGGGGGAATAATTTATCCACATCGAAACGCCTCCCATAGACTACACTTTATAACTAAATTGTGGTGCTTTAGTAAAACAATGACATCTAAAGGTGGTTAAGGATGGTTAGGGATGGATATTGGGGGAACATTATCTCTTTATAGAGTTTTTAATTTAAGATGAATTAGTAGAGGAAGGTAATATTTATAGGTGATGTGGATGAGTATTTTTTAATAAAATAATGATTATTTTATTATTAAATCACAAGAATGTGAATTGAAAATTTTAATGTGAGTAAAAATAGTTAATGAATATAAAATTAATATATATATATATATATTCAATTAATAAGGTGAAAAACCAAAAAGAGTCACGATAATATTTTATTTAATCAAAATAATGAAAACTGTTATTTTCATATAATAAAATATTATTTAAACATTGGAATTTCATTTTTAGGTGTTTAAATTATGTTTTTATTCCTAAATGAATTATTTTCATCCCAAAATTATATTTAATTATTTTAAAAAAAATTATAGATACATTTGGAAATAATCGTGAATTCTTATACCATAAATCATACACAGAGTATTTTTTCTATTAAGTCAAAATTATTCATCATCAGAAAAATGTCTAATAATTAATCAAAAGATAATTTTTTACATGATCAACATAAATGTTATATATATTTTATAAAAAACGAATTTATAAATTAGGTAATTATAATGTTTAATATCTAACATGAAAATTTATATTTTCACTGATCACTTAAAATATATTTTATTAGTATTTTTAAATTTCTAAAGGCCAGTCGCTATTTCTAACAATCAGTTAATATTCTTAACTAAAGGTTACTAATATAAATGCCCATATTTGTTATATAATAGCAGTAAATGAATATTATTCCCTTTTTCATCATTAATAAATATTTTTATCAAGGATCTCATTATATTTCTATTTTTTTTCTTTTTTACAGTGATTTCCATAGTTCTGATTATTCATGTAGATCACACTATGAATGAATTCCAAATTCAGGTTTTTTACTAACTTGGGTTTATTATACCAATGTATTTTTTTTATTTTTAGAGATTATATTTATACATCATATTAAATGTTCTATGTTAGTGTAATAATATAATATTCATTTTTTAGTTGGGTTTTATTTCACATATTTGTATTATATATTATATATATATAGCATATTAAGAGGGATATTTCATCTAGGAAAACTATATGTCATTAAAAAATGGTCTCAATGTTAATCATAAGTACCATTAAAATTTCCTAAGTTACTCTTACAGAACTATGTGATAAAACATATGACACATATGGATCTACTTTTCATGATTTAAACTCATATGTAACTTGTTGAATCACCATGTTACTCTTACACCACCAATTTTATTTTTATTTAACCCTTATGTTACATTTGAAAAATAAAATTTTATCATAAATATCAATATAAATTTATATTTTTTTGAATGCATAAAGACACTTCAACGAAATCATTGGTATATTATAATAAATAATGTTATCCCATTAAATACATTATCAAATATCAATCAAGACATCTATATTTATGAAATATTTACATTCTCAATTCATCATTTTCAATTCCATAAAGGCTATGTTCACATTATCACAACTCATAATAGTCACTATGATAACTTCAATCCATATACTATAGAACATTCATTAAAAATATTATTCACTAATTCCATGTTTATGAATATCTATCACCCTTAAATAAAATACATAACAATATCTCCTCTAATGTAAACATTATCTACATTCTACCATTCCCCAATTGGTTTCACATTCTTTCACCCTATATATTTATATCCACTTTATATACTTATAATTATTTCATTACAAAACACCAAATATCAATCAACTATAATTTCTAACCTCTTCATATTGAAAATTCATTTATCATCTCTAAATATTATACCATTAATAAAAAAATTCCAATTCACATCCTATATTTTCAATACATATCCACCGTAATATTTTTGTGTGGAATATACCATAAATAATGATCTATCATGTGAATCCAAATATTTATAATTAATGTATTTATTTACAACACATTCTTCTCCCCCAATTTTAAAATAATATTCAATGGTTCTCTCTAAAATATCATTTTTTTCTCATCCTTTGTTATGAATATTGACATGGGTAACTCCATATCTTCCTTTCCATGATATTTTAACTAAATTTCTAAATATAGGAAGTCTCATCATACCATCTTAACGTAACTTCATGGAACCATAAAAAACCAGGAAATATTTTTGTTCTCCTCACAATTAAGTTTCAAATCAACTTACAAAATTATCCATCAATCTTGTTTTTTAATATAAAATCATGGACCTGTCTAGTAGTACATTTGTTTGAATTTATAAAAAAATCACAATATTTTGTAAAAAATATACACAATTAATAAAATTAGCTTATATGTTTATATGCAAATGTTATTAGAGTTTTATAAATAGATTCATATCTATGATATGATTTTGAGGTATCCTCATAGAAAAACTAGTTGCATTTGAAACCAGTAGTGGAGTTATTGGTGGTGGAATATATTTAAATTTTATAATTAAGATATAGAAATGTTAGGGGTTGTTCATTCAAAATATATCTAAAGATATGACATTTGTAGAGGCCTTAAGAGTGCAATAGTCATTTTGGAAGACTATTGGGTATTTTTGAATTTTTATGGGTTATAATGATTTTAATTTTTTATATGTCTAAAAAATTACGCACATTAGTTTCCATAAGTATAAATTATTATTTATCTCATGGATATAAAAAATATATCATATTTTTGAAAGAGAATATATTTCATAGGTATAGAAATAATGTTACATAAGGGAATTTTTTATAATTTGAATGTTTTTTCTCAAAGGGGAAGACCCTATATTAGAAATATTATATTATTTATGTATAAAATTATATTATATATGGGTTGGATATATAAACATTTAAATGTTGATGTATAAAATAATTATATATATAATATATTATGATTATAGAAATGATATAAAATAATTTATTATCTAGTGGGTAGAACCTTATATATTATAAAAATATGTTGTGTAGTGGTTTTTCTGTAACACCCCAAGATTTCATAGTACGTTATTTTTTCAATGTAATTCAATAACTTTCACTACACACAACACTGAATTCAAGTCCACCATGACCTACCAAACAAGCCATTCAAAAGAGGTTATGAACAGTATTAACTGAATTTTGAACTGTATATAATCCTAATAATTTTAGAATCCATATTATGAGTTTCATAGACATAATGGATGAACACATACATTTTATCAGATAAAAGAAATATTTCTCAAAAATTGCAATTTTACCTACTTTTAATTGAGAAGCCATTTTTAAATCCAATATTTGAAACTTTTATATATTCAATTTGAAAAAATAAACATATTCTTTATAATTGGGACATAAGAATTTAGTTTCAATAAAGTTCTGGCATTTTTCTGATAAGATTCATATTTGGGTGAATAGTGAAGATACTATATTTTAACTAAAAACATCTTTTTTAATCAAAATAATTTATATTGTTAAATTGTACATTTTAATGGTATGGAAGTATAAATAGATTTTATTTTTACCATTTACTCCAATTATGGTCATTTTAAGTAATTTCGATATTGAAATTGGACATAAACAAGTGTCAAACTTTTGATAGTTATTATTTCTTAAAAATACACCTTTTGGTTTTAATAGCGGGAATTAATATTGAATTAATAAATGAAAATTTTATGTTTTTGAATTTTGTAAAATAGACTACATTTTTGGATTCATAATTTTGAAATTATCTTAGGGTGAAATTTTTGTACTTTTTTGATAGCTTTTATATTTTGATGAATAGTGAAACTTACTAAATTTTAATTAAAAACAACTTTTTTAATCGAAATAATTAATAGTGATAAATTATGAACATGAGTGTTTTTAAAGTATAATTAGATTATAATTTTACCATTTAATCCAATTTTGGTCATTGGACATTATTTCATATTTAAACTAGACATAAGAAAGTGTTAATCTTTTGATTGTTATTATTTGTTAAAAACACGTTTTTTGTTTCGACAATAAGAATTAATTTTAAATTAATTTCTTCCACTTGTGAGTTTTGAATTTAAAAAAACTAATTCCATATTTTGATTCAGGAGGTCCAAATTTTGTAAATATTTAACTTTTATTTTTAGACATTTTGAATAATTACTTCAGTAAATATTTTATTTACCATTGTTAAAGGGTAAATCTGGTAAATAAGGGTAAACAATAATATTATAATAATAATAAATTACCCTAAAACGTGTCCTTACCCTATTAGTTGATACATTTCCGACCATGGGCATCTTTGGGTCGATTTTGGGTCCCCATGAAGCCACTTGTAAGTGATAATGACACTTTATTTTAATTAAGTTAAAGTAAATGCAAAAATGACGTAAGCATATATCTTTTAGAAAATCAATTTTTACAGAGGTTTATATATGTTATATGTTCAAATATAAATATTAATTAGAAATATAGAAATATTTCCTACATAATGGTATTTTTTTATAATTTTTAGACATCTAATATACTAAATTATTTATGAAATAATAATTATGTAGTGTTTACCTTATTAATAAATGATTTAAATAAATATGATTATAAAGACTAAAATAATACCCAAAACATGTCCAATTCTTATTATTTTATTTCATTTAAATCATGTATAATTTTAGCATCATAATTAATGAGTTTTGGATCTTTAGAAACTGAATATCATTATATAATAAAAGAATATTTTCAATCCTTCCTAAAGAGGCCCTCCTCCCCCTTATTAAAGGACACCACTTATAACCAATTCCTCACACCTCTCAAGCCTTTTGGCTCGTCCAAAATCTGCCCAATTAAGCTCCCTACATCCCTCTCCTCCTCCTAGATGCCTTAACTTAGTCATAAGGAACATTAAGAGTCCTTTTTGATTCAAACCAATGGGAGTTACACAAATTAAAGTTAACGATTTCTCTTAGCTTCTTTTCTTTTATTTTACTTCTCCAACCTCTAAACTCTTCTTAGTATTTTCATTTGTAAAAAAAACAGTATACTAAATATACTAGGATATTTTTATGAAATGTATTAGAACTAAACATACACACACCTACATCTAATGGGTGAAAAACATAATGTTTCTATAGATGGAAACCAAAAGCCTCACAAAACGATGATTGTTCAGTTGTCTCCTACAGCCTCTCATGGTGGTAATTATGATGAAACTATAATTAAATATGATATTAACGATATATATTTTATATATAATCTTCTTTTATTAAATTTTATATCATACCATTATTCGTTTCATGTTGTATATATATACGATAATTTCATTTGAGGAAGTGCGGACTACCGCCCCCTCGAAGTGATATGGCTCGTTCATACCATACATGGAATGTATAAAGGATGGTGTTAATGAACATAAGTAAAATATATAACATATTATATTATACTGTAATAATAATATACCTATTTATCATTTGGTTTTGATTCTTTTTAAATCTAAAAATGAAATGGAAGTAGCGTTCGTACGTACGTTCGGATTACAGTCTCCAGGAACGAGATGAGATTCATTTCCCCATCATATCCATTCAAGAATAATTATCATTTGATGAATAAATGTAATTTTTATGGACTTGTTATCATTATGGATATGAATAAGATACAACCTATCCATAAAAAACATGTCTTACGTAACAAAGCATATAAAATAAAATGATTCAGTTAACACCCGAAACGACGATAATACTAAAATATTATTAATAAAGCAATATTAAAAGATAATATATGATATCATATTTTTATATATGATTATTTTATAATTTAATAACAATGATTTAACTATTATACAAGAGGATGAAATACCCTCGACCAAGGAAAAGTACAAGGTAAGGGATTATTTCACAATCTCTTCATTATCCGAGGTCGTTTATACGTAATTTTCTTCTGGGACCTCTTTATCATCAACATACATATTTTATAAAAATGTATTTAAAATCAATATTACTATTTTACAGACTATGGGTTAAAGTCATTTATAACATTGTTTTACTTTTTTATAATATGTTTATAATGGAATCATTCCGTCATTTTCCAAACAAGGTTCTTTTTAACCTTTTCGACAGAATTAAGGTAAGAATGTCTTTTTAACATATACGGCATGTATGGATATTTTATTCATTTATAAAATCATTGATTCTCCCCTGAAAATCTTACAATAATATTTTTAAAGTAAATTATTTATTTTATAATTATATGCCTTTTAAAAGATTTCAAAAAAGTAGTATTTCTCTCAAACAGTTTTGATTTCATCTATGTCAACATCCTTTGATGGATTTTAAGCTTATTTGAAGTTGATTTAGTATGATTCAAAACATTCATATTGTATTGAAGGTATTGTGATATGTTTGACTGTGGAGTTGGTATTTTATATAACATTCATCATTAGGCATTTTACATGTTTGGAATTATTCATTGCAATTCATAAACTGACCTAGTTTAAGCTATTGTATAGAAATGGTGCCTAGTAGAAGGAATGTGAACTCCAGCAATACGTATGATCCAAAGATTAAGAAGGATCATATATTTCACGGTATTAAGCCAACATTTAGAAGGTAAATAGTCTCCCATGTATTCTAAACATATGAAGAGATAGTATCATGTGTTAATAAGATAAGTAAAGAAGTATCTGAGTCCTATGGATTTGAAGGGAAGCAAGAGACGAATAGGATGGAAGAGATCATGATTGATAAAGGGAAGAGGGGAAAGAAGAATTTTCACATATGTGGTAACTATGGGAAGAAACACCCTGGAAATTTCCTGAATGGAATGAGAGTTTGTTATAAGTGTGGAAAAAAAGGACACCATGTATTTTACTGCAAGGGTAAGAAAATGGATTCAAATGTACAATGCTTTATCTGAAAGGAGTTGGGACACTACGCGAACCAATGTCCAAATCATTAGAGTATGCCCCAAATGATGCTATTGGACAATAATCAAGATATGATACTACCATAGATGAGGATGAATGATTAGAGTTCTTATGTTGTTATTATATAATTATGTCATTTGTGTGTTGTATCAACAATGTACTGGTTATAACAATTATGGAGTATATAAAGACTATACTGCAGTACTATTTCATTAAGGACTTGAGATTGTGTGGAAAAAGGAAAAGTGACTCAATAGCTGGTTAAATGTTTGGAAAATATATGGTTGAGAGAAAGATAAACCATAATACGGTTCTGATACCAAGGTAGTGATTTTCGAATAATACATGATTGATTTGGATAAATTATATTGGATATTCTTGACTACCATGAAAATGATTAAAGATTTGTATATTCCATCATTGTTGGAGTTTACAACATTTTTGGATAGAAGGAGTATATCTGGTATTCTATAAGTAATAAGGGATAATGAATGTAATCAATAAGGTTATATGGTATTTTAGGATGTTTTAGTGTTTTAAAAGAATACATGATGAAGGTGTTCACATGGTATTATGTGGAAAAAATGATCAACATTGTGTTTACCTACCTTATAAATTTTGGACATTCAATTTGGAAAGAAGTATTTTGGATAAGTCTAGTTTGAGATTATTTTTGGATTTCCATAAAAAAGACAACTCGGAGGTCTGGCGGCAACCTGTCGCGTCCGATAAGGCCGCGAGACTTAAACCCACAACCGAAGGGCTACATGGGTGTATCACCTACCACCGACCCACGTGATGTCCGAGATTGAATAATTTAGTTTTTTATGGTTCTGCTAGATGAGTTATAAATTCATTTTTTTGATCCCTATATGAATAGGATAAATAGAATATTATTTCTATGTTCTATTATCTTTTAGATAGAACGATGAGTTTGTGGTAGAACATAGTTAAAGGATGAGACTCTAATTGTCAAGTATATATTTTCCTTCATCTCTATTCAATGAAGAAATTAATTTTTATACATTAGTGAAGGGATCTTAAAACAAAAAATGTGTTGTCCTAATAGCATATGATTTGTTGAACTGATGGTATTTTAAATCATCATAGATTGATGAAATTAAGGCCCTCAATTTTACACTTGTTTGTGATTGATGACCTCAATCACTAACTATAAATATTTATTTTTTTTCATCCAATTATATGTCTCTAATTTCCACCAATGTTCTCATAATCGGGAACATAATTTGGTGGTGACCATTTCATTTCCCTTTTCCTCTTATTAAGACTCAATTTTATTAACCTAATTTTAGATGTGGGTTTTCTCGAAGGTATTTTCTATTTTCAATATTTTATTTTCAAAAAATAATTTCAAATTGCGAGTCCTCAATTTATTGAAGGAGGGAAGAATGTAACACCCCAACATTTCATAGTACGTTATTTCTTCAAAGTAATTCAATAACTTTCACTACACGCCACACCGAGTTCTAGCGCACCATGACTTACAAAACAAGCCGTTCAAAAGTAGTTATGAATAGTATCAACTGAATTTTGAACTTTATATACTAACTATAATTTTAGAATCCATATTATGAGTTTCTTAGACATAATGTAATAACACATACAGTTTTTTTCATGTAAAAGAATTATTTTTCAAAAAATGGAATCTTACCGCCTTTTAATGGCGAAGCCTTTTTTAAATCCAATATTTGAAAGTTTTATATATTCAATTTGAGAAAATAAACTTTTTATTTAGAACCAGGACATAATAATTTAGTTTCAATAATGTTTTGGTGTTTTTCTGATAACATTCTTATTTTGTTGAATAGTGAAAAATAGTATATTTTAACTGAAAACATCTTTTTAATCAAAATAATTTATATTTTTAAATTATAAATTTTAATTGTATGGAAGTATAAATAGATTTTATTTTTACCATTTAATCCAATTATGGTCATTGTATGTAATTTCATTTTGAAATTGGACATAAACAAGTGTCAAACTTTTGATAGTTATTATTTCTTAAAAATACGCCTCTTTGTTTTAATAGCCGTAATTAATTTTAAATTAATAAATTAAACTTTTATGTTTTTAATTTGGTAAAATAGACTCCATGTTTGGATTTTTAATATCTAAATTATCTTAGGGTGAAATTTTGGTACTTTTCTGAAAATATTCATATTTTAATGAATAGTTAAAATTACTAAATTTTAATTAAAAACTACTTTTTTAATCGAAATAACTAGTAGTGATAAATTATCCATTTGAGTGGTTTTAAAGTATAATTAGATTATATTTTTACCATTTAATCCAATTTTGGTCATTGGACATAATTTCATATTTAAACTGGACACAAGAAAGTGTCAAACGTTTGATAGTTATTATTTGTAAAAAACATGGTTTTTATTTCGACAACGGGAATTAATTTTAAATTAATTTCTGCCAATTATGTGTTCTTAATTTAGAAATATGGAATCAATATTTAGAATTATGAGGTCCAAATTGTGTAAATAGGTATCTTTTATATATTGAAATTTTGAATAATTACTTTAGTAAATATTTTATTTACCATGGCTAAAGGGTAAATCCTGTAAATTAGGGTAACAAATAATATTATAATATAACTAAATTACCCTAAAAAGTGTCCCAAACCTATTGGTTGATACATGTATTACCATGGTCATCTTTGGGTCTATTTTGGGACCTCATGGAGCCACTTGTAAGTGATAATGACACTCTATATTAATTAAGTTAAAGTAAATTCAAAAATGACATAAGCATATATCTTTTAGAAAAACAATATTTATATAGGGTTATATATGTTATATTTTCGACTATAAGTATTCATTAGAAATATAAAATGATTTAATACATCATGGTGTTTATTTTATAATTTTTATACGTCTAATAAACTAAATTATTTAAGACACACTAATGATGTAGTTTTTACCTCATTAATAAATGATTTCAATAAATAAGATGATATAGACTAAAATAATACCCAAAACCTATCCAATTCTTATTGGATGATTTCATTTTGATCATGAGTCATATTATATTCATCGTTAATTAGTTTTGGACCTTTAGAAACTGAATATAATTATATAATAATATAATATTTTAAATCCTTCCTAAAGAGCCCCTTCTCCCCCATATAAAAGGCGACCACTTCTAACCAATTCCTCACACCTCTCAAGAATTTTGGCTCATCCAAACTCTAACCAATTAAGCTCCATAAATCCCTCTACTCCTATGGGAAACCGTAACTTAGGCATAAGGCTCTTCAAGTGTCCTTTTTGGTTTAAACCAAAGGGAGTTACCAAAATTAAAGGTAATGATTTCTCTTAGCTTAATTTCTTTTATTTTACTTCTCCAACCCCTAAACTCATATTATTTTCCTTTATAACAAAAACACTATACTAAATATACTAGGATATTATTATTAGAAGAATTCTAACTAAAATTACTCACACCTCCATCTAATGTGTGAAGAACATAATGTTTCTGTGGATGGAAACCAAAATCCTCACGAAACAATGATTGTTCCATTATCTTCTACCACCTCTCATGGTGGACATTATGATTGTACAGTAATTAAATATTATATTAATGATATTTATTTTATATATAAGCTTATTTAATTAAATGTTATATCATACCATTATTTGTTTCATGTTGTATATATATACGATAATTTCATTTGACGAAGTGCGGACTACCGTCCCCTCATAGTGATATGATTCGTTCATACCATACATGGAATGTATAAAGGATTGTGTTAATGAACATAAGTAACATATATAAGGTATTATACTATACTGTAATAATAATATACCTTTGTATCATTTGGTTTTGATTACTTTTAAAATCAAAAATGAAATGGAAGTAGCATTTGTATGTACGTACGGATTACCGTCTCCACGAATGCGATGAGATTCATTTCCCCATCATATCCATTCAAGAATAATTCTAATTTAATGAATAAAAGTAATTTTTAAGGACTTGTTATCATTCTAGATATTAATAAGATACAACCTATCCATAACAGACACAACTTACGTAACAAATCATATAATGGAAAACGAATCAGTTAACACCCAAAACGACGGTAATACTGAAATATTATTAAGAAAGCAATATTTAAAGATCATAAATGATATAGAATTTATATATAAGATTTCTGTATAACTTAATAACAATGATTTAACTATAATACAGGAGGTTAACCTACCCTCAACCAAGTAAAAGTACAAGGTAAGGGTTTATTTCATAATCTCTTCATTATCCGAGGTTGTTTATACGTAATTATCTACTGGGACCACTTTATCATCCACATCCATGTTTCATAAAAATGTATTTCAAATCATTATTACTATTTTACATACTATGGGTTAAAGTCATTTATACCTTTGTTTTAATTTTTATAAGATGTTTATAAAGTAATCTTTCCGTCGTTTTCCAAACAAGGTTCTTTTTAACCTTTTCGACAGAATTAAGATAAGAATGTCTTTTTAACTTATACGGCGTGTGTCACTATTTTATAGAATTATAAAATCATTGAAGCTTCCCTTACATGCTTAAAATAGTATTTTCAAAGTAAATGTTTTATTTTATAATTATATGACTTTTAAAGGATTTAAAAAAAGAGACATTTCTCACAAATAGTTTTGATTTCATCTATGTCAACATCATTTGATGGATTTTAAGCTTATTTGAAGTTGATTTATTATGATTCAAACCATTGATTTTTTATTGAAGGTATTGTGATATGTTTGACTATGGATGTGTTATTTTATATACTATTCATTTTTTATGGAGGAATTATTGACATTTCGTATGCTAGTTTTTATATTATTTTTTATGTTATGTTCAAACATATTCATATAAGGAATGCATTGTAATTAATAAGTGACGGTTGAAGAATTCTATAGCTCCTCGATGCATCGGTAGGACTAATGATACAAACTAGTGTCTTGGAAAAAGGCCTTGGAAAAATCTTATTTGTAGTCAGGGCACAAGTCCTTGACTATGTGATAATGATAGTCCGGCATTATGCATTCCATAAATATGAAAGTGGTTATTGATATTTCATGTGATTATTCGATTAATAGAATGTCCATGTGAATAAGTAAATAGAATTATTTCATTTTAAATTTTCCATATTTTGTTGAAGTCCAAGTTTAAAAAGATTTTGTTTCAGTTATAAATTGCCTTAAATGTTTATGGTTATCTATGAAAGTTTTTGCTATATTGTTATCTTTACTGGGCATCTGAGTTCAGCCCTTTCTATGTTTTATTTTTCCCAGGATGTGAAGAAGTAATGTAAGACTGATGAATGTATCTAGTGATTCCAAAACTACTGAACTAATCGGTCTTTCGAGACATGATATTTTGTGATCATGCCAATGTTATGTAATAATGCACCGACTCTGGGTAACTGGGGTCGGGAAGTTACATTTTACCCATGGAAAAAGACATCTGTATTGATGAAATTATATCATATAGAAATATAAATGTCACATATAGGTTTTTTGAAGATAAAAACATTACATAAATGTTATATATTTTAATTAGGAAGAAATATTATTACGTATGAGTTTAAAATATTATTTTTAAAATATTTATAGAGGAAAAACATACATATGACTTTCAAGTATTCTGTATAATAACATGTGAGATCTAAGAAATTTTGTAAACTCTTATGATATATGGGGTTTTATATTTAATATGTAATATATATAAAGGGTGAACCACTTTATATATACTTTGAATGGGATCATTGGGTTTATTATGTAATATTTTTTGGGAGGGGGTTAAATTTTTATAAAATTTTCGAAACTGATATTTATTCTAGCATTATTCATAATTTTATAAATTTTAAAACATGAATTTAATTGAAAATATGATATTTTAAAATATTAAATGTGATTAAAATAAATGCAGTTCTTTCATAATCTACTTTTAATTAGACTGGGTGATAACTAAACACAATTCTATAATTCAAAATCCATTCTCTACCAGTTGATAATGCCATTACAAATAATTATATAGCTTATAGATGTTTATGCTCTATATAATGGTTTTTCCAAATATTCATGAATTTCTTCAATTATATCTATTATTACTTGCTAATACTCGATGAGTATACTCTTTTAATATTAATGTACTCGGTGACCAATTTATTTATTATAAGAATACTTTTTTATATATGATTGTGATGTGTGTTAGTGTCAATCTAACACACCACTGACAAAATACATAAATAAATGATATATATTATTATATGTGGTGAATAAAAATGTCGTTGTTCCATGAAAATATTGTTGATGGATGTAAGTCTAGAAATTTCACCACCCTGTATGGTAATCCATTTGTGGAGAAAAATGGAAATTAAAAACGCCATAAGATTGGTTATTTAAATGGAACTATGATATATTAAGAAGAATGTGAATCTTTTAGGTTGGATCCTTAGATATTATTTATAATTAATTTGGTTTGTAAGATATTATCGCTCTAGAACTAAGGGTTCATTCTTAAGAAGGGTTAGTGATCCTCATGTGGAGATTGAAAAAATGCTATGTTTAGATATTGGTATTATTTTACTTGTGAATGTAATATGGAAATTATATGATGGGTAAATATTTATGATGTATTTTCACCATAAGGTGATCTTCCCCCATGTGATATATGACTTTAACCTAGTGGATGGTTGTAGCCCCCATAAAGATATTTGACTTGTTTACAAAATAGGTCACTCTTCCCTTGATGATCAATATGACTTATTTATAGGGTGAGATGATGTCCCTCCTAATGATATAAGCCTTTTTATATGGTGTGAACTCTTCCACCAAATGATACATGATTGGTTTCAATGGTGCAGAACTCTTCCCTTGAATGATCTATAAGTTTTGTTTCCATTGAAGGGAAATCTCCACCAAGATGATCTATAAATATTCTCCCCAAGTGATCTTTTACTATATAATGTGGTAATGATATATCCTATTCGAAGACTTCAATCATTAATGATGTAGGTATGGTTATTCTTGGACGTCACCGTAGATCTTGAGGATCGATAATGTTGATTTTTATAATTTTATTTAATTATTGCACACAAAGAAATGAACCGCACTAAAATGATTATATTTACATCCACCATTGGTGGTGGCCAAAAGAATTATAATCACACATTTCCAAGTAAATTGTGGGTACACAAGTAGACATCATGGTTAGTGGATATTATAAGGGAAAGGGACCTACAACTGATGGATTATAATCTATAATTGAACCTATGTGATGGGACTAGGTCCGGAATCAGGAAATGTTTTGTGGAATTTTTTATTTTTGGATTTATAAATTATTTTAGAATTGATATCTGTGTTCCAGCAATGTGAAATCATTATTAATTATATATGAAATTAATGACATATGAAACGATCATTTTGATATATCATGGGTTTTTTATATTCATTATTCATGATTTCCATGATCTTTACTTTGTTTTACTCATCCAAATGTGTGTTTTCATTATTTGCACATTAATTTCTTACTCTGATAAGCATTTATAGACTCCCCATGATATTACCATAAATACTTGCTATTATTTTATATCCAGTGGAATATTAGGAGGTGCCTCTAAAATAATTTGACCCTTTGGACTTATAGTGATGGATTGATCTTGGTCTGGGATACCTCAAAGAGGAATTAAAGAACCGTTTATTCATTTGAAATACAATTTGGGAATTGTATACATGTGATAGAATGTTGATGAAATGTTGTATGGAATATTGGGTTGCGACTTTTTAATCAACTCATGTATGAAATAAAATTTACTATCTATTATATTATATTTATTAGTTTCTTATTTTATGGTTACAATTTCACCTTGTGCTAATCGTTTAATTTTTGGGCTTATGATTTTGAGGTTTACGATTTGAACTTAGTGGATAAATGGTGTGCCTTCATGCATCAAATTATGCATGTTGGATTGACATGACATGAATTCACCTACTTGTTATAAATTTCATTTTTGTTATTAAGGTCAATTACTTAATGTTTTAGGAAAGAATTATATGGTATTTTCCAATATAAATTGATGGTGGAAACTTAATTAGTCAATTATTTTAAGGTTTATAACTGTTACTTGTGATAAAATAACATATTTATGAATTTTTTTATAGCAAATTAAATAATAGATTATAAATAATTTCCCCTATAAAATGTGATTGTAATATAATTTATTCGATCTTTTTATTTAATATTATTGATAATGGAAAAAATAAAATAAATGTAAATTTATGATTTTGATACTATATTTATATTATGGTGACCAAGAGTACCAGTATAAGGGGATACATAGATTTCCTGGTTTGTGAGACTTTTATGTCATGAGTTGTATTGTATAACTAGATGTAATTCTTATTACAAAATTCACAAAGATTTGATATTAATAGTTTTTATAATAATTTATTTTTAGGTGCGTTATTGGAATTTTAGATATATTCCACCATGGAGACCACCATTAGTGTTCTAGGGGAGTGGGGATGAGCACACTTTGCAAACCATTGTGATGAATGATCTTATTTCAATGGGATAGCTAATTGATAATATACTCTATTAAATTTTTCTATGATATATTAAATAAATGGAGAGAGACACTTTATGAGAAACAAATACCATGTAATATTTACAATGATATTTTATGATAAGAAATCCACTATTTGATACTTGTGAGTATGATCCCAGGAGGGTTAGCATTGGGTTGAGTCCATATTGATATTTTTAGCAAAACCTGAGTCTCCCCTATATTGGAGGTTAAATAATTACTCCCACATGTTAATTGGAAAATAAAATTAGCATGGGAATGTTTTTATCCGAGAATACTAGATCATTTGGAAATTTTTGATGGATTTCTAGACCTACTTTTTCAATAACTTCATTCTAGAGACTTTGAGGGTGTAAATTACATAAACGTTTATGTTATTACCTCTATGATGGATGTCATTTATGGGAGTTTCAACTCATTTTAATATTTAATAATTTTTTACTTGATTATTATTGAGGCTATATTTGTAAAGAGTTATGTTTTGTGGAAAATATCATATATGTGCTACAAATTCAAGTGAATTTTCTTCTAAATAACATTCCCATATGTGGTTAATGTAAACCTCATCACTAAAAGGAAACTAAATAATGGTAGGGTATTAAGAAATATATATTCTAATAATGGTGGGTAGTGGGTATTTAGAGATATTATAATAATGAATTGATATATCACTTCTGGGAAACATGGGATAAACATGACCAAGTGATGGTCTATCTCATCCTCCTCACAGAGGCAGTTCTATAGAGTTCTACCAGTGTGGTAGGATCATTCATTTTTATTCTCAGTGTGGATGAACATGACTTGAGTTCTGTGTATGTGGGAAATTTCATTATCTATGGTGGTTTTTCTAGAATGCTCAACAGTAATTGAGTGAAACATGACCCAAATAGGTAGAATTATCAAGGGTTAGTTTAGGTATGTTGTGATAGGAATTTAGTAATTATTCCATTGGTTATTCGAGTTAGAGAAAAGGATATGGTATCCATGAATATAGGGAGAATTCAGAAGATAAAATACATAAATAAACTGGCAATATGTTAAATTGTGTTATTCTATTATAATGAGAAAAGAAGATAACAAAGTATAAGATACTAAAATCAATCCTCAGACAGTAGATAGTTCGACATCCTTATTATAAGATGTATGATAAATAACATGAATCTAGTTAGATAACTGACCAATCAATAGGTGATTACAATCAATAACATGGTGTGACTATACCCCATGATACAGTTCTAATATAAGATAACGGGGAGATAGATTGACCTAAAATTCCACACATATTTTATTAGTTTCATTTTTTTAATTATAATTAATTTTGGATTATACCCATGATAGTGTTAAAGTTTATCATATAGATCATTCTTGTTGTGGATCCTATTCATAATCCTCCATAAAATATGGTTCTTATAATGATCTATGAGATATCTCTCTCTACATAACTTTGAGTAAATTTGGTTTATATGGCCTAGTACATCCCCTTGGGGTGTTGTAGTCCTATAACTAAACAAGGTGGATGGAAATTTGATATTATTAGTGGATTAATAGAAGCTAAAACATATAAGGATATTCAATTGATATCTACTCCATCAAATTTATGAATTATTTTATTTTATTATAAATATATAGTGTACTTGAAGAATGACTGGTGATTTGGCTAACATCCCCTAAGGGTGAGGATTTACAACATACCTCACACTACATTTTTTAATATAATATTGTCTATATGTGTACTAGGTGATTATATTTTTTCTAAGAAAATTACATTTAGTTTTTGGGGTCCTGATAAATTATTCTTCCATCCATATTTTTATACATATTTGGTCATTTTTTTGATGATATTCATATGTACACACCATCAATGGAGGAGAATGAAAAATCCTAAGAGGTCTTATTTATCACACATATAGAACATAAGATATATTCCAATATTTTGATGTATTAATTTAGAATCAATTGGGTGCACTTATAAAGGAATTTTACATTTTAGTATAAATTATCTTTTGAACATAAGAATGTCGAGGAAATGGTTTTTTAGGAGTGGCTTAAGAATTTTTCTGAGATAAATAGATTTTTGGGACATGTTATTTATTATTGGATATTCATTCATCAAATTTCACAAATTTATATACTTATTATAGGACTAAATAATATAGAGATGAATTTAAATTGGTACAATTAGTGTGAGAAATATTTTCATAATATATAAGGAAGGCTGATAACCCTATCGATATTGACCATACCATATCCATGTATAGACAATACCTTGGTTTATAGTGCATTATATATTAACCTATGAGTACATATACTATAGTAGGGTCTTGTATTTTTTTCATGGTTCCATGAAACTATGTTTATAAGAGTAAAACTATTCAACAAATGAAAGTTATTTAGTAGTATCAGTGAAAGCCTTGAGGTGTTTGTGGAACTATATTTAGGGTGATAAGTTTATGGAATACACAAACCATAAGATCTAAATATACATTCTCTTACAGTGTGATATAAACCTTTAGTAGTTAGGGTTGGTAATTTATTTTTAGTTCTTAATTATTTAATTTTTTTGTACCCCCATAAAGTGTAACATAGTTGTTATTGTGCGGTGTAG
Organism: Viscum album; assembly: GCA_963277665.1. Classification (NCBI taxonomy): domain Eukaryota; kingdom Viridiplantae; phylum Streptophyta; class Magnoliopsida; order Santalales; family Viscaceae; genus Viscum; species Viscum album. The sequence goes on from OY728125.1 coordinate 585,876,951, forward strand.
CATGAATCGTAATGCTGGTGTATAAGATTCATGTAGAGAGTAGAAAATGATATACATATTTGTTGAAAAATGTTTTTATATTTAGGAGTACCATGGTCAAGTGAACCATATGTCTTTATATATACCCAAATTTGACTTTAGTATGGTGATTAGGATTCAGCTATTAGATTCATATGGTCTAGTCATAAGAGATTGTATATATTGTAGAGGGTCATCACAAGACTTGTCTCTGGATGATTGAAAGATCCTATGTGTCCGAGGTCATGTTGTTTTCCCTAAGATATTTCCTGAGAAGACGATGACGATGTCATACACCATGAGGTGTTCAGGGATGAAGAGGGATATTTTTGGTTTCTTCCCCCAATACTCCACCTATTAATAGTTGAAGTATGAGAACTAGATCCCATCGATCTCGTACCATCACTTATCATTCTCGAGTGAAAATGGGATGATGTATTAAAATAGATATTTTAAAGGGGTTATTGAGGGAACCCCAATGGAGGGATATCGATTGATTAATTATTGATCAACTAAAGAAGGTTTCATATTTATTATCAATACAAGAGATATTATTTATTAATAGTATGGACAAGATATATGAATGAGGTATAGTGTGGCTATATGATATTCTTTATAATATTATATTGGACTAGGATGTTAACATTAAATTGATCATATGTAAAAGGATATAGATGGTAATTTATATATAGCTATATAACACATGGATGTGTTTACGAAATGTTTTCTTTAAAATATTTTTATTCATCACTATCATTTTTTCATTAAATAATGATTTTAAAAGAACCATAGCATTCCATTAATATAAAATTATCATTATATCCCAGCCATTAGGTTATTGGGAAAAATTATAACAAACTTTTGAAAATTCATTATAAATTCACAGGCTATTAATTACTTATGAACAATTTAAATCAAGTGGATATTTTTAGTTTTGATCAAATTACATTTGGTAATTTAATTAATGAGAAATATGTGTTATATACTTCATAAAGTATTTTTTATATTCATCCAATGGGTATTTTAGTTTTATGGTATGAATAAAAACATATTTTATGTATAAGAACATTTTTTAATGTTTAATTTTCGATCATTGAATGGAGAACCCATTTTAAATTATTATTTTCAAACATTAATAATTATTATATGATAAAATAAACATGTTATATTTAGGAGGGATATAAAAATTTATTCTCGATAAATTTTTGGTGTTTTTTTGATAACATTCATGTTTTGATGAATATTAACAACAAGCTAAATTTTAATTAAAAATAACTTTTTCCAATCGAGATAATTTATTAGGTTAAATTATAATATTAAATGGCTTTAAAGTATAAATAGAATATATATTTACCATTTAAAATAATTTATGTCATTATCATTAATTTTACATTGAATTAATTGGTAAAAACATTTCAATCTTATTCAATGTTTTATCTTTTAAAACTTGTTGTCTCATTTCAAAAACGGGAAGAATTTAACATTAATTATATAAACTTATGTGTTTTGAGTTTGAAAAAATGGATTCCATATTTGGAATCAAGAGGTCCAAAATTTTGTGAATAAGTAGCTTTTATTTTTGGACATTATTAATAGTAACTTCAGTAATTATTTTATTACCATAGTTAAAAGGTAAATCTTGTAAATATGGGTAAAAAATAATTTTATAATATAAAACTACCATAACACATGTCTTAATACTATTGGATGAGATATTTCCGGCAATATTCATCCTTGGTTCAATTTTGGGAACACATAGATTCACATGGACGTGAAAATGACATTTTATAAGAATTAATTTAAACTAAAGATAATTATAACCTAAACACATATCTTTTACTTAATCTATTTTTAATATAGGGTTATATAACATAAATAAATGGTATAAAATAGTCATTAGCAAGATAAAAATATTTTCTATATCATGGTATTTTATTTATAATTTTTAGCGATTAGATAATTATGTTTATTTACAACACAATTATTTTGTAGTGATTACCACATTAATGAAGGATTAAAATAAATGAGTTTATAAATATTTAAAAAAAGGTAATTTGGTTATTTTAATTTCATATAATAATATTCTAGAAGATATATACATATTAAATTTTAGTTAATGATTTATTTTATAAGGAATCAGGTTGTTAGAAATTTTTAAAAAAGTCAAGTATGAATAGTGTTCAAAATTGATATAATTCATAACATAAAACATATAATAGTTTATTTAATGATATAAAATTATTTAAAATAATATATTCTGAAAAATGGTTAATATAGATCAAAATATATCATAAATAATTTTTTTTGGTTCGTTTGACATGGTATGGTAATTACACTAACCCATAAGCTGTAAATGACATGATTTCACCATTAGATTTAAAAGGGTAAAATAAGGGTTAAACAAGAAAGATAATGATAAAATAAAATATTCAAAACTTGTCTAAAAATTAATGGATTATGGGTATTTGAACCAATATCATCATATATTATAATTAAATATGTTTTTTTAACCATTTTTAGTTGAAATATAATTTCTTATAAATGAATATTCCGAGATTTTCCTAAAGTGCCTCTCTGTTCTCTTATAAAAGGGCACCTCTTCCATCTCCTTTTTACTTCATTTTGGGCATTAATGTTTGGAAAAACTCTGAAAATTTGCATTCTAAACATCCCTAGTTACATTATAGAGGTTATGGGATTCTTAATAGACCAACTCTACTTCCCTATGTAGAAAATGAAAAGAACCACGTTCAGAAAGAGGTACTCTACTACCGATTATTTCAAATTTATATCTTCTTCTAATTCATATTATTTTGTTGTTTAATTATAATGTAAGAAAATAAGTATCAATAATATTCTTATATATTATTATAAATATTAAACAACCCTATTTAAAATTTTATTCATCCTACGAAAAAAAATCACCATGCGTGCGTTCGTACGGCTTACTGTCTCCACGTCGTGGTGTAATCTGTTTTTCACCACCACCATACTTGGATGTTTATAACGGTGAAAATAATTACTATATATGATTATTATAACATTATACTGATTATGAGATACTATAAACATACTACTTTAATACTATTCAACAATTATGGGAATGATATCGTCGCTCATGCGTACGTACAACTTACCGTCTCCAGGGTGCGATGTTATTCATTATGTAAAATATTCATTAAACCATGATTATATAAATGAATGGAATGAATAATATGATGTATATTTTACTAATAAAATTCTTAAAATAATATAAATATAACCAAATAATATTAATAAGAACTGTTCTGACAAAACATACATAAGAACATAATGCAGTTAATACCGGAATAACGAGTAACAATGAAAATTTACTAACAAAAGGATAAAAATATGATCATAAATGTTATTAAAAAATGATTATGACTCTGTAAAAAATAATAATCATTATATAAATTATTATATATTATTTTAGGATATCTATGAAGCATATTGGACCCAAGGTAAGGGATAACTTTTCCAATCACATTTTATCCGATATTGTTTATTCGTAAGTATCTAATAGGGATATATTTAACATCCATGTCCATGATTTCTAAAAAAATATCATAAAATATGTAATATTATTCTATTTATGTTTAAGGTAATTTTACCCATTTTTACCTTTAATATAAGGTTTGGAAGTATTGTTTCTTTTGTTTACCATACGAGGTACTTTTTGTCTTTTTCGGTAAAAGTACGAGGAAAATGTTTTTATTAAATTATTCAGAATGAAAATGGTGTTACATATTCATAACACCATATTTACATGAAACTCCCTCTACTCATTTACATGATTATTTTCAACTCAATTATTTTCATTTAAAATTTCATGACATTTTCAGAAAAGCAAACATTTTTTAAGAAGAATGGATATTTTCCTCAGGAATAAAGGTGGAGCATTTAATAAAAAATAATTTCCATCTATGATTATGTAGGTTTATGTTTCCTTCCCTATTGTTAATATAATTTGATTTTTTTATGAAGTTATGTTATTTCTAAAATATATTTGTTTTATACCAATTATGATGGATTGATGTTTAAGAAACCCATTAGATTTTATGGGTTTTGTAATGGTGAATGATTCTATATTTTTTGGAACACGTAAGAATTGTTTCATTATGATATGGGTGGGACCTATATCTCCCACTAATAAATAGGGTAACTATTTATATCTCATGATATATATATGGATAGAATATCATGTTAATATGGTTTAGTGATACACGGCTGGAATGAGGAGAGAACTCAGTTCAGTAATAGACTTTTTCCACTATGGTGGTCTTGGAAATGAGACTTGACTAATATGAAATGATTTTATATGCTTATGTATGTATGAAACAAAATTTAATTTCTGATGGTATGACTATTGGGATTTCATTTAACATTTATGATTTATCCCATGCTATGATATTGTGATCATTTATATGCAGGATAAGATTATCAAATGTTATGTTCTTATGAATATTATATGATTTTTATTTCATTTTTTTAGCCTTACTAATAATTTGAGCTAACCCTTTTATATATTTTTTCTAAGTACATGGACAAGGTTATTAGGTATGATATTCTAAAAAAAAGTCTAGATATGATGAAATAAACTAGAGACAATGTAGATGTTTTTGAACCATTTGTTTATGTTTCCCAGTTTCTATAACACTATACCAATACGGTGATGTGAGGATTTTCTTATTTGTGGTAATAAATAGAATTAATTTATGTATTGATATCAATGTATGTGAAGAACCGGTCACTATAGTGGGTATCATAGAATAAGAATAGGTAACCTTTGGAAACTAGGATGAGAAAGCCTTAAATATAGGTATAATTATAAGATAGAATTCTAGTGTTTTAGAAATGTCCATGAATAAGTTTGGATAAAACATAATTTGTCCTAAATTGAAATTTTATTCTTTATTATGTGGTTTTACTGTTACGATTAGTGTTCCTCACACTATGATTCTTGGTTTTTGTCAACGGATGGAACCTAATGAACAATGTTATTGATGAATGAGAAGGAAAATGCATTGATTGTCTCCCTGAGAAACCAAATGTTATGGGAGATAGAATAAAAAATCTTATAGATAAGCTCACCAATCCTTCACAGTCTATAAATAATTCCAGAGTTCCAAAGGAATAAAGGAGGGAGAAGCATTCTGTTGAATTCTTCATGAGGTAGTATCCACCTTGTTTCAGCAGGTCTTCTGACCCATTTTTGGATGAAAAATGGATCAATACCACTGAAAATATATTTTCAATTCTATAGTTTTCTAAGCATGAAAAAATCATCTTAGTATTATATCATTTGGATGGTGTAGCTGATCAAATGTGGAATCTTATCAAGAATACGAGGAAACAAGATGAAATTGAGTCCGTGGAATGGGACATGTTCAAGTACTTATTTTTCAATAAGTAAATTCCTTTTATTATCCTTAAAAAATGGAGAAGGAGTTCCGTGAACATATTAAAAATGATGATGATTCTGTTGGTGTGTAAAAAGAAAATTTTACAAGACATGCAAGGTATTCTTCGGTAATTATTGTCCAACCTAAGAGTAAGATTGACCATTTATTTAGTTTCTTAAAACAAAGAATCCAAAGGGGATTACACATAAGAGAATTCAATAGCTATGAGGAAATTGATCAATGTAATCTCATGGTTGAGATGGATATTGGAGTAACCTATCAATCATATAGGTTTGATAAGAAGAGAAAAATGGAATTCAATGGAAAATATAACGACCACACTAAAAATCAGATGAGTTTTCTCTTATGCTCAATGTGTGGAAAGAAAAATAGAGAGAATTGTCTTAAGGGACTAGTAAATGTTTTAATTGTGTAAAATAATGTCATCAGGCAATTGAAATCCAATGTGATGGGAAAACGTTGTCTAATGATACGAACAAAGAATCATCCACAAAGAATGTACATACAACACATCAATGTTATGAGTGAAAAGAAGTGGAGAATTAAGCCAATAAATTCACTAATATAAGATTTGTTGATGATGATCGATGTAAACCAACTCTTAAGGACAAGGATAAAGGAAAGTCACATGTTATTACTATCGGTGATGTGGACTATGATAATGAAGTTGTGAAAGGTACACTTACCACCCACTCTAAAGTTTCAAATGTATTATTTGATTTGGGATCCACCCATTATTTTATTTATCATGACTATTCTAAGCGTATAGTCACATTACCTAAACAATTAGATGTTGAGATTGATGTGATAACACCTAATTGAACAACGGTCTCATCAAAATTTTACAATTATTCTCCAATTGATGTTTTTGGGAAAGTACTTCCTACAAATCGTATGATCATTCCTATAGTAGAGTTTGATGTTCTTAGAATGTGTTTTGATTCATTATATGGAGATCATATCAATTTCTAAAGAAGGGAAGTCACATTTCATATTATAGATCAATATATGACCATCTATCAATGCAAGGAGGAATTTCCATGTCTTCCACCAAATCGTGAAGTTGAGTTTCCAGTAGAACTCATACCGGGTGTTATGACTATTTTGAATACACCTTATAAAATGGACCAAATTGAGTTGTGTGATTTGAAGAAGAAACACCAATTTAATATTAACAGGGGATTGATACACCCTAGTGCGTCACCACAGAGAGCACAAGTTCTGTTTGTTAAGAAGAAAGATGGATCCATCAAACTCTACATTGGTTATCAAAAACATAACAAGATCACCATCAAGAACATATATTCTCTCCCACACATTGATGAATAATTTTACCAACTACACAAATCCCAATACTTTTCCAAGATTTTTCTTTGTTTAGGATATCATCAATTCAGGGATAATGGAAGATATACAAAAGATGACATTTCATACAAGGTATAGACACTATGAATTTATAGTGATGCCTTTTTGACATACTAATTACCCCACAATCATCATGGATATAATGAATAGAGTCTTTATGGAATATCTCACTCAGTTTGGAGTAGTCATTGAAGATGATATTATTCTCTATTCTAAGGGTAAGGAAGAACATGAATATCACTTGATAATTATTTTGAAGGCCCTGAAAAAGGAGAAGAATTATACCAAATTTACCAAGTGTGAATTTTGGATTCACAATGATTTATTTTTGGGTCACGTAATCTCAAGAGAGGTGATACATATGGATCTAGAAAAAGTAGAGGTTATTGAACAATGTTCAAGACTAAAAATTGTAACTGATATATGTAGTTTTCTTGGGTTGGATGAATATTACCGACATTTTTTGAAATTTGTTTTTATTATTATCTAATACACACACCACATTGACTTGGAATGGAGTTATGTTCATTAGGATGGATGAATGTGAAGATAATTTCAAAGAGAAAAAAATAATTTTATCTATTTAACCTGTGCTCACAATACCTTGTAGTGGAGAAAGGTTTTTGATCTATCATGATGTATCCAAAAAGTGGCTAGGGTGTGTTCTCCTGAAAAATGATATGGTGATAGCTTATGCCTCGTGATAGTTGAAATTCCATGAGAAAAATTATAAGTCCCCGGCCTTAAACCTTACTTAATCTTGAGTTATTACATGATTACACATTGAGGATCGTTTCAGGTTTAGAGTTTTAGAGCATTAGAACATAAAACATGCATTACATTCTATATATATACAAAGTGGCTACATAAAGATCGTATTCATTTTTCCCATCAATTGAAACATATTTAAAAGAAGACATGGATTCATTCTTGACACTTCCTTGACACTATCATCATATCATGTACCTTTCCCTTGACCTGTGAAAAACATTTCAAAAAACATGGGATGAGCATAAAAAGCTCAGTATGGGTATTAAAAATATGGAAAGGAAACATAAGTTCATATATACATAAGAATGAAATCATAATTTACCCATAAAATATAAGCACCTTAACATACCTCATCAAATCATGAATAAATCATAGAAATCATAAGACATAAAGGTAACATGAGGCATTCATAACATTCTTACGTAGGGAGTAACCCTCTTGCTAACGTTTGGAATGCCCACCACAGTATATTCATTAATTCTCTTCGGGGAAGTCTTAACGTTTCACTCCTTCGCGTTACCCAATGCATTGGAGAGCTATATCGGGCTCACCCTCCCTTAGTTTATCACAGAACCACCCGTCTTCATAATAATGCCCAAGAACCTCAACATAATCGTATCACATTAAACATGCATAAAGGAAACATAGCATTTCCACCTTTCAATCACAAGATATAAATACAAAACATTGATATAAAAACATTATTAAACCCATTTTCAATACCAAAATAAAAGAAAATTAAAACATGGTATTTATTTTTTCTTTTAAAAAAAGGTATGGCTTGTAGAGGAAGACAAAACTCAAATAAAGGTCACGGTGGAAGAGAATTCGTTGTCGCCACATACGTATGACAAAAACATTCCCTTTTGTTTTTTAGTAAACGCTTCGTATAGAAAATATTACTTTTGAATAAACATAAAAGTCAAAGGGGTTTATACACCGTATAAAGAAGGTTGTGTCTAAAACAAAATATTCCTCAATGAAAGGAGATTGAGACGAAGTCCCATACCTCGGGTCCGACTTGACTTAGCCATTCATTAATCTCTTGAATAATAAACTTATGTTAATTTCTACTTTCTTAAGAACCTTTTTAAAATTCCTTGTTCTTTTTATATCACTTATTTCCATGTCATGAACACTATGTAATTATTTAAGTTAATAACGGTCGTTTTAATGATCATTGGTACTTGAGTCAAAAATAAACCCTTTATAATTACAAGTTGTTCATGTATCCATTATATCCAGAATTATAATCATGATTTATATATCATATATATCATATATATCAAGTATATACATGCATTTATAATATTACATAATCATTTAGAGGTCAGAAATGAAATGCACCGTTCATGGAGACGGTAAGCCGTACGTACGCATGAAGGATACTTTCATTTCTATTTCGTATTTTAGAGAATTGAATCATAATGATATAAAGGTATATTATAATTCCAGTGTAATATCTTATATAATATCATAACTTCATCCTTTATGCGTCCCACATATGGTATTAACGAATCAAATCACTTTGAGGGGGCGGTAGTCCGCACTTCCTTAAATGAAGATATCGCGTTTACCGATAATGGAAACCATAAAGGTATGCCCAAAATGAAAAATAAAGAAGCCTAAGGAAAACATAAACATATTATATATCATATATAAATATAGTTTAATCTTAATGGCCACCTTTTAAGGTGTTAAAAGAATGTTGAACAATCATCGTTTCGGGAGGCAGAAATTCGCCATCCACGGAAACAGTATGTTCTTTAACCATTAGATGTAGGTGTGTGTAAGTGTAGCTCGAATACATCTTATAAAAAATACTAGTATATTGAAGATAATGGAGTTGTTACAAAAGAAATGAATAAAAATAGTTTAGGGGGTTGGAGAAGCAAAATAAAACAAAAGGAATCAAGTGAAGACATTACCTTAAAATCGGGTAACTCCCTTTGGTTTGAGCTCAAAGGATTCCTTGGGAAGACTTATGCCCAAAGTGAGGATTCAAGGAGTAATATAGGGAAGAGGATAGACAAAATGGGCAGTGGTGGGCCGAGCCAAAGGCTTTCGAATTGTGGGTAAGGAGGTAGAGGTGGGGGCCTTTTATAAGAGGAGAGGAGGGGCACTCTTGGAAAGTAAAGAAATGTTACTTTATTTTAAAATGCGTTTCGGATTAAAAAGGTCCCAAATTGATATAATTAGAGGTTAAGGTGATAAGGGTTAGAATTACACCCATCCAATATGTTTTGGACATGTTTAGGTCATATATTTTACATTATCATTTCATTTTATTTAAATCCTTTATTAATGAGGTAATCGCTGCATCATCATGATGTCATAAATAATTTAATTAATTTAAAGTATAAAAATTTTTAAAAAATACTATGAAGTAGGAAATCGTTTTCTCTTTCCAATTACTATTTATAATCAAAAATCTGACTTGTATAACCCCATGTCAAAAATGTTTTAGTAAAACATCTTTTGTTTGTGTTATTTTTACTTTTACATTAAATAAAAGGTTATTTATGTCATTTCCCAACCAAAGTGGCTCCATGGGGTCCCCAAGTTGACCCATGGATTTAATTGGTCGGACATGACACATCCAATTAGGGTAGGACATGTTTCAAACTCATCTCATATTATTAAAACATTATTTTTACCTTAAACTACACTAATTACCTCTAATCGCGATTAAAAACTTAAAAGTTACTATTAACCAAAAATTTATTTTAATCTCATTGAACCACATTTAACTTCTTAATGACAACCATGTATGTTAGATTTTTGAAAATAAAATCACAGAAGTGGCAAAGTTTCATTTAAACGAAAAAATCAGTTTCTTTAACTACCACTTAGTGGTTCCACTATTCATCAAAAATTGAAGTTTTTCAGAAAAATTCCAATACTTCACCCTAAGATATATTTGATATTATGAATTCAAAAATGATGTCTATTTTACAAAATTCAAAACATATAAGATGCATTAATTAATTTAATAATTAATTCCCGCTGTCATGACAAATAGCTTGTTTTTATGAAACAATAAGTATCAAAATATTGACACTAGTTTAAGTCCAATTTCAATGTGAAATTGATTCCAATGACCACCATTGGATTAAATGGTAAAAATATATTCGAATTTCTCTTTAAAACCAATTCAAAAGATAATCAAATCATATAAATAAATTAGATTAAAAAGAGGTTTTGAACTAAAATACAACAGTTTTCACTATTCATTAAAAAAATAAACTTTATCAGAAAAATACCAAAAATTCACACAAAGTAAATTTTGATGTCCCAATCATAAAGAATAAGTTTATTCGGACAAACATAGCTTATAAAATTTTCAAAAGATAGATTTAAAAATGGTTTTCCATTAAAAGTCAGTAAAACAATCTTTTAAAAATAATAGTGTATTACATGCTTAAGATTGGATTTATTTTCATTTTAAGCCTCTAAAACACTATCTAATTCATTAATAGGTATAGATAAAAATATCTATTATTCATTACTTACTTGGGATGTTACATCCTTCCCCCATTTAGAAAATTGTGTCCCCGTAATTTATTTACGTATCGAATAAATGGGGGTACTTATCCCTCATTGCATTTTCAGATTCCCATGTTGCCTCTTCCATCATGTGGTTTTTCCACAAAACATTTACCTGATTAATCACCTAATTCCGTAACACTTTCTCCCTATGGTCAAGAATGTGGACCGGTTGTTCTTCATATGATAGGTTCTTTTCCAGCTGAACTACCTCTGGATTCAGAACATGAGATGGATCTGGCATGTACTTCCTTAACATTGAAACATGAAAACATTGTGTACCTGAGATAAACTCAGAGGTAAAGCCACTCGGTAAGAAACTGATCCAACTCTCTCCAGAAATTAATATGGTCCAATGAACCTTGGACTCAGCTATCCTTTCTTACCAAATCGCATCACACTTTTCCATGGTGAGACTTTGAGAAAAACATGATCACCTACCTCAAAAGATAGATCCTTCCTCCTATTGTCCGCATAACTCTTCTGCCTACTCTGAGTTGTTCTCGTGTGTTTCTGTATCAACTGAACTTTTTCTGCCATCTCTTCTACCAATTCTGGTCCCATTAACATCCTTTCACCCACTTCATCCCAGAAAGATGGAGTTCGACACAGCTTCCCATATAACGCCTCAAATGGTGCCATCTGTATACTGGAATGAAAACTGTTATTATATGAAAATTCAACCAAAGAAAGATGTTGGTCCCAACTTCCCTGATAATCCATTGAACAAGCTCATAGCATATCCTCCAAGGTCTGAATTGTTCATTCTGACTGCCCATCTGATTGAGGATGAAAAGTTGTACTAAAATTTAATTCAGTACCCAACGACTTCTGAAGGCCTTTCCAAAAGTTAGAAGTGAACCTGGGATCACGGTCAGATATAATGGAGAGAGGAACTCCATGTAACCTGACTATCTCTTTAAGATACAAACGGGAAAGTTGATCTAGGGAAAAAGTAACTCGTATAGTAAGGAAATGAGCAGATTTAGTCATGCGATCAACAATAACCTAGATTGCATTATTATCTCGTGGGGTCTTCGGAAATCCCACAACGAAGTCCATGGATATATTCTCCCATTTACACTCTGGCACTGGTAAAGGCTGAAGCATCCCTTTTGGTAACTGCCGCTCTACTTTAACCTGTTGACAAGTCAAACACTTCACAGTAAAATCAGCAATATCTCTTTTCATTCCATCCCACCAATAATACTCCTGCAGATCTCTGTACATCTTAGTACTGCCAGGATGAACTGAAAATGGAGAAATATGAGCTTCACATAACAACTCTCTCTTCAACTGTGAATCACAAGTGACACACAATCTCTTCCCAAATCTCAAAACACAATCATTATCAATGTGGATTTCAGGAAACTTACACTTCTGAACCAGCTCTCCCTTTTTCTACAACTCACTGTCTTGCTTCTATGCTTGCTTGATTCTGTCTAATAGAGAAGATTTAACTGATACCTGAAACAAAACAGAAGAACATCCTACACCAAAAACTTCTATGACAAAGTTCATTAAATCCTTAACCAATGGATCACGTTCCAAAAGCAACATTTCTAATGAAGCATTACTTTTTCGACTCAAAGCATCAACCACTTTATTTACTTTTCCCGGATGGTAATGAATTGTACAATCCTAATCCTTGATTAATTCCAGCCATCTCCTTTGTCTCATGTTTAACTCTTTCTGAGTGAATATATACTTTAAACGTTTGTGATCTGTATATATTTAACACTTTACTCCATACAAATGATGCCTCCAAATTTTTAAAGCGAAAACAACAGAAGCTAATTCCAAATCATGTGTAGGGTAATTTACCTCATGAGTTTTCAACTGTCATGAAGCATAAGAAATTACCTGATCATTCTGCATTAGGACACAACCAAGTACTTTCAATGAATAATCAATGTAGATAACAAACTCACCATTCCTGGAAGGTAGTTCCAAAACTGGAGCATTCACCAATCTTCTTTTCAACTCTTGAAAACAATCATCACATTATTTTGTCCAGATAAACTTAACACCCTTCCGATTTAGCTTAGTCATTGGACTAGATAACCGTGAAAAATTTCTAACAAACCTTCGGTAATAGCCTACCAAACCAAGGAAACTACGAATCTCTGTTACATTTGTCGGTCTTGGCCATTTTTCAAAAACCTTTGCTTTTGAAGGATCAACAGTTATCCCATATTTAAAAACAGTGCGACCAAGGAAAGAAATTTGTTGCAACAAAAACTCACACTTTCTGAATTTCCCATACAATTTCTTTTATTTTATGTTTTGCAAAATAACCCTTAAATTTATTTCATGCTCCTCATTACTTTTAAAAACACCAAAATATCATCAATGAAAACAACCACAAACTTATCCAAGAACTCCTGGAAAATTCTATTCATTAAGTCCATGAATACATTAGGTGCATTGGTTAGCCCAAAAGGAATTACTACAAATTCATAATGGCCATATCTTGTATGAAACGTAGTCTTCGGAACATCTGCTTCCTTTACCTTCAGCTGATGGTACCCCGATCTCCGGTCAATCTTTGAAAAATACTGAGCTCCCTGGAGCTGATCAAAAAAATCATCGATATGAGGCAAAGGATATTTGTTCTTAACAGTGATGTTATTCAAGGCTCTATAATCAATACAAAGTCTCATAGAACCATCTTTCTTTTTAACAAATAAAATAAGATCACCCCATGGAAACGTTCTAGGTCGAATGAAACCTTTCTCTAATAAATCGTGCAATTGCTCCTTCAACTCTAACAGTTCAATTTGAGCAATTCGATAAGGGGGTTTCGAAATTGGCTTAGCATCAGGAACTAAGCCAATAGTAATTTCAACTTCCTGATCTGGTATTATTCATGGAAACTCATCAAGAAAAACATTAGGATACTCATTTACCACTGGCACATCATTAATCTGAACAGTTCCCTTGTTTTCAACAATATGTGCAAGGTAACATTCATTTTCCATCTTTTACAAGTTTCTCGGCCTCTTGATATGTTATCAACATTAAGGGTTCATTCTTTTACACAAACTGAAAGTCTTTCTGAAAAGAAAATTCTTTAGCTCTACAGTCAATATTAGAATGGTAAATAGAGAGCCAATCCATACCCATGACAACATCAAACTCTACTAGAGGTAAAACAATAAGCATCACAAGTAGGTTCTTTCCACGGATAAGGATAGAAAGATTCTTACAAATTCTTTTTGCCTCAACATTTCCCCCAAGTGTTTTTACCACAAGTTCTGGAGTCATTTATTGAGATGGTATTCCCATTTTACTAGAAAAGGTTTCAGAGATTAAAGAATGTGTAGACCCCGAATCAAACAACACGCTGGCATAATCTGAAAAAACAAACAAAGTACCTGATACAGCTTCATTTGATGGCCCGACATCTGCTGAAGTAGTTGCAAAGGATTTCACCACCCCTTTTTTCTTTTAGTCTTACTGCTTCTCATCACTCGAGCTCTTTTTCGGACACTTGTTTGCATAGTGACCCATTTCATTCCACTTAAAACATTTCACTAACTGTAAATCAAATTTGAACTTACCATCACCTTGATCTTTTTCAGTGCAATCACGAGCCTTATGTCCCATCTTACCACATCGGTAGCACTTTCTAGAACTCAGAAGACATTCCCCAGCATGCCTTTTTCCACATTTATCACAAATTGGAAACTTAGATTTCTTACCATCAGACTTTTTTGAAGAATTCTTCCCTTTCTCCTACCACCTCGTTCTCTACTTCTGTTGGTTGTTATAGAACACTTGATCATCGGAAAACTCCATTTCCTCCTTCTTAGCACATCGAACAAGCTATTCATAACTTTTAAACTCATGAGATGCTAATTCCCTTCGATATTTTAGCTTTAATCCTGAGTAAAAATGATTGATTTTACTACTAAGGTCTCGGATAAAATTTGGAGCATACCTTGCCAATCGAGTGAACATCTCTTCATAGGTAGCCACTGAGTCTTCCTCTTGCCTCAATTCCAGGAATTTCTTTTCCATCCTATGTCGAACAGCCATAGGAAAATACTTCTCAAGAAACATACCTTTGAATTCATCCCAGTCAAGAGAAACAATCTCATCAGCGTCCCGGATATTTGTAACCATTGACCACCACTGATCTGCCTCACCCTCCAAACAGTAAATAGCAAGACTAATCTTTTGATTGTCTGAACACCCCATGACATCGAAAATCTTCTCCAGTGCCTTAATCCACCCTTCAGCTAGCATAGGGTTAGATGATCCTCTGAATGATGGGGTATTTTTCATCATGAAATGTTCCAGCACAAACATGTTCCTCTGCGGTTGATCTGGATGATCACATGCATGGATACCACCACCATTTATCGCTTGAGTCAACTACTCCATTACTGCAACAAACTATTCCGTTCCAATTCCGATCATCTCAGGATGCTGATTCGAAAGGTTATTTCCTTCTGTATGTCTTCCTAGCACTGCTTCCATGTTTCCTCTGCGGAAAACCATTCTGAACAAACATGTCTTAGAAGAAGGAACATGGTAATCTTCAAATTCTATATCATTTCAAAAAAAATGGATAATCATTTAATAGAATTCTAACTCCTAATGTTATCTAAACCAACCTCTGATACAAAATATAAGGCCCCGACCTTAAACCTTACTTAATCTTGAGTTATTACAAGATTACACATTGAAGATCTTTTCAGGATTAGATTTTTAGAGAATTAGAACATAAAACTTGCATTACATTCCACATATAAACAAAGTGGTTACATAAAGACAGTATTAATTTTTCCCATCAATGGAAACATATTTAAAATAAGACATGGATTCATTCTTGACACTTCCTTGACACTATCATCATATCATGTACCTTTCCCTTGACCTGTGAAAAACATTTCAAAAAACTTATGATGAGCATAAAAAGCTCAGTATGGGTTATAAAAATATAGAAAGGAAACATAAGTTCATATATACATAAGAATGAAATCATAAATTACCCATAAAACATAAGCACTTTAACATACCTCATCAAATAATGAATAAATCATAGAACTCATAAGACATAAAGGTAACTTGAGGCATTCATAACATTCTTACGTAGGGAGTAACCCTTTTGGTTATGTTTGGAATACCCATCACAGTATATTCCCTAAATCTCTTCGGGGAAACCTTAACATTTCACTACTTCACGTTACCCAATGCATTGGAGATCTATATCGGGCTCACCCGCCCTTAGTTTATCACCGAACCACCCATATTCATAATAATGCCCAAGAACCTCAACATAATCGTATCACATAAAACATGCATAAAGGAAACATAGCATTTCCACCTTTCAATCACAAGATATCAATACAACACATTGATAAAAAAACATTATGAAAACCATTTTCAATACCAAAATAAAAGAAAATTAAAACATTTTATTTATTTTTTCTTTTAAAAAAAGGTACGGCTTGTAGAGGAAGCCGAAACTCAAATAACGGTCATGGCAGCAGAGAAGTCGTTGTCGCTGCATACGTACGAAAAAAACATTACCTTTTGTCGCTTAGTTAACACATCGTATAAAAAATATTCATTTTGAATAAACGTAAAAGTCATAGGGGTTTGTACACCGTATAAAGAAGGTTGTGTATATAACAAAATATGCCCCAATGAAAGGAGATTGAGATGAAGTCCCATACCTCAGGTCCGACTTGACTCGGTCGTTCTTTAATCTCCTGAATAATAAAGTTGAGTTCATTTATACTTGTTTAAGAACCTTTTTAATGTTCATTATTCCTTTTATATCACTTATTACCATGTCATGAACACTATGTAATTATTTAAGTTAATAACGGTCATTTTAACGATCATTGGTACTTGAGTAAAAAATAAACCCTTTATAATTACAAGTTGTTCATGTATCCATTATATCCAGAATTATAATCATGATGTATATATCATATATATCATATATATCTAGTATATACATGCATTTATAATATTACATAATCATTTAGAGGTATGAAATGAAATGCACCGTTCATGGAGACGGTAAGCCGTATGTACGCATGAACGCTACTTTCATTTATATTTCGTATTTTATATAATGGAATCATAATGATATAAAGGTATATTATAATTCCAGTTTAATATCATATATAATATCATAACTTCATCCTTTATACGTCCCACATATGGTATTAACGAATCAAATCACTTTGAGGGGACGGTAGTCCGCACTTCCTTAAATGAAGATATCGTGTTTACACATAATGGAAACCATAAAGGTATGCCCAAAATGAAAAATACAGAAGCTTAAAGAAAACAAAAACATATTATATGTCATATATAAATATAGTTTCATCTTAATGGCCACCTTTTATGGTGTTAAAATAATTTTGAACAATCATCGTTTCGGGAGGCAGAAATTCGCCATCCACGGAAACAGTATGTTCTTTAACCATTAAATGTAGGTGTGTGTAAGTGTAGCTCGAATCCTTATAATAAAAACATCCTAGTATATTGAAGATACTGGAGTTTTTACAAAATAAATGAATAAAAAGATTTTAGGGGTTTGGAGAATCAAAAAAAAAAGACTCAAGTGAAGACATTACCTTAAAATCGGGTAACTCCCTTTGGTTTGAGCTCAAAGGATTCCTTGGGAAGACTTCTGCCCAAAGTGAGGCTTCAAGGAGTAATAGAGGGAAGTGTAGAGACAAAATGGGCAGGGTTTGGCCGAGACAATGTCTTTGGAAGTGTGGGTAAAGAGGTAGAGGTGGGGGCCTTTTATAAGAGGAGAGGAGGGGCACTCTTGGAAAGTAAAGAAATGTTACTTTATTTTAAAATGAGTTTCAGATTCAGAAGGTCCCACATTGATATAATTCGAGGGTAAGTTGATAAGGGTTTTAAATTCACCCATCCAATAGGTTTTGGACATGTGTAGGGCATAGATTTTACATTATCATTTCATTTTATTTAAATCTTTTATTAATGTGGTAATCGTTGTATCATCATGATGTCATAAATACATTAATTTATTTAATATCTAAAAATTATAAAAAATATACTATGATGTAGGAAGTCATTTAATATTTCCAATGACTATTTATAATCAAAAATCTGACTTGTATAACCCAATGTAAAAATGCTTTTAGTAAAACATCTCATGTTTGTGTTATTTTTTCTTTTACATTAAATAAAAAGTTATTTATGTCATTTCCCAACCAATGTGGCTCCATGGGGTCCCCAAGATTACCCATGGATTTTATTGGTCGGCCATGAAACATCCAATGAGGTTAGGACATGTGTAAAGCTCATATCATATTATTAAAACATTATTTTTACCTTAAACTACACTAATTACCTCTAATCGCGATTAGGAACTTAAAAGTTACTATTCACCAAAAAATTATTTTAATCTCATTGAACCACATTTCACTTCTTAATAACAACCATGTATGTCGGATTTTTGATAATCAAATCACAGAAGTGGAAAAGTTTCATTTAAATGAAAAATCAGTTTCTTTAACTACCACTTAGTGGTTTCACTATTCCTCAAAAATTGAAGTTTTTCAGAAAAATTCCAAAACTTCACCCTAAGATATATTGGATATTCTGAATTCAAAGATGATATATATTTTAAAAAATTCAAAACATATAATATTCATTAATTAATTTAATAATTAATTCCCGTTGTCATGACAAATAGCGTGTTTTTATGAAACAGTAAGTATCAAAAGATTGGCACTAGTTTAAGTCCAATTTCAAAGTGAAATTGATTCCAATGACAAACATTGGATTAAATGTTAAAAATATATTCTAATTTCACTTTAAAACCAATTGAAAATATATTCTATTAATATAAATAAATTAGATTAAAACGAGGTTTTGAACTAAAATACAACATTTTTCACTATTCATTAAAAAAATGAACTTTGTCGAAAAATACCAAAAATTCACAGAAAGTAAATTTTGATGTCCCAATAATAAAGAATAAGTTTATTTTGACAAACATAGCTTATAAAAATATCAAAAGATAGATTTAAAAATGGTTTTTCATTAAAAGGCAGTAAAACAATCTTTTAAAAATATTAGTGTATTCCATGCTTAAGATTGGATTTATTTTAATTTTAAGCCTCTAAAACACTATCTAATTCATTAATAGGCATAGATAAAAATAACTATTATTCATTACTTACAAGGGATGTTATAAAAATTACACAAATCATGATTTGGAAGTAGCTATAGCAATCTTTTCATTAAAAATATGTAGGCATTATATTTATGGTAAAGGTGTGATATTTAAACTAATCATAATATTTTAATGTACATTTTCACACAAACGTAGCTGAATATATGTCAAATAAGATGTTTAGTGTTTATTAAAGATTACAACTGCTCAATAAATTACCACCTTGGAAAAATGAACATGGTGGAAGATACATTGAGTCAAAAAGACAATACTAGCTTATCCATGATGAGGATCACGAAAGATCCATTATTTATGGATTTAAAAAGGATGTATCTTGAAATTTTAATGGAAGGGGGGAAATATTATCTTTCTAAAATGTGTGTTCAACCATATATAGAAGTGAAGATTAAAGAGGCATCAAAGGAAGATGTAGAGATACAAATAAAGGTGAGAAACATGCCAGAATTGAACCTTGATTATGATTAAATAATTAGGTTTAGGAACTGGGTTTCTGTTCCTCCCAAATATGAATTAATGAAGGAGCTACAAGACGAGGCTCATATTTCCTCATTCTCTATTCACCCTAGAAGCACAATGATGTACCTGGAACTGAAAGAGTACTTTTCGTGGGATGGAATGAAAATGGATGTCACTGAATATGTCTCTTGATTCTTGGTTTGTCAGATGTTAAGGCTGATAAACAAAAGTCCATTGGGATGTTACGACCATTACCCATACCATTATGGAAATGGGAAGACATCACTATGGGCTTTGTCATCAGACATCCCAAAAAATATAATGAAAATAATGTTATCTAGGTTATATTTGATTTTCTTATGAAGTTGGCACACTTTATTACTATTATAGAGGATTTTTCCCTCAATCAGGTCTCCGGGATACATGTAAAGGAAGTGTTAAGATTTCATGGAGTACCAATTTCCATTATATCTGATTGGGATTTGAGATTTACCTCAATGTTCTATTGAAGTATTAATCATGATCTAGATATAGATTTTATTTTCATCACTACATATCATCCTCAGATAGATGGTCAGTCTGAGAGGACAATTTAAACTCTAAAAGGCATGTTGACAGCTTGTTATATGGATTTCAAAGGTGGTTGGGATCCACCGCTACCATTTGTGGAATTTTCTTACAATAATAGATTTCACTCTAGTATTCAAATGGATCCTTATAAAGCCCTCTATGGTAATAAGTGCATGAATCCAATATGCCGGGATGGATATGGTGAGAGAAAGCTATTAGGATCAGATCTTGTTGATAAAATAGAAGAAAATGTCAGAGCTATTAAACAATACATAAGGGCATCTCAGAGTTGAAAAAAAACATTATGTAGACAATCGAATAAATTACCCAGAGTTTGAAGTGGGTGATAAGGTGTTCTTACGAATGTCTCCCGGGAAGAGAGTAATGAGATTTAATAATAAGGGAAATATGAGCCATAGGTATATCAGTTCTTTGGAAATAATGGATCGTGTTAGGAAGGTAGCATACCAATTGGTGCTTCCACCAAATCTCTCTCAAGTTCATGATGTGTTACATGTATCTCTCTAGAGAAAGTACATAACCAATCCCTTACATGTTCAATGCTCCGAAGATGTACCATCGAAGTAATATATTTCTTTTGAAGAATAACCAATAGAGATTCTGGATCATAGCAAAAAAGTTCTACAAGACAAGAAAAATCGCTAGGTTAATGTTTTATGGAGGAATAAACAATTAGAAGAAACTATATGGGAACATGAGGATATTATTAGGGAGAAGTATCTGCATTTTTTCTATTTCCATGTGACAAATTTTGAGGGCGAAATTCAGTTTAAGGGAGAAGAATGTAACACCCAGATGTTTTTAAGAAATGAATTCTTTAAATAATTTTTCTCTTCAATACCTTTATTGGTACCCAATCATGTGTCTAAATGAACCATTGGATTCCCTTAATATAAAATTACTATTATATCCTACCCGTTAGGTTAGCGGGGATAATTATAACTAACATATGAAATTGCATTATGAATTCATTGTCTATTAATTATTTTTAAAAAATATAAATCAATTAGATATTTTTATTTTTGAGTGAATTACATTTTGTAATGAAATTATTGATACATTTGTTTTATATACTTAAAAAAATATTTTTTATTTTCTATCCAATGTATATTTTAGTCATAGGGTATGAATAAAACCATATTTTTTGTATAAGAACCTACTTTTAAAGGTTAATTTTACACCTTTGAATGGTGAACCCATTTTAAAACAATATTTTTCCACATTAATAATTTCTATCTGAAAAAATAAACATGTTATTTTGAGGTAAGATATAAAAATTTACTTTCGAAAAATTAATGATATTTTTCTAATAACATTGATGTATTGATGAATAGTAAAACATGTTATATTGTTAAATTATAATATTTAATATTTTTAAAGTATAAATAGAATATATTTTTAGCATTTAATATAATTTATGACATTATGATTAATTTTTTATTGAATTCATAGGTAAAATCATTTCTATCTGTTGAAATGTTTTGTATTTTAAAACTCACTTTATCATTTCAACAATGGGAATAATTTTAAATTAATTACATAAACTTCTGGGTTTTAAATTTTAAAAAATGGATTCCATATTTGGAATCAGAAGGTCCAAATTTTTGTAAATAGGTACCTTCTATTTTTGGACATTATGAATAGTATTTTCAGTAATTATTTTATTTACATGGTTAAAAGGTTAATATGGTAGATATGGGTAAAAAATATTTTACTAATATAAAACTGCTATAAAACATGTTCTAAAACACTTTTATTATATATTTCTGACTATGGGCATCCTTGGGTCGATTTTTGGACCACATGGATTCACTTGGATGTGAAAAATTTTGTTTTATAAAAATTAATTTGAAGTAAATATTATTATATTCTAAACACATATCATTTAGTAAATCGATTTTTTATATATGTTTATATAACGGATATCAATGTCTATAAATAGTCATTAGAAAGATAAAATTATTTCCTACATCATTTGAGTTTATTTACAATTTGTAGACATTATATAAATATATTTATTTATGCCAAAATTTTGATTTAGTGATTACCTAATTAATGAAAAATTCAAATAAATTAATTTTAAAATATTAAAAAAATATACTTTGGTTATTTTGATGCAATCCAATTTTTTTGGATTCTATTATTTAATCTGATATTTTAGATTTAATCAGGTTGTTATGGATTTTTAAAAAAGTCAATTATGATTAATGTCCAAAATTGACATAATTCATAATGCAAAACATAAAACAATTTATTAAATGATACTAAATTTATAAAAATATAATATTCATCCAAATGGTTAATATAAGTCAAAATATGTTATAAATAACATTATATGGGTCTTTTGACATGATCTGATAATTAAACTAACCCCAAGGTTTAAATAACCTGATATGACATTAAGATAAAAAAGGGTAAAATAAGGGTTAAAAAATGATAAGGATATAACAATATTAAAAACTTGTCTAAAAATTATTGTATGATGGGTATTAAATCCAAAATTGTTCTATATAAGAATTAAATAACTTTTGTTCAATTTTTAGTATAAATTGTATTTATAATAAATTAATATTTTGAGAGATTTCTCATGTTCCCTTGTCCTCGTGATATAAGGAATCCACCTCCCTCTCCTATTCACTCCATATTGAGCCTTCATGATCTGCCAAACCATGACCATTTATCTTACCAATATCCCTATCTACATTATAGATTTTATTGGATTATCAAAATACAATCTCCAGTACACTAAGAGGAAATTTAAAGGTGGCAGGTTGAGGAAGAGGTAATCTCTTCCACAAATTTTTTCAAATTTAGTTCGTCTTATACTTCCTCTTCCTTAGATGTTTCATTATAAAATAATAACATCAGTATCAATAATTGAATTATATTTTATTATTAATATGAAACAACCCTATTTCACTATACATACATCCTACAAAAAATGATATCACCGCATGTGCGTACGTACGGCTTACCGTCTCCACGTCGTGGGGTAATCTGTTTGTCACCACCACCTTACATGGATGGGTATAATGGTTGAAATAATAAAATAATATGATTATAATAACATGATACTAATTCTTATATACTATAAACAAACCACTTCAATACCATTCAAAAATTATGGGAATGATATCATCGATCATGCGTACGTACGACATACTATCTCCACGGTGCGGTGTGACTCATTATACATAATCTTCACTAAAACATTATTATAAAAAAAATTGAATGAATAATATTATATATTATAATAATAAAATTTTCTAAATTATATATATATATAACCTGAAAATATGAATAAGAACATATTCTAAAAAACATACATAAGAACATAATGCAGTTAATACCCGAATAACGAGTAACATTGAAATGTTACTTACAAACAGATGAAAATATGATCATAAATTCTATCATTAATTTGATTATGATTCTTGAATAAATCATCAAACATATTTAAATCATTAAAAATTACTTTTGGATACATAGGAATCATATCATACCTAAGGTAAGGGACAACTTTTCAAATCTCATTTTATCCGAGATTGTTTATTCGTAAGTATCTACTAGGGATATATTTTTCATCCATGTCCATGATTATAAAACTATTATCATGAAATCTATACTGTTATTATATGAATTTTTAATGTCATTTTTATCCATTTTTTACTTTTACTACACGGTTTAGAAGGAATGTTTCTTTTGTTTACCATAAAAGGTACATTTTGACTTTTCAGGAAAAATTATGAGGATAATTTTTTGATCTTATACAGCCTGAACGAGTTATTAAATATTCATAATTCCTTATTTCCATGAAGCTCCCTCTACAAATTTTCAAGTGTATTTTCAACTGAATTATTTTCTTTTAAAATTACATGACATTTTTAGAAAATAATATGTTTTTTAAGAAGGTTATTTTCCTCGTCAATGATGCTCTAGTGTTTTATAAAAAATATTTTCCATATAAGATTATGAATGTTTATGTTTCTAACCCTATTATTAACATTATTTTATTGATTTTATGATGAAATGTTATTTAAGAAAAATATTTGTTTCATACCAATTATTATGTAATGATTTTTAGGAAACCAATTTGATCCCATGGGTTATGCTATGGTGAATGTGTCTATATTTTTTTGGAACACATAATAAATGATTTATTATAATATGGGTGTAACCTATATCTCCAACCAATGAATTGGGTAATGATTTATATCTCATGAGATAGTAGTATTTGGAAGATAAAGTTAATATAGTTTACTGATACAATACTATAATGAGGATAGAACTTTTTTCAGTAAAGAACATTGTCCACTGTGATGGTTTTGGAAAAGAGTCACAACTAATATGAAATAATTTTCTATGACTATGTGTGTAAGAAAAAAAATTTCATGTCTTATGTTTTGTCTATTGGGATTACATGGAACTTTTATGATTTATCCCATGATATGATATTGTGATCTTATATATTCATGATATGATTATCAAATGTTATTTCTCTATGAATATGATATGAATGTTATTTCATTTTTTAACACTTACTGAGTATTTATGCTCTCCCTTTTATATATTTCTTTTCCCTACTACATGGTGAAGGAAATTAAGTATGATATGATAAAAAGGATTATATATATGATGATGTAACCAAGAGAAAATTTAGATGATTTATAAACCAGCTGTTTATGTTTCCTAGTTTCTAATGACATTATACCTATGTGGTCCTATCATGTTTTTGTAGTATTTTGTAATAAATATACATCAATTATGAAGTGATATCAATGTATATGAAAATTAAGTTGTTTTAAGTTACATCTATACAATACATACCACCCATAAACCAATGGGAAGTTTAGCCATGCTATAAGGATTTTAGAGAACCTGTTGTTAGCACGTTACCGTAATTATGGGGGTTTATGGTAGAACCATTTAGCACGTATAAAGGTCACTTATAAATTTATCAATTATGAATTAGTTTTTATGGATATTTTCTATGAATTATATGGTAGTATATGTGGTTTATTATTATGTTCTCTAGAGTTTAAATAATTTTTGGTTACAAGGACAATTATTTTTAAGAAGGTTTCATGGAATATGTTGTTGATTAGGAATTGGATAGTGTCTATATATAGTAGTAACAAGTTCTATGCGAACTGGATATGTCATCCTTTAGAGTTTGAGGTGGGTAATTGGGTCTTCATGTGAGCGTCACATAGATTGGTACATAGTCAGATATGGTTGTAGTGAAACATGAAATCTTGGTGCATGAGGTTATTTTTTATCATATAGTGTATTTGTAGAGTTAAATATTTATTTGAAATCTCAAAATGTTTCTATTCTGTGCATAGTGATTTAAAAATATCATAAAATTAGTGGTACTATTCTAAACCTTATCATGTGATTAATTCAAATGATATCAATAACATGGATAACATCTCCTTATTGTAAAACCTAGTTATATATTGGATCATATTGACAAGACTATATGGGGAATATGGTTCATCTAGATATAGTCTAGCGGTAGTAAGACTATATTTAAAAAGGAGAAATTGGAATGGGATTCTGACATGATGATGTAATGGTCATAGTTGTCCACCAAATAGGTATGCTATTGATTGGGAATATAGATTGGGGATGTGTACTAATATGGTGAGGAGTTTGTAACATCCCATTCTAGTCTTAATGTTTTTTTAATTTTACGAAAAAAACCCAATCATGATTATAATTTATATAAAATATTAATTTTTAATTTTATTCAATTTATTAAAATGTGTTTTCAAGATATTGAAAATGTCCTTATGTTCAAGAATAGAATTTTTGGTTGTCACCATTCTTGAACAAATGTATTAGGACCCCTTTTATGTGTTATAATATGATTAAATTTTTGTTTTTAGACTTGTAATGGTTTAATGTTATTCTAGATGAAAATTTCATCATATAGTAAATATGGAGATGCTTTGGTATTTCATTAATTTAGTGGGGAGAGTTTAGATTGTGCTATAATTTTTTTAGGTTAACACTATTTATAATAATTTTTATAAGATTAAAACCATATACTTAGCTTTCTCCCTACCCATATAATATTATATGTAGTTGGGAGGAAGAAAATATATTTTTCATAAGAAAAATATAATATTACCTAGGGAGGAAAGAAATTTTATTCATAAAACATTTATATTATGAAAATGTTTTTATTAACGAGACTTCCTAACACATGAAATAATATATTATTTTTGTATAAAAATATAAGATTTATGTGTTGAATATATTTAGTATTTAATGTGTATAATTTAAAAATATTACATAAGAAAATAATATATTCCATATAGAGTAGGGATACTATGTATGTGTTTTTATTAAGGGAAAACCATAAATATTATCAAAATATTTTACATACAAGTCTTTTATCTATTAAAAAACTTAAAGTGTTGATGAAAATATTATGTTTAAAAATGAAATGTAAGATTTATATTTTTAAATTAAAACAATTTTTAAATAAAAATTATATTATGTATGAATAAAAATGACATGTATTAGGTGAATATATTATGTATAGATTATTTTTGAAGGGGATAAACCTTACCTTTGACTTATATATACTATGCGTGGGAGGAGGCTAAGAAATTTGGTAATCATTGGTGAGATATATGAAATTTTTTCAAACTAAATATATATGTTTGGTGTAAATACACACACACACACACAGAGAGAGAGAGAGAGATATATATATGTATATATGTTTATTACATATGAACATCGAGGGGTGATAAGTAATATATTTTTTAGGGGACCGAGATTTTGTCAAATTTTATAATTTTTCAACTTTTTCTTGAACTTTCAAAAATGCTATAAATTTTTAAAACATACATTAAATAGAAAATATAGATTTTTTTGATATGTATAGATGTGAGTAATCTAAATAGTGATATAATTATTCATTTTTGACTATGATTGAGTTCTTTATCTGTATTTTACATATTATGTCATTATAAGAACAGTGATAACTAAAGGTAATAATATTATACTATATCTATTATATCATTGTCTCTCATTTATTTTTATCTTATTCTTGTTAAGAATGTGTATGCCTAATTTTAGATATTTATTTCAGAATATTTGATTCTAGCCATATGGAGTCAAATTTCCTTCTAATACTCCTCACATTTCATCTATCAATGTTATATAATCTTTGATTACATGTATGTGAAATGTGTGGTTTCACTGACTTAACATGTTAATATCCTAAAATTTAATGTAATTATTTGTGTTTTTTTTATTATAATTAACCCCTTTTCTTGAATTGATTATTAATTTGTTGAATGTAAGTATAAACTTTTGGTCACCAAGTATTGTGATCCCAATTTTGTTTTAAAAAAGTCGGATTTTTGAAGGAAAACTGAGGGGTGATCAAAATGGACTGATGATATAGTAAATTTAATGTAGATACATTTTAAAGACTCTGAGGATATAATGTGTCATTAGTTAATGTTTTAATATAGTATCTATAGATAAATAATGGAAGATATATTGTTAGGGTGAGTGTTGATCTAGGTGATAAATTAAGAAACGAGAAGTTTGGAAACTAGTTTGTCCTAACTTGTGAATGAAATATGGAAAATATATAACTATAAAATATATATAACTTTATTAAATATTGGGTCACACTACCCATGAAATTAATTATTCAAAGATATGGTCAATCTTCACCTTAAATGACATTTGAAATGTTTCTATGGAAGGTAAATCATCCTCATGATGATCTATATAAATTTTCTAGGGAGGGGTGCTGCTCCTCCTCAAATGATAAATGATTTGTTTCTATGGTGGGTCATTGTTTCTCCTAATGATATATATTGTTTGTTTATTTATTGGTTTAATCCTGTCCCTGATGATATGTGAATTGTTTCAATTAATGTCTAATCTTCCCCATAATTATAAATGTCTTGTTTTTAGGTGCGGCTTCTCTTCCCCTCTAGTGATCTATATGAAATGTTTCTAGTGGAGGATCCCTTCCCTTAGATGATCTATATGACTTGTTTCTAGAAGGTGAAATTCCCCCAAATATGATTAAGATATCTCTTATTATATATATCCTACAATAAATGAAATAGGTACAATTGATCTTGGGAGTCACCTTAGATTCTTATTATTAATGGTATTAATTTATAGAGACATTTAGTTATTTATTATGAATAACATTATAAACCTTATGAGATTAAAAATATTTAGGGACACCATTATCAGTGACATACTATGTAGTACTAACAAACTTCTCAGGAAACCATGGGTACTAGAGCATACATAATAGTTTTAATATAGGATATGGTCATGTTCCATATGATCAACAATTAATTTAAGATCTCTAATGTAAATCATGGGAGATGTGACTGGGGTAGTAATCAGGACCAGTGATATGGATTTTACCACATTAATTTATTTTTATTATTTTTACCATAAGGTGTATGATCCACCCATAAGGAACCTTGCGAAGATATAAATGAAATATATAACATGGACCACACTTATTTTGATATAAAATGGGATGTGTAAGTTTTATAAGAAAATAATATGTTTTATACTATTAGAAACACATTTATATATATGTTGTCTTTATTTTCAATATTATTTATTGAATTTATAGGATTCTATAGTCTCACCACAGGTTTTTATAGGCCATACCCACTAGTTGAAAAACACTAGCCTATGGGGAATCATGACTAAGGTCACATAGACATCCAAAATAATAACTATTGACTGAGTCTGTTATGGTTTATCACATTTAGAAAAATAAGTCTATAGAGTCATAACTCCCCCAATATCTTAAAAATACTTCCACTTAATTACCTTTTTCTTGAAATGTTATCGCATAATTGTTTTCCCTTTTTCATCTTTCTAAATATTGAATCATTCTAATTTGATTTCCAAATATTAAAATATCATCCCTTCCTCCTCAAAATATCCTCATGCTTATACAGTTTAGTATGTATCTAATGCTAGATGTTTGGAAACACTTTTTATGTCACTAAGTGTACCATCATTCATTCATTAAAATAACTACACTTTTTCATTCAATCTCTAAAACACCTCAAACTATAACATTGGCTGGTAAACAAATTTCGATGAACTTACCACAAATAATGGAGTCATTAAAAAAATCAACCAATTATTTTAAGTACATACATAATGTATGTAAAGACCCGTAAAATTCAAGGGAAATTTTTTCTTAATTTTCTTTGGAATTTTACAAGAACACGGTTTCTGACGGAACCTGATTCCGAGGCCCGGAGTGCCCGGAATCAATTTCCGAAGTTTGGCTCGGGTACGTTCAGTGAACGAACGAGCGGGAATTTCTAACTTTTGATCCGGTGCTCGGAATTGAAATCTGAGGGCACCGATGAACTCGCAGCGCCGTTTTTCGCTTAAGGAGACCTTTTCCGAGGTTGCGTTTTATGCGGGACGAAAGTTAGTTTTTGGGAGAAATTATAAGAAGTTAAATAAAAATGTGGAAACATTTTTTATTTTTATTTTGTTGGTTAACTTCTCCCAAAGGGAGTTAAAGGTGGGACCCACATCCACTTAACCTCCCTTGGGAGGATTAAGTGTGGTGGGGCCCATACGAACCCCAACTCCTCATCTTCTCTCCAAACTCCCCTATAACCCCCTTTAATTAAAGTTTGACACTTGGTTAAATTAATTAAGGTGGGTTGATTTAAATTTCAAACCATTGAAATTCAAGTTGATGTTTGTGTAAATAAAATAAGCCTTAGCTTATTTTATTTTGTTTAGCCATCTTGAGAGGATTTGGGAGCTCCTTCTTCTTCTTCAAGCTTTGACGAAGAACGCGAAGAACCTTCAAGCTCCAACGAAGAACGCCGCTCCTCTCTTCTTCGTAGACGGTTGTTTCTGAAGATCGACGACGCCTTCCGTGTCAACGAAAGGGAACGCCGCTTCCTCCTCGGACTTCCTTCATCGGCTTACAAAGATTCACCAACGACGTACATCTTCGGACGTACCTCTTCGTCAACGGAATTGACGAATGTTTACCGTGACGCCCGACCTCCGTGACGTTGTCTTCCGCGTGTCGTTGACGATCATCGATCTTGAAACCGAGGTAGGGGTTTATTCATTACATTTGTTCATGATTTATACCCGAGAATATTTCTTCGTGAAATTTATCCAATTGTTAGCAATTAATGCGAGGGGGCCTGACCGTACGAACACGGCCGACCCTCCTCCTTTTCATATTGAATTTGTTTTGTGGATTGAGACGGGTGAGGCGCGGTGTCGTCGCACCGCGAAAGATCTTTCGACAAGAAATGTGTGGCGCCGTCGCGCCGCGTTGTAAATTAATGCAAGGACGCGACGTCGTCGCGCCGCGTCGAAGAGAGTTGAAGGCGCCGCGGCCGGAGCGAGGCCGCGGCGGTGGGGCACGGTGCCATCGCACCTCACCGAACGACGAAGGCCGCGGCCGGTTCCGGGCCGCGGAGGGACGAGTGGACCGGCGGCAAGCCGGGCCGCCGGTGTCGGAAGCAGGAAGGGGACCGTCTTTGCCGGTCCGTTGAAGAAGAACCGGTCGACCAAGTCAGGGCCGGCCGGAAGGGGAAAATCCAGGGGAATTTAATTCCCCCAGCCACCATGAATGCCCCCCCCCCATTAAGAGGGGGGGCCGGTTTCATAATGGGGGGGTAGGCGGCCCCCCGTTTCCCTCAAGGCAGGCCCCCACGAGGGGGGCCGGTTTTCTCCAAGGCGCGGCTTTTAGCCGCGCCGCCAGCTAAACAGAAGCGGGGGCCTTTCCCCCCGCTAGTGGCACAGAGCGGCGCCAGGCCGCGCTGCTGCGCCGGACCGCGCCGCCGCGCCGGACCCGGGTCGGGTCGACCCGGTTCGGGCCGGGTCGGCCCGGACCCGGACCCCCCGTTTTCGAATCGATTTCGGTCTTTTGGCCATAACATGAGCTACGGACCTCCGATTGACGAACTGTCTGCGGAAACGCGATCTTTGGATCGAGAAGGTCGTTTCTCTATATTACACTCAGGGTTTCAGAATACTTTGAGTTCAGCCGGGTTGGTTCGTACATGAAACCAACCGGGCCCTCGGAGCGGAAACGCTCATATCTTGAGCTACGGACGTCCGATTGACGTGTCTTCAGCTTTGTTGTGTTACTCTTAGTGAGATGGATCTTTTGGAATACTCCGCCCAAGGTTTGGACATAGGTGGAGTACAGTCGGGTTGGTTTTGCCTTAAAAACCAACCGGGCCCCTGGGACAAAAAAGCCAATAACTCTCAGAACGGGCGTCCGATCGACGCGCCGTCTGTTGCGTTGAGTTCCAGTTGACGTTACATAACTTTTGGATACATCAACTCTGGACTTTTTGACAGTTTATGTACCAGCCTCTCGGCTCGTGGAGCGGACCCTCCCGAACGAGCATGCTGTGTGCGGAAACCCTAGTGCTGGCTGCGACTGTGACTACTACTGCTACTGCTACTACTACTGTGACTGCGACGATGACAGTACAGAGATACTGTGTGGATTCGACGACGACTACAACACTCAGCGATCCTACGTGGATCAGTGTTACAGGTCCTGTGTGGGCCCGATCCTGTGTGGGTCTTTGCGCTCAGCGGTCCTATGTGAACCAGCGCCTACAGGTCCTGTGTGGGCCCGATCATGTGTGGGTCTTTGCGGGGGTTAGTTACCTATTGATCCATCGTGGGTCTGACGACTTAGATGGATCAGAGATCATATTTATCGTCATTCGAAGAAGTATACCTGTGTGAGCTGAATCCTATTGTTTTCCTGTGTGGATTGTGTTGTGTTATCCTGTGTGGATTTCGTTTTTCTTTCCTGTGTGGAATACATTTACTTTCCTGTGTGGACTGAGTTGTACTTGGGCTCGGAGGTTGGAGCGTATTGGGATTGATGACTTAGGTATATGTATGGGCATATACCTAAGCAGTGTCGGTTGTTACTTCGTGTTGTATCTATCTTTTGTGGTTTATCCTTTGTGGATTTTGGGAGTCCTTCGGGGGTCTCGGGGTCCCTACTGAGTAGCTTATACTCACCCCTACACGGGCTATGCCCGCACTACATTGTGTTGGTTGCAGATAACGGACAGCGTTGATCATGGCTGAGGCATGCAGAGCAGGACGATACCTGGAGGTGGACCACTGGGCGGGACGTGTTCGGAGCGGACGACGGGACTCGAGAAGCAGTGGAGCTATCTGTACCCACCCATCAGGTAAGATTTCCAGTGGACAGCTCGGTGTAGTAGCTTTTACTTTACAGTTGTTGTTTTCCCTTTCGAGTTGTACTTTACTTTCAGTTTGGGTTTGTATATTGGCCCATTTACTTTTCCGCACTTTCAGTTGTACTCTGTTTTTACTTAGTGTTTACTTTCCGCTTGCTAACTCGGTGGTGTTTGTTTACTTTACAAAGGCAATGACTTCCCTTTTTACCGGGATTTACGCCTTGGTGCTAGTCGCCAGCCCCTGGCCTATGGAATGCGGGCTTGGGGTAGTCACGGCACGGACCTCGAGGGCGGGTCGTGACAAATTGGTATCAAAGGAGTTCGGTTCTACTGCGAACTCTGATCTTTTCTATGTGAAGAAATAATGTTTAGCGTATTGAGTATGGTTATCAGTCACGGGAGTCCAGTGTTGGTGCGACGGCCGACGTATCCGTACACCAGGACCCTGACTTCTGATTTCCGACTTAATGCACGAAAACATTGATTGCGTGTGTGTTTCAATGTTTTCTCTATGATTACTTTATATCAGCTCACCAGGTATACTGTTCTGACTGTGGCGCACCTGTTTCCTTTTCAGGATGGCCCCACGACGACAGCCAGCTAGGGTTCCGAGAGTCGAGTGTGATGACAGCCCACTGAGCGACGAGGCCTCGGTACATGGCCCTTTGTCAGCAGTGGCACCGGTGGTAGCTCTACCCGCCGAGCCACCGATACTTCCAGTACCATCCGCTGACGATGCACGTCGCCTCAGCGCACTGCATGAGTTTCAGCGCCAGTGACCACCCAGGTTTCGTGGGGAGACGGACCTCCAGGCAGCAGAGGACTGGCTGGAGGCAGTGGTACGAGTTTTTAGGCTAGTAAGGACACCTGAAGACCTCATGGTGATCCTCGCTGTGATCCTACTTCACGCAGCAGCGGGCCGATGGTGGAGCTTGATGCTCCAGGTGCACGATGAGGCATCTCTACTTTGGACGGACTTTGAGAGCATCTTCCGCTCGGAGTTCGTCCCAGCCACCCTTCGTGCGGTGCGTATCCAGGAGCTTCTTGAGCTGCGGCAGGGCAGCATGACGGTCGCTCAGTACTCGGCGAGATTTACTGATCTCTCGCGCTACTCGACCGACATGGTACGGGACCCATTCTTCCGGGCCCGGACCTTCGAGCAGGGTTTGAGACATGAGATCAGGGCATCGCTGATCTCCCTCAGCATACCGACTCAGACATGAGTACTGGAGCGGGCCCTTCTAATCAAGAGCTTCCTTGCTGAGTCTACACCAGCGCCGAGACCCACCGCAGGGCGGCATGTGGCAGAGTCATCTGTAGCAGGCAGTCGATGGATGACTCAGGGGTTCAGGCAGATTAGACCTTCAAGCAGAAGACCTCAGGACACTGGCTCAGCAGTGCGGGGCACACATCGAGGAGCCAGTCTTTCGAGAGGCATGCAGTGCTACTCGTGCGGCGGGCAGGGCCACATGGCTCGTGACTGCCCGACCCGCTGTGCCGAGGAGCAGCAGACGGTTGAGGGACCATCGAGGAAGAGGCAGAGGGTCGACCGTGGCGGTCCGCAGGGAGGAGGCGGACGAGGCAAAGGAGCTGGCCGAGCAGCAGGTGGTGGGCGACGCTTTGAGGCACTGCCACCACCACCACCAGAAGGTCCACCCCGACCACAGGGAGCTGGCGGGCAGAGACAGGCACAGCTCCAGGCAGCAGAGACCTACTACCACAGCGCACCCGAGATGATTCAAGGTATTATCTGTGTCTATTCCACCCTTGCTGCAGTTCTTATAGGCACAGGAGAAAGTCACTCTTTCATAGCTGATGCCCTTGTTCTGAGCTCGGAGATTCCGACAGAGTCGTTGGCTCGATACTTACGGCTAGAGACTCCTACGGGAGCAGACTCAACGATTACGCACTGGTGCCGGCAGTGCGAGCTTACTCTAGGAGGCGAGATCTTCAGCTGGGATCTTCTTGTAGCAGCGTCGAGGCCTTACGATGTCATATTGGGAATGGATTGGCTATCTACGGTCCATACACAGATTGACTATTTTAGGCGCAAGGTGCGATGTGTACGCACCGATGGGAGCAGGTTCACCTTCACCGGCGAGAAGGGAGCCTTTGCAGCACAGGAATGACTTCCGCGGAGGAGAGGAAAACCCATTACTCATTAGTTGGCTAGCCTCATCCTTAGAGCAGTTGACATGTGGAGTCCTGGTTTCCCTGCAGTGGTGGATCAGTTTGCGGACGTTTTTCCCGACAACGTTCCAGGGCTACCTCCTCGCAGAGAGGTAGACTTTTATATTTACATGTACCCCGGGACAGCCCCGATATCCACTCCAGCATATCGGATGGACCCCACCGAGCTTCGAGAGCTACGGGTACAGTTGGAGGACTTGCAGGGCAAGGGGTTCATCCGACCCAGTGTTTCACCCTGGGCTTCCCCGATTTTGTTCGCCAAGAAGGCGGACGAAAGCTTGCAACTTTGTGTTAACAATCGTCACCTGAACCAGGTAACGTTGAGGAACAAGTATCCGCTACCGAGGATTGATGACCTCTTTGATCAGCTCAAGGGAGCACAATGGTTCTCGAAGATAGACCTCAGGTCAGGCTATCATCAGCTCAGAGTCAGAGACGGGGATGTGCAGAAGACGGCCTTCAGATGTCGGTATGGCCACTATGAGTTCTTGGTTATGCCTTTTGGCGTAACCAATGCTCCAGTAGTGTTCATGGCCCTCATGAACAGGATCTTTCAGCCATACCTTGATCGGTTTTTCATGGTCTTCATCGATGACATTCTGATTTACTCTACGACTGAGGAGGAGCACACCTATCACTTGCGAGTTATACTAGACACACTCCGAGAGCACCAGCTTTATGGTAAGCTCTCGAAGTGCCAGTTCTGGATACGTGAGGTCCACTTCTTGGGACACGTTATCTCTGAGGCGGGAGTTGCAGTGGATCCTGCGAAGATCGAGGCTGTGTTAGCATGGGAGCCACTCAGGAGAGTGACTGAGGTTCGGAGTTTCTTGGGACTAGCTGGATACTATCGGTGATTCGTGCCAGACTTCTCTATAGTTGCGGCACCACTCACATCTTTGACGAAGAAGGGGAAACCCTTCGTGTGGTCAGACAGATGTCAGCAGAGCTTCCAGGAGCTGAGACAGAGATTGACCAGCGCACCTATCTTGAGGTTTCCTGAGGAGGTAGTAGGGTACGTATTCTACTGCGATGCATCAGGGACCGGACTCGGATGTGTTCTGATGCAAGAGCGGGCAGTGATCGCCTATGTATCACATCAGTTGAGGCCGCATGAGTAGAACTACGCTACCCATGACCTAGAGTTAGCAACAGCGGTCTTCGCTCTGAAGACATAGCGACATTACCTGATGGGCGAGCATTTTACAGTCTTTTCTGATCATCAGAATCTCAGGTATATCTTCTCGCAGAAGGACCTGAACATGAGACAGCGGCGATGGCTCGAGTTCCTCCAGAACTATGACTTTGAGATAGTCTATACTCCAGGGAAGGGGAATGTAGTAGCCGATGCCCTCAGTAGGAGGACGGGCATTCAGCTACTTGAGGAGGCGACGGAGCAGCTAGCCTCATTGCAGATATCCTTCGTGGATAGAGATGGAGCAGCCTTCCTTCAGTCTCTCACAGTCACCCCTCCACTACTGCAGTGGGTCAGAGGGGCACAGCGAGAGGACGCTGACTGTGAGACACGGCGTGCACAGATATCCTCAGGACAGGCACCTGATGGTTTCTCCCTTAGAGCAGAGCACGACATCCTTTTCAGAGGACGTACTATAGTACCAGTCGCTTTGCGAGAGGAGGTGCTGAGAGAGTTTCACACTTCTCCTTTGGCGGTACATCATGGAGTGGCGAAGATATACTAGGACCTCAGACGACAGCACTGGTGGCCGGGCATGAAGAAGGCTGTAGCAGAGTTCGTTTCTCGATGCCTCACCTGTCAGTAGGTGAAGGCAGAGCATCAGGTACCAGCAGGCTTGGTACAGCCCTTGGAGGTTCTAGAGTGGAAGTGGGACGGCATATTTATGGACTTCGTGACTGGACTTCCACACACCTCCAGAGGTCACGACTCCATTTGGGTGATTGTTGACCGACTCACCAAGTCGGCACACTTCTTACCCATCAGAGAGCAGGGCTCAGTGGAAAGCTTGGGACGTCTCTACGTTCAAGAGATTGTGCGGCTCCACGGTGTGCCATCATCTATCGTATCCGATTGAGATGCTCGCTTTACTTCCCGGCATTGGAAGGGGTTATAGGAGGCGTTCGGGACGCAGCTACGTCTGATCACAGCTTTTCACCCTCAGACGGATGGTCAGACGGAGAGGACCATCCAGACTCTCGAGGACATGCTCCACGCATGTGTCCTCGACTTTGGTCATAGCTGGGAGGACCACCTACCCTTGGTGGAGTTTGCGTACAACAACAGCTACCACTCCACCATCAGGATGGCACCGTACGAGGCATTGTACGGCCGACCTTGTAGATCTCCTTTGTGCTGGACAGACCCAGGGGAGTCAGCACTTGTGGGACCGGAGATGGTCTAGGCCACGACAGAGAAGGTCCAGGTCATCCAGGAGCGGATGAGGACAGCTCAGAGCCGGCAGAAGTCATACGCTGACAGGAGGCGGAGGCCACTAGAGTTTGAGGATGGCGACCACGTCTTCTTGTGAGTCTCACCTCGACGTGGAATACGGAGATATGGCCGAGGCAGAAAGTTATCTCCGCGCTTCATCGGACCCTTCCAGGTCCTCAGCAGGATTGGCGAGGTGGCTTATCTCCTGGCTCTACCACCTCAGTTGCACCGGTTGCACGACGTCTTCCACGTATCTCAGCTAAGGAGATACGTGCATGACCCGATGCACATCATTGACCATGGGGATCTTGACATCGACGATGGGGTGAATTTTACGGAGGTCTCGGTGGAGATAGAGGATCGACAGGAGCGGGTCCTACGTGGGCGATCGATTCCTCTTGTGCGCATCAGATGGAAGCACGGGAACCTCCAGGAGAGCACTTGGGAGGGGGAGGCTCAGATGTGTGCTTAGTACCCTCTTTTGTTTCCCTAGTTTTTGATGTATCTTTACGGGGACGTAAAGCCCTAAGGTGGGAGTAATGTAAAGACCCGTAAAATTCAAGGGAAATTTTTTCTTAATTTTCATTCTAATTTTACAAGAACGCGGTTTCTGACGGCACCTGATTCCGAGGCCCAGAGTGCCCGGAATCATTTTCCGAAGTTTGGCTCGGGTACGTTCAGTGAACGAACGAGCGGGAATTTCTAACTTTTGATCTGGTGCTCGGAATTGAAATCCGAGGGCACCGATGAACTCGCAGCGCCGTTTTTTCGCTTAAGGAGACCTTTTCCGAGGTTGCGTTTTATGCGGGACGAAAGTTAGTTTTTGGGAGAAATTATAAGAAGTTAAATAAAAATGTGGAAACATTTTTTATTTTTATATTGTTGGTTAACTTCTCCCAAAGGGAGTTAAAGGTGGGACCCACATCCACATAACCTCCCTTGTGAGGATTAAGTGTGGTGGGGCCCACACGAACCCCAACTCCTCATCTTCTCTCAAAACTCCCCTATAACCCCCTTTAATTAAAGTTGACACTTGGTTAAATTAATTAAGGTGGGTTGATTTAAATTTCAAACCTTTGAAATTCAAGTTGATGTTTGTGTAAATAAAATAAGCCTTAGCTTATTTTATTTTGTTTAGCCATCTTGAGAGGATTTGGGAGCTCCTTCTTCTTCTTCAAGCTTTGACGAAGAACGTGAAGAACCTTCAAGCTCCAATGAAGAACGCCGCTCCTCTCTTCTTCGTAGCCGGTTGTTTCCGAAGATCGACGACGCCTTCCGTGTCAACGAAAGGGAAGGCCGCTTCCTCCTCGGACTTCCTTCGTCGACTTACAAAGATTCACCAACGACGTACCTCTTCGGACGTACCTCTTCGTCAATGGAATTGACGAACGTTTACCGCGACGCCCGACCTCCGCGACGTTGTCTTCCGCGGGTCGTTGACGATCAACGATCTTGAAACCGAGGTAGGGGTTTATTCATTACATTTGTTCATGATTTATACCCGAGAATATTTCTTCGTGAAATTTATCCAATTGTTAGCAATTAATGCGAGGGGGCCGGACCGTACGAACACGGCCGACCCTCCTCCTTTTCATATTGAATTTTTTTTGTGGATTGAGACGGGTGAGGCGCGGTGTTGTCGCACCGCGCAGGATATTACGACAAGAAATGTGCGGCGCCGTCGCGCCACGTTGTAAATTAATGCAAGGACGCGACGCCGTCATGCCACGTCGAAGAGATTTGAAGGCGCCGCGGCTGGAGCGGGGCCGCGGCGGTGGGGCACAGTGCCGTCGCACCGCCCCGAACGACGAAGGCCGCAGCCGGTTGAAGGCCGCGGCGGGACGAGAGGACCGGCGGCAAGCCGGGGCGGCGGTGTCGGAAGCCGGAAGGGGACTGACTTTGCCGGTCCGTTGAAGAAGAACCGGCCGGCCAAGTCAGGGCCGGCCGGAAGGGGAAAAGCCGGGGGAATTTAATTCCCCCGACCACCTTGAATGCCCCCCCATTAAGAGGGGGGGACGGTTTCATAAAGGGGGGGCAGGCGGCCCCCCGTTTCCCTCAAGGCAGGCCCCCACGAGGGGGACCGGTTTTCTCCAAGGCGCGACATTTAGCCGCGCCGCTAGCTAAACAAAAGCGGGGGCCTTGCCCCCCGCGCGTGGCACCGAGCGGCGCCAGGCCGCGCCGCCGCGCCGGGCCGGGTCGGACCCGGGTCGAGTCGACCTGGTTCCGGCCGACCCAGGGGGGGGGGGGGGGGTTCGGGCCGGGTCGGCCAGGACCCGGACCCCTCGTTTTCGAATCGATGTTGGTCTTTTGGCCATAACATGAGCTACGGACCTCCGATTGACGAACCGTCTGCGGTATCGCGATCCTTGGATCGAGACGGTCGTTTCAGTATATTACACTTAGGGTTTCAGAATACTTTGATTTCATCCGGGTTGATTCGTACATGAAACCAACCGGGCCCTCGGAGCGGAAACGCTCATATCTTGAGCTACGGACGTCCGATTGACGTGCCGTCAGCTTTGTTGTGTTCCTCTTAGTGAGACGGATCTTTTGACATACTCCGCCCGAGGTTTGGACGTAGGTGGAGTATGGTCGGGTTGGTTTTTCCTTAAAAACCAACCGGGCCCCTGGGACGAAAAAGCCAATAACTCTCAGAACGGGCGTCCGATCGACGCGCCGTCTGTTGCGTTGAGTTCCTGTTGACGTTACGGAACTTTTGGATACATCAAATCTGGGCTTTGTGACAGTTGATGTATCAGCCTCTCGGCTCGTGGAGCGGACCCTCCCGAATGAGCGTGCTGTGTGCGGAAACCCTAGTGCTGGCTGCGACTGTGACTACAACAACTACTACTGCTGCTACTGTGACTGTGACGACGACAGTACAGAGATCCTCTGTGGATTCGACGATGACTATAGCAGTTAGCGATCCTATGTGGATCAGTGCTACAGGTCCTGTGTGGGACCGATCCTGTGTGGGTCTTTGCGGGGGTTAATTACCTATCTATCCTTCATGGGTCCGACGACTTAGATGGATCAGAGAGCATCTTTATCGTCTTTCGAAGAAGTATACCTGTGTGAGCTGAATCCTGTTTTTTTCCTGTGTGGATTGTGTTGTGCTATCCTGTGTGGATTTCGTT
The DNA here is from genome assembly GCA_963277665.1 of Viscum album. NCBI lineage: Eukaryota > Viridiplantae > Streptophyta > Magnoliopsida > Santalales > Viscaceae > Viscum > Viscum album. Next base: position 585,917,318 of record OY728125.1, read on the forward strand.
TTGCTTTCCTGTGTGGAATACATTTACTTTCTTATGTGGACTGAGTTGTACTTGGGCTCGGAGGTTGGAGCGTATTGGGATTGATGACTTAGGTATATGTATGGGCATATTCCTAAGCAGTGTCGGTTGTTACTTCGTGTTGTATCTATCTTTTGTGGTTTATCCTTTTTGGATTTTGGGAGACCTTCGGGGGTCTCGGGGTCCCTACTGAGTAGCTTATACTCACCTCTGTCGGGCTATGCCCGCACTACGTTGTGTTGGTTGCAGACGACGGACAGTGTTGATCTTGGCTGAGGCTTGCAGAGCAGGACGGTACCTGGAGGTGGACCACTGGGCGGGACGTGTTCGGAGCGGACGGTAGGACCCGAGGAGCAGTGGAGCTATCTGTACCCACCCTTCAGGTGGGATTTCCAGTGGACAGCTCGGTGTAGCATATTTTACTTTACAGTTGTTGTTTTCCCTTTCGAGTTGTACTTTACTTTGAGTTTGGGTTTGTATACTGGCCCATTTACTTTTCCGCACTTTCAGTTGTACTCTGTTTTTTATTAGTGTTTACTTTCCGCTTGCTTACTCTGTGGTGTTTGTTTACTTTACAGAGGCAATGCCTTCCCTTATTACCAGGATTTACGCCATGGTGCTAGTCGCCAGCCCCTGGCCTATGGAAGGCGGGCTTGGGGTAGTCAAGGCACTGGCCCTGAGGGAGGGTCGTGAAAATGTATGAAAAATTAGTTTTTATCAACATCGTCAATGATATCAGTTACAATAACTAAAATCCATAAAAAATCAAATCTTTTACTTTATATTATTTTAATGTTTATCCTTATGATGTCAATAATAGTTCCATAATAACATTTGTGAATAATCATCTAAGAACATGGTGTGAGCCATACATCCTGATATAAACCATTGAATAAAAATTCCCGTCTTTAACATGGATTCTTCATAGTCTATATAAAATTTATAATATTTTGAGACATTGTCATGAAATTCCCTAGATTCAATATATTTAATTTTAATAATTTAAATTAATTTTTATGATCAATACAAATATTTTAATATAAAATTTTTTATATTGAGCTGTAATTTTAAATTTATAAAATTTTATATAATACCCATATAAATTCCATAAAAACATTTTGTTTTCAAATTATTAGGATTTATAAAAATTTTAGGTGGTATTTAATGATTAATATTATTAAATATTTATTTAAAAAAAACCAAAAAATTAATTAACCACTAAAAAAATTTCATAATAAAATTTTTTTTATAAAAAAAAATTAATTAAATATATATCAAAAAATACTTGAAAATATGGTCAATAAAGATTTCATAAACCATTTTATTAAATTTTAAATATAATAAAAGTGAAAATAATTTTAATATTTAAGCTTTTATTTTATACTTTATATGATAATGAATATATTCATTTATAATCTATCATATTTGATGATAGATAATAGTTTTCTGTGGGGTCCCTTCTAGGCCTATTGGGTTTTTTCCTTGACTAATGTCAATATTATTATTAAAATTCAATGCTCTATTTTCATACATAGAATTACACTCTCACCTATTGTGATCCCAAAATGTTTTACTATACAACATGATAAAAATAATGGTTTAAAACTGCATCTTCTCATATGATATCCCATATGGCACAACAAGACCCCAATGTAGATTAAATTATCACATAACTTTTTTTCGACTATGCATATCATATTTGAAAATATGGATTATGATATCCATTTTATATAAAAAAATATATCTAATCCTATAGTACAGAATTGTACATTTATAAAATTTTAGAGTTATAAATTTTAGACCTTCTTTTTCCAATCAAACGACTAGGACATACTAGTGATCTAATTGATGGATTTCTAGGGATCAAATGCTGTTAATTTAATTGAGTGAAATAAATTGGAAAACATATTTTCCAAGACCATCCTAGCCTAAATTTTAATCCATGTATTAATAGAAAATTAAGTGACTAAATTGTGAACCCCACATAGTCGATGAATATACTATTGCATTCGATCAATATGTGATATATAGATCTCTTAGTATAACCTGGTGGAATCCATCATGATGAATCAACCCGAATCCCCCAGTTTTGGTTTCTGGATCACATAGACTCATGGGTGCCACCCTAAATTCAAGGGGCAGTTGACTTGTATTGATGTCCATAAAGAAACCATTGGGAGACAATTCCCTTGGTAGAAGAGAAAAGACAATGTAAAAATACAACAATGAAAGAATTAAAAATATCATAAATAATGGAAGATCATATAGTCGAAACAATGAAAAAAATATCATCCCATAAAATATTAAAATGGAATACACAATCTAGTACAACAAGTAAAAATATAGATCCCTAAATGTGACATATCCATATATAAAATAAACAAAGATAAACACAATTATGGGGAATGTTTATATACTGACCCTGGATTCTATCCTTCTATCACCACAACCTCTATTATCCTTCTATAGAACTCCCCCAAATATAGGTCCATTTTCCACATCTAGAAACATGACTATAAATTAAATAGACACCATTTCCACCACGAATGGTATTCATATAATCCCAATAGAGAACCACCAAACATTTACTTAACATACGGGAAACTGTCATATAAAAGTCTATAAAATGATAGAAATTAAACACCTAAATAATTATAAAAACCTTCACGTCGTCATGTGATAATATGGATACCATGAACCTCAACCTAACCTATGTTGTATATTCTCCAAAATGGACACATATAAAAATCTAAAAAGAAAAAAGAAATGCATGGTCGACAACAGTTCATATAGGTTACTAACATGTGAATCACCCTGACCCATCCATATTTATTACTCGGAGGTTTCATAAAAAAATAACAAACCATACCCACTGGCTCTAGTTTAGTTCCATAAAAAACTCCAACTCAACCCTAAAAACTATGGGGAGGTCCTATGAATCATGATTAACCATCCATGATGTCTTATAAGAGGTCTTAGAAAACATCCTACAAATTGTTATAGAATCCAGGGTGGTATTATCAAACAAAATTATCTATCCCCATTGAATCTGGGGAGGTTACATCAATAAACAAGAAAACAAATATCAATATTCACTAAAATTCAAGAAACTATTGGAAACTCACAACACTATAACTTCGCTAGACACCTCACTCACTGTAGTGACTCTAACTCTAGTAACACTGACCTATGGTCTATTTTATTACATTTTCACTTGATACTAATAATAACATCCCAATGTAAAGAGTATTTTAGAAGTCTTGGTAATCTATATGTATATACATGATTCATATATTAAATCTGAATACACAAATTACATGATATTTGTTTTAAATAATATCATTATTCCCTCGAGTATATCCTTGTATATCATTCATAGTGAGCTTCTTGTATTCATAGAAAAGGAAACGGTATAAGGGTTACATGAAATACCCAATAAAGATTACATAAAAAAGGAATCCATCATGAATTGATAGTTATATTCCACATGGAGAGGTAAATGACTATAAATTTTTTTAACAAATAATTTGATTATAAGTTAGGAATAATCAATATGGAAAGGTAAATATTGAAAAACACATTTTATTCAAATTACATGACTATCATAAATAGATAATAAATAGTCAATATAACAACCTCATATTTTTTACATATAAATTACATCATTTATTTAATATTTAACATATTACACATACATGTGTCTGATCACCATATTAGTTTAATGTATTTGGAAACATTGAACCATAAACAATTGGTACATAATACATCTATATCTTATCCCACCAAATTATTCATAAGTCGGTCCATTATTGATATATAATAATTAATACCATCCATTTATTAGTAGGGAAAATAATTATAATAATGTTTGATCTTATATGATCAATCATATTAAACAAGGGAGAAACTCAAGCATAATAAGAACATAAGGGTATGAGAACATAAATATAACATTTGAAGATCATACCCTACAATAAATTTTCATATACACATGTCATTATAGAAAGATTTAATTTTCATATGAATTGAATCATAAGGGTTTTAAAAGAATAAAACAGTAAATCATAACATAAAAATAAGGCATGGATTTCTGGAATACACATAAATATATAATTTTTTTTCATTGGAGTCAAGGTTTATTTCCACGACCATAACAATGGAATGGATTCCTTCCCCAAACCATATTAGTAGTCAATGTTCACTAAAAATACCATATTTATATTCTGGGTTCACTTATAAGACCATATTATTAATCAAGGATCACTCCTAAGACCATCTTAATGGACAAAGTCTATTACCGAACTGGGTTCACTCCCCATTTCATCCATGTCTATCTCATGAGATATAAATCATTACTCAATGAATTGGATGGGTATATAGGTCCCACTCATAAAATAATAAAAACTCTACATAAGTTTTCAATAATGAAAAAATAATTCATCATAAACATTAACAATCCTTAGAAATAATAAGGATAGTATTCTTGATTCACAACCATAGTAATGCATATATAACACTTAATACTGTTATCTTCAATAGAAAATGATTTTGAAAGAGAATTTGAAATAATTAGTGAGGAAAATATAATTTTCTATTTTAAGAATACTTCCTAAAACATATTACATTTTCAAAACCTTTTTCGTTGAAAATAACATTGACAATTTAAAAATGAATCTTAGGATAAGTGATTGGACATAGTGGAGGAGAACATTAATCCATGCAGTACATGTCAAAAAATATTACATTAATAATTTTAGTAGACTTAAAAGGATACTCTATCATAATACAACAAGATTATTCCTTTTAAAACCATTTTAAAAAAATAAAACAAGGGAAAAAATGGATTTTAAATTTTATGGAAGAATATTTTTGGAAGCATTTTTCAGAATATGTGGTTTTGATGGATAATAGATTTCTGAAAAAAGAAATAATGACATTACCTAAAGAATAAAATAATATAAATATATATACTAATGATACAAAAATTAAAATAACATCATATACACCTCATAAAGGAATATATTTTCATAACATACCATGATTGTTAAAGACGGAAAATTGATATTCAATTAGCTTACCGTTTTGGTAAACATTGAACCATAGACCCCATAAAAGGGATTTCATCAATTAGATAAGTAAATAACCAAAAATAAAATCCTAAATATCATATATTACATTCATGGTCATTATATACACTACATAATATAAATGAGTGGTTAATATGGAATAAAACTTGCAGAAATAAAAGTGAGACTACAAATCCCTTTACCATAAGTCTTGACTACCTTTTTACAGAATAAATCCTCCTATATAAAAAATATGTAATTATTATACCTATTTACCAGAACCATATTCCCAACTATAATACAATATATTATTTACTTATGAAATTAAATTACTTGTTTATTAACAATTCCATGTTAAAGTTATGCTTCAGGTAATAATCAATTTGTTTTTTCGTACATGTTTTGACTATTTATTCATTGTTCATTTACATAGATCATGATTTCATAAAATAAATAATTATATACCTGATATAAGTTTCATAAATATTCATTATATATTTATCTATTTTTATTCATAAAATTTAGAGGTTTAAAATAAAATACACCTCTCATGGAGAGAGTAAGACATATATACCCATGAACATTGTTTTCATTTTCATGTCATATTAAAGAAAAAAATATTTTATATATTATCATTAAAAAATGTTTTTATGGAATATATATTAAACAATATTATTAAAACCATCTTGTATATATTGCATGTAATGCAATAATTAATCACATCACTTTGTGAGTATATGGTCTGCCTTTTACACAAATGACATTATCATATTACCACAAAATGGAAAACATGAAGGTATGTGTGATATAAAAATAATAGAACCCTAATAAAATTAAAATTATAATATATATTTTATATAAACCATAAATACATTATTAGTCCCAAACATTAAAGTTGGTAATGGAAGAACGAACAACATTGATTCGGGAGATGATAGTTTATCGTACAAACAAACGATGATTGTGTATCCTATTTAATAGAAGTGTTTAATGATTTAGGTAGTGGAAATAACATAAAACAATATCATAATATTTATGAAAATTATTTAATTTTATAAAAAATAATTAAAAATAATTGAATGGATTTAAGTAAAAAATAAAACAAAACATTCATTGATGAATGTTACATCTGCTTCAGGTATCTTTTTTTTGGCTCACACCAAACAAATTTTCCGGTTGGCTTTCAACATAAAGGAAGTATTTTATGATGAAATAAGGAATTTTTTTTCAATTATTATTGAATTTTTTTGAACCAATTGTTTTTGATGTTTTAATAAAAGAGATAATGATGTTCCTTTCTTAATAGTTGGGGGAAATCTTGGAATTTTTCAAATGATAAATCTATAAAAAAAATTAAATCTCAATCCAAATACATCCAAAATTCCCTGGATTAGAATATACGATAATATAGTGATTTAATAGCATAAAAAATATATTTTATACTAGTTTATGTGTAATTTTTAAGTTCATCATTTTTAACCCTTAGTTAAACTGTTTTAATTTTAACAATGGAAACAAAATTTTCAATATTAAAAGGTATAAATTTTGATTATATAGTGTCAATTTGACCATAGAGGAATCTTTTATTATATATTAAATGATATCTAACACAATTATTCCTTATTGAATTTTTTTATAATTTCTAAATAATTTAACAAATTATTATTTTCATAAAATATCATTAATACACATTTTGACACTATTTTTTACATTGATTTTGAAAAAACTCAATAAAATAATATATATTCGTTGAAATAACATAATGCATCCATAATAGGTCTTAATACTCTAGAAAATTAGTGGTTAACCATAAATCCTTCATATTATACTATTTAAAAATGTTTTATATCATTTATTTTATTTTTTAAATAATTTAATATATACTTCATCATCATTGTGAAATTATTTATGGAATTCATTTCTCCAATAAAATTTTAAAAAAATTACCAGGATTAATATAAATACTTTATCTTTCAAAATAAAATTTATGATATAATATATCTTATTAATGGAAACAAATTAAATCAAATAATATTTTTGTGACAAGTTTAATATTTCTTAAATTAAAATACCATAAGGGGATTAATGTTTTACAAGTGGCTATGAGAGGACAAAAATTAGACCCAATGATTAATCTCGTCAAAAAATTATCATCCAATATAATTATTAAATCTTTTATGATATTTGTCTATTATTTATATTATTATTTGTACACTTAATTACCAGTTTTACCAATATCCCTTGTAATAAAATTACAAAGATTAATATTAATATTTTCCAAAAATAAAACAGACCTATTTAATTAATTTTCACCTTATGATTCCAAATATGGAATCGATTTTTATAATTTCAAAACACATAATTGGATAACATAATGTTAAATTAATCTCATAGATGTGGTCTAGAAAGAGGGTTTTAGTGTGAAAATTTTCAAATGCTTACTATGTTTTTATGATTAAATTAAACATAAAAATTATTAAAAAAACCTAAATTGTATTAATCGATGTATAATTGAACTATTTTTACTTTCAAAATAATTTAAAAAATAAATTTTCATTATAAGTCATTTATATGAAAAGTTAGTTTCAACTAAAATATAGTATTTTTAACATTTCAATAGAAAATGAAACTTAGTAAAAATAAAAACAATTAAACCCAACTTTTTTTCATATTAAAATTTCAAAAAAATAATTTTATTTTATCAAAAAATATTTCAAAATGATTCAAAATTCATTTATAAAATATATCTTCCATTTAAAGGAGGTAAAACTCTATCTTAGAATAAAAATAGCATTTTATGATTTAAAATATATTTGTTCTTATTTTATGGATATAAATATTATTTCATGAATTTGAAAACATTTAATTTAATATATGACATATAATTATTTTATATATTTCAATAATAGTCATTAGTGAAATTTCATATGAAAAAACACATAAATGATAATAAAAGTTATTTTTCATAAAAAACATTCTCTATTTTAAGCTAATTTTTATCCTCATTTATAATTAATAGGTCATAGAATAATTCATATAATCATATGTAAACCATATTTTCATAACTCATTTAATCCTTTTTATTTATTCCACTTAAAATTTTAGATGATAACTATGGTATTAAATATATATAGTAAATTGTTTCTTTGTAAAAATCTCTCTTGTGTGTAACACAAGCTGTCGAAGGAACTAATTTTTATGGTTAACAGAAGAAAATTTTTGTTTTACATGTACCATAATCCAAACAATATGTTGGGTGTATAAAAATAAAAACATTTTGATATGTGAAGAAATATTGACATGGAATAACATACAATTTATGCCACCAATGAATTTTAAATTTTTTTTAATATAATTTATAAAAACTCAATGTGTAACATTCTACACCCACCCCCTTAAAATTAATTTATCCATTCAAATTATTATTGATCATAAACTTTTTTATACATAAAATTTAATTTCATAGAATCTCATAATGTAACAATGAATAATAAAAACATCTTTTAAAAATGTAATGTTGGAAACATAACAATTTCCCAAAGTAACTCATAACTAGTTCTGCACAGAAATTAACATAGAAGGAATGTGAGAACAAGGACCTAGAAGGGAAAAAATAACTATCATGGTCAGATGGAAATTGATATAGAATTGGGTTATTAAAAAGGTAAACTTCAAAAATTTATAAATCTACGATGATCCATGGGACCATCTGGTTCATTTGGAATGAAGGTACGATGATTAATTTTTTATTTCAATATATTTTCCCTAATTTTGATGAATTTTCACATTAAGATATACCTACTTGATTCCATTTTATAATAACAATTTCATCAATCGATTGTGCCTTGATCAATTTTCTTCTTCATCTCGTACTCCATGAAATGAATGTAGAATTGTAAGGCTTTAATAAAAAAAGGATTATAAGATCCATAATGGAATGATATATCATTCCCTATGGATATAGTTACTGTCACCAAAATATGGTTAAAAATTTTTATCTAAAAAAATTAATATTCATATATTTAATTAATACATGAATCAATAAAACCTCATCTAAAATTCCTGTTAAAATATTTCATAAATGGTAACCCTTATGAACCTTCCAAAATATTAAAATCCAAAAAATTTAAAAGATAATTACAAAATTTTCAAAATAAAATTATGTTTAATTTCCTAAAAACATTATGTAAATATTAATTATGACACACAAAACATGTTAATTTGATTATCATTTATTATCATGAGACATGGTTATAACCAGAATTACCATAAAACCATAGAAAAAAAATTTATGCTTTCAAAAATCAACTCTATCCTCATACGATTAATCAAGAAAATATATAAATTCAATTCAAAAAAATATTTCTTCATATTAATAATCATTTTCATGGTTATCAATATTATCCCATTTATTTTATCACATTCAAATATATATTTATCTCATTACTGTCTAAACATCATGCACATATCAAGGGTCATCTTTCCCTTAATCATGTGTTCTCTAGAAATATCACTATAAAAACTCAATCACTTATCTTGGTTACCATTACCATTCATTAGATACATTTAAGTACCTTAGGATAAACTATTTCAGAATAATCAATAGGTGTTTCATTATTCTATAATACCATAAAACAAGTTCTAAAAAATATTATTTCATCCTATTAAATTACCATGAAATTATTCCACTATATTATTAAACCATTAATCAATATTTATCATTTTATTTTTTAACACCCATTTCATCTCTTATGTCTTTTTTAGTCTCCTCATCATCATCAATATAACCATTAATCATACACCCTTTTTGATTCATTTCATCTAGTTTTCCCCTAGATAATCTATTTTCATTATGCCCATATACTCCACATTTAAAAAATTTAAATATCAAAACTTTTTTTGGATTACTATTATCTTTTAGCATTTCATTAACTGATCTTTTTGCATTAAAATTACTTTATTTGTCTCCGTATTTTCCATGTCCAAATAATCCTCCATTTACTTTGAAAATTTATCGTGGATTCATGTTCCCACATGCTTTACATGTGGAAAATTCAACATTCAACCCTTTTTAGTCACCATAAAACACCATCTTTTTCTTATTTGATGTTTTACGAAACTAATCATGGTTGATATTGTTTATCATACTATGAGATTTACAATTAGGATCAAACATTATTTTTCTCTCAGTCATTATCCCATTTGATTCTTAACATGAATATTTTCAATAAGATTCAATGATAACCTTGTTCTTTCAATATCCCGTCATTGAATAAAACCAAATAGAATAGTGTGAAAAATAATAATCATGTTTGGAAAACCAAAATATCTTGGGAAACAACTTAAAATATTTTAATCAATAACCCCTTAGGAATAACGGAGTTTATTGATGATCATTTTCTAACCTCTAGGATTGTAACCTAGAAATATTCTTAGGGTTCATACAATGATTTTTTCATCATAGTTTACAAATGTTAACCAATAAATTTCACTAATACCAACTATAAAAACCCAAAATTTTATACATAGAAATTATATCATATTTACAGAATATTTAAAACCACACAAAAACACATTTCCATGGAAGGTATTTATTTAGTGCATTTGGAAACTTGAAAAAAAATACAATTGGTTCATAAAAATCTAGATCTTCTCCCATATAATTCTTCATAACTAGAACCATTTTTTAAATATCAAACATAACACCATTGATCATGTCATTGGGGAACGATAAATAAGAAAGGGTGAGCTTAGATTTTTTTTAATGGTAAAAAAGGTATATACATAAGTATAACATGAGCATAAGGGTATGCGAACAAAATCATAACATTAAAGATCATACCTTACATATCAAGGATTATATACCTCGTTCATGGAATAAATATTGGATTTTCATATTACATGAATGATAAGGGAGTCAAAATCATAATCCATGGACTAATAACATAGAAATAATACATGGAATTATGGAAGACACATAAATATATGAAATGATTTTCATAGAAGTCAAGGATTATTTCCATTGATATTTTAGTGGATTGGGTTCACATATAAAACCATATTGGTAGTCAAGGTTCACTCACAAGACCATATTAGTAGTCATGTTTCACTCCCATGAACATATTTGTAGTCAAGGATGATTCCCAATACTATATTAGTAGAATAATTACTTTGATGAATCGGATCCACTCCCCATTTCATCCATGTCTATCTCAGGAGATACAAATCTATAAATAATGAATTGGAGGGATATATTGGTCCCACAAATAAATTAATAAAAACTATACATATGTTCTCCACAAGAATACAAATCATTAATCACAAACCTAAACTTAAAATGTAAATAATAAGGATAGTATCATTTAATCATAACCCCAAAAGTCATATTTAATATATAATAATGTTATATTAAATGGAAGATGATTTTAAAAGAACATTTGAAATTATTCTTGAGGAAAAGAACATTTAAAATTTTATAATAACATCTTAATACTTATTACATTTTGAAAACACTAATATTTTTAAATAAAATTTCAAAATTATAATGGAATATTCAAATAAAATATTGGTCTTTGAGGTAGATAAATTTTGTCTGTGCAAAACATGTTAAAAAATTACATTCATATTGTCTGTATAATTAAAAAATATTTTATCAGAATAGAAAAATAATATTCCTTTTAAAAAAATTTAAATTAAAACATGGGTAAAATGTCTTTTAAAAATTATGGTAGAACATTTTTTTAAACATTTTATAGAAAGCATGGTTTAGGGAGATAACATAATTCTGAATGAAGAGAGAAAAACAATATATGATGCTTAAAATATTATGTATAGATGTATATTCATGGTAAATAATTTATTAGGAAATCATATGCACTTCATAAAATAATACCTTATCAACACTTAACCTGTGTCTCAAATAAGGAAAATTTGGAAAAATTACTTCACTGATTTGGTAACCTTTTAACCTTAAACCCCAAGAAAGATGAATAATAAATTATATATGAAAATACCAATAAATTTAATGATAAGGATCATATATTATATTCATGGTAAGTATATACACAACACAAATAAAACATGTGGTGAATATGATATAAGTCTCATAGAAATAAAGGTGAGACTATAAAACCCATTACCATATGTTTTGACTTACTTAGTACACATTAAATCATCATATTTAATAAATATAAGTTTTTTATAAATATATAAAGAACCATACTCACATTTATTATACCATATATGAGTAAAATATTACTTTATATTAATTCTTTCTTAACAAATCCATGTTTAAGTGATGTTTCATGTAAGGACTGCTTTGTTTTTCTTACATGTTTGGAATTATTATTCTTGGACCATTTATATCATGATTTATTAATCTATAGGATGATATAAATTATATTAAAATAATATATATTCATCATAAATGTATATATGGTTATTTGAAAATGTTATAGGTAGAAAATTAAATACATTGTTCATGGAGATGGTAGGATGTACGTACACATGAACGTGGTTTTCATTTTCTTGTTAGATTAATGAAAAACGTATATGAAATATTATCATTAAAGAATAATTTTTATTCAATATATATCACATAATTTTGTTAAGACCATTCTTAACACATTCCATATAATGTATTAATGAATCAAATCACTTCCCATGACGGTAGTTTTCTGTAGACCTGAATGACATTATCGTATTCCCACAAAATGGATTGCATGATGGTATTTGTGATATAAAAATTATAGAATTATAATAAAACTTATTGGCATCATAAAACACATCCAGAAAATTCACCAACTTATTTCATCTATTATCTCATAGCGTAGATCATTTCATAGGCTTCGATATGAATAGTCATAGAGCCCGAATGGAGTTACTAAATAGAAGATATTGATGTTTGAATTTTTATAGAAAATTGGTTCATGAAGACCATCTATGGAGCTCCCTATGCAGCAATGTGAACATATGTTCTTCGTGATGTCCATTTTTCTTTGCAAAATGGTTGTGAGCATTGTGGTTCGCATAGTTCCCCGCAAGAATGTATCTTGTCTACAATGTCACTTTTCCTTCACAATTATTGGTGAAAGTATCTCCTCTATGACATAACATTCCCATCAAGATCCAACCATAAATGTATGTACATCATGGCTTCAATTATTCATTGTTGTGCTTTATTGTTTTCTACAGCAATCCTGATGAACCTCTTTTTCTGATAAATGCAAGGCTCACCCCCTTCATATGCACGGTTACACTGCCATTTTGTTAGTCGATCTTCCATTTCACAGTATTCCCGGTCACCGTGACGGGATTTACTTTGTGAAGGACTCCACCCTCAACGATGGAGGGAGCCCATTTCGAGTTTCTCGAGGGTCCACAATGAATTAAGCCTTCACAGAGCACTCTTCAAATATTGAGCTCTTTTCTAAGGAAAATCCATACTCCAATGATGTCCTTCCTTCATGAAGCAACCTTCATTCATGAAGACCCACGATTTGCGAGACCCTAAGCACTTATAACCTCATTCAACCATGAAGAACCTCCACAAAGAACCTTCAAAAGGATCATTTGTTTGTCCCCATAGGTTAAAACTGTGGGGGGTTATGCCCCGACACCCCTACTCAGGATCAGTTCTGGTGTAACGGTCCCGACCCTCTACCTCGGTCCATTTTCTACAGTCACTACCCCTATAAAAAATGGAAAGTCAGACTATAAACCTTTGGGGCATTGTCAACCCCATTTTCTATTGCACCCTTATGTGCCCCTAACTTCCGCCTTTGGAATAATATGATTCAAGATACTCCTTGTCACACCATTAAACACCTTGGGTCTACATATTATTTTTTATCACATTCACATGTCATTATTTTATATTAATATACAATTTCCTAAGAACCTTGAGTATAAGTATTCCCCATGAAACACCTCAATACTCACCACCAGCCTCATAGGCCACGTCAAAGTAGATATGCCACTCTAGCATAAGTCCCACAACATCCATTGTTAGGCATCTTCTTCCTATTAATCCCCACATAAAAACATTAATCATTACTACACCCTTCATGATAAAAATGGATGCCTATTGTTCTAAATGAGATATTCCTTATGCACCAAGCTAAAGAAGCCAATAGACCTCACCACATACTATGAACTGCAACATATCCTATCATTCAACAATATAATTCCATACGCCTCAGACATGAGATTCATCAATATGAGATGAATAAAAAAATCATTATGGGACTCCTCTTATGGTGTAGGCCCCAAAGAAATTTCCCTCACCAAATTATCATGTTAATATTACCTCATTGATTGAAATGAGGAAGATAGAATGAGAAGTGTATTGCATAATCCCCACACACCTCATCCATTTACAGGATTTTAAACTGAATCCCTACCACATTCAATGAACATGGGATTACCTCATGACCTGACATGAGAAGAATAGAATAGATTGCATCCACAGGTAAGCCACATCCACTATTTCTACTCATTAGCATCCCCTAGCGAGCTTCATCCCATTAGCCACATAAAACATTTATTTCCTTAGAGGCAACTAGGGAGATTCCACAGGTAGGACACATCCACCATTTCTGCTCCATAGTAGCACCTAGAAAACTTCCACCCATAAGACCCTTCCACCATTTTTATCCTTAGAAACTCTTTGGTAGCTTCAACGCTTAGGCTTCATCCATTATTTCCTCTTCTAAGGGGCACCTGGGTAGCTTCCATGCATAATCCCCATCCACAATTGCTGACCCTTAGCCGATCCTAAGAAATTTCGATATGTATTCACCATCCACCATTTTGGATCTTTAGTGGCACCCAAGAATCTTCCACACGTCATCCCCACGCATATTATTTACACCCTCGTGGCACCCAAGTAGCTTTTATATTTAAGACCCATGCATATTTACCTATCCCTAGTGACACTCGAAAAACATCCATGTGTGAGCCCCATAAATTACCTACAATCCATAAAAGAACCTAGGAAGGTTACATACGTATGATCTGTCCGTCGTTGATGTTATGTAGTAGCACATGGGCATCATCCATGTGTAATCCCCTTCCACCATTCTCGCACCTTAGGAGGATCGGGAAGTTTCATCACCTATGCCCCATCCATCGTGTACACTACATAGGGGAACCCAGGGATATTCCATGAATAAGTCCCATCCAATATAGTCTCTCCATAGTGGCGTTTGGGGAGGTTCCACAGCGAAGCCCTATCCATCATTGCTACTACTATCTGCTCTTGGGAAACTACCTTGCATTAGTGTCATCCACCATTTGTTCTCTTCTATATACCTTGAAACAATTCCACATGTAAGTTATATCCATTATTTCCACTCCCAAGAATCACCCAGGGAGGTTTCACATGTAATCCCCATCCATCGTTGGTACTACATAGGGACACCTAGGCCCCTTCCACATGTAAGCCCCACATCATCCCCTGTGAACGTACCTTCTATGGAACGCCTATCTAGTCTACCTGTTCCAATTTTTTATCACAAAAATAATGACTAATGTGATAATAAGGGTTAGTAGAGACCACAAATACATACACATTCCTCACTACGTTGACTATGTTCCCTACCTCATAGGTAGGGTATGCAGGAATCCTCCCCGAGGTTCAATCCCATAACTCATCTGTCCTAACTATTTCGCATTGGTCCACCTTTGTCCTTCATGACATTAAAATTTAGTCTCGATCTATGTGACCTTTTATACCTACATTTTATATAGGGTATGTAGGAATCTTAATCAAGGTTTAACCCTGACCAATGGTAAACTTTGGTGCTTCCTCCTAGGGGCATAAAATCCTGATGTGATATCTTCCTATTATGATACACATCTACTAGATCAAACTCAACGATGTGTTATAATTCATATGTGATGCTATCCCGGCATAATCCATGCACTCGGTCCATAATTTTCAAACCAAGAGTATCCCTCTTGCGATATGATACTAACCCTGCATAACCCCAACATGTCTCTAGGTCGCTATCTTCCATATACACCCTGATTCTATGCCCTATATTGAACTATTTTGACTTTGATTTCTTACCACTTGGATACATAGAAAGAATCCCTGAGGTTGAATTCCATATTCCATGTCTCATCCCAGTCTCTCCATTGATCCATTTTGTCTTATGATGATCCTGCCTTAATCCAAGATTCAATTTACTTTGGGCCCAATCCATGCATCCATTCTTAGGACCTGCAACCTCAGGTGACTCATCGACCAATTCCAAAACTACATTGAATGTGATCCCAGCTTCCCACGTAGGGTATTTAGGAACCCTTCCAAGGGTTCAATCACAACACCACAATCTTCCCATGTGTTTCACCCCATTTATCTCATCCACTTCAATAAATCATCCATCACCCATCCCGATTCATACTATGGCTGCCACATCCTAGGGGGTCATGCCATTTATAAGGGTAACTAACCATGCATATAACATAACATTCTACTCCATCACCCAATCCTTATCCTATCAAGGACTCATCATACACATGGTCCTTATTAGTGTGTAATCCACATCCATTCCTAGGATTGAAACTCTTAGTGGCACCCGAGTTGTCTCAGTGTGTAATCCCTACACGATCTAACCATGAGTGCCTCTCTTTTGATAGGTATCTAGCCATGTATAATCACCAAATCACCCCTTTCAACTATGTGGGTTCTGATCCATGTCTTCTTCATTGGGTTACATGGAATCCTCATCAAGCTTCAATACTTCCCAATAATAAACCATAATGTTCACCTTTACTGGGACTGACCTTCCATCATGTTCACCTTTACTGGGACTGACCTTCAATGATCCTCCCTCAGCGGTATTTTGATCAACCATCATGGTTTGAAATCATCCCTATTTTGGACGATACACCCAGTTTCTATTATTATTGGTTATTTTGATCCATAAATTTGGTGAACCTTCCAAGTGCTCCCTTGTATAAATATACCCATTTGGTCCACTATTATCAGTGTTTAGATCAGTTTGATCTATCCTCACTAGATATTAATGTAGCAGAATACCCTATCTTAAAAATGGGATGCAGAAAAAAACCTCATAGACATGCCTCTAGTGTAAGATAACCCATGTATTACATGGGATGCCTTAGGTAACATGACATTGAGATTCCCTCTTATGAGGAAGATTATAGAATACAAATGTCCACAGATCTAGAGATGCCCATACATTCTTGATGTTAGCATATACTCTGACCGAAGATTACTACCCTGTAATGACCCCTTGGAAAATCCTGATAGAAGTTGCCTAATAAACCGACTTCTATAGAGAGATGGTACTAGGAATGATATTCGTGAACAAGGGTTAAAAACATTGATGAAGACCTGGACTAGGAAACAAATTCTGAGGAGGAAGACACAAAAGGAAGAACCAACATCTCGTCATCAATTTTAGATAAATGTGAAAACATCGCTATATATGTGATGGATGTCTCCAACCATTGAAAAGTAAGAACAAGGGATTGCGTGTAGCGTGTCACTACGATGATGTTTGTGTCAGCCACAAAAATCATCCAAAATAAAATTATAAACATAATATATATCTTATATAAAATATAAACCCATCATTATTCCCAACCATTAATGGTTTCAATGGAAGAATGAGTGTCATCGGTTTGCGAGGTGGTATTCGGAAGTACAAACTAACGATGATTGGAAATCCCATTTTATCGAAGTGTGTGATTTTGTTCGTAGTAACATTAACATAAAATAATAAAAATATTTTGAAGAAACTAAATTTATTATATAACATGAAAAAAATATTTTAATTGGTTTAAGGTTGCAATAAATGAAAAACATATGTTTATAAAGGTTACCTCTTCATTAGGTGTCTCCTTTTGGTGTCCACCAAATGATTTTTTTCATGGGAATATGAATATAGGAATGATTGTAGAATGAATTTAGGGAATTTGGGCTCATATTTGGAGAGTGATTGGCCAATACAAAGAGTTTTTGACGTGTGAATAAAAGAGAAGAACAAGTTCCCTTTTATAAGAGAGTGGTGGGGAACTCTTGGAATTTTTCAAACGACTAGTTTCTAAAAAATAAATCTCAATAAAAATACATCTAAAAGGCCATAAATTCGATTATAATATAATATACGGTTTAATATAATGAAAATATATATTTTTCATAGGTTTTGTTTTAATTTTAATCCTTACAATTTTTATTAATAGTTAACCTATTCTAATTTTTACTATGGTAACATATTTTAAATATTTAATGGTTGTAGTTTTTATATATAAAGTTTAAATTAGACAATAAATAGATAATTTATGATATTTTAGACCACGTTCAATCCCATTTTTTCTTATTGATTATTTTTATGATTTATAAATATTGTATTAAAATATTATTTTCATAAAATATTATTCGTCTCAATATGACTCTATTCATTACATTGAGTTCTATGAAATTCAAGACAAGAAGATATATTTGAAAATAATTATTAAATAAAACATTAATTTTTCGTTATTTTCAATAATATTCATAAAAAAATTAATTTACACAAATTATATTTCTTTTAATATTTTTAATATAATTTTTTGATTGATTTTTTAATTTAATAATTACTGCATCATTCTTTTGTAATTTTTTAAGGTACCTATTTAATCACTAAGAAATAATTATAAATTACCATGATGTTGATAAATATTTTATATTTCCATATAAATTTTATTGTAAATGATATATTCTAGATGACGAAATATAAAAAAAGATATACTTATTTAAAATATTAGTGTGACAAGTTTGACATTTCATTAATTAAAATACTATAATGGGATTAAAGGAATCCAATTGGCTACAATATGTAATTATTTAGACACATGGATTATTTTGATCTAAAAATAATAATATAGTTATATTATATTAAGTTTTATAATATTTTTATAATATTTATAATAATATTTTTACACTTAATTACTCGATTTACCCATTTATGTGTTAATACAATTACTATGTTTACTATTAATATTGTTCAAAAATAAAATGGATATATTTAACAAATGTGGAAATTATGATTCCAAATATGGAATCAATTTTCATAAATTAAACACATGAGTAGATAAAATTAATTTAAAACTAAAATAGTAGACTCGAAGAGAAAGAAGGGTCTTAAAGTAAAAATATTCAAAAGATTACTATGTTTAAATATATAAATTAAATATAAAAATTATTCTAATGACCAAAAAAGGATTAATGGATCTAAAATTTTAATATTTTTCTTTTCAAACAATTCAAAATTTAACATAACATTATTATAAATTTAGATAAAAAATAAATTTTTAACTAAAATACAGAATTTTTTAGTATTTATCAAAAAACAAAACTTATCAGAAAAATATAATAAAAATAAACCAAATAAATTTTTTGTATTTATATTTAAAAAAATAATTTTATTTCTTCAAAAAAAATTAATGATTAAAAATTTATATTTAAAACATGATTTCCATTAAAATGTGGTAAAAATACCTTTGAGGAAATATTCATCCATTTATTCTTAAAATTGATTTGTAATTATTTTATTCCTAAAATTTTTGTTATGATGTGCTGGGCCCGAATTCCACATAACAGGTGCCACGAAACTAGTGTCCCTCAATGCATCAAGTGCTTCTCCCCAAACACTAGAGGTTGTTTACTAGTGGTGAAGGCCTAGGGTGTGTCTGTGAGGAGACTATGTCGTCATTACAAAAGTGGAACGTATCAGATGAATGTATGCATATGTAAATAGAGAATCTAAATATGTAAATAGAAGGAAGAATATAAAATAGATACCAAATTAACAATAACCAAATCAACTGCAACAACATCCAACAACTGATGATATGTGATGTCACTAGAAAACTAGAAGACATGGATACAAGATAGAAGGTGTAACATGTTCTACATAAGTATAGAGAAAATAAAAAACTATCCCAAGAAACCTGAGCTCCAACCAGGTCATCTTCTATCAAGGTCCACACAGAATATAAATCAATCAAGTGGTTGAAGGGGTATGCATGCATTTTTAAACTCATACAACCATATAATATACTTCGAGTACCAAACGGCGCTCGGAGAGGGTGTGAGATAAATCTTAGTGGGCCACACCAACGGTGTCTATAATATTCGGCACATGTAATGGAAATGTAACAATTTTCAAGAAATCATATATAATGTAAATAAGTAAAATATAAATAAATATCAAAGTACCTACTTCAGCCATCGGCATCTGTCCAAACATGTAAAAAAATCATTATTTGGTTATTACTAGTTTATAAATAAGTCGCATGTTAGAAATTAAAAAAGATTCAAGTTGTAATAAGGAATCCAGTAATGGCATTTAATAGTGAATTCCCAAGGTAATAACATGGTGGTGTAGACCTCAAGGTCCATGCACATAGTATTAACTATATCCTTGCATGGGGTAAGATTATTATCCAAGGAGAAATGTCCATGGAACTTCTCAATGGGGCTCCTACCGAGTAAATGGTGTTCATCCATGGTAAAATGGGGCTATGTAATGACTAGGCCCAATGGGAATTAACCATGGAACCTAGTAGTCAATGATGGATCCAAGGAGTGTATAAAAGGAATCCTGTAGTAAAATTTAAGGGATCCTGTAGTGTTATACCGAGCATCCAAAGAATAGACATTGATCAGGATCTAGGTGGGTCTCAACCTCATCAATCTGTATCCTTGAATTGGAATGGGGTTCATTAGTTATCATTGAATTCAATGAGCATAATCCAAGGTGAGATCAATTTAGGTCATTAATATTTGACTATAAAGTCATGTAATATTTCATTTAGTTCATCCATTGCCTTTCATTGGTGTGATAAGGTCATGTTTCTTGAATATTTTTTATCAATTCATTTTAATCACGTTTGGCCTTTCATTAGAGTGATAAGTCCATTTATCCTGAAAGATTTTAATCAAGTCATTTAATTGATCCCATGCACATTCCATATTGAAGTTTCATTTGGATACATTCCATTAGTGTTGTAATGGGTGATATAGATATAAAACCTATTATTAATTCACAATTATTGCCCATGCCTTATACGCAGTATACTTACAAATTGAAATTACATATTTTATTTCCAAATTGAATCACTTACCTTTAGAGAATAAAGAAGTGAGAATAAATGGTTCATTCCATTATGAAATTATCATTATAAACAAGATTATTAATATATAAACTCTTACCCTTATGATGGTCAAGCCGAGGAACACCTTAACAGTGGCTTAAATGTGTCAAATACTAAAAACAAAATTTTGGAATAACATCATACATTGGATGGTAGGAGTTGTGGTTGTAACCAAAAAAATTAATCAGATATACAAAAAAGATAATAACCATTATGTTCTAATGATTATAAGCATGTAATACAATTTCAAAAAACAACATATGATGAAACATGTGGGGGCCACACGACAATTCTAAAATCAACGAACTTGAGGGATGAGTTATAGACAACCCACCTTAGGGTTGTAAAAATACCCTCCTCCATTATTACCCCATTATATTGCTTGTATCAGAGTAAATATAAGAAAAGTAGATTCACTCTCATACCCCAATAACTAGGTTTAGGGGAAAAGGGAATTGGAATGGCTAAAATTGACATAGTAACATACCATTGTGCATCCAATGTGATGAACAAAATCATGAATGGATATCAGTTGAAGGTGATCTTTTGATTCCTACCTTAGATCTTAAAAAAGAATAAAAATGAGATCCATGGTGGTAAATCCTACATAATCTCGTATTATTGAAGAAGGAGTGGGATATGTATAGAATTTAGGGAAATCTGGACATTTACCTAGAAAAATGGCATTTACACGATTTATCTGTATGATATGAAAAATCATGCACAAACCATGAAAGGGTGATTGGGAAGTAAGGTAACTTTACATGTTATCCTGAATTACCATGATCCAACCACAATATGTGGCAATTTCTATAAAAACACTATCCACATGGTTAGGAAAACCTAGTGGCATCCATGTGCTAACCATGAAACTTGGCCAATTTCCTAAAAATGATATTTTCTAGGATCTGACGAAGCCCCAAAAACCCTTTATAACTTTTTTTACTATTTTGGAATCCATTTAGATCTAAAGAAATGATTTATACCAAATTAAATAGGATCTATACTAGATTTAAAACCTTCATTCCTACAATCTTCCCTGATTAAAAGAACTAGTCTCCATGTTCACCTTCTTTGGTTGGTGAGACACTATAAGAAAATAACTCTAGCCACTGAGCATGTATGTCAGATTCCCTCTCCCAAGTCATGTCATGTACCTGAACATGCTTCCATAATACTCATACTAGTGGGATATACCTACCATAGAGATCCATCATGCACTGGTCAGTGATGTATAATATATACTCCCCAAATGTTGAATTTCTATCAAACAAAACTTACACAGGATCAAAACTATGATATGGGTCCACATGATAAAGGTGAAGCTATGAAGCATGAAATAAATCCATAATGGAATGGTACCTCTAAGGTAGTAGCAACCTATAGGATACAAACCTGAATGTCTATATGATTCTAAAAGGACCAACATATTGAGGTGACAGATTTACTTGCATTCGTAATTTTTTATGCCCTAGTCTGAGCGATAAATAAAGAAAAACGTGATCGCTGACCTTGGACTCAAGAGGTCATTGATGGAGAATGATATAATTTTATTTCTCGAATGAGTACTAGTCATATGATTTCTAATCAGTTGAACCTACTCTGATGTCTCTTAAATGAGACAAGCACATAGTAGGACTACCTCACCTACCTCTAGCTATCACATGGGTGAACAGTATTGCATACCATATAAGCCCTCAAACGTATCCATTTTAATTTTATACTAAAAGATGTTATTATTGGTGAACATGATGAGATGGATATTATTTCCCAAATAACTATTGAAATCAATGACACATGCTCAGAGAATATATTATAGAACCTTTGTTGTCTATTCCAATTGTCCATCGGTCTGATGGTGAGAAATTTCTGTTTGAATCACCTGTTTTCCCATACCATTCTGCAAACCCGTCCAGAACCATGAAGTGAAACAAGAATCCTGATATGAAATGATTTAATAAGGAACCTTATGTATTCATATGATCTCATGGAAATAAAGTCTCCCCAACTCATCAGATCAGAATTTATCCCAAATAGGAATTAAGTGGGATGATTTCATTAGAGGTTAAATAACTACGTATAAAACATCTCATCCCCTCAGTGACCTAGGTATGATTACTATGAAATCCCTGGATAAATCTTCCCTGTTCAATTCCTTGACTGGAAGCGGTTTTAGCAAGACCACATGTATATACTACTCCAACTTCACCCGTAGATCGGTGGAACACCTAGTGATAAATCCTATTGTCTAACATTTCATTCAAGGCCACCAATATTGGCATCTCATGTCTTGATAAATCTTCGAGATGCTTGGATGGACCAATCATTATGAAGCATGGGAATATTTCATTAACTCATATCACAAATATATAGGAACCTATATATGTCCACATAGATGAAAAATGTTGTCTATATACATAGACCAATCCAGATTTGAGCAACCTCTTGATGTACTCTCACTGAGTACCATGTCTTCCAGATATGAAAACTGCCAATTCATCACCTTCTCAAAGAGGGAAGAGGTAACGATCAAAGATGAAACATAACATTTCCCATGACTATCATGAAACTCTAGATGAAACTCCTAAAATATGGTTTTTAACATCGATTCATCACCAGATTCCCATATGGCATGTGTTTGATTTTTCTTAATTAATTCATCTGCAACTACATTTCCCTTCCCATGTATATGGGAAAGCCCAAAATCAATGGATTGTAGATATTTTACCCATCAAATCTATTTTTGGATTATGTCAAGCTATTAAAAGATATCATTGAGGCTTTTGTGCTCCATGTACTCCACAAAGAACTCACCCAATAGATAGTTTCTCCAACAATGTAAGGCGTGGGCATCTGCTGTTAGATCAAGATCATGTGTCCGGTAGTTTCTCTCATCTTTACTCAACTAATGAGATCTGTAGGCAACAAATTTTCCCTCCATCATTAGCAATTCTCCTAGGATGACGCATTATGCATCACAAATGAAGGTATAAACTATGAATAGATCTAGAAGAGATATAATAGGTACCAATGAAAGCTTCTATTTCATTCTCTGAAATGATTTCTCACATGATTTTGACCATTTTAATTTACACCATTTTTATATGACTAGGAAGATGTGTGAAGTCTTGTATGGAATGCTTGTAATATATATCTGGCCCTAAGAAACTCAGTATATGAATCAAATTCATGGACTTAACCCTAGAAAATACCACAAGAACATTTTATGAGTATTCATATACTCCTAATTTGGATATAAAATGACCCATGAAGTGGAATTTTTCAATACAGACACATCACATATAAATATTTTAATAAATATTATTCACTCTTAGAGTACAAAGAACGATATCACGATGTTTGACATGGTCTCTATGAGTGTGATAATAAATAATGATTTCATCCACATAGAACGCAAAAAGGATTCTAATTATAGATGGAAACCGCTACTAATCAAATCCATGAAAATGGAAGGTGTGTTCGTAAGACTGAATGGCATAACTAGGTACTCAAACTGACCATAACTACTATAAAAATCCATATGAGGTATGTCTGATTGTTTAACTCATATTAGATGATAACCCAATCTTAGTATGATCTAAGATAAGTCATTTTCTCAGTGGACCTGGTTGAAGCGATCATTGATTCGATGTAGTGGATACAGATTCTTGACCATAAGCAGGAACAGATTTATGTAATCCTTTCATCGACATAAGGTTCCATCCGCCTTCTTGAAAAAAGCAAGGGCAAACCCCAAGATGATGTACTGGACACTATAAAAAAATTTCCTCTAAATCCTCTAACTACGACTTGAGATCTTCAATCTCTTTTGGCGAATTCCAATACGAATGAATTGACATTGTTGCTACTCCCATAACTATATCAATTATACACTTTACATCTATCTTAGGAGGTAATCTATAAAAAAATTCTCAGAAGATGTCCTTGAAATTATCCACTACTAGAGGGAAATAATTTTTTTAAACCTTGATTCTATAAGAAGATACTTTTAATCTGGGTAGTCAGTCCCCCTAACGCATGATTATCTGGTCATGCTCTACCATCCTATACATCACACTCACCCTTATGTAGATAACTAATTCCCTATGGTGATGTAAATGATACACTATGGTGATAGAAGTATACAAAAGTGTGATAGTGAACCAACCAGTCTATCTCAAGAATGATAATGTAGCCCATAATCTCGAGAATGAAGAATTTCCTTAAGAAAGGATAAATTCCTACCTCAAGGGGGGTGTCCTTACATTGGCATATTCCCACTGTTCATACCACTAATTGCTTATCTATGGTCATTAGAGCATAGTAATACAATATCATTGGTTTGAGAGATTCTATAATAGAAACAGAGATAAAAGAGTTCGAAGAACCAATATCAAATAAATCAGTTACTATAGTAACTTCCATGAGAATAGTACCTCATAATGTAGATGGTCCCACATCATGATCCTTGGGTATTAGTTGTAGTGCATGAAATTGAACTGATCCACGATGTTGTGCAATAGATGGAATACTAAAATCATAACTACTATACTGGCATCACTATTGGTCAGGGTTATGGGTACCAGGGCCATTACCTCCTCCTCTTCATGACCAACATGTGTTATTCCAACTCCCTTCCTGACACAACGTAAAATAAATTTCTCCAAAAAGTGGAGATGGTGTGGATACTTTTCCACTCAAAACTAGTATAATGGTCCTATAGAAATGAGGAATATGTCCCATATGGACACAATCCCATCACCATAGATGGATCTATCACACATTGGAATTGAATTCCATTGTTTTCCACACAAATGAAACACCTTAGAGCTATCTAAATAGACACCCTGGTTATCAATTACCTCACAAAACCCTCGATAGACTGTCTCCTATCTCCGGATGAACTAATAGCCTTTTGCAGCACTGATCTTAAATAATTGATACTATTTCCATCCCTCAGATTGTACTCAGTGATAAGATCATGGTTGGTCTTATCATAAATAGTAGATAAGAGAAAGACATTCACCTGTGTATGGATGGAAAATTAGAGACCAGCCTTGAATAATATAGCATGTGAATTATAATCACCGGCTAGGGGAGGTGAAATGCACATAAACTATATGAAACATGATAAATATGGCATGAATTACATGAAACCCTTCTTGAGATTCATGAACTCTATGGAATTATCAACGCTCATCATGTGAGGAAATAAATGATCATAGAAAGAAGTATTGAAATTAACCCATAACATGCCAAAATGATGACCAACTTTGGAGGTCCCATCCCCCCAACACCTGGCCGAATTTTAAAGCATGTATGTGGAAAACATGAACCTTCTATCTAGAGGCATCTTCTGATGCTAAAGACAGACAATGTTGCTTCTATCAAAGACTCAGTAGCCAGTAGACCACCATCCCCTGAAAATGTAGTAGGATGCTCCTGCCTGAACTCAGGGGTCAGATCATCCATCATAGGTGAAAGCCGTGGAGAACTATGCATGGACAACACCAGATGTTGGAAACTATCTTGAACTTGGGCATTAGTGAATAGATCACGTACAACAAGAAGTTCTTGGAGTGGCACTCCTAAAGGTAATAGTGGTATCTTAGGACCCACCACATTTGGTTCATGGTCATCACCACCCTCCTGACATACGGTATGATGACTTATTGGAATCAATGGTCTAAATATTCCAAGAACTTACCTCAAACCATATTAAGAATAAATATATCATGACCAGAAGAAGATGAATAAAGGAAAACTCACAAAAAAATTGTATACTGCACCAACAACCCACTATGAGTGAAAGGTATTGTTATATAATGAAGTATATGTTTCATTTCATTTGACATTTAATTACCATGTTCCTCGATTTACCTTTCATAAACATGAAAAGGTGGGATAAGTACGTAAAACCATTTAAATTTAGAAGACATGATTTACTTTATAATGGATAGCTATTTCCAATGAATCAATTCCTATACAACTGTCAATAGAAACAATACCCATTTATATATAGGATAATGGCCCAACTCTGTAAATTACCTATCACAACACATGATGACCCATACACTTCATGAATTGAGACATGCAATCACTAAATTGAATCCAAGTGTAATACAACCATATTATAATTATCACAACATCAATCAATAATCCCTTGAATATCAATCAATTAATTTTAGTAAAAATCACCAATGATGCATGAAAATATGCCTGACATGAGAATTATAGGTGTCTATAATGATGCACATAATAATGATTGTTTCCCTTATATCATCTGGTGAAGGATGAAATAAAATACTCAATGAGAGTAATAATTAACAACCCCACAGAAAATGTACTTCACCCAATGGTGAAATAATAACAAATGTAATAGGAAAAATAATAACAACAATTATATTTTGTGAAACATGGGTTTTCCCGAAACATGGGTTAACAATTCCCAAGAACGACTTATGACCATGTCCCAAGCATTCTTAATATCCAATATATATTCTCCAAATAGTAAAGCAATAATGGAAAATCCTCTAATACAACTTTGTGACTTCCTAGACTCGGGTTCCCCATAATAGGTGCCCCTTGCCCAGTTGGCCACATGGCCTCAAGTGCATCTCAAAAAATTCCAGAGGATACACAATAGTAGTGAGGGCCTAGGGTGTTTCCATGGGGATACTATGCCCTCATTTCCAATGTTTAGCATAGAGGATTAATTTAAGCATGGGTAAATGGTGGAATCATTATAAATAATTATAAGGCATAATGTAAAATAGAGACAATATTAAAAATAACTGATACAAATGGAATAATATTCAATAAATAATGATATGTAACGTCACAAGAAAAATGAATGGAATGGATACAATATATAAAGAATAAAATTATATACATAAGTATAATGGAAATCAAAGTCTATCCTAAGAATAATGATATCTGGCTCGGTAATCTTCTATAAAACTCTATATTAAACGATAATAAACTATGTGTTTGAAGTTGTATACTAACATTTCTCAACAACATCCACCATGTAATCTACTACAGGTATCAAACAGTGCCCGATGATGGTGTGGGATAAATGTCAGTGGACCACCACCAATGGTGTCTATAATATCTATCAATCTGTAATGGAAATGAAACAGTGTGAAAGCATTCATATATAAATTAAATATATACATAGTAACTAAATACACAAGTATCTATTTCAACCCCCATATTGTATTTGAACATGTAAAAAATTCATTATTTGGTTATTACTAGTTTATAAATAAGTCCCTTATTATAAATTTATATCATTCCAAGTTGTAACATGGAAACATTTACATATATTTAATAGTGATGTACCATGGTAATAATGGAGGCAATGTAGAGTTCAAGGGTATCTAACTCAATAATAACTATATCCTGGATTGCGTTAAGAGTGTAATTTAAGGATCATGGTCCAAGTCATTCCACAATGAGGAGCCTCCAAATCCCATGTAATTCATCTAAGTTAAAATAGGGATAAGCAATGACTAGGCCCAATGGGTATTAACCATGTAGCTACATGCCAATGTTGGATCTGAGGATTGAATCTAAGGAATCCTATTATAATATTTAAGGATCTTATAGTGTAATAATTTTCATCTAAAAATAGACAAGGATTGGGATCATTGTGGGTATGAACCTAAGGAAGCTGTATCCTCAAATTGGAATGGGGTTACTGAGTGCTCATGGAATTCATCAATCAAAATCCATGATGATCTCGAGTCAGGTATTTAATGTTTTATTATGATTTCATCTAATAATTCATTTATTTAAAGCCTTTCCTTTCATTGGGGTGATATGGTCATGTACCATGAAACCATTTAATCATGTTTTTTGGTTCAAGCCTTGCCTTTCATTAGTGTGGCAAGGTCATGTAGCATGCACAATTTTACTCATGTCATTTAATCCATTAAAGGAATATTCTATATTCAGGTTTCATTCCAATACCATCCAATAATTTGGTAAGGGGTTATACTATATGAAACCTATTATTCATTCATAATAAAGTCCATGTCATATACTTAGTATACTTTCTAATTCACATTTCATATCTTCATGTGAAATTAAAGAACTTACCTTTGGTGACTCAAGTGGTGATAATATAAGGTAATTTACATTAATAAATTTCATTATAATCAATTATTTTAATATAGAAATTCTAAACATTAGGATGTTTAATCCAAGGCACACCTGAATGGTTGTTCAAATGTGTCAAATACTAAAATCCTAATTATGGCATAACATACTACATGGGATGTTTGGAGTTGTGGGTGTAACCACAAACAATTAATCACATATATGGAAATTTAATAACCATATGGTTTTATTGATTATAATAATGGAATAAATTTTCAATAAACAACACTCGATAAGATTCGTGGTCCCCACACAATAATTACAACAGAAAAGAACATGAGGGATGAGTTGTAGACCACCCACTCCTCCTCTGGTATTGTACCTTGATCTTAGTAGATCTAAGAAAATTAGATAAAATATCATACCCAAATAAATATGTTGAGAGAAAAAGAGATGAAGAAAGTATTTAATGGACTAGAGTACTTAATATTAGGCATCCAACATGTCGAACAAAAGATTGAACAAATCCCAGAAGAATTTGATCTCTTGATACCTATATTAGATCTTAAAAAATCTCCAAAATGATATCCATGGAGGTAAATCCAACATAAAGATATATTAGAGAAGAATGAGGGGATAATTAGATCATTAAGGGAATGTTGGAAATTTTATAGAAAAAATAGCCTCTGAACAGTGTTTCTGAATTTTTTGGAAACCCATTCACAAACCATGAATAGGTTCATGGTAAGTAGGGGAACATTCATGGTTAGCCTGCATGATCATGCTCCAACCATGCTAGGTAGCTTTGTCTAGAAAAACAACATCAAGATAGTTACAAAAAATGTGCACCAACCGTTCGAATTGGCTAGTTTCACAAAAAAGATGTGTTATAGTATTTGAACAAGCCTCAGACACCCTTTTGACCTTTGTAACTCTTTTTTCATCCATATTAGGTTCAATTTAAATACCTAAACTGAATTTAAAAGGATACATACCTGAGTGAAAATTTTGGTTCTTAGATAATTGGATGATCTGAAAAATAATTTATTGAATATATAAATTTGATTTTCATTAAAATATTTCACTTATACTAATTAATTTAATTTTCTATGAAAAACATATATTTTGGAAACAAATGTTGTTTTTCTTCAAAAACATCATGTATTTTCAATGGTTTTTTCCATCATTTATAAACTATTTGTCACCAAAGAATTAAATTCATAAACATATGTAAACCAAATCACAATAAATCATTTAATCCTATTTATTCCCTATATTTAAAGATTTATGTGATTACTATTATATTAAATATCAATAGTATATTGTTTTTGTAAAACTGGGGCATGTTTGTAACACAATATATCAAAGGAACTAATTTTTGCATATAACATAATCTCGAAAATGTTCATTATATAAATTAATCCAAAAACTTTGTTTCATGTAGAACAATATTATCATAGTTTTTTTGTAAAAATCATGCTTCAATAGGTGTAGCATGTTTAAAAATCCATCACTAAATTTTAATTTTCTCAAAAAAAAAATTATAAAAACATGGGTTTTTACAATCAATATAGAAAGGTAAATAACTGAAAACAACTTCCATTTAAAGATTTTGAATATCTTGAATAGATATGGAATAATATATATGGAATGGTAAATAAATAAACACACATTTCATTTAAATATAATTACTATCAATAATAGTTAATGAATAATCAATATGAAATTGTAAATAACTAATAATACATGCCATTTAATTGATAAATTTAGAATGAAAATCCATACAGAGATAATAACATTGAAAAAAAATCATGGATAATTATAATTGAATTCTAAATTAGGTAAATAATTTTCTATTGAACATATTGATATCTGGAATCATGATAATCTTACTATCAAGACCCTTCACAAGACAATTTATTGTTGATGGGTAAGTATACACCAACATCACTTTTATCTAATCCTATAAAATTGATTCTTCTCATTATAAAAAAAATTCATTGATGTAATATTTGTAATGGGTCCTACCATTTTCATCATGTCTAATTCATTCTTCATTTATCAAATGATCGATTTAATTATCTAAAAATATACCATATACAAAATTCTATATTGAGTAAGGAATATTGACTAAAAATAATTTACCAAGTCAATCATATAATATTTATATACAAATATATATATATAGAAAAGATATATATTTTATCTAAAAAATAACATTAATAAATAATATGTTCATTTAGAGGAAATATAATGTCCAATGATAACTATAAAGTGATTATTTTTAGGGAAATGTTACTGATTAAAAAAACTAATGATGAATGGGGATTTCAATACATTCCCTAGTAAAAATGAATGTAAACAATCCCAATAAATAATAACAATGATATCAATACAAAATATACCCACTGGATCATAAATACGATATAGGGTTCATGTCGTTCATTAATATAAATAACTTAAAAATGTCATTAAGAAAATTCTTGAGAAAAATAACCTTTTCAGTTTGAAAATTTTATTTTAACAAAAATTTCAAAAAATATTATGAAAATTATTTTCTTTAAAAATAAATTTCGAACCATATGAAATATTCTTTAAGAAAATTATTATTCATGATGTAGGAAAATTCATAAATTCCATACACATAAAAACAAACATTATTTTCTCATTTTAAATAAAAGCTACACATACATTCTTTGGAAAATGACCTGAAAATTCGTTTCATTTTTTGAAAAAAAAATAATACATGGGTAAAATTTTCATTAATAGATCATTTAGAGTATGTAAAAAAATGAAGTTTTTTGGAAATGATTTATTCAGAAGAAATAGGATTTTCAACCGAAAAGAGAAAGGAAATTATCCATTATTAAAACAATTCAATCACATTATGTACCAAAGAAAGGAACATGGAAATATTAATTGAAAATACTGTTAATAAATATAATGGAGGAATATAAAATGGTTATATTGGTAAATTATTTAATAATTATCTTCAATGTAAATTTAATCATAAAAAAATATAGATTAGAATGAGATTGGAAAATTAACCCTTATAGAGATTATCACATTGAATGGGTAAAATCCATCGAGTTTATTATGTGTATCAAGTTTTAATCCATATAAAACAAATTGAAATAATATTTAAGTTAATAAATAGTCATTTCAAACAATATCTTATAAAATCCAAGACAATGAAGAAGTAAAATAACCCAATAAAAATAAATTGAGTTTAGAAATTCGTTATCACTTGGTAAAATTTAAGTCAAATATCCTAATATAGAAAAATTAAAATCGAATCTTAAAATAACCTTATGTATTAATTAATCATTATATTAAATGGAAATGTGTATTATATACATCCTGAAAAAGTAATTTTACGAATACAATTATAATACTCCCCAATGAAGGGAAATTGAGATGAATTCCACATCCTTAGGATTCAAAATACATGAACATTTCTTAACCTAATATATAATGGTTTTAAATATTTTAATAATTTATAAAAAATCTATAATGATATTTTTAATTTTATATATGATCCATTTATAACTTATTATTCACATTTTATTAATACTGTTTCATTTTTAACCTTACATTGGGTGTTTATTCCCTTGTTTTCAAATGTATATTTTGTCACAGATGTTTTGGTTCTTATCATTAGGATATATATCAACAATATAAATAATTATATTTATGTTTTAAATAATTTTTTTCCTTGGATTCATTTTTAGAATCATTATATAAATTTCTACATGGAGAATGGATCGCATCGCTTCATAGAGATGGTAGGTCGTATGTACACATGAGAGACGTTATCATTTTATTTAATGGGTGAAAAGGTATCAAAGTGGGTGATATATTAATTTTTAAAAAATTATAAT
This sequence comes from Viscum album, assembly GCA_963277665.1. Lineage (NCBI taxonomy): Eukaryota > Viridiplantae > Streptophyta > Magnoliopsida > Santalales > Viscaceae > Viscum > Viscum album. The sequence goes on from OY728125.1 coordinate 585,950,556, forward strand.
ATGTCATATATATCACATATAATAATTAAATTTATCCTTATTACATTCCATGTGAAGTGTATGTGAAAAACGAATCACATCACTCCGCGAGGTGGTAGTTCACCATCCGCATGAGCTACATTATCGTATTTTAAACAGAATTTAATTTGATAAGGTATTTGTGAACTGTAATTTAAAAAGTATTATAGTTCCATAAATATAATATACATATTTGTAATCCATCATTATACACATCCTTGAGTGATGGTGAAGGAAAAAAACTACATTGGTTCGTGATGAGGTAGTTTTCCATACAGATGATCGAGAGTATCTTTTTCTAATACTTAGAAGGGGAGATGGGTATCAGTTATGAGACAGACATAATAATATATCAGTGAATTATTAAATTTTTTTTACTAATTTTTCATGATTGACTAATATTTTATGTAGGTGGAAGAATAAATAAAAAAGATGTAGTTTTTTAGGAACGTTACCTCTTCTTCAAGGAAGTCCTTTATGGTTACACAAATAACCTTCAATTTTCGACTCTACTATTAGGGCGTGCATCCTTCCATTATTTGGTGGATGTCTCACTAATATTTCCCCACATTCTCACATATTAAAGGTGAGCGACATCCATTTCTTATTTAGGGACATTTTCTCCATGAGCGAAACAGGATGATGGGATGTCGGTTCCTCCGTCTATGGATTCCTCCTCAGAACTCGTTACCTATTTTGGGTCACCATTAACGATTATTTCATGGTATATGAAACTCTTCCTACTGCAATGCCTTCATGGATGCATTTTAATTACACTACTTCTGTCAAGATATTCCAAGGGGACCAGTCAGGGCTACAAACTTCGGTCAGGGTAGTAGTCACTTTGGACATCACCAGCGTGTCTAGATTTTGGAACACTGGCACGTCTGGTTTTCTTACCCTTATGATTTGGATTTTTGTGGGAGAAGAAACTCGAGGTATCCCACATAGTATGCATGGAATTATATTCCATAGGCATATCTCTATGTTTTTCCTCATCTTACCATGTTTAACACAATGTATGTCGTGAGTTTTATATCTAGTAGAGACAGATCAGATTGAATAGAACACAGACGAGAGTTGGTCAGATGGGTGAAACCCCTGTAAGGAACAATGATGCAGGGGATAACTCATGATTAGTAACCTGATTACTTCTAGGAGTATCGAAAAATTGGGTGAAATGGTCTCACCGGGATATGGCGGCCTGGTTAAGAATCTGTCTGGATATGGATTGTTCAGAGTGAATGGGGAATGAGATGGAACTATCAAGAAGGTGATGCTGATGTTTGGATTGATCGTTGAAGAGACTTCCTACGTATCCACATGGCTAGGAACCAAAGTACCTATAGTTCTATGGGGTGATGGGACACCTGATGAGGCGGACCATGAGAATGTAAGCATGTATGGGGCCTGGAGGAAGTGGAACCTTCAGATTGGGGAATGTCCTTCCGAAAACATATAGTCTTGGGGGAATGATGCCACGATAAGATATGGGAAATGTGATTGAACCTTTGAGAGGCTACCTATGTATCCCAAAGGAAGGAAATCAATGTCCACATAGTTCATAATGGCAGTATAGAATCGAAGTGTCCGTAGAGGACAGCGACCCGATGACATACTGGGGCATACAAACGGTTAGCAGCCTGAGTTTTATATGATGCCCGAGGGGTGGAGCAGGGATGTGGGTCCCAACAGGGGGAACACAAATATTACCAGTGAATGGGGTTGAACCTCAGGAAGGCATCCTATGTACCTTGTCTAGGAGACATGGATCAAATCCACGTATTTCACCATACAACGGATTACCATCATGTGGGGATAGCAACAGCTTACCGCTGGATGGGGTACAACGGCTACCCAGCGATTGGGGAATACAACATCTTAACATAGTTAGGGGAATAAAATGGATTACCATTGATTGGGGTTCCAATGTCCTACCATGGGTTGGGGTTTACAACGGCTTATGGTCGATTTGGTACAAAAACATACCACTGATTATGGTACAATGACTTATTGCTGATTAGGGAATATAATGACATACCATCAATTGGGTAATAAAACAGATTACTCTTTATTGTGGAATACAATGTCTTACCATCGATTGGGGAATACAAAAGCTTACCATCGATTGGGATTGTACATCTGGGAGGATTCAAACATACCTTTCCTAGGAGACAAGGATTAAATTCCACATTGTTCGAATGGGTATAGTTTAATGTCTTGAGGGAAAAATAGAGCATACAGTTTAGTGTCATGAAATATGAGGAAAGGACAATGTGATGTTCTTAGGATAGATGGGTGTTGGGATTTAACCTTATAGAGTCTTCCAACATTCCTTGGCTTGGAAAGGATCAAAGTCCCCATAGTTCATAAGGAAGGATACAATTTAACTTCATGCAAGAAGAAAAGGGGAATACAGTTTAACATCATGTTGGATAAGGGTGAACCGATGTCGAGTGGTCCAGACTGATGGGTGGTGGGCATGAACCAGATGGAGGGTTCCTACGTACCTTTCCTTAGAAAGGATCAAAGTCCTTGTAGTTCCGAATGGTTTGGCGAACCAACATGAATGGGTAGGGACTAATAGGTTTTGAGCTTGAACCTCATGGATGCTTCTTATGTACCTCTCCTTTGCAAGGATCAAAGACCACATAGTTACGAATGGTGTGGATATAGTTTAACTCCATGCATGATGAAAAGGGTCATATAGTTTAACGTCATGTAGGACTAGGGACAACTAACATGTACTGTTCGGGACCAATGGGTGTTTGTCATGAACCTCAAGGAGGCTTCTTATATAACATTCCTTGGCTCAAATCGAATTCAACATTGTTCCGAATGGTTTGGTGAACCGGCATGATAGGGTGGGACCAATAGGTGATGGGATTGAGCCTCAGAGAGGCTTCCTAATTATCTTTCCTTGGAAAGTATCAAAGTACATGTAGTTTCGAATGGTTTAGCAAACCGACATGAAGGTTTTGGGACCAATAGGTGTTGGCTTGGACCTTAGGAAGGATTCCTATTTACATCTCCTTAGCAAGGATCAAATTCGACATACTTCTAAATGGTTTGGGGAAATTAAGTGAAGGGGTCGAGAGTAATAGGTGCTGGGATTGTACCTTAGGGATACTTTCTACATAAATTTCCATGGAAAGGATAAATTTCCATGTAGTTATTAATGGTTTGGAGAATCTATGTGAAGGGGTTGAGACCAATAGGTGTTGGGCTTGAACCTCAAGGAAGCTTCCTACGTAACTTGGCTTGGCCATGATCAAAGTCCACATAGTTCTAAATGGATGGGGAATTACATGCTATGGAAGACTAGATAGTATTTCATGAAAGATGATTACACTAAGCCCACATGATTCATGCACAGTGTGATAAACAAGAGGTATCAAAGTCTTGATGATCACTTCGTGAAAGGTGAATGCGTGGGAAGTGGAATGATACTTACAAATGGTTTGCATTCCAATGTGGTAACAAGGGCATATGTTTGGTTATCAGCCCAGTGAGATGGAGATTGGGACTTACTCAGGGATGGAGGCCCGGGAGGTAACAAATCCCAATGGGAGACGGACGTGATAACAAAGGTCCCAGAACCCATATCTATTATGGTCTTTGGCACCGAATAAGAGAGGAGGAGAAAAAATACTACCTCATGCAAGAAAGTCTAGGGTATTATACCAAGGTTATTTCCCTTCCCTACGGATAGATGCCGCTCTGGGAAAGACGATCCCATTCCATGTATGGAAGATCTCAATCCCATGTAGGCAAACGGGCATAGAGAATGTCTAAGATGGATAATACTGAGTAAAGTTTAATAGGTGGGGTCACAGTATAATGACATGTGATGAGGATGATGGTGCTTTGAATTTTAACTTCATGCATCTTGGACGATGAAGTTTCCTCCGCACCCCTAGGAATTACATAACTAGAACGCTTCAAACCTTGGTGAAGGGAAGGCACCGACAATGGCATGGTGAGGGGGTGTCGTGGAGTGATCCAATGAGGTTCCCACGTTAGTGTGTCTATGTGAAGAAGAAATTTCCAATAGCATGCCTATATAAAAAAGTGTAAGTCTATTTAGTACAATGTAAAGCCCCACTCAAGGGGCTTTGAAATTACTTCGTAAAACCTAGAGGGTCGCATGGTAAAAAGGTTTGCAACGCAAACATGCCTACAAGAAAGGAAATCATGAAGCTCTGGTGCTCCACATAGGAGAGGGGATTCGAGATGGGGTATTCTTCACATAGTGGAGTGTCCATGCCTATGAAAAAGTCATAGGTACACATGGAGGGTGATTCGTAAATGATAATGGCTCTCATAGAGTAAGGCTACCCAAAGAAATGGTGCCTTATAAAGAAAAACACTGCAAGGTAGTATACCTCAAAAAGTATAGTGACCCTGCCTTAGCATTTGGTTCACATGTACATGGAAGGTACTTCAAGAAGCATGCTTGCTTTGCAATGAAACAAGTCCCCTTAGGGATATCCTTCCTTTGCGAGGGCCCATGGTCTCCGCGAAGGGAATCCCTCTTTGAAGAGGGATAGAATTTAAGCCAAGGTAATGGCACTTTGCAATGCTCAGGTATCATGAAGATCTAATTCTTCACAGAGTAGAAATTTATTCATAATTTGAGAGTGGAGAAGGTGATAGGTTAGATTATCCATCCTCTGGGCTCGAGGGGAGCCTGATATTTATAGGCAGGAGGTGATGTGAAGTAGAGATTGTGCGACTCTAATCTACGTGGCACATTGTTGTTACCATGAAGGATCCTTCCTCTTTGTTTTGTGGCATCTTCACAAATGTCTTTTTGGATCATAGAGCCTCCCAAATATTTGATTCATGGTGGTTTCTCAAATGTCTATTCAGATTTTGGAGCCTCCCACCTCTTTGATTTGCAGCGGCTTTATAGATGAATTTTTGGATCATGGTGCCTCCCAACTCTTTGCTTCGCGGAACCCACGAAGAGGCAGCTTCATGCTTACCATGTTGCTAGGTGGTCTCCACGAGAAGGCTTCACGAGGCATCCCAAAAGGAGGTGGTTCACTCTTTGGGTTCTTTCTTCCTCTACCCATATTATAGAGCCAACAAATCCCCCACCCCCTCAGACATGGATCCATGGAGAAAATTGGGATCTATGTATGAGGGTCAATCAACAAAACTTTTGGGCCAATCTCACAGAAGGATCATGATGGAGGGATGTGAGGCCAAGAGGTGACACATAGGTTGAGAGCACCGCAAAGCACAATCAGTCATCAACTATAAGGGGGGGGGGAGGATGAACTCTCTTTTCCCCTTCCTCACCACCACATTTTGGTGTTAGTAGTCTCAATTCATGAAGCATCACATACTCAGATATTTCTCTTTGTGAATCAGGATTTCTACATCATAGCACACATTGAGTCCTTTGACTCTGCAAGGGTGTTCTCCGCAAATTTCAATTTCTTTGTCGGGGGTAGGGCTCCGTGAAATCTGTTTGGGACTGAGCTCCACTAAAAATATACTTGAACAATCTCCCCTAACAATCTTCCCGAACTAGAACAAAAAGGGTTAAAATTCTATAAACTAAATGAATCGCTCAGAATATTCTAGAAGGGCCCTTACAGATACTACCCAGAGGGGGGAGATGGAGAATAGCAGGGTCATAATTGAATTTATTTGAATCCATTCAGATCATGATTCATTAGTAATTCTACTGTCAGAGATCCAAAATAACTACCCACATTGAAAAAGGTTACCTCTATATGGATTTTGTCTGAGGGATGACATATTCATTCCAGAAGAGAGTAGGGATGAACATGATTACTAGTTCAAGAGAACGTTCTGCTAGTTCTACTGTTTTAGGGCAGCCAACAACCATACATGGGAGGATTTCACACCCGTCAACACTGATTGCTGGTACAACCATGTGAATATTGTTGATGGGAATACATTTTAACTAGAGACATCTCCCACACTACACCACAATATTCTGATGGAAGCCCTGGGGAAATTAGAGAAGGGGTGGAATGATGAGTGGGATCAATTCCAGGGAGGCAACATTACGGATGATTGGGCCCGATCATACGGGGTAGGTGTCGTGTGAGGATATTGGGGAATGGATGAGGCGAGTGGGTCTGTATGAGGCGGATTGGGCCTCTCAATTCCATATTTATCTGCTGATAATGTAGATTCCAGAGCTACTAATAAGATAGTCGTCAAGAACCAACACTTTTCATTTGCACCATAGAGAGGTAATATCAGCCAATGAGACCTACATCAGATCTTGGGGGTCCTGATACTGTGGAGATTTACGAAAAGTTCCTCTCTATTGTTAGTGGATGGGAGGACCTAGATAAAATGCTATCATTGGTAAGGGAATTGATGGACCTGGTGTTGGAGGAGTAAAAAAATCTGTGAGGGATGTCCATTTCAAATGATGGTTCAAGAAGTTCCTAAATTTCCTAGAAAATAGGTAGTTCCCTATGAGGCCTTGGACATTCCCGAAGGGTGAACAATGAGGCAATGAGCACTCATATTGGTGGATATTTTAGGATTGCTAGTGGAAAACCTTGGGGTTTTGTGTTACTACCAAGAAAAAACTATTGGTTATGTTGGTTGTATTCATTACAGTACTTATCTACTGTTAGATCCATCTAGCAAGGGAGTCGAACATGTGCGTGCGACCGAGAATGTTTATCATGGTGTCCATGTTGGTCATAGGGGGACAAGTCAACCTCGGGATCCTGATGCTCTCCATGTTGTACAAGATGTTGTGGCACATCACCAAGGGGAAGAAGTCGCAGAGGATATGAGTGAAGTTTCACCTTCTATATGGGTGGATAGTGGTGCATATTAGGGGTATCTAGGAATTTCTGAGCCTCATCTCCACTCTAGGATCAAATTTTCTCCCTGCCATTCAAAATACATAGGGGATATTTCTTATTATGTTGGCCTCACGTTGGTGCTGAACCAGGTCTAGATGGAGGACATGTTCAACATTAAAATATTCTTGTGGCCAACATGTGTGGTCACTAATGATGGAAAGGTAACTGAAGTGCATTAATATTATGTCTTTTCCTATTGGGTCAGATTTCTGGTGGCTTTAGTTGACTATGAGTCTCCATGAAAACCGTACACTTTCACCATTTTGCAAGATTGTTTCAGTGTATGCAGTGGCTGACCTCACAGATCTACTTAAGGATGTGCCATGGGGAGATCCATGCGTGATGAGGGAGTTGTGGATCACGTTCACATGGGAGGATGGGAAGATGCATAATGAGCTACCTATACCCAAAGACATACATGGGCAAGTGAAGAAGTATTCCAATAGTTGGTAGTTGGCCTACCTAGGGGAGATGCTGAAGCAGAAAACCATCAGGGTCGGTGACGAGGTGTCTCCCCAACCCGAGGTCGAGGCTGCAAGGCGGTGAGGACATCTCATGGTGTCGGGGATGCAGTGGCAGCGAGGCCCGCAATAGTAGAAAGGGGTAGTAGAGGTTGATCCATTGATCCTGGTGGGATAGAGTAATCAAAAGGGGAGGCCATCTAGGGGGTTTTTCAAGACCTCCACCAAGGCTCCCGGGAAACTGTTTACCCATATCGACATGCTGGAGAATGGTGACTTCATGGAGGATTAGGACATATGGGATTTCAATAGGAAGTTATTAATCCCATCCAAGATGCGAAAAAACCTAAACTGTCTCTGGAAGTATTTTATATGGATCGGCCCTGTTAGGGCCGGCTTTGCAGTATCCTAGGTCGATGTGGAGCAATAATTGGCCAATATGGAGGACATTGTGCACTTTTAGGGTGCTTTGCATCCTATGAAGGATTGTCTAAAGGTGTTGTTAGATCGAATGGAACCTCCGATATTGTCTTCCACTGAATTAAGGGAACTCTTACCTCTAATATAAGAATCAAAAGATTCCTACTAGGGGGAGGATGTCGGTGGAGGGAGCCCTTTAGAGGAAGTTGAGTTCTGCGATTCAGACCCGGAGCTAGAAGAATTCATGGAGTCCCTTGAAGTAAAATTCTAACCAAATCCCTAGATTATTAACCTTGGTTGTTTAGGACATCTCAACTTACATTTGGACATTGCAGGAGTGCCTCATACGTAAAACCTTCTCCCAATCAGTAGTAGAATCGACTGTGGGAACTTTAGGATCTGTTCCCATTGCTACGACAATTATCATGTTGGGAGGTGCCACAACCCTAAAGGTGGTCCTCATGGATCCTTTGGACTTCCCGAAAATATATTTAGGGCCACATTTCGGGGGGCCAATGGCAAAAAACCTGGAAAGAGAACAACTGTTTGATCTCTGTAAGTATCCCAAACAAAATATGTAACTATCATCCATTGAATAGATAAACTGATGCTTGTGTTCCTCTTGTATGCATAGTTCTTCAAATGGAATGGGATACCATGGTGAGGTTTGCCCAAGATCCTAGTGGTGCATTTCCCGGGTGAACACTGTTGGTCGTTGAAGCAGACGCCCAAACCGACCAATCTACGACACCCACGATCATAGGTGGGTCCATCAGTAGGGCCACACCTGAAGTCATTGAGGTGGAATGAGATGACGGGGATCATTCAGATGAAATGTATCCTAACCAACCCGACAAGACACCCAATGAAGACCCATCTAATGAGTTCTTGGGGGGCAGGGTTTCCCAAATATGAACCAGCCGAACCTGCAGATCGGGACGAGATGGCCTCTGATGAGGAGGATAGAAAAATCACATGTCGCTAGTCCTGGAAGCTAATTAAGAGCTTCATCGATGAGGCCCCCAAGAATAATGGATAGACCAGATGGGGAGGCTTCCATCCTTGCTATGTGAACTACGCACTGTAGGAGTAGATGCCCAACATCCTCATATGCTCGTCTGATATCTCACTGTAGAGGTGACTCCTGAAAATGACTGTGGCCTTGTTGTGGGTTGGCAACAGAGAAAAGTAGTGAACATGAAAAGGCTCTAGGAAGATGAAAATGATATTGAAGGACTATATTTTAGGGAAGATGAGCTTTCTTCTTTCCTCAACATGTAATCAGATCTTATATTGTGGCTAAGGGTCCAGCTGGTGGAGGCCAAAGAATGGATGAAGAAATCTTCTGAGGATATGGCTATTCTCCAGAGTGAAGAGTAGTGGGCCTAGATTATGCTTGAAGAACTACACCCCATTTCCACTTTAGAGGAGAAAGAAATAAACAGGTGACAGTGAATCCTAGACACCACAATCTAGAGAGTTGCAGAGCTATAGTCTCATTTTGAAGGGGTGAACCCATCCATTGGAGGGGTCGATCATGATGTGTTGTAATTCTTATAATCCTCTGAAGGTACATTCATGCTTTAATTTATTATGTTGGATTCTAGAATTGGTTCCATTATTTTAATTTCCTACTACATTTTTTCATATTCATGAAACATCTGGCCATCAATCCCTAATCTCATGTGGGTTGGGCCTGATGATAGAAATAACGAATGACAACCTTGTTATTCCATCCGTATAAGAGAGTGTCAACTAAGCTTTGGGAATCCATGGTTTGAACAACAATTCCAGATTTGCAAGAAGAAAGAGGGAGCCTGGATTGGCGAATGAAGGTCTCAGAATAGTTGAATTTCCCTTTTCCTAATGTGGTCTAGTGCACGAGCGGGGCAACTCTAGGCGCGTGAAAATCAATCCAGACACAGTGGAGTATAAACTGTGAATCACAAAACCCAAAATTGGGATTGTTGTGTAGGTTGAATGGAAACGAAGGATGAATCTTGACCATGTTCAAAACAAATTATGCCTATTGTGTTATCCTAGAGTGGGGACAGCAAACGAGGGTCGACCACTGACCATGTTCAAAACACGGGGCCTAGTTCAAAATTTCATCCATTGGTCTTCCGAAAAGTTAGCCCAAGAATATAGGAAATGCATAGGCCGAGCATCCATATTGTTAGAAGTATCTCTCAGACATGAAAGAGTATGAGGGTTCAAATAAAGGTCATGAAAAGTGTGGAGGTTGGAGTGATGGGTTGTTTGAATGGAGTCCGCCACTCGTGAAATTACGCCACAATAGTGGAAACACATTAGGTGGGTGCTTCAATCTGATCATGGATTAGAATAACATCTGAATAAGACCTATCTAGTATGTACATTGAATGACCTATAGATTTAAATCTTATCAATAAGAACTATAGACACATAGTTTTAAATTTCTTATAGTGAGTACGTTGAACATAGTTTAAACGTCATACTGCCTGGACTGAAAGTTTGGCCGAGCGACCAGGAGGGTATATGACCCTAGGGTTTGGCCCCAAGACATCTAGGTGTCACTACCAATACCATGAAAATGGGAATCTTTACAAACATAGTTCATAAACATGACGTGGTCAGATACCACTACTATTAAAAGAAGATCACTTTGACGAGTAAATCGGAACTTCCCATAGTTAATATGGGGCATCCTAAACTCATTTATGATAATACCACATTATAGTGTCATGCATTGAGGACACATTGACTCGTGTAGTTTAACATTAGACGGTAAGATGATGAGTGAAATGGGAGATCCCAAGAAGGTAGTATGTGATGCAGTAGCTATAAAATCAATGTGAATGAGGACATAGAATCTAAAAAACTACATATCCCAGGAAGAATTTTTTAGGTCAACAGACCAAAAGTGAGTTAAACTGGGCACTTGGAAAAGTTTCTAGATATTACTACATATCCCATGAGGATGGGAATAAAACCGCATGTAGTTATAAGAGTGCAATTCAACATCATGCAGGATGAAGGTCCCATGTGGCATAGCTGGAGTAGTACATTCCCCACCAAAACCACTAAGCCAAAGTGAGTCGTTCCCAATGTGGGAGACAATGAGTAGTGATGGGAGTTTCCAAGTATAAGGAGGCACAAATTAGGGACAATGGGATGCTCGGTGAATGAAATCCCAATAATACTAATCTACCTACTTAATTCACCTAGATTCACAATAGTGTAAATTCTAGTATATTGGAATTCCACAAGAATATAAGGTAGTGGAAATATGTAAATCATGATGCTCAAGATCTAGACCCCAGTGATATTGGTGTGATGACAGAGGATAACATCTGACCATTTTTAAAACATTGTATCTATTTCGCATTACCTTGGAATGACAAAAGAAAAATTAGGGTTGACTGCTAACCATGATCGAAACACGAGACCTGTCCCAAAATTCGTCTGAGGTCATCTGAGGCGTTGGTCCAAGATGGTAGGTAATCCAATGCGGAATTAGACAAGACCTTTAAGGGGACCCTTTCAGATGTGTAATTGGATGAGGATCCAAATAATAGGCTCATGAATTTTGGAAATGGAATGAGGGAAAGTTCATGTGAGGGTTCCACACCTTTTGCACTTTTCCACGCTGCATTTGAGTACGCCAATGAGACATGTTATATAGAGTAATTCAAATCCCTTACCTAGGAAAAGGGTCCTCAGGTCGCACTCTTCCAGCTTAAGGTCGTAGAGTGGACCATTAAGATGAGACCTGATTTGATGGACTGTATGCAGAGTGGCATTGTAGTTAAACCTAAGACATATTTCACACAGGGAGATCATAGTTTATGCTCAATGAACTTGGACTAGGTTGGAAAAAGTCAAGGGAGGCACATGGTGTGGCTGTTTCAAAACCTAACATGAATGAGAACCCAAGAGGTACTTGCCACACCACATGTTCCATAAAAGAGTTCAGTCCAAGGAGCAAAAAAATTTGGGGTGGCATGATTTAAGATTCCAAGGGCTGGACCCACATGCAGGACTTCCGGGAATTCCAATGTTTCCCATTAGGATGAGAATCTATCTATACATAGTTCTAGAGGATGTGGTGTTGTTTAATGTCCTCTGACCAAGCCAGTTGGGTCATAGTTTAATGGTGGGTCACAAAATGTAAATGGAAATAGGGTAAGGGAGACATGTGGCACAATAATTGAAAAAACTGATGTGAATGATAACATATTCCCACATCACACCATGTTCTCCCTGGGGAAATATTATGTTGGGGGAAAAATAAGAGTTGCGACCTCCTTAAGAACAAGTCCCCTTATGTTCCTACATACCTCATTATGAGGGGTATCAAGCCATAAGTAGTTCTATAAGAAGCATTGTTAGATACTAGTGCCAAAGACAATGTTTTCTTGCGGGTCTAGCCTACTCACCAAAATAAGCGGCATTTGATAGATCTTGTTTATTATTTAGGATGGTGTGTATTTTTTTATGAAGCGATAAACCTAGGATGAAGAATCTTGAAGTCACTACAAGAATAAATCCATATGTTGGTGTTGAAAAAAGGTATGGTGGATAACCAATACCCAAAATGATGTCCCCCCAGTGTTGACATCACAATGTAGTTCCATTTATCATCGTGCGTCCAGGATGATAGTGTCATAGTTTAGGGTCATATGATATGACCAACCATGCATTTTAACATCATTCAATATAGACACAACACTTTAATGTCATGTGGGACTAGGCATCATAGTTTAACAACATATTTCTTGAAAAAATACACAAGGAATGAGGATTTTGAGGAGAACCTTCATGGCATGATAAAACATACTCAACGTAAATGAGGATGAGACATGAACCACACCACACAAAATTACAGGGAAGAATCCTCAGGCTGATAAGACATAAATGGTCATAAATTATGGGGCTGGACCCATGGATGAAACATCTAGGTGTTTCTACGTAACCTATGAGGATTTTAATCATTCCATACGAAGTTTTGAAAAGGCCATTTAGTTTAACGTCATATGGGAAATGAGGTAGAAGAGACTATATCCTTGGAGGGGAGTACATGGTGAGGCTATTGAAAACTCGACGTGAATGAGGACATAGAGTCCATACATTCGACACCACGTAATCCTACAAAATTCAAGGCCAAAAGGCCGAACATAACAGGTAATTAGTGGAACCTCTGCTGGACCTAATGACATGATGCCCGGGCAATCCTATGTATCCCATGAGGGTGTTAATCAAGCTATTTGTATTTCTAGGAGTTTCATGTAGTTTTATGTCTTACGACAATGACATGAAGAGATCTTAGTATTGATGTCTTAGAACTCAGACCATAGAGAAATGAGACTCTTCCAAATGGGCACAAACCTCGACCAAATCCCTAAGTCCACGTGAGAAAAACTCGATGTGGGAAACATGGAAGAGAAGGTCTTTGAAACACATCGAATACATGCAATGGAAAAATTGGTTCGGAGCCCTGAATGAAGACTTGTGTGGTTTTTTCCTCATAACATGAAAATGGACACTGAGGGATAGTTCCAAGATTGATAAAATTATACTTGGTTGTTATTGGGTGGAAAATGATGTGAACCATGCAACCAAAATTGAGGGCTTTATGGGGTTGGCCTGATGATGGAGGATAACTGTTGATCATGTTTGGAACATAGTATCCATATCCCTCAAAGATGTTTGCCAAAAAAGGTAGTAGAGCCCTTGGGCCAGGAATCCACGCCATTTGGGGGTCCTTTCGGATGTGAATGATGTTGAAAGCCCAGATGAAGGGGACATGAAGCCTAAAAAGAATGAAAGAGCATGTCTAGGTAGAATCTGACACTCTAGGTCATGAACCAGAATACGTTTGGACACATTGATGAATCTTCAATGAATTTTGAGGGGCCCCACGTAAGAGCGACCGACTTGAAATGATGAGTGTAGGAAATGGGAGTGAAGGTCTCTCAGGAGGATGAGGCATGTGACATGATTATTACAAACCCGATGTGAATGGGGACATAATCCCAAACCACACCACATACACCTCTCACAGAAGAACTCATGCTAGGGGTCAAAAAGGTCGATGGACGAAAGGCTAAGAAATCCTAGCCAGCTCGTAGTTTAACGTCTTGTGGTTTAGACGATTATGGGTGTAAACCTTAAAGAAGTGGAACACATGGTGCAGTTATGATAAACCCACTATGAAATAAGGAAACAATCCCACACTTCACCATACTTTTGGGGATGTATCTGAGCCAAGGGTCCTGACCAAAGGGGTTGATCTTGAATCATGGGGCTAGGCCTACAAACAAAAATATTTCAGCATTCCTATGAATCCATGAGGATGGGAATCAAGATATATGTAGTTCTGAACGGGTCACGCAGTTTAACGTCGTGTGATGAGGATAAGAAGGAATTGAAGAATGAGAGGGGAACATGAGGTGGTCATTTTAAACCTATAACCAAAGGGGACAATGAATTTTACTCTATGTCACACGAGATTCTCCGAGAGAACAACACCCAGGGGGTATTCAATGAGAAAAGTTGGGTTGGGCTCCAAGACAAAGCATCCAAGCATTCCTACATATCCCATGTGGATAGGAATCAAGACATACAAAGTTATTAGAGTTGATATGAATTTTAACGTCACTCAACATGTATGTTGGATAGTTTAAGGTCGTACGAGACCATCTACAATTTAACGTCATGCAGGATGAAATTTTGTTTATGGTCATGTAGGACTGTAGTTCTCAGTCAATGTATTGATTGACTAATTTGGCATTGGTGGGAGGAGTTATATGCTAAACATTCATGGTAACTAGAGATCATGCATCATTGGGGTAAACCATGTGAATTATGTATGGTCCTTCCCATTTGGGCTCCAATTTTTGTTGTCTTCATCTAGGTATCAATGTTTTTGCCAATTACAACACCATGTAAAATTGCAAGAATGAGTGGGGGTGAAATTTCTTATTGAAAGTTGTAGTTATCTTGTTTTGATGCTTTTCCAGAACGTGTAGGGTGTGAATCCTATTATCTTCATGTGAATCTAATTCAGATGGATGGATTTTATCTTATTTATCTAGTGCATGATAATCTCATACATTTGTATGCAATGAATGAAATTGAATCTCTATGGGCAGGACGACCTCTATTCCGTACACCTGGTAGTATGGGGTCACCTATATGGAATTATGAGTCATTGTCTGATAATCCCATAGGGAATTAGGGAGCTTGTCCTACTAACTCTTCTTATTCTATCCAACCATTGTTTTTTGAAGATGTTAATGAGGGGTTTTTTGAACACCTCAATCTGCCAATTTTCATTCACGTGATAGCAGGTGGTATGGTTATAACAAATATTATAATATTCATATAATTTCTTCAACTAGGCCTCATAAATATTGGTTTCGTTATCAGTGAGGATGGTGTGGTGGAATCTGAACCATTAGAAGATATTAGAGCTTACAAATTGAATGATCGAACTGGCCTTGACTTCTTTGACTGGAACTGCTACTTACCACTTAGAAATGAAATCTATAGCGGTCGAGATAAACCAGAACTAGCGAGCCGTCGCTATTGGATATGGTCTCACAACATCGTATCCCCAGACCGCAAAGGGCTATGTTTACATGGTAGTGTAGAGGGGCTTCATTGGTTGATGAAAACAAGTTGGAATGATTTTGACACGCATGCCACCTCTTGGGAAACATAATGTAGTTACATATCATATAGGGCCAAAAATACCCCAGTCTCCGGATCTGGTGAGATTGATTCGGCCCGGTCCGATAAGCCCTACCAAAACTAACATGAACCTTCTTTCATGTGCTGAGAATTATGAATTATTTGAATGCAATGGAGGAGAACCCCACCAAACCACCTCTTGTACAGAAACTTTTTTAAGACCGGGACCACTCTGGAGGGTAAAATGTAATGCGTGGTATCAAATTCTCTCATGCTTGGGCCGATACTATAGAAGATTATCTTACTGAATATATTCAACCAATGGTGTCCTCAAGTCAAGGGTTACATCCAACACTGTGTTAGGGGGATCTGGCGGTCCTGACAAGGAGGTGCTGGCTGTAAGTTGGATTACCTATGGACCATCATCGTCATCTGGATTGACAGAGGTGATGAATCTATAGTGTGCCACATGGATAATCAAATCATCAAGATTAGGCACCACAAGTGGTGGAGATAGGCTGGCTAGGGCATCATCTCATTCATTCTGTGATCGAGGGACATGGGTAACTTCTGGCCGAGATGGGAACTGGGCCATCGGCTGGAGGGTGTGTTCCAACAGTGGTATGAGTTATGGATTTCTAATGAAATAGTCACTGTTTATTTTCCTGATGACTAGTTCTAAGTCCCCTTTCACATTCATGTGGGGAATGTGAATCTCGATGGCCAAGTTGATGCAAGTTATGTGATCGTGGTACTCCACCTCAATTTTTTTACAACCATAAAAAATAGGAATTAATTTATAAAGAAAACTTGTACTTGAGTGATGAAGATGATACCCAAGCCTACTATTTTGAGTCTCGGGTCATTGATCCTTTTTCTTTTAGGGATCCTAGAAACACCATAAATGTGAGTTTTCCATCATGGGATGGATTGGTCTATTGAAAAGATTTCCTCATCTGAAAAATCAATGTTGAGAGACTGGTCTGCGGGAGCTAGATCGATAGTTGGAAAATCTGCCAACACATTCCCCTTGATTGTGTTTAGAGGGACAAACCAAATGTCAAACTACATGAGAATCACTACACATAGAGATAGATGGGATGTCAACATGGGACGGATTAGGATGTAGTTCAGCAGATCTACTCGGGACACTAGATTTACCTCATGGTGCTTCAAGTAATGTTGCAACATCTGTATTGTGAATACTAGTGCAAGGTAGATTTTTCAGATAAGGTAATATCTGGTCTCCATATCAAGGAGCATGTGGCTGAGATAATATAGACTGTTCTTAGTTCAATTGTGATTCTTATGGGTGAGAAGGGCACTAAGGGATCATTCCAAGGTGGTCACATAAAGGACCAACAGGTTTATGGAAACAGGTGGAAATAAAACCAGAGGCTAGAGTGGATACTGCTTTAATTCTCCAATGTTGTCTCACATTCTTTGTTCCACTGATAAAAAATGACTTTCTTTATGAGCCAAGAAATGGGCTTTCTCTTGTCAGAAAAATACACAATGAAATAGCGTATGTAGGCCAGGTGGCCTTTGAAGCCTCAAAGATCCCAAATATTGATCAGGGGAGACATCTGGTTAATGTCCTTCCCCTCCTTTGGGTCGATCTCAATTCATCAGTATCTGACAAAGAAGTCAATAAACCTTCCATAGGTGACACTGAGGGAACACCTGAATGGGTTCAGCTTCTGGTGGCAAGAAAAAAAGATGCTAGAAAATTTCTCTAGGTTTTTGAGATGGTCTTGACACTGGGGAGATTTGACAACCTTATCATCCACGTAGTATTCCACCAGTGTCCTGAGTATCAGCTTAAATATGTGATGCATAGCCCACTAATTGTTGGACCCTACATTCTTTAGACTGAAGGGTATGACTTGGTAACAGAAAGTACCTTGTGGTGCCATGAAGGCCGTATAATCCACATCCTTGGGAGCCATTCATATGTAGTTATACCTGGAGTACCCAACCATAATATAGAGATCCTGAAACCTAGTTGTAGAATCGATCAAAAAGACTTTCACTGGAAGGGAAAAATTTTTCTTCCGACAGTGAAAACCGAGATCTTGAAATTTTATATAGACTATGATCTGTCTGTTCTTCTTCTTGATTTTCACAATTTTGTCTATCCATTTGGTGTAATCATCCTCCATAAATAAATTTTCTTTTATGAGTGTATCAACTTCTTCCTCACCCATGGAACCATGAGAAGGATGCATACTTCTAGGAGATTACTTAAACCCATGATGATTTTCTAGGAGACTGAGGTGGGGGATGGCTACTTGAGGATATTTCCCTAGAATCTCATCGTAAATCCAAGAAAATATATCACCGTTCTGCTTCAGGAAGTACAAGTACTTCTGTTACCCCTATAGAGGAATAACAACACTGATCAATGTGGGTTTTTGATCAATATTGCTACCGAGATTCACCTTCACCATTTCATCAACTATGGTTGAGACACCCTCTTCAAAGGTAGTAGGAGAATCCTATAAATCCTATTCTTTTCATATAGTGGAGGGATGCTCATTGGGAAGAGTTTCCTTTGATTTGACATATCCCGAAGGGAGACTGGTACCTGCCTGAGCAGCGGTAGACACTCCATCGATGGAATCCTATGCTGTGGAAACCATAACAATGAATGCTATTGATCCGATCCCATCTGGTCATCAGTCCAAGGGGACTCATTTGTTGATATCAAAGTAATAATAACATGTTGGATTGATCCTGTTTATCCCAGCCCAACAAAACAAGCAAGTATGACGTATTATTGTTGCTATGGGGTGGGAATACCGATACATTATGGGTGTAGGGGGATCAGGGATCACCCAAGACTGATTCATGTAGGATTATGAGGTGATCTTCTTTCATTGCATAGAAATGGAAATATACTTCCCCTAGTTCTAGAAATAATGAAGCATTGTCCCATTTATAGTGTTATAGACTCCAATCGATGGATTGGAATGATGTCGACATCATCTAGATCTGTCCATGGGTCAGTCGAAACTGTCGCGTGTTCGACCTCATTTTCCTGAATTTCTTAGTCAATGCTATTGTAATAGTTTGAATCTAGGTAATGGGATTCACAAGAGAAAAAGAGAGACACGTCACCTTGGAGTATGCCCACTCAACCTATAAGGGAGTACTTAAGGAACATGTAATACGATGAGGGGGATGACACATGCAGGTGGAGCCAAGGTCTGGCCTTCAATGCATAGTACACAGTGTAATGGGATGCAACGACGATCGTAATTATGGAAACTTGGACACCAAACTAGGTCTTTAGGAGGATCATTATAATTAGTTTCTATTCCATCCTATCATATCCTTGAATTTTTTAGGTTAGTGGGACTCATCTCAACCTCAGACAACCCCTGTTTTTGTAGTGTCCGAGTTGGGATTAGGATGATCCTAGAGCTTGTGTCAACAAGAGAGAGACAAACCTCCACACCATTAAAATGGAAGGTAATGTATAGGGGTGTATGTTCCCCTCTATGAGAGAGCATTTATCTTCTCTAGAGAATATGATAATGACATAGAATTTAGTATGCTCGATTGGCTTGCATGGAAGGCTTCTGTAGGTGCATGCATCGTCTCAAACTAGAGGGGGCTTTCTAAAGACTCGGGGAGGGATTCATGCATATCATTGACATGAGAAGAGACTCATGGATATAAAACCTTTCTATAATTTTGTAATGATGTTTTAGGACAACATACATATGTTCCAGGCATGAACTTCTTCTTATAGGAGGTCTCTCTATGAAAGGAGGTGTGGCTGGCCCTTCCAGCTGGACCAACGGCTGATTGGTGTAAGGAATGCCCTGCTTCTCCTTAGACGTTGTCTATGGAGGGACTACCAGGTTGGGTACATATGAATATGAATGGTTTGAAACTGAGCATGGATATCCACATAGGGTTTGGGGTAGCTGCACCTGAACCAGTAGCATTCACGGCAGTGAAGGCGAACATCATGAAATCTGATAGGAATGTTCTGCGTGCTAAGCTATGTGCTAGGCCTACTGTCTGGTTTTAGTGGCATGCCCAAACTGGTAGGAAGTTTAGACTAAGAAACTCCAAATACCATTATAGTTATAGCTTCATCGATACTATCGATGACTGGGGACATTGGGAGGATCCTCCTGGCACTCCTCACCATCAGTAATCATATAGAGGTTTACCATCTCTACGGTGTTAACAGAGGCATACCCCTGGCTGTCTGATAAAGAATAATCCTTTATTGGATGAATTATTGGGGGAATCTCCATCTTTGGGGGAACAAATTTTTCAATAGTACGAGAGAATGATGAAATTAGTGGGGGAAATGTTTTCCCTTGCGCCACGGATGCTTGCTCTTCTAGGAAAAGGACGCCTGAGCTGTTGACGGATAGGTACCGGATGCGGGTGAAATGACACCTTACAAAGGTTCAGGTTGATTCAGATGTTCATAGATAATAACATGGGCATGGGTGAATACCTTACAATTCATTCGGTCATCGAACTTCTGCGACACGTGGTTAGAAACTTGATGCCACCTGACTTCATTGTCACTGCTACTATCGGGCTTCACGAATACATATGCCACTTATGCCGGAGTTAGGCCAAAAATTACTCTGTTGATGTCTACATGGTATTAATGAAAATCCATAAACACGTTTCACTATTTAAAAGTGTTCCTAAGGATCCAGTGATAGGGGAAGTAGTTGGGGGGATCAGTGATATTTTCCTCTTATGGTCTCTTTTATTCAGGAAATCGTACAATTCCCCTTTCAAAGGCACTGCAGTAATAACTGGGGACCTAAGGATAATTTAATGAGTAGGTCTGGTTTCTCCTATTTGGGAATGGGGCACTAGGAGGATGGACCTGACATGGGACATGAGGAGCCTATCGGGGAGGCAGAACCTAGTTATGTCACCTGGGTGGTGAAAGTGCATTACATGGGGCACCTACCGATTCTAATGTGGGTGCTTCTGGGCCGAAGGATGCACCTGAGGTGGGAGGACCCTATTAGACAGTTGAGGTGGGTCCATTAGTAATAACGTCAGTTTCCTGTGGGACCTTATTTGGGGCACTGTTTCAGGCTCATCCTTAGTGGCCCTCTTCACGGGAATTGCAGGAGGCAATAGACAAGACTTCTTGTCCTACAATAATGAATCCTCTTGGAACTAGGCCTTATTAGAGAAATCCTAGAATCCCCAGGATAATTTTGGACAGTGAGAAAGGGGACCAGTTCTGTACTAAAATTCCACACACAAATCATCGGTAGATCCCCTTGATTCAGTGTCATGTCGAGTGTGTATGTGAGCACTTTACATTGTGTGATAATGTCTGCGATGTGCTCATCAGGCCACTACTTGCACATAAAGAGGTCATCAATACACATCTTCCTAGTGGTGGAACTAAAATGGTAAATAAATTTCGTATGATGATCTTCCCATCTAGCTATGACTCGATGGGTAGCTGGATGTACCAGAGAAACACAGTCCCTTAAAATGTCTGTACAAAACACTGGAGTTTGGTGGCCTCTTGTTGCATTGGAATTCCCAACCTTTGTCTTCACCTTGAAATGAAGTGGCCCTAATTCTACAGTTGGTATCATGTCCCATTAAATGGGGATAACATTGGATTTCCAAAACATGTGGTTTCTAGCATGTCATCCACCCACATCAATATGCCTTTCCATCAGAATAGATTTCCACCTGTCGCATTTCCAATGGCTCGAGGTGAGGAATAAGCACCACCATGAGATCATATGTGTGGGGGTTCATGTCTTGATAGGGATCCCTTACCACTAGTGCATTGATGGGTTCTTCAATTTGATATGTAGGCCCAACGGCTCATGGAGCGGTTGGTGGGACAACATGCGGAGTAGCTGGGGGAACCTGAGTAGGGTTTGAGAAATTTTGCTGCCGCTCCAGTGGATTTAGTGACACATAATACACCCTCTTTCAATAAGTTCCAGCCTCAAACATATCTACATGGGTAGGATGGTTAGGTTTACCTGGCAGCAATTCGCTGAGGTGGTTTTATGACCACCCCTGATGCCCTAGCTGAGGGTCACTGTAGTCCAGTCGTCGCTCCGCAACAAACTCATCAATGATGCCATAAACCATCTTCTTTTTTTATGAGAGTTGTTGATGCTACACATCGGTTTTGGGATCTTCCTCTATCTTTTTCACTAATCGAGATGTTTTAGAGGATTTTATGGCTTCGAGGTGCTCTTTTCCATTTTTTGGATTTCGGCTGAGGATAAATGCCTCCAAGGTCACTAGAAGACCAAATAGATTTCTCTGCTGGTGATCAACCATTCCTGATAGGTCCAAATGTTGTGAAACTCTCATAGGGGTTAATCTTTATCCAATTAGTTCTATCTCCATCTCTTCCTTTGATAGATCAGAAATGTTAACAGCGACCCTACCTGGAGGAATGTCCTCGTTATCGCATGGCATGTTGGTCTAGTGCTTGATAGAACTGAAATAGAGGGAACATACTACCCCCAACCACGAATCTAAACATGGGGGGAATTCACCTTGAATACAATTAATATCCCTTTAAATATCTAGACACATCATTGTTGGAGGGTCTTATGGTGGCCTGGTGTCTCAGGGCACTGGGCCATTGGGAGTGCGGCCAAATTAACAAGAAAATATTTCAGGACAATTTCTTTGAAATGTGCATGGATTTTGGGGTATAACACTCACCAATGATGAAAAAAGAAGTTTATTTCCTAGTGGGTCTAGCTAATGAAACCAAATTCATCATAGTTAAGTGATTTTAGGGAACTTAAGATTGGTGCCTTAACTGGCCTACAAATCTTCGAGAAATGGTGGTCCATAAGAATATATCACAAGCTCCACAACACTGACTCGGGGTCTAGCACTAGGTTCCTCCACTTTTCAACTAGAGGTGACTGGGGAACCAGTAGTGGTACTAAATAAGATCGCGGAGACAGTAGGCTACCTAGTGGAGAATACGTCATCCGGGTTGACAAACCACCACATCATAGACTATCCTCTAAAGAGTTCTATGACATGGCCCCCACATTGTTATAAGAATAGCTTGTGACCATAATATATGGTGCATGGACTACATATCCAAGTGGTGGACCATGTTGTTT
This sequence comes from Viscum album, assembly GCA_963277665.1. Lineage (NCBI taxonomy): Eukaryota > Viridiplantae > Streptophyta > Magnoliopsida > Santalales > Viscaceae > Viscum > Viscum album. The sequence goes on from OY728125.1 coordinate 585,973,122, forward strand.
CTCATTCACCATCAGTCCCTAGAATTATTCTCTGTGATCTTTGGTTGAGGTAGAGAGTGATTAAGTTGATGATGGTGGCGATTGCGTGACCTGAACTTGGTTAGATTACAAATCCTCATCCTATTAATTGTACATGTGTAGAGAGGTAGGGATCCTGTATTCCTCTGATTCCAAAAGTATGAGGCTGATGTGCCTCATTCCTTCTGTGAACTGTGACATGGAGAATTGTGGTGAGGGATTCATTGATGAGTCGAATTCCACTTAAGAATTTGAGATGCAGACATGTTTAATCTTAGTCTGAACCTTCCTTGAATTCTTTTTCATGGCAGAAACTACCCACCTTCCTGCCCTTGGATGGATCTTCATGAGATGGCATATTCTTGGCACGAGGAGGACCTTCGAGCGAACTGGTGTTGGAATGGAGAGGGCATCCCCCTGATTGATCCAGGTTGTTTGGAGCACCTGGACATATGTCAAAGGGAACAGCAGGAGAACCTCTATTTCTAGTGGTTGTTGTGTGGAGGAAATCACTGTAGGAAGTGGTGGATCGGGTAGGACGTCTGCCAGAGCTGGTAGGAGCATGGGTAGGGCTCCATGCTTATTTCCCCTAGTAGTGTTATTATGAGGCTGATCCTCGTACAAGTCAATCCGAACATGGGTAGGACCTACATGTTGGGTGATGATGAAGCAATTCTAACCTTTCCTCCTATGTTTTCTAGGGCAAGGAGGACCATTTGTGCCTGTTTTAATGTCATGGGGAGGCCCCCACACTGGTGATTGACAAGATCTGTAACATCTCACACCGGTGGCCTATGGAAGGAGGATTGACTCCATACCCGATGTCATGAGTGCAAAAGGGGATTCTGTAATGAGTGTCACTGCAACGGGGATGACCCTAAATTAGATTGATGGTGTCATTGGCCGTACCTCCACACTGATCATGGGAGCATGGAGGAACCACGTTCTCAATAGTGGAGGTATAGGGAGGACCTCTGTTTTGAGTTTCGTTTCCACGGGTCGGCCCATGGTGGTCAATACCTACATTGGAAACTAGGAGAGTCGACCTAGCCTATCCATGGGGTAGTTGGGCCTCGATCTGGGAAGGTTTATGAGTGGCACTGCTCATCATAAACATGGTAATGATTGTATATGTCAGTATTGGAATGAGCCGTGCTAGTCATTGAAGTTGACACCCCTCGGTGAGCTTCCTCCTCAGCCTGCGACCAGCGCTGGCGTTGCGTCAACCGAACTGATGCTAGAGGTGCAGGCGCATAGATTACATATTCTTTAGCCCATGAGGCCGGGTGGCAGCACTGGAATGAACTTTTGGGGGCTCTCCATGGGATCCCCTATAACAGAATCCTGACCGGGCTAGCCCATACATCCTTCACCTCATAGCATGGGGGAGGGAGTCCTCGAAGTGTTCCAAGGAGAGTCTCATGAAACAGTCGTGCGTCAGAGTGGGGAGTAGTGGCTCCCTATGTCGCCCTTGGTGGTGGCAGTGGTGATGAGGTGCAGAAAACTCTAGGTGCTATAAGGCCATGTACCTGGTTGAGATGATCCCCTCCTCCTCATATCATCCTATGAGGTTTTTTTATCACCCTTAGTTGAAAGAACATAGATGAGGAGATGGGGTGTGGACGCCCAACAACTTTGGACATGGTGGATGATGTAGGGGAAATGAGGATACATGGGATTTCTGCAGTGACGTTTCCCCTTTCCCGACATCGGTAGGTGGGTAGTGTTTTGTTTCCCGATACTGCATCTTGGGTCCTAGAGGGAAGGGTGTTTAAACCATTAGTCCTACAAGAAGGAAATCAAAACATAGTGCCCCAACGCCATTATGTCTTCCATGGATTGTAAGAATGATCCATGCTGACAATGTTGTAGAACGAGATGTCCAACATTCAACTGACCCAACTTCTGTAGAGTTCCACGGTAGACCCAATATTTTCTTGGCAGGACCCAACACCAGATACATGGATTCGGTGAGATGATAGTCCACAAATGTCTCGAACACCATAGATCTCCACATTGAGGATAAGATCATCATGTCTTGTTCATCATTTTTGTTTCTAAATCATTCTCCAGGGCACACATATATCCATTATTCAATGGAGGATGCATAGCTGTTTCCCCGCATTCCCACTTTCAAAGGACAGGCACCATCTTTCGATTTTTAAGATACATTTTCTCCTTGATCAAAATGGGATGATTGTATGTCAGTTTCCCCTTCCATGGATTCCACTTAAAAACTCATTACCTAGACCGATTATCCATTAAAATTTAATTTGTTGTTCATGAAACTATTCCACTTGCCTTTTCTTCATGGACGTCGGATAATTTCAATTCTTTTTTCAGAACATTTCAAGGGGTCCAGTCAGGGGAGAAACCATTGGTTGGTGGAGTTGTCATCTTGGACATCAATGGCATGTTTGGATGCTGTTACACTAGCGCTATAGGGTTTTTCCCTTTATGATAGGGATTATGGATGGAGTAGAATCCAGAAGTATCCGATGTCAAATTTAGGGAATTATTTTCCAAAGGCATGTCTATTTGATTTTCCTCAGCTTTCCATGTTTAACTCAGGTTATACTTCGAGATTAACATATACTGGAGATGAATCAAACTGATTAGAAAACTGATGAGAGTGGATCAGATGGGTGGAAATCCTAGAGGGAACACTGATGATGGGTTAACACATGGTTAGTTACCCGATTACTTCTAAAAGAAGTGAGAAATAGGGTGACATGATCTCATAAGGATGTGGCGACCTGGGAAAGAATTAGGATGCATATGGATTTTTGAGAGTGGAAGGGGAATGATATAGAACCATCATAAAGGTGACATTAGTGTTTGGCTTGAACCTTGAAGAGACTTCATACGTATTCCTATGGTAGGGAATAAAAGTCATTGTAGTTTGGTAGGTTGATGGGAAACTTGAGGATGCGGCCTTTGAGAATGGACACATGGATAAGACCCGAATTAAGTGGATCCTCCAGGTTGGGGAATGAACATATGGATGCACATAGGATTGAGGGAAAGATTCCATGATAAGACATGGGAAATGGGATTGAAGCTCATGGATGCTTCCTATGTATTCATGAGTTAGCTAATCAATGAAAATGTAGTTCCGAATGGTGGTATAGAATTGTGGTGTGTACAGTGGACAATGACCCGATAAAATATTTGGGCTTTCGCGTGGTTAGCATCCCAAGGTTGTTTTGAAACTCGAGGGGTGGATCAAAGATGTGGCTCCCAATAGAGGAGACACTAATGTTTACTAGTGTTTACAGATGATCCTCAGGTAGGCTTCCTATATATCATGTCTACGAGGCCTAGATCAAACCGACATATTTCACCATACAAAGGCATAGTATCGTGTGGGGATGGAAACGACTTACCACTAGGTGGGGTAAAACGGCTTACCATAGATTGGGGAATACAATGTATTACCATTTATTAGGGAATAAATTATCCTATCATCGATTAGGGTTTGAACGGATTACCACTGGTTGGGGTTTATAATGGCATACTGTTGATTGGGATTCTAATGGCTTACCTCTTAACGAGATACAATGGATTACCTATGATTAGGGTACAACGGCATACCACTGATTGGGGAATACAGTGTATTACCATCAATTGGAGAATATAATGACTTACAATTGAGTGGGGAATAAAATAACTCACTATTGATTGGGGAATACAACAAATTACCATCAATTTTGGAATACAATAGGTTACCATCGATTGGGGTTGGACATCAGGGAGAATTCCTACGTACCGTGTATGGGAGACAAGGATCAAATCCCAAGTAGTACGAATGGGTACAGTTTAATGTCTTGAGGGACAAAAAGTGGCATACTGTTTAGAATCATGCAGTACGTGGACAGACCAACGTAAAGTGGTTAGGACCAAAGGGTGTTGGTATTGAACCTTAGGAAGGCTTCTGGTGTACATTTCCTTATCAAGGATCAAAGTCCATGTAAATCAGAAGGATGGGTATAGTTTAATGTCATGCAGGACAAAAAGGGGCGTACATTTCAACATCATGCAAGACTAGGGGGAACCGATATAGAGTCGTCGGGACTGATGGGAGTTGGGATTTTACCTTAGGGAGGCTTCCTACAGACCTTGTCTTGGCAAGGATCAAATTCCACATAGTTCTGAATGGGTTGGTGAACTGATGTGAAGGGGTTTTGACCAATAAGTGTTATGATTAAACCTCAGGGAGGCTTTCTATGTACCTTGCCATGGAAAGGATCAATGTCCTTGTAGTTCAGAATGGTTTGGATACGGTTTAAAATCACGCAGGATTATAATGGACTTACTATTTATCTTTATGTAGGACAAGGGGGGACCGATGAGGAGTGGTCGGGACTGATGGGTGTTGGACCTGAACCTCAAGGACGCTTCTTATGTACCTTTCCATGGCATGTATAAAAGTCCCCGTAGTTACGAATAGTTTGTAAAACTGACATTAAGGAATCAGGACCAACAATTGTGGGGCATGAACCTCAGGGAGGCTTCTTATGTTCCTTCCCATGGCATGGATCAATGTCCATATTGTTCTAAATGGTTTTTCAAACCAGCGTAATGTTGTTGGGACCAATAGGTGTAGGTCTTGAACCTCATAGAGGATTCTTACATACTTTTCTTTGGCATGGATCAAATTCCATGTTGTTATGAATGGTTTGGAGAACCGACATGAAAGGATCGAGACCGATAGGTGTGGGGATTGAACATTAGAGAGGTTTCCTACGTACCTTGCCTTAGAAAGGATCAAAGTCAATGTAGTTCTGATTGGTTTTGTGAACCAATGGGAAGGATTCGAGACCAATAGGTGTTGAGATTGAACCTTAGGGAGGCTTCTTACAAACCTTGCCTTAACAAGGATCGACGTCCACGTAGTTCTGAATGGTTTGGGGGTTACATGCTAAGCAATCCTAGAGAGTATGTCATGGTCGATGCTTACTCTAAGCCCACATGAGTCATGATCGGTGTCAGAAACAAGAGGCAACAAAGACATACTGATCACCTCATGTAAGGTGCATTCATGGGAAGGGAAATGGGGATTACACATGGTTAGAGGACCAATGAGGAAATAGGGGCTTATGCCTGGTTAGCATCCCAAGGAGATGGAGATTGGTACTTACTTCTGAATTGAGGCCCGAGTGGTGACAAAGACCAACATGTGAGGGATCGGATAACAAAGGTCTCGGTACCCATCTCTCCTCTGGTCTTTGTCACCGAAGAAGAGAGGAGGAGTAGAAATTTTTTCTCTTGCAATAATGTCTAGGGGATTACACCAAGGTGGTTTCCCTTTACCACGGACAGGTGCCTCTTCGAGATAGAGGATCTCATTTTAAGTGAGGAATTTCTCACTCCTATGGAGAAGAGCGGGCCTGAAGAATGTAAAAGAAGGGGAACCCCATGTAATGTGCACGTGGTGAGGTCACAGTTTAACGTCATGTGCTAAGGACGATGGTGCTTGGTAGTTTAATGTCCAACAGCTCTAATGATGTGGGTTAACTACACACCCTGAGGACTTATATAACTGGCATACTTTATCCCTTGGTGATGTGAAGGCGCCAACCGTGTTGTTGTGAGGGGGTGTCATAGAGTGATGAACTGAGGGGCCCATGTTATAGTGACTATGAAAAAAAGAAATAGCTGTTAGCGTGCCTATGCGAAGAAGCGTAAGGCTAAGCCATGCAACATAAATCACAACTCAATGGACTTTGAAATCACTTCGTACAAACCTAGAAGGTCGCACAGTAAAATGGGTTTTAAAAGAAAAAAATCCTATAGGAAATGAAATTTTGAAGCTCTGGTGCTCCATGTATGAGAGGGGCTTCATGAAGGGGTATTCTTTGTGAAGTGGAGTGTCCTTGGCTAAGTACAAGGCATAAGATCACATGTATGGTGCTTCACGAAGCATACATGATCTAATAGAGTAAGGATTCATGAAGAACGTGTTCCTTACAAAGCATAAAACTATGAAGTAGTATACCTTATGATGCATAGAGACCCATCTTTAGCATGTGGATTAAATGTGAATGGAAGGTACTTCAAAAATATTGAGTGATTTACGAAGACCAGAGTCCCTTAAGGGATATTATTCCTTCGTGATGGCCCATGTGCTCCGTGAAGGGCATCCCACTATGAAGAGGGGATGAATTTAAGCCAAGGTAAAGGAACAACATGATTGTTGATTATCTTAAAGAGATCATTCTTCACAACGCATATATTGCTTCATAATTTGAGAGCGGAGAAGGTAAAAGGTTGGAGGATCTATATTTTGGGCTCTAGGGGAGCCTGGAGTTCGTAGAAATGGGGATCCACAAAGCAGGGACCACATGACTCCAGGATTTGTGGAACATTGTCGTAACCACAGAGCCTCCCACCTATTTACTACACATTGGCATCACAAAATTATTTTTGGATCGTGGAGCATTCCACTTATTTTCTTCAAAGAGGCTTCGCAGATGTCTTTTCGGATCATTGAGACTCCCACCTCTTTTCTTCCCAGTGCTAAATGCTTTTCCAATTATCACATATTGAACGTTCAATGTTTCGGTTCTCTACTAATGTGTACATCAGCAGTCAGGTCAAATCTACAACAATGATAATTTTTAATAGTTGATTGTTTTTAGTTGACTATATTATGATTGGGGGTTTTGTTTATAGAGCTTATGAAATGATTGATTGATTGATATTTATTTAAAACAATATATATGATTGGGATGAGTTCATCATTAGGTTGTTATGCTTGTGATATCCTTAAGCCTTGCATTACATTGCATCAAAATTAACACTCATGTCACATGTTTATGTAGATTGCAATTCCTAAGTGTTAAGGATTTAATCGAATCCGTATCTTAACTAGGATTCTAATATAATGTATTACATTATTATGGTATTGTATTTATGGTTCCAATAATTAATGGAATGCATATATTAAAAAAACGAGTCATTAATCCTTGACATGTTATGTCTAACATACACAATGTTAATTTAATGAAAATTCATTGAGTAAAATCTCTCAACAGCTTAACACACCTAAATTATAACTCACCCAAATGAAAGATTTAAATTTTCCTTTAAATTATTATAAATCTCATTATAATTATTATGATGATTCATTAATAAGACATTAAAAAAGTGGTAAGAAAATATTGGTGCGACGAACACAGACATAGACAATAGTGATAATTAAAAATGAACATTAGATTGAATGAGAAAGAAAAATAAGGGAAGGGGATTGCAATTTATTTAAAATATTTTAAGAACATTAATATTAAACTAAAAATGGTTGATGATAATAAGATATTATTAAAAACAAACCTTCATTAAAATATAATTACAATGAAAAGACTTACAATATTACAAAAATGAAGAACACAAAAGTAAAAGGAAACAATGATATGAGGAAGGGTAACACAAGTGATAACATGAGTAATGAAGGCCCTCCCAAGCCCTTGGAAAGGCTTTGGTCGTGCTAATATGAGCTCCACTCTTTGGAAATGATAACTCTTATGATAGAGAGGAGGGGGATGTATTTACAACACATTGAAGTGGACTGTATGCATTCCCAATCTGTTCTTCCACATGAATCACAATTTGGTAATTTATATATCTTAATATCAAGATATCTCTTTCTTCAATGTTGTATAAAATAATGTTGGCCAACTTCTCTCAAATGTTTGAGGCATTTGGACAGATGGATCAAACGTTATGGTCATTTGATTAAACAATATGAATCTGTCCATTTCAATCCAGAATTTTTAGAATGCAAAAATATGAATTGGTTAATCAATAGGAAGATGACTTCAAATATGAATTATTTTTTCAACAATGTCGGCCACCAATATAACCTATTTCACACTGAAAAATCTCATCTTTATTTGATGAAAAGATCAAGAGACATGTCATGAATACTGTATTGATTTTAATTCCCGACCAGAATGGTGGGATGAGATTAAATGAATAAGTTGGGACCCTTGTATTTGGATTTGGGATTTTAAATATTTATCCAAGACTCCATATATTGTTCCCAGAATATTGAAGAAAATTAATGGAATTTAGAATTCTGGATTGTGCCCAGTAATTCATACTTCATATAAGGTCTAGTTTCTTCACAGTTTCTTTTGGTCTTCTTGTGTGGACATTATGACCATTAAAATCGAATACTTATCCCACGATTCCTTCTAATTAATTTTTTTTATATTTAGATATGAATACTACAAAACAAGAACCATTCATGTTGGATACTTAGGGTGATAGTTATTATTTTAACATTAAGAGGACTTGAATCTGGATGAATTCAAATAGTGCTCAAAAATTATATTTAATATTTATATATTAATATTTCAAAAACATTATGCAAATTTCCTATAAAATCACTAAATCAGGTGTATAGAAATTGAATTTTTTTTAATAACATCAAATCCCCCACATTTAGTCTTGTGCATGTCCTCATGTGCATCAAATATAAAAACATGACATAATAATTTTCACTCACCAACAACAATTAAAATTTTGTTTTCCCCAATCAGGGAAGGTTATGAAAATTTCAGTAATCTATATTGAATTCAACTACAAGTTGTTATTGAAAAAATGTTTCAAAAACAATTCATTTTTTATGCTAATATTCAGAAATGGAAAATGGTGGCACACAAAACATACCACTCTCAATACGATAAAATTATCTTATGGAGTTTCACTCATTCACTGAACCAAAATGAATACCGTAGAGTTTGAATGATATATCTGCTTCCACTCCTTATCCTAATGTTATGAAAAATCAAGAGGTCTTTTTTGGGGTTTTTCCATGGCTATAGGATGATAGGAAGTTGATTTCCAAAAGATAGGAAAAAGGGGGTAATATAACAACATGGGAAAAGAAATGTCCATTTTTTTGGGTAAGACATGAAAGGAAATGGAAAAATATATTTATTAGGGAATTATTGTGTGAAGAAAAAACATAATAGAGGAATAAAATTTGATGTGAATGAGAAGATAAAATATTTAAAAAACACAAAACTTCTCCCAATGACATAAGTGTTCTTTTTTTTTCTGTAATTTTTTTTGAATGTTGAACTTGAAAAAAATCTCACACTCATATCCAAACCCATGACTGGTCTCCTAAAGACACTAATTGTAATAGTTAAAACAATATCAAAGGATGAAGAAGAGTGATTTTGGACCTTCCCAAGACACAACCCATTTTTTCTGTTTTTTCAATTTTAATTTTTGATTATTTTGAACAATTGTCATTAACATTTACAAAATTACATAAATGAAAGTACATTAAATTCTAAAAATAATTGATAACCAATCTCTCCCCCACAACAAAATTGATTCTTGCCCTCATGCATATGATAACGTATTGAAAATCAATAAAATGGAACCTAAATAATAAAATCCATTCCCCACACACATAAATTTCAAAAAAAAAATGCAATAAAAATACCTGTTGACATTGGGTGGGATAACGTATTGGTCTTGTAATGTGGCTATCAATGAAATAATTTTCATAGGATCTAAGGGGATTTCAAAAGGAGTATTAATGTATGGTTAATGGGAGGAAATTTTGAAGTTATAATTCTCATAGGTTTTTGAAATTCCTCAATCATATTAATGCACAAAAATGTCGGAAATTCAGCTTGAAGGTCCACAAACACAAGACTAAAAAATGGGGGTTAAAAAAAATATTTTCAAAATATGACCATAGATAGCCTTGGAATGAAAGAAAATCTTGTTCCTCATTGGTGGGGAAAATCATTTTCCAAATCAATTACTGAGAATTCATAATTTATTATTCTTGAAACAAAATTATTTATCCAAAGACATGATGAAAATAAAAAAAATTAGATGAAAACATGTCTTTTTGACTCTCCATAATAGTTGGAAAAAATTTAAAAATTTGAAGGTGAGTAGTCATGATTTTTCATTCCATATTGTTTTTAAATTATATTTTGTTTTGTTTTTTAGTAATATTAGGTGTTTTATTTTTTTATAAAGACACACCTACACAAACAAGAAAGAGTAAATAAATAAAACGTGATGAGGAAAGTGTTAAGAAAACAAAATGAAAATGTGAGAGGAAGAAGAAGAGAGAGAGAGAGATTGAAAATAGGGGTTAAAGGGAAAGAGGTACCCCCTGGTTTGGATTTGGTGGGTTGCCATCTCCATCTAGTGGTGGGTAAACTACAAAAGTTGGGGATCTAAGGGAAATCGATGTGGTTCCAGGATTGTGTGTCCTCTCTTGGTGATCATTTAACCGATATCCATTAACTGTAAATGTTATTTTTTAAGAGGGGTCATGAACTTGAACTGCACCAAATGGTCAAACATTAGTAATAACAAAAGAACCTTCCCAATGAGAATTAATCTTACCTAGGTGAAGTTAAAATTTAGAGATGAAAAGCATTAACTTTTCACCTTCTTGAAATCTGTTTCTCAGAATGTGTTTTCCATGGAGTGCCTTAGCCTTTTCTTTATATAGATTGGAATTCTCATAATAATCAAGTCAAATATCCCCCAATTCTACCTATTTCAACATTATTTCTTCAATAGATTTTTCAAAATCTAAATTACTAGTTTTCACAGCCAAAATAACTTATGTTGGATTTTAACTGGAATATTATATGCTTTTCCAAAAATAATCCTAAAAGAAGACATCCTAACAGGTCTTTTATAGGCAGTTTGATATGCCCAAAGTTCTTCGCCAATTCATACATGCTAGTCTTTTCTGGTGGATTTTATAATTCCCTCAAGCGCTGCTTTCACATCTCTATTAGAAAGTTCAATCATGCCATTTGTCTGGGGGTGATATGTAGTTGATGTTTTATGTGTATCACCATTCTTTTCCAAAAATAGATTCCATGGTTTTATTACAAAATGGGTAATTAAGTCACTTATCAAGGCACAAGGTGTGCCAAATAAGTAGAAGATGCGTGTATTTAGGAACTCACTAACAGTATGTGAATCGTCTTTTCCAGTGGGTTTAGCCTCGACCCACCTAGAAACATAATCAACCACAATAAAGATTTATGATAATCGATTTAAAGGGGGGAATGGTCAAATGAAATCGATGCCCCAAACATCAAAGATATCATTGAAAAATATAGGCTTTGGGGAATTTAATTTCTTTTTTAAATTGTGCCACAGTTTGGGCATGTGGGACATTATTGACAGAACTAATGTGAGTCCTTAAAGTGTGAAGGCTAGAAGAATCCAGAGTATAGGACCTTTCATGAAGAACTTTGTGGTCTAAAGTGGCTACCTATAATAATTGAGTTAAGTAATTCTTAGATAGAGTAATGTCTATCTTCATCAACACATCTTCTAATTACCATGTCTACCCCATCTTTCCAAAGATTATTTTTTCCCAAAAATAGTGTTTTGAATCACTTTTCATCTTCTCTTTTTTTCTTTTGAAAAATGTTCAGGAAAAGAACCAGAAACCAAATAAATTACAATTGGGGCATACCATGGAAACATTGGAGTGAGAGATGAAAGGTGATCTATGGGGAATTCCATATCAGTGATTTATGATTGAAAAGAATTATAAATTCTACTCAAGTGATCTCCCACGTGGTTTTCATTTCATATCTATCTTTGATTTCATGGTCAAACTCTTGGAGCATTATGATCCATATTATTAACCTCAGTTTGGAATCACTTTTCATGAGTTTGAACATTATAGTAGTGTTGTCTGTGATGATGATGATTTTAGCACCTATGAGATAGGCCAAGAATTCAAATAAGGAAAAAACAATGCTAAATGTTCAATTTTAGTCATAGTGTAGTGAGATTGGGTTTCATCCAATGTGTTTGAGGCATAATAGATGACATGAGGAATTTGTTATCTTCTTTGACCAAGAATAGCCCCTAAACCTCTATCAGAACCATCACACATCAACTCAACGGGTAAGGACTAATTTGGGAGATGGATTATTGGGGTAGATGTAAGAGGAGTTTTGAGTTCAACGAAAGCTCTGTTGAAAACCTCTTAGAAATTTAATGTGACAATATTTTGGAACAACATATTGAGTGCGAGGGAAATCCTACTGAATTTATGGATGAAACGCAGACAGAATCCTGCATGACCGAGGAATGAATGGATTTCTCGAATAAAATAGGGTTCAGGAAGTGATTGGATCACATCAATTTTGGAAGGATCAACTTCAAACCCGTATTTTGAAATTGTGTGCCCTAGATAAATACCATTTGCAACCATGAAGTGAAATTTTTAAAACATTAACACAAGGTTACACGTGAAACACTTTTGAAGGACTCGAGATAGTGAATTTAAGTAAGATTCAAATGACTCACCATAAATGGTAAATTCATCCATGAAGACATCCATGTAGTTTTCAATGAATTCTGAAAAGATACTCATCATACAGCTCTGGAATGTTGTAGGAGCATTTCAACGACCAAACTTCATTATCCTATATTCATATGTTCCATAGGGACTTGTGAAAAAAAAATTGGTTCCTGAGGAGAGATTGGGATTTGGAAGTAGCCAGTGTAACCCTCAATAAATAAATAGAGTGTCATTACAGCTAATAGTTATAAAATTTGATCATGTAATGGTATTTTGTATTGATCTTTTCATGTTTCAACATTAAATTTCCTATATTCGATGCACACACGCCATTTATTCTTCACTTGAGTTTTGAATACCTCAACATGTTCATTTGTGACAACAGTTATCCCACACTTATTAGGTAAAATATGAATTGGACTACCCCATTCACAATCAAGAATTGGGTAGATAATATAGCTTGAAAAAGATAGGTGATCTCTTCCAAAACTACCTCAAGGATAAGTGGATTGACTCTTCTTTGTGGTTTTCTAATTGGTTTGGATGATACCTCAAGATGGGTGTGATGCATGCAATGAGTAGGGTTGATTATTGGTATGTCATATAGGGTCCACCCTAAGGCCTTTTTATTTTCCTCTAACACTTGAACAAGTTTGGAATCCTTAGTTTCAGTATGTGAAGCGGAAATAATGACTGGATAAGAGTGATCATGGAAATGGAATTCATATTTTATGTGCTGAGGAAGAGGTTTTAGATCAATATCATCTTTCTTTTATTGGTTAGACAACTCATGAATAGAGTAAGGTACTTTAGTTGCATCCAATTCATTTTCATTAATATTTTCCAAGGTGGAGCAGTAGAGATTAGAATTTATGTTGGATTGAAGAGAGTTTTCAAGATCCTCTTGATTGATAGGGTCTATGAATGAGAGGAACACATCAACTTCACCATTTATGAATTGGTAAATCATGGTGAAGATTTCACAAGATCCTTTATCATTTGATCATTAAGAACCTGATGGTTTGGGGTTCAATTGACTCTCAGAAGTGTCCTATGAATCATGGATTTAGAAAGAAGAGTGATCCTCTGATGGGTATCACTTGGCTTGGAAAATGATGAAATTGACCAGTTGGTCACCAAATTCCATGGATAATATTCAAAAATGGTCATCAATCTTGGTTCTCTCTGTCATTAGTAATGGTCTTCCTTGAATTAAGTGAGATCGATAAGATTTTGTCCCTCCTTCCATGTCAAGGACATAGAAATCTATAGGTAAGACAAGATCATTCACACGAACAAGGACATCCACAATTATATCCTCAGGACAAGTAGTGATTTGATTGTCTAATTGAATGAAAACACCCATTGGATATAAGGGACCTAGAAAATTTTTGGAGGAGATGTATTTGGGAATGACATTAATTGAGGCTCTTTCGTCTATGAATGAATCATCAAATATGGAACTTCCTATTTGACATGAAATTGTAATGGTACTAGGATATTTTCACATAATGGGTATATAATATTGGGTGGAAACAATTTCAAATGCCATAAGTTTCCACTTATGGGTACACAACTCCTGTAGAAACCGTGCATACTTAGGAATTTGTTTAATGGGATCTAAGAGGGGAATGTTCACTTCAACATGTCTAAACATGTGGTGCATTTCAGAATCAGGTTCAAAGGACAAATTTGGCATAGAAAAAGCTTGAAGAAAAATAATTGGGTTCCTTAGTTGAATGGAATGAGGTGAGGGAATGGTTTCAGGTTTCTTTTAAATCATATTTTTCTTTTCATTTTCTAGGTCTACATTCAAAGCAAGGCTGGAGGACCTATCATGATCCATAACAGTTTTGTTTCCCAATCTAAGTTCAACTTCACTTACATTACCTTTAGGGTTAGGTAATGGTTAAGTTGGATGTTGGGATTAATTTTATTATTGTTTATGGCTTAGGTGGGATGCTAGTTGAGGAATTTGGTTGTCTATATTTTAAGGATATAATGGGTGAAAGAGGAAAGATCATAAACTACACTTTTTCATGGTTTCATAGAAGAAGATTCTTCTCCCAGATTGGGATTTCCATGATTTTGGTTCTTAGGAAAGTGATTGAATTGGTTTGGGAATTAGGAAGGCTCACTGGGATAGTGGAAGCCTAGAGGAGGAAGAGGAGGACTGATCCTTTGAGGTTGAGGATCAAAAGGGTAAGGTAGTTGGATTCTTCCAACACCTTTACCATATTGGAACTGGATTGGGCTTTGATGTGGGTATTGAGGGGGATGAGAAATAGACTCCCATATCTCATGTTTGGGTTATATGTAGAATATAAGGGCTCCAAATGGGATTGGATGGAGTTTCTAAAAAACCAACCTGATTGTTGAGGGTGGGGGTTCTACTGAGCATATGTTTCATTGATCTTCATTTCTCCGGATGAATCAGATGGTTCATCTAGAAATTGTGGACATGTGTCTGTTGGATGAGATAGTGGGTTTCAGATTCTTTGTTTTTGATAGGTCCTAGTAACATTGATTGTGGAGAAGACGAGTGTTGCTCCCATTCTTTCGTCGGGGCGTGCGCATCCGTCTGTGGGGAGGACGCACTGCTTGTTACCCTGCATTCCCACTTTACAAAGGTGGGCGGCATCCATTCCTTGTTCAGGGACGTCTGCTCCTTAATCGAAATCGGGATGATGGGATGTCAGTTCTTCCTTCCATGGATTCCTCCTCGGAGCTCATTACCTAGTCTGAGACTCCCTCATAGATTTAAGATGGGTTTGTGAAGCCCATTCCTGGTGCCATATCTACATGGACACAAGTTAATTACAATGCTTCCATCGGGACGCTCCAAGGGGTCTTGTCGGGGCAGTAACCTTTGGTGAGGAGAATGGTCATGTTGGGGCGTCATTGGCATGTATGTCTTTGGTCCCTCATCACAGGGTTTCTCGAGGGCGTAGAAGCCCGAGGTATCCCACATCAAACGCGTGGAATATGTACCATATGAGGTTTTCCTCATCTTCCCATGTTTAACATGGGGTATGTCGCGAGTTTAACATCTTGCGGAGACGGATCGGGTTGAAGGACCCCTAGGGGGGAACACCGATGTTGGGTCCAGCACGTGGGCGGCTTTCCGAATGCAATGGAGTGGGATGGGGTGGCATGATCTCACTAGAATGTGGCGGCCCGCGTAAGGATCAGGATGGATGGTATAGTGAGACATGGGGCTTACGTTATGAGACGGCCCAAGAGGGGAGATACAGTTTAACGTCATGCGGGACGAGATACAGTTTAACGTCGTGCGAGACGAGGGGTTTGGGGATTATGCTCTGAGGCGGCCCAAGGTGGTCAGGGAACCGACATGGAGAGGTTGGGACGACCGGGTGGTGGGCGTGAACCTCGTGGAGGCTTCCTACGTACCGTTCATTAGCACGGATCAAAGTCCACGTAGTTCGCTAGGATGGGGCTTACACTCTGGGGCGGCCCATAGGAAGATGTCATGGTCGATGCGCACTCTAAGCCCATGTGAGTCATGCTCAGTGTGGGAAACAACAGGCGGCATGGACCAGACGATCACGTCACTAAGGGTGCATCCGTGAGAAGCGGAATGGGGCTTACGCGTTGAGCGGCCCAAAGAGGAAATAGGGGAATACAAGTGGTTAGAGGCCCTTGGTGCTGGGGCTTACTCCAGGGTGGAGGCATGTGGTGCGACAAAGCACAGTGGGAAAAGGACTCCACTGGCCTTGGAATGGGGAAGTATGGAGATGCATGGGTGCAGTCATCCGTAAGAAAGGCTAGGGGCTTACGCTCTGAGGAGTCCCTTCCCCCATGGACAAACGCCACTCCGACAATGAGGAACTCATTCCATGTGAGGAAGAGTCCATTCACGTGGAGACGAGTGGGCATAAAAAATCACCGAGCTGGGGGGACCCTGCATGCAAAGCATGGGGACAGACCACAATTTAACGTCATGTGTTAAAGAAGAGGTGCTTATCAGTTTAACGTCCTACAGCTTGGACGAGGTGGGTTTTCTCCACACCCCTAGGGCTTACATGCCCAATGCCCTCTACCCCTTGTGGGAGGGAAGGCATCGGCAAGGCCATAATGACGGGGGGGAGGGGGCGCATGGCAAACCACCGGGGGGTCCACATTAGCGAGGCTATGTGAAGAATCAATAGCCATTAGCGTTCATATGCGGAGAAGCATAAGGAAAAGAAACGAAATGGGAAACACGGCCCAAGGTACCTTGAGGTTACGTCGCATGAGACTAGAAGGTCGTACAGGAAAACTGTGCAAGGCGCGCATGCCCGGCAGGGGAGACATCAGGTGCCGGTGCAGGGGGCAACTAGGGGGTGTCAAGGTGAGGGGTCCTAGGATTTGCGTGCAAAAGGGAAGGTTTGCGCGCAAAACACCGAGACGGTGCGCAATTGGAGCAAGGGAATTGCGCGCGGAAAGGGAACTACACGCAGGGTTTTGCGTGCACTGAAGGGTATTGCGTGCACGATACACGGATTGCGCGCAAGGCTGGAACCATGGGGAGGGGGAAAATTCACTGAAGCCGGTGGAGTTTCACGCAAAGGCAAAGTCCGGGGCAAGGTTGCGCGAAATGAGGGATTACCTGGAAGTCATCTTGCACGCAGGGGGAGCCGAATTGCACACACGAGAGTCGCTTCGGATTCCTCAACCCCCAAACCGTTCGGGGTCACCTTCTATTTAAAGGCGACCTCCAGCGTGGAATCGAGGCAGCTCGCGAAATTCTTCATGCCGAGCGCATCGGGCGCGCAAAAAATCACCACACAGAACCGGGGCGCGCAATGATCGCATGCCTCGTCGGCTCAATTCCGCAAAACCAGGTGATTCTACGTGCGCAGAACAATTTTTCGCGCAGATCCTTCTTTATTTTGCACACCACATCCCAGGCCTCCAGATCGGGCCTCTGATTCAGAATATGACTTTTCTTCGTCATTTCGAAACTTCCTCCGAGTGTTACGATCTTTTTTCAGCGTCAAAAAATGTCCCCCCTTGGAATTGGATTGGAGAGAGGTCACAACGATCGGATTCCAAGGGAAACGCCGAAACTCCGAAGGGATGGGTCTCCTAGTCATGTTGCGCGCAAAATTCCTATGGGGCGCGCAAAACCTACGAACGCGCGCGGAATCCTTATTCCGCGCGACGCGGAACCCTAGCCTCAACTATAAAAAGGGGCACTGGGTCCCAAATCCTCACTTCCGCTTTTTCCGTGTGATAAGCTCATCGTTCTCGTGTGCAAAATTTCTTCCACAGCTGCACGTAAAAACACTCTGGAAGCGCGGAATTCCATACGAAATTCGGTCGTGATTTCGCGCCTATTCGGGCTTTTTTGGGCTTCGCGTGCCGATTGTGTGCTAATCTCCAGGATTTCACGCAACTCATTCAGATTTCACGCAGAACTGTCTGATTCTGCGCACTGCATCCTGATTTCTCCCAAATCCCAATAGAATCGAGATGGCTGAAAACCGAGTTGATGAGGGGGAAGTCGCTGCCCTTAGGACAGAAATGGAAGCGAACGATGAGGTTTATGGCTCCAAGGTGATTGTCTCCAAAAATCTGACCTTGTTCAATATGCTGACTCCGGCCCAGAAGACATATCCCTTGTCGGACAACCTCCCGCTCTGGAATTTTGGAATCCTGGAGGTGGTGCCCCTGCCGGGCTTCGAGGTGGAGACGCTGCGGTCTTGGGTCACTCGGGAGGATGAACTTCCCCGCTACAACATCACCAACAACGGCCATCCTGCCAAGGAAACAGGACATATATACGTATATGTCATGAACCCGAGGACTAGGACCATTACCGGGGACGAGCCTATGGCAGAGGATTCTCCAGCCCTCTACGCGAGCACGTTTTGTCAGAGCATCACGGATGACACAAAGGTCTAGCTGAAGGATTGGGACCTGCGGTCCGGGGGAAACTTCACTAGCGAATGGGCTTGGGCGTTCTGGTTCCACCATACCTATGACCAGTTCGGGGACGAACTGCGGTATATCGTCCTATTCGAGGTGGTATGGACATCGCAGTTCCTCTTCCACTGCCAGCCGGAACTCGGACCGGAGCAATTCACCCGGTGGTCTCCTGACACCAACACATTCCACCTTCATCATGGGGAAGTCGACATCAGGCTCTGGAACTATCACTGCCTCATAGGTATCCCACTAGAGGTTTACCAATACGACGAGTTCGTTCCTCCATAGAGCACCTGGGGAGACAGGTCGCGGACGCCTATGCTGACATGGCACCTATTGGAGCTGGCCAAAGAGAGGCTGGGGGTCAAGGTCCTCCTGAAGGATGTTGCCTTCAGGGGCTGGTTCAGCCTATTCCTCGAGAAGGATCTGGCCGTCATGATGCCGGGATGGGGCAAACGGTGCCCAACCACAACTCAAAGGAGTAGGGACAGGTCATACTGGAGGACCCTAGAGGCGGGGAAATACCAATCATGGGGATACCGCATCATTGATGCCTGGGACCCGAACGTCCGGTGTGCCGGGTTCCTTGCCTCCTTCCTGAGTGGGTGGCTCTTGCTGGTGCAGGACGCGAGGATGGGCGTCCGCCCAGCAACATTGGTGATGACAGGCTCCATGGATGCCAACAAACGGTTCAACTTGGGCTTCCCTGTACTGGCCAAGTTGTATACCATCCTGCGGCCCATCTCACGAGGGGGGTTTCCTCGATGAGTATGTGGTCCCTTCCAGATATTCCATGGTTGGTTGGAGGCTCATCTCGGTGGGTATACTTTCCCAAACACCGTCCGTCCTTCGGGAAACGGTCTGCGACCGTCCTTGCTAAACATCGTAGAGGTGGCGCTGATGATGCTCAATGAGGAAGGCGTGAGGATCCGCATCGACAACCATGCCAAATTCAACTTCAGCCCGTTCCCCACCCCAGTCGGCCAACTGGCAGACAACTGTCGAGGCTCTCTGGAACAGAAGGAATACTTACAGAGCATTCGGGGCAGGGTTCTCGTGGCTCGGATCGACGGGAAGGTGATCTGCGAGCCTTACATACCATCCCGATTTGCCAGGCAGTTCGGGTGCCTCCAGCGAATGCCGAAGAAGGTATTCACGGCCTTCTGGCAGGAGAAGAATCCATGCATCCTGTGCCAGATGTGGTTGATGTTTACCACCTTCGGTTCTGGCGATGTCGTCACTCTTCCCCCCATCGGGGTCGATGCCGGCCTAGCAACCGAATACGCCGAACACTGGACTATTGTGTACCCTGAGGAGCTATTACGCAAGCACGTCTGGCAACTCGATATTACTCATGCGGAAACCGGGTGACGGGAAACAAGGCACGGTGCCGTCGGAAGGGGAAGACCAAGGGCACGTCAGGCAGCGAGGCCTGCGTAGGCCGGGACATCGGCAGCGGGGACATCACATGGGGCTGCCACATCCTCATTACCCGCAGGGGGTAACATAATGCAGCCAGGGAACTGCCCGGGAAGCAGATAAGATATTTGCTCGAACGTTCCCAAGACGTGATTCTCCCGGCACTATGATCTGCCTAGATGACCCTGCAGCAATCGCTGAGCGTCAAAGCCATCTGGTAGAAGATAATGCAAAACGGGATCCAACTGCAAGAGGTCGGGCTCATTCGAATTTCCGACCGAGTAAACTTCCATCGGAGGCATGCTTATCTGACGGCCATGGATGCATACACATGCCAAAGGGGGCGGCGTGCGAAGCCACCTTTCCTAGTGAAAGTGATGCTCGGCCAGGAGCATGATCCTGAAGCGATGCCGCTGGGAGAAGGGGACAGTGACGAGGAGCCGGAGGGGGAGGAGGAAACTG
This sequence comes from Viscum album, assembly GCA_963277665.1. Classification (NCBI taxonomy): domain Eukaryota; kingdom Viridiplantae; phylum Streptophyta; class Magnoliopsida; order Santalales; family Viscaceae; genus Viscum; species Viscum album. Next base: position 585,993,274 of record OY728125.1, read on the forward strand.
GAGGGGATGAAGGCGAGGGAGAAGACGAAGAAGAAGATCCCAAAGGTGATGGGTCGAAAGGGGAGACCTACCAAGGGAGTCTCCGAGAGAGCGGCGAGATTTATGACTCTGATCTCGACATAACCGAGATTCTCGAGGTTAGTCTCTATCTTCATTCATTTCCCTCATTCATCTATTCTCCTTTCCAACTTTTAAGTCACATCCCCATCCTACTCAGGATCAGTTGAGCGTTGGACGAGCGTCCCCACCAGAGGAGGGAGGAGAGGAACCAGTGGGACATGATGGGGATCTGACACCCATCATTGAATTAACAAGCGCGGAGGGGTCTCCCCTTACGGCGGCTCCTGCAGCGGCTGAAACACTAGCGACCGATGATCTGGATTCCTGTAAGTCTCACGCTTCACTAATAGCGCTTGGTGGAAAAATATCCCATCTGGCCAGCATATGCCTTGTGTAGTGATCTCAACACTGGAGGCACGTTAGGCTACGGAGCCCGGGCCATCTGCGAGTGGACCCGCGGCGGACATACCACCTCGTTCAGAACATGCTCTCTGAACTGAGTCGGCCCCGAAAATTGATGAACTGGGGGCGGCGGACATCAGCGGCGCTTTTCCTGAGACAAGGTCGGAAGCTGGTGGAGGAATCATTGCTACTGGGGTGATAGAAGAAGGTCGCCCGGACATTGAGGATTCTATTCCTCATGAAGACATCCCTGGGGAAGATCCTGCTGCTGATCTGCTGGCTGCCTTCCCCATATACCGACCCACTGACCCTGAGGAGATTGATGACTCAGACTCAGAGGAAACCGAGGAGAGTCGGATGACACAGCGCAAAGGGTGGAAGTGTATCCAGTGCTTCCTCAGGCAGCCCTAGTCGGATTGGATGAGACAGATGTGATCAATTTAGACCTGGCTGCTCTTCCTGTGCACCGGAGGGGCTGATGCTCAGCATCTTCATCTGAAGGTCCATGATTACATGGCCGGAAGATACGTGAGATCAGCCGGTACACCGACATTTCCCAGTGCCGGGAAGGATCGGCGAGTGCTTAGGCACTACTGAGGGCAGAGGAGGAAGTCCGAAACCTCAAAGGGAAGGTGACAGATAAGGAGGCCTTCATCGCAACTTGCTATGAGCTCGTGGAGCAACTGATGACCTAGCTGGATGGCGCGCAGGAATAACTGGTGGAGGCGAGTCACCAAATGACCGTACTTCGAACCGAGTGGGTGCAGGAACATGCTAGGGCTACCGAGCTGCTCTCTGCGGTGGTAGATGAGGAAAGAGTCTTCAAAGAGCGAGAAGTAGTCATGGAGGCTACCAGCCAAAGGGTAGCGGTGCTGGAAAGATCGCTTCAGCACGCTGATCCCTAAGGGCTTTGTTTTTTACATCTCATGAACCTTTTTTCATGTACTTCTCATCATCTCAATCCAATATATGGCCAAATCCACTCATTTGTACACTTGGTTTAATGCGCTCAACCATAGTTTCGAAATGAATAACAACTCATTCATAGGCTCCTGTGGGTCGTTCCCAACGCGAGAAGAAGAAGATGCTTGTGCCATCATTTCGTCCAACTGTGGGGCATTGACCAAGCTTTAGGTGTCCAAAATTGGGCCTGGACTTCTGAGGATACCCCGGTCCAATTTATGTGTCGACTTCTCAATGTGCTCTAACACACGAGCGGGGCGATGCCTGGGGCATTGAAATCCATCCGAACATAGAGGGATAGAGAGGAAGGGTAAATCACGCTGCCCAAATTCGGAACACATTGGGGCACAACGATGGAGGATAATTGTCAACTGTGGAAGAAACAAAACATCCATATCATGTTGGCCTAGAATGGGGACAATAAATGAGGGCTGACCGCTGACCATGTTCGCAACACGGGTCCTGACTCAAATATCATCTGTCAATTTTCTGGAACGTTGGCCCAGGACAGTAGGCGGACCATAGGTCGAGCATCCGTACTGCTAGGGGGTCACGTCAAACATGACCAGTCCTCCAGAACGTTGGCCCAGGACAGTAGTTGGACCATAGGTCGAGCATCCATACTGTTAGGGGGTCCCGTCAAACATGAAAGGAAATGAGGATCCGAATAAGGGGGGACGCAAAGCGTGGAAGGTGGAGTGGTGGTGTGTTCAAACAGAGTCCAACACTCCCGAAATTGCGCCACCATGGAAAAGGCCCATTAAGCGCACATACCGACCGGATCACGGTTGTCCCAATTTCTAGGCAGGACCTCTTTGGCGAGAGAACTGCCGCCTCCCATTATTACCATGGGGCATCCCGAACTTGCTTGGGGTAGTTGTCCCGATTACACCACTTCCCATGAAGTCGGGCCAAGGGGCCGACAATAATGATGGACAAGGTTCGGTAATCCCTGGGGCTGGACCCAAGACGAAATGTCTGGGCGGTCCTACGTATCTCATTAGGATGAGAATCAAGCCACACTTAGTTCTTGGAAGCATCTTAGTTTAAGGTCTTATAGCTTGGACCGTGAATGGGTAAGGGGAGAAATTGACACATGGCCAGGTGGTTACAAAACCCGACGTGAATGAGGACCCAATCCCTACATACCATGTGATGTCCGGGTAAATGCTTGAGTCGAGGGACGGAACACGAAGCCGGGATGATACCATCATCGTTTATGGTCGTAAGGGTTGGACCAACAACACAGTTTAAGTTCGTATGGTTTGGACCCACAACATAGTTTAAGTTCCTATGGTTTCGACCAACACACAGTTTAAGGTCATATGGTTTGGACCGACAACAGAGTTTAAGGTCATATGGTTTGGACCGACAACACAGTTTAAGGTCATATGGTTTGGACCGACAACACAGTTTAAGGTCATATGGTTTGGACCCACAACACAGTTTAAGGTCGTATGGTTTGGACCAACAACACAGTTTAAAGTCATATGGTTTGGACCAACAACACAGTTTAAGTTCATATGGTTTGGACCATCAACACAGTTTAAGGTCATATGGTTTGGACCATCAACACAGTTTAAGGTCATATGGTTTGGACCATCCGAGAGAGGAGCCTCGGGCCAAAGGGTCTTACAAGGGTTCAACAATCAGGGGGCAGGAGATGTTATCTCCCAGCTATGCTGGGCCCGGAATGCAATGTATGGGCGACTACTCGTTCCCCATGGGGATGAGGGTCAAGCTGCACGCAACCTGTAAAGAAGAGACCCAAGCACATACTCTAGCGCTTAGATCGCGGGAGCCCTGAGAGACACTGTTACACAGCTCGGTCGGTCTGATGTGCGGGGGTGTATTAAGGGTTTGTATAAGGAGTGTCGAGATTCTACCTTGACACAACGGGGCAGAACATGACATGAACCATGCCACCAACATTCAGGGCCCGGGGAAACCAGCGTGACGACTGAGGATTACTGCTGACCATGTTCGCAACACAGTATCCTGTCATCTCAGCCATGGGGACCAACAAATGAGCATCAACCGCTGACCATGTTCGCAACGTGGGATTTGTATCAATTTGTTGTCCGAAACCCTCGGGGGCATTGGCACATGATGGTAGGAGAGCCCTTGGGCGTTGTATCCAGGCCGTTCTTGGGGGTCCCCTTGGGTGTGAAGGATAAAGGAGGCATGAATGAAGGGGAAGACGAAGCTTGTCAAGTGGATGGAACTTGCCTTAGTCGAATCTGGCACTCCAAGTCCTAGACCAGAGTACCCTGAGCACATCAGTAGACCACTGGAAAGGGTCAGAGAGCTCAGTCCAAGAGCGGCCAAATGACGGCGGATCCCCAGGAAAAAGTGGGGGCGTAATTCCAAACACCCTGGGAATCGGGAGATCGTGGGATCTCCTAAGAGATGGGGCTGGACCAGAAATATAGGTGTTCAGGCAGTCCTACGTATCCCATAAGGATGGGAATCAAGCCACATGTTGTTATTGAAAGTGTCTTTTAATGCCATTGGACATAGAAGGGCTAAATCCTGAGGACAGGGTGCGCGTGGTGCAGCTATTGCAAACCCGACGTGAATGGGGACATAATCTCATACCACACCACGCGATCCTGTGGTCAAGTTCCCAAAGGCAAAACAGACGCGACAACGGACCTCAAGCTGGACCCAAAGGCAAAAGGTCTAGGAGTTCCTACGTATCCCATTAGGATGGGAATCAAGCTAGACGTAGTTCTGGCAATACAGTTTAACTTCATGTTGGACAAAATATGGATCTTAGTTTTGGATCTTAATGCTCGGACCAAGAGGATCTTAGTTTTAGGTCTTATAGCATGGACCAAGGTTATCTTAGTTTTAGGTCTTAGAGCTCGGACCAAGGTGATCTTAGTTTTAGGTCTTAGAGCTCGGACCAAGAAGATCCTAGTTTTAGGTCTTAGAACTCGGACCAAAGCACAGTTAGGGTCGTATGGGACCATACAGTTTAAGGTCATGCAGGACCACACTGGTCAGGAAATGTACTTCAAGAGTAACCTGGCGTTGGTGGGTGGAGTGATACGCTCACCATCCATAGTCACCATGGAATACGCGCCATTGGGATAGACCTTGTGGACAATAAAATGCCCCTCCCACTTGGGCTCCAACTTGGGTGGTTTCCTGCCGGGAATCATTGGCGCTCTAAGATCCAGCACCAAATCACCTTGCAGGAAGGAGCAGAGGTGAACCTTCTTATCGAAAGCTCGAGCCATCCTACTCTGATGCCTTTCCATGTTATGTAAAGAACGAAGCCTACTTCTTTCCTAGCGCTTCCAATTCGGCTAGATGGATCTTGACAACTCTATTCGGTGCTTTCTAGTCGTAGAATACCATGCGCAATGAGGGCAGCTGGACCTCGATTGGAAGGACAGACTCAGCTCCGTATAATAGGGAATACAGAGTCACCTGGGTGGAATTGTGATTCGTCGTCCTATAAGCCCAGAGGGCATTTGGGAGATTGTCTGGCCATCTTTTCTTGTTCTGACCAACCAGTTTTTGCATAATTTTAGAGAGGGTTTTGTTAAATGCCTCAATATGTCCATTCGCCTGCGCATGATAGCGGGAGGTGTGGTTGGAGCGAATGTTGTACTTGGTGTACAATCTCTTCAGCTCGGCCGCTCAGATGTTGGTTCCCTTATCCGTGAGGATAGCGTGAGGTATTCCAAACCGGTGGATGATATTGGAGCTCACGATGTCGATGATAGAACCAACCTTGACTTCCCTGAGCAGGGCTGCCTCTGCCCACTTTGAGAAGAAATCTGTGGCGGTTAAGATGAACCGGCACTGGCGGGCCGTTGCTGGTGGGTATGGCCCTACGACATCCAACCCCCAGACCAAAAAGGGCCAAGAATACTTAGTAGTATGGAGAGGCTCCGGTGGACGATGCAAAAAGTTATCATGAACTTGGCACGCATGACACCTCTTAGTGTACTCGATGCAGTCATGGATCATGGAGGGATAGAAGTATCCGAGCCTCCGAATCTGGTGGGGAAACTTTGACCCGGCCTAGTGGGCGCCACAGGAACCAGCGTGAACTTCTTGCATGACCCGTGGGATCTCAACTCCTTGAAGACAACGGAGGAGAACACCGTCAAACCCGCACCTGTAAAGGAGCTTCTCACGGATGGGACCACTTTAAGGGTGAACTGCGGCGCACAACACCAGATTCGTTCCCTCTCTGCTCGGTCCATCAGAATATTGTTGTGCCAGAGATATTCAACCAAGGGTGCCCTCCAGTCAGGAACTGTCTCGATCACCACGCCTGAAGCCCCAAGGGGTCCTGACGTAGGGTCACCAGCGGCGAGATGGTTCACTCGCGGGACACAATCTCCCTCTGGGATAATAGGAGAAATGACTCTCTGGTGCGCCACGTGGATGATTAGGTCATCCTGTTCGGGCTCCGCGAGTGATGTGGCCAGGATAGCCAAAGCATCTGATCGACTGTTCTGCGACCGGGGAACGTGAACGACATCTGGTTGGGAGGGGAACTTAGCCATTAGATGGAGGGTACACTCCAGCAACGACATGAGTTCTGGCTTCCAGATAGCATAGTCAACGTTAACCTTCCTGATGAATAGCTCAGAGTCCCCTTTTACATACAGGTGGGGTACATTAACCTCCAGAGCCAACTCGAGGCCAGTTATGAGGGCATGATATTCTGCCTCATTGTTGGGGTAGCCTTCTGATAACAAGAATGAATATGGAAGAACGGCTTGCTCTGGGGTGATGAAGACGACACGCAGGCCCACTCTGTTAATCCTAGGATCGTTGAGCCTTCTACCGGTAGGACTTCGGGAGGCGCCGTCAAAGTGCATCTGCCAGCATGGGGTGGCGTGATCGACTAAGAGGATTTCCTTATCAGGAAAGCCCAAATCTAGTGGCTGGTCCGCAGAGGTTGGGTGGGCAGCTAAGAAGTTTTCCAACACCTGTCCTTTGACGGCCTTCTGAAGTACGAACCTAATGTCGAGCTGCTGGAGGATCACCACCCAGCGTGCCAATCAGCCGGTCAACATATGCCGGATCATGATGTATTTCAATGGGTCTACACAAAAGACCAATTGTACCTCGTGGTACTACAAGTAGTTCTGTAATTTTTGTATGGCGAATACGAGCGCTAGGCAGCTCTTCTCGATGGGAGAATATCTAATTTCTGTGTCGAGGAGCATGCAACTGAGGTAGTAGAGGCTATTCTCTATTCCCTCGTTGTTCTTCTGGGTGAGAAGGGCGCCGAGGGATCGCTCTAGGGCGGTCACATAAAGGACCAGCGGATTTCCGGGAACGGGTGGCATCAGGACTGGAGGAAGAAGCAGATACTGCTTGATTTCCTCAAAAGTGGTCTGACACTCTTCATCCCACCCATAGGCGACGCCTTTCTTCATGAGCCGGGAGAAGGGATTACACTTGCCGACCAGATTCGCAATGAATCGGCGTATATAGGATAACTGGCCTTCGAAGCCTCGAAGCTCCCGAATATTATTCGAGGGAGGAATCTGACTGATGGCCTTGATCTTCTCAGGGTCGATCTGGATACGTCGATACCTAAAAATGAAGCCAAGAAACATTCCGGAGGTGACCCCGAAGGCACACTTCAACGGGTTCATCTTCAAGTGGCAAGAACAGAGAAAAACTGAACACTTTCTCAATGTCTTTGAAATGGTCCTGATGATGATGAGATTTAACCACCAGTTCATCTACATAAAATTCCACCACTGTCCCAAGGATCGGCTTGAATATGCGGTGCTTAGCCCGTTGATAGGTGGCACCCGCATTCTTCAGGCCGAAGGGCATAACCCAGTAGCAGAAAGTGACCTAGGGGGCCCTGAAGGCAGTGAACTCTTCATCCTCAGGGGCCATCCGGATCTGGTTGTACCCATAGTACCCATCCATGAAGGAGAGGTCTTGGATCCTGGACATTGCATCAATCAATAGCTCTGTCACGGGAAGGGGAAAGTCATCCTTCGGACAGTGGCGATTAAGATCGCGTAAGTCGATGCAGACCCTAATATGCTTGTTCTTAATCCTGACAGGCACAATGTTGGCTAGCCACCTGGGGTACTGAAATTCCTTGAAAAAGTTGGGCTTAATGATCTTATCAACTTCGACCTCAAACCTGGCACCGTGAAAGGGGTGCATTTTCTTGGGAGGCTGCTTGAACCCGCGATGGTTTGCTGGGAGGCCAAGCCGGTGGACAACTACCTGGGGATCTAGTCCCAGCATCTCGTCATAACTCCAGGAAAACACATCACGGTGCTATATGTGGAAGTCTATGTACTGTTGTCGTTCCTCGGGAGGCATAGCGGCGCTGACCAATGTGGGTCTCGGGTCCGCCTCACTACCGAGGTTCACCTGTACTAGCTCGTCGACCGTGGTGGAGACACCCTCCTCAAAGGTAGGAGGAGCATCTTCCATGTCTTCTTCTCCACTTGTGAAAGGATCGCCCACAGGGGGAGCCGTTTCAGGGCTGCTCGACCCTGATGGGGAGCTGGCACCAACTTGGGCAGCAGAGGTCGTCACAATGGGAGACTCATGCACCACGGAGATCATGGCGACGAAGGTGGTTGATCCAATCCCATCCGGCCTTCATCCCAAGGGGATACACTTTACGACATCAAAGCAGTGGTGACACGTTGTCTAGAGCCGGTCGACTACGGCTTGTCAAAAAAAAACACGTATGATGTACTGCCGTTGCCATGAGCCCAATGTCCCGATATCGTACATGGGTAGGAGGCTCGGGGATCACCTGAGCCTAGTTTGTGTAAGAGTACGAGGTGTTTTCTCGTCGTTGCTTAGACCCGGAAATATTCCTTCCTCTGGTAACTGAGACAACAAAGCACTCTCCCATACCAGGAGTCGTGGCATCCAACCGATGGATTCGGAAGACATATGCGTCATCCAAACCTTCCAAGGGATCACTCGTGACAACGGCGGGTCCAACCTCACCTGCCAGGATTTTCTTGTCCTTGCTCTTGTAATAGTTAGTTTCCAAGTAACGAGCTTCACAAGAGGCAAATAGAGAAGCATCTCCTTGGAGCACACCCACTCGACCCTTAAGGGAGTATTTGATGCACTGATGGTATGATGAGGGAACCGATGCGTGAAGATGGAGCCACAGGATGCCCATCAATCCGTTGTAGGAAGTGTCCTCAGAGACAACCATGAATTCAGTATTGTAAATTAAGCCACCAAACTGGGTCTTCAGACGAATCTTTCCGAGTGGAGTTCGCTCGGTCCTGTCATACCCCTGAATTCTGAGTTCGGAGGGAGTTAAATCATCCTCGGATAACCCCAGTTTTCACAGTCTCCGAGTTGGGATCAAGTTAATCCCAGAACCCGTGTCAACAAGACAACTACAGACTTCTATGCCATTGAACTGGCCTGTGATGTACAGCGGGCGAATGTGCCCCTATATGGGAGGGTCTTCATCTTCACCGGAGAATGAGATAACCTCCTGACATTCGACGTCCTCAATCACCTCATTGTGGAAGGCTTCTGCGTGTGCTACCTCCATTTCAAACTGGAGGGGGCTCCTTAGAGCCTCGGCGAGCACCTCACGCATTTCAGATGATAGGAAAAGGGCCTCAAGGATGGAATGCCTTGCTGGAATGTCGACCAGATGCTTTAAGACATCATAATTTCATGCCAGACGCGAGCTTCTGCTTACAGGAGGTCGCTCTGTGATTGGGGGCATGGCGGGCCCTACTGGCGGGACCGGTGACTGACTGGTACTAGGCACGTCCCGCTGTTCACTAGCTGAAGCACGGGAGGTGGCTGTCATGCTAGGACTGGAAGTCCATAGTTGGCCAGTGGTAGGGCTGGGATGGTTGCGATGCGGGAAAGGCGGTTCCACCCGATCCAGCAACACAAAAGGTGGGGGAAGCAAACCTATTGTCACCGGGTGAGGGAGCTGTGAGTGCTTCTCTCTGTACCGGGCTTGATGCCTAGTCTCGGTTGCGTACACGACCTGACTGGAGGTAACGACTGCCGTGCCCTGGCGATTCACGTAGCCATGGCTCTGTCGACGTTGGTGATGGCTGGGGACATTGGGGAGGTCCACCTGGCGCTCCTCATCGTCGGGAGACAAAAAGGGATTTACCAACTCTATGGTGTTAACCGAAGCGTACCCCAGGCTTTCTGGGAGGTCCACCTGGTGCTCCTCATCCTTGAGAGCCAAAAAGGGATTTACCAACTCTACAGTGTTAACCGAAGCGTACCCCAGGCTTTCGCTCGAGGAGTCATCCACTACCGGACGGGGTCTCAGAGGGATCCCCATTTTTAGGGGCATGAAATCGCCAAGTGTGCGAGAAGGTGACGGTAATGGCAGGGTGTGTACTTTCTTCTTGCGCCGCCGCCTGCTCTTCTGGGAAGAAGTAGGATGAGACGATAATGCCAAAGCGGCGCTCGCAGACTCCGAGGGCTCTGGCTGACTCAAGCTGGCATGGATGATGCCATGGGCATGGGCGACCATCCTGCGGGCCATCCAGTCATTATACATCTGGGACCCACGATCGGAAACTTGTTCCCACCCATCCCTGTTGTCACTACTTCCATCTGATCCCACGAAGGCACCCGCCACCTAGGCTGGAGCTGGGTCCAACCTGACTATGTTGTTGTCAATCTGGTCTTAGAGCCAGTCCTTGAACACATAGCATTGCTGGATGGTGTGTCCCAGGATTCGGTGATTAGGGTAGTAGTTAGGGTGATCAGCGAGACACGCCTCTTTTGGCTTCTGGCACTCATGTAGTCGCATGATCCTCTGCTCTAAGGTGCAACGGAAATAACCGGGGACCTGGGCCTTGCCAAACGAGTAGGTGAGATTCCTTATGTCTGGAAAGGGGGCTCTTGGGGGCTGACCATGGCCAGGGGCCGGAGGAGCAGACTAAGGAGGCGGATCCGGATTACCTCACCTAGGTGGTGGCGGCACGTTATGCAGAGGCGCCTTCCGATTTTGAGGTGGTCGCTGCTGGGACAGAGGTTGTGCCCGTGGGGGTGGACCCCTATGAGCCTGCTGAGCTAGCCTCACTAGTAGCAACTCTAACTGTCTGGGGGCCTCTATCTGAGCCACAGCAGCGGGCTCGGCTCTGGCGGCTCTCCTTGCAGAGATTACAGGAGGCAGTGGGCGTTCCTGGCCGGCCTGTTGCAGGGATTCTTTAAGGTGCTGAGCCTTGTCCGAGAAGTCCCGGAACCCTATAGGGTAATTGTGCGTGATCCGAGAAGGAACCAAATCCACCTTGACGTTCCCTACACACATCATCAGAAATTTCTCCTGAGTCAGTGTCATGTCAAGGGAGTACATGAGCCCCTTCCACCGGGCGACGATGTCCGCGACTCGATCATCGGGCCTTTGCTTTCACCTAAAGAGGACTGCAATGTTCGTCTTCTGGGTTGTGGAACTGAACTGGTAGAGGAATTGTCGGCGAATGTCCTCCCAGCTAGTCACAGATCTAACAGGGAGCTGGCTGTACCAGACGAATGCTGGTCCTTCTAGTGTCTGAACGAAGCACCAGAGCATGGCAGCCTCCTGCTGCGTCGGAGTCCCTAACATAGGCCCTCATCTCATGTTGAAGTGGTCCAAGTGTTGTGGCGGGTCTTCAGTCCCGTTAAAGGGGGAAAAGTGGGGTTCCAAAATCCCAGTGGAGCCGACATGTCATCCACCCATGCTGGGTACGACTTGTCATCCAGGTGGATTTCCACCTGCCGAGTTTCCAGGGCCTCCATGCGGGCGATGAGTACTTCCATATGATCATATGGATGCGGATTCCTGTCCTGACGGGGATCTCTAACCACAAGCACGTTTCCAGGCTCTTCGATATGGTAGTTGCGCACAGCGGCTTGCGGTGCAGCTGGCGGAGCGACTCTTAGAGCGGTGGGAGGAATCTGAGCAGGGTCCCCCAGGTGGTCTCGCCACTCGGGAGGGTTCGGAAAAACATATCACGCCCTCTTTCCATGGGTTCCAATGTCTCCCCTGTCGGAAAACACGACATGGTCATGGTAGACCGGGGGAATCTCAGCAAGGGGTAGATGCTCCTACCCCTGCTGTCCTGGTCTAGGGTCACCGTAGTCAGGTCGCCGCTCTGCAATGCGTTCGTCCAAGAGCTCATCAACCAGCCTCTTTTCCTCAGCTAGCTGTTGGCATAGCTTGGCCTTCTCATGATCTTCCTCTACCTTCTGCACCGAGGCAGATGGGTTGGCTGGTTTGACAGACCAGACGGGCTCTTTACCCTTGTCGATGTTTCGGCCCAGTGCCACTGCCTCCGTGGGTACAGAAAGACCTAGGAGGCCCCTCTGTTGGTGAGTAATCCTCCCAGATGGGTCCAGTAGCGGCCTTTCCTCAGGGGGTGAGTCCCCGTCAAGGGGCTCCACAATGTTTCCCACATCTGAAAGGTCATCCATGTTGACTGCCACTGCCCGTGGAGATGTTCCCTCAGGGCCGCCCAGTGGATCGAGCTGTCGGTGGATCGCACAGAAGAGGAGAGCAGCGTACTTCCCTCATCCGCGGACGTGCGCGTGGGAGGTTTATTCCTCAATAACTTTTCAGAGTACTTGAAAACTCTGGACGCATTGTTGCTGGAGGTCCTCTTGGTGGTCCAGCGACTCGAGGTGCCGGACCATGGGGAGTGCTGCTAGGTCGACCCGACGGCACTGCTCACCGATCTCCTGGAGATGCGCTTAGCTCCCGGGATAAGGCGCTAGCTGATGATGGAGGTGGGAGTGAGTCACCCGAAGAATCTGGCAGAAGAATTCAAACTCTCCCGGGGTGAGTGACTCTGGCACATCAAAAATCGATTCTGCCACCGGCCAAAACTTCTCATGGAAGTGGCCCACTGCATGAAAGGTCCAGAAGCTCCACGGCTCTGGTTCAGGGTCCGGATCATGCCACCCCTGTTCATCCACCGAGGAAAGTCGTGGAATTGGCAATGGCGTCGAGGGAGGTCGTCGGGGCGGTGGGCTGGCCGGCGAGGAATACGGCGAATAGGCCGATTGGCTGCCGATCCCTGGGGCATCCTCCAGGGGTTGCAGTGCCCTGGCTACCATGTCGCGATAGGATGGGTAGGTGAATGGGCCTCCTGTCACAGCGTCGGTGCTCTCCGTGGGTGTATCGCCCCACAATTCTTCCTTCGGTCCCCAGAAACGTTCCTCACCCTCCCTAACAGGGGCGGGAGGTGCTTCCGAAGAGGCCAGTGGAAACTGCGGGCTTGATCCTCAGTGGTACGCCAAGTCCTCGTCCTCCTGGATATACCTTCAAAGGCAGGAGAGAATCATACAGATCTCGCATTAGGGGAGTATGAGACTGACGCGCCATGTCCCCATCTCTGCCCTAAACTCGAAGGGTTGGGGGGGGGGGGGAGGTTCCATCGTCGAGTCGTACTCTACCTCCGAATCCGAGAAACGGACTGGTCTAGTTTCCTTCCGGACTCCCCTGACATTTCTCCTGCGGCGACGATTCCCGGCCTTCCTTCCCCTGGGTAGCTCCTCAGGGTAAGGAAGATTTCTGTCACGGGGTCCCCCATCCACAATAGAGCTGGGGCAGAGGGGACTGAAGGCCGGGGTTCGAGAAGCACCAGGAAAGATGTCGAAAGGGACATGCGGAGGACCTCCATGTGAGTGAGCGACTGGGTACACAATGGCTCCATACTCGTGGCCAGTAGTAGGGGGAGTGACCTCATACCCCATGCAGTGGGTTCTGGAAGGAGTCATACCCGGAGCATAGCCGCCGCGAAGAAGCTTTCGGCTTTCCAGATCGGTGGCACAGAATGAGCCTTCATGGTGAGCGGCAATACCGCAGATTGGTCTGCAGTGGCCATTGCCAGTGTCCACGACCAGGAGATTCGACTCAACTTGCCTGTAGGGCGGTTGGGGTTTCGATCCCAGTCGGGCACGTGGCTGCCCCTGCTTAACGTGTGCGGGGATCTGGTAACGGGAGTCAGTAGTGGCTCGGGCCACAATGGTTGTGGATGTTGATGCCCCAGGATGCGCATTCTCTCCTGCTCGCGCCTAATGCTGGCGTCGAGTCAGATGGGCTGGAACCGGTGTTGCAGGCATGATGATTGCCTGATCTTCGGTTCGGGGAGTCGGGCGGTGGCATCGACAAAGCCTGGCGGGAGTTCTTGCCGTTAACCCCTTGGACAGATCGCCGATCGGGTGGACCCGGCCATCCCCCACCTCATTGGCGTAGTGGAGGGATGTGTCAAGGCGCTCCGGGGATAGGCTTCCGAAGTAGTTGAACATCATTGTGGGGGGCATCGGCTCCCCTGCGCAGACTTCGAGGGCAGTGATGGTGGTGAGGCACCGCCGCCTCTAGACCTAAACGGGCCATGACCCTAGCGGGGATGATCCCTTCCTCGTCATACCTACGAACCAGGTCATTTTTCACCCACCGCTAGATGATTTCTGACTGGTAGAGGGGGCAGAAGCACCCGGATGCTACGACAGTCTAAGTCGGAGAGACCATGGAATATGTGGGACCGCGTAGGGCAGCCGCGTCAGTATTGCCCCTGCCCTGCGCTGGTGGGCAGGTGGCGATCGAGCTGCGAATGCAGTGATCAGATTCCTGGAAGCAGGGAGATGAACCCATTAGCATCAACAGGAATGGAGATCAACAACCAGGGCCCAGCGTCATTCCATCTTCCATGGTCAGCGAGAGGGATCCACGCTGACGATGTCGTAGAATGGATTGGTCATCGTCCTGACGGCCTCGACCCCTGGCGGGTTCACGTCCCGGTGAGGGTCACCCGGACCTGGTGACATGCTAATCTTCCGACGCCCCGACGGCTACCATTCCCCTTATTGAGGAGAAGAGCTTCACGTCGGGTTCACCATTTTTGTTGCTCCGATTCTTTTGCCGGGGCGCGCGCATCCATCTGTGGGGAGGACACGCTGCTTGTTACCCCGAATTCCCGCTTTCCAAAGGCAGGCGACATCCGTTCCTTGTTCAGGGATGTCTGCTCTTTGATCGAAACCGGGATGATGGGATGTCGGTTATTCCTTCCGTGGATTCCTCCTCGGATATCATTACCTAGTCCGAGACTCTCTCATAGATTTAAGACGAGTTCGTGAAGCCCATTCCTGGTTCCATATATACATGGACGTCAGTTAATTACGCTGCTTCCATCGAGATGCTCCAAGGGGTCTTGTCGGGGCAGTAACCTTCGGTGAGGAGAATGGTCATGTTGGGGCATCGTTAGCATGTCTGTCTTTGGTCCCTCATCACAGGGCTTCTCGAGGGTGCGGAAGCCCGAGGCATCCCACATCAAATGTGGGGAATGTGTACCATCTGAGTTTTTCCTCATCTTCCCATGTTTAACAAGGGGTATGTCGCTAGTTTAACGTCTTTTGGAGACAGTTCAGGTTGAAGGACCCCTAGGGGGGAACACTGATGTTGGGGCCAGCATGTGGGAAGCTTCCCGGATGCCGTGGAGTGGGATGGGGTGGCATGATCTCACCGAGATGTGGCGGCCCGGGTAAGGATCGGGATGGATGGTGGAGTGAGACATGGGGCTTACGTTCTGAGATGGCCCAAGAGGGGGGATATAGTTTAACGTCATGTGGATCAAGATACAGTTTAACTTCATGCGGGATGAGGGGTTTGGGGCATACACTCTAAGGCGGCCCAAGGTGGTCAGGGAACTGCCATGGAGAGTTCGGGATGACCGGGTGGTGGGCTTGATCCTCGTGGAGGCTTCCTACGTACAGTGGGTTAGCACAGATCAAAGTCCACGTAGTTCACTACGATGGGGCTTACGCTCTGGGGCAGCCCATAAGAGGATGTCATGGTTGATGCGCACTCTAAGCCCACGTGAGTCATGCTCGGTGTGGGAAACAAGAGGTGGCATGGACCAGATGATCACGTCGCGATTGGTGCGTCCGTGAGAAGAGGAATGGGGCTTACGCGTTGAGCGGTCCAAAGAGGAAACAGGGGCTTACGCGTGGTTAGCGGCCCTTGGTGCTGGGGCTTACTCCAGGGTGGAGGATCGTGGTGCGACAAAGCATAGTGGGAAAAGGACTCCACTGGCCTTGGAAGGAGGAAGTACAGAGATGCATGGGTGCAATCGTCCGTAAGAAAGTCTAGGGGATTATGCTCTGAGGCGGCCCTTCCCCCACAGACAAATGCCACTACTACAAGGAGGATATCATTCTATGTGAGGAAGAGTCCATTCCTGTGGAGACGAGTGGGCGTAAAAAATGTCCGAGCAGGGGGGGGACCCTGTGTGCGAAGCACGGGGCCGGACCACAGTTTAACGTCATGTGTTACGGACGAGGTGCTTAGCAGTTTAATGTCATGTAGCTTGGACGCGGTGGGTTTTCTCCACACCCCTAGGGATTACATTCCCAAAGCCCCTCTACCCCTTTTGGGAGAGAAGGCATCGGCAAGTCCATAATGAAGGGGCCGCATGGAAAACCACCGGGGGGTCCACGTTAGCATGGCTATGCGAAGAAGCAATAACCGTTAGCATGCCTATGTGGAGAAGCATAAGGCAAAGCAACACAATGGGAAACACGACCCAAGGGACCTTGAGGTTACTTCGCACGATCCTGGAAGGCCGTACTAGAAAACAACACATGGCGCGCATGCTCGACAGGGGAGACATATGGTGCCGGTGTAGGGGGCAGCCAAGGGGCGTCAAGGTGAGGGGTCCTGAGCTTTGCGCGCAAAAGGGAAGGTTTGCGCGCAAAACACCGGGACAACGCACAATTGGAGCAAGGGAATTGCGCGCGGAGAGGGAATTACCTTCAGGGTTTTGCGCGCACTGCAGAGTATTGCACGCACGAGACACAAATTGTGCACAAGGCTGGAACCCTGGGGAGGGGGAAAATTCACTGAAGCTGGTGGATTTGCGCGCAAAGGCGAACTCCGGGGCAAGGCTGTGTGAAATGAGGGATTACCTGGAAGTCATCTTGCACGCGGCGAGAGCCGGATTGCACGCACGAGAGTAACTTCGGATTCCTCAACCCCCAAACCGTTCGGGGTCACCTTATATTTATAGGCAACCATCAGCATAGAATCTAGGCAGCGCGCGAAATTCTTCGCACTGAGCATAGCCGGCATGCAAAAACTCGCCGCACAGAACCGGGGCGCGCAATGATTGCGCACCTCATCAGTTCAATTCCGCAAAACCCGGTGATTCTATGCGCACAGAACAATTTTTCGCACGAATCATCCTTTATTTCGCGCAGCACATCCCAGGCCTCCGGATCGGGCCTCTGATTCCGAATATGACTTCTCTTCGTCATTTCGAAAATTCCTCCAAGAGTTACGGTATTTTTTCGTAGTCCACAATGAGTTTGGGGATTTGGTATCCACAACTAGTTGTCGCACAAGACCTGTAACTTCACTAATCCACTCTGTCATCTTGTGTAGCTCAATTGATTAATTATCTTGGGCTTTTTTGACATGAGAATGTTCTTGAGTAAGGAATTGTTGTGTGTTTTCATCCATACTGCTTATGATATCTCTTACAGCTCTGAGAGTTTTATCAATAAGATCACTTCCCCTTGTGGCTTCAATTATAGTTCTCTCCATAGCCAAAAACCTCTCATAGAAGAATTGGATAAAGGGTTAGTAAGGGATTTGGTGGTTTGTGAGTGTTGAAATAATATTTTTGATCCTCTCCTAGTATTCATGGAGTGATTTACATGGGAACTGATGAATACCAGTTATTTCCTTTCGGATAGAAGCAGTACAAGAATAATGAAAGAATTTCTCTAAGAAGAGTTGCTTCATGTCATTCTATGTGGTTATAGAACCAGGAGGAAGGTAGTAGAGACATGACTTTGGAGTGACTTTTAGGGAGAAAGGTAATTCTCGGAGTTTTATTTGTTCCTAAAAAACCCCTTGAGGATTCATGGTAGATCACACCACTTGTAACTATATATGGTGGAGATGTGGAGCCTCACTTTCTAGCTCGTGGAAATGTGGGAGAAGATGAATCAAAACAGATTTCAGTTCAAAGTTAGCTTCAATGTTTGGATGTTGAATACAAAGAGGTTAGTAATTCATATTAGGGTAAACATGTTCTTTTAGTGTTTTTTCTCTAGCATTGGCCATTTCTAATTAAAATGATTGGACAAGAACGGGTTCTTGAATTATTTGATTATCCCTAATGTTCGACTTAAGTTGGTGACGATTTTTCTCAATTATAGGGTCAAAAAATATGCTGGATTGTTTTGGAGGATACAAGTCTTTTAGAGAGATGTTGGAAGAATGAGGAAGACCAGTTTTACTTTGTGTTTTTTTAGTTTATGTTTTTTATGAGAAGTCATGTTTTTCATTGTTTTTTTTCAGTTTTTTTTTAAATTTTGTTTATTATTTGGATTTTTAAAAATAACAAGAATGTATTGAAAACAGAAAGAACTATCCTCAGAAAAAACTCAATTTGAATGTGTGACTGATTATTTTCTATTGGCCATTCAATGTTCTAGTGCTCTGTTAATGTGTATAGCAGCACTCAGGTCAAATCCATGACAATGATAATTTTTAATAGTCGGTTATTTTTAGTTGATAGTATTCTGATTGGGGGTTTTGTTCGCAAGGCTTATGAAATGATTGATTGATTAAGAATGATTTAAAAAATTTATAATGATTGGGGGGGGGGGGGGTTCATCATTAGTTATTTATGCATGTGATATCCTTGATCCTTGCTTTATATTACATTAAATTAACACCCATGTAACAAGTTCACATTGATTGGAATTCCTCAGTCTTAATGCTTTAATTCGAGCCTTAACATAACTAGGATTATAATCTCAATTAGGAAATGATTGTGGTAGCATATATATGGTTCCAATAATCAATGGAATCCATACATTAAACAAAACAAGTCATTAATCCATGACAAGTTAAGTCCAACAAATACAATGCTAATTTAAAGAATATTCATTGATAAAAATCTCTCAATCGCTTAAAAATTCTGATCTAAACCGTTATTGAAGCCAGAAAAAGATTAAAATTTATAATCCTACTATCTACAGTATATGTGGAAAGTAGGTTCGAACCCATAGAGAAAGAAATTTTGACCACTGATCTGTTAACTTTTTTAAAAGAGCCCACTGTTGTCAGCAGTGGGGAAAATTTTCTATTATTATTATATTTTTAAAAATTATTATTTATTAAGTAATGAAGTGATAGAGCACTACAGAACTTGTAACTAAACTATGTTTATGTGAGAGACAGTTGAAAACAAAGGTGAACAGAGATATAAAAACACTGATAAATGAAATATCTAGTTAAACGGTGGGGGAAATTTTCAATTCTTCTGTTTTTGAAAACATTCCTTCTCATGATAGTGTTTACAACTAATACCACTGAAAAAGAGTTATTTCTATCCCTATCTAAGAGATAAATCATAGAAACCTACATGTCTTGAAGTTCTCCACTCCTAGATTAATCATCTTGAGAATTATGGATTTAAAACGATTACAGAACAAACACGCCGTATATCCTATAAGTTTTTATTTCGATTAAAATGTTTAAGAAACATAATCTCTAATAAAACTCACCAAATGAATGGGGAATTCTGAGATTAAGAGTAGGTGGTAAATTGCAATTGAATGAAATCAGAACTGATCTCGGCAGTCAATTACGATCACTTACAAAATGATAGTGAGAAGTGAAAGAGAAGATAACTAGTAGATTTGATTTTTAACCTTGAGATGGAAGTATTCTACCTAAAATTACCTCTATTACTTATAATAAAACCATGAAATTATAAATGAAGAGAATTGAAAGTATACAGAGGAAGAAAACTCCCTCTGCTTGCTTGAATTTCCGCTACTCGAGGCCCTCAGATCTCCAGAGAATGTCTCTCCAAGAAGTTCTCCCTTGTTCACTCCAGGTTCGTTATTTTCATTGAAGTGAATGATTGAATGAATTCCCTCTCCCGTAAATTTTTTTTGAAACTCTTTTTTTATATCCTCCTTCATCTACTGCATGTCACCGCTCGCTTCCACAAACTCCAAAAAGTCATTCAGTTATGCACCGCACACATGCATTTTATCAGGACCCACACGTCACGCTAGTTTTTCTCACGAAACTAACTCTGAGTGAGTTAGTTGTGTGAACCTGGGTTCTTTTTAGGCTTTGGTGGGAACCCACACTTGTTTCCGACTCGACTATGAACCTGCACAGCTAAAACAAAAAAAAATTTGAATCACGAAGAAATTTAAATAATTGTTATTTTCCTAAGTCTTTTTTTTATAATATTTTATAAAAAATTATTTTAACATTAACTAATAAATACATTAGTTGATAAATATTATTTTTTTAATATTTTTTAAATAAATTTATTATTTAAAACTATTACCATCATAAGGTTATTAAAAATTTATAAATTAAATAAAGTAAATTATTTTATTTGTTAATTTAATAAGTAAATTATATTAATCTAGATTATTAATATTGTAATTAAACATTATAATATAATTAAGTTATTAAATATTTTATAAATTAAATTGAATTAATGATTTTATTAATTTTCTATGTATAATTAGTATATTGATTAGAAATTTAAATTATTATATATATTAACATATATAAATTAATTAGTTAGTTCTTTTAATATTAAGAATTAGTATTTTATTTCAAAAAATATATCTTATAATTAGATTATTTTTATGTTTAATTAATTTTTATTATTAGTTATTTATTTTTTAATTTATTTAGTTTTTTTTTTGAAATTGTTTGTTTTTTTTCAAAATAATTTAGGTTTTCACCCCCTAAGTCTCGGTGCCTAGGGAGACACTGTTTTATTTTCCTCCTAGAGAATAGGCATCGACCCTCCTCATCCTAGCATCAAGCGGTGGTCGGCTCCTCCTCCTTACCCATCGACTACAGGTAGTTCTCCCTTGCACCGAATCGAATCTTCACATAGAGGCGTGGCATTGACCTTGGCTCGACATCTTCTTCCGCCGAGATGTGGTTCAAATCCTTCAGACCTGAGAGCTCCTCCGCATCCATGGTAAGTAAATAAAAGGCTCAGATTTGGTCCACTAGTTTCAACATTATGTAAAACCCCTTATTTAGATATGGCTTCCACAGACCTACCTCAGCTTAGAAAATGTAGTTTTCAAGCCTGGTTTGGCTTCATCAGCACATGGGTGGACTCAAATAGCAATAGCGGGAGTTCAAAGTTTCAGATTTTTGAAAATCACTTGATGATTATATATATATATTTATATAATTATTTTCTCATTTGAGTATAGTCCACGATTATCAATTGAATTCTTTTTCTGGTATGATTGGTTCGATGAGACAATGACGAGAACATAGAGTTGAAAAACGACACTGGTGTTATGCAGCAAGATCGTGAAGGAGAAAACACATAGAAAGAGATTTTAATATGGAAGGAGAAATAGTGTGAGGAGAGTTGCAGTGTTGGGGCTTGGGAAACGATGGAACTACAGTTTTTGTGGTACAAGGATGAAATAAGTGACTGGATTATAGTAGCGGATGAGGGTGAGACCACGATTGGAGAAGGAAGAAGGAAATAGTGTAGAGAGGGTTATGGTGGAGGACAAGGGTGAGACTATGAGAAGATAGTGTTACGGTGGCACCGTGAGTGAGAAACGTTTTCAATGGGAAACAAAGAGGCAGTAAAGTTGAACTCACAGTGGCACTGTGATTGGAGAAACTGTAATACAAAAACTAGTGGGACAAAATATTGACTTAACTATTTCACCGAAAATCTACAATAAAATTTAGGACGTAAAAAAATTAATTAGACACCAACTAAATACATAATTTATAAAAGAAATTAATTAAAACAATTAATAAAAATAAACAAAACTCAAATACTATTTTAAATTAATTTGTTAATATATAAAATATAAGTAAAGGGCTTGAAAGAAACATTAATTAAAATAAATACCCAAATCTCACAAACTCAATGCTAGAAAAAAAAATTTAAACTATAAATGTAAATAAATACTAATTAAACTAATTGAACACAATAAAATATATTATATTTCATAGGATTAATCTAGAAAGATTAATTAATTAATATTTTGCAGAAGATATGTTACTAAAAAATTCCATTATTTATGTGAAAATATCAGGATTAGGTAATTAATTAATAAGAGTAAAATTAATAATAACGATTAAAAAATATCACCAAACTAAATAAAATGTAATTATAATAAAAATTAAATTAAGATATAAATTAACTAATTTAAAGCATAAAAATGCATGATTAGTTATAAAAGATGAATAATATACAGAAGTGTTAATGTATTGTGAAAAATGCCCAAAATATTAATTAAAATTATTAAAAAGAATTAAAAAGATGTGAAAAAACAAGTGTTTTTAAGGCCACATCATATTCCCCCACACTTAATCATTGTTTTCCTCAAACAATTCCATGATTTATTGTCTTTGAAAACAAAATTATGATATTCATGATTTTGGTCAAAATATGACATGTCCAGCAAATTGAAACAAAGGACAAAAACAAGTCAATAGTCTTTTAAAAATAAAATGTTTAGAATAAGTCCAGCCAAGAACAAATACTCAGAGGGTAATAAAGATAACTATAAATCATCTATCAATGAAGATTTCATGCATCATATGTGATACATCTAGGTGGATAACTTTTATCCAAGCTTATGTTCTAATTTCATGAGTGACAAGAGATAAAATGTCAGTGGAATTAAAATAATAACCAAAATAACATTTCATTATGACTCATCACATAGTTTCCAAAATTAATATTTTTTTGTGAATCACCCTAATGATACAACCTTTATAACTCCCATATAAACCAATTGACCCCTTCTTCATACACTGTTCATCATTCCCCTCATTTTAATGAACTCATTTTTTACTCTAGATGCTTTATTTTATATTCCAAATGCATGTATCATTATGATAAGTACTGTGAAATACACTTATTCAATGTGTACAGAGGGATTATAGTAAATAGATATGCACCCAGCATCTAGGGTCTCAGAGATTCACCATGGGATCCTAGATGCCCAAATTACTCAAGTTTCAAAGTATTTCTTTGGAATCAATTTACATTGGCTCATTAAGATTATTAATTTAATAAATTAAAAGATGAATGAGGCCCCTAATATCAATTAAAACTTCCAATTCAAAATATTATGAACTTTACTCCATAGACAAGTTACCCAAATCACTCTAAAAAAGTCCTTAAACAAAGATCTCATTAAAACACAAAGCAAGATCACTCAGCAATCATCCACCATCATTAATTTAAAACTCCATACACAACATAACTACCAAATAAATACTGCCCGCAGACAATAATCTACTAAAAAACAATTTATAGAGTAGAAGTATGTATGATTTTTGATATTTTTTGAAATATTTAGCCATTTTATACAAAAAGATTTCAGTTCTAGTGGGAATTTATGAGATCTCAATTAAGAATAGTTTAGCATAGTCAATAATTGACCCCATCCCACACACTTAAAATACAAATTTTTCCCCAATTTTGACTTCTAAGTGGAAAAGAACAATTAATCAATTAAGGATCAAAATATATTTTCAATTTAGTAGATAGATGACACGTATAAAGGTCACATTAAAGTTCAAATATTTTCTTTCCCACAATGAATATCATATCAGTAGGTTCATTAGAAATTACATTCATTAACATTTAATCCAGTGAAAAATATTCTCCATTAATGTTCAAACATGCCATGTGACTTGTGGGTGCAGAGTGAATTGGGTGTAAGCATGTTCAGAACTATGATTTAGATGGTTGTTCAATTTATCATAAAAATTTCATTTTAAATATACCAACCGAAAGTAGATTCAATAAGAAATATTTCAACATATATGTACACCCCCACATTTAGTTTAAAGAAGTGTGAAGATTTTAATAACAATGAAATTCAGTTTACAAAAAGGAAAAACATGAAAAATTATTTATTTAAACAGTGAAATACAATAGAATTTCATTCCAATTCAAGTATAATTTTAAACATTTGCAGAATTTTTATTTCAGTAGCAACACATGCAGTATAATTTAATACAGTTCAAGTCATGCAACATAATTTTCAGTACAAATGTTGTATAATTTTCTAATATAAGCATAATTTTTTCTAAAAAAACAACAACAAATAGAGCAGAATTTTCATGCAAGACCTATAACATATTTTTCAAAGCATTAAGGAGAAGAGAAATAAATGCAGTAATTATGAGTTCAGTACATCCCAAAATATATTATTCTATTTCCCTCTAGTATGGGAATTGCACTCCTTAAATGGAAACAAAAAATTTGCATGATAAGTATGAAACAGAATAAAGAGACTAAGAGAAAGCAGTTACAAGGACATCCCAAAAACAAAGCACAAATGTAGCACATTAGTCAAGGGTAAAAATGAAGCATAGTAAAGGAAAAAAGAACCCTGGGTTTCCTCCCATGATGTGTTATGTTATAATGTCTTTAACCAGAATTCATTGATAATCTATATTCAACCACAATGAAGGCAAACAAGCCCATTGGTTGTCCTTCAAAATAAAGTTTCACTCTCTTCCCAATAGCTAACATGTGTTTGTTCTCTTCACCTACTATTTAAACACCTCCATTATTAAGCACTCTCACTGTAGTAAAAGGTCCAGACCACTTGGAATTAAGTTCTCTATGGTAGAGTTTACGTCTATAGTTAAACAGAATAACCTTCTATCCAGGTTTAAAATCTTTGGTCAGTATGACAGAATCACCAAACCTTTTAGTCCTCTCTTTATAAATCCTTGAATTAACATAACTATCTTTCTTAATCTCATCTGGTTGACTTAGTTCAAGTAATCTACTCTCATCAGCACTCTTAAACTCAATGTTCGGAGCCTTAACTTCCCAATATGACTGATGTTGCAACTCCACAAGTAAATGAAATCATTTCCCAAACAACAACCTATAAGGAGACATAACTATTAGGGTCTTGAAAGCAGTTATATATGCCCATAAAGTTTTATCAAATTTAAGAGACCAGTCATTCCTATAGGTTGAAAAAGCTTAATCAAGTATTTGTATAAGTTTCCTATTTGATATGTCCACCTGTCCACTGGACTGTGGATGATATGAAGTTCCCATTTTATGAACACAACCTTATTTATCCATCAATTAATTAAACTTATAGTTCTTAAAATGTGTTCCATTATCATTGACGAAGGTATTGGGAACTTGAAATCCTCTAAATATGTTCTTCATAACAAACATAATTACAGAATTGCCTTGATTGTTGGTATGTTCCACTCCCTCAACCCATTTTGAATCATAATCAAAAACAACAAGTATATATTCATTCCCATGAGATGACGAAAATGGACCAATGAAATTTAAAAGCTAGACATCAGAAATTTCCATTTCTAGAATTCTTTTTTGGGGTAACTCCAGCTTCCTACCCAAATTTCCTAACCACTGATATTTATCAAAAAAAAACTAAAGAGCTTCTAACATCCTTAAAAAGAGATGGCCAATAGAAACCAGATAGTAACACTTTCTGAGCAGTTCTTTCACCACCATGATAACCTCCACATGGTGAGGAGTGACAACTCTCTAAGACATGAACCATCTCTTCCTCATGTACACATATCCTAAGAATACCATCAGCACACCTCCTAAATAGCAAGGGATCATCACAAAGATTGTATTTAAGCTCAGAAATGAATTTCCTTCTTAGGTTATTGGACAAATATTTAGGGAAGAGACATACTGCTAGGAAGTTGGCAAAATCTAAAAACCGAGAAGATTGCCTGACTGACACAGTAAGCAGCTTATCATCAGGAAAAGAAGATTTTATATCCCTATGATCTTTAGATTCAGTAAGTGGAAGCCTAGAACAGTGGTTTGCAACATGACTTTCAGCTCCCTACTTATCCCTAACCTCTAGATCAAACTCTTGTAATAATAGAATCCATCTAATTATCTTGGGTTTAGTTTATTTCTTAGATTCCAAATACATTTAAGCAGAATGATCAGTAAAAATGATAACTTTTGAACATAAAAAATACTGTGTAAACTTTTCTAGAGCAAACACATAAGCTAGAATTTTTTTCAATAGTGGTATAATTTTTTTGGGCATCATCTAACAGTCTGAAAGCATAATACACTACATGTAGTTTCCAATCATTCCTCTATCCAAGGATAGAACCTAAATCCATATCACAATCATCAAACATATGTTCAAAAGGTAGTTTCTAATTAGGTTCAGTGATAATATGTGGTGTAGTGAGTTTCTCTTTAATCAGATTAAATGATTTCACATAGTTCTCATCCAAATTTAATGGTTCATCCTTGACTAGAAAAGAACAACAAAGCTTAGTTATTTCATAAAAATATTTTATGAATCTCTGGTAGAAACCATTATGCCCTAGGAGACTTCTAACACATTTAACATTTCCAGGAGGTATCCGTTTTTGAATGACATCAATCTTAGCAATATCAACTTCCAAGCCTCTCTTTGACACATTATGAACAAGTATTATACCTTAAGTGACCATGAATTGACACTTATACCAATTAAGAAAAATATTGGCTTCAATTCATGTCTCAAGAAATAACTCATGATTTCCAAGACAAGTATCAAAAGTGCTACCCACAATGGAGAAATCATCCATGAAAACCTCAATAATTCTCTCAATAAAATCGGAAAAGACAACCATAATACACCATTGAAAGGTGGCTGGAGCTCCACACAACCCAAAGGTACTCTACTTGTAAGAAACTTTCCCAGAGGGGCATGTGAATGTGGTCTTTTCCTGATCCTCTGGATCAACAGGAATCTAGTTGTAACCATAATACCCATCCAAGAAACAGGAAAACACATTTCCAGCAGGCCTCTCAAGAATTTGATCCATGATGGGCAATGGAAAGTGGTCCTTTATAGTGGTTTCATTATGCTTCATATAATTTATACAAAGTCTCGGTTTTGTGTATTTCCTAACATGGACTTATTCATTTTTTTCATTTTAAACTACAGTTAAACCTCCCTTCTTGTGGAAAACCTGAATAGGGCTGACCCAAGCACTATCAGAAAAGCGGTATATCATTCAATTGTCCTTTAATTTGACCAATTCCTCTCTCACAACATCATTCATGTTAGAATTAAATATTCATTGACTCACTACCCTAGGCTTATGGTCTGGCCCAATATGTATTTTATGCATAAAAAATGAGAAAATAATACCCTTGATATCAGCTATGGTCCAGCCTATGACCGATAGAAACTAAGTAAAAACATTTAAAAACCCTTTCTCTTAGTTTTCAATCAGTTCAACAGAAATTATTACAGGAAATGTGGAGTTCTCACCAAGAAAATGAATATTTATGATGAGCAGAATTTGTATCAATTCAAGAGTGGGTGGTTCTATACTCAAAGGAAGACTCTTATGCCAGGGAGGTCCAATATATTAAACATATTTCTTTTATGGATTTTGAAATTATGAAATATTTTCAATTTCATGCTCAGATTCTAAAGTAACGGTGCTGCTGTCAAAACTAGGCAGTTCACTATTCAGATTTTCCAGATCATAATTTAACAATTTTATCAAATTAGAATAATCTAGTTGTATTATACGTTCTCCATCAATATCATCAAAGTGTTCAGCAAGGTTGGTGTTAAAAAAATCCCTCAAATTCACTAAAAAAGAGGCTATCTTCAGAAATGGTGTACTCTTCTACAAAAGATACCAAATAGTTGACCAGTTCTATATGATTTGTTAGATTTGTTGTTTGAGTAGAATTTCCAATTTCTAAGACAGATTCAATAGTATTTTATTCTTACAAATAAATTTCTTCAAAGAGGATAGATTTTCAGATTCTTCAGAGTTTCCAATTGAGTTTTCAGCTTCTATGGACTCTACCATTGAACAGTTTTTAGAAAACATTGGTCCTTTAACATTTTTAAACACATTGAACTCTTTTTGTTCACTAATTATAAAAATTAACTGAACCTCAGATACAACAATTAAAAACCATGTGTGGCCACGAAGGGCCTACTGAAGATGATGTGATCCTGTTGATCACACTCCATGTTTAAGACTAAAAAGTCTGAAGGTAAAAATAGCTTCCCAACCCCTACTAGAAAATCATCTACCCAACCCAGAGGATGAGTGAATGATCTATCTACTAATTGTAACATGACTTTTGTGGGTTAAAGGTCCCCCAACCTCTACTATTGAAATATTGAGTATGCGAGAATTTTAATTCTGGAACCTAAATCATACAAAAATTTCAACTGATCAAAGTTTCCTAAGGTACAGGGAAAGACAAAACTACCAAGGTCTTTCAATTTCTTTGGGATTTTGTTTTGTAGTACAACACTACACTCTTCTGTGAGGACGTAAGTAGAAAAATATTCTAGGGTATTTTTGTTAAACAATTTTCTTAAGATATTTCAAATAATATAGGATTTGAATTTTGGCTTGAAAGAAAGGAAAGATTACTTTATGTTTGGAAAGGAGACCGAGGAACTGAAGATGTTTAGCCCTAATGTTACTTTGAGGTTTCATTTTCTCAGGGAAAGTGATGGGTGTAGAAAAATATTTATGGATATCAGGAATATCCTTCACCTCTTCCCCATCCATTTATTTTTCTTTATTCTTTTGTTTTTTAGATAAATATTCAGCCCGAGTATAAAATGAAAAATTCATATTTTGTTCATTTTTAATACTTTTCAATTAATTTCCAGCATGTGTGAAATCCGTATTTTTTTCCAGATTGAAGAAAATTATCATTGTGGGCACTTTCATTGTCTTTTTCAGCTAATGATTGATTATTAATCCCACTTATAGTGACAACATCCATGAAATTATCTCTAGGGTTAATCTCAATGGTAAAAGGAAGTATACCTTCTTTCCTAGACGAAAAATCCCTAGCATGTTGTCCAAGTTGTGTTTCTGTGTTTTTTACCCACACATTAGATTTCATTTTATCTGACTCCTATTGATTTTGATGTTTGGTTACTTGATTCATATATATTTCTTCTTGAGATTTAATTTTATTTAAGATTAGATCATGTTTAGAAGACATGTGATTTTTGTTAATTCCTTGTGCATTTGAAGACTCACCACTTCGTTGATTTTGAAAAGTTGGTCTTGGCTGATTAGGGTAATTTGGGGTAGTGGATTGTTTGATTAGTCCTTGGTCTTTCCAGGATAGATTTTAAAGGTTCTTATAGCCTTGATTATAATTTTTTGAAAATTGATCTACTTTAGCAGGAATTCTAGAACCATATATAACAAAGTTTGACCATTCTTGTTGTTGGGGTGGTATATCAAAATTAGGACGAAATATTTTAGTATGCCCAAACATACCACACAGGACACACTGTCCCATTGAATATTGGTTTGTATTTTGACATTCAAGTTTCTTAACAGTTTGTTTTTAATATTTATTCATTAAATATTGAAGTTAGTTGGTGATTTCGTCAAGTTGAGCTTTATTTTCATTCATTGTACCATTTTTTTATTAATATTACTATTAACTATTTTTCATTGTGAATTTTTATGTTTTGAATTCAGTGAAAGATTTTTAAAAAAATTTATATGTTTTTCATCATTTTTATCATTGTAATTATCCCCAGTATCATGGTACACTAGATTCTATCAAGAGGAGGAAATACCTTCATAGAAATTATCCATGAGAAGGTGAGATGGGAGTTGATAATGGGGACACAGCCTAAGATGATCCCTATATCAATCTCAAGCTTCATGAAATGATTCTCTATCCTCTTGATAGAAACCAATGATCATTTTTCTTAGATAACATATTTATCATTGGGGAAAGAACTTCATTATTACAGAATTATACAATTGATCCCAGTTTTCGAAAATGTTCTCATATAGAGTCTGAAACCAATTCCTAGCATTCCCTTATGGAAAAAGTGAAAAATCTTATTCATAGTTAATTTTCTATGAGTCCTAGAAGAGTTAACTGCATCACAATATTGTAGAAATCTCTAATGAATGCAAGGGAATCCTCATTAGAGAGACAATTTAATGCAGGCAACAGAGAAACATGTGATTGTTTCAATTCATCGTTTCTGGGCCAAGGACTTATCTAATGGATGATGGGTTACTTGAAACTTATGGAAGTTTTAACTCTTTCATCCTAGGCCATTTATGTTCATCTAAGAGTTCTGGTTGATTTTGATAGTTGTTAGGTGTAGTAACTCTATTATAAAAGTTTTCCATTTAAATATTGATATTCATTTATAGAGTAGTGAGATGTTTGTCTATTTCTATGTTCAGTGGCTCTAGAATAATAATAGAGTGTATTGTTCTCATACAAGGTATATTAAAAATTCTTGTTGAAAAAAAGTAAATCTAAAAACGTACTTAGTCAATACAGAAAACAGTAGCAATTCAACAGAAAATGAAACAGATTTTTTTTAATAGAATTAATTTTTTTAAGTTTTTTTATAATATTTTGTAGTGTTTTTTAGAATAAATGGCTTGTTACTTCCCCGGAAATGGTGGCAAAAACATTAACTAAACCATCATTAAATCCAGTCAAAGTTTTAAATTTATAATCCTACTAAGTGCAATATATGTAGCAAGCAGGGTTGAACCCATAGAGAAGGAAATTTTGACCACTAATCTTCTAATTTTTTTAAAATACCCCACTATTTTCAATAGTGGATAAATGTTTTGTTGGGAAAAAATCACTCAAGGTATCAGTGAATCATTTTTGAGATGATTGTGTTTGTTGAAAAAGTGGACATCTGGGTTGTGATTGTTGAAAAAGCAAACCATGACGTAAAAATTTGTTGACAAAGGGGATTTGACTGTGACATGTCGAGTTCAAGGGTTTTGGTTAATTATTCATGTTTGATTCAAGAACTTTGACATAGGAATGGATGATCTGGAGGTGGTACAAAAAGAGAAGATACTAGGTGACGCCGTTTTCTAGTTTTTGCTAAATTTTTGGGCCTGAAAATCGACAAATGGAGAAAAGTGGTTTTGGCAAAGGGACTTGCACGCCGTTGACTTTAAGGAGAGGAAAAATGCGACCCATATGTTTTTCAATATCATAACATCAAAATATGGAAATGGGATAAGGGGTTCCCATGTTTTAGGGTTGGTTGGGCATGTGACTTGCGCGGTAGAGACCTACGTGCTGAAACATGCGCACCGAGGGTAGACTTGTGCGCTATCATGCAGGGTGTCTAAATTCCTTAAATATAGTATTACCCCTCTTAATATAGTACGAGTTCAAAACTTAGAGAAAATTAGAGCTCCCGTCGTGCTGGTGTGGTGGCCGCACAAGTGGTGGTGGGGTCGCACAAGTAGAAGTTGCGCGCTAGTTGATTCATGCAAAACCAGAGTGGTTTGGGAGAGAAAGGAAGGGCATCGCCCAAGTTTTGTGTTGATGAAGGGGGTTTCACACAAGTGGTTTGGTGACACATGTGTGCCATGTTTTGATGTAGCGAGATAGTTGATGGATGCACGTCAATATTGGTTTGGGTGTAAAAGGGTGTGAGTCACGCAAGTTTGTAGTGGAAGAATATTGTGTCGTGCAAGTGGTTGAGGTGGAATTGTGTGCCAGTTATAACTTTCACAACGATACATTCACACCGGCTTAGGGAAGGTCGCCAGGTAAGGTTGATGCACGATAGTGATTCAGGGCTATGCGGAAGTTGGATGTTTTCCTCATACCTTCGGTGAAAAATGAGATTCCACTATGGGTGAAAGTTGGACTTCAACAGAGAATCTACATACAACAGAGGATGCATTCATTAGTGATAATGAAGATACCTACAGGTTTATAAACTGTGAGTGGATCCTTTCCATAGAAGTGAGCAAAGGAAGAGGAAGAAGGTGATCCTCTCCACCGGTCGGGAGCCATAGAGAGAGAAATATGGAGTAACCCTTGGGAAACCAGTGAGTTGTCCCTAAAAATTGTAAAGGCAGTGAGCCCGAGAATAGAAGTGATCTATCATGAACCTTTTAAATATCAGTGTTCTTATAGAGGATTTGGTACATCGTCACATTGCCGGTGTATGTCCTTGGACTTAGCCCTGTGAGGGTGAACCAAGTAAAAATTGTTGTGTCCTGTGCCTGATTTACTTTCTGTTTATATTGTGCAACGGTAAATGTAGAGAATAGTATTTTTCTTAACAGTGAAACAATATCAGAATGAGCTTTAATTTTAAATTAGTCATACACTGATTCACCCCCCTTTTAGGGTATTAAACCTTGTGGATGTAACAATTTTCTATTATTATTATTTTTAATGATTCTTTATTATGTAGTGAAGTGACAGAACACTGGTGATCATGTATCTGAACTATGTTGAAATGAGAAACAATTGAAAACAAAGGGGAATAGATATATAAAATCACTGATAAACAAAAAAATATAGTAAAATAGTTGGTAAAAATTTTCAATTCTACTTGTTTTGAATGAATTCCTTCTCATGATAGTGTTTGAAACTAATACCACGTAAAAGGAGTGATTTATTTCCTTCAACAACAGACAAATCACTCTAGCAGACATGTCTTGAAGTTTGTCACTCCATGATTAATCAACTTGATAATTCTTGTTTGAAAAGGATTACAAAACAAAATGGCCATATGTCCTGTAGTCTTTCATTTAAATTTAATTTTTTATGAAAATTAATCCATAAAAAACTCACCAAATGAATTTGGAATTCCGAGATTAAGAGCAGGTGGTACATTGCAATTCAATACAATCAGAACTAATCTCACCAATCAATTCTGATCACATACAAAATGATAGTGAGAATAGAAAAAGAAGGTAACTAGTAGATTCAATATTTAACCCCGAACTGGAAGTATTAAACCTAACATTTTCTCTATTATGTATAATATAACCATCCTATTAGAATGGTAGATATTTGAATGAAAACAGATGAAGAAAACTCCCTCTTATATCTTGAATTTCTGCTGCTCCAAGTCCTTAGATCTATATAGAATGGCTCTCTGAGAAGTGCTCCCAGGATCCCTCCATGTTCTTTCCCTGCTTTGAAGTGAATGATCGAATGAATTATCTCTCTCTTAAAATTATTTTGCAACTCTGTTTTTCTATCCTTTTTCATCTACAACATGTCACCGCTCACTTCCACCGACTCCAAAAAGTACATCAGGTAAAAACCACATGCATGCATTTTTTCATGAACCACATGACGCGCTAGTTTTTCTCACGTAACTAACTCTGATTGAGTTAGTTGTGTGAACCTAGACTCTTTTTAGGCTTTGGTGTGAACCTGCACATGTTTTCTACTCCACTATAAACCTGTATAGCTAAAGCAAAACAAAATAGTTAAATCATGAGGAAATTTAAATTATAGTTATTTTTTTAAAGTCTAATGTTATAATAATTATTAAAAAGTAATTTAACGTTAAATAATAAATAATTTAGTTGATATATTTTATTTTCTTTTATATTTTTTAATTAAATTAATTATTTAAAAAAATTATGATTTTATTTTTATTAAAAAGTTATAAATTAAATTAATTCAATTACAATATTAATTAATTTAAAATGTAAATGATTTTATTCTATAATATTAAAATTATAATTAAACATTACAACCTAATTAAGTAATTATATATTTTATAAAATAAATTTATTCATTTATTTTATTAATTTTATATGCATAATTAGTATATTTATTAAAAAGTTAAAATATATTTTTAATTGACATATAAATATTCACTAGTTAGTTTATTTTTAATAATAAGAAATAATATATTATTTTTAAATACATATATTATTATAATTAGATTATTTTTATGTTTATTTAATTTTTATTATTAGTAATTTATTTGTTAATTTATTATATTTTTTTAAAATTGTTTGTTTTGTTTTTTTAAATAAATTAGGTCCCCCCCAATCTCTGCGCAGGGGGGGGGGGGGCTATTTCATCGTCCTCCTAGAGAACAATCATCGGCCCTCCTCATCCCATATTCAGGCAATAATCAGCTCCTCCTCCTTACCCATCGATGACAAACAGTTCTCCCTAGCACCGAATCGATTCTTCACATAGTGGCACAACATTGACCTTGGCTCAACATCTTCCGCCACATAGATGTGGATCAAATCCTTAAAACCTGAGAGCACTTACTTATCCTTGGTAATCCAAGAAATGGCTCATCTTTGGCCCTCCAGATGAAATGCGACAGCGAACCCCTTGTTTGGATATGGCTTCCACAGACCTAACTCAGCTCGAAAAATGTAGTTCTCAAGCCTAGTTTGGCTTCATCAGCACATGGGTTGACTCAAATATCAACCACAGTAGTTAAATGTATCAGATTTGTAAAAATAAGTGCATGAATTTATTTATATAGATATATATAATTATTTTCTTTTTTGAGTCTGGTCCACAATTTTTTATTGAAATTTTTTCTGATCTGATTGGTTCGTCGATACAACGATGAGAACTGAGAGTTGAAAAATGACACTGGTGTTATGCGGCTAGACTGTGAAAGAGAAAACTAGTTGCATGAGATGTTACCGTGTAAAGGGAAACGATACGAGGATAGTTGTAGTGTTGGTGCATGGGAAACTATGGAAAGTAGTTGTTGTCACACAAGGTTAAAAACAGTGACTCGATTACAGTAGCGGACGAGGGTTAGACTGTGATTGGAGATTAATGAATGAAATAGTGCAAAGAGGGTTAGGGTGGTGGATTATGGTGAGACCATGAGAAGAAGGAGTTATGGTGGCACCGTGAAGGAGAAACAGTGCCAAGGGGAAACAGTGAGATAGTAAATCTAAAATCACGGTGGCACCATGAATGGAGAAACCATGATACGAAAACCAGTGGGAGAAAAGATTTACTTAACTATTTCACTGCAAATTTTCAAAATAAATTAAGAAGTATGATCTTAATTAGACACCAGAAAAATACTTATTTAAATATAGAAACTAATTAAAACAATTAATAATAATAAACTAAACTCGAATAGTATTTTAAATTAATTTTTTAAAATATAAAATATATGTTATGGACTTAGAAGAAACATTTATTAAAATAATGAAAAAAATCTCATAAACTCAACACAAGAAATAAAAATTTAAATTAAAAATGTAAATAAATACTAATTAAAATAATTTACCACAATAAAATATATTATATTTCATATATTTAATCTAGAAATACTAATTAATTAATATTTATCAGATGATATGTTAATAAATAATTACATTATTTATGTGTAAATAAGAGTATTAATTAAATAATTAATAAGAGTTAAATTATTATAAATGCTTACAAAAATCAACAAACTATAAAAAATATAATTATTCAATAAAATTAAATTAAGATATAAATTAACTAATTAAAAGAATAAAAATACATACATAGTTATAAAAATTGATTAATATACAGAAGTGTTAATATATACTGAAAAATGCACAAATTAATAATTAAAATTGATAAAAAGTAATTAAAAATATGTTAAAAAACATGTGTCTTTAAGGCCACATCAACACCTAAACTATAACTCGCACAAATGAAATATTTAATCATCCATTTAAGTGATTAATAATTTTTTTATAATTTTTATGATGATAAAATAAGAATATAAGAAAAATATAGGGATAAGAATATATTGGTGCGACAAACACACACACAAACGATGATGATAATTAAAAATGAACATTAGATTGAATGAGAAAGCAAAATAAGGGAAGGGTATTCAACTGTATTTAAAATATTTTATTAACATTAATATTGAACTAAAAAAGGAGGATGAGAATAATATATACTTAATATGAAATTTTCAATAAAACAGAATTAGGATGAAAAGACATACAAGATTACAATAATGAAGAACTCCAAATTAAAAGGAATAAAAGAGAGGATGAAGGGTATATGAAGTGAAAAAATGAGTACATAAGGTCATAAAAATCCCTTTTAAAGGCTTTGTTCATTCAAATATGTGCCTCTCTCTTATGAAATACCAACTATTATGAATGAGAAAAGGGGGATGTCTTTATAGCCTAAGGAAGTGGACTGTATGCATTCCCAATCTCTCCCTCCACTTGCATCGGCATTTGGTAATTTGGACAGCCAAATTTTAATATCCATCTTTCATCAAAGTTGTAGATGATAATTTTGGTAGACTAATCTCGAATTATGGAGGCATTTGGATTTATGGTGCAAAAGTTATAATAGTTTGATTAAACCATGTTAATCTATTGATTTCAATCTAAACAATTTAGAAGGCCAAAATGTGAATGGGTTTATCAATAAGAAGATTAAATCAAATACTAATTATTTCTTCAATTTAGTAGTCCAAAAATATATCCTCTTTCACAATGAAAAATGTCAACATTATTTGATGAATTACTCGAAGGAAAGTCATGAATATTGTACTAATATTAATTACCGTAAAGAATGGTGGGGTGAGATAAAATGAGTCATTTGGGCCCCTTATCTTTTTATTTGAGCATGTAATGTTTTATACAAGACACCTTACATTGTCCCCCAAACATTATATAAGATTAAAGGAATTTTAAATTCTAGATTTAGCCCAGTAATTCAATCTTCATTGTTGGTCCAGTTTCTTCACACTTTGATTGGGTCTTCTTGTGTGGGCCATATGACCCTTAAAATGGAAGCACTAGCCAAGGATTCCTTCTAATGAAATGTTTTATATTGAAAGAATAATCCTAAAAAACAATAAAAATTATATTTGGATTAGTAGGGTGATAATTATTGTTTAAACATTACAAAGACTTGAATACGGATGAATTTAAATAGTGCTCAAAAATTATATTTAATAGTTATACATTAATATTTCACAAATATTATGCACATTTTCAATAAAATCAGTAAATGGAGTATATATAAAGTTATGAAAATATTAATAACATTAGGTTCCCCTGATGTAGGTAGCTTCGCGTTGGTCGCGGTGCTGGGCAGGCTCTGTGAACAGGCTTTACGAGGAAGCCCCAAAGAAGGTTGGTTCCTCTTTGCATTTCTCTTCCTCTCCCCCATATTATGGCTCCAACAACCTCATATAATGGATTTACGATAAAAAAGACCTATAATATGCTATGAGAGTATTAAGGAAGGTATTTGGGTAGGTATTTTCTGAACCAAATTGATATGGATGTGTGAAGATAGGAGGATATAAGTTGACATTTATAAGTGGGAGAGAGGGAACACAAGGAATTTTGGAAAAATTAATGTGATACCCACATTTTTCTCATGTAAAAATAAACAAAAATCAATAATTATTCAATAATAAGGAATAAAGGTACCAAATATTCCCATATAAATGCATTTTGAATAGTATTATCTCATTTTTAACCCTTATCTTCCTAGTACAACCCCTTAGTAAATCTATTTTTACCTTAACTATGGTAATTAAATTTCACTTCATGGACTTTTCATATTTGTGAAAAAATAAATTTACCTTTTTAAGTTATATAAATTATGGTGATTGAAAATATTTAATCCATTTATACGAATTCAATTTGATGACAGGAGAAAATAAAATATAAAATTATACCTATCATTGCGATGAAAACACAAGATTCCAAAGGGACAATTCTCATAAGTATATACGCTTTTAGCATGAAAATTCAATATGAAATTGATTCCAAGGATATAAATTAGTTATATTGTTAACGAATTGGAAATATTATACATTAAATCCAATTTAAAAGGTAAATTTACATTTTTAATTATATAAATGAAAATGTAGTTTTCATTAAAAATGAATTTTTGTAAATATTCATAAAAATCAGAATTTTAAAAATTTTAAACAATTCCCCAGAAGATAATTTTGACATTTAGAATTTAAAAATGTTGTTTTTTAAAATAAATTTTGTTAAACATTGTTAAAAATAATTTCAAATTATGTGTTCAAAGGGAGGATAAACATTCTTTTAGAAAAATACTTTTTTTCCAGAATTAATTTTTACTTTAAATAATGTTTTTATTTTTATTTTTTATAAATAGATAGACTAGGAATATATATATTCAAATCATTTTCATAAATTAGTTATTTGTATTCATATATTCAATTTTAATGGTTATTCTATAAGGATTATCTTTTAAAAAATAATATTTAAATAGAGTATTATTTTCGTTTATACCTAGTGTTGTGTATATATTAAGCTATCAAGGAGGATGAATTTATTTAAAAAACTGATATATCATAAATTTGAACGATGTTTCATTATCCTTTAATATTCGTAATTAATTTCAAATATTCAGTCAAACATGATGTCCTCATTTTAAAATATAAATGTTTTACATTCTCCTGACGTTCAAAAATTATCATCCTCGTAATTTGAGCATGAACGTGTAATTCTAGGGGCTAAAATATTATTATTTTTTTCTTGAAAACACAAGACCAAAATAAGGCTTCACAAGAAGGTATGGATTGAGAAATATGAAAGGTCCTGCAGAATATAAAATAACTATATTTATATGTAGGATAACAATTAGGGAATGTTAATATATGGACATTGAATAAAAATATAAAAATTTATAGAATGTCATAGATATAATTGAACATAAGAAAATGAATGATAAAAAGATAGTTAAGGACCTCACAACTATAAATATATGCTAATCTAAAAGACTAGTTTATTCATTTAATATCAAGGAACAGTGATTATTGTTTTTGTTCTAGGCCATTTTTCTAAAGTTGAGGAATTATTTTACTATATAAGAATTGATAGAAACATACATACTTGAAAAAATTTTATTTCATAAGTAAAATATTGTCCTTTGTTTGTCCATTGATAAATTTCTACTTCATTTCTTAATCAATGAAATTAATATCAAAAACATTAATTTTTTTATCGATGCACTAAAATTATCTTTTAATGTTTCTTAATATCCATAATTGAGTGAAAATTATTTCCATATATTTAAAATTATTTTTCATAACCAATGTGGTTAACACAATCTACCTATTCCTCAATTGTAATACCACTATTTTAATTTTAATATTTATACATAAAATATTTTTTGTAAATATTGTGACATATTAACCATAACATCATGTAGGCTAATTGTTTTTGTAACAACCTTTACTTCCTTCAGTTGTGGGTTCAAGCCCCACAACCATTCCAGATGCAACAGGTTATCACCTGACATGTAGGTTGTATTTCTTTAAAATTTATATGAATATAATTCCTATAACATTATGAACGTGTAATATCATATACTTACAACAACATATAGATAATATAAACCCAAATGTTTTCAAATACCATTAATGTTTTTTCCAAAATATGTGACGAAATTATTTATCAAATAAATATTTTATATACTAAAATAATTGGTTGTATTATAATAATTGTTTCCCTAAAAAATCCTTAATCATATTATATTACAACCATAATATTTTAAAAACATGTGTTTTAGAATTTGAACCTATGGAAAACCTTAAAGATATACACTCATAATGATATAAATAACTGTTAATTTAATGAAGAAACAAATGATTCTAATATTTAATACAATATTTATATATTTAATGATTCTTACAATAAAAATTATAATGGTAAATATAACTCTACAATTCAATTTATTAGTCAAGAGTTTTAAATAATTCATCTATTTAATATCTACATTGGTCTATCCTTGGTACAGGGGTTAACATTTAGAATATAGCATTGACTCATATAATTTCTAGGTTTTCCATATTTAAGTCAATAAACTACTAATGGATCGATAATATGGAATATATTTACTTACATTATACTCTTAATTTCTCATAAGCAATTCATTACTTTAATCCCTTATATTAAACACATAAAACCTTTTCTAGTTCTTTTGAGGAACTTTCATTTCTGTATCATTACATATTTCAAACATGAAGGAAATGTTTACTTACTTCCTCCATGTTATCCACCACACAAACATTGATATAACCCTATCCTTCTATTATATGGAAATTCTGAGAGATAATTAAGGAATATGTTATTAATTATATTCTGGGATAATTTATTAGGAATAATCACAATATATTGCTCTCATGTAATCTTCTCACATGGTTTCTCATGGTCGCCACATTTTCAATCGTATTCAATATTAACATGATTCTATAGTGTTCTATACATTGAATAAAAAAAGAATAGCATGAACAAAAATAATAGTATTGGGAAAACAATATAATCATATAGAGGATTTATAAATCATGTTACCTTATTTTAAATTTTAGAAACTCTAGTTATAACCATGGAAATTTAGTATCATAATCTAATAAAAACCATCATAATGTTTTGTTTAGAAAATGGTAATTATCTAAATAATATACCATAAGAGTGTCAAACAGGTTTATAGTAAGGCCCATTATTGTGTACTAGGTAGTTCTCATGTTAAGCCTGACTATACCAACCTGAACCCAGAGATCATGGAACCGGTGTGTATTAACATTACATTAAAATGATCACAAAGCATCAAACCCATGAAGACCAAAGAGTTTACTGTTATTGGTAAACGATACATATATATGAGTCTTGTATTGAAAATTAATACATTAATTACAACATAATTTTTTTCTCTATCAATTACACCATTATTCCATATAGTATATCCCTTAATATCTTTCATATCATGCTTCTTAGATCCGTAAAGAATATTAACAGAATAAGGGAGAGATAAAATTCTATGTAAGGGTAATGTATAGTGGAATAAATAATGAATAAATGAGAATAATAAATATGTAAAGGAAATAAATTAACACAAATTCGATATAATAAATAAGTTAACAAGGAACTGTATAAAAAACATGGCATGGTAATGGTCACAAAAATCCCTAGTACCCAAGTAACATGATAACCTACCAGACCCTAACAAATCCCAGAGGACATTCTAGATCCCCATGGGTCGAATACTAGCACCTAGAATTAAAGTGGGATTTATTTTTACAATAATACTGAGAAAATAAAATAAACAAGGTAGTTGGAATATTTAATGAATCTCCACTGGGAGTAATGTACAACAAGTATGCATCGAA
Organism: Viscum album; assembly: GCA_963277665.1. Lineage (NCBI taxonomy): Eukaryota > Viridiplantae > Streptophyta > Magnoliopsida > Santalales > Viscaceae > Viscum > Viscum album. Next base: position 586,033,642 of record OY728125.1, read on the forward strand.
TAAAATATCCCAAATCCCCAAACACCACTAACCAAAATAAGTAAAAATGTCTGTGGTACCAAAGGAAAAAACATACAAAGTCCATGGTTTAATAACTGGACCCACCTCCAAGTTATCATTTCCCCTTGCTCAATCCTATAAGGAGATAATCTACTAACACTCGAAGGAACATGTAGGTTTTGAGACAAAAATCCCAATAGGGTCTCTCCAAGGGTACCATAATATATTTACTAATATATTAACCAATGGAATGATTTTAATTTTATAATAAACTGATTTGTAATTTTAAATAATATTAAATCAATTGATGATATTCTATTCAAATAATGGAAAATGCTTTAAAAGTGAAAAAATATTTATCAAATATTGGATAAACCAAATGCATTCTATAAAATATTTTTCATAAATTATAATGAATTTAAATAAGTTTAAAACAATTGTCATACATTTATGTCTCAAATATAATCAAGAGTAAAACATAGTCATCTACCCAATAGGTATTAATGTTCAATGCTATATGATTATGCACTCTATAATTGATCACAAAAATATATGTATACACACATCCCTCTGACACTTTACAAACATGACTTATCACCATCCCACCGGGGATGTGACTTGGTAAATTTATGTTTTACAATGTTGGATAATCATAGAGTGTGTCCAAATAACTTATAATCTACTGAACACTTTCATGTTCTTGTACACATTCAATGATGGGAAATTTACTTGAATAAGACTTATAATATAATTAAATCTCACTCCTCCATTTGAAATTCCAATTATATATTCAAATCCTAAACACATTTTAAAAAAACATACCTTTAACAAGATAAGACCATTGGGGTTGTATCAAAACATTCTATGACATTTTCAATATTTTAAAAATTCTATCAAATATGATGGAAAAATAAAACTAAAATATTCAATTGAAACCATTTCAATCCATTTGGAACAACTCCCAAATTCAATTGAATTGGGGGGGGGGGGTTCCTAATCTTTTACTGAAACTATTTCAATCCTCTGAATTCACTAGAATTGGGTTTTAATGATATCAAATTGATATTAATTTCAAAAAATTGAATTTTAATAAAAAAACCTAAATAAATAATGAAATTTAAGGTTAATCAATTTGGTCAACTGGGATGGAAACATATAGTTTTTTTTCCAAAACATAAAATTATAAACAGAACACGTCAACGTGAAAAATGAGGAAGATGATGAAACTAATCCTTGAATTGGGATCCAATATGATGGAGTATAGATACATAAATTTCATGTTGATCTATCGACCCCAATGGATGATAAAGTGACATATTTGAAGAAAAAGGGAATAATTCTTACCTGGGTATTCACCCTGCAAGCGCAATGATGATCAAACTATGAATGAAATGATCTAAAATGGTTGTGTAGATCAATGATTTCCTAAGGAAGGATTTGGGTCAAGAAAATGAAACTTGAGAGGAATAAAATTAAAAATTTCAGTAGGGATACATTAATATAATTATCAGGTGGGGAATTACATGATGTGTAACCCTATTACACATCATGAAATTGTTAAATTACATAATCACTAAAATATGAAGAAATTCGAATAAGAAAATGGTATTTAATTAACTCATTATTTGTGAAGGATCATCAAAAAATGTAACCATTCATGACATGAACCCATCTCATGGAATGCACCCAGAAAACATCACGGTGTCTAACCAAGATACAGTGTGTGTAACTATCATGCAGCCTGCATAAATGACCAGTTAAAGTTTATTGGCCTACAAAATAGTGACTTAACCATTATAGGTATCCTAAATTGTTTTTATCAACCCTAAACATTCAATGAATATGAAAACCATTTCAAGGTTAAAGGCATACCAGTCATATTGGTAACAGGATGTTAAAACCTCCCCACTATAAAATATTTATATCCCTAGAAATCCTCTAAAGAAGCATCCATAACCAAATGATGTGGCCATTTCTTTCTCATCTATGCCTCACATTCCCACATCACATGATTTTCAAAAAAAAAAGATTTAACAACCCAAGACCATATCATATCGTCTTCCCATGAAGTACATTGTTCTTAGAATTAACTATCCTGAATGGCCGTTCAGTAAAAGATAAATCTAGTTCCATCTCAAGATCACTCTAACTCAAAAAGTGAGACGAATCGGAGAGATACTTTCTCACCTTCGATACATAGACCATGTTATGTATCAACATTGTCCATAGTGGATGTGCTAAGAAGTATGAACCTTTCCCCCACCTCATTAAGAACCACAGAATGTCCCACAAAATGAGGAGAAATAATCCCTTTAATTTCAATAAATCAATGAACCAAATGAGGTGAAACATTCAAGAAAACTTGCTAACCAATAGAGAAATCCATTGGTCTACAAAGAAGACCAACAAAAGAATTATATCTTCTCTAGTCTATTACCATTCTATGTTGAATCAAATTAATTTTGGTTGTCATCTCTTTCACTAATCCTGATCCAACCATGGATCCGCCAATCTTTGACTAACACATAGAATATTTATAAGGATTTCTATATAATGTCTCAAAAGAATCCATTTTTATTGAGGACTGGTAAATATTATTATAATCAAACTCAACCACCACCAAATGATCAACCCAAGCCCCATCAATGTAAAGAATTGATGCATGAAGCACATCATAACAAATCTGTATATCTATCTCAATTAGTACATAAATCTATGGATAGTAGGCCATCCTAAAAAAACATGATATCCTAGTTCCTTATGAAGGACTCTCTAAAAAATGAAGTGAATTGAGGGTCCCTATTGGGGTTTATAACATATGTAACTCTATATATACAAACAATATTTTTCATGTAGTGATTTCCAAACTCCTCAGCATTGAATGTATCATGAATGGGTATGAAATGATCCACCTTGGTTATCCTATAGATAACAACCCATATAAAATTATTAATTCATTGGGTACTTGGAAAACCAACACAAATACAATATAGATCTCAAAGAACTTCTGAATAGGGACTTTATGTGCCAGTAGCAAACCTGATGGTTTCGGTGGCTCAGCCTTAACATTCTTGCATGTATAGAAATGATAGAATAACTCAGAAATTATCCATCTCATACCTAGCCACCAAAACATACAGTGCATGTCATTAAACATCATAGTGGTTCATGGGTGCACATCGCATTAGGAATTATGAAAACCCGACATCTCAGACTTCCATTAATTTAAATATAAACAACGAAATTTCGAGAACATATAAGACCTTATTTGGAGAAAGACCATAGTGTAAATATATCCCCACCATAAAGAGAGTCTAATTCTATAGAATTCATCATAAAACTATTTTTCATTAAGAATGATCTATATAAGAGTAGATGTAAACTTAATGTATGCTAAAGAAACTTGATCCCCTGATTCACAGACTCTAACCGGAAACTCTTGCAAGAGAGCCATAAATGTTTTTGAATATTCATTAAATACCTACGTTGGATGTTTTCTACTCAACACATATACAATTTAATACTCTATCCCTGGAGAATAGGTGATGTCAAGTTTAAAATACTATATATATTCCACCCAAATACTTTGGAAGAGATTCAAATCTTTTTTATAGAAGTTATTAATCTAGCTTTTGTGTTATGAATACATAGTAAAAATTTCTCCATAAATTTAATTCTACTAAATGTTACACGTGTGAATTATAGATTCAATTTATAGGTTTTGTGTAGGATAATTCATCTCCTGAAGATGACGAGATATATATGGAATGACATCATTACCTTTTATAAGAACATAATACAATCATGAAATTGATGCATCACAAAAGACCACATAGATCTGCCCAGATATTGAATGAGTCAACACCGAGGTTGTAGTAAAAATATTCTTCATCTCAAAAAATGAAATATGAAATTTATAATTCCAATAAAACATACATACATTATGATTTAGAGTATTTATCTGAGAATAATACATCTAGAAGTCCTTCATGAATCAGTTTTAATATCTGGTTAAGCCCAAGAAGTACAGAATCATAAAGACATATTTTTTTTAATCCTAAGTCATAACAGACATAAACTTCTCCGGATCAATTGATATTCCTTGTTCCAAAAACATGTGTCCCAATAATTTCTCATCCTATATCCAAAAATCACATTTCAAAAGCATGGAATAATGTAAGTGATTTCTCAGTTGACTTTGAACTGTTCTTAGAAGAAGCACCTAACCTTACTCATATTTATTGTAAATGAGTATTTCATCCACACAATAAAACAGAGGTATCAAGATACTCCTGGATTAAACTATTAATTTATGCCATGAAATATTCAGGGGAATTTTTTAGATCAAAGTGGATAATAAGGTACTCCCAATGGTCGTACCTACTCCAAAAGGCCTTTTTTAGAATGTCAGATTTAATTATCCTCAACTAATGTTAACCAAAAGTTAGAAAAATCTGCTCGCACTCTTAATGAACGTACCTAAAAATGTTCTGAAATTTATTCTGGGTACACTAGCCCTCAGAATCAGGTGCCATTAATTTTTTCAGACTCTCAATATTTCCATATATTAAAAAAAATTAACATGGAATAATCCAGGTCATTACATTCTCCCCATCTCAGGGATTTGCATCCCAAAAATCCACGACACAAACTAGGGAAACAAGTGGGGTAATGTGTAAGAATTTGGGCCTCCCGCTCCCATGTGCTCTCCTAGAGGTTCTCGTGCTGCCCAAAAAGACGCACCAAATGAATTAACTACCCATGAAGGACCCATTCCTATTGATCCTAAATCTCTACTAGATCCATTGAAAATGTATCCCCATCATCAATGTCCATATCGCCCCAGTCAATGATGTGCGATGGATCATGCACGTACCTCCTCAACAGGGATACATGAAAACGTCACGCACCTAGTGAAAATGATGTGGAAGTGCTAAGAAGTAAGCCACCATGCCTACTCTGCTGAGGACTTGAAGGGGTCTGATAAACCTCAGAGACAACTTGCTGCCCCAACCAGATCTTCACAAAAATCGTCGTGGTGTGACCCGTAGAAAGACATGACCACCATCCTCGAACACTAGAGGTCTTCGTCCCCTGTCAACATATGTCTTCTGCATACTCTGTGTAGTCTTCATCTTCTCATGGATGATCTGCACCTTCTCCATGGTAGCCCGTACCATCTCTGGTCCCATGAGTGCTGACTCCCCTAGGTCAGTCCAACATAGAGGTGATCTACAGGGTTGATCGTACAATGCCTCGACTGGTGCCATACTGATAGTGGAATGATAACTGTTGTTATACACGAATTCCACCAAGGGAATGCGTTTCTCCAAAATACAACTAAAATCAAAGATGCAAAAAAGCAACATTTTCTCAAGGGTCTGAATGGTCCACACTATCTGACCATCCTTCTGGGGATGGAAGGCAGTGCTCAACCGTAGGTGTGTACCGAATGCCTCCTACAACCCCTTTCATAGACGAGAATTAAAGCATGCATCACGGTCGGAGAAAATCGTAGATGGAAACCCAAGAAACCGTGCAGTATCCTACATATAGAGGCATCCCAATACCTATACTGAACCCTTCTATCTAATAGGTAGGAAGTGGGAAAACTTGGTGATTCAGTCAATGATCACCCAGATAGAATCATAACCCTTGGACATGTGTGGATGCCATGTCATGAAATCCATTAAAATTCCATCCCACTTACACTCTCGAACATCTAGTGGTTGAACTAAGCGTACGAAAACCTGATTCTTTGGCTTCACTTGCCGATAAGTAAGGCACCAAGAGACAAAATATGCCACTGAATTCATCATTCCTGACCACCAGTGCTAACACCGAAGGTCCTGGTACATCTTCACCACTCTAGGATGTACTGCTATAGGGGATGTATGGAACTCCCACAACACTTTCTCCCATAGCACAATAGGTAACATAGTACACCCTTTGAAGAGGATTACATGCTCCCCACCTCTATAAAATCCAACAGGCGGTTGTCCCATGGATATCAAGCATGTAGATCCTCGCAGTCAATGCCCCCAAGTTTTGACTCCCTAAATCATTGAAGGAGCTGGATAGTGACTGTCAGAGATAGATGATAAGGTGCTCCATCTTGTTCCACAAAGGATATCCAGAAATCGTCTTGCTGCACCATTTCCACACTCAGAAATTGTATACCAGATCTCATATTGAGCGCATCTTCTACTACATTCCCTTTACCTGAAGTATAGACTATCTCAAAGTCATAGTCCTGGAGGAACATAAACCAACAATGTTGTCTCACATTCATGTCCTTCTAAGAGAATATATTCCAGAGACTCTTGTGATTAGAGTAGACTATAAATTTTTTTCCCATCAAGTAATGTCGCCAAATATTCAAGGAGAATACAGATGTTGCTAACTCAAGGTCATGTGTAGCATAGATTTTCTCATGATGTTCTAGTTATCAAGAACCATAAGCTATCACTAATCACTCCTGCATCAGGACACATCCATGCCTGATTCGTGATGCGTCGCAGTAGACTAAGTTCCCAAATCCCTCTCCTAGTAACATCTTGATGGGGACACTAATCAGTATTAGCCTCAACTCTTGGAAACTCCACTGGAATTTCTTCAACGACGTGAAGGGTTTCCCCTACTTCGTCCACATTGATAGGGGTCCCACAACTCTAGAAAAGTGATGCATAAACCTCTAGTAGTAACTGGATAATCCCAAGAAACACCTCACCTCTATCACACTCTTGGGTGTCTCCCAAGAATGCACAACATCAATCTTCACTCGATCCACCGCTACTACAGCCTCTGAGATGACATGTCCTATAATGTGGACCTATTGAATCTAGAACTGGATATTCGAGAGATTACCATAAATTTGGTGATCTAGGAGGGTATCCAGAATTATTTCTAGATGACAGGCACGCTCCTCCTCTATATATGAGTATATTAGGATGCCATCTAGGAGGAATACGACAAAGAAATCAATGTATGGGTAGAATATCCTGTTCATGAGTCCCAAGAACACTGTTTGGGTGGTGGTTATGCCAAATGGAATAACCAAGTACTCATAATGGTCATACCAACAAATAAAGGCCAGTTATTCCGACGCATTCAGTGGGGCGTGCACATCCTTTTGTAGAGGACGCACTGCAGTTTCCCTGAAATCCAGCTTTCCTATGGAGGGCAGCATATGTTCCTTGTTCAGGGATGTTTTCTCATTGATCGAAAAGGGATTATGGGATGTCTGATCTTCCTTCCGTGGATTCCTCCTCAATACTCATCCCCTAGTCATGGTCTCCCTTATAGATTAAGTTGTGGTTTTTGAATATCGTTACCTGTCCCATATCTTCATTGATACCAGTTAATTACACTACTACTTTTAGGACATTCCATGGGGTCTTGACATGGCAGTAACCTTCGGTCGGAGTAGATGAAAACATCAGGCATGTTGGGGAATCTCTGGATGTGTGGACATTGGGGAACCAATATTCTTTCTCATGATAAGGCATCTTAAGGGTGAAGAACCCGAGGCATACCCTGTAGAATGTGGGCAATAATATTCCATAGGCATGTATTTGAAGTTTTCCTCATCATCCCATGTTTAACAAAGGGTATTCCATGAGTTTAATGTCTCGCAGAGATAGTTATGCTAAAGGCGTGACTTCCGAGGGTTTCCCCAGGCATCCGGAGTTTATCACGTGGTAGATCGCGAGTTTATCGTCTTGAGGAGATGGAATGAGGGTGATAATAACATCCCATAGAAATGTATTGGATTGGTACGTCCCAAGAAGGGAACACCTGGAATATGGATGGATCAAAACTCCCAATGAGGATGGATCAAAGGTGGTGCACCCCATGGAGGGGAGATGTCACACCGTAATGGACGATATGAACACCACTGAGGGTAGATCAGGGAGTTTGAACCCCAGAATGGGGAAGCATCGAGGTTTAACATTTGTTGAAATTGAACCTCATGGAGATTTCCTACGTACACTGTATAGATGACAGGGATCGAAACCCACACAGTTCGAAGGGGTGATGAATCTGGGTGTACAGAAAGGACATCGACCCGGAGACATGCTTGGGCTTATGCATGGATTGCGGCCCAGTTAATACTAGGTGTATTGAGGGGGTGGATGAGATGATCCCACCGAGATGTGGCAGCTCGAGTAAGAATCAGGATTGATGATGAGGAATTTAATGGAGTGGAGGGGGAATGAAATGGGACCATCATGATGGTGACAATAGTGTTGGTATTGAGCCTCGAAGATACTTCCTACATATCACCGTGGTAGGGAATCAAAGTCCATGTAGTTAGGTGGGATGATGGGATACCTTAAGAGGTGGCCCTTGAGAATGGATGAATGGATCAGATCTGAAAGAAATAGAACCTCCAAGTTGGGTCATGACCTTCCGGAAACACATAGGCTCGAAGGAGTGATCAGGATGAGACACGGGTGATGTTCTTGAACCTTAGGGAGGCTTCCCACGTATCCCCGTGGCCAGGAATAAAAGTCCACTTAGTTTAGAAGGAATGGGTGCCGACGTGAATGGGGTCAGAGCGACCAATGGGTGATGATCTTGAGCCTCAGAGAGGCTTCCTACGTAACCTACATTAGCAAGGATCAAGGTCCTCAAAGTTTAGAATGGGTGTGGGGATTACGCTCAAGGCTGCCTAAGGTGTTGGTGAACCGATGTGAAGATGGTTGGAATGACTGGGTGTTGGGCTTGGACCTCGTGGAGGCTTCCTATGTACCTTGCCTTGGCAAGGATCAGAGACCACGTAGTTCAGGTGGTGCCAGAGAACCGATAAGAATGTGGACCTAGGGTCAAATGGTTGGTGGGCTTGAACCTCATAGAGGCTTCCTATGTACCTTGCCTAGGAAAATATCAAAGACCGCATAGTTCAGGTGGTTGGGTGTGGGGATTCCACTCTAGACTGCCCAGGGTGTTCATGCAATGATGTGAAGATGGTCGAAATGATGGATGGGAGATGGGGTTGAACCTCAGGGAGGCTTCCAACATACCTTTCCATGGTAACGATCAAATACCTCATAGTTCATGATGGCGAATACATTTTAACGTCATGCAGGACGGAGGTGAACTGATGTGAAGGTGGTCGGAGTGACGAAAGTGGTGGGCTTGAACCTCATGGAGGCTTCCTACATACCTTGAATTGTCAAGGATCAATGACCTCATCATTAATGATGGAGGATATAATTTAACTTCATGCGGGACAAGGGAAAACTGACGTGAAGTGGGTCAGAGTGACCAAAGTGGTGAGATTGAACCTCATGGAGGCTTCATACATACCCTGCCTTAGCAAGGATCAAAGAATTCATAGTTTGGATATGGGTGTGGGGCTTACACTCTAGGCTTCCCATGGTGTTGGGCTTGAACCACGTGGATGCTTCTTATGTATGTTCCCTTAGTAAGGATTAAAGACGTCGTAGTTCAGGATGGGTGGGAACCGATGTCACGGTGGACCTAGGGTCCAATGGTTGTTGGGTATGAACCTCATGGAGTCTTCCTACGTACTTTACCTTAGAAAGGATCAAAGTCCACGTATTTCAGGTGGGTGGATGTCATGGTCGGTGCTCACTCTAAGCCCACGTGAGTCATTATAGGTGTGAGAAACAAGAGATAATAGAGAACTGACGATCATGTCGCGAAAGGTGAGTCCGTGGGAAGTGGAGTGGGGCTTACACGTGATTAGTGACCCGAAGAGATTGGGAATTACTCCAGGAGGGAGGCTCGAGTGCCGCTATGGAGTAGAAATTGTGGATGGGGATTACAAAAGGATGTTTCCTGGGTTCCGCTATATAGCGGCAATGGTGCATGAGGTTTACGCAAGGAAGATCCCTGTGTGCCGCTATGAAGAGGCAACAGTGGATGGGGTTTACGCAAATAAGCTGCCCTTGTGCCACTATGGAGCAACAACTATGTATGGGACTTACGCAAGGAAGTTGTCTGGGTGCCGCTATTGAAAGGGAATGGTGGATGGGGATTACATGATGAAGCTTCCCTGGTGCTGCTATGGAGCGGTAATGGTGTATGGGGCTTACACGAGGAAGATTCCTGAGTGCCATTATGGAGTAGCAACGGTGGATGGGGATTACGTGAGGAAGCTGCTGGTAATGTCTTCCTCATGTTTGGCCATGAGGGAATCCCAACCCATGGGTGGATTGAGGTCTTCACCTATGCGCTGGTGCACAAGAGGGATAATTCCATGGGGTGTTCGAATCAGTCTGACAAAATGGAGATAAAAAGTGTGAATCACAAGAAAATCATTCAGAACGCGATGAGGGTGGTGTGACAATGGATGAAAATTGTTGACCATGTTCGAAACAGAGCATCAATATCATGTTATCTTGAAATGGGGATAAACAAGTGATGGTCGATTGTTGACTGTGTTCAAAACACTGGAACTGAATCAAAGTGTTGTCCAAAGTATTCTGGGGAATTGGACCAAGATGGTTGGTGAGCCTATGCGGCGTGGGACAAGTACGTTAGGGGTCCCTTAAAACATGGAAGTAGATGATGATCTGAATGAATGACACACAAAGTGTTGGGTGGAGTGATGTAATTTTTGAATGGATTCCAAATATCTTGCAATTATGCCACTATAATAATGGAATTAGGCATCTCATTCTTGGAACATATGGAATCAATCATATAGAGAAAGATGCATCCTATGTTTTTAATATAGGGATTACATCAATTTAATGTCATGTAGATAGGACTATTGGAATCTCATGCTTGGAGCATAAGGCATCTCTTGTATAGAGAAAGAGGCATCTTATGTTTGGCACATAGGTATTACTATAGTTTAAAGTCATGTAGATAGGACTGTTAGGCATCTTATGCATGGAGCATAAGGCATCTCTTGTTTAGAGAAAGATGCATCCAATGATTGTCACATAGCGAGTACTACAGTTTATAGTCATGTAGATAGGACTATTGGGCTTATTATGCATGGAGCATAAGGCATATCATATTTGCAGCAAGAGGCATCCTTTGATTGTCACATAGGGATTACTATAGTTTAATGTCATGTAGATTGGACTATTGGAATCTCATGCTTGGAGCATAAGGAATCTCTTTTTTTGGAGCAAGAGGAATCCAATATTTTTCATATAGGGTGTACTACAGTTTCAAGTCTTGTGGAAAGGATTGTTAGGAATCTTATGCAAGGAGAATAATCCATCTCTTGTTTGGAGCATGAAGCATCCTATGATTGACACATAGGGAGTAGTACAGTTTATTGTCATGTATAGAGGACTGTTAGGTATAAGGAACCTAGCAATGGATGATGTTGGGACTTACGCAAGGGAAGCCCTTTCTGGTCCAACCTGGCATAGGAGCCAAGTGATAGGGTATGGATGAGTTTCTTGAGAAATGGTTTGAATCATGGTCTCCGGGGAATTGATGAGGAGAATATCAACTTATGACATGGGAAACAAACCAAGTGGAATATTTCGACTCAAGGTGTTTCATGGTGTGTGTAGGGATCTCTCAAATCATGGTATTCCATAGGCGGAAGGAGGGTGTGCATAAGGGATCAATGGAAAATCCCAACGTCCCTGCCCGAAATGTTTGCAGTACGACTCCCCATTTTTCATGGGGGTCAAGGACGGTTGTGGAGGGACCGACACGAAGGGCAGGTACTGTAGCCCGTCGCCGACCCTGAGAGGGGGTGCGGAGGCGCAGGCCCCGCAGTCTGAACCGGTGATCCTGAAAGTAGGATCATAGGAAAGGATTGTTCTTTGCGAAGTAGCTTTGTGGATCAAATTGCTCTCGCGGAGCAAGGGTCTCGTGGAGCATAGGGTCCCACAGAGTTGCTTCGTGGAGAAAATGGCTCTCACAGAGTAAGGGGATCTGGCAGATAAAAGGGATCTCATGGATCAAGGGTCTCTCGTGGAGAAATGGGTGCACGTGGAGCATGGAATCATGGAGCATGGACTCGTGGAGCAGCACCACGAAGGAAGATGCTCGAGGAGTATGGGCTCATGGAGCCTCTTCACGAAGGAAAGCGGAGTTCCGTGAACTGGGAGATCAGCCTCCCAAGGGGCGGAGTGGCCGTCTGGAGAAGGAGGGGTGAGTTGGGTATTTATAGGGGAGAGGCGCCATGAAGTAGAGCATGCTCGATGCAAAGACGGAGCTTTCTCCATGGTAGATCGCGAACATCAAATAAGGTCGCAGTGCATTACATCCTCCTTGCTGCGTGGTGGGTCGCGAACATCATAGGGCTTCGCGGAGCCGTCCTGCCTCTTTATTTTGCAGTAGGTTCACGAACATCAATGGTGGTCCGCAGATCATCCCACCTACTTGCTTCATGGTGGGTTCCCAAACCTCAATGGAAATTTACAGAGCATCCCACCTCCTTGCTTCACTATGGCGATCCTCAATCGTGGAGGGGGCTTCTCGAACGGGCTTTGCTAATGCGTTTTCCAGCCCAACATCAAATGTCCATAAATCCTAATCTGTAACTCCTTTCAGGCCCTAATACCTTCCAAATAGAAGCTTGAGAAACTAGTTACTATCTTGGAACATATATAGATGCATATGGAAAATTTTGGGGATGTGTTTTCCAATGTCAACAGCCGTCTTCTATACATCCTCATATCGTACCCTGATCTAGTGATTGACTGATCTGAGGACCATCTTCAAAAACTGTTGGTCTCCCTTCAGCTGATCAAAGATATCATCAATCCTCGATAGTGGGTCATAGTTATTCACTTTCACCTGGTTTAGGAGTTGATAGTCTACAAAGAGTCTCAAAATCCCAGCCGACTTCTTGGTGAACAAAATCGGGGCAGCCCAAGGAGAAACACTGGGCCAAATGAACCCCTTTATCTGCAAGTCCTCTAGCTATACTCGCAGCTCTCGATGCTCCGTGGGAGCCATCCAAAATGATGGTGTAGATATTAGTGTCATCTCGGGGTACAAATCGATATAAAAGTCCACCTTTATGCGAGGATATAGACCCACAACATCGTCTATAAAAACATTAGCGTACTGGTCCACCACTACAGGATAACCCAGACTCTCATCAACAACCGCTCCATGGGTAAGGCTAGCCAACTGATTTGTGGTGAGATACACCCTCTTCTAGGTAATTCTATAATGTGATGAAAAGGTTCCCTTCTCACCGGTGAAGGACAAACTACTCCCGTCCGTGCAGACACACCACACTTTTCACCTAATATAGTCAATATGAACATAGAATATGGATAACCAGACCATACCCAAGATGACATCGTAAGGCCTCGATTCCACTACAAGAAGTACCCAGATGGAGATCTCATCTCCTAGAGTAAGTGCACATTGCCGACACCAATGTGTAATCATCGAATCCTCTCCCGTAGGAGTCTCTAGCTATAAGGATCGAGCCAACGGCTCCATCCGTAACTCCGAGCTCTGAAAAAAGAGCCATGGAAATAAAAAAGTGACTGGCACTTGTGTCTATAAGTACTGCAACTAATGTGGAGTAGAAATTGATGATACCTATAACAAACTCTAGAGCACTGTGGTCATAGGCCTCAGTGGCATGGACCTAAGCTCATCCCTATCCACCAGCTCCCTGTGGTTGGGGATGTCCACCTAGGGATGGTGGCAGTACCACCTAGGGATGGTGGCAGTACCACCTCAAATCACCATCCACCACCTACTACACGACTAGCCCCACTTCCATGTCCGCCTCCTGCCAATAGACCTCCTTGATCGAATCTTTGCCTCTTCCCATACGGTCCTTCGACTGTTTCATGGTCATCCATATGGTGAGTTAGGCAGACGTGGGTCATGTGAACTTACCCACTGCACGAGTAACATTGTATGCTCCTCGCCTATCCTACCATGTCTCAAGAGCCCCCCATGACTGAACCTATATCCTATGGTCATCCAACTATATGTCTTGTCTTCTTTGACCTCTACACCATATGTCTACTACTAACTACAGATCACTCTGCTATGTGATTTCCAGTGGTGGGTCTTGCAGGTGGTGACTGCTCAGCAAGGAAAATCTCCACTGAGAGTTCTCTCTCTAATGATAGTGTCCCACACCATGTATGTGGAGTAGCACGAGAGGTTGGTGAACCTTGCTGAATATTGAGCCACAATCATGCCTCCCTACTGTAGGTGGAGAAGCTCATGTATACACTTAGAGTGGAGAGTTGCTGGGATGAACTCTACCCTGAGAAGGCTCTCAAAGTCCGACTAGATTTGAGTTACCTAATATTGAACCTAGAGCATCAAGATCCACCATCTTCCCATCACTGCCTGAAGAATACTGGCAGCACAGATCACCATGACATCAGCAGGTGTCCCTACCAGTCAAAAAACTCTTTCCCCAGCCTCCATCTAGTCCTCAGATGCCTGTGGATCCATCTCATCCTGGAACCTCGGTGCCCTCTAGTGCTGGAACTCGTGAAACGTGCTCATGTGGCATGCACCCTTGGCTGTTGGGGGTGGTGGCATTGACCACCAAATTGGTAGTGGTGATGTTGGTACACTAGCCAATGGTAAAACTGTAGTAAGGGGGCTTAGAACGAAGCCTCATCGCTAGGTGGGCTGTCATCGTGTACTCTACCAAGAACAATGGTCAGCTGCCTGTGTGGAGGCGTCCTGAAAGAAATAGGTGTGCCACTGTCTATAAGTTATACCTGGTGAGATGAAACAAAGATATCACAAAGATTTTTTTTATAAAAAAAACTATTCAATCAGTGTTTCTGTGCACTAAATCAGAAATCATATGTCAGGGTCCTAGTGTATGGATACGTCGGCTGCCGCAACAATCCTGGATTCCCCAAACTGAAAACAACACTCATCACACTTAACACTTTTTCCATAGAGAAAATATCAGAGTCTTATTTCTTCAGTAGAACTGACTCCTCTGCTACAAATTTGTCACGAACCATCCCCAGGGGCCCATGTGGTGACTACACCAAGCCCACCATCCATAGGCCAGGGGATGTCGACTAGCACTGGAAAGGAATATCCCTAAAACCAGGAAGGAATTTACATTAAATTTGTAAACTCACAAAAAAAAGAACATGGAAAGACACAAGAACAAAGTATATTATATAGTAAACATGCAGTGTACCTTAAGTAAAGGGGATAGAATAAAATCCCAACTAGAAAGTACATGTAAATGTAGAAACTATTGCTGTGAAAATCCGCCAAGGATACTACATGAAGGGTAGGTACGACTCTCGTACGGTCAACTATGTGGTACGTCTTATCTAATATTCCAACTCTGTGTAGCCTCTAATCCTGTAACCCTCAGCCTCGATCAATTATTCCCATCATCTGAAAAAGACACAGTATGGTGAAGGTGTAGCCCGTGCAGGGGTGAGTATAATAATACTCAGTAGGGACCTTGAGACCTCTGAAGGTCTCCCTGAATCCACAAAGGATAAACTACAAAGCAAGACCTCAATATAAAATCACAAATCAATATTCATCAACACTAGTTAGGTATATTCTCATAAATATACCTATGTTATCAATTATACCCATCTCGTTCGTGAGGTAACACAAGGCCCAACTCCTTAGCAAAAATCTCAATTGTTCCACGAGGGAAAGAATACCATGATGGTAACACCACGAAGGTAAGTAACAAAATGGTAATGCCACAAAAAAGAATACCAAATAGGTATCAACACAATGGTATGTCCCACAAAAAGAACACCACACAAAAGAATACCACCAAGGTATCATCACGAGGTTAAGTACGACAAAGGTAACACCACGTAGGAGAATATCAAAAAGGTATCACCACACAGAAGTTTACCAAAAAGTTAAAGACTCAACTCACACCAGGTATAACCTAAATACCAATGTATTGATGATTAGCGGTATTTCTAGATCATCTTAATTCATTAAGAAGCTCTGTTGTTGACAAATATAAGATCGCATATGACAAACAAAGGATCTGAAGATGACCCACATAGGATTTGGAGATGACCCACACATGATTGGTATACACTGACCCACAAAAGTTCTCTGAGTGCTAACCCACATAGGGTCCAATGATGACGCACAGAGGATCGGAAGTCTCTTCAAGTATAGCCAGCCCAGGGTTCTGCACTAAGAAAGCTTGATTCCTGGAAGTTCTACACCTCATTGAATTTGGTAGATACTTCAACTTCCATGAATTCCCACAAAGAAGTATCCTAAGGTGTGTCACATCATAAGGGACTCAACATGACAGGCGACGTGTCAATCAAACGCTCGGTCTATATGTTTTTAGTGTTTCTGTTCTAAGGGCCCGGTTGGATTCGGGTACATTCCAACCCATCCATACGGCAAATTTAACCAAAAATCATGTGTAGCATACCAAAAAGAACCATTTCAATCCAAGTATTCCAGCACCATAGACGGTTCATCAATTAGACTCCTGAATCACATGTTAGGGCCAAAAAGGAATATCTCGGTCCCGATGTGCCAGAGTCCAGTCTGACTAGGTCAAACCGACCTTGAATGGTTGGGCCGTGGAGGCCGCGGCTTGCGGACGGGGAGGCCCATTTTGGTAGGGTCCACTGTAGCCACTACCAAAGAGGGAATCCCCCCCTCAAAGGTCTCCAAAACGACCCGTAGGCAGTTCGGTTTTTTTCCAACCATACGACGCTACGTGGTGTTGCCTGATGGCATATGGGAACCACCAGAGGGGTCCCACTCGGTGTGATGCATCCGACCAGAATGTTTGACCATTATTCCTAGTGCATAGATTCATGTTGCTCGTCCTCCTCAGACAACCATGTGTCAGCCACCCTCTGATCTCTTCCACGAGCAAGCAGTCGCGTTCTCCAGCTCCGGCATCATAGACGCCCGCCGCCGCTTCGACATGCGGCATGCCAGCGTGCTGACTGCCACTATGCTCTACCACAACAAATAGCCTACGACCTCCTATTCTGGAGGCATGGATGCACCACCACCTACCTCATGTCTGATTGGTGTGACGACCGTTGTTTGTTCCCTACCGGCACCAGTCACTTGCACTGGTCGTCGTCGAACATCCTCGGTCACCGGGAGTGGTCCAGTGGCCAGTTCTTCAAGCCAAAAGAACTATTCTGGGTCTTGAGACATTTAGTTCATTCCAATAATAATGGGGTTAAATTCCATTCAACATGATGTCTCATCAGTGAGGATCATGTCATTAAACAAATTAACAGAGGGATCGGGTCGTGTTAGCTTGGACCACAACCTCCGTGATAGATCATTAACAGGTGGCGTATAAATATTGAATCACAACGTGGAATCATGATGAACAAACAAGAATAAAAAAATTCAAAACCCCTACCATGATGTTTGTTGGGGGTTCTGTGAGGAAGGAGATGAAGATGGCGCCTTCAGTGTTATCTCGAATGTCGGTTCGTTCTTCATGGGAGATGTTCTTTGGTGGAAGAGGTTTTTCCCCCAAGTTCTCCTCTCCAATAAAAGTTCTCCAAAAACCTCCCCTTTTCCAATGTTACCCAACCAGGAGGGGAGGATCCAACATTAATTGAGTTATATTTATTAATTCAATTAATGTTGGCATAATAATTGGGGGGATTCCAAGGGTAAACTCACATTCAATGAAGATTCCAGGAGGTCCCCACGTCCAAGATTCAAATGAGAGTTGAGAGGATATGTGTTTAAAATAAATTATATTTAATTTATTTATTTTCTATGAAAAACACAAAAACCAACTTCCACACTCAACCTAATGAAGTAGAGGCAAAAGTCACCTTAAGAGAGTATCAGCTTTGTGTGTTCAACAATGTACAAAGTTTTCAATTCCGAGCACCTGTTCATAAGTTACAAGAAATATCCCATGCATTAACACAATGTACCTACAAAAAGTTCAAAAATTTATTATGGTCCCATCGGGCCTCAGAATCACACACGATCAATTTTTTTGGACTCATAATATTTCCTTATATTAAAAAAATTACATATAAAAATTTGGGTCTTTACATAAGAAGTATATCCAAAACATAACTTTTCTATGGGAAATATATACACCATATAAAAGAACCATGTGCAGTGCAACATATAAAGTCTTAATAGAATGTAAATAGAGACCAAATCCAAAAAAATTAGTGATAATTGAGTCTATTTATATTTATAAAAAAATAAAATTAATTAATTATTTACATTATAATCATTTCTTGTTTATAATTTCATTTATTTCACTTATTACCATGTTTTATACAATTACTTAAACAAATACATTTACAATGGGTGTCTAGACCAAATTTTGTTTATGAGAAAAAACAACTTGATATGTCAACTATGGTCAATGGGGTCCTTAAATAACATATAGATAATAATAATCTGGAAATAAATATAATATTTATAATTAAATTATAATTTAAAAAACAATCATTAGATATGTTTTTCAAAAATTAACCGACATACCAATCATAGAGGCGGTAGGTCGTTCATACACATGAGTGGCATTCCCATTTTTCAATAATCATATTTGAAATAAGGTAAACAAAAATTAATCTTTTAGGAATGATAATTATATGATATATACCATATTATTTAATAATTAATACTTATATATATAAATCATGTGATGTAAAAGGAATCACATCATGTGGTGGATGCGGTATTCCACACATCCATGAATTACATTATAACTTTTTATATCCATGAAAGTTAATAAGGAAATTGATATATTATATAAAAATAAATATATTTATTTCATTAATATCATATATTTTTCTTTTGTGTCAAATTTTTGGAATTATAAATATTTTTTATAGATTATATGTATATCATGAATGAATCACATCGCTTTGAGGTGGCAGTTGTTCACACATCCACAAACGATGTTATCGTATTTGCAAAAAATGAGAATTATAAGTATATGTGTTAAAATATAATTAAAAAACATAAAAACATAATATATATCATATATATCATATATAAATATTTTTTCATCATAATTCCCAACATTAGAGTAGTTAATGAAAAAACTAACAGCATCGCTTTGGGATGTGGTAATTCTCTGTACACAAGAATGGTTAGTTTGTTACCCATTAAATAGAGGTGTGTGTAAGTATAAATAGAAAACTTATCATTAAAATTATTAGTATATTTTGGATTATTTTTTTAATATAATCATGGTGTAAGGATAATTGAATATTTGGCATAAAATAAAAAAATGAACTTGAGGAAGGATGTTACCTTTTAATCGTGAAACATTTTTTGTTTTCATCGATGTTATTTCTTGGATGAAATTATGAACAATTTTAGGATTAAATATTGAGTGTAGAGCTTCTTAGGATATTTTTGGGTAGACATTTTTCAATTAGAAAAATGTATCGAGAGGTGTGAGGATGTGAAAGGATAGGAGTTCATTTTATTGTGGAGTAGGAGTGAAACTCTTTAAAAATTTGGAAAAAGGAATTACAACCACGTTTTTACAATTTAATGATTATAAAATAATGGAATCAATTATATACAAGGGATTATAGTGTCAAAATATGGCCATAAAATGGATTTTGGACAAGTGTCTAGATATTATTGTAACATAAGTTTATAGTTTAGTCCGGTGTTAAACATAACTTCACCACCATCATTGTAATTAATTTTAATTTCTTTCCCTAATATTATTGGACAAAAACTATGTTAAACTTATATTAAATTAAAATTATTTTCATTAAAAATATGTAACACATTTGTTTGAATTCCAAACCTAGAATACCCAGACATTAATTTAAATATAATAAGTAGATAAAACGATAATGCAAGGTTTTAATATAAAAACATCCGAACAATTTCTAGGTTTTAATATCCAATATAAAAATAGAATTGATTCCAATGAAAATTATTAGTTAAATTGATAAGAAATTTATACAATTAAACGTTTATGTAAATATAAAATATAATGTAATCTAATAAACAAATTAGATGAAAATTAATTTTTCAATTAAAATTATTTATTTTCCCAATTCGTTAAAAAATAATAATTCATTGAAAAATACAAAAAAAATCACCTAAACCTAATTTTTATGACTCTATAATAAAGAAAATTTTTATTTTGGCATAAGAAATCTATAAAATTCCAAAAATGTAATTTAATATTGGGTTAACCTTAAATTTTGTAAAAGTGCCTTAATAAAAATATTTGTTTTCGTGTGTAATATTTGGTTTGTTCCTACCTTATTCTTATAAAATCTATTGTATGAATATTAAAAAAATTACAGAATACAATATATATATATAAATATATATATATTTCATTAATATCACTCACTAATTGTAATTAATTTAATTTATTCAGTGAAAATATATTTTTGAGCATAAAAATTGTCTTCTATAAAAACATTCACATTATATTTAATTATTTCATAAATTAATTTCAAATTAATTTATATCCAACGAATTCAGTTTATATTATTGTAAACCACATATTAATATATGTTAGTTAATAATACTTATAACCTCTAATTTACAGTTATGTTATGTGTTACTATATTAAATAATAATAATATAAAAAAAATTTGTGTGTGGTAAAACATGATCATGCATGTAATGCAAGTCATCGAAGAAATTTGTTGTCACGTACGATGCAAGAAAACTCCGTGTTGCAAGAATTAAAGGCTATAAAATGTAAATAATTTATTTAAATTATTAAATATAGATTAAATTCATAGGATATTATATTCTCTTAGAAATTTGGTGTTTTGTGTCATTCACGCCATCAAAGGTAATGTTCATACTTTAGATTTTCAAAACGTTACACCGAAACAACTTTTTTAGACTTCATACCCCTTGGTAAATCAGTTTTAGAACCACTTACACCTATAGTATCCATATAATGATGTATTTCTAGGAGAAATAATATAATCACTACATTAATAAAAATTTAGGATGTTCTTATATTGTTACCCTTAATGTATATCATAGGGTTATGTTCCAAAATATATGTTTTCCTAAAAATCATTGCATAATATTATACTAAAAATCATTTCATACCAACTATATAGGTAAACAATTTAGTAACCCAAAGCATATGAATATTTTATTTTATTGTAATTAGATACAAGCGATCTCATCCCAAAAGAACAAATAGTTTAGTTATCATGGTAAAATATACACATATATTATTACCATATTACATTTGAAAAAAATGATTGAAATTATTTTTTAAATATCATCATTATTACCTCTATTATATCATTCCATATAATTAATAGTTTTTTCTTAGATTCCTAGGATTGTAATGAAATAATTGTGAGATGAAATTCTCAAAAAGGGTCATGTACATCAGAAGAAGTCATGACTCAATAATAATAATTAACATGTCAAGGTAAAATACTGTACACAAATAACATTTAACAATAAATTTACCACCATACAAAGATAATTAATATTATATATAGTAAGGTAATTTACTAATCACACATTTCATTTAAATACCTTGACTTCATGAATAGATAAATAATAATCATTATTGAAATCTAACTTAATAAAAACACATTACATTTAAATATATTGAATATCATGAATATATAATGAATAATAAATATGAAATTATAAATAAATGGATGCCCATTCCATTAAAATAAGTTTAATATCATCAACATATAATTAATAATCAATATGGTAAGGCAAATAACTAAAAACACAAGAGAATTACTCAATAAAGAGAGAATAAAAATTCACCCAAAGATAATATCATTTAAAAAATTACATGAATTATTATAATTTATTTATCAGTGAAGGAAATTCATATTTATTATATTTCATGTTCTTAGGCATAACGATTCTTCTACTGTCAAGACCATTCACAATATAGTTTAAAGATGATGGGTTGGTATACACCAGAAGACATTTTAACAAATGTTATGTAACTGATTCATCTAATGACATTACCAATGCATATAGGGGAAATATATAATGAATAACCACATATATTTTCATATAAAACACATTCATAATATATTTAATGATCAATTTAATTATTGAACAATAATCCTTATCAACAAATTTATGTATCAAGTAAGGAATACATAATAAAAACAATTTCTGTAATCTATTATATACAATTTAATGTAAATTACCATATGTATAAATGATACATAGATTAAATAATAAATATACCCACATTAAATAATTAAGATATTTATGGGAAATACAATTTCTAATGATTAGAGGAAATAAAAGTATTTCATGTGAATGTAAAGTAATACAAAAACTGATCATGAAAGAGAATATAAATAATTTCTCTAGTCAAATTGATCTGAATCCCTCCAGATAAATAATAAGGATTATATCAATAAAACATATCCCTAATATAACATAAATAAAAAATTGTTTTTATTTAATTAATGAATAAAAAACTATAAAAATGTCATTAATAATATTTTTGAGGAAAATTTCATTTTCAAACTGAAAATTTTATTTTTAATAATAAAAGTTCACAAATTATTTTGGAAATAATTTTATTTTATGATATAATTTTAAAAATATGAATTATATGTTAATACATTTACTGTCAATGATATAGAAATTTGATTACATGTTGTACGTGTTAAAACAATATTCCATTCCCAATTTCACTAAAATCCAAATGATCCTTTTTTGAAAAAATATATGATGATTCATTTAATTTTTTTTGAATAAATTATAACATGGGTAGAAATAAATTTAACAAATAATTTGTAATATTTTATAAACATGTTTCAAAATATTTCTAGGAAACATGCTTTTGGAAGAAAAATAGTTTTCAATTTAAGAGAGAAATGATGTCAAACATTATTAATAAATTTTATCAATCAGTTTGTGTACCAATGAGAGGAATATGGAACTATTACATAAACAATTATGAATAAATGGGTAGAAAATTAAATTTTCTTATTATCCAATTATCAATTAATTTCCTTCAATTTAAATTCATGCATAAATATCATGATTAAAATTATATAGTGAAATAAATGCTTACATAGTTTAAGACATTAAAGGAAAAAATAATAAATGATACAAGTATGTGGATCAAATGTATATCCAAATAAAACAGGTAGAAATATGACATAAGATAATCCAAATTCATTAAACAGCTAATCTTTACATAACAGGGATAGTTTTGAAATAATATAACCTAGTAAAAATAAACTGAGTTATACAATTCTTTACCACTTAATACCTTCTATGTCAAATCACATTAGATTAAAAAAATCAAATTAAAATAGAAATTAAAAATAATAACGAATTATTCATTATATTTCATTAAAATGGGTATTATATACACCATATTAAATGAATTTGGTATATATCTTTAAAATATTCCTCAATGAAGGGAAATTGAGACGAAGTCCCACACATTAAGCAACAATTTAATTGAAATGAATTAGCCACATGTATAATGGATATAAAATTTTTATTTATTTATATGAGAATTAAGTTAATGATTTTAATTTCATATATGATCATTTTATAAAATCTTATTTCCCTATTAATAATAATATAATTTGTAACCCTTGATTCGGGTGTTAATTAACTTGTTTTCTCAGGCATTTTTTTGGCGGATGTTCCAATTATGATCCACAGGATATATATACATCATATATAAGATGATATTAATTATTTAAATATTATTTTATTTTACAACAGATAATTTTTTATAATCATTATATAAATTTTTACATTGAGAATATATCATATAACTTCATGGAGATAGTAGGATGTATATACGAATGAGAGATGTTATAATTTTCTTAACTGTTGGAAGGGTAATGAAGTTGGTGATATGATAATTTTATAGAATCAATATAAAGTCATATATATTATATATATTAATTTATTTTTTCCTTATTACCATCTATTTAAATACTACGTGAAAAATGAATCATGTCACGGTGCAATGTGGTAGCCCGCCGTACACGGGAGCAACGTTGTCGTATTTTAAATAGAAAGGATTATAATAATATTTATGTTATATTATAAATAAATAAGTATAAAAATATCATATATATAATATAAATATGTTAAATATATCATTATATCTATCATTGAATGGTGGTGATGGAAAATAAACTACTTCAGTTCGCATAGTGGTAGTCCACTGTACACATGATCAATATTTTCATTTTCCATTTGATGAATGTTTATATATAATAGTTTATTACATTAAAATCATAAAATATCAGTATATGATAGATAGTATTGCTATTACATTATCACAATTTAAAAAAATGGATGTGGGAGAAGAAATTAAATGAAAATGGTAATTTAGGAATGTTACCTCTTCTTTGATGAACTTCATTAGCTTTACAAATAATCATTCCTATGATTTATTTATGATCAAAACAAGTACTCTAGTATGTTAGAAGAGGAGTATGTAATGGAATTGGGTATGTATTATTTAAAACCATGGGTTTTGGAAAAGTAATTTATGGAGGAGAGGGGTGTCCATTTATAAATGGGGGAGAGGACACATATTATATTTTTTAAAATATAAAGTGATAACCATGTTTCTCTCATTCCCCAATACTCAATAATGAATTATTATAAAAATATTGAGTTAATAGGGTCTAAATATGTCAATAAAATGTGTTTTGGACAATATTCATGTGATTTCTACCACTATCCTATTAATTTAACCCTCACTATATCAATTTTTAATATTACCACAATAATTAATTTGTATTGGTTTTACTATTCCTAAAGTTCAAAAATTAATTCTACCATATTAGGTAATATAAATTATTATTATTCCAAATATGGAACTATTTTATCAAATTCAGTTCAAATAAGTGGTAGGATCCAATTTAAAATTTTACTTGTAGACAGGAAGAAAAAACGGGTTTCTAATGAGAAACATCTCATATGTATGGACAATTTTAATAAAAAAATGCAATGTTCAATTTATTCAAATGACCTAAATTAATTAAATTTTAATATATGTGAACTAATTTTATGTTTAAACCAATTTTTTATATAAAATAATCAAGTAAATTTTTTAAATGGAATGGATAATTTCTTTAAAATTAATTATTTTGAAGTATTCTTTAATAATTAATCATTTAAAAAATTATAAAAAACCACCAAATGATAATATTGAAAAATAGATTTAAAAAATGGAGTTTTGATTTCCAATAAATTTTCACAAATTGGTAAAAATTAATTATAAACCATTTATGCAATGTAACATTAATATGCCTTTTGAAAATATTGTTTTTCAAAAACCATTTCTTTTTATGTGAATTTTTTTATTCATAATAAATATATAAACAATGAAAATGTGTAAAATGTATGTTTTTAAAAATTATTTATTTTTATTCACACCTATTAATTAAATGGATATGTTATAACTGGCATGTTTTAAATAATATTATTTTAAAAGAGTACTGTGTCTTATTTATACATGGTATTGCATGCATCGCAAGATATCAAAGAGATTGAATTTATTTAAAAATAAATATATCATAAAGTCTTTTGGTGTTACATTATTTTCTAATATCAATGTTGTGTATCATAACAACATTAATCAATATGTTCCTCTTTAAAAATATCATGGTGTTACACTCATGACATCGAAAATTATCACAAAATAATTAAACCATCTCATTCATGGTCATCCTCACATCGATTTTCAAT
The DNA here is from genome assembly GCA_963277665.1 of Viscum album. Taxonomy (NCBI): domain Eukaryota; kingdom Viridiplantae; phylum Streptophyta; class Magnoliopsida; order Santalales; family Viscaceae; genus Viscum; species Viscum album. The sequence continues at coordinate 586,059,235 of OY728125.1, forward strand.
TAAATAAATATAAATAATGGTTAAAATCAATCAGCCAATTAACCCATCAATCATTATAACTCATCATTCCATCCAATTCAAAATTTAATCAAAATTTTATTAGACAAAATAATTTCGTGGATAAACCACCCCTTACACCCCCGTACATGGATCTCATTACCTAGTTTTAAGGTTTGGAAACAAGGTAATTCACTATCCTAACTCTTAAGTTATTTATATGAGATATATTATTATCAAATATTTCTGAATATATTATCCCAATACAATTTAACATAGTATAAATCCCTACACATAACATGAGTATAAGGTATGATTCACTTAATTTTAATGTACAAAAATCATACACCACATCTAAGGGAAAAATACACTCATAAAAACATGAAAATATCACTTTATTTCCAAAATAGAAGGTCTCATAAGGGTACACATTAACCCACATTAAAATAAAGCAATATAATTACAAAAAAATTACTATATAATTTTAAGAAATCTACATCTCAATCATGGTGAAGGTAAACCTCAATAAATGTCTAATTGATTTGGAAAAAATGTTCAAAAAACCTAATTGAAGCAATAATATCTATATATTAGAGTATACAATATGAAAAATAAATATGGGATAAAAAAAATTTATGTCATGTGTTGGCATAAAATATCTAAAAAGAACTTATCAAAACAAAGGGCTTACAAAATTCCCAATATATGGATAGGGGATAAAAAAACATTAAATATGGTAATCCAATGTCGTTTGGTTTGTGTTACGGTTGGGAGAGAAGAGAGGAGGTAAAATAAAGGGGGTTTAGAGTGAATATATGAATATACAAATTTAAATTAACTAAATAATAAACATTTATAACAAAACATATCTTCATGTTCTAAACTATAGAAATATTCAAGATGGATCGATAATTTCTCAATGTGTCACATCATATTAGGTTCTTAATTTTCATATGATGATAAATTTGAGTTGCATATTGATTTTACTTTTGAAAAAAAATTCCCTAAAAACCCAACACCATCAATTTGAAAAATCCAATCAGTCTTAATACCCCCATTTTGATAAATTATAACATGTATCATACCAAAATATTTTAGGGGTGTTTCAAACTCCAAATCTAATGGAATCATTTCCATGAGAATCATATCTAGATATACCATCCAAAAAACTATCATATTTGCATGAATATCTGACATTCACCCAAAATCCTCTTCCCAGATATGTGTATATAAACACCATACTTAGGTGAGAGAAGATTCATTTTCACATATTCATATCCTCACTTTGGTCTATAACGTGTGTAGGATTCTGCTCACAAACTCACCTTTATCAAACTAAGTAGTCATATTAATGAACTACACATATGTCCCCACTGATAACATGAATCATGAAACCCACATATGTTTCATCCATAAGCATTATTGAACCAAAATGTAACATTTTACAACATTTTACCACATTATTCACCCCTATAATTACCTAAATAAATTTTTTTCACCCCCTAATTCATTTCATGAATTAGGTGTCATGACCCATCCTAGTGGGGACCATGCCATGACTCTTAAATCCTGCCTTCAGTATGCCAGGGGTGGGTGACTAGCACTGGGTAGGAATATTATAACATGGGGGGGGGGCATTGAAAATGAACCTGCAAGCTTGGACACCTCTCTAAGTGTAACAACCCGAGATTTTATAAGATACATTCTTTTTAATTTCATTCATATGTTCTATTGTGCGACACACCAAGATTATCTTGCGCTATACGCAACACTTTTCTTGGCTCTTGTCACACACAATTTCAAGTTCGTTTGATAGAAGTTATTCTACGCAACATTGAGTGTATATATATATATATATATTAAATGTATAAATAAAATATGGTTGGATTCTGTTATATGCAATAACAAAGGAGTTGTGCACTACACGCAACCCTGACTTGGCTTGCATTACACGCAATCGCGACCTTCCTCGATAGCGTGTGTTGTACGCAATATCGGGTTTTACTAAACAACGATATATTATTATTATATTGTTATTAACTAGCCGTTATAAATATTGTAAACTAAATTTTGAATTTTATAACATTATTATTCATCTTACACATTTCTGGAACATGGTATAAGAACAAAATAAATTTTTCGGGTAAAATAAGTATTTTTCAAAAAATGCAGTTTTGCCGCCTTTTGATGGCACACCCACTTTAAATCTAGTTTTTGACATGTTTATATCTTCAATTTGACAAAATAAAATTCTTATTTTGAGTCAGGATATAAAAATTTACATTATATAATGTTTTGATATTTTTCCGATAACTTTCATATTTTAATGAATAGTAAAACCACGCTATATTTTAATTAAAAACAACTTTTTTCATCGTAATATCTTATGTGGTTAAATTATAATATTTAATGGTTTTAAAGTATAAATAGAATATATTTTTACCATTTAATATAATGTATGTCATTAGCATTGAATTTACCTTGAATTCGTAGGTTAAATCTATTCAATCTTTTGCAATGTTTGAAAGAAAAACCCGTTTTCTTTCGACAATGGGATTAATTTTAATTTAATTTCTTCATCTTTTATGTATTGAATTTTGAAAAATGGATTCCATATTTGGAATCAGTGGGTCCAAATTATTTTAATAAGCGACTTTTTATTTTTGGGCATTGTGAATAGTAACTACGGTAAATTTTATTTACTATAGTTAAATGTAAATCGGGTAATTAAGGGTAAATATAAGATTATAAAATTACCCTAACACTTGGAAAAATCCTATTGGATGGATAAAAGTAGACCATATAACCTAAGGGTCGGATTAGATTCATTTTATGGACTTTTTTCCATGAAAATAATTTAATTATTATTAAAACCAAAGAATGTGACAACATGTCACTTTCTAAAATCTTATAAGTATAATAATTTTAATTTAGTGATAAACTTCATGCAACTTCGAACATGAATAGTATCCAGAAAGCTAATACAATTATATACATCATAGGAATTTATTTAGAATTTTTAGGGATTAAATAATTATCATTTATTATGACACAATGATGATGCAGTAATTGTCTTATTAGTGAAATATTGACATAATTGATGTTATAAATGCCCAAATAAATGTAATTTGAGACTTTTTATGACATAAATTAATTTTCTAGGTTAATATGACATGTTATTGTTGATATGAGTTACTTGGTTCAAACTTATCATTCTGTTATGAATTTCATAAAAATCATGTACCAAATAGTGTCATAATTGACATAAATTAGTTTTTAAGACAAATATTATATTATTAATTGTTATTTAATTCCTAAAAATCTAAAGTTCGGCCAAATGACTTAGATAAGGATATATATGTTAATAATAAACAACATGGGGTTCTTTTGTCTTGTTTTAGTAAGTTTATTAACCATATAGTGTAAGAAAACAAAAAGACACGGTAAAAGTTAAACTATTTAACTTAGATTTAAATCTAATTGATAAGGTTAAAATAATAACCTAAACTTGTCTAAATCCTATTGTATGAGAGGAGTTTGACCCATCCCCACTTTAGCTTCGAAATAAGACTATTTGGAACCATTATAAAAATAATTTTACCTTAATATAAAATAATATTTTGAAATTTTCCTAAGGTGCCCCTCTCCACCATTATAAAAGGGAACCTCCTCCCTCTCCTCCTCACACCAATTTGAGCATTCAAGCTCGGCCAACCCCTGACAAAATCTCTTCTCCACTTCCCTAGTATCATCCTAGAGGTCCTGGTCTTCTTAAAAGTCAATCCTTAGTTCTTTAAGTGGAGGTTATGAAAAGGCGCGTCAAAAAGAGGTGGTTCGGACACTTACGAAGCAAATCGGACCTAAGGTAAGGGAAATATCACAATCTCAATTTTATCCGAGATTGTTTTTACTTTAGCATTTACTGGGGTGTATTTTATCATCCACATCCATGTTTCCTCAATATGTAATATTATTTCCATCCACCTACAATTGTTGAAATCCAATTTTACCCTTCGGTGAGTTTTTAGTAAAAGATATGAAAGGAATCTTTTGTTGTTTTTCGTACGATGTACTTTTTTGACTTTTCTGAAAAAAGTACGAAAAGAATGTTTTTTTAACTTATACGGCATGAATGGATTTTTAAAACAATATTTCCAAGAATCTTCCTTTACAAGTTTTCATGTTTATTTTTAATCAACTTCTTTTAGTTTAAAATTGTATGAAATGTTAAGAAAGGAAAAATGTTTTTGAAGTAGAAAGGATATTTTCCTCAAGAATGGAGTTCAAGTGTTTTATAAAAATTATTTTCCATCTATGATAATAAAGGGTTCTGTTTCTATCCCTATTATTACATGTATTTGATTATGTTGTGATGGAAATATTTTTTATGAATTCCATTATTTTATATGAATTTTTTTATGATGTCACGATGCTTAAGATTCCCAATTTTATTACATGGGTTATGCAATGATGTATGTTTTATGATTTTGTGGAACAAATAAGAATGGTATAATTATGAGATGGGTGGGACCTATATCTCTCTCTAATTCATTGGGTAAAGATTTTATATCTCATGAGATAGACATGGCTAGAACGGTAGGTTATACCGGTTCAGTGAAACAGGACTGAAACGAGGGTGACTCGGTTCAGAAATGGACTTTGTCCACTAAGATAGTCTTGGCAATGAGTCTTGACTAATATGATATGATTCTCTATGATTATGTGTGTATGCCACAAGGTTTCATGTTTTAAGTTATGATTATTGGGATTTCATTTCACAACTATTATTTATCCCATGTTATGAAATTATGCTCTCTTTTGCAGGTTAAGATTTTAAAAATGTTATGTTCTTATGAACATGGTGCGATTGATATTTCTTTTTTTTACCCTAAATGAGCATTTGAGCTCACCCTTTTATGTTTTCCTTTCCTCGGGATATAAATAATGGTTTTAGGTTAAAAAAAGGAATATCTTTATGGGATATGTTGAAGATCTTTCACCACGATTAGAAGATTATATTCTGAGTTTCCAAAGAAAATAAACTATTACGATCCTTTTTTGTGTGTTTTTGTTATGTACTAAGTATTCTGAAAAAGTAATGTAATGTAAATGTACGTCAAGCTTCGGGTCTCTACAGTTGGTATCATAGGAAAATTTTAGCCAACCTTTAGAAACTAAAATGCGAAAACGTTAGTGAGATCCCTAGAGATATTTCTAAGGTATGTCTTGGGATGTCCATAAGGATAAGTATACGTATAGGATATAGTCATAGAAATATGGTAACAATATTAGATTAAAAAGAAATGTTAGATATTTAATTTACTCCCCCTTTATTATGATTTTTGCCTCTCAAACTATTCTTTTTAGGATTTAGAAAATGGATGGAAACAAGATGATTCACGATAATGGAGGATATGATGGACAATGGAATGATATTCTTCATGAGAAACCAAATGAAATGGGATTTGGAAGTCCAAACATCATTATTATGATGAATCAGCTATCTCATAATATGATCAATAAAGTAAAATTTGGTAAGTTTCCTGACTCGGCTAATAAGAGAAAGATGGAGTTTCATGATGATCATAGAGGAAAGAAAGTTCAATTTCCCCTATGTGAATCATGTGGGAAGCGGCATCAAGGAGAATGTTTCAATGGAACTAGAATATGCTTTGGGTGTGGAAAAGAAGGACACAAAGCCAGTAAGTGCAAAGGAAAAGGTTCAGTTAACACCAGGGATGAGGATAATGGTATTGCTACGACATCAACAATGGTTAAATGTTTTAATTGTGAAATGTACGGGAATTATGCAAACCAATGCCCTATGGGAAAGTCTCATGAAGAGAATCAGTATGGTCGTATAGGTAGTATTTATGTGGATGATGATGAAGAGACTACAAATGATATGTGAGATGAACGAATTGTTGAAGCTCGGTCAATGGTTTAAGAATGTAGAGGAATGATTAAATTTTTATCATGTGTAATGTTGTATAATTAATCTCATGGTACTATGGAATAAAGAGACATCTAAGGATTGTCACACAGTTGTCTTTCCTTGAGTTTTGAAAGTGTATGATTAATGTTACCAGTATCCATGAAAGGTTATTCAGATATTTTTTGGAATGTAGATGATATGCGCATAATGAAGGGATAAGGAGAAAATTAAATGTTTGATAGTATTCATGAGCTCATGACTGATATAAGGAGAAGGTTATATCATGGTTTGAGTATATAGAATTTTGAGGATTTTGGTATGTGGAAAGTGTTAACTTTTAATAGCATTCATGTTTTCACTATAGTTCAATGTGTATTCATTTTTTTCATGAAAATACATCATTAAGGTATTCACATGATTGGAATGTGACCAACAAGATATATGGGGGATAAATGATGGTACTCACATGCTTGGTTGACGACATTTCAAGTTATCGTTTTCTTTATACTATGAGCTTGGACTGATGTATTTTAGATAAGCCTAAAGATTAGAATGGATTATGTTAACCATAAGTTAGTATTGTTTAAGGATAGAATTTTTTTATGTAATGTTATAGTAATGTTGTTTTAGAAATAAGGACAACCTGCAGGACGGGCGACATCCCATCGCGTCGGATATGGCCGTGGGAATCGAACCCACAACCGAAGTGCGACTGGCCTTTATCGCCTACCACTGGCCTACAAGAAGCCCCTGTTTAGTAGAAACTAGTTTTATTATAAGTCAATTTTAGGAACCATATATGATTAATCTCACTATAGATGGACTTATGTATTTTTTGATAACTTTTCTAACCTTTTGTTTGAGATAGATGGAATGACCCATCATTCTATCACATGATCTGCTAACACATCACGAATGACAAATTCAACTTCATTTCTTTAAGAGATGAAGTGGAAATTGTCCAAAGAAAGACAAACGGTGAGACTATACCAAAATCACGAAAGTATTTCTTCTAATTAAAATTTCATCAACTTTAGGGAAATGATCTTCAAAACCAAAAATGTTGTCCTAGTGCTCTATATCTAATTAATCAGATGGTACCTTAGATCGTCACAAATTTATGGCTTTGTGATTGCTGGCTTTTCTATAGCCATGTTCTCTACCACTCTCCATCAAAACATGATGGTTAGATTTCTCTTCCATATCCATATTTTCACCTATGTGGATACCCAGTGATTAGTTTATTTTGGTAATCGTTACATTTCATACTTTAGTTTTTAAAGACAAGTTTTGGTATTCCTTTTCACGATGTGGGTTTCTATTAAACAAACTTTCGAGTAGTAAACCATTTATAACCCCGATGAATTTCGAGGGAGAAATTCATTTTAAGGGGGGTAGAATGTAACAACCCGAGATTTTATAAGATACATTCTTTTTAATTTCATTCATATCATCTATTGTGCGACACACCAAGATTATCTTGTGCTATACACAACACTTTTCTTGGCTCTTGTGACACATAATTTCAAGTTCGTTTGATAGAAGTTATTCTACGCAACATTGAGTGTGTGTATATATATATATAATCAATGTATAAATAAAATATGGTTGGATTCTGTTATACGCAACAACAAAGGAGTTGTGAACTACATGCAACCCTAACTTGGCTTGCATTACACGCAATCACGACCTTCCTCGATAGCGTGTGTTGTACGCAATACCGGGTTTTACTAAACAATGATATATTATTATAATATTGTTATGAACTAGCCGTTATAAATAGTGCTAACTAAATTTTTAATTTTATAACATTAATATTCATCTTACACATTTCTGGAACATGGTATAAGAACAAAATAAAATTTTCGGGTAAAATAAGTATTTTTCAAAAAATGCAGTTTTGCCGCCTTTTGATGCCACACCCGCATTAAATCTAGTTTTTGACATGTTTATAACTTCAATTTGAAAAAATAAAATTCTTCTTTTGAATCAGGATATAAAAATTTACATTAGATAAAGTTTTGATATTTTTCCGATAACTTTCATATTTTAATGAATAGTAAAAACACGCTATATTTTAATTAAAAACAACTTTTTTCATCGTAATATCTTATGTGGTTAAATTATAATATTTAATGGTTTTAAAGTATAAATAGAATATATTTTTACCATTTAATATAATGTATGTCATTAGCATTGATTTTACCTTGAATTCATAGGTTAAATCAATTCAATCTTTTGCAATGTTTGAAAGAAAAACTCGTTTTCTTTCGACAACGGGATTAATTTTAATTTAATTTCTGCATCTTTTGTGTATTGAATTTGGAAAAATGGATTCCATATTTGGAATTAGTGGGTCCAAATTATGTTAATAAGCTACTTTTTATTTTTGGGCATTGTCAATAGTAACTACGGTAAATTTTATTTACAATAGTTAAAGGTAAATCGGGTAATTAAGGGTAAATATAAGATTATAAAATTACCATAACACTTGGAAAAATCCTATTGGATGGCTAAAAGTAGAACCATATAACCTAAGGGTAGGATTAGATTCATTTTATGGACTTTTGTCCATGAAAATAATTTAATTATTATTAAAACTAAAGAATGTGACAACATGTCACGTTCTAAATTCTTATAAGTATAATAATTTTAATTTAGTGATAAACTTCATAAAACTTAGAACATGAATAGTATAAAAAAAACTAATACAATTATCTACATCATAAGAATTTATTTATAATTTTTAGGGATAAAATAATTATCATTTATTATGACACAAAGATGATGCAATAATTGTCTTATTAATGAAATATTGACATAATTGATGTTATAAATGCCCAAATAAATGTACTTTGAGACTTTTTATGGCTTACATTAATTTTATAGGTTAGTATGACATTTTATTGTTGATATTATTAAATTTTTTTGAACTTATCATTCTGTTATGAATTTCATAAAAATCATGTACCAAATAGTGTAAAAATTGACATAAATTAGTTTTTAAAACAAATATTATATTATTAATTTTTATTTAATTCCTAAAAATCTAAGGTTCGGACAAATGACTTAGATAAGGATAGATATATTAATAATAAAAAAATTGGATTTTGTTTGTCTTGTTATGGTATTTTTATTAACCATATAGTGTAAGAAAACAAAAAGACATGGTAAAAGTTAAATTATTTAACTTAGAGTTTAATCTAATTGATAATGTTAAAATAATAACCTAAACTTGTCTAAATCCTATTGTATGAGAGGATTTCGACCCATCCCCACATTATCTTCGAAATAAGACTATTTGGAACCATTATAAAACGAATTTGACCTTAATAAAAAATAATATTTTGAGATTTTCCTAAGGTGCCCCTCTCCTCCCTTATAAAAGGGCACCTCCTCCCTCTCCTCCTCACACCAATTTAAGCATTCAAGATCGGCCAAACCCTGCCAAAATATCTTATCCACTTACCTAGTATCATCCTAGAGGTCCTGGTCTTCTTCAAATACCATACTTAGTTCTTTAAGTGGAGGTTAAGAAAAGGCGGGTCAAAAAGAGGAGGTTCGGACACTTACGAAGCAAATCGGACCTAAGGTAAGGGAAATATCAAAATCTCATTTTTATCCATGATTGTTTTTACTTTGGCATTTACTGGGCTGTATTTTATCATCCACATCCATGTTTCCTCAATATGTAATATTATTTCCATCCACCTACAATTTTTTAAATCCAATTTTACCCTTCAGTGAGTTTTTAGTAAGAGATATGAAAGGAATGTTTTGTTGTTTTTCGTACGAGGTACTTTTTTGAATTTTCCGACAAATGTACGAGAAGAATGTTTTTTTAACTTATACGGCATGAATGGATTTTTAAAACAATATTTCCAAGAATCTTCCTTTACAAGTTTTCATGTTTATTTTTAATCAACTTCTTTTAGTTTAAAATCGTATGACATGTTAAGAAAGGAAAAATGTTTTTGAAGTAGAAATGATATTTTCCTCAAGAATGGAGTTCAAGTTTTTTATCAAAATTATTTTCCATCTAAGATAATAAAGGGTTATGTTTCTATCCCTATTATTACATGGATTTGATTATGTTGTGTTGGAAATATTTTTTATGAATTCATTTATCTTATATGAATTGTTTTATGATGTCACGATGTTTAAGATTCCCATTTTTATTACATGGGTTATGAAATGATATATGTTTTATGATTTTGTGGCACACATAAGAATGGTATCATTATGATATGGGTGGGACGTATATCTCTCTCCAATGTATTGGGTAAAGATTTTATATCTCATGAGATAGACATGGCTGGAACGGTAGGTTATACCGGTTCAGTGAAACAGGACTGAAACGAGGGTGACTCGGTTCAGAAATGGACTTTGTCCACTAAGATAGTCTTGGAAATGAGTCTTGAATAATAAGATATGATTCTCTATTATTATGTGTGTATGCCACAAAGTTTCATGTTTTATGTTATGATTATTTGGATTTCATTTCACTACTATGATTTATCCCATGTTATGAAATTATGCTCTCTTTTTCAGGTTAAGATTTCCAAAATGTTATGTTCTTATGAAAATGGTGTGATTGATATTTCTTTTGTTTACCATTACTGAGCATTTGATCTCACCCTTTTATGTTTTCCTTTCCCCAGGATATAAAGAAAGGTTTTAGGTAAAAAAAGGAAGATCTTTATGGGAGATGTTGAAGATCTTTCACCATGATTAGAAGATTATATTCCGAGTTTCCAAAGACACTAAACTATTACGATCATTGTGTGTGTGTTTTTGTTATGTACTAAGTATTCCGCAAAAGTAATGTAATGTCCATGTACGTCATGATTTGGGTATCTACACTAAGCCCACAAATATTGAAATGTAAAAAACCCACTAAGGAACAGATACATGAATACACTATAACCCAACCATCATAGATCAATGGAATGTATAGTGACGATAGTAAACTGGGCCAAAATACACCTCGCCAAAAGAATATTTTTTTTTCAATCTAACAAGCCCGACATGTATGTGAGAAATAGGTATTGGGGATCCTACTCATAGAAGTAGGAAAACTGGGTCCTGTAAGGTGGATCACAATGCTCGGTCCGGTCATGGTCCACCCTGGACTCTGTCAAAAGGGAGCTCAACTACACAAGACATGACACATGCTAGAAAAGTCCATCTAGGTGTGAGTACTACAATACTCAATAGGGGACTCCAAAAAAAGTAACACAAAAATTAAAGGTATAATGAGATTGACATAATATATGTCTACAAAACAAATAAGAAGAGAAAAATCTAGATAAAATAAAAACACATACCCAAAATGTAGAGGTAAGTCACAATGACCACATACCCATGCTAGGGATTCAGTTAAATGATTCCACGAAATGCTTATCCAAGAGAACTCACTCCCCGAATATGATAGCTCTAGTGATGTCCATTCAAGAAATACTAGTCGTCATGAAGTTTTATGAGAGAGATAAATGCAGTAATATATATAAAGAGACAATAGATACACTCATTCTGAGTGAACTAACTTTTGAGTGGGAAAATATCATGATACATTGAGGAGTTTCTCTCTCCAGGGCCATACAATATACCATGAATCATCATGATTCACCTAATATGTAGAGAATTGGTGTCTTATAATACTATTCATGTCAATACTTGACTCTTCATAGATCCATGAATGGGTAGGGGGTTTCTCTTATGTCCTCTTGGAGGGACTCTAACTCAATCCAAAAAGTCATGTTGGAGGTAACATACTATTATGGATGAGAACGACATCAGAACATCAGTGGAACAAGAAAAGGGGAACTAGCCCAAAAAAATATTTTCCTTGGGTCAATGGAAGAGGAGATAAATCCACATAGAATGGAGAAAACTATTAGTAGGAGTGTCACAGGCATGTCCATTGACCCTGAGTAGTGCCCGTGTGCAACGACCTGTGTCAGAAAATAGGTCCTATATAAATTGATATACTTGGCTTGTAGTAGGGTAACATGTCATGTACTACTATCTGGGGGATGATCTATATACTATAGCCATCTACTCGTACATGGATTCAACTAGTGTTTGCCATCTCATGTACCAGTACATAAGGTAACCCGCAAAACCGGGCTGGTCTGGCCGTGTAGGGGAATAAATGTCATGAACTCACCCTTGTCCTTGTAGTGTCCAAGATACACATTGATTGCCTTATAGAGTCCCAGATACCATGTGATAGTGTTCAAACTCCATTTCATGTCTTCATATAGTGAAAAACCCTAGCTACCACTCATTATACCCCACATATCATATTATTTATAGAACACACCATGTTCATCCTATTTTTTCAGAAATAATGTTCTTTGTCACTCTTCCTTGGATAATCTTTTGATTCTCAACCCAACTGTTCTTTTTTCCTCGAAACTCAATATTTAAGGTTTCCCTAAAATTAAATCAATTTTTAGAGAGTTTTTTGGTGTTTAATAATCCCTAAAACCTTGTTTCTATTATCCATGTGAAGAATATTTGAAGGATGATTTCTATTGAATCGTTTTGATTCATCCGTTTCCACTGTTGTCACACCTCCGCAAGATTTTCATGATGTCAAATCTACGACTTGTGGTCGTTGCATTACGATATGGATGTTTAATGAACCATTTTTCATAAATGCATGAAGAAATAGAATAATACACAAGGTAGGGAGAAAACAATTCCTAAAAAAGTAAAAAAACCTCCACTATTGTTTGTTACAGAGTTGATCCACTCTCGATATAAGGATCAAGATAACAACCAAGGATAATCAAATCCATAAACCTAATCAACAACAAATTACCACAAATCAAAACTATCTCACATAAATGATAAAACCATGAGCCAACTTGTTTGTAGGATAATACAGTTTTGTCTTCAAATCAAATAATGAGGAAAAGAAAAAATTTTAAATTACAATGCCTACCACGATCAGTGTCGAAGAGAGATTTCTCCACAGTTGTTGATGAGATACCCTGACCTTGCTGTGTAACGTTGCTCAGGTTGATATTCCATCCTCGATAATTGGGTGTTCTCCAAGGGGTGGCTCCTCTCCAAAGATTCCAAGGATTCCAAGGAGTTTTCAGAGGTTATGATACATACCCTAGTATCCTAGTTATTTAAATCCATAAAAGTCTTTACTACAACTTTAACAGGTTAAAAATAAAATAAATCATTAATTTATTGTATTTACTTTTAAAACCTCCAAAAATAAACTTTTTCTGCCGACTTTCATGAGTCAACGTTTGGCATCACCTGATGTGTAGTCATTATTATGAACACAATGATGCCCTAAGATTTCTCATCCAAGCACCCGTTTATAATTTATTCCACTATTTTCGGAACACCACTCACTCGCGCTATTTAAAAGTTTTATTTATTTCAAAAATTTAATTCAAGCACTCCAGACCTCCAAATCACATTCCACCATAATGCCTGGTCTGGAATTAATTCTATATATGGTTTTAATATAAAACATAGAAAATCCAGGACACTACATTCTCCCCGCCCTAGGGCTTTACGTCCCCGAAAAGACAAAACGAAAGCCTACTCAAATATATGTGGGTACTACACATGAATCTAAGTCTCCTACTCCCATTTTCTATCATAAAGATTCTCATTCTACCATCATACACACCCCAAAAGAATCACTCCCCCACAAAGGATACTCTCTTACAAATCCTCAATCTCCATAGGGTACTCTGCAAAGGTCGCTCCATCCTCGATGTCTAGCTCATCCAAGATGATAACGTGCGATGGATCATGAATGTACCTACTGAAATGAGATATGTGGATGAAATCATATACCTAGTGAAACTATGGTGGTATTGTTAGGCGGTGCTACACCTTTCCAACTCTGAACATTTTCTAGAAATGGCTCATGAACCTTAGAGACAACTTGTGTAACGACACAAGATTTTATCAATGGAATTATCTCATTATAATTATTATTTATAATAAAATAACATTGTAACGAATAATTAAAAACCATGATACTAAAAACTATGTGACAATTAAACATAATTTTTGGACTTCTATATTTTGAATTTAAAAAATATTACATAAACGGTTCTTTTTAGGGTGATATTTGGAGTCTAATAGAACAAAATTATTTTTTGGTGAATAGAAACATACCCGTATAAATAGTAATGTTACTCTTATGAATAGTTTCATAAAGTTATGAATATTAATCTCACCTATGATAATATATATACATCACTTAAGTAAAATTATGATGTACAAATGTTTTGTAAAAGTAAATAAATATTTTAAAAAATATATTTTTCATGTAAATTATAATTTTAATTAAAAAATAAATTAATCATATTTAAAAATTTATTTTGTTAAAATGGAGTTCATTTTTCTATTTCTACACCTAAAAAATTGTTTGGGTGAATTTTTGAGATTTTTATGAAATACTTGAATTCTTGTTGAATAGTATACTAATATAATTTATGATAAATGATATATACAAGAATAATGATGTCATTAGTTGATGTATGGAAACTTTAAGGCCATTACCTTGAAATCACATGCACTAATTATAATTATTTTTCATGGAATCATCACTATTACCTATCTTTTAGATATATAACACATTAATGAATATAATATTGAGAAAACTCCTCTCCCATCCACTATAAATACCACCCCTCACACCCTCATTTATTCACACCTTTCAAGAGTGAATCCTTGTCTAAACTCTGACCCAACATCTTCCCTACCCCCTCCCCCACGTCTGAGAACTTTTGGTCTCATCAAAACCCCAATTCAATGTTCCTTAAGGTGGATTAAAATGGTATTCCCCCCCCCCCCCCGCTCTCCCTCTCCTATTAATTTAATTTCAATTACATGTTCTTTTATTAATCTATCCGCACCAATACTCATCCACATGGTATGGTAACTCCAATATATTACGTATAAAATAAGTTTACAATACTAATGGGATAATATATCATCTATCCCCTTCTCATCTCTTTATTATTTTAGAATGTAAAATGTTGTTAATGAGGTGTTAACTTATCAACTTAAAGAGTGACATGTTTTCATTTTCCTTTACTTTCTTCAGATTGGGTCATGAAACCATTTTTTTGTTAGACCAGATTATGTTATTTGTATTATATCCTATTTAATTTTTTGGAACTAACTTATGTACATATTACTAAATGATTAAATAGACCAATTTCATTGTGATCCAAAAACAGCCCAAATTTACCTAAAATGACCATCATTAAATTATAACTAATGAATAATCCCCATGGAATATAAAATAATTCATTATGATATCATTTAAAATTATATAATTTCATTAATAACGTGTACTATCAGTTTTATATTTTTATCCATCTTCTACACAAACTTTTATTCATTTTTACAAGTGAACCGTTCTTGAAAACTAAAAAAACATTATCGAACAATGGATTTAAATTCTCAAAAATATCCAAAGGACAATTAAAGAATGTAATGAAACCATAATGAATAATATTAATATATAAAATCTTCTTTAATTTCTAATTAATGAATATAATGTCATTATGTAGGACATTAAAGTGCATAAAGCGTTTAGACACAAGGAAAGGGGAATTCTAAAACGCAGCCCTCATTCATTGGATTTTTCACTCTTTCAACACAATTTTCATTGTGGTTCAGCCTTAAAAATAATTCCTTATCATTATATTACCTTTTCAGGGATATAAATATTTCTTACATAATTTTTTGAAAAACCCAATGATTTCCAAAAGAACTCTTCTTTCAAATTTACACACTCTTTTTTACTTCTCAATGATTGATTCTTCTTCACTCATTGCTGATTGTTCTATGTCAAGAATTATATTATATTATTATTTTGGGTTACAAATGTTTATAAAATTATTCATTTTGATGTTAAACCCATTACTTTATATGTGTTATTTATTGTTTATGTTTGACATATGTTTTATGTGGCATGCAAGATAATGTAAATGTTATAATGAGACAGGTGCACTCAGAATTATATAGCGCAATATGAATGTTATGATGTGATTGTTGTTCATATAACTATATAGTGCTTCAATGCATTGGATAATGTAATAAATCTCATAAGATAAAGGTATATGATGTTTGAACTTGATTCTATCATTGTTCACAATTGTGAGTGCTAGTTAACCCCTATGACATGATGATTCATTGTTTATGCAATTCCACATTCAAAGTCTTATCATAATGATTCCTTCTATTATTATGTTCATATGACTATTTTATGATGATAATTATTTGTCTCATCCAATTTTATGTTGTCTCGTGTTGTTATTTATCCACTTAATGGGATTTTAGCTCACCCCTTTTTGATGTAATCCTTAGGTGACTACATATACCAATGATATGTAAAGAGAAAATAAGAAGCTATAAATTAGGGCATTAAATAAGTTTTTATTCCTGACGATGTAAATGTTATGTTTGGTCCTATTTTTCCCAATAAACTAAACCTCTGGATCATCTTGGAATAAAACTATTATTTTTTTCATCATTATAATTATGTAATAGTAATATATGATAAGGTAGGGTTGTTATAACTTCTCCCCTCTGCCAAATCTTTGCGACCCTCGTTGAGGTGGGACCCGGAGTATGAAATGGTCACCCTCCAAGAACATCAGAGGTTTCCGTTGTCTATTAGTATAAGACATCTGCCGAATCTGTGATGTCTTCATCAGCTCCTGGATGATATAAACCTTCTCGAAGGTAGCTCATACCAACTTTGGACCCATGAGTATGGATTCTCCTAGGTCCGTCAAGCAAAGAAGTGACCAGTAGGGTCACCCATATAAGTCATTAAACAATGACATACCATTATTGGAGAGGTATCTTTTGTTGTATAAGAACTCCACTAGTGGAAGATGTTCCTCCCAATTACGACCAAATTCCATGATACATTCCCACAAAACATCATCCAAAACCTGAATGGTTCTTCCATATTTCTATTTGTGTGGGGGATGGATCGTTTTTCTCAAGATTAGTTGATCCCAAAAGCATATTGAAATCACTTCCACAACATAGATGTGAAACAAGAATCACAATCTGAGACTATCTACATGGGTATTCTATGAACCCGAGATATCTAAGACACATAGAGGTGTACCATGTTATCCATTGAACTATGATCCCAAAAAACAAATAAGTGGGATGAATTAGTGAGTCGGCCAATGATAACACAGATTGAATCATTTCCCCAAGATGTTTTTGTTAAGCCTATCATGAATTAAATAAATATTTCATCCCACTTACATTCTGACACTTCCATTAGGTGAGCCAATATCAATGGATCTTAGTGCTCATCCTTCAGCTACTAGCACATAAGGAATCAAGAAAATAACTCTTCCAAAACGTTATTCATTCCAGTCCACCAGAACTGACATCAGAGGTCCTAATTTTTTTTCACTCCATGATGTACCACCAAATGGGATGAATAAAACTCCCTTAGAACCTCCTCCCGCAATGCCCCTGTTATAATGGTGCACCCTTAAAAAAACAACGTGTTCCCCACCTTGTGAATATCCATCAGAAGTATGTCCTTTGGATAACTGAGAATGTAAAGTCTCATAGTTCCCAACCCCTAAATTTTACTCCCATAATTGATACAAGAGTGGATGGGTACTTCCATTGATTGAAGGTAGGACACATCATCTCCATCCATGAAGTATAACTATAGTGTGGATAACTACTCTGACACCTCATTCAGTAGTGGTAAACATAATCTCTAAATGAGAGAATCAGCTATCATTACCCCCTTACATGAGTATTGATGGTATACAATTCATAATCATAGAGGAACTCTATCCATCACCTTTCCTTATATTCTGATCCTTCTTTGAGAAGATGTACTTGAGGCTCTTATGGTCAGAGTAGATGATAAACCAATCACCCATTAGGTAGTGAGGCAAAATCATTAATGAAAATACTACCACTATCAATTAATGATCATGGGTCACATTGTTTTCAACCATTGGCCTGAACTAGAATCAACCATAAGCAATCACTTCCTATCTCTATGTCAGAACACAACCAAGACCATTCCATGATTTGTCATGGAAAACTAATTACTCGATACCCATATCTATAAATATGATGACTAGGGTGCTCATCAAACTATGCCTCAACTATGGGAAATCCCACTAGAACCTCCCCATCCATAAAAACGAATGAACCTTTAAGGTCAAAACAATAATTGGTGATGATATTCAAGAGGAATCATGAATTAATTTCCAGTAATATCCTATTATCCAAAGGATTCTTCGCACATATGACATGATCCTAGGTGGGTCCCATTCTAAAACCACCTCCACCTTGGATGGGTCCACTGCTACACCATCAATTGAGATGACATGTCCCCAGAAGTGGAACTCCTATATCTAGAACTAGCACTTCAAGATCTTACCATAAAGATAGTTCCCCCATAGTACATCTAGAACCATCCGCATGTGTCTTGCATTCTCCTCATCTAACGTTGAGTACACACATAAGTCATCTATGAAGACTACTAAAATCTAGTCTATGTATAACTTGATGATCTGGTTCATGATTCTCATGAACACTACAAGGGTGCTGGTCATGCTGATAGGCATCACCAAGTACTCATTGTGACCATAGAACCATATTAAATCCCTCTTTGGCACATCCTCATCTCTTACTAGAATCTGATGATCACTCGATCAAAGGTCATTAATCAAGAAACATCGTTACTTTCTAAATTGATTGAAGAGGTCGTCAATACTCAGTAGTGGAAACTTTTTCTTCACCATCACCAGTTTCCAGAGATGGTAATCCACAGACAACCGCAAACTCTTTTCTACCTTTATGGAAAACCAAACAAAGGTTGTCTAGGGTGAAACACTGGGTCTTACAAAGCCCTTCCTCCCTAAATCCTCTAAATACATCCTCATATCTTGAGTCTCTGGGGGATATATCTAATATGTTAGTGAGGATATTTTTATCGTCTCTATTTGTAATTTGATACAGAGTTCGGTCTTCTAGTGGGGGTGGGGGTGGTAGGAGATTAGTCCTAGATCATCTTCTAGAAAGACGTCCCCATACTTGTCTACTACTGTAGGGAACTGAGAGATCATATAATATGCTTCTATGAGTGTATTTCTAGCCTACACATGAGTGACATGCTACACCCTCCTAGATATGAACCCATTTGGTACTAGCTGAGATTACGTTTTCACCAACTAAGGAACACCTCGTTCATTCACTACAGACACATCACACTAATCACCTAAAGAAGTCCATTTGGGCATGGACCAATGATAACCAATCCATATTGAGAATTACATTGTAAGGCCTCGTTGCTACCATGAAGTTGTTCTAAATAAAACTATCCACTCCAAGCAAAAGATCACATTGTCAGCAAAGATGAATAATCATCATGTCTCCTCCCGTAGGTGTCTCCAAGCATAAGGGTTGAGTCAACGGATCTACCAAAATCTCAAGGTTTCTTATAATACATGTGTCAAGGAATTAATTAATGGAACTTGTGTATATATGTAAGACAACTATGGTTGAAATGAGACATATAGTACCTCAGATTATACTTGGAGGGCCTTGTTCATATGAGTAGACTTCTTGTAGCTACCCATACCCCAATCCCCCAGATCCCTAATTCATGTGGGGACCTCCTGGGGGTGGTGGTGGAAGTATTTTTTAACATCATCCACCTCCAACTACTATCCCTATTCATCTACCACATCTATCAAATAAATGGTCTGCCTAATCAACTCTCTACCTCATCCTTGGTTATCCATCCATCATGTCCCTGTCATCATCTCGATAGGTTAGAAAGTATGTAATAAGATTTATTAAATCGTCGCGTGAGTATCATCACCTATCCTTAGGCTAGCTGTATCTATCCTAAAATCCCTAGATGTCATATCCAATATTCAAAGTACTCCTGTGATATCTCCCATGTCCTGATCCTCGTGTCTGACGTCATATCCATACTAATTGGGTCTATGAACCTGTCTACATGCTGCTGACTACCACTAGCTATCTCTACTCATACTTGAATCTATTAACCACTAAAGCTCAGTCGAGCACTCTAGAATATGTCTCAATTTATAGAGGCATGGCGTAAGGTCAGATGTACAATCGTAAACCTCACTCAAAGGTTCATGCTATGACTTACTAACACTAGACCATGTCAATTGAGTACCTGTTATGGTTTTTTAACCATGAAGAATAGTCGGTCACTATCACATTGTCGTCTTGGATCTAATGAAGCTTTTGGATACAGACTTCTCTCAGCACAACCAAAGAGAAATCCACCGTAAAAAGTCACTCAAACTTTATCAATGAAGTAGTCTCTGCATCATGTGTTTAATGGTCACACTCCACCATCTCTATGCTTAACCTTGAAGAAGGATCACTCCTATGATCACCATCTGGTCCGCTTGTGTCCTCACTAGACATAAAGCTTTGGTCAGCACCTCATTCTATACTTCAGTTTCATGAGGGATGGGTTTGACTCGGAACATGAGGGTTATCATTCTCTAAAACCCATAGAGTGCACTCTGCATGTGCTCCTAATATTCTACTACTATAGACACCACGTGCTACTCCACAGGTGGTGGAATAATAGGTGCACCACCTTGAGGTAAGACATGGGGAACTGGACCCTGAATTGATGCCTCATAACTGAGGGGGTCATATTCTTGATCGAGTTGCAGAATCCTAGAGGGTATATATCATGGAGTCATCCTATAAGAAAAAAATATGTACCATGGTCAAGGATTATACCTAGATAGTTGAAACAAAAGGACATGGGAAATCCAACCCATTCATATATGATGAATGTATAATTATTTTAGTTTCCCAACCACTAGTTTTCTCATGTACCGAGTTGAAATCCAGTTACCAGAGTCCTGGTGTATGTATACATCAACCTCCTACACCAACACTAGTGTCCCTAGAATAAAATCAAAACATAAGAAACTTAACATTGTTTCCCCAAAATATCTCAATGAATATTGGTACTAAGGTAGAACCGACCACCTATAATACAACTCTATCAGGACCCGTCCCTATGGGGCCCATGCCACGACTCCCCAACCACACCTCCAATAGGCTAGGTGCTGGTGACTAGCACCGAGTAGGAATATTACTATAATGGGAGGCATTTCCTCTGTACATGTATGTACACACCCATCTCCAATACCACAAATACTAAAATGTAAAAAAAAACTAATAAGGAATAGAGGCATGCATACAGTATGAACCAACCAATAGTGTACAAAAAAATGTATCATTCAGAATGTAAACTGGGCTAAAATACAAGCCTACCAAAAGAAAGAGTCTTTAAACTACAATGTTCATCATCTAAAAAGGATATAGGTACTAGGAAAACAACTCATAGATGTAGGAACACCTCAGCATGTAAGGAATCTAACAAATCTCGGTCCGGTCTTGGTCTACCCTCAACTCTATTAAAAGGGTCAACATCTACATAAGAAACGACACGTATAGGCAAATCCAATGGAAGGGTGAGTATAACAATACAAAAAAGATGAACCCAAAAAACACAAATCATTACAAAATGTAAAGGTTCAATCATCTATATATACTATATGTCTACAAAACATATAGCAAGATAAATAACTAGATATAGTTGAACCCTAGACCCATTATCATTAGGTAAGTTACCAAGACTAGATAACCATGATAGGGATTCAATTAAATGATTCCACAATGTGATTATCTAGGGGAACTCAATCCATCAGTCATATAGCTCTTATAAAATTCCTCTGAGATGTAAAGTTCATTGGGATGTGTCATGAGAGAGATAAATTCACTAATATATCTAAAGAGAGAAAAAATTCACTCATTCTAGTAGAAGACACTCATGAGATGGAAGAGACAACGATACGAAAAATTAGGATCATTACTAGGGACTTGGTGTATACCATGAGTCATCTGGATTCAACTGCTATGTAGATTATTATCATACTACAAGATTGGTCACATTGATACCTAACTCTATCTAGAGACAAGAAGGGGTAGAGGATCCCACTTCGGGCCTCTCGGAGGGACTCTAACTCTATCCAGAAATTCCTCCTGAAGGGATCTTACTCATGTGAATGGAAACGATACCTAACCTTTAGGGGAATGAGAAAATGGGGCACTAACCTAAATTAAACTTGTCCAAGGTATAGTGGAAATGGAGATAAATCATTTTATAAGGGAGTACATATTGTGTAGGAGTGTCACATGTTGTGTCTGTTGACCCTATTTAATACCCGTGTGCAGCGACCCATGTCAGAAAACCCGACATGTAGAAATTGATATATACGACATGTAGAATAGTAACACACAATGTCCTAAATCCAATGTTTGTTTCATGTATACTGGTCATGTGTTCATACACAGAATCAACTATTGTCTTCCAATCTGGGTACCTTTACATTGTGTAACCCATGTAACAAGCCTGGTATGGCTATGTAGTGGAGTACATGCTGAGTACTTCACCCCGTGTTTATATACAATCAGAGATACATACTTAATTCCTCATAGGGAACACCCATGCCATGTGGCAGCGGTCACACATCATGTCATATCTCCTTGTAGTGCGTAACCCTAGCCTCTACTGAGTCAGCCCCACACGCCATGTTCTATGAAGGACACACCGTGTTCGTCCTATTTTTTTGAATAATTTTCACCATTTCTGTTCCACATTTTTACTTTGGATTCTCAATCCATCGATTTTTTTTCCATATAGCTCATGATCCATGGTCACCATGCCATTCCATCAATGTTATGGGAGGTTTCGGTTGTGTGATCGGCCTTGATAACACATTTTTATCAACCACACGAAGGACTTTTGAAGACCAATTTATCCAATGTCATGTTAGTTTTTTCGCTGAAAACATCATTTCACCTATGCTAGTTCATCACGATGTTGAATATGTGATTTGGGGTCTTGGTGTTGTGAGATGGATCCAAAATGATTTGTCGTTCATAACCCCATGAAGAAGAAAAAGATCACACATGGTTGGAATAATAAAAAGTATAAAAAAGGGGAACAAACCTCCACCATTTGCAATACAGCATTGAACCTCTATCACTAGAAGGATCCAGATAAAAACCAAGGATAATCATAACCATAAACGTAATCATCCAAAAAATACCGTAACATGGAAACCACTAGAATGAATGATGTAACAACTGGTCAACTTGTTCACAGTTCGATCTGGGTTTGTTGTCAAATCAATGAATTGGGAAAAGAAGGAATGTGAAATAAAAACTCTACCTCAATCATCAACTAAGTGTGGGTTCATGGAATTTGTTGATGAGATCCTCCAACCATTCTATGCAACGATACCCGGGTTGACTTTTCATCACTGTCCATCAAGATTTCTCCAATGGGGGAGGCTCCTCTACAAATCTCGAGATGATTTGAGAGAGTTTTCCAGGGTAATGATCCTAACCCTGGTCTCTTGTTTTATTTTAAACCATAAAACACATCGTTGATTCATTTAATTGTTACGTTAAATTAATTTATTTCTTTTAAAATGTCCAAAATTAACTTTTGCAGTAGACCTGTGTCAGCTGATTTTACGCATTTTTCAGGTAATTTCACTACTCATAATTAAATGGTACCGTAAGATTTATGATTTAGGATTCTGTTTAAATGTTATTACACTATTTCCAGAAAACCACTTGGGAACACTATTTCAAGGTTTAATATATTTCAAACATTTATTTCAGGCACTCCAGGATTTGGAATCGCATGTCGTCGAAAATCCTTGTTTTTAATTAAATACATATAATATTTAAAAACAATACACATAAAATCAAATATATTACATAATGTTTCATGACACGAATAATTTCAGGAATTCACTATCTCACAATGATAGCATGTCTTATATCCCGTGCCTCACTACATTGGTCAGTACCATCATCTCCTACATTGACACAAATAATTGATACCCACACATGTGTATCTCTCATTTATTAAAGTGATTCTTTCATTTAGTAATACATATATAAAAAACTACACTATTCCACAAGTTAGGTTTACTTATACATCACTACTGATGATGACTAAAGAATTTCTATCACCATTGTTCCCGATACTAGATGGGTCCCCACAACCCCCTTAGAATATATAATCACCTCACACACTCTCAACACCTTAAAAATGGCCATTTCCCATCCTCATGATATGGAATTTACTACATGCAGTTGCTACACATAGATTTCTAGAACATATTTGTCAGACCTTACGAGAACACACCCTATGGGAATTTCTTCTAGAGGTATAATTGATCCTCAACAAGATATCTTCATGAATCACTGATTTTTTTCCACCACTACCACCAAACCATCAGTTATGAAATTATTAGGAACCAATACCACTCACCTTATCAAACCCTAAACAAAACAAAAACCACTATCCTTATATGAAACCTCATCACCAAACTACCCAATATGGATCTGGACCCATTTTTCATAAGTATCACCGTAAATAAGAGTACCTATCATAATGTGATATCTCACATAACAACTCTTATAAAACCATGATACTCAATAACAAAATTCTATGAGGGATAATTCCATATGATCCTTTTCTATCATAACTGAAAACTATAACCCATGGTGATAATCCAATATATTGAAAAACCAATATCTCAATAACCACTACCCAATTTGACTATTTTAGTATCATACATTCGGACCAAAAACATGGGATGAATCCTATAGAAAACAATAAAATTCTTGAAATCCAAAACAATTACCTTAATATTACCCAGATATTAACCCACGCTTCCCAAGTATTCACAGTGTTAAATTATTCTTCACATATAGCGGCCCGAACAAGAATTATCGGGATTTGATCATAACATTTCTAAAATGTTACTCTAAACTAAAAATCAATTATTGATAATCATCCACTTGGTGGGGACAACATTCCATTTATGAACCACCAACTCCACTAATTCTTGAAGAAAAAATCAAGACGTTCAACCAAGTATTTTCCAATGATACCCAAAGATGCCCCATACTCATCCATAAACATTGTAAAAGATGAAATCGAACCAAAAATCATGAATAAACATAAACCTATGTGAAAAAAATTGGAAAAGAAAAATAGATCCATACAAAAAACAGCTTCCATGTCAGTTTAGTAATGCACTAACCATTAGAGACACTTACAACTACACCCAAGGCTTTAGAAGCATCTACCCACCAATATTAAATTTCAATACCTGCAACTCGCCTGAAGAAAATTCCACTATGATAATTTTTATAACTAAATGTTCCTTGAACCATGAAGCCTATTGAATCTGTTACATTTTAGCATGATTTTCTAATTACACCACCTCTTATAATAATACTAAAAACCATATCTCTCATTGTATCTACCACCTGATGGATCAACCCAATACCTCATATCATTATATGGATCAACATTGGTTTCCTAGACTAATCCACTAAAAATAGGAGGTTTTTGGTTTTATCGTGGGAAATTAATATCTCCACATGTGTGTAAAATTATAAACACCTAAAGATAGAGAATTTTTAGTTACTGATCGATCCAATTTCTAAAATCTCAGCTTTAAGATACTTCTAAATCCTCAAAACTCTCTCAAATATTACACCCCACAAAACATAAGTATCACCCAAAAATCCATATTCTTAACCTCACAGTAATTGATAATTTATACCTAGTGTCTCAACAACATAAATCACACACTATGATACATATACAAACATGAAAGTCCAACTCACCTTCCACTCAAGCTAAAGAGAACCACCCATTTTCATGAACATAGAGGCATGTGAAACTAACCATACAAATAACTAGTCAAAACCAAATGATGGATACGAATAACCATCTATAATACACTACTACTATCTTGATTCTCACACCTAGAGACTCCTATTATGGGCTTAAGGTGACACTGCATATCAACCCATCCAACTCACAGGTTTTAAACAATAAAACATTCCATCCAAACCACTAGAGGGGTCACATCCATCACTGGTCTAAAAAACCACTATTCTCCCATAAAACCTCTATATATAATATATTTATAGAGAAATAGTCATCACATGGAATCCTCATATGTCGACATTCATTTTGAGGGTCTATCTCTATCACACAAAACCATTCTAACTAATTCCAAAACCACTGATCTCATACCATGAAGGGTATATAATTTCCAAACCACACTACTAATATAAATGAAAATCCTCTGGATATTATCAAAATCAACACATCAAATAAGGGCTTTCTATGGGGTCACACACACTCTCTCACACAGACAACATAAAAGCATAGTTTTCAATTTGCAAATGAGTGTCACAAAATTCTTGACCCAATGTACTAAACCTTTTATAAACATATGAATATTTATTCGAAACCACATAATAAATGAAAAAATTTGGGGAATGAAATTTAAAACATTTAAACAAAATTTATCTTATACGTTACACAGATTGATAAATGGAACCCTTTTTTATATTTTAAAAATTACATAAAAACAAAATTTCACTTAATTTATATCCTTAAGGGGAAAAATCAAATTAAAAAAATATATAATTCTATATAAAATTAATAATTTAAGTTTTTTCATAAATAAATAGTTTTCAAGGAACCATTTAAAAATAAAAACACATTTTTTACAAGTTAATTCACTTTTAAAACAATATGAATTCTCAATGAAAAATGACATTCCAACAGAAGAAACAAAAAAGAAAAAAAATCTATAGAATCAAGGATAAGGTTCATATTATGATAAATTAAATGATAGAGAAAGTTACACATATATTGACAAATTAAAAAAACATATAGGTCCGATACGATGATGGAAGATGGTCTAGAGGTAGGTGGTGGGGGTGAACCAAATTTTAATAAAATTATTTAAGTTATTTAAATTTAGTGTTATATAGTTGATGAAAAAAATGAAATAGAACATAGAGAATTTTTGTAGTATTTCATATCTAAATTTTCACACTCCATACATGACATCCAAACCAATGGCTTATGACACTCACTGTGAATTATATAGATACTTTTACATGGGATAAATCTAAAATAATTCTTTTAAATGGGGATAAATCTAACCCCATAATTTTTTAAGAGAAGTACCAAATATAACAACACACAACCGTTTATGGGATCCGATAAAGTCCTAGTCATTATACAAGGAGAAACCGTAGTCTATGTTTTTTTCCTTTTGGTTAGTTTATCAAAACCACTAAATGTAATATAGTTGGAGTACAAATTATGTAAGAATGGATTTGCATATATACATCCACCCAGATTAAAATCCAGCAAAATGATTATAACTGGAGAGAATAAGTAAGATATATGGTGATGAAATTTTTTATTTTTGATCTTTTGAATGTTTTAATTAGTGTAATTCATGTGTTCCAACAATGGAATAGTTCAACTCTTTAATGTGGTATAAATGTTAATGAATAATGTTTCCTCCTTTGAGATATCATAAAAATTAATTTAATTTTTTTATACTATTGCTTGTAGGATCATAGAATATGATCTATTTGAATTATTTCAGGTATTAAACTATGTAATTGTGGTGTAATTTCCAAGAATCCTAAAATAATTTAAATATAATTTATCAAAAATAACAATAAAATCCCTATACAGGTAAATAAATTTAAATTTAAATTAAAACTTTATTTAGGAGAAAACAATTATCTACCAAAATAATTATAACGATAATTGTTCAATTTCTACATTTAAAGACCAATTCAAACAAATTCAAATTATGCATTAAAAATTTAAATATTCTTGAATAATTGGTCAAAAATAATTCTAGACATTTAATAATATAATTTGACTATTTATGTTCAAACACAAAAATATTTTTTGATTACAATGAGTGGGTAATTATTCAAAACATATATATATTACATTAAATACCATAAAACACATTTTAATAATTTTTTAAGAAAGAAAATATATATTAATAAAATAATAACACAATAAATAATTTCAAAATTAAAATATTTGAATATTGAAAAAAGATGTTGTATTTGTTCTCATGAATAATGAATAAATTAATAAATATTTTGAAATTGATTAAAATACTATAAAAAAATTCTAATATATTATATATCATATATAAGAATTATATAAATCCATAAAAACATTAAATGACTAAAATTAGTATGCATATAATGATATTGTCCAAAATAAAAAAATTGAGAATATTTAAAAAAACATATTTAAGAAAAAATATTTAAACTCCTAAAATAAATTGTGAAAAAACTAAACTTGTAGTTTATATACATACCATAATGGGTGGTCATTTCAAGTGTTAATGTAGTCAGTATAAAGTCTCTATTAGCAAGTTACAGTTACTTCAACTATATCTGGATGTATGTATACTTACTGTGAATGCAAAATCTGTATACCAAATAAGAAATTGTAAAACACATTCACTTAATTCTAGATTCCCGGTAAGTAGATAAAAAACTGAAATTATCATGAATAATTTTTTTTTTCTGTAACTCCTCATTAGAAATTGTGTAGTGCACTATCACATCATTGAGAGAGATAGGCTAGTGTAAAATAATAGTGATTTATTACCCCTTGAAAATGAAGCCGAATTTGTGGTTCTATGAATATGAATGTCTATTGTTGTTAAAATGGTAGACATCATCAATATTTTTCTATTTTCCAAGGATAAGGATATCCTTTTCTCTAATGGATATCATCATATGATGAATGGTGTATACGGAATGGTCTATTGATATTAAAAAAGAAAGAATGTATGAGTGTGGAATCATAAATTATGAGGTGGGAGAAAGGATTAAAAATAAGTCAAGTGTTAGGATCCTTGAAGGTTCACAATAGGTAGTTTATTTCATACGGTAATTAGGAAATGGTTCTAACTGTACTATAAACAAAAACACATGGTAGGATTATAGTGTTCATAGTAAGCCAAAATTAGAAAACCTATAAAT
Organism: Viscum album; assembly: GCA_963277665.1. Classification (NCBI taxonomy): domain Eukaryota; kingdom Viridiplantae; phylum Streptophyta; class Magnoliopsida; order Santalales; family Viscaceae; genus Viscum; species Viscum album. The sequence continues at coordinate 586,088,159 of OY728125.1, forward strand.
ATGATCATTCATTACTTTTCTAAATTTGGTGAATTTTTAGACACTATAAATATCTAAATAGGAAAAAATTCTTGAATACATAAATATAGATAAAATATAAAACTATCCAAAAGTTCAAATAAAAATTCTATCTGAAATATATAGAATAAGATATCATTAAAAAAATATGGAATAATTAATCTAATTTCATTTGAAAAACAATTATAAAATGGTTCATAAATTTCTAGGATTTTTTAGGTATCTAATATTTATTTTCATTTAGTTAGTTTAATAAAATTTATAAAAAATATCAAATTTCATACTTAAAAAATGATGTTATTATTCGATGTCTATCATGGGAGATATCAAATTAAAATAATAGAGAGTATATTATAGAAATTCTATATTTTTAGAGAAATTTTTGTGAAATTATAAAAAATTATAGACCACTTAAAAAATCATAATTCCACATATATTAGTTAAATGTATAAAAACCAATTGAATATATAATGAAACATATAATGTGACTATCCGATATACATAACTCAAGTGATAATAGAATAACTAATGAAATATTTTAAACACTATAAACTGAAAGTAGATATAAAAATAATATCACTTGTATGTTCACACCAAAATGAGAACATTTTAGATATTGATTTATAATTTTTCATGGTTGAATAAACATTAGTTAAAAATATATTTTTTATATCAAATAAGATTTATAATAATCCAAACCTTATAACTCATGATAAAAAATAACCTTTTAAAAAGTGATTTTCATATAAAATAATGACAGAGTTTCAAATATTAAAAACATAAAATATTAAAAAGAAACCCCCCCCCCTAAAAAATTACAAAAATAAAATATATTTTATTAAATTTACAATATTTCTGAATTTTTTCAAAAATTAAATTATTAAGATAAAAATAATAGAATCTTGAAAACATATAAAACCCCACTTAATAAAGAAAGACTTATTAAATTTAAGAACATGGTTAATTTAATATGTAAGTTAAAGATCCCCTATAAAAAATTAGAGATTAAGTGATATCCCCACGAATTTATCCTATATTTCCAAATAATATCCCCAATAATATTAAATAATTAGAGATTATAATACAAAAATTAAATACATCCTGAATTGAATTGATCCTGATCGATTAAATGATAATTAACCTATATAGTTTTGACACCATTTGAATAAACATTTGAGTATATGTGGGAGAATCCTGTAAATAATCAAACAAAATGATATTTTTGCATCCATTATATTTTGGATCTAATTGGGATAGTAACACAAATTTTGGGTCCCTAAGTAAGATTATAAAATTTTTTATAGGTTATATGGGAAGATAAATTTCTATAGATATAAATCTTGTAATACAGAAAGATTGAGGGAACTCGATAGATCGTTAATCAACATAACCTTCATTCCATTTTCATTTAAATCATGTAAATATTAAAACCTCCCCAATGGAAAATATAAGAAAGGATGTCATTTACATGATAATAATTTAATGATTATAAACCAAAATAGATTTATCTCTATTTTTTTTCATAGTAGCTACCATATTATAATATGTTTCTTTTATTTAATAAAAGGGAGATATAATTTCATATAATTTAACAATTTCAAATTTTATATTCTCAATATAACACTAAAAAATTTCAATATTATCAATGACATTATATTTTTTAGATGAATCAATATTTCTCAAAGTGTTTTTATCCATGTATATAATAGTTATTTTCTATTATGTTAATATTATAATTTTCATTATCAAAATTTACAATATATATCTTTTCTACTTTCCATTTTCCAAAATAATATTTTTATTTTCATTAGACCCCATATTATGAATTATAGTAGCATTTTAATACTTCTTAGAAACGTTTTATTTTTACTATTGATATTTTTCAAATAAATCAATTAATTATTATTTTTATGAATAATAAAAATCATAAGTAGATGAGTATTCCTAATTGAAATAATAATTTTAGGTGTTATATCCTTATTTATGATTTTATAAAGAAAAAATTTTAGGATTTAAAATATCATAAAAAGGGTCTATTACCATAGGATATATTACCTTTAGAATAAGGATACTAATCTATTGTTAAAATAAAAATTCATTATTAGACTCAGATTCATCAGTATAACTACAACCAACTAGATTAGTGTGTTTCAATTCCATTTTGTTATTATTATTATTCCCTTTTTATTTCAAATTTTAAACTTATATTTCATGCAGTTCAGTTTCTTAAATTTATAAAAAATAATATTAGTTGTACATTTATTAACTTCCATTTTAAATACTTATTGTATATAATTATTTTCCAATAATCCTATTAGCTATTTGATTTCTCTTTATAATCCCTTGAATAAATTCAGAATCCTGAATTAGATCAGGATATTTCTATAAGATGGAATAATATTAGGAATCCCTAAAAGAGTTTGTAGAAACATATGTGTATTTCAAATTAACTCCATTTCTTTTCTCATGTGAATATTGATCCTTGTTCTTCAATTCAATCTTGTACTTTAATTAGGATCCAATTATATAATCTAGGGAGTGTTCAGGAAAATCCTTGATTTATTTATTGAATACCTTCTCTGAATGCCACTAATTTTCAAAGGATATTAGTATTATTTTAATCAGTAATTAAATCATTATGGTTTCACCAATTGTGACCATGATATTGAATATATATTTGAATTTTTTTAACATATCATCCAAACATTCAGTTTTTTGGCATTCTAAATTCACGCTATTCATCACTATGAATGCTAATAATATGTCTCTACACTGTTACAATTCATTTATGGGTTTATTTTAATGTTCTCTAAATTTAATAATAATTATTCTATGAATATATGTCACTGGAAATACTTTTAATATGAGGTAAAGGTAGAGGATTCATGACTTTTTAGTTTAAAACTAATTTGGTAGCATTGTTTTTAGATAAATTTTCCCGTATGATTATAGGTATTTTTATGGTTTATCCATGATAGTATAATATTCAATACTCATATTCTCTATAATACCTCCATCATTTCTTTTTTACCTTATTTAATCATATATGATAAAATGATTTGGTCCCAAAAAAATCTATAATTCAATTTTCAGGGCCTCCATCCTTGAAACAAATATTTTTTTCGTCATGTTAAGGACAAGGATAAAAATTCGAAAAAATAATAATTGAAATATAAATTTTTTTAAAATAATACTTTTAAGGAAAACATGTAAAATAAAAAGACTATAAAAAACATAGAAGGCCAATGATTCCAAATATGGTAGCCCTTATATTCAAATTTCTTCTATAAAGAAAATATAAAAGTGATATGTAATCCTTAACAATGTTCCATATCTTACCAATTCATTGGATGGAAATGGTAGTATAAGATATTTTAGGGGGTTGAATATTCCATTATTAAAATTATTAGAGTACATAAAATTTTTAAATATAAATTACTGAAAAATAATACAAAATAGAACAAAGAGAATTATTATAATTATTCTAATATAAAAAACATAATATACTCTTTAAAACTCAACTGACAGAGCATGAAACACTTAATTAATTATAGAGAGACATTTAAATGAGATAAATATATAAAAAACTTTTTTACTTGGATGAATCCCAACCCAAGTATTTATGAGGATATATACCCAAACTAACAACACACATCCTTTTGTGGGAGTGAAAAGAAACCCAAGAATTCTATAAAGGGATACAAAAATCTATTTTTTCTTCATTCTAGATATGTTAATAAATCTAATAATTAAATTTTAGAGGTAATATAACCATTGTGATGAAGGATTTAAAATTATTCCTATACCAAAAAAGATAGAATAAATATTAAAACTTGATTGAAGTAGAAATATTATTTGTGGTAAAATAGTTGATGAATACCCTTTTGATTGTTGTATACTATGTAATCTTTATGAACATGCATTGGTAAAGTTCTACTCTTCCAGGTGATATGGATGTCAAAGTAATATTGTTCATCCCTTATGATTTCTTCACAACATATTTAAAGAGTATGTAGAAAATTAGTTGAATGTTCATCGAAGAGGATCCATTTATATCACTTCTTGAATTTTCCTATATAATTTTGGTTTCTATTCTATGAATCTCCATTCCATTAGAAAAAATCTATATGAAATAATATATCAATCTCACCCATGTGAAGATATTTAAATTCAATATAAAAAATTATTTAGTAGAGAGAAAATTATCAATTGTAATAATAGAAATATTAATTTATTGAGTTCCAAATTCAGTGACCAACTCAAAAAAAAATTGAATTACCTATTAATAATTTCAAATAGTCTACATAATAATGGTTCAAAACAATTCCAAAAATTTCCTAAAATAATTTCACAGTTTATATTTAGACATTAAAATAATTCATAATTACATGTAGTGAATAATTATTCAAAACATAAATACACTGAAAAATGAATACCATAAACTAATTATTAATAATTTAGAAGAGAGTAAATAGTTATTTAGAAAATAATAATACATGAATGAAATTAAAATGTTAAAAATATATATATAAAAAAACATGATGTATGTGTTTTCAGGAATAATTAATAAATTAATAGATATTTTAAAACTAATTAAAATATTCTAAAAATTTATCACATGGATTGTATATAATTTATATGAATTTTATAAATCCATAAAACACTTAAAAAAATTAACTATGAATGTTTTTAAAAATATTATAAAAAAATAATACAATAGTGCTTGCTTAAAAAACGTCTTTGAGAAAAAATAATTAATGGGTTGAACTGACCGTGCACATGAAATGCACATGTGATAAAGATACATACGATGTTGGAAGACCAATTCAAGATTTTTTTTAGTTAGTACAATGACCATGTGAATATGGTGCAGTGTCTTAAAATATATCATTCGGTAGATATACGGACCATGAATGTATGACTGGTATATTGGTCAAAAATTATAATGCGAAGTCACATTGTTTTACATCCATGGTTTGTTGATTAAACAAACTCATTGTATCATGAAAATTAATTTTAGTAGCTCCTCATGGAAATTTGATGGTGTGATGATGCTACATAGAGAGAGTCATACTTGTGTAAAGGATGAGTGAGATGTAGCCATGTGCAAAGGAATGAGAAGTTGTCATGTTATGGAGATGATGATGTGTCACACAGAAAAAGATACAGTCCATTTGTTTTGTTAAATTGTCCATGGATAAGGATAGGTTCATTTCATTTTGAGTCCTTCAAACACTATATGGTCCACATGAAAGTCCATTTTTCTTCTACTAAGAATGGAAGTCATGGGTAGGACAACCTGAACAATAATGTGTGTGCAAGGATTCACAATAGGTCAGGTGGTTGGATCATTGATGTATCCTACTTGGTAGTTTATCACATGTTGTATGTAGGACATAGTTTTCATGGTAGGCTGATCTTAAACATTTTTTAGGATTGTGTTTAGGGTCGGTTGAAATAAGAAAACCAAAAAACCTAAAAGATCATTACTTATTTGACTTAGGATAATTTTTATACCCTCATAGCTACAAAATCAGCCAACTGTACATTGGACATAGAAGTATATGAAATTTATATTTTAAATTTAATAAATAACACTTTTTAAAAAAATAACATTAAATATCATAAAAAATGTATCATATAAACTAAAAGGTGGAGAAAGAGTTCAGAAATGTTACAGAAATGTATCTAATTTTTAGTGAATCAAAATGACATCTTCATCTGATTATACAGTTGATTAAAATGTATAATATATTATTTCATTTCAAATGAAACAAAATAAGTGTAATTATTATATATATTGTGAGAGATATCAATTAAATACAAATGAAATTTAATTTCTGGAATTCCAAAACTCTATAATTTTTTAATAGAATTTCCAAGAATTTTTGACCACATAAAAACATATTCACACATCTACTTATTTCAATTAGATTGAAAAAAATATATATTATCTATCTGATGAAACATTTCACATGAAGATAAAATATATATAACTAAATTTATAAGATAATAAGTAATGAAAACTATTAAACACTCAAACTAAATGGTAGACATATGACTGAAGAAATATAGAATGTTTAGACGAAAAATGAAACATTCTAGAGATTTGTTTAGACATTATCATTGTTTAACAAAATTTAGAAAGTATTATTATATTTCATATAAAATTTTATTTTTAAAAATCCAATCACTATAACTCAAGCTATAATAAAATCACATTGATCTTGTAAAGGCACAATTTAAAATAAAATAATGCCAGTGATATATATATATATATATAAACATTAAAAATTAAAATAGAAAATAAACCCCCCAACATGGAATTATTCTATAAATTTATTTATATTTCAAAACTAATGTATCTAGTTACACATTATACATATTATTAATGGAAATTAATAAATTTAATCTTGTATTAATCATAAGAATCCATAACCTAACATGTGAAACTAAAAACCTATACACGATTCATGAACTCAGCCACTCGTTCAATTCAGTCTAAGATAAAATTTCTTAAATCATAGATTCAAATTTCCTATTTATGACTCTAGGTGAAATAATACCAATTTGAAAGTGAAAATAATAATAAATTAAAATTCTAGGAATCTTATCATTTCTTTAATACACGGCTTCTCTACTTCTAGGCATGAGTTATATACAATGTCTCAACAATGTATTCTATAAAATCAAAATTTTAAAAAAATTCAGACAAAATATTAATGATTAATACCATTTTTGACACCCTAACCAGAATAACTTGATTTAGGTCATGGGGCCAGATGGCCTCTTGTATGCTTCCTCATATTGAAGTGGCACCTGACTAGTGGTGAAGGCCTAAACATCACCTTGAGGTGATTTCCCTCAACAATAGAGAAACGTAAGATTCTATGTAACTACCAATTATTTTAGAGGACTTTTATTTCCACATGAATTGAATTTCATTGATAGATTGATACAAACGCATCTCCGTGTCTAAATGATCTATATTTACATATACATTTTTAACCATTCCATATAATTGGTGAGTTTGTATATGACTAAATAATTTATAAATAATTTATTTCTTACTTATTTTTTAAAATAAATTCACTGTTTTTCAAATGATTATAAATAAGAATACCAATTATTTATAACAAAAGTTAATTTTTTATGAAAAAAGAATTTTATCTCGAGTAATGTTTGTTTATTTTAAAAAATAAATTGAACACCATTATTTTATTATTCTAATAAAATTTATATATTTTTTAGTCACAATTCTTTTGACATTAATCTAATATTTTAATAGGAAAGATATAAATATATATATATATATAGTTATATACTAAAAATGTACTTATCTAAAAACAATTTTCACAACATTTTTTGCATATATTTTTGAATAAATTTCATCCACCTAAAAAAATTCAACATTTAAAAATTGATTCCATATTTATAATTAAGAGGATCATAATTTTGTAAATAATTTTTTTTATAGAGACAAATAGAAATCATAGTAATATTTTATTACATCAGTAATTGTATTATTGGTATAATATGGTTGAATATTAGGTATAGTGCTTAAAAATTTGACTAAAACATTCCGTTATCAATTTTTTTGAGTCATGTGTGTCCATGTCCATCCAATACCCAAATATATGGACACTTGTTTCCATATTTCTTTTAATATGAACCTTATATTAATTAAATGAAATAATATATATAAAATGTCACACTCTTGTATTTAATATCTCTAAATGTTTTAATTAAGGATAAAAAATTGTAAGTTGGTTATCAATGATTTTTTAAATATAATTTTTTTATAAGAATAATTTAGTTATAATTTTTAGTGATTCAATAGTGACTTTAAATGCTTATGTAACACCGACACAATATTTATTCAATTAATAGAAAAATAAATGAAATTAAATAAAATACACTAAATGGAATAAAATTTAACTAAAATATTTTGTTCTAAGAACATTTTAGTTGCATTGAAATATTTTTCCACTTTGAAAATATTATATTTCAATTTCAACTTTGTCTTGGTGTCTATAAAGTCAAATTAAATGAATAGATCCAAAATTTACATTAATAATATTTTATAATAAATAATATAATATTATATGATTTAAAATTCAGAAAAATATTATCTTCACCCAAGTTACTGAAATACGGTTGACCATATCAACTATTTTCCATTTATGATTCATTTTTTTTGTTTTTGGTATCATTTTTAACACATTAACATTGAAAAAGATGGTACCTTAGTTTAGGTCAAAATTGATTAATAAAGGATTTATTCAAAACAATAAGGTTTTAAATGAAACAAAAACATGTCAAAATTTCATTGGATGACATTATTTTGACCCCATATTATTTTTTAAAAAATATTCATGGCCATTTAGAATCATTTTTCATTTGATATACTTTAATATATTTTTATATTTTTAGAAATTCCAATAGTGTCGTCTCCATCCATTATAAAAGAAAACCCCTACACTATATTATTTAAAAATATTTGAGGCCAATATCACAAGAATACCCTATCCAATTACCTTCTCATATTCCCTTCCAACCCCGTAGTCCATAAGTAAGGATCCAAAGAAGTCCTTTATAATAAGAAGTAATCGCCTTAACTAATAACATTATATTTAATTCTTCTTTAACCTCCTCAAAATATATATTTTTATCATAAAATAATATATAATGTATTTTATGTGTAATTATTATTTTTTATTTTTAATCTACCCTTATTCAACCTACTTTTTATCAAATGGTAAGTAAAAGTATCACTTGTGTGTACGTACGTCTTACCATCTCTATGTAGCGATATAAATTATTCTCCATCACAATATTTCCTAGATGATTTATATGATGGATATAATCTATATTTATTATATTTATGGATTTATAATACTTCTAGAAATATAATATCACATGATCCTTCTTACCATCAATTTATTTTGAAAATTATAACGTTACTCATGTGTACGTGGGGACCTACCACCGCTACAAAGTTATGTGATTTGTTTTTCATTTATATTATATGTTGTTGGAAATAATTATAGATTTAATGAATAAAATTAATATATATTATCTGATAATTTTTTTAATGTTGAATTACTAGTTTTTTCTTTTATTTAATCCATAATAAATGGAAATAGTTTTAATGCAGGCATACTTCTGACCGTCTCCACAATTGATGAAATTCATTTTTATATCTCTAAATTTTTTTATGGATCTAAATATTTATAAAATGAATATATATAAAATTTATATCATTATAAAAATTATGATGATGTTGAATCCATGTTAATAGTATATGTTTGATAACATCAAAAATGATATTCTAAGGATGAATAAAATAGTTAACACCTAGAAATGGGTATTTCATTAAGTAATAAATAATAAATGGGTGATTAAATGTTTAACGTGGATCATATATGATATTAAATTTACTTCAATAACTTGGGTATAAAATCAAGATAAATTTTAATTTATTATATAGGATTTTAAGAAACATTCAATGAAATTCCAACTAGAGGTAAGGGTTTTATGATAACATCTCATTGTTTATTAGGATTGTTTATGATGAATTTTATGATGAGGTAATTTAATGATATATCTATTAATAATGCATTAAATTTTATTTTCAAAATTTTTAGGGATAATAAATGTTTTCTTTTCATATTCCTCCCTTCAAGTACTCTTGATACCAAAATAACATTTTTAGGGAAAATTGTTTTTTACCACTTCAGTGGAATATTTGTTATCATCAGTCTATGTTTTTTATAAAAATGTTTCCAATAAGAATTTAAACACTTAATAATGATTATTTAAATTTATTTTACACATTATTGACTATAAAAAATTGTTTTCAAATGAATCATCTTATCATTTTCCAAAATGAGCTACTCATCTACTTTATTATAGTGGTTTGAAATGAATGTTCTCTTTCAACTTATACAGAAAGAATATTATTTACTATTATCATGACATATAAATAATGGATAGTTCCTTCACATTTTTTGGGGTTATTTTAATATAATATGTTTTCTATAATATAATGAATATATTTATATTTTAAATAAGTGATTTGAAATTCAAAATAGATTTTTTTTAAATACATATCCAATATGAAATTTTAAAATAAAATTTTATCTAAGATGAAATCCTTTTAGATTCAAAATAATTAAAGGTGTATGAACCAATGATAATATTCAGATTCTTTATCTGGATTTTTTTATTATGATGAAAGATATCTATGAAACCCATTCCTTTTTCATTAGCGATGTCAATATGAATTGTTGAAATGTTTATAAAGACTATTTATTTTTAATAGGTTATTCTAGGATGAAATATATGGGAAACCAATTTATTTTTCATGGAATATGATATGAAGAATTTTTTATGATAATTTAACAAACATCTATATGATTTTATTTTTGTGAAGGTTCAGCCTAATATTATATAGCCCAATAATGCATTTAGAAAATATGTAAGTCTAATGAGATAAATGAGACTAGAATTAGGAATAAAAAAAATTCAATAAGGGTCCCTATCCACCATAATAGTTTTGTGAGTGATCCTTGACTAGTATGATGATATGTGGAATGAATCTGACTGATTATTATAGACATGAAAGTGATCCTCAAAAACTAAAGAAATTATTTTCTATTCTTGTGTGAATGCTACAAATATATGACATATACCATTATTTTTCACTTATAGATCATGTTATTTGACTGATGTATGATTCATGTCTTATGGAAAAATATATTTTAGTCCATAATTCAATATTATGATCCCAGATATTAAAGGTATGGTTTAAAAATATTAATTTCAAGTTCTTATACTGTTATACTCAAGATATATTTATATGAAAATGATATATCCCTTTTTTACCATTACGAAGAATATAAACACACCATTTCCTATATTCCCATTAACCAGATTATGGAGAATGGATTTAGGTATAATATTTATATGAGGGTAGTATTTATGAGTAACTATGTGTGAGATGATGTATCCAAATTATTAAAAAAATTCATAGGAGTACATGTTTTAGAATGATACTATACCTTTTTATTTATAGAGTTTATTGTTACTAAATATAATTAATATTGGTATAATAGGATGTAATATCTATATATAGAATGTATAGTTCTATATATTTATTTTTAAAGAAAGGTTTTGTTACCCTTTGGAAACTAGGATGATAATACATTAGTGAGGACACTTAGGATAATTCAATGTATATGAAGATTTCATAAATTATGTTAAATAAATGGGTTTTATTTTTTTGTAAAATATTTTTTTGTATACTACATATGCATGTGGTTTTGGAATAGATTCATATAATAAAAAACACCAAAAATATTTTGGACGATTTTATATCTTCCATCATTTTTGTTCTTGGTGAGTGTATCCTTACTACATCATGGGTTTGACACTAATGTGAGACATTACTAGATAACCCACATGTCATCCGGAACCATTATATAGTATTTAAAAATATTATGACCAAAAATGAACAAGGGTAAACCTATGGTGACATATATTGGAAATAACGTGTCAAAATTTAGACAGTATATGCATGATTTTTAATGATATATCACTCTGATTAAATATGATTGGTGATTATGAAAATAATTTTGGTTTTACTAAGGGATTGAATATAGAGTGAGATTGTTGATGTGTTTATATATATTCTAAAATATTAATGTACATTATTTGTTAATAATTATATGAATTCCTATATATTATTAAATGTCTCAAGGAATCTCAATTTAAAATATCAATGATTAGATGCTGAATTTGTAACAAACCCCCTTATCGGTATGATGATCACACCACAAGTCTATGATTCATCTCTAAATTAAATTTTTGGGAATATAATTCTTTTAAATCTAAATTATTATCCCTATAGTTTATTCAAATGTTCTTTTGGTCGTATATGGGATTTAATTAATAAATGCATAAATTAATTCCTAATAAAAAGATGCGACATTTTATATTCCAAAGAAACCTATGATCTTCTATTGGTGTGAGGATAAGTATGAAACCTATTGGAAAGTGAATCCATTTACGTGTATTGATTATTATTCAAAAAGTGTGTTTATATCATATGGTTGGAGAGGGACTAAAAATCAATGTTATTATTATTGTGTGAGTGTTTTTTGAGGACTTTTAGGATGGTATTTCTTATATTTCAATGAATCTTGAGGTCAAGTTCTCAATAGAACTCATAATGAATATTTAACCAATTTAAAAGAATCCATATAGAATATCCCCAATGGATTTATAGAAATTGAATAAAAAACTCAAGACGAATCTTGACATAGAATTTATTCTTCCAACTATGTCACCTTGGGGTAATCTTATTCATCTTTTTGTAAAGAATGATATATCAATGAAACTATACATAGATTATAGGGAACATAACAAGACAAAAATTTTAAATAGTTTTACTCTACCTCCTATTGAGGACTTGTTTGCTCAACTATGCAAAGAAAAATAATTTTTCAAGATCGATATTAATTCAAGATATCATTAATTTAGGGTATGTAAAGAGGATACACCCAATATATATTTCAATAAAAGGTATGTACACCATGAATATATAGTGATTATATTTTTTTTGCTAATTATATATATATCATCATGGATTTAATGAATAGAGTCATTATAGAATTCATTGATATGTATGTGGTTGTCTTTATAGATGATATTATTATATATTAAGAGAACAAAGAAATTAATAAATATCACATGAGGAATGTACTAATAAACCTAAAAATGATATGTTTTATGTAATATTTAAAAAGTATGGATTTTGGATAAAATATATTTCATTTTTGGGTTATACGATCTCATTTGAGGGTATATAGGGGGATCCATCAAAGGAATAAGTTATTGAATACATTCCCATACCAATCATGGTGATTAGGATTTGTAAACTTATTGGTATTAATAGATTTTATCGACAATTTTTGGATATTGTATCATGAATACCCAATCAAATAACCATGTTATATCAAAAGGGATATAAATTATTTTTGATAGATGAATGTGAGGAATATTTCAGGGAATTGAAGGGAATGTTTGTCATCACACATGTGCTTACATTACCCTATTGTAGAGAAGATTTTCTAATCTATTGGGATAAATAAATGATGTTATTGAGATTAGTTCTCATGAAAAATGATATGGATAATGGTATTAGCTCATGAAAATTGAATTTTCATGAGAAAAATTACCCACCACATTTTTTAGAGTTTGTTTTGAAAAATATTACATTAATGATATAAAGGAATTATGTTTAAGGAAAATGATGATATATATATTATGGTCACAAAAGTTAAAGGTATATATTTTATCAAAAATAGATTAATATGTTCAATATAATATGGTTGGAGTTGATAGAATATTTTGACTTCTGAACACATTATAATCCTTATATATTTAACATGGTGGAAAATTCTTTCAATTAAAAGGATAACACATTCATATCAAAAAATGAGGATAAATAAATATCCAACATTTCATTATTTACAATTGATGAATCTTGAAATATTGAATGATGGGATTGAGTAATATCTTTCTGAAATGATTTTTATTAATCTATCATTATTAAATTAATAAAAACAAAAATAAAGATGTGGAACTCTAGGGTAATATTAGAAATTTTTTTATTTCCAACTTGATTGTGAATAAATTGTCTGGATCGAGATCTATGTAAGTGTTCTATACAAACCAAATTGAAAGATGGTGCTATTGGATGAGGCTCATATTTCAGAATTCACAATTCATTCTATATGTATTAATTTTTATAGAGATATGAATGAGTAGATAGGGTGGTATAGTGTAGCATCATAACCCTTTAATCTACTCAAATAGTACTTCCAGACCAATGGGCCACTGGGAGTGAGGCGCACCTACCTGATTCCCAAAGGCTTCTGACTAGCAGAAAGGGTGATAAGAGTCATAGTGGGGAGGGTGTACCCTATGGGAATAGATAAGATAATGATATGAGTAATAAAAAAGAAATGGAAATGAAGTCACATCATACTTGAACCAGGCATGATAGCGGTGGAAGAACAATAAACAATATAAAAAAAAGAAGCAAAGATAAATAAAAAAAATAAAATGAAACCCAAACCAAATCATTACACTTATAGCACTAAACAAAATAAGAAAATCATACATCCATAATAGGTCATACATTCCAATGTATGAAAAACAGTCTCCCATGGATGACCACATTATATACATGCATACATACATACTTATATATATATATATATATCAGCATGATAAAACAAAAAGATGAACTTAATGAATCTCATGTTGTGGTAGGAAATCATAGTCCCTGCCAACCTCATTGCTAAACAACACTATGAAATAACACTACAAGATGATCAGTTACCTGAAAATAAAGATATAATTTATATGCACATCCCAAATTTCCCCTGTAGGGTGTGAGAACGAGCCTCAGTAGGATTCCACATAAGTTTTCATATCCAAAATAATTGTTTATAAATGCATCTAATATAAATAAACAGTCATAAAAATGTAATAAGTAAAAAATTATTCCTTTGTTTTCAATAGACACAAGGAAATCATCACTGACCACATCAATCATCAGAATCTAAATAAGAAACAATCATTAGACCATAGACCAATGTAACCCTCTAATATCAAAATCCTATGTGAACCCTTAGGTTCCACCTCAAATCATGTAACCGTGCACCACATTCCTCATAAAACCTCGTGTCAAAAAAAATTAGATGACATCCTGAAGGCATGAAGAAACAAGTCACTGATACCTTGTACCACAAATTGAAAGAACAAGTGAGCACATAGACTAATAACCAGAGGCATAATTATATCTTTCCTCAAATAAATGTTACTTTAGGATTATAATATGATGTCCCAAGAAAATGATGATGTATGTTCTCCTAATTATATTCCAATCCCACAACATCCATAAAACGAGGTCTCACCCCCAACTTATAGCTTCATCACTATAAAATTAAGGCTCATCACATTCATTAAGGATTTCTACTACACGCAACACCAAACCCCATAATATACCACACTACAAAGGGGCCTCTACCCACATGAGTGGTTAAAACCACCCCATTATTGAGACACCCTATGTTCCCATGACTCAATTCATCACTTTGGAAATCACAAGGGAGAAGAAATCCCCAAATAAAAAATTTATCCTTCATCTAAAAGAAACCTCACACCCCTACTACCATTTCCCATAGAATCAGATGACCCTTCCTCTTAATATCATGGGCCATGTCCAATTTTACATCCATGTCGCCTCAATATGACATCCTTGACACCCAATCTATGATCTCATTAAACAATTATAATGAAAAAAACCCAAATGGATTATCAATATCACCTCAATATCAATTTTCATACCATCCAACTTTCTCAGGACAAGACAATCACTGCCCCATGGGCCTATTCTCATTCCAAAAAATCATATCACAAATGTAAACAATTTCAAATAGAAAATTAAATTTAAAATTATTGAACTCACCACATTAAAAAAATAGAGAAATTCATTTAAATTTAATTTTTAAAATTCGTCATTCATCACATACCTAATTCAGATTAATTAAATAAAACAATTCGATGAAATTGAATTTAATAACTTGAATAAAATAAAAAATTAAATCCATTGTAAAACAACCCTCATCCAAGCTACCCACTATGTGGAAACCTCTAACACGACCACACATATATGAAATTAGATATGGAATTATGAAAGGAATCCCATTTATTCATACAAACAATTTAATATGAAGAAAAAAGAGTTTCACTGAATGACTCAAAGGCAGGCTAAAAGGAACCACCAAACATATCACAAAAACACAATGGAAGGTATACACCACTTTCCATGGACTTGTATACGTAGTACAATCCATTATCGAGATCCTACTTCAAGAGGATTGGAATAGATCTAATTTTATATCAAGTTCCCTAAAAATTGGGAAAAGAGATCAAATGGATTTGTCACACTATGTGGTGAAGTAAAAACAAGAAATAGGAGTGGGTGAGGTTATCATTACAACAGTTGTTCTATGGTCAAAAACAGTTCAGTGAACAGATGAAAAATAAGTTAGATGGATCAAATTGAATAGTGTAAGGAAAGTAATGAGCTTCCCCCTATTCTATGTGACCCACAGAAGAAAAAAATGGAAAAAATATGAGAAATAAAAATATAATGGTGAGGGACAATGGAAATTTTGACACATTAATGGGGCATCATGTTTTACTCAAAGAATGCGCAAACCATGTGAGATAATGTGTTAAACCACTACCCAAAAGACCGTCATATCAATTCATGGACACAGGTTTCCCTATCATTGCACAAAATGTGTGGAATAACTGTAAAATTACTATAGTGAACTTGCACAGTCATGAACCTCCCTCACATGGTGTACAAAAAACCACATGGTAGTTCTTAAACGAGCCACTATGTTTGCTGGAAGTTACCACACGGTCTACCATAAACCTTGTACCCAATCCTGTTATCCCAAAACAAGATTTTCAAGCCTTTGACAATCCTCACCAATGAACACTATAATCCAATAAATTGATAGAAAACAATATTATAAATCTGATAGAACTCATGATATTTAATTCTTATCAATCATAAATATAATGGCATAGCTACTAATTGGAAAATTTGAAAAGGGGGAGGTTTTGACCCTATTAAAAAACACAGAATGTTTTAATATCCCTACCTTAACAAAGATCATTATCCCATCTATAAAATAAGACAAAGAGATGGTACCAAACCTACCCATCTCGTTAGATATTACCTACACTAGCTCGTCCCAATGCGTATTTTCCATCTACATCAAGGGGGATACCCATATTAGGAGGGACCTATCGCAATCTCAAATGAACCAAAACTCAAATCAAATAAATGGTAAAAGAAAAAATTTCTAAAATATTAGTCCTTGTATGATTCAACATCACTCACACAGCTCATTAGGTGCTCTAGTGTCATATATAACACCCACTTGAATCCCACAATACATCGATTCCCCCCATGATCCCATGTCATACACAGTAACATAAGGTCTAACATGTCAACAACTGATCAAATATGTTCTGACGAATCACTCATAAATAATGTTACACACCCAAAATGTTCACAAATACCTCACATGTCAAGTAACTACATCCATTAATGCCCTAATGACGAGCACCCTTGTATACACACATCCTTGGATTCGGGTATATAAATAATGGTGCATCTCACCAGAGAAATATCTATCACATGCACCAGAGATAGTTAAACCTATTAACAATTATATAGTTAGTCCATATATACCATGTTCAACTCATGTACTCAAATAATACATGACTCAAAAAACCATGCCAAAGGAATGAAAAAAGAAACTCATTCATTCCCATGATGTACCTATGCCCATCATCATATCACAAGATAGATCATCCTATAATGCTCTATGGTGTTCACTAGGAATGAATCATGAATTCATGATGCATGTCCCTAATATGGAACTAAATCAGCCACAAGCCGCTAACACCACTACTAGGTCACACTATCTCTTCCATGATCCATGTGTGAATATGAACCTTAGAGACCCTCTCATAGTACTAATCATTATCTGATATTAGAGGACTATGTTAGTCTCAGTCCATCACTACTGCTTATCAGATAATGCTACATGCATATCATATCGATATGATCAACCTACCCAAATTCCTGACACCCATTTAGATGCTACTCAAATAGATCTCTAACATGTCCTGGCAACCCACACTGAATGAATACAATAGATGATCCACTATGAAGATATGTAGCTGAGTCCTTGGCCGAAATTCCTTGCCATAACTCATCTCAGCTTCAATGATTACCATCTAAAGAGTAACCATTGAAGTCACTAAAATCCATCTCCCAGTTAGAGAAAGATGTTCCTTTCAGTTTAGCCTTGTTTATGAGTTCTTATTTCACACTGTCAAAAGATGAAGACAATCTGTACGTGAATACATAAACTCGAATAGAATTCAATAAACCATCCTCAAATAACCTCATGATGGATGAGTCATCACTCACTATATTAGGTACACGACAATAAAATTAAATGAACTTCGATTCATAGTCCATGATTAAAATGTTACCCTGCTGAAGGATTTATAACTCTAGATCCCTTTCATCCCTCAACATATTTTGGAAAATGTTCTCAATGAACCAATCATCTATGTCTTTCTAGGATAGTCCCTCAGTTTTTCCTTCCTATACCTGTACATCCCACTATCGCTTAGCCAGTCCTCTAAGCATTTACATTTCCAACATTACCTTCCACCCTGGTGGCATCTCAAACTATTCAAAGATAATCTAAATGCCTACGATCCAGTTCTTTGCAGCTTAGAGACCACACTCACCTAGAAAAGAGGAGGATGTTGTGACTAGAACTTCATCATCATATATGACGTATATGGGTATCATCCCTAGCCATCCCTGTCAAAATCCTCTATAACCCTCTCCAATATCTACTAGAGCTTCCTATTGAAGCATTTCCAAAACGTAGTGAAATATGGTGGCTACGCCACCTATATAAGAAAATGTACCCGCTTTTCCTAAACCTCATCTGTTTGAAGTAGCTCAAATTATAATGGCCCCATATCATCACCCACCTGATGCTCCATCTAATCTATTTAGGAGGAACCCACTGAATACCCTTAAATGATAATACAGTCTAGATATATATATATATATATATATATATAACAAAAAAAGAAAGTAGTAAATTAAACTATGATCTCACTACCCATACCATTACACATTTGAATCATTCCGTACAAAATACTGGCCTAATGTCTTACTTAGCCACCATCAATAGAACCATGTATCAAATAATCCTTAGACCTCAACCATTCTGAAGAACTACATCTCCTCAAACGGATGACCTCGTTGCCCAGCCTGGTGATCAAAATCACCCCATATCATAGTACATTCCTTATAATATATTATATAGGCCATTTTTTTTTCATCACATGCAATGTCATATTTATATTTACATGGTATATCACATTTCAAGAGAAATTCATATTGTATTCACATAATATTCCATAATCATTTCATAGAAAACTTTAAATCATTCAATTTTACATAAAGATATAGATTGATATTGATATTTAAAACAAACTAATATGTTCCTAATCAATGTATAAACTAAGAATCACAATTACACCTTGTCTCACCAGGCCAAGGTTCCAAATATTTTTCCTTGCTATACCAGGCCAAGGATAACAACTCACATATCATAATAATTAAAACAT
Source organism: Viscum album (assembly GCA_963277665.1). Taxonomy (NCBI): domain Eukaryota; kingdom Viridiplantae; phylum Streptophyta; class Magnoliopsida; order Santalales; family Viscaceae; genus Viscum; species Viscum album. The sequence goes on from OY728125.1 coordinate 586,107,497, forward strand.
CACATACCTAGTGAAACAGTCAAGGTGGAAATCATATAATATGAAAAATGATCAAAATAGAACATTAATTCTCACCCCTAGAAACTTGTTAAATCCCCCATAAATGGAGATGTACATACCCAAACATGATCTCTGAACCAAATTTTAACAACACCTAATCTCTAGTCTATAATATCCCAAATTGTTCTACTAGAAAAAGAAAACGGTACTGTAGATTTTCGTAGCAGCTAGTGAAAAATTACTACCGAATCCTATTCAAGAACATGTTTGATACAACTTGTAGTTTCATGAACCATTATGAAACCAAAATATTGATTCTAGTGTAACACCTAAAATTCAAAATTATGAACCTCATATTCGATAGTGTTCATAAAAAGCGACCCCAAGCGCATAAGGTGATATAATACAGTTACAATTTAAAAAATATATACTATTTTAAATATATTGGATATATAATATATTTGTTAATGTGCTCAAAAACACAAAACCTTGCATTACACTTAAGAGAGACACTCTTCCAAAGCATACATTACATGCAAGATCAAGTTTTAACCATATAATATTAAAATATGATTATTTAGTATAATAAGTCTTAATCTAGCTGTTGAATTAGCAGTTAAAAATAGTATTAACTATCTTATGAAATATATAGTTTATAATAATTTAATATTAATTTGTAGGATAAAAAATAATTACAAATGAATATTGAAACCAATTGAATATAAACATAATGTTTTTACAGAAAACCTTTTTTATGCTCAAAAAGAAATGTTATCCTACGAAAATAAAGTAATAAAAATTAGCGAATTATTCTAATGAAATATATTTGTTATAAATTTAATAAAATATTTTTTATGTTAATACCATGTATTTTATAATCATAATATCTCCACAAACCAAATATTATTCATAAAATACTATATTTTATAAAGGCATTTTTATTGTATTTTAATGAAAAAAATATTATAAATATTAATTTTGAATCATTATTTGATTGAGTATCTCAATTTAAACATATGATTTGAAATAAAAACATCATAATTATGTTAGAATTATTTTTATTTTGAAATAAATTTCTTTTAATGAATAGCTAAAAATACATCATTTTAGTTCAAAAATACTTTTTTCATCTGATTTATTTATAAAGATAAATTATGTTTTATATTGGTTTTAATTATTAATAAGACAATATTTTTATCAATAAGTCCAGTTTAATATATTATAATCAATATTAATTATTAATTTAGTATAAAAACAAAGAAAACTTTTTGATGTTTTTAATTTAAAAAATCACTTTGTCATCTCACATACAGGATGAATTCTAAATTAATTTCTATAACATATGAAGTTAAAACATGGAAAAATGTATTCCATGTTTGGAATAATAAAAATTTATAATTTCTAATAATTTTGAATTATTTATTGACAAAAAATATTTGTTAATGTGATTAATATTAATTACAATTACTAAGGAAAAATTTATCTTCATAATGGAAGAAACCATTAAATTAATGACCCAAATGACCTAGAATATTTCCTAAGAACTATTGTATTTCCATATAGGTTATTTAAAAATTAGATTTATGATTTTGGTTGGTCTCTTATGACATTTTTGTATGTAGAACATATGTACACCTAACATTATACCAAAACATCCATGTGAATAATTTTCCTTCCCTATAAAAGGCCACCAAGTCTCCCCATTCCTCTCACCTCAAAAACAATTTATGATTAGAAAATATATGCCCAAATAGCTTTCAAAAATAAATATTCTGAATTTTGCAGCCTACATATTTGGAATAATCTTTCAATGGAATCCTTTTGATATAAACCAAAAGAAGCTATCTAGTTAAGAGGTAAGGTATTTCTCAAAATATATTTCAATTTACATTATCCACTCCATAAAATATATTAATTACAATATATATAACTAAATAATTATCCTAAAAATAATTTTATGTTGTTATGTAAAGGGTTTTATCCACACATACACACACTTTTATATAATTGGTGAGGAAAATATTGTTTTTGTGTATAATGAACTACTGCCTCACGAAATGATGATGGTTCTTTTTTTCATTTACCACCTCTCATTATGGACAATATGATAGAAAGTATATTTATATATGATAAATAAGATATTTAAAATGGCTTTATTTTTCTGTAATATGTATTTATATCATTTTTATACTTATTTCATCTTGTGTATGTACGATAATTTTGTTTGAGGATATTTTTACTACTACCCCCTCAAAGAGATATGACTCATTCATGCCATACATGGAACATACAAAGGATATTTTTTATAAAAATAAGTAAAATATATAACATATATATTATACTAGAGTTATAGTATACATATGGGTTATTTATGTTTTATTCATTTAATTTAACAATGGAGTGAAATTTATGTTCATGCGTACGTACGACTTATTGTCTCCATGGATGGTGAAATTAATTTCTAATATATAATTATTATAGATTATCATAAATAAATATTTAATAATTATATATTATAGTAATTCATGTTTTAAATTTCGGATACGATGAAACCATTTTGTAAATAATGATATAAAACAAAAAGTTAAAACTTACTAAAAAAAACTGGGCAATTAACCACCAAGAAATGAAATTATTGAACATGTTTAGGAAAAATAAAATGATATATTTTAATAAGTAAATATATGATATTATAAACAAGAGTAGAGTTATAATTTGAGTTATTTAAATATTTTAGACAACTATAATGGAGGATAAATAAAACACAAAAAATGGCGGTTAAGGTAAGGTAATTTCGTCTTAATTTATGTTTTATTTAGTCTTATATATTATTATGTGCCAACTCACTTCTATTTGGAATTTATAATTCCTTTTTATTTTTATATAATTAATTCCATTATTATTATGATATTACAAGTTTTAATTAATTTCACACCTTTCTAGATATTAGGATTCACTTTTTTCAAATTAGTTTGGGACACTTCAAAATATTAAAAGATTATTATCCTTAAGAATATTTGAAATGATTACCTATATAATCTCACTTCATGTTGTAATTATTAACATTATTATGAAATAGTCAATTTTTTTAATAAATTTCACTGTAAATTGACTTTAATATAAATATTCTTATATAATGGAAATTAGTATTTCTTAAACCATATACCATTCTACATACAATGTTTTCATGGATAATTATTTGATTTACTTGGGAATAAATAATAAATCCATATTTTTAATTAAATACAGTTATTTGATAATACATATTATTTATTTTAATTATATGATATGAAGAAATTTTTGGACTGTAAATGATGGGTGGAGCCTGGACTTTATATAGCACATTGATGCATCAACAGGTTTATATGAGACAAAGAAGTCAGTCAAATTAAATAGCTTACTATTCACAGTTTTAAAATTTATTGTGAAAGGTCTTGATTGTATTGGTTTTTATATATATCAAACATGATTTTCATTAAAAAATAATTTCCCTCATTTAATTACAATTATTATTCATCCATGATATTTTTCATCAATATATCTATGTATACATATCATTATATGTCATCAATTAAATTAGATCTATTTCAGTTAATCCCTTGGTCATGTTTATTTCTTCTCACTTATTAATTATTCATTACTCTTTACATACCCTTAATGAGAATATGAGATCGCCCATATTGTGTTCCTTCCCCATGTTATGAAGATAAATCTCTTAATACACATCAAAAGACACATTTTATTTGATTTTATTATGTATCATGTCGTATTTTCAATTTCCAAATGTTTTATGGGTATAATGTATGTAATTTTCCTTTCCAATACTGATAAAATTATTTATCCATTGATATTTTATTCCCTGAAATCGTGACAATTTTATAAAATAGTTCACCTGCTCTGAGGTTCTAGGTTCAAGCTGTTATAGTTGTTATCAAAGGAAGTTTATCAGCATCCATAGAAACTATATTTAGAAAACATAGATCGGGGAGAATAACCCTATGATACACATTCAGGATTTGTATACAATAACATCCTAGAATTTTTGTAAGGTATTTCTATTGTGGTATTCATAGAAAATCCACCATGTTTGGATACTACAAGTGGAAATGGTTGTGGCACATATATACCGAGTATTCTTAACTCCGATAAGGTTTTCTGGGATTAAATCAGGGTACCCTGGTACATTAGGATCGACCCTACAATGCAACTGGTTTGACACACCCGAGGTATACACTTAGAACATTTTACATTTTCATTACCTACCATTATGATGGATTTTAATGTAAACATTTCCTCAAAGTAACCAATGATTTTGATTCTATAATTGATGATGAATAAACTTTTGTAATGCGATTCACCTCATATAGAGTTACACAATGTCCACAATATTATGAGATTTTCCAGTGTATGAAATTTTAAAGAAATGACACATGGATGTTAGAATCATATCATTACTCATGGTGAATGTAGATATTTCCCTACTAGGGAACCAAATACAACATGTATTAGATGATAGAATGTTATGGATATATTAAGGAATCGTAGTCAGCTTATAAAAAATAACCTTTCCCGAATGGGTGAAACTATTCCATAGATATAATCAAATATTCAAGATCTATTTATGAAGAATAAGACCCTAGAATTGAGTGGAACTACTTATCAAATTATATCTGATAAATTGACTAAGTCTCTCCAAAATATATTTATGGGATTCCAATACTATGAAAAGGAAAAGGATACACATATTTTCTCTTTTCTACCAAGTAACGCTCATCAATGGTGTTCTTGGATCCAGAATACAAGTGATGATGATAAAATATAACTCATGGAATGGAGATAATTTATGTTTACATTATTCAATAAATAAATCCCTACCAATAAACAATTTAAGATTATTATGAAGTTTATTGGCTTAAAGAAAAATGGAAAAGATAGTATTGCAGATTATGAATCTATATTTACAAGGCCTTTTAGGTATTCTACGAATTATAATTGAAATATTTAGTGAATGTTTAACCAATTATTTTAAGGACTTAATACATGAATCTAACGGGTGCTAGTGTGTCAATAGTTTCATCATATGTTGAAATAGTTTTAAATGACATAAAGATAGGGAAACAATTATCTATGTTCTGTGGATTCAAGGGAATCCAATAGAAGAAAAGTTATCCGGAACATAAAGAAAAGGGGAATGAATCAAAGAAGATGAAGTAAATGAATTTTTTTAACTCGTGATATCTATGTAAAGAATAACCAAGATAAATGGTTGAATGGATTAGGAGTTAGTTTTACATGTGGAGGAAATGGTCATCAGAAAAAAGAATGAAATGGAAAGAAGTAAAATACATCTATTTAATGATAAAACTACAAGGATATTGGGCACTATGAAAATGAATTCCCCAAGAATCCATAAAATATACCTTAGAATACGCTAATGGGTCAATGTCAAGAAAATGTTATTTAAATAATTGAATTCGAATGATTAATGTTCTTTTATATTTTGATCTAGAAATATGTTGTAAATGTATTTCATTGATGATGTTCATTTCATATTAATTATGAACTATATACAATTTTACAACATTACATTTTATTAAGGATTTGAGATCATATACTAAATGGTACTAAGAAACGTTATTGTGTAGAAAGGTAATTTTTTTTGGATAACACGTGATTGAGGGAAAAAACGTCCTAAATATGTTCTTGATGCTGAGATATTGATGAACAAATGATTGATTTAAACATGTGATGAATACCTTGGAACTAATTATATACTAGTTGAAATGTGGTCTATGGTATCATTTATAAAGTTTACAACACTTATGGATTAATGTAATATATCCAATATCATGTGTCTTACATAAGGAATAAGGATAAACGAATGTATTCAGTGATTTTTTGTTGTGATTCGAGTTATTACAATATTTCAAGAGAATACATGAAGAAGTAATTAACATATTTTAAATGTGAAAATATAGAGCTACATCATGTCGATTAAAGGCTAATGATATGTTCATTTTGGATATTTAGTGTCTCTCATTTAGAAGTGATTGGATCATAATCAGTTGGAAATAGTCATATATTTTCAATTGGTTTAAGATGATCATTGAATGTGATTTAGAGGTTAATAATTTACTTCACCATATGATGCATCATGACCTAAAATATTAAGTAAAAATTGTTAAAGGTGTAATAAAAAAAGATTATGTTAATAGGAATGTATATTTTCCTATATTATTATATGGGGATAGAATTAATTAACTATATATATTAATTGTTTTGAATGAAATTTTTTTCCCTATTATCATTATTTTTTATAATATAAATGACCTTTATGAACTAATAAGGTCTGCAGTTTTTGGCCAAAAAAATTCATATGAAAATATTCTCATGAAATCCCCATCAGAACATGATTGATGGAATATGAATTTTATATCCTTTTTTTTATTTCCCACCTTTGTAATCCTACATTGGAACCTAGTTACGTGACCGTTGTACTTTCCTTTCTCACTTATTAAAAATATTTGATATTAACAATATTTACGATATGGGTATTTGAATAATAGTTTATTTAAAATCCCTCTAGCATGAAGATCAAATTTAAATAGTGATAACACTATTTAATTAAAATGTGGAGAATATAACATCCTAGAATTCAAAATTAAGAACCTTATATTCGATAACATTGATGACATGCGAGACTAAGGGCCTAATGGGAAATAATACCCCAATAATTTAAAATATAATTACTATTTTAAATAATTTTGATATATTATATATTTGGTAATTCACTCAAAATTGAGTTACCTCCCATTACATGCAAGAGTGACTTTCTTCAAATGCATATATCACAAGTAAGACAAATTTTTAACCATAAATTATTAAAATATAATTATTTAAAATATTTAGAAATTACAAAATATTACATTAGTGGTTATAAATATTTTTAAATAACAAATGAAATATATTTTTTATGATAATATATGATTATTTTATAGGATAAAAATTAATCATAACTTAATATAGGAACCAATTGAATATAAATATATTTGTTTTATATAAATTATTTATTACGATCAGAAATCTCTTTTATCCTAAAAAATCAATGTAATAAAAGTTTGTGAATAATTTTAATGAAATACATATGATATATATTCAATAAAATTTTATTTATGGTAATACCATGTATTTTATAAGCATATGATCACAACAAACCAAATTTTATGCCTATAATACTATATTTTTATTAACAAATTTTGATCATATTTTTATAGAAAAACCATATTAAATTTTAATTTTGAAACATTAATTGATTTAATATGTCCAAATAAAATTCATATTTCAATTTGAAACTCAATAATTAGATTATGGTGAATTTATTATGTTTTTACTAAAAATTTCTTTTTTAAATGAATTGTTAAAAATACTGCATTTCAGGTCAAAACTACTTTTCATCTAATTTATTCGTAAGGAAAAATTATGTTTTTTATTGGTATTAAATATTAAATAGATAATAATTTTTTAAATTAATATAATTTAGTTATTATTATTAATTTCACTTTGAAATTTTTTATAAAAACATAGCAAACGTTTGGACATGTTTATATAAAAACCCAATGTTGTTATCCCTCTTGTAAGTTGAATTTTAAATTAAGTTCTACCACATATGAGATTGAAATTTGGGAAATTAGATTAAATATTTTAAATCAGAATAATATACAATTCATAATAATTTTTACATAATTATTTATAAAAACATTCAGTGAATATAATTAAAATTAATTAAAGTTATTAAGGAAAAGTTATACTTAATAAAGGATTAAAACATTAACTTAGTGTCCCATAAGGCATCAATAATTGTAAAAACTATATTGTAAGGAAATATATCTGTTATAAACCTTCCATTAAATTTTTTTTTTGTTTTTTATGAATTTTTTTTAATAATAACATGTGTACACCTAACTTGCTTCTAGTAATTCAACGTGTGTCCTTTTCCATCACTATAAAAGGCCAAAACCACTCGTCATTCCTCAAACATCTCAAACTACATAGGATATGAAAATTTCTTCCAAAATAGCTTCCCAAATACCATAACCTCTATCTTGAATCCTTCCTTTGGTTATGAATTCTTCTAGGTAATCCTTTAGGTATAATCTAAATGAAGATACCTGATTAAGATGCAATGTCTTCCCTCAATATCTCTAGTTTCATTTCCATTCTAAACCCCCATAAAATCTCTTTATCCCATTTTTATATAGAAAGATAAGTATAATAAAAATACTACGATGTTTTTATATAACATTTTTATCCCATAGATATACACGCATCCATCAAATGTGTAAAGAATATACTGTTTTTGGTTACGGTGAACTAATGCCTCACAAAACGATGGTTGTCCATTTTTCATTTACCATGTATTATCGTGGCCAATATGAGGGAAAATATATTTATATATTATGTATATTAAATTTATAATTCATTTATTATTATTTAATTTTTATTTACTAATTTCCTTTATGATTTAATTCTTCTATAAATACGATAATTTCATTTAAGGAATTGTGGACTACTGCCCCCTCAAAGCAACATGACTCGTTGATTCCATACGTGGAATGAATAAAGGATGGATTTAATAAACCTATGTAATATATATAAAGTATATATCATACTTTAATTCTAATATACATATGTTTTTTTATGGTTTCATTTTTTTAATTCAACAATGAAATGAATACAGTGTTCATGCATATGTGCGACCTACCGTTTCCAGTAATAGCAGACCTCATTTCTAATATCAAATTGTTATAGATTATTAAAAGTAAATATATAAAGATTATATATTATAATTATGTATTGTCATAAATTCTATATATGATAAAACCACAACCTATTTAATGGTAAATATAAAAAAACAAGTTAAAACATATTTGAGAAAACTATGAAATAACCCCCGAAATAATGAAATTAATAAAAGTATGATGAAAAACAGGAAATGAAATATTATAAGAAGTTAATATATGTTATTATAAACATTAATATAGTTTTTATATTATTTTTAACATATTTTAAACCCTTATACATGAGTTTAAATACCACACAACAAAAGGAAGGTCAAGGTAATGCAATTGTATCTCAATTAAAATTTAATTTAGACATATTTGTTATTATGCACAAATTCACTTTTATTTGAAGTATATACAAAATTCTTCGTCTTAAAACTTTAATAAACCTTAATTTCATGATATTATATGTTTTATTTAATGTCATTTCTTTCGGGAAATTATGATTCAAATGTTTCCATGTTGTATCAGACACCTTGGAATATTTAAATATTTTGCTCCTCAAGAATGTTCATTATGATAATCATGGAAATATATCTTCCTTTTGTGATTATTAAAATACTCCTAATAATAATTTTCTTATAATTTTCATTATAAATTTTATTTAATATACATATTCTCATATAATGTATTTTTTTTATTTTATAAACATTATACATTTTACATACATTGTTTACATTGAATGATATTTGATTAACTATGGAATAAACAATAAATATGTATTTCTCATAAAATGTAGTTATTTGATAAGTCATATTAATTAAATTGATTGTGTGATATGATTATTTTTTGGGCCACTAAATATGGGTGGTTCCTAGAAATTATATATATATTTTATGAATTGAAATTTTCTCATGATTCAAATTAGTTTTCCACATTGAACTGGATTCTATATGTAGTTTTAAACTATCCTGTGATAGGTATTGAAGGTATACACATTCATTTTCATAAGACATGTAATCTATTAAGAAATAATATCTATCATTTAGTTTCAATTATTATTTATCCATGATATTTTTCATTAATATGTATGTGGATACATTTCATTTCAGTTCATTGATTAAATAGAACATGTTTTAACTAATCACCATGCCATGTTGATTTATGGTCATTGATTAATTACATATTCTTATTTACATAATCCCACTAACAATTTTATCTCAACCTTATTATATTTCTTTCCCATGGTTATATAGAGTAAATAATTGAAACAATTTCACAGATGATGTTCATTTAATTTTATTATGTATCGTGTTTGTATTTCATATTTCTAATATTATTATGGGAATCATGTAGGAAATTTAACACTTCGAGACTACTAAACTGATATATCCTTTAGAAATTGATTCATTATAATAATTTTAATTTAATAAAATCTTACATCGTCTCTGGTATTCTAGGTGAGGATGTTACATCTAGGTTGGTTGGCCATTGGGCCTTAGGTGCACCTCACTAAATGCCAAAGGATTCCAACTAGAAGCGAGTGTTTGATGTTCTATAATAGAGAGGATACACCCTTTGAGAATATATAAGATACTGGTATATGTTATAAATACAACATACAATGTAAATAAAGACTCAGTAGAATTTATCTAGGCCAGCCAAAGGCAAAATCATAGTAAAAAAATAATCAAAAGTGGAAGAAATGATAAATAGAAAAAATGGTCTTAAATAAAAAAATCATTATAACACTATTAGAAATAAAAAAAATAAATTCATGCATCCATTATAGCTCATAAATGCCAATATATGAAAAAGGGTCTGTCGTGGCCCACCTCAGTATACAACATGTTGAAATTAAAGATAAACAGAAGGAAACTCGTATTACCAAAGGACCTCAAGGTCCCTGCTAACCTCCATGATAAAAATACCAATGAAGCAGCTCCTCAAGCCAACCCCTAACCAAAATATAATGTAATAATGTTACATGCATCCATAAGTGCCCATGTAGGGTGTGATAATAGATATCAATAAGATACGACCTATGTGTATATACCCAACATAAGTTCTTACGTAAGAGTATAATATAAATAAAATAGAAAAAATAATAATGAAATAAGTAAAAAAGGATTCCTTAGTTCTCAATAACGCATATAAAACCATCACCATACTTATCCATTGCAATATGACTTAGTTGGAAATGATCCCAGGCATATGTCCCAAGGTAAACCTATATTGTTAATATCCCAAGTAAACCTTCATGAACCACCTGAGATCAGGTATCTTGGCACCACATGCCTCCTAAAACCTTATGTATCCAAAAAATCACCAATGTCCCAAAGGAATTCCCAATGAAGTCACTGATCCCTCGGACCCCTACTCGAAATCACACATCATCACATGGCCACAAAAACAAGGTACATTGATATCTTTAATCAAATAAATGTCAATTTTGGCCCACAATATGAGGTACTTTAAAACAATGATGTCTATTATACAAAATATAATCTAGGAAAATGACGTCAATATGATGAGCAACAACTTCCAGTTGATAGAATCATCTCTATCAACTGGAGGATTCCCATCTCCCTCATTTCTTTCTATGGAATGCACCCTTAAAACACTTCATAATCTACACTGTTGGGGGAATCTACCCACACAAGTTGTGAAAAACACCTCGTCATAGAGTCCACCTATGTTCACATGCCTCAATTTGACACATTGTCCAACAAATGTGACTAAAAATATCTAAATAAAATACTAAATGCATATCAAACTAAATCCTCATTACACTGTAACCATGTAACAAAACATTTGATGGCCATTCCACCCAATATCACATGAATATCCCATCCTAACAACCTCACCGACTCAATTTGACATCCTTGACACCCCACTAGTGCTCTCATCACCCATGTAATATGGTCTAATCCAAACTAGACAATCAAAAACACCTCAATCCATATGACCTTGCCATCCTAGTATCATCATCCAAGCCCATCACAACCCATGGGCCTTATCTCATGACGAAAAATAATATCACATATGTAATCAATTTATAACAGGTAATTAAATTTAAAATGATTAATTTGAAAATATTTAAAAAAATAGAAATTTAATGTAATTGAATTGTTCAAATCCAACATTTACCAGTTGCATAAATTAGACCAATTAAATAAATCAATTTGATGAAATTGAATAAAATTTACAATTAAATCCAAAGTAAAATAACTCAAAGAAAACCTTCCCATGGTGTGATAGCCTCTAACTTGACCTTATAGATATTAAATTGGATAGTGCATTCCCAATGGTATCCCATAGATACATAAGGGAAATTAAATACCTAGCAGTATGGGTCTTTCATAATTAACAAGAGGTGCACAAAAATCATAGCCACCCAAATGATAGCAAAATCATAAAGGAAGGTATGCACTTCCTACCCTGGCCTCATATATGTAGTCTCATCCAATATCTAGATATTAATCTAAGAAGATTGGAAGAGATATGAGTTACTGTCAAGCACATTGAAAATATGAAGAAATGGATCAAACTGATTTAGCACTTAGTGAGGAAACTGTAAGATGAGAAGGACTCATAGGTGAGGTTAGGATTGCTGAGATTGTTAAATAGCCACCAACAGATTGAATAATGAACAAAAAATTTGGGAGATAGATCAAATTGATGCGAGGAATGAAAGGGAGGATCTCCCACATACTGTACATGACCCATGACTGATGAAATGGAAAAATTAAGTGAAATAAAAAAAATTAAAGGGAGTAATAAATGGTTATTTTTTTCATTAATGGGGTCATAGGGTGTAATTTAACATCTTTCAAATCTGTGTGCAAACCATGTGAGCTATATAGATGAGCTACTAGCCAAAAGGCATCCTTCGCATGACTTACGCACATGTTTCTCTAACCATGACCAGACCATACAAAATTCGTTTTAAATTATTATAGATAATAACACACTGTCATGAACCACCATCACATATTTAACAAAACCCATGTACTAGTTCAAAAACATGTCACCCGATAAGATCGAATGTTCCACACAGTTTACCCTAAACCACGTGCCCTGACCTACTATCCCAAAAAAATGAGCTTTGGGGCCCCAATGCCCCTGAAACTGATATGAACACCCAAAGGACTCATGAAGTATATAAACCCACAAAAATTTCATATAAAAATGATACAACTCTAATAATTTTATTCCTATCAATGAGAAATAAAATTTCATATCCACTAATTGAAAAATTGAAAAAGGGAGAGATTTTTGACCTACTTAGAAAACCTAGGAAGTTACAGATTGCATGAAGAGAGACATTATAGAGAATATATCTATCAGTTTGGAATTCTAGTAGGTTACGAAATAGATAAATATCAATAATGGGAAATTACAAATATTACCAGTACCATACTAGAAATGGGAAAACTTCTCCATGACTATTTTCACCAGTCTCCCCATAATATTTAAAGTCTATATTATTATTTGGGTTATTATCAATTTCCATACAAATTTAGTACACAATATTTCTACCAATGAAGATTTATTCAATGAAAATATTTCTAGAATATACGTTAAGTAATTGTTAAGGATTCATGGTGTACCATATTCTATATTACCTTATTGGGGTCCAAGGGTATACCTCAATGTTGTAGAAAAGTATTCTACAGGATTTGGATACAAGGATGCGTTTTCAAATAACATATCATCCTATAAAATATGTTAGGTTTGATAGAACCATTCAAACTATAAAGGACATGATTAGATATTATTATATATATTTCAATGGTTTTTGGGATCAACACATTTCACTGGTTATGTTTTCTATCAATAGTAAACTTTACTAAATAATTTATATGGATCCTTAAAAATCCATCTATAGAAAGGAGTGTAAAAATGAAACATTATATGATTATGTTAGTGAAAAAAATATATTGTGACCTAATCTATCTGAGTAAATGGAAGAGAAATTTTGATATATTCATCAGTACTTTATGACAGCTTAGATATGACACAAATGTGATGTTGATAATAAGTGTTGTGATATGGAGTTGGAAGCTGGAGAGAGTGTGATTTTATGAATTTCTCTAGGGAAAATGGTAATGATATATGGGAATAAAGGAAACTTTAGCTAAAAACCCTAATAATTGTTACACCTTAACTCATTATTTATTATATAAGTCTACACATAATAAAAATTGGATGATCGTTAATTCTATTGTATTTTTCAAGTATTTTCATTACAAAAAATATTAAATGGGGAACACATAATCTTTATTGAAAACATAATTATCATTATCATATAATTCCTTCGACTTAAAAGTATATGTGATAACTAGGGGAAATATATTAGAAAAGGTTGAGATATAAATCCCAGTATAGAAAAAATATAGCATAATATGAAGAATGTTATTCATGTTAGACTATAGATATAAAAACTTGTCATAAAAGGAGTGAGAATAAAAATCATTAAAAGTGAGGCATGAAATTTTAAGATAATAATAAGGGAAATATGGTAAATTTTGAAAAAACCCAAAACAAGGCATTATTGAAATTAGCTAAGACTAACTTCCATGACATCATGATGGAAAAATTCACATGGCGGGTTAGGTTCACTCCCTAATCCCTTGCATGTCATCTCATGAAACAATATCACTACCCAAAGAATAAGAGCGCTATATAATTCTGGGTGCACCTTTCACTTTATTTTCATTATCATACATATGTTTTCTATATATATCATAAAACATGAATCATCTAACATCACATTTCATTCCAATATCAATGATTGTTGAAGAAATACATATAAGTCCCTAATAAAATAAGTGTCTATTCGTAAATGTGAAAAACCATTAGAAAAAATGGGTACGTGTATTGACTATATAATTTTTTGGCATTAAATATTTTAGTGAGACTTTGGGAACCTAATGGCGGAATATAAATTTTCATGGAAGGGATTAATGAGAGTGAAATAGGTCTCTCATCAATTAGCTATAAAATGGACAGTAAGGGGGATATGGAAGAACATATTCCATTATTAGGAATTTGAGATAAAAGAAAAAAGATAATAAAGAAAATTGAATAATGGGAATATTGAGGGGATCACATACTAAATTTAGGCATCGTAACTAATGTACACAAAACATGATGTGTGGTATTAATGATAGTAAAATTGGAATCTCATCTTTTATCCATCAAATGGATTGTAATGGGTTAGATAAAAACATAAACAAACAACTAAAAAATGAAATTAATTATCATAACGTAAAATAGGTGATTTAATGTCAATGAGTTGAGAGAAATCCATTACCTTGAGAGAATGATTCGAAATTCTGGGGAGGTCATTCATGGGATATTGAGTGCAATACCAGGATATTTAACTAATTATTTCTCTTCAAATATAATTCTTCTTCAATTTCCTATGTTGCATACAACCATGAGTTTAAATGAACCACGAGACACTGTTAGTAAAAATGACTATTCTAACTTAATTGTTAAATTGACATGAATAAATTTGAATAAATAATTTTGAAAATAAAAGTAATGGGCCAACTAAATATGAATATATTGGTACGTGTATTGAAAATAATCCAATTTTTTTTTGTAAAATCACTTTATTATTCAAGAAAATACATTCTTTTAAAAATTTCATTTTATTAATTACTTTTTTGGGTTTCTAGAAATTTTCATTTTGAAAAGGAATTTATTTTTTTGAATTAAGTCTGTCATAATTATCTATATTTAAAAAAACATTTCTTATTTAAGGAATATTGGAATTACAGGTTTTTACATTTCATTTAACATATTTATAATGTCAAAATATGTTTTAAAATTTTATTTTAATTTTTTTTTAATAAATCCAATTTTACTTTTTATAATTATTTTGTACATGAATTTATTATAAAATCAGATTATTTTTTAAAATGGAATTTTCTGGAAATTTTATTTTCATGGAATTTTACAAGTATTATATTAAATTAAAATTGAAATATTTTAGGTTTTAAATTTTGAAAAATTGACATCAAATTCTGATTCAGAAGTTACAAATTTAGTAAATAGGATCTTTTTATTTTTGTCCAATATAAATAGTAACTAGGGTAAATATGGCTACTATAGTAAAGGTTAAATTGAATGTTTAAAGTTAAAAATAAAATTATAAAGAAAATATAATGACTCTACCACATGAAAAAATTTATTAAACGAAGAAAAGTAGACCATTACGACATAAGGATCAAAATTATGTTTTTTAATGGACACGTTTTATTTGAAAATGACTAATATAATATTTAAATAATCTGCAGTCACAAAATGTCACATTCTTTGTCTTAAATATCCCTTATGTATCCACATTAGGAAATAATTATGTTATGAATGAATAATTTATTACATTAATAACCTAATAAAACTACTTTCATGATATGTAATTATTTTTGGCATTTTGGGTCACTTTGAGATGAAATTATGATATTTATGGTATTTTATATAATAAAAATTTAAAGATGTCACATTCATGTTTTAAATACTCCATAATTTTTATATTGGGGTACACAAAATATATGTTAAAATATAAATATTCTTATTAAATATTTAATATTTATATTCATAGTGGTATTTTAGTTTTAAATTATAGTAAAAATAAGTTTATTAAATAATTACTAAATAGTAATATAGTCATTATTTTATTAATGGAAATGTCAAATATATGATTATAATTACATTAAAATAAATATAATTTGAGACAATTAATGTAATAAAGGAATTTTCTAGATGAACTGAACCACATAGGGATGTAATAAAATATTTTATTTGATGTTAACGGGTTATCTAGTTATTTTTAAATGTCAATGTTCTGAATTGTATCAAAATTGACAGTAATGATATTTTATCAAATAATATTTTCTTAAATTAATTAAAAATCATTAAAATAATTATAGTCAAAAATAGTATTAAATTTTAATTTTATATTATATTGAAAAAATTAGGTAAAATTTACATCCATTTAATTCTAAAAAATATTTTACAATTATTAAAATTAATACATGTTTAATAAGGATTAATCAAAATGTTAAGGTTTAAAATAATACCAAAACATGTCTAAAATAAATTTATTTATAACATAAAAACCCTATCTCGTTTTATTGTCAAATACATGGTATTTTTGGGAAATATGGATGGACATTTAATTTGTAATAAAATAATTCTTTTTTAAAATTCAAAAAGTGCCCCTCACCCCAATTATAAAAGGGAACTTCCTCCATCATATAGTTACATCACATTGAGCAGCCAAGATCAACCAAAACATGCAAAATTCCACTAGAATGATTCCTAGATACATCTTTTATTTTATGGTCTTATCAAAAGACCAACCCTAGTGTCCCTAAGAGGATATCTATGGGATGTTTTCCAAGAAAGAGGTAATCGTATTTAACAACTCTTCTAGGATTATCTCTTCTCATACTTCCTCTTCATGTGTCATTTACATTCTAAATTAATAACACCTATATAAAATATATATTGAGATGTTATTATGATTATTTAACAACCAAATTCATCCATTTATTCAACATAGAAAACAAAATTCACTACGTGTGTGTAGATACCACTTATGGTCTCCACGCCATAATGTTGTTTATTTCAGAAATACTTTATTTGAATGGGTATAATGGTGGAAATAATATATAAATATAACAATTTCAAAATTATATTTATTCGAGAAAAAAATATTGTCATGTTCATTGACCTTTTAATATTTGTGTAATGATGTCATCCCTCATTCCTACGTACGACATACCATATCCATTGTGAAATGCGATTAATTTTTCATATAAACCATTAAATAATGATTATATAAATGTATATATAGAAAAAATATGATATATATTACCATAATATAAAACTAAAAATTATGTAACTCTATCTTATGAACATGAATAGGGAATTATATGGAAAAACATTCATAAGAAAATGAATAGATTAACAAAAAAAGTGTACTATTGAGATATTATTAACAAACAAGTGATAATATGATCATATATGATAAATATGAATATGGTTTTTGGAATAATTAACTAACATTATATAATCCATTTTATAAGTGTTTTTGATACATACAAATGAAATCAATCATAAGGTTATGGTTAATTTTGTAATCTCATTATTATCCGTGATTGTTTATATGTATGTAGCTACTTGAGAATATTTTTCATTCATGTCAATGCTTCTTAACAAAAATTCCAGAGTATATTTATCTATTCTTCTAAAAAATATTAAATTCATATTTAATCATATGTGCACTTTGGATAAATGATTTGAAGGGAATGTTTTTATTATTTTCCCCATGAGGAACTTTGATACATAATAAGAAAAAATATGAGAAGAATATTTATTTAACTTATAAAAAAAATATTTTTATACTTTATTTATTAGTCGATCCCTTGAATCTTTATTTAAAATATTAAAATTTTATTTTAAATTAAAATTTTTTATTTTAAAATTGGGTAAAATTATAAATAATTAAAATCCATTCAAAGGAGAAATGAAGGTTTCCCCAATAATTATTTTCAACTGATATCTCAAGATTATTTTCCATTTATAATAACATTTTTTTAATTTTATGTAAATTTTATTGGGAACATTTTCGTGTATAAAATCCCTATATTTTTATTGTATGTTAATATTAATGATGGAATGATATTTATGAAACCCATTTCGTTTTATAGATTATAAAATGATTGAATGATATTTATGAAACACATTTCTTTTCAGGGGTTCTATTATGATGAATGATTTTTGTTCTTGTGGAAAAAAGTATGCATGGTGAATATTATATGATGGGTAGGAATTTAATCTCATTCCAATTCACTGGTTAATAATTTGTATCTCATGAGATATAAATGACTAGAACAAGGATTGAAATTTTATCCATAATACCAGGATATAACATTGAGTGAACCAGGTTTATTAAGGGACTATTTCCACTATTACAATCTTGGAAATGATTCTTTACTAATATGGAAATGATTTTATATGATTTATTGTAGGCCATAATTCCATTTGTTATGATATTCTACAATGAAATAACTCATTATACTCTTTATATAGTTCTATTTTTTATCCCATGACAAGATATTATGATCTTTAATATAAAGGATATAATATTCAAATGTTTTTATGGTATTATGTCTTATGATATTAATTTGATTTAAGTCTACATTTTTACTATTATTTAGAATTTGACCACACCCTTTATTATGTTTCTTTTCACCGGGATATGTATAAACTTATTAAGTAAGATATATCAAAAAGATATCTACTTATAACGGAATAAGTTGGGAACAATGTAGATGTTTTATAAATAAGTAGTTTATGATTTACAATTTGAAAATACATTAAAACTATATTGTTTTTTTCATGGTTTTGTTATGTTATGTAATGAATTATTCATTTGTTTATTTATAATATAAATATATTAAAGGAATGTTTTGTTATAGTTGTTATCATTGAATGTTTTATTGACCTATTGAAAACTAGGATGAGAAAGCCTCTGTAAAAACCTTATGGATAATTCTACTTATAGGATTTAATCATAGTGTTTGTTAATTTTCATTTATATCCTATAAATTAATCTTAATGAGTCATAAAGTAAAATTTTATTTGAATTTTCCATTGATTATGTGGTTTTCCCACTACAATTAGTTTTTCTCACACTATGATTTTTGGTTTTATCCAGTGGATTTAACCTTAGGGAATCATCTTAATACTAAATTCGATAGGAAATGAAATAGTTTTCCTTATGAAAAAAAATGTTATGAGAGAAAAAATAAATTTTTTTGTTAATATGATTACACAACTTTCTCATCTTATGAATCCTATATGACTTCATAATGAGATAATGGGGTAACCACATTCTCGTGAGTCCTTCATAAGAATTAATACACCTTATTGCAGTGCGTCTCGTTAACCCCTAGTTGATAATCAGTGGATCAGTACAATTAAAATTGTATTTTCTGTTCTCAAATAGTTATAAAATTAGGATTTCATTTTTGTAGTTTATCTTTTGGATGATGAACCCTATAAATGGTGTAGTCTTCTCAATAATATGGGTAAATGAGATGAAATAAAATCTATGGAATGGGATGCGTTGAATAAATTATTTTTAAATAGGTACAATCCTCATATTCTACAAAACATGTTCGTAATGGTGTACTTCGAGCTTATGAAAAATGATGATATATCTATTCGTACCTATAATGAAAATTTTAAATGAATCGTAGGTTGTGCTTATGGAATTATCCTTCAACCTAAGTGTAAGGATGATAAATTCAACTGTGGATAAAAATGGAGACTCCAAATTGAATTATCTATAACTGAATTCAGCAGTTATGATGAAATAGTTAGATTCCCACTCTAGTTTGGGATGGATATTGGAGTCATCCATAAATATTATGCAATTCATATGAAGATAAAAACATATTTCAATGAAAAATATTAAAACTATAGTGAAAAGAAAAAGAATTTCATTCATTTATGCTCAATGTATAAAAATAAACATGCAAACAAATTTCATAAGGGGACTAGAAAATGTTTTAAGTATGATAAATATGTTCATTGAGATATTTACTATTGATGTGATGTAAAAAATATATCTAATGAAGATAATAGAAGAAATTCTACATAGAATGCAACTCCAACACTCCAATGTTACGAGTGAAAGAAAATGGTCATTAAGTTATCTAATTCCCTATTCAAAGGGTTATCAATAATGAACAGTTTTAGAAAACTCTTAAGGCCGAATACAAAGGAAAATAAAATATGCTCACTATTTGGTGATGTGGAGTAGGAAAATGAAGTTGTGAAAGGTACACATACCATCCACTCTAAGGTAGATAATGTTTTCTTTGATTTAGGATTCACCAAATCTTTTATTTCTAAACAATTTTTTAAGGGTATCCCTATATTACCTAAAAAATAGTCGTCGATTAAGCAATGAAAACACCTAATGTCACAATGGTCACATCAGATGTTTTAATCTCTTCTCTCGTTGATGCTTTTAAGAATTCTCTTACTAAAAATATTATGATCCGTCCTTTATTTTAAATTGATGCGATTCTTGGAATTTATTAGATTTCTCTATATTGATCTCATATCAAATGTTACCAGAGGGATACCACATTTTAGATTCTGAATGAATCTATGATCATCTAACAATGTATGGATGAATATGGTCATCCTATAGAAATTACTTCCATCTTATTAGTCTGTAATCATATGAAAAAGTTTATATCTATCATATAGTAGGAGTAAAACTCACCATTAAGGATACACGTATGGAACAAGATTCTATTGATGTCTTTCAGGAACAATTTTGAGGACATCTATTGAATTTGGAAGTGGGGTTTTAAAAAGACCTTATAACAGGTTCTATTCATTTTATAAAGACACCTTATGGAATATCTCTCATCATGTTTCATGAATTAGAGAAGAAACTCGAAGGAAATAGTTAAAAGGGATTCAAATGCCCTAGTGCGTCACCTTGGGGTGTTGGTAATCTATTTTTTAGAAGAAATTTAGATCAATGGGACCCTCCCTTGATTATCTAAAACTTTACAAGAACACTATCAAGAGTAAATATCCTCTCCCTCATATTGTTGAATTATTTGAACAACTATGAGGATTATAGTGCCTCACTAAGATTTATCATCATTCTGGATTTCATAAATTAATGTTCTAGATGGTAGATATATCAAAGATGACATTTTATATAAGGTATACACCCAACAAATTAATAGTGATTCATATTTTTCATACTAATTCCCCTACTAACTTAAGGAAATCCATGAATATAGCCTTTATATAATATATTTATTTTTTTATGTGATTCATTATAGCTGATATTATTATATATTTGAAGATAAAGGAAGATCATGGATATTAATTAAGGATTATACTAAATACATGGAGAAAGGGGTAACTTCAAGAAAAAATTAAAAAGTATGATTTATGTATTTAGAAAGTTACATTTTTGGGTCACTTAATCCCAAGAGAGGTGATATATATGGATCGAAAAAATAAGGAAGTTATTTATCATTGGACAAGATCAAAAATGTTAACTGGGATCCAATGTTTCTTGGTTTTTATTGATATTATCAACATTTTATGAAATATATTTTATGGATATCTAAACCACTCACCAAGTTGACTCAGAAAAGAGTTAGGTTCATATGGATGGATGAATGTGAGGATTATTTCAGGTAGATAAATAGACGGTTAGTCATTTCACCTATTCTCAAACTACAATGTAGGGGAGAAATATTTTTGTACTACAATTATTCATTAAAGATGTTGACGGGATGTTTTCTCATGAAAAATTATATAGTGTTATATTATTCACTATGATAATTAAAAATACCAAAAAAATTATCTAACTCATGGTTTAGAGTTAGTTATGGTAAATGTTTCATTAAGGATATATATATTAGCTTTTTTGGATAATATGTGGAATATATACTGATTGTAAATGTTTCAAGTATATTTTTATTAAAAAATGACACGAATACGCATCAAATAACGTGGTTAGTGTTTTTTGAAGATTATAAAATCTCAATAGATTACCAAATTAGAAATGTGAACAATGTAAAATATTATTTGGTTCAAATAAACTATGTTATCCAATATATGATGTGTATAAGATATCCATATTTATAGATTTGAAAAGTTTTGATATAGAAGTCATAGAGGAATGAGATTACTATTATCTGTCTCAAATGAATTTTCAACCATCTCCACAAGTGAAGATTAAGGAGGCATAGAAGGAATACATAGAGATGAAAACGAAGGTTTGAAATGTTCATGAGTTCAACCATGATTGTGATTGAATAATAGTGTTAAAGAAATGTGATTTTTTCACTCTTGTACATGAATTGACAAAGTATATTTTAGATGAGCCTCATAGTTAAACATTATCAATTCATACTAGAATCAAAAAGATGTATATGGACCTGAAAGAGTATATACGGTGTTATGGTAGGTAGAACGAAAATACAGAGTATGTTTCTTAGTGATTGGTTTGTCAGAAAGACAGGGTTGAAGGGAATAAATCTATGGGGATGTTACAAATATCAACTATACCACAATATAAATGAGACCAAATCACCATGGACTTTGGTGTTGGACTACCCAAAACGCCCAATTTCTACAACTCTATATGGGTTACACTTGATCCCCTCATGAAATTAGACAACATAATTGCTATCAAATAATAAATAATTATTGATCTTCTTGCTAGAATATATATTAATGAAGTTGTAATATTTCAGAGAGTACTATTTTCCAATATATATGATCTGGATATGCGGTTCACCCTAATGTTTTAGAGAAGTATTTAGTAGGTTCTGGATAGAGCGTTATGTTTTAGTATTGTTTATCATCCATATAAATATGATCATTCTAAGGGGACAATTAATACTCTAGAAGACATTTTGAGATATTCCTCAATGGAATTCAATGGTTGTTGGGATCAATTCCTACCTTTATTATAATTTTCATAAATAAATATATTTCACTCTAGTACTTAAATGGATCCATATGAAGCCCTCTATAGTAAAAATCGTAGAACAACAACATGTTGGTATGATGTTGTGGAATTTAAGATATTCAGACATGATTTAGTTGATGAGATTACAGAGAAGGTGAGATCAATTTAACATCACATAAGATCAACATAGATTAAAAAAGTAATACTGGAAATCGATGAAAAGCCCAAGAGTTTGAAGTCAATGACAATTTATTTCTATGAATATATCCCAGGAATAGAGAGATGATATCTAAAAACAAGGGAATGATTATCCATAGGTATATCATTCCATTTTTTGTTGTGGATCCTGTTAAAGAGGTAGAATATCGATTGTTCTTCCATAGAGTCTCTCTCAAGATAAAGACACAATTCATGTATATCTCCTGAATAAGAAGATATTTGATCCTTCACATGTAATAAACTCATAATTCATACCGATGTAGAAATATATTTATTACAAAATGCAAGAAGTATATATTCTGGATCATAGAGAGAAAGTTTTAAATACAAGACCACTCACTATGTTAATGTTTTACAGATGAACCAACAATTTGGGGAAGATATCTGGGAACCAGAGGATGTGATGAGGTAGAAGTATCCTCATATATTTTTTATCCATGTGATGAAATTTGAAGGAGAATTTAATAAAGGGGGTAGAATATAACACCTTAATATTTTAATAAATATTTATCTTTAAATAATTATAACTTTTCCAAAGTAGATTTTGCATGCAATCATGAGTTTAAACTAACATCAAGACAATATTAGTATCAAATTACTATTATAACCTAGCTATTAATTTGGTAGGAATAATTTTAAATATGTATTTTATTAAATAAATATAAAGGTCCAACTAAAAATGAATGTATTGTTATGTTCATGGAAATTGATGACACAATATTTTGTAAAATCGGTATATTCTTCAAAAAAATACTTTTAATAAAAAATTATTATTTATAATAACTTCATTAAATTTCTAGAAAATTGATTTGGAAAAAAAATTAAAAAAATTATATTTCTTCATATAAAAATCATCTTATTTCGTTTTCTGAAAATTTTTTACTTTTTAAGAAATTATGAAAATAATTATTCTTATTTTATTTTAATGAAATTACAAGGTTAAATTAGGTTTTGAATTAGTTATAAATTTTAATTAGTTAATTATCATTTGAAATAACCATATTATGGTTTATTTTGAAGGATTGTATAGAATAAGTTAGTATATAAACATATTATGTTTTAATAAGGTTATTTTTTTGAAAAACTATTTTCCATAGAAATATTATCATTTTTATATTAAAATAAAATTTTCAACATCTATGTTGTTAATTTTGAAGATTAGATTTCAAATTTGGATTAGTAATGTAATAATTTAGTAAACGAACTTTTATTTTTGGCTAATATGAAGAGTTGCCTTGGAAACTTTTCAAACCATGTTAAATGGTAAATTGATTAATTAATATAAAAATATGATAAAGACTATAAAATGACTCTAACTAAAAAAAAATTATTAGATGAAGTATCGCCAACCCTTAACACGTAAGGATGGACATTATGTTTTTTAATGCACACAATCCCATGAAAATTAGATATATAATATTTAAATCAAAGAGTGTAAAAAAATGTCACTTTCTTTGCCTTTAATAACCCTTATGTGTCCTCATGGGAAAAAATTTATTCTATAAATGAATATAAATATACCTATTCATCTTGATAAAACTATTTTTGAGATACACATTTTTGACTTTTTGGGTCACTTAGATGAAATTATGGTATAGATAGTATTTTATTTAACAAAAAATTAAATATTTTATATTAATGTTTAAAATAATATATAATATTTATATAGGGTTACACAAAATATATATTCAAATATAAATATTATTCTAAAGTATATAAGATTTATATTTTTCATAATATTTTATTTTCCAAATTTAGTGAACAAATAAGTATATTAAATAGTTATGCAACACTGAAGTAGTCATTATTTTATAAATGTATATATCAAATAAATGATACTAAAAATATAGATATAAAAATAATATGAGATAATTATTTAGTTAAAATTTTTTTATAGATGAAATTATTGTCAAAGGTATAATATAAAATATTTTGTTTTGAAGTTAAATTTTTTATCTTTTATAACATTAAAATCGCAACTAATCAATAGAGTCAAAATTGACACTAACGATATTTTGTAAAAATAATATTTTAATAAATTATATAAAAATAATAAAACTTGTGCACATATTGAAATAATTATAACATTGTAATTTTTTATATAGTTCATTTATGATTTTATTGAAATCATAGAAATAAAATTTATAAACATTTATTATTAAATTTTGTTACCTAAAAATTAGAATAGATTAACTACGAGTTAATCAAACTTATTATGTTTAAATTAATTCCAAAATATATCTATAAAATATTGTTTGATGATACTAAAAACTTATATCATCTTAGTTTATAATAAATGACCTTTTGAGGTATTTTTGTTGAAATTGAAATTGTTATAAATTAATATATTCTGGAAATTCTTATAGTTCCCCTCAACTCAATTATAATCATACATGGTTATTTTCAATTAAAATATTTTATTTTAATATTACATGGAATTTTATGAATTGAAAATATTTTCAAAGTAGAAAGGATATTTTTCTTAAGAATTATTTTCAGAAGATATGTCAATATTATTTTCCATTTACAATAATATTATTTTTTTGTTACATATGTTTTAATGGAGATATTTTTAAATTTTGATATCAATATTATTACAATGTTTGGTTTATGTTTGTGATTTAATGATATTTATTGTACCATTTCCTTCAAAGGGGTTTTTATGATCGAATTATGTTTACGAAACCCTCTTCATTTCAAGGGTTTTAATATGATGACTAATTTATGTTAATATGTAACACATATGTATGGTTTAATTATATGATGGGTGAGACCTATATCTTCCTCCAATTCAATGGGTGTCGATTTATATATAATTAAATAGACTATACTATAATGAGCAGTTAACTCGGTTTAGTAATACAAATGTGAAACAGAGCATGTACAAGGTTTCATAATAGACTTTTTCAACTATGATAGTCTTGGAAATATTCCTTTTATAGTATATAAATGATTATCTATTGTTACATGTATTAGAAAATTCCATGTCTTATGATATTATCTCACGGAACATGTTTTTTATTCATTATAATATTTTATTATTTATTATTTGACATGATATTATGATCTTCGATATGAAGGATATAATTTTCAAATGTCTTGTTTATGGACTTATATATTATGATTATGATATGAATGTAATATTGTTTGTTTATAGTGACTGAGCATCTGATATCACCATTATTTATGTTTCTTTTCCCTAGGATATGAAGAAAGATTTAATGAAAATCTATCAAAAATGGTTCTAATTATTTAGGAATATATTGGTGAAGATGTTGATGGTTTATGAATTAGCTGTTAATGGTTCCCAGTTTTCAAAGACCCTAAACATATACGGTTCTAGTAAGGTTTAGTTATGTTATGTATTGATATATTATTTTATTTAGATTTAATATCTATTAATGAAAGGTATTGGTCATTATATTGGGGATACCATGGGAAGAATATAGAGATAATAGGGTAGAGTAATGATGTTCTCTATGTATTTTTAGTTAATAGAAATTATTTCTTGGGTGGGCTTATATAAGAAAATGTAAGGAAGTTCTTTATTATTTCCCAAACATTTGTATTTGACTCTATATAATAAAAAAATAGAAAAAAATTCCCATGGGGTTTCCCAATGTTTCTTCCAAATAAGGATGGTTTTCATTATTTTATAAGGACAATAGAATAATTAATTAAAATAATACCATTACTACAGAAGTAGTGAGTCATGTCCTTAGTGAAATGATTGGTAAACATACAAATATATAATATGTTCTGGAAGATACATATTAGATTTAAAAAAGCAATCAAATAAATAAATAATCCCATTATTTTAAATGGAAAATATATATTTCATGGTGAATACCATTTAAATTATTTATTAGATTACTTTTGGGTCATTTTGATGTCATAAATCACAACATGTACTTTTACGATATTTAGTTATTACCTGAAAATTCAACTATCTTAGATAATTAAGAAAAATTCACCATATAAAAAATTCAATGATCTCATTCAAAGATGATTATTTATTTTATCCAAATATTTTCTAAATTTGGAAATTTTTCTTTTTAAAATGAGAATTGACATATATTAAGAAATGTAACGTTTTCTAAAAAAGCAGATTTTAAACCCCCATAAAAATTTCATTTGCCTTCATAAAAAATATATTATTATTTATTTCTAATAAAAATTATTTAACAATAATAATTTATTAAAATGTCATTTATTTCAAAAATACATTAAATCAATAGAATAAATATCTATATTTAAATTGAATTTTAATTAAATATGCTATTTTTTTTATTCTATAAAATTAAAAATTATTTATAAAGTAATAATATAATATAAATATAAACATTATTATATTGAAAATAAACATTCTTATCATTATGTTCTTGACATAGATCGCATTAATACACTATAAAAACCATAAGGGTAAGGTGTGTTATATTGATATTTTCATAGTGTGATTTGACATATATTGTTTAGGCCATGATCTCGATGAGCTTAAAATTCTCCCGTAAATGGTTTCAATCATGCTTATGGTATTGGATCTCAGATTGGGCTTAGTGAAGGGAAAATCATAGTGATTCTATATCCCATGTATTTTTTTATAAATGATATTCGTAGGTTATTATCCTACTAATTGAGCCCATCACGTTTTTTTTTCTGCGCCAATTGGATTTGTTAAAATCCTACATTTATACTGATCATGCCATCACTTTTTAATGACTATATTAAAATGGTAAATATTCATAATGGAATTTCAAATACGATAGGTTATAATAAATCCAAATATGTACAAATGTTTTCTATAGCCATAATACATTATAATAATTTTAATTAAATCACATGGTGAATTTTATTTACAAAAGTTAGGGTCATTACAATCATTCCCACTTTATAAATTTCACCCTTGAAATTTTAATTTCCCATAAAAATATATGAGGGTAATTATATAGCATCAACTCCTCTGGTTCCCTAATTAATTATTCAATCTATTGGTTTCTCCACATTACTTGTAACAGGTCCATTGTCTTATTCTATAGATCTTTGTCTCTATGATCTACGATATTCACTGACATCTCCTCATATGAAAGATCTGTATTGACTTAATCATTTTGAATTATATTTGACTCTTGAAAATGTGTGTTATATTATTTTTCCCTCAACATAATTATTTCTCATTAACAATAAAGTGAGTATAATTTTAATTGTACCCATCAGGTTTTGACTGTTATATAACCATTGGTAAACATGAACGTTGGAAAATATACTCTTAATAATGATTTTAGTATTATAATTAAAGTTTATAATATGAAACGAAGAAGGAATATTGATGTTGAAATAAGGTTCAATGGCCTTATCCTATATGTTAAATCCCATTATTCATAAGATGGAATTAATCCAATTTCTTTAGGAATAATTCTTGACCAATCCCAATCCTTGCTTCAACATGATAAACATGAAAGAAAATACCTAAAGGAAACATTCATATTAGTGGAAATTACCACTCTGGAAATGTTATTGGAGAAACACTAAGAATCTATCACCATCGAACACCTCAACCTTCTGTTTTATATGAGTGTTATAAGGGTCAATGTTTTTATGAATTAGTTACTTAATGTTCAATCCATTTGTATAAATACAATTTATATTCAATGAAATCTATTATGAAAATAGTTTTTCATAACAATATTACTAATTTGATAAATTGATTTTTCAGACCAATATATTCCTTTTTAGAAAATATATAAATATATAAAATAAACTAATATATTATGAATAATTATTACTTAAATGAAATATTATTTCTGAAATTCTATTATTTAAAAGTAAATGATAAATTAATTCACATTTTTATGTGTCATACATTTTACTATTCATATTCTATCAGTTTTTATTTTTAATGAATTAAATTTTTTCTTTTTAAAAGTTAAATTTATCAACCTTATATAATTATTATGATAAAATAAAAATAATTTCTCATTATCATCATGTCGATATTAGGTTAGTGTGAATTTATGATAATTTTATAAAATATTTTCTTGTTGTATGAAGAGTAAAATTACAGTTTTGAGTTTTCAGTGAGTTTAATTAAATCATAATGATGAATTATATAACATATAATTATGGAAGACTATTTATATTTATAAAAACATAAAAGGTGTCCCATGTGGCTAATACCATGGGAAAAATCCATGGGCATGTATATTGTTTTTCAAATACCACTACTGGGGTGTCCAATGAAATAAGATAAAAATTACTCACTTTTTCTATAAATAACTACCCATATCTCCCTTATATTTCATTTTCAATTAATAATCCATGAATATATGATAGTTTTACCTCCAAAAGATTCCTCCCAATTTGTCCATTATCACCCAAGGTCCCAGTCCATGAGTTTTTGGAGTTACACCTCAAGGTAAGGACTGAATTTTTTATTATTATTATGAAAACACTTTTGAGGACAAATAAAGAAACCATACATGACTTAACCACTTCACCATATCAAAACATCACCACATCACCACTTAACCACTAAAAACTAAACAAGGATTCATAATAAATACAATTCAAGCATAATGGATGGACAATTCATTCAAGCATTCAAACTGACAAACCTACATTTCTTGAGACGAAATTGTAAAGAGAAGGTAAAGGTACCAAAAACCAAGGAACATGGACATAAAAAAACTTGGTCAAACCCTAGAACTGGTTTCTTCAAGAACCCACCATTGTGATTTTTGACACCAGCCCAAATCCTCAAACACACCTGCGAACTCCAGTCAGAGTTCTCCCAAACACTTGATTGATGTGAAAGGACCCAAAGAGAACATACATAATGGGTGATGAAAAAACCAGAACAAGGAAGAATCGGGAATCCTGAAACTATACCCTACACCAAGGACACCACAGCACCATCACGTACCAATCAACACCCTAAAGAGAAAAATCAATTCTATATATTACTTATTCTTGCCTACATAGACACTCATCGGGTTGGAGCCAATGTCTTCATCCAAGCCCAGAGATTCAAGA
The DNA here is from genome assembly GCA_963277665.1 of Viscum album. NCBI lineage: Eukaryota > Viridiplantae > Streptophyta > Magnoliopsida > Santalales > Viscaceae > Viscum > Viscum album. The sequence goes on from OY728125.1 coordinate 586,138,067, forward strand.
ACCATGTTACAATAATCCAAATATGAAGACCTACCAGATCAATATACAAATATAAACAACATCCACATCATCTATAATGACATCACTAATAGAAATGGTTCAATACAAGCCGATTCAAAATAAAATAATCACATTACACGCCGCAAGATTCATAACAATTCCCATAAAAAACATTACTTGATTCAATATCTAATGGGTTGAAACCCATCACCTTATCTAGCCACCCAAATTCCAACATGTTGGAATGATGGTCACACTACAATCAAAATCCATAATATTGTCACTTCCTCCAAGACTCAATAAAAATCCCATAGGGAACTCATCAAGGTATGGGAAATTTCAACCTCTCTTTTCCATTGATATTTCCTTTTTTATGTGGTATGTCTTTTATGGTTCCATAATATTATCTTTTATCCATTTTATCTACCCATTTAATTTATTAATATTATTTATGTATTTTAAACCATTTTACAATAACTTTTTAATGTTTTCTAAAATCATGTTTAATACCTGTTAAGCTGCTGGATTTTCATCTCAAAATATCGCTTATTTTCTTAAGAAAATATTTTATTTTCATTTTGTAAATTCCCAAAAATATTAATTTTCTAGGATCATTAAAAAATATGTTAAAATTATTTATTTTATTATGGAATTTAATTATATAAAACCATCATTTCAATTTCATGGGTTATAAATAACATAAAGAACTTTTCTTTAATAACTTTTTAAAATTCTATGATGTTTTTAATGAATCTATCAAAATTTATTCTCCATGGGTTATTTATAAAACGATTTATTGTGATCTATCTAAATAAAATTAATTATTACATATGAAGGGTGTTCCCTGATTGAAATCCAATTCATTGGGTAAAAAAATTAATATTTATAGATGACATGATTTATGATACCTTAGTGAACAACCATGATAATGTTTATGACACCTAGGTGATAAAACATGGTGATATGATTATAAATGGATTAATAAAATGTTTTTTCCACATTTTAAAGTTATAATTCATGTTCTTATTATTATTATATGCCCCTTTCTCAAGGATTTATGTATTTCCTCATGTTCTTATTGATATTTCTCATGATCATAGGTAAATTGTTTCCCCTGCTTTCACTTACTGGGCATTATGCCCACACTTTCTTTTGTTGTATGTCCCCAAGACATATGATGAAGTAAAATTACATAATATGAACTACATAAGTCACATTAAAAAAATTTAGATTAATTTTTTTTGTTCTCATGTTTTATGTGAATTAATTTCAAAAAACTAAACTTTATAAGATCCTCCATTTAGTATAATGTATGGAATCTTTTAAAAAAAGAATTATTCAATAGTTGGTATCAATGGATGGATTAGTTATTTATAGAAATCAGGGTTTTAATACATTGGGAAGAACCTTAAGGGAAATATAAAATAAATAAATAGATCAGTGTATTTTGGAGAAAAAATAATAATTGGGTTCTGAGAAATGAAATCACTATCTGTATAAGAACAAGTGGGCATGGTTCTTGAATATATATACCATGGGGTAACAAATCTGACAAGGTACATTAGGACTAACATTACATAACATAGTACATTGAAAATTCCCTTATTTAACACTTGTTTTTACACTCATAATGGATATGATTGGATATTCATAAAAATGTAACGAACCATAATGAAGGATTTATAGAAAATGTAATTTTCATTAAATAATAACATGTTAAAACATGTTGTTTATGACCTGAAATTTCATTAGAATTATAATATTATTAACTATAAGACATTTTTCACTAAGGATTTATTCTTTTTAAAAATAGAGGTAAATATTAGAAACCACATAAATAGAAGGTGTAGCAGACCAGGTGCTAACAACATTCCAATGGAAACCAGAATGGAAAAAATCATGATAATGATGAATCAACTGAATCAATTTATTAACAATAACTTGAATCAAGACGAGAGACCATATTCACCTCACGGAGAATGAAATTTTTTGAGTCCTTTATGCCCCAATGACCACCATCATTCTGTGTATATACTAACACATTGATTATTGAATAGTGGATAAGCTCTATAGAAATGATCATTTATATACCAGATTGTTAAAAATAAGAGAACATCACCCAATATTTGTAGCTATTAGAGGGAGAAGCTGAACAATGGTATACACTGGAAGAAAACATGAAGCCAAGAGTGGAGATTGAAGCTATGGAGTGGGTAGAGTTTAGGGGAACCTTATTTTTTTTAAAAAATTCTCATGTTCAATGTTAACAAAAATGGATTAGGAACTACTAGAACTAATAGAGAAGGAAAATGAATATATGGGATGCTATTATATAAACATCACAGTAAATAATCATCACACGTCTAGATTTATATGGATCCCAATGGGAAGGTTGAAATATTATTCGGTGGAATGAAACCTCATATATAGAATAATATTAACAAATAAGACTAGAAAAACTATGAATAATTCATGAGGAGTACTATAAAATTTAAACAATAGTTTGGAGATATACATTGGTCCCATATATTAGATGAAAAGAATAGATCATTGGATCCAAACATGGGGTGTAACATTCAACATGGAAGAGGTGGAATGAATTTCAAAATCTCCACATGAAAAAAATATGGGAATAATCATTCGAGGAATTTATTTCTCAAGAGTGGGAAATGATACAAACATTTAAAAGATTTCTATATTGGTTCGGCCTATCATATTAAGTTGAAGACTAAAACTCTCCACACTAATGATAAATATAAGTTTGTGTAGTCCCATCATTAAGTTCAATGCTTCATGTGTGGATAACTTTAGAACAATTCCAATCATTTTCAAAATTTATTAATGGAGGGGAATCATTTTAAACCTCAACATTAGCCAAGGGAGAATGTTCATGTATCTTCAATAATGATAGATAATGTAGAGGCTTCAAATGATGTGGTGGTCGGTACTCTATTTGTTCTATCATAGATAGGTAGTACATTGTTTAATTCTAGTTCTATACATTCATTACTTCATCTATGTTTGAAAAGTTTATAGAATCAATCCCTAAACTTATTTAAGTAGATTTATCAGTCCAAACTCTTAGAAGGATTATCCATGCATCAATAGTGTATAGAAACACTAGTATTTACATTGGTGATCATAATATCATAGAAAATCGTGTAGTCCTTCCAATGTTAGAATTCAACAATGTACTAGGGATAGACATGCAGTTAAATTATAATACGAAGATAAGCTACTAAAGAAAGGAAATCTACGTTTTCTTGAATGGACATCTTATAGTTTTTTTCCAAGGAGAGACATATTGACCAGAGTTCTGTCTAGAAATGACTCCCATATCATTATTTATGGATTTTATTGGTAAAGATTAAGATGGAAATGACTGAATATGAATGTAGAATGACCACATCATTTAAGAATACAGTGATGCATTTACTATGGAGTTTCCTAGACTTCCCCTAGAAAGAGAGGTAGAGTTCTCCATTGACCATTTCCTGGTTTTATGATTATTTAAAAAATATTGTATAGAATGGAAAATGTAGAGCTTGAGGAATTAAAGAAACATCACTACGATATTTGGGAGAAGGATTTTATTTATCTTTGTGGGTCTACTTGGTTAGAAACTATTCTCTTTTTTAAGAATAATGATGGATTAACTTGGTTGTGCATTGATTATAGAGAACAAAATGGGATCCTAGTGAAGAACATGTACCATATTACATGAATTGATGGTTTATTTTACCATCTTCATGGGGCTCACTTATTCTCTATCATTAATAATCAATATTTTATCATCAATTAATGGTTAATAAAGAATATATTACAAATATCTCTTTCTGATCAATATATTTTAATTATGAGTTTTTGTTATTCAATTTGGCTTTACTAATTATCCTGCAATGTTTTTTGGTTTTGATGAACATTTTATTTAAGGTATATTTTGATAACATTGTAGTAGTTTTTGTTTATGATATTTTGATATATTAAAAAATTTATAATGATCGTGAGAATAATCTAAGGGTTATATTTCAAACTTTGAGTAAGGAGTGGCTATTCATAATGTTCAAAAAATATTATTTTTTGTTCCAATATATACCATTCTTAATGAAAATTGTAACCAGTGAAGTAATATCAGTTTCCCCTTGAAAGGAAATTCTTGTGGATGGTGGCCTCATCCTATAATATTAACTCATTTTGAGAGTTTCCTTAAAGTAGTACCATATTATAGGAGGTTTATGAAAAAAAATTCATGAATTTCTAATCCACTTACCAAGATAAATAAAAAGGGGTTCAAGTTCCCCCAAAAAATGGAGTGTGAATAATATTTCCAAGATCCAAAGAAGAGATTAGATACTGCAACCTTGTTAACTCTAACCACTATCATAGAAGGATTCATTTTTTTGTAATGCATATCTGATTTTTCTTGGGTGCATCCTCAGGAAACATTACAAGGTGATTTATTATGTATCTTGATAGTTTAATCGCCATGAGAAGATCTATCTTACGCTTGACTTAGAGAAGACTATAGTTGTTGTTTCTTTGATGATATGGAGGAATTATAATAATGGGGATAACTGTGATATATAAACAAACAATCAGAGTTTGAAGTATATTTTTAGACATAATTAATTGAACATGAGACATAGGGGATGGTTTCATCTTCTTAAAGATAACAATTATTCAACTCATTATCACCCAGGATGGGAAAATAAATTATCTAATGTATTATGGAGGAAGACCTTATTATAGTGACCATGATTAGGATTGAAATATGTCCTTTAATCTGATATCAAATAAAACATCACTTCAGAATCATAATGGAAGCGAGATCATCTACCATGTCCCAAATGATTTCACAACCATCCCTGGAGGATAAGATTAGGAAATATCTAAGAGAAGATCCTTTATTATCGAATAATATAAGGTCTTTGAAGAATGGGAAGTTTCATTAGTTTAATATTTAACACGATGGGGTACAAAAATTTCATACAAGGCTAAATTTTCCATATATTGGGGAAATATCTAAGGAGAACATGGATGAATACCATATCATTACTTACATAATACATCCTCGAAGCAAAACAAATGTATACGGCCCCTCACGATCATTATTGGTGGATAACATGAAAACAGATAATATATAATACTGTTTCGGGTCGGTCTCAAAACGCCCAACGGTTTCATAACCGATGACATGTGGACCTGCTTTCCAAAGGTAGGCGTTCGCCGGGTGGTATGACCATCGACACTTAAGAACTCACATTGGTCGAGAGGATGGGAAGTCGGGCTCATCGCACCATTTTGGGGGGAATTATTGCCTGTTCCGGGACTCTCTTATAGATTTAAGACGTATTCATATGTTCGTGAATCTTTGGATTATACCCAAGAATAGTATCCATGGATTACTTCTGGTTGGAAATGGTCAACTGAACGCAGGGGTTTGGAATCATTTACGCCCGAGGTTTACCATCTCTCATTGGATTAATGACCTCGAGGAGTTGGGACACATTGAGGCGGTACTAGGAGTGGCATGGTGAACCAATGTAAAGATAGTTAGATCCACCAGTCATTGGGCTTAAACCTCATGGGGGCTTCCTACACACCCTACCTGGGAGACTGGGATCAAAGTCCACGTAGTTTGAATGGATTGTCAGAGAGCCGAGGTGAATGTAAACTCGGGGGTCCAACGACGATCGGGCTTGAACCTCGGGGAGGCTTCCTAAGTACCATTCCTTGACATGGAACAATTTCCTCGTAGTTCTCAATGGATTGGGACTTACACTCTGAGTAGGCCCAGGGCGATGGATTGGGGCTTACACTCTGAGGAGGCCCCGTGAGATGGATTGGGGCTTACACTCTGAGGATACCTAGGGTGATGGATTGGGGCAAACACATTGAGGAGTCCCATAAGAAGATTTCATTGTTGATGCTTACTCTAAGCCCCTGTGAGTCTTGCTCCGTGTGAGAAACAACATGCATCAGGGACCAGACGATCACGTAACGAACGGTGCATCCGTGAGATGTGGAGTGGGGATTACGCATGAGGGTGGCCCAGAATGTCGGGGCTTACTCCGGGATGGATGCACATGGTGATAAAGCGCAACAGTAGAGGGAAAGAGGTTCTCCTATTCCTGTCACCTCCCTTTTTCCCGGGGAATGTACCGAAGTGCATGGGGGATTCCTTTTGATGGGTATTTTACTACCCCCCAAAGAAAGGAGAAATACCCCGACCCCAATAAGTGGAGGGGAATAAAGGGGGCTCTTGAGCTCAGACTCCACATTACTATGGGAATGTGATCCCAGGAATGCTTCGAAAATATACTCAAGCAACAGAGCAACCCCTTCACCCCTATTTACCATGGGTATGCGAACTCAAAATGGAACGCTGATGCACCTGAAGGTTACATCACACGGGTCTGGTGGCTCCGGTGGAGGCTTTAGATCGGGACCGATGAGTAGGCCAATGAGGGAGCTATGGAGGATCAAGCTGGATTGGATGGAGCTTATTTGGCTGTGGGAATGGGAATCCCGAAGGATTTGGCAGGCCACGTGGGTATATGAGTAGTGGCGCCCTTCGCGTAGGGAGGTGCTATGTGGTTGGAGAGGTCATCTGCGAACCAGGATGGTCCGCGGACTAATGGGAATCCCGCGAACCCAGGTGGTTCATGGCCTGGTGGGAATCCCGTGAACCAGGGTGGTTCGTGGCTTCGGGTTCGTCATGCATACCAGCCTGGTACGCGGTGGGTTCCATGCAAGATGTGGTGGCCATGGGTGACACCGGTTGAGGGTTCATCATTCGGGGCTTCACCCATGTAGGAGGGTGCTACATGGTGCGACCGATTGGAAAAGGGTCATAAACTCCCTGGTCCGCAGGGAGTGCATCCATGGATGGGACATGGTTCACATTCTTCTTTTATTTGTTATTTTATGTTTGCGGTTCACCAAGTTACTATGCATTTTCGGTGCCTTATTAATTCGCTTCCAGGTTCATACCTGTTCTGGTTCACAAACTGGAACTTTACTATTTGTGAAATCCTATGCTCCTTCCTTAGAAATCCTTCCACCCGAATCTGATTGATCTCCTTTCCAAATCCTCTTTCTTCTATTCCCATCTATATCCTTTTATAGAGTTGGGAAAATGATGTATCTATGGCCATGTGGCACCTTTTGCTGAGTCCCATGATCGGAAACCCGATTCACAGATGACCCGGTCAATCCGCAACTCGTGGGCGGCATCGAGCGCATCTCCCCCCACGAGCCAAACAAGATAGGGGAGTGATTTGTAGCTGCATAGGGTTACACATCCATTCCACGAACAACATAGGATGCAGACATGGCCGGTTGAGGCTTTCCGCGGCTGGGGAAGTTCGTGATGGTGGACTGGTTTGGGGTTTGTCCTGCTTCGCGCCCGTGGAGGATCCCAGCCACTGTTCCGTGAACGACAGCGGTTCACGGAGGGGGGGTGCTTCACCGAACCAGCCATGTACTATTGCTGGAAGCCAGTGCGCAGACCAGTTCGTTCCTTTCCCAAGTCTTGGGGTAATTGGATTTCCCCATTGTGGAATTTTTAGGACCCTACGAATTCCCCACATCGGAATGAGGTCTAATTAGAACGAAGAGGAGGCCATTCCGATGTAGAGTGGTTCTGAAAATCAATGAGTTATTGGAAAATGCTCTAAATTATTCCTGAGCCAAGGGACTCAGTGAACACAGTTTGATTATTGCTAGGGATTTATATGAAAACCCCCACAAACGTTTTGTCTTTTCTTTTAATACCCTAATTTTTCCTGGGCCCATTTATTGTGGACCCGGCAAGAATGGCCTGACATTTTCTTAGGTCACCCATTTTGGGTTTTCAGCCTAACAGGCTTTGTGCCTCTTTTTGTGATCGGTTTAATGTCCCACTATCATGACTATCATTACTGATGTTTTAGGTCGAATAGCTTTGACCATGAATGGTGGGGCGAGGTCCCCAATGAGGTTTGGTTGATGAAAAGATGTCTCAATATCCTTTATACGCTTGTTGTGGGAGCATGATTATATTTGAACGACATGTAGGGAATGTCTCAAGGCATGGGAGCCATATCGACATGCATAGGTGGGAAGAGAATTGCCTAAGGAAATATTGCCTTTGGTAGATAGGCCAGTGGTGATCAATATGCAGAGTTGCTGAGGGCATGGTATGCGTAGTCATGCAATGGTGTCCATAAGTCAATGACTATCCATTTCTGATGGCCATATGACTTCATGAAAGTCTGGCATTGGGAAACCGCCATGGGTGGCTTGGAGAATTATGAAAACCACCAGGTGTCGCTTGGAAAGTGTATGTGACATCTGAAAGGTTTTGAGAACATCTGTATCAATCAGGAGTGTGGAAGTAAGGTTCATGTCGTATGCATTTATCTAGCATAAAGGACGGTTGGGGCATGGACCAATTTAATGTCATGCAGCTGGGACATAATCTAGAATGTAACGGCTTCTCCTGGTCCTTGGTAATCTCATCAGAGACGTTACACCATATTCCAGAAGGGTTGTGAAAGGGGTTGTTAAACTGTATCACAGAGGGTTTCTGAATTCCTGGATGATCATAGGGGCTCAGGGACCCAGAGGTGTACGGAGAGAAGCATTGCTTGAGGAAATATTTCCTTTGGTAGACGGGCCAAGGGCTATCAATATGAAGAGCTGCTGAGGGAATGGTATTCATAGTCACACAACGGTGTCCTTGAGTCAATGATTGTATTCTCTCGATGGCCGAGCAACTTCAGGGAAGTTGAGATTAGGACCACCAGGGGTGGCTTATGAGAGTTTGGATTTCTCCTGAGTACATAGTATGGTTTATGAGGATAGGGTTCCTGGATACGGATGGAGCGTCTATTAAAAATATCCTGAGAATGGGTGAAGTCATTCTTTCTCAATCTGGTGTGAGATGGTGGTTCGTGCAGGTCTGACCCATGCACTGGGGGACAAGGAAAAGCCATTGTTCCTTACTGAACCCATGACAGGTTTGGCCATTAAGTTTAACGTCATGCGGTAAGGACGACTTCCGTGAAGTTTATCATCATGCAGTAAACATGAGGAGAATTATTAGATTTTGTGCAATTTAACTTCATGTGGTATGGAAAAAGGGTATTATTAAACAATGCTTGTGCAGTTTAACATCATGCAGTGAGGACGAGGGAATTTTTAAACCAGTTAAAATGCTTGTTGTTAAAGGCATTTCCCGGGATGGTTAATTATGGGACTTTACAGGTTTATGGAAAGTGTCCAAGACTTTCCTTTCAGTTTAACCTCATGCGGTAAGGACGTGGTTGCAAAGGCTGCTCTTCCTCATAATGTAACTGGGCTTGAACATCCTGGAATTCCCAAGACATGTAGAGGGGTTTATGGTGTAAATCGTGGTTCTAGGGCCTCTCAGATCAAGAGAAATGAGATGAGGGCTCTGATGCCGGTAAGTGTATAGGGCTAAGAAGAGTGTCATCCGATGATATCGTGCCTTTGGTAGGCGAGCCAGGGGCTATCAATATGCAGAGCCACTGAGGGAATGGTGTGCATAGTCATGAAAAGGTTCCCACGGGTCGATAAATTTCCACTTCGGATGGCCATGAATGGTTATGAATATTTGTAATTATCCTGGCCACGAAGTCTGTCATTTGGTAAAGAAATTTCTGGACATGCCGGGTATGTTTGTCCCTGGTTGCTGTTAAAGCTTACAGAACTCCCTATGCAAATTTATCTTTCACGCAGGGGTGTACCTTTACACCATGCAGTTTAACGTTGTTTGGTAAGGACAAAGTACTCCTAGTTTAGCTGTCATAGAGCTCGGACCATTGGGTGACTATTGCTGCAGTCACTCGAAGGATAACTGAGTTACCATGCTCTGATATACTCTGAACAGGGTGGGGGATGAAGGTTGTAAACTTCATCTCTGAGGTTTCTCGGATCAGGAGATAGGTTGTGGGGGCTCTAAGGCCAGTAAGCATACAGATCTAGGAAGAGTGTCACCGAAGGAAATCATTCCTTTGGTAGACTGGCCAGGGGATATCAATATGCAGAGCCACTGAGGGCATGGTATGCATTGTCATGAAAATGTGTCCCTGGGTCAATAAATTTCCACTTATGATGGCCATGAATGATTATGAATACCTGAGATTTCTCATGGTACAATGTTCGTCATGTGGGGATATTGGTGTCCGAGCATACAAGAAACTTCTTCACAACAATTGTCCATTGAGTCAAAGTAGCCTAGTCCTAGCTTGATGTGCATAGATACAGGTCATCATGTGAACCATAGGCGGATACATAGGCTATCCAGGTAGGGATATGCCGACGACATTTGGATGTGAAAAGGGTATGAACTTGTAAACCACTACGCCATAAATTTCTAGATTAGGAGGTATGTTATGGGGGCTCTGTGTCCGGTAAGCATACAGAGCTAGGAAGAGTGTCGCATGTGGAAATCATTCCTTTGGTAGATGGTCCAGGGGCTATCAATTTACAGAGCTGCTAAGGGAATGGTATGCATAGCCATGATAAGGTTTCCACGGGTCAATAACATTCCACTGCTGATGGCCATGAGTGGTTATGAAGATCCATAATTGTCCGGGACGTGGAGTCTGATGTATAAGGAGGATGCATCCAAATGTTCAAGGAGTATTTACGTCTCATTTTTTCAAATATCTTAGCTGGTTTGTGATGAAATCTGTGCAGTTTAACATCGTGTGGTGAGGACACAGTCCGTGCAGTTTAATGTCATGCAGTGGGGATTAAAAATACACCCTATACAGATCTGGTCCATATTCGTTGGAAAGGGGCATTTATATTTTATTATTCATGAAGTTTAACGTCGTGCAGTAAGGATGAAAAAATACACCATGTGCAGTTCTAGTACATACACGGTGGAAAGGGAGCATTTTTAAATCACATTAACCATGCATTTTTACATCGTGCGTTGAGGACGCAATAAAAAATACAACCCGTGTAGGTCTGGTCTGTAAACTGAGGGAAAAGGGCATTGTTGACTTGTATTTTATTTCATTTGGGGGTGGCTGGGCCAGGATAGGGGATCCCGGCATCGCTACATATCCTGTAAAGGTAGAAATCAATTTGTACGTAGTTCTTTGCTAAATACACCCCGTGAATGTTTGGTCCGTACACGGGGGAAGGGGGAATTTTTTTAACTCTTATTTGAGAGGTGAATGGGCTAGGATTGGGGACCCTGGCATCGCTATGTATCCTACGATGACAGGAATCAAGCCGTATGTAGTTATCTGAAAGGAGTACACCATGTGCAGGTCTGGTCCATACACAGGGGGGAGAGGGCATTTTTAAAACATCATGTCCGCGCAGTTTAATGTCGTGCATCTCAGATGAAGAATACACCCCGTGCAGGTCTGGTCCATACACGGGGGAGGGAGAATTTTTGTTGTTATTATTATTTGTATATATGTTTTTTATATTATATTTTATTATATGTTTTAGGTGTTGGCTGGGCCAGGACAGGGGATCCTAGCATCTCTATGTATACTGCGAGGGTAGGAATCAAGAATCACGTAGTTCTCTAAAATCTGTGCATTTTAACGTCATGTGGTAAGGATGTAAAATACACCCCATGCAGGTCGGATCCATATATGAAGAAAAGGGGGGCATTTTTAATTTTAATTCAGGGGTGGTGGGGCCATGATGGAGAACCCTAGCATCACTACGTACCCTACGAGGGAAGTAATAAAGCCTTATGTAGTTCTCTGAAATCTGTTTAGTTTAACGTCATGTGGTAAAGACGACAAATAAACCCCGTGAAGGTTTGGTCTGTACATGGGGGAAGGAGGACATTCTTAGATCGTATTATCTGTTTAGTTTAACATCGTGCAGTAAGGACGAAAAATACACCCTGTGCAGGTCTGATACATACATGGGGGAAAGGGGATGTTCTTAACATCTATTATCCGTGGAGTTTAATTTCTTGCGGTAAGGATGACAATTATACCCTGTTCAGGTCTAATCCATACATGAGGGGAAGGGGGGACATTTTTAACGTTAATTCGGGGGTGTCTCTGCCAGGATGGGGAACCCTGGCATCACTAAATATCCTACGAGGGTAGGAATCAAGTATTGCGTAGTTCTATGAAATCTATTCAGTTTAATGTCATGCAGTAAAGACAAAAAATACACCCCATGCAGGTCTGGTCTGTACACGGGGGAAGGAGGACATTATTAACTCTTATTCTCCATGCAGTTTAACGCTGTGTGGTAAGGACGAAAAATACACCCTGTATAGGTATGGTCCTTACACAGGGGAAGGAGGAAATTCTTAACTCCTATTATCCGTTCATTTTAATGTCTTGCGTGACGGATGAAAAATACACCATGTGCAGGTCTGGTCCATACACGGGGGAAATAGGATGTTCATAAGTCCTATTATCTGTGCAGTTTAATGTAGTGCGATATGGATGAAAAATACACATCGTCCAGGCCTAGTTCGTACATGGGGTAAAGAGGACATTCTTAACTCCTATTATCCATGCAGTTTAACGTCGTGCGGTAAGGAAGAAGTAAAATTTTTGGCCTCTATGCAAAATACTTCTTCAGGAATCTCTCATTGGTAGGAGTTGTGGTGAATTGACCATCCATGGAGATCCTGGTGTATGCTTTGTTGGAGTAGACCTTATGTAAAATGTATGGTCCCTCCCACATAGGCTCTAGCTTTGGTGGTTTCCTTCCTAGTATCAATGGGGTCCAGAGGACCAACACCAATTCTCGTTCCAAGGGAGACTGGGGACGAACCTTTTTATTGAAGGCTCGTGCAATCATATTCTGGTAGACATGGAGATGGTGAAAAGTGTGCAGCCACTTCTCGTCCATCTGTTCCAATTCACCCAACCGCTTTTCTGATTTCTCATCATTATATAATTGATCACAAATGGAAACACGGTGTGGGGGATGTTGGAGTTCAATGGGCAGGAATGCCTCTATGTCGTATACCAGTGAGTACGGGGTGGCCCAAGTAGAGGTGCAGATTGTGGTTCGATAATCCCACAATTAATAGAGGTGCTTAACTGGCCATGAATTCTTGTTTATGTCCACTATTTTCGGGAGAATGTTGGACATGGTCTTGTTGAAAGCCTCTATCTGTCCGTTGGCCGCTGCGTGGTAGCGGGATGAGTGGTTAGCCTTGATACTATATTCTTGGTATAGTTTCTCCAATTCAGCAGGGTATAATTTCAAGTCATTATCCATCAATATGGTTTGAGGGACACCAAATCTAGTGATGATATTGGTTTTCACAAAGCTGACAATGTGTCTTGACTCGAATTCCTTAAGGGGTACAACATCTGCCCATTTCGAAAAGAAGTCGGTTGCGTGAGGATATACTTCAGCTGTTTGGATATGGCGGGGAAATATGGTCCCATGACTTCCATGCCCCAGATGGGAAATGTCCAGGAGTACTTGGCCTGATGAAGTAACTCCAGGGGATGGTGTATGAAGTTGGCATGAATTTGGAACTAGTGGCATTTCCTGGCAAAGCACTCGCAATATCGTGCAACTGTGGGCCAATAGTACCCAAGATTCCGAACCTGATGGGACTGCTTGGTGCCTGGCTGAGGTGCTCCACATACTCTGGCATGCACTTCAGTCATAACAGTTGCGGTTTCTTCTCCGTCAATGCATCTGAGGAGGACTCCATCGAGGAATTATTTGTATAGGACCTCTTGCTGACCCGTGCCACCATATAGGACAAAGTTAATTTCCCTTCTCCATCAGTCTGGGCATTCTGAGACCCGTGAACATAGTTCAATGGTGGTTCTATAGAAAATTCTGCCATTAACCCTCAGACATGGTCAAATAGGGGGATCAGCTCCTCATTTTTAATAGCATAGTCTCCATTGACTTGCTTAATGACCAGTTCCGAGTCACCGTTTACCTCAAGGTGTTGTACTTGTGCCTGGAGTGCGAGTTCTTGAACTTCAATGAGGGCTTGATACTCCACATCATTGTTTGTACATCCCTCTGACAGGAGGAAGGAATACAACAAGACTGCCTTTTGGGGACATGATTATAATCTCCAAGCCCACCTTGTTAAATTTGGGTTCTTCCAGCCTCTTCCCGGTTGGGCTTCGGGATGCGCCGTCAAAGTACATTTCCAATGATGGGAGCTCCACATGAACCGTAAAGATGTATTCATCTGGTAGCTCGATGTCCGGTGTGGTAGTCCCTGTTGAGGGGTGCTCTACCAGGAAATCTGCAAATGTCTGGCCCTTGATGGATTTCTGAGGCACAAACCAGATGTCAAACTGTTGCAGGAGGACTGCCCATCAAGATAGGCGCCCAGTCAGCATCTGGCGGCTGAGGATGTACTTTAGTGGGTTATTAAGCAGGAGAAAATGGACTTCATGATGCTTCAGATAATGTCACATCATTTGAATTGTGAATAACAAGTCTAAACAACTCTTCTCAATGTTTGAGTGTCAAGTCTCAACATCAATCATCGTTCGACTGATGTAATAGAGACCATTTTCACTGTCAGCGCGTTCTTTTGCGAGAGGAAGGATCCCAGTGACCACTCTAGGGTCGTCACATATAGGATGAGAGGTCTTCCTTCGACCGGTGGCATGAGCACTGGTGGGCTTAAAAACTTCCTCTTTAGGCTATCAAATGCCTCTTGGCAGTCATCTGTCCATTGGTACGTGACTTCCTCCTTTATTAACCTAGTAAAGGGAAAACATTTTCCTGCCAGGTTGGCTATAAATCACTTGATATAGGCCAAGGGCCCCCATAATTCTATCAACTCGATGAGTTTGTAGGGAGGTGGTAGGCCAAAGATAGCTTTTTTCTTTTCATGGTCGAATTCGATACCGCAATGGCGTACAACAAAGCCAAGGAATTTTCCTACGGTAACCCCGAAGGTGCACTTCAAGGGGTTCATCTTCAGACTACGTTGTCGATGATTGTTGAAGACGGTCTCATGGTCTGACAGGTGATATGAGTGATGTCTTGATTTGACCACCAAGTCATTGACATATCATTCAACGAATTTCCCCCATAATGGATTGAAAATACAATGCATGGCACGCTGATATGTGGAGACAACATTCTTAAGGCCAATGGGCATGACCATCTAACAGAATATTCCTTGAGGGGCCCTAAATGCAGTGGCTTTTTCATCTTCTCAGGCCATCCTGATTTGATTATACCCAGAATATCTTTCCATGAAGGGCAAAGCCTCATACTTAGTCATTGCATCGATTAATAACTCAGTGATAGGGACAGGGAAGTCATCTTTCATGCAATGCCGATTAAGATCTCTGAAGTCGATGCAGACATGGATTTTCCCATTCATTTTCTTGACGGGAACAATGTTGTCCAACCAGATGGGGTACTAGACCTCCTGAATGAAGCCTTCTTTAATGAGCTTATTGACTTTAGCCTCTATTTTGGCGGTATGTGAGGGATGTGTCCTTCTGGCGGCCTGTTTATAGCCCTGGTGGTCTTCTCGAAGACCCATGTGATGCGTCACCACTTCGGGATCAGGTCCCGGTATTTCTATGTAATTCCAGGTGAAAACATCCCGATGTTGCTTTAGGAAAGATGAATATACCCCGTGCTCCTTATGGGACATGGCCACACTAATGAGAGTAGGCCTCAAATCTTCCTCTGTACCCAGGTTTATTTGCATGAGCTCATCCACCGTAGTGGAGATACCATCCTCAAATGCGGGAGGTGCATCCCTGAGATCATTCTCCTCTTCTTCTCCAAAATCCATGTCATCTTGATCTGATGGGGGGAGATTTCCCAGAACATGATCTTGGGAATCCAGAGGTGAGGGAGAGTAATCTTGTGCATCCTCGCTTGAGCATTCATCCCTAGACTGTGAGTTGGTAGGCATTCTCGCATTGTCATGCTCGTCTGTTATGGAAGAAGTCCTGAAGACAGTTGAGTGTGTTTCCAAACTTGAATCCATGCTCTCAATATGGTTGATGGGCACTACGTAGTCTCTACCAAGCTTCTTGAGGGGGTCTTCAGAAACTAGTTCCATACCATTTAGAGCAGGGATCCAGTCAACACCAAAGGCCAAAGGATTATTCCTATTTTTCTCATAGAACCAAGTGTCAATGTAGTGTGACTCGGAGAGCTCGAATGGGGCCTTGTCAGTGAGCAATGTCCCACTATTCCCATTGACACAGTATTTAATACACTGGTGGTAGGATGAAGGAACGACTATGTGCTTATGGATCCATGGCCTTCCCAGCAGGGCATTGAATTCTGTGTTCTTTCAGACCACCAGGAATTCCGAGTATGCCATGAGGTCTCCAAAATGGGTCTTTAGATTAATTTTTCCCATCGCATTCTTCTCACTCTTGTCGTAACCTAGCAAGGTCTTGGACGAGGGTATTAAATCACCCTCACTGTAGACCAACTTACGAAGTGTACATAGGATAAGGAGGTTAATTCCAGAGCCATTTTCAATAATGATTTTGCAGATGTCAACATCATCCAGTGTTCCAGACACATATAGTAGTTTGATGTGTCCCTGCATAACGGCATCTTCATCTATATCGGTGTTGGAAATAAATGCATTTCCATCAGCCGAGCCAGTCTCCATCTGATAAATCTCGGTGGCAGCTACCTCGGCTTGAAATTCCTGGTGGTGGAACAAGTTTTCTATAAGTGCCTCCCTAAGGTCAGCTAACAAACCCTGGTCCTCTAGGATGGACAGCTTGGCTGGTACTAATGCCAGCTGCTTAAGGATGTCATATTTTTTCTCCAACGGCCGACGCTTCTCCACTGGCGTGACAGTTCTAGCAGGCAGCATGGGAGATGGAGTGCATGATGAGGAGGGATCAGTTGTTGGGTCAGGTGTCGATGAGGTTCCCACGTTCTGGGGACTCGGCCAGACCGACCTGTTTGTGCGTACCAGGTACCTAGACACATGTTCCTCCTCTGATGAGTACCACATAATGACAGGGACATAGTGGAATCTTGTGGAGGTGGAGGGATGTTCTTTCTCCCACTGAGTCTATTGAAGGTATCATCCATGGGTTTCCGCGATACTGACGGTTTGGGCCGAAGTCCAATTGTAGGGTCGGTTTCGGCCGTGACTGTGCCTCCCCTGGTATCCCCTTCCTCTTCGATTCCTCGACCCAGATCCTCATGTTGGGAACTCTATTTCATAACCATACCCTTCATTAGGGAATTATTCCATAAGATGGATGACATTGATGGAACCAATGATTGGATCTTCATCCTCTGACAGGCCACCATGGTTGGTTGTCCTTGATGGTGTCGTTTGGTGGGTCGGTGCCCATGGCACCAAATTCTTGGGCATGAAATCTGATAGTGTTGAGGATAACTTTGGCCTCATCGTAGACTTCTCCTCTTGCGCTTGTCTCCTCCCTTTTTGATTATTCCTGGATGACCGGGTCGTGGAGGGTTGTGAGGCTGATAATGTTGGTGTGCGGCATCAGGGGCTGTAGGTGGAAACACTAGACATTGTAGTTGAACTCAGAGTATGCCCTGGGATCGATTGATAGTCTTATAAGTCAACCAGTGATCAAATTTCTTCCCTTTTTTGTTGGTGACTTTCTGCACCCCTCCCCTTTGTCGGAGTCAGTGGTAAAAATATACGTCACATGTTCTGGGGGTGGTCCCATCTCAACTTTCCCAGAGTCTACCATCCTTTGAAGGAGGTCTATGAAGACGAAGCATTCTCGAATAGTGTGACCCAAAATTCGATGGTAGAGACAGTTGTCCGGTCGGTCATCGCGGCCAACTTCTTCAAGTTTCATCGGCTCCAGGAGGTGGAGAAAGTTTCAATTCATGGCGGTGGTGAAGTATATGTGGACTTGGTCCTCTCGGAATGAGTATGATTTCTGTCTTCGTTCCTCGAACTTGTTCTGCTTCGCCCCTTTCTGATAGCCCCACCTAGGCGGAGGCGACCACTGATATACAGGGGGGCCCATGAAACTTTGGCAGAGGCCATAGCGATGGAGTGGGCATAGGGGCTAGCTTGAGCGTGACAAAGGACACATCGGCCCTAGCTATTCTCTTTTTGGGAGCCTACGAGGCTATTCAATACATCAAATTAGTCCGCTATAGGGAGTCCTCAATTCTCTGGGAAATGGCTGAGAGATAGCGGAAGCTAGTGGTGCACTCCACTAGTATGAGTAGTGTTCGTAGCTCATCTCGAAGATTGTTGATATATATGGAAAGAAACTCATCTTGAGGCATTGACATGTTCAGAGAGTTGGACATACCGTTCCATCTAGCGATGAGGAGACCCTCTCGTTCTCCCTATTCTTGCAGTTCATGAGGTCACTGACCGTTTTCTTAGGAAACGTTGAGATGAAGTGGAACAGGAATTGCTGCCGAAGGTCTTCCCACATTTTTATCGACTAGACTAGAAGACTCGTATACCCAACGAAGTCGGATCCTTACGAGGTCTGCATGAAGCATATGAGTTTCACTGCTTCTTTTTATTACAGAGTCCCCATCATAGGGTCAGAATAGGATGCGTAGGGTATCAAATGTTGTTCCAAATTTCCTGATCCATTGAAGATATAGAATTCAGGGCTCCCAAAATTAGGTGTAGAAGGTGTGTTGCTCACCCAATTTGGGTAAGGCTTCCTCTCTGGATGTATTGGAGCACGTCGAACATCTATTGCTTCTAATCGAGCTATTAGTGCCCTGATGGTGTTGGTGAGTCCCTAGTTTACATCCTGTTGGGCCCGGTCCTGGGTAGGTGTAGCCCGAGGCATCGCTTGAGGATCCATCTCAGTTGCCACCTGGGGTGAAAGTGCCATTTGTGATGCCTTTGTAGGGTTCAAGCATACTCACTACGGTTTCTTCCTGAGTGTAGGGAAGTCTCGGTATTCATCTAGATCCACATTTAGGTAGTTGGACGGGTCGGGCGCCGTGTTGGGTAGGATCCCTGACCGTGCATCGTTTTCCAAGGAAAACCTAGGTCTTTGATGTTCACTTACTAGGAGTAGATGATTTTTCTCCTCATGGGATGCACTTTTAATAAGACGGTCCCTCTGGAGTAGCTCGACGTTAATCCACCTTAATTCTTTCATTTCCTATTCATGTCGAGTGAATCTCTCTTCGAGCTTAAGTGGATTATTTTTATTGAGAGAAGGAGGAAGGTTGAGGGTAACTGATCCCTTATTCTTATCCTTATTAGAAGCTCGCAGGGTCAACGAAGATAGGTTAGTTTAAGGGGAAGTCATATTTAGATCATCCCTCTAGTTCCGGATGTGCACACCTGGTGGTTCTTTGTGAGTCACAGCCTGACCAAATCCATCGTCTCCTGATCCATCTGGATTTGAATCATATTGGGTGATACCCATTGGGTTAGCCTCTATGACGTTGGTATATGCATATCGCGGGGCGAAGAAGATGTCATATTCAAAATAGGAATAGGATCTCCCACATCTTTTACTGGCCTTCCTCTTCATCTTCAAGGATTTCCTTCAGACTTCTTGGCGAAGGGTGACATAGAGAGTTATTTGATGCAACCTTATGGTGAGCCTTCCTCTGGGAGGGGATGTTGATTCAAATTATAGGATAGGACGAGAACCTCCTCTTATGACTATCCACCCTAGAATAGAGAATACTGACTCTCTTGGGGGAGGTTGTTATTGATGGGTAAATAATTCCCCCCGCCCTGAGGGCTAGGGTTGGCTTTGTTCCTTGGAAGTTGAGTCTCTTTCCATTTGTTTTGGTCTTACGGGGGTGTTTTTTTAAAAATTCTCCCATCCCAGAAAGTCGGGGTTGACCCTGGAATGCAGTAGTGGCTGCGACTATCACTACCAGCCTGACCTTGTGTACCCCCATTCGGGGGTGAACTGGGTTCGGTGCTGAGTTCTTCTGTGAATCAATCCATTCTGGGGTGACATGAAACGATCACTGATTGGACTCTCTATGGTGAGAGGCCTGTTGTATTCTCTCGGTGGCCTGATTCAGGCGTTCTTGAATGGATTGTTCCCGTCGGGCTTGAGGCTTTTGGGACTTACTCAAGGCCTGACTCTGCTGGGTGTGTTGCCTTTCACGAACATGGAGACCACTCGATTGACGTCTGGATGTAATGATGTTACCAGACACCATGACGAACGGGTTGTTTTGGGCGAGGAGAGGAGTGAAATGTAGAGCTCAATGTTCTCCCCATCCCCTGATATGGACTCCTGTCGGGGCGTCACTGATGAGATGACACAACTGGTGCAACGCACAGAGGAAATCTATCCCCATGTTTCCTTTACGCCTCTTGGGTCGATGTTGTCATGCCGATGGAAGATCTTCCAGTTCGATGTGACGCATGAGGTCTCCTATTGTATTGACATGGTCTACATACCCATCGTAGATAAGGAAGCTTGATTTCATCCGGTGAAGGGTTGTCCATATATTATGGAGGATGTCGTGCACACATTCTTGCAACAACTCCCTGGGTATGTCGAACTGAGAGGTGGCCGTGGAGAAAAACATAATTGGTATATCATCCCTGGACAATACTTTCCTCAAGTGAAACATGTCGGCATTGTCCTCTGCTAGTGATTCCTCTACCTGGTCAGCCCAACTGAGACGCCTGCCGATAGTGTGGTCGGAGGTAGTAGGAATGGTGGGTTCTGAATCATCATGTGGGCTATTCTGATGTGTTTCAAAAGATGAACATGCCCCCGGAACGTCTCCTGATTGAAGAAGGATCTTATTGGCGATTAACTGGGGATATGACATGCTTAATCTGTTCCTTCTGAGTGCCTCATCATACAAGGTCTTTTCTGTGCTTGATTCAATAGGGGGAGGACCTTCCTGTTGATATGATATGTCATTGCGGGGAGGAACATTGCAATGGAGGCCGTAATGGTGAGGACTACCACTTCTTTTTGATGCCTCACTGCATAGAGGAATCTTGCAGTGCATACCCTGGGGAAGACCTCCAAGGCATGTCACAGCAAGGGGAGGACCTTCTGGCTGTGTAGTGTTATTACGGGGAGGTCCTTCGCAACAACTACCATTATGGTGAGGATGACCATCATGGTTTGATGTTCGATGTGAATCCTGGGGAGGACCTTCAAGACACACTGCGACAAGGGGAGGACCTTCTTGTTTCTTTGGGCCACTGCAGGTAGGACCTTCATAATGGCAGTTTTGGTGGCTATGACTACCATCATAGCTACTGTAATGGCGAGGAATACCATTACCGCTACCGAAGGGAGAATATTTTTCGGCGTACACCATGCGTAGAGCCTTCAGAATGTACCGCAACAAGGGAAGGTCCTTCTCGTTGCATGACGTATCTACGGGGATGACCTCTGTTATCAGGGTGGTGAGGACTACCACCGTGAAATGAGGCATGGCTGCATGCAGTGTCGTTTCAACGTAACCTCTGGGGAGAACCTTCAGGGCTGGTTACGACAAGGGGAGGGACTTTTTGTCATGATGAGACGTCACTGTGGGGAGGTCCTCCACAGTTGAGACTATGATAGTGAGGACAACTATCATAATATGTGGTCCCACTGCATGGAGAGTGCTTGCAGTGTATACCCCGGGGAGAACCTTTAGGGAAGACCACAACAAGTGTAGGACCTTCTTGATGCTCGATCTCCTGGTCATGTGGATGGTTTATGTGACTCTCCTCCAAAGAGGAGATCTTGTGATTGATCATTATATTCCCTTGGGGGAGGCCCCCACGGTTGCTCTGGAAAGGACATTCAGAGCTGCTGGTAGCGATATTGTGGGGAGGACCTTCACAACTGCTACTTCTGCTCCAATAATATGGTAATGGGTGGGTAGGGTTCTGAGCCTTTGATATACGCTTAGTGGCTTTGGGAACCACATTTTCCAGAAGAGCGGAGTCATGAACCCACTCTTTATTTTCCGGCTGCCTTTGGCGCGTTCGGGGCGATTTCTTGCAGGCAGCGTGGACTGTATGATATTGACAATAGCCTTCACCTTTGGGTCCCTATCTAATTGGGTCTCGTGATGATTCCGGGATATACCGGCGAACATCCTGACTTTTAGCAGTGATATATGGCAGCTCGGAAGCATCCACCGTGATGGACTGGTGTCCCCCAGTTGGAACGAGTGAAGATGCTCGATCTGGTTACCCTTACATCACAGAATATGGTCGGAAACCCACCTGGGAGGAAGCATGGATGGATATCTGCTCTGAGGTGTTATATCGTCTCTTAGATGAGTCGCCTCAATTGGGGAGATGGGCTTGCGGGCCCGATTCCTTGCAGTTTCCGCTGATGCTATTACATTATGGAAAGTCTGCAAGATATGATCTAGGATCGATACCTGCTCCTCCATCATTTCCAGGATATGAAGAGAGACATCTTTTGCTGGAACGGGTATGAAGTCCCATTTCGGTATCAGTGTAGAAATATACTACTCCAGTCCTCCAGTAGTTAGTGGGTACGGAAAATTATCCTGTGTCAGGGCATATGAATGAATCTGCCCCTGTAGCGGGATATGCTGGTTTATCTCTCCATTTGCCGCCAAATCGGGATGGCAGAATTTACTTGCATCCACATGGATCTGGCCTTGCATATATTGGTTTCCCACCATATCGAGTCAGCGGCTTTTATTGGCGGGGAGACGTGCCTGCCTATGAGTTTATGCCACATCTGGATGGCGAGCATTGTTGATCCCCACCACATCGGGATGATAGGCATCATAAGCATCTTGTAGGAGCTGGTCCAACAGGTGCTGGGTCGCCACCACGCCTGGTTGGTGGGATTCACGACCCTGGGCAGGGAGGGGTGCCTGCCCGGTAAGTGCCATCTTGTGTGAGCAACGAGCTTGATGGAGCTCGGCGGGGATGTGCACCTACTCGTATGAGGCCTCCATGTCTGGATGGTGGGCCTTGGAGGAATGAAAAGGTGTATGTGCCTATTTGAAATTCGTCTCCGTGACTCGGCAGCGGAGCTCCTCCTCGGGGATAAGTGTGATGACCGGTCCCTGGTTGAATGTTTGCCACCCTCATCGGGCGGTCCGAGGGGTCGGTGCTCGGGCAGCGTGTGCCTAAATCATTAGGGCTATATCCTCTTGAGCATGTGGATGTTGAGTCGCGGCATGACCATGATGACATCTTCCGGTGGGGGCCATGGAGCGGAACACTTGTTTGGCAGGGATGATGTCCTCAATGTCTACCTCATCCACCTCCCTAAGATAAGGGAGGTGCGCATTGTCCCGTTCGAGGGATAGAATCCTGAAACGGATGGAGAAAGGAATAGGGGTTGTCTAGATCTACCTTTTCGACCAATTCTATGTAGGTGACCGATGAGTTCTGGAGAATGGGAGGGCATGCATGGCCGCCTCCACCGTCGGGAGAGTACCATTCTTGTGGTACTCTCGGATTAATGCATATGAGACACAGTGTTGAAGAAGCTGGGTAGGTGATGGGGTCCTCCATTGGTGAGGATGTCCTGTCATTGCATAGTCGGAAGCACGTGCTGGTGAGTTCCTTCAGGACGCCATTTGATCGAAGGTAGATCTGTGTGGTACCTGTAAAATATTTTAAAAAATACAAATAAAAAACCCGTCAAAGTAGCATCTCATGATCCCATGCATAATTAATAACCTTTCTTGGCCCTTCTTATGAGTATAAAGGCGGAATACAATGGAATTATGTTAAATCCATCATGAATGGTTAAAAATTCACATTGGGTTCACCATTTTTATTTTTGGGTCAGTCTCGAAATGCCCAATGGTTTTGTATCCGATGACACGTGGACCTGCTTTCCAAAGGCAGGTGTTTGCTGGGTGGTCTGACCAGTGATGATTAAGTACTCACATTAGTCGAGAGGATGGGATGTCAGGCTCGTCACACCCTTTTGGGGGGAATTATATACTATTCTGGAACTCTCTTATTGATTTAAGACGTATTCATATGTCCACGAATCTTTGGTTTATACCCAAGAATAGTATCCACGAATTACTCCTTGTTGGCAATGGCTAGCTGAACGTAGGGGTTCATAATCATTTACGCCCAAGGTTTACCATCCCTTGTTGGATTAATGACCTTGAGGAGTTGGGACTCATTGAGGTGGTACTAGGAGTGGCACGGTGAACCTATGTAAAGATAGTCGGATCGACCGGTTGTTGGGATTGAACCTCAAGGGGGATTCCTACGTACCCTTCCTAGAAGACATGGATCAAAGTCCACGTATTTCAAATGGACTGTCGGAGAGCCAATGTGAATGTGGACCTGGGGGTCCGACGATGATCAGGATTGAACCTTGGGGAGGTTTCCTATGTACATGCCTTGACATGGATCAAAGTCCTCGTAGTTCACAATGGATTGGGGCTTACACTCTGATTAGGCCCAGGGCGATGGATTGGGGCTCACACTCTTCGGAGGCCCATAAGTGAATTTCATAGTCGACGATTACTCTAAGCCGACGGGAGTCATGATCTGTGTGATAAACAAGAGGCAGTAGGGAACAGACAATAACGTCACGAAGGGTGCGTCTGTGAGAAGTAGAGTGGGGATTACGCATGAGGGCAGCCCAGAAAGACGGGGCTTACTCCTGGATGGACGCCCATGGAAAAAAAGTGCAACGGGAGAGGGAAAGAGGTGATCCGGGGCCCATCACCTCCCATGTTCCTGGGGAATGTTCTGAAGAGCATGGGGGATTCCTTCTGATGGGTATTTTACTACCCCCAGAAGAAAGGTGAAATTCCCTGGCCCCAACAAGTGGAGGGGCCCGAGCTCAGAATCCACATTACCATGGGAATGTGAACCCAAGAATGCTTTGGAAATCCAGTCAAGGGTCGGAGAAACCCTTTCACCCCTGTTTATCGTGGTTATGTGAACTCAAAATGGCATGCTGATGCGCCTGAAGGTTACATCACACGGGTCCAGTGGCTCCAGTGGAGGATTTTTCTTGGGACCGATGAGTAGGTCAATGTGTGAGCCATGGAGGATCAGGCTGGATTGGAAGGAGTTTACCTGGCTCAGGTATTGGGATTCCTGAAGGATTTTGCGGGCCACGTGGGTATATGAGGATGGGAACCCTTCACATAGGGAGGTTCTACGCGGCTGGAGAGGCCATCTGTGAACTAGGGTGGTCCGCAGAATGATGGGAATCCTACAATCTAGGGCGGTTCACGGCCCGGTGGGCATCTCGAGAACCAGGGTGGTTCATGGATTCGGGTTCAGCCTGCGTACCAAGATGGTACGTAGTGGGATCCATGTGAGCAGTGGAGGCCAAGGGTGACAAAAGTCGGGGGTTCACCGGTCGGGGATTCACCCATGTAGGAGGGTGATACACGGTACGACAGATTGGAAAAGGGGCATAAACTCCCTGGTCCATGGGGAGTGCCTCTATAGAGGGGACATGGTTCGCATTATTATTTTATTTTTTATTTTAATTTCTTGGTTCACCAATTTATTATGCATTTTACTGTTCCTTATTAATTCTATTCTAGGTTCATACCTATTATGGTTCACGAACTGGAACATCACTATTTGCGAAATCCTATGCTCCTTCCTCCTAAATCCTTCCACCCGAATCTGATTGATCACTTTTCAGAATCTTCTTTCTTCTCTTCCCCTCAATTTCCTTTTATGGGGTCGGGAAAAGTATGTACTTATTGTCATGCGTCACTTTTTGTGGAGGCCCATGATCAGAAACCCGATTCACAGATGACCCGGGCAATCTGCAACTCATGGGGGGCATCGAGCACATCTCCCCCCACGAACCAAATGATCTTGGGGAGTGCTTCGCGGTTGTAGAGGTTTGTGCCTCCATTCCGCGAATGACAGCGGATGCGGACAGTGCTGGTTGAGGCGGTCCATGGCTGGGGTGGTTTGTGACGGTGGACCGGTTCGACATCTATCCTACTTCGCGCCCACAGAGGATCCACGCCTCTATTCTGCGAACGACAGCGGTTTGTAGAGGGGGGCTCTTCACCAAACTGGTCATGTACTATTTTAGGAGCCGGTGCACAGACCGGTTTGGTCCTTTCCCAAGTAATGGGGTAATTGGATTTCCCCCTTGAGGAATTTTATAGACCCTACAAATACACTACAAGGTTCATGGTGTGTTAGCAAGTGAAGGCAAAGTGGTAACTCCCTAATGGGGTATTACAACCACTACAAAAACTATCATGGAAAGGAGATAATATCACTATGGAATTTTTCATTGGTCTCCCAAAAAAATCCACATGAATTAATGTTATATGGGTTATAGTGAACCATATCACCACGAATGCCCATTTTTTCTCAATTCAAGAAGATTACTCTTTTTACTAACTAGCCATGATATATGTAATGGATGTGGTGTAGATGAATAAAGTGACACTTTCTATCATTTCTGATCATGATCCAATGTTCACATCAAAATTCAATATAATTCATTAACATTCTCTGAATAATGAATTGATTTTCAGTATGACATTTCACCCTAAAACTGATGGCCATTTAAAAAGGACTATTCAAAAACACAAGGTCATGATAAGAACATGTCCAATGTTATTTAAATGTCGATGGTATCAACATATACCATTAGTTGAGTTCTCATACAACAAAAAAAACTAGTCAAGTATACAAATGAAACCTTGTGAAGCTTTATATAGGAAGATATATAGCACTAGAACTTTTTGGGAAGAAGCTGGTTAGATAATACTTCATGGATCTGGTCTTATACAAGAGATGATATAAAATATTCATGCCATTCAAAAACACATAATGGATGCCCAGTTTTGGAAAAATAGATATGCTGACAACCATAAAATTGAATAAGAGTTTGATGTTGGAGAAAAATTAATCGTTTAAATTTCACTTGCGAAGAGTTTCATGTGGTTTTGTAAGAATGGGAGGCTTATCACTATGTATATATTTCCATATGAAATATTTGATTTCATAAAAGAATTGGCCTATCATAATTCACTTCAACCAAACATAGAAATTGTTCATGATGTATTCCATGTATCTATATTATGAATGTAGATACATGACCAATCACATGTACTAAATCCAGAGGTAGTACCCCTGGAACATGACCTTTCATATGAGGTTAATTAGGGGGATATCTTGAACCATAGATAAAAAGTTCTATGGAAGAAGACTGCCCACCACATTAAAGTGTTGTAGAGGAAGAAAAAATATGAAGAATCCATGTGGGAACCAGAGGAAAAAATGATGTAGAAGTACCCATATATCTTATCAACTATGAAAATGAGATGAAATTTTAGGGATTCCATTTCATACGGGGTATTAATGTAATGACCTAAACATTATGAATATTTTTTTCATGAAAATTTGTGTCATATTATTTTTCAGTCAAAATAAAAATATCTATTTACTAATGATGTGAGTGTAATATGAAATGTGAACCTAGTGTTTCAACCATTATATGAATGTTTGTCAATTATGACCATTGGTCAAAAAGACCAATGGAACATATACTCTTAATAATGATTTTAATGTTATAATTATTGTTTATATGTTGAAATGATAATGCTTAATTAATTAATAAAGAATTGTCGATGGAATCATCGAGTAGGGTATTTTCCTACAATGACCATTTTTTAGAACATGGGAGGGAGGTAACATATTTCGTCTTATCTCTTGACCAAGCACAAGCAGAGTATAAACATGTTAATCATAAATGAAATCGCATATGAGATAAGTTCATGTTGGTGGAAATTACCACTTGGGTGATATTATCCACGATGCCCCAAGAATATACTATTATCACACACCTAACCCTTAGGATATATGTGAGTTTTATAAGATTTATAATGTCAGGGACTTAGTTAAATAATGTTTAATCCATTTTTATAAATAAATTATTTCCATCACTTCTATTTTGATAAATGTTTTTTCTAAAAAATATGAAGAATTTGATAAATTAATTTTTTGGATAGAAATTATACATTGTATTAAAGATACAAATATTTATAATAAAATAATATACTATGAATAATAAATTTATAAATTAAATAGTTTTATTAAAACAAAATTATTTAAATTTAAATGATAAAATGAATCTATTATTTTATGTGTTAGAAATTTTACAATGCATTTTACAATGCATTTTCTGTACACTTTTTTAAAATAATTACTGATTTTTATATTTAAAAGTTATATTTATCATAATTATATAATTATTATGATAAAAGTTTTATATTTTTTTTATTAGTCACATAAAAATTTCGTTAGGTTGAATTTATGATAATTGTTTTTTTGTTTTTCAGTGACTAGTAAAAATACAATTTTGAGTTTTCAATATGTTTAATGACATCATATAGATTTATTATATAATATAATTTTTTGTAAATTATTGAGGATTATAAATACATAATTTTTTTCCAATGTTCCAATAAAAGTTTCATATTCCATGTTAAACCCCACGGTTTTTCAAATACAACTACAAAGGTGTCCACAAAAATAAATTAAAATTCAGTCACTTTTTCTATAAATACCCATACATTTATATATTAACATTCATTTGAAATTAATCCTATATTAATATATTATATTTGTACAACAAATTTAGTTATATCAATATGTTCTCAAGCCCCCAAGATTCCAATTGTCTAGTTTTCGGAGATACTCATCTAGGTAAGGGAAATCTCAACCTCTCATTTCCTTTCAAGTTTTTTTTAAGTGGCATGTCTTTCAAATTTCCATACTTTGTTCTTATTTACATTATATTTTATACCATCACTATATTAGGGTTATTTTATTAATGGTATAACATTTTATCCTCTATTTTTAATTTTTTCTGAAACCATGTTTCATACATGTTATGCTCATAGACTTTCATCACAAAATATCTCTATTTTTCTGAAGAAATTCTTTATTTTTGTTGTTTACCGAAAAAAACATCATTAACGAGGGTATTCAACAATACATATAAATTATTTATTTTTTATTTTAATTATATAAATTAAATACCCATTTACCTTCCTCTCATTATAAATTACATAATGATCTTGTATTTAAGAACTTTATTAAAATTTCATGATTTGTTTATGAAACCAAATTATTTTATTTTCCATTGATTATATATGAAATTTTTTATTATGATATAAGTGATTAAAATTAATTAATAAATTGGTTGTTTGTTCCCTAATACTTCTCTAATGGATTGGGTAAATAATTTATTCTATAGAGATGACATGTTTTAAGAATCCTTGGTGATAACCTTGGTAATATTTATGACCCCTTGGATACAAACCTTGGTGATATTCATATGAATGACTCAATTAATTGTTTTGACCACTAATAGAGATAATATTTTCTTAAATTTTTATACTTAATTCAATGTTTCAATCCCTAAAAATTAAACAAGTTGAGTTATTTTCATCAATTTTGGATTTATGATGTGTTTTGGGCTAAAATTGGCAAAATGCATAATTTGGAAATATTGACAGATTTTATTCACATTGGTCATCCAGGAATAGATTTTAACATATAACTCCAATTTCTGAGATTATATTTTTATCGAGTTCATATATTTATTTTATTCATCTTTTGTGTTTGTAATAGTATTTAATTTGGCCATCAAAGGGTTGGAAAAATTCAATCAGGTTGGAATATTATTTTTAAAGACCACATGGACCCCACCTCAATGAATTAGTCATACATCGGTCAAAAAAATCCAATTGGGGTGATTTCAACTAGAATTGAAAGATGATTATATGGGTATTTTGGAAGTTGATGATTTTGAAGAATGTACATCACTAAGGTGACCCATGGATGCTGAAATTGTGGGGAAGGAAAAAAGGAAACATTTCTCTGGAATAAATTCTCAGTATTAATTGCACATATCTAGTACCACACATGAAGGTTAATTCTGATATTTTGTGATGAAACTTAAAAAATATTTTTTAAAATCTTTATAGAAGAAATAATTTCAAAATTCGATCATTAAATTGGCTTCACATGGTCAAACATTCGATGGGAAGAATCTAATATAAATCTTAAAGAGGAATTATGAAGATCTTCAATTTAAAGACCAGATGATGGCACCACGTTGGCCTATATAAAGAGGATTTAACCCATGATGAGGAGGGAGTTCGACATCGTCATTAGAGAGGAGTCCTAGGGACATGCTTCTAACTTAATATTTTTCTTTTCTTTTCTTTTTAATTTAGTTTTCTTTTTATCATGTAACATTTGTGCATATTTTTTTATTTAAGTGTACCCATCTTCTTCCATCTATATTTCTCTTCCACCCCTAATATAATTCTCTTTTATTAATTATTATTCAATCCACTGTGACCAATTATCCTCAATAATGAGGGGCTAACCCGAGACTTTTCTTATGGGAGGTATGTGGAAATTCAATTTATTCTGCACATAAATTCTTAAGTTTCATTATGTTTGGGATAAGAAAGAGTGACTGCACGGGTGCGATGATCATCCACCAATACATAGAACATGAAATTATTTCTATTATTTTATAAAATATTTTCCCACCCTTCTATAGGATACATGCTCTACATATGGTGGAGTTGAGCCATTCAGTAGATGAAATGGCATACGATGGAGCCGGGTCCTGGGAGATGTCACATGCTCGGTTGAGGTGTGTCATCAACCTTGATTATAGGAGGAGGTGGAATTGAGATTGATATACACATTCAATATTTCAAAACAATAAATAAAATAATATTAATTCATGAATGTTGTATCAGAATTGAATTACCAAATATAATTTAAACACCAGCAAGAAGAATAATGGAACCCACAAACCAACCCACAGAGGCCAAGTTCATTATTCACTAATATCATTTTGTTATTTCATGTTACTATATCATTTTCATTAAAATTTCATAGAATAGTATTATTAAATAAGAAAATAGAAAATAAGTACTTTTGATGAATTGTATTTAGTGGGTAAACAACTGAGAAAGCTCCTCAAGTGAGACGACCCTGGTCAGCCTCTGTGCTGCATTAGGTAAATTAATTGTTTTTGCCACACCCTACGACAGGAATGAGTCAAAACTGGCACCATTTCTGGGGAGCTAATCGGTTGTTTACGTTACTTTTTATATTTTCAAAATATTATATATTTTTCATTATTTTAAAAAAAATAAAAAATAATAATTTTCCATGATGTATTCAAATTCGAATTATTATGAGTGGAATGATTACCCACAAATGCAATATTAAGAACCCGAAGTGGATTATAGAGATCTAAATACCCGGGTGGATAGGATTAGAAATGCTCTGGATGACTTGGGGAGAAAAATTCAAATAGTGTTTGATATGTTTGAGCACAAAGTGGGAAAGTCGAGCCTGAACCGGATCAAGAGCCTAAGAAATCTGTGGAAGAAATTTCCCCACTGGTTTTTTATGTTGAAGAACCCGAAGGGGTAAAAGAGGATGTTTTTGAAGATAATTTCTACTTCTCTAAACCATTGCTGGTGGAGATAGATGAAATATTATTTTCTACTAATTTACAATATGGATATCATGTGAATTTGTAGAAATTATGGAGTGCATGTGTAGAAATTGAAATGCAACACGATCTCCTAATTCATTACAAAGTAGAAGAGAAACCACTATTATACCTATCTCTAGCCTTGGAAGATGAAGAAGATACCCAAATGGGAGAATTTGAAGAAATAATGGAGGATCCTAACTACCTACCTTCATGAGGTGAAGATTGACTCCATGAAGCACTTATCCCAGAAAAAGTGATTGAATCAGACGTAGCGTAGGGAGGTGATAATTTCTTAAACTCTAACTTTTATGATTTCATTCAATATTATTTGAGTATCACTTCTTATGGCTTTGAATTTTTAGATTCATTCAATCCTTTTATCACAATAAAGGAAGATGAAGAAGGGGAAATTTCACCTATTGAGGAACACATGGAGCTCCCTGAGGATATTGATCATCTACTTGAGGAATCCCATGAAGAGATATAAGTGGATCTGCATGAATAACCAAATCAACAAGATGACTATCATAAAAGGGATGATTTTGAAATTCATATTAGAAATTTAAACTTTGAATATCCCTTTGATTATTTTTTTCATGCAACACATCTAAAGAATCCACTGGATTTTAACGAACAAGTTTCACAAATAGCAACTAAAGAGGAGGAGGTTCCATTATTCGTCTTACCCCCGCCATGCAACTTATACCACATTGCGATGGGGGATGATCTGGTGTACTCAATACATGGAATTATTCTCAAAAAGAACAGAGAGTTTCAAGATGGGAAGAAGAACATGTGGTGGTTCATGTCCAAGAAGATCCACCTACCATCAGATTATAGATAACAACTGGTACTACCCTCTGGAGCCAGTAAAAGATTTCAGGGCCCACTTGGGGTATCATACCAAGACTTATCGTTACATGCTTTCTCGGAATTTAGATTTCATTTTTTTTCAAAGAAGTATAATATCATGCAGCCAAATCTCTCATATATTTTGGAGAATTAATTACATGATCATTTTACATAATAGAATAATTATCTTTTGTAGGTTCATGATGGAATAAGGGAACCCCTAAACAGACAGATGAAGCTTCATTTCAAAAGAGAATTTAATTTGAATGTTTAACTTGGAAACTTCTTATATTTTTGTTTTGGCTTTAAAATGGAATTGAATTCCCACACTTGAATTATGTTTTACTTGAATTATCTAGGAGATGAGAGTTTCATTGGATTCTAGTAATGTCAGGTTTTAGATTTCAATGTTAATGAGATTTAATGATTAATATGGAGAATTGTGTGATTAAAGTGAATCAAGGATATTGAAATAAGGACTCATGATTTAAAGGAATTAATTGATTCATGTAAATGAAATTTCCCTACCACTTTTCATTCGTTAAATTTATGAAATTCATGTGAATTAATTTTTTATTATTAATAATTACATGATAGATTTTCCAATGTTATATTCCCATTCCTGAGAGTATTTCTAGACCAAATATTTCCTATTTTATATTGATCATATTTCTTGAGTGATCCTTGGATGTTCCACATACTAAAACTTGTATTGAAAATAGTCAAAGCTATAAATGTATATAAAAACATTTAAAATGATTGACACGATACTTTGGATAGCCACATATTTACCTAAGACCCACCCTTAAATCTATCCTTTGTTAGCCCATAGAATCCATGAATTTCCTTATAGGTTTAAGCCGCATTACAAGAAAATTTTTCCTTACCTTCCTACTCCCTTATTATTTTTTCATTGTAATTCAAGTTTGAGTGTGGAGAAAGGGACTTTCGTGTGCGTTCATTGGGATACGTATCATGTTTGGGTGGTGTAAGGTGTGCGTCATCATTTTGGGAAATTTATTATTAGAAAATTGGGCATGAGTCAACATTTCATTAGGCTTCTTTTATTTCATCCAGTTCTCTATAAAAAAGAAGAAAGAAAGAATTAAAAATAAATCTGTGCCATTCTAAAGATTAAAAAATAATAATAAAGCTGTGCCTTTCTGGGGATTTACAAAAAACGAAGGAGAAATTGGATGACATCATTCTTTGTAATCATTTATTGACTCATGAACCATGTCATTAAAAGGGGGCGGTGTTGTGATTCAAATTCTCAAGGGAATTTGAGTGAGGTTCATCCTGTGTTTTCACTTGATTAATCTTGCATTGTACGTAATAGTCAAACCTCCTAATTCTGGCCTTAAATTATTTCAATTATTTACCAACCAAACAGATGCCACAGAGTTACTTGATCCTTTATTTCTAGTCCTAATGATTTTATGTGTGTTTTGTCTTTACAATGTGGAGAAAGTAGTTCCTTTTCAATCCTGCAGATAAGGAGAATGTTCTCATGATATGAGCATAAATCCACTACAATTGTATCATGAGTGATGAGGGAAAATATTCAAAAGAGAGGTAGATCATGATTTGGCATGTTTAATAATAATAAATTGAGAAACATGAATGAATGAAAGGAGAAGCTTCATCAATTTAGAATTGGAAAAGTAATATGAATGAATTGATTGTTTAATTGAAAAAAGGGAAATTAAATTTATATTTTTTGAGGAACTAGAAAATTTGATTGGACATTTATAATATTTTGATTTTATTGTAATGAAATTTAAATATTGGTAACATGGGTGCCATTTGAATTTCATGTTGAGATTTTATGCTTGTGTAAAAGCATAGTTTAAGTGTGGGGGAATTTATAGAGATAATATTTTCATCATTTTTTATATGTAATTCAATGTTTTAATCCCTAAAAATTGACCATGTTGAGTTATTTACATCAATTTTGGATTTATGATGTGTTTTGGGCTAAAATTGGAAAACTTCTTAATTTGGAAGTATTGATACATTTTATTCACATTGGTAATTCACGCATAGATTTTAACATATACCTCCAATTGTTGAGATTATTTTTTATTGAGTCTATATATATATTTTCATCATCTTTTGTGTATGGAATGGGATTTAATTAGGTCATAAAAGGGTCAGAAAAATTCAATCAAGTTGGAATATTATTCTGGGCGACCACGTGGACCCCACCTCAATGAATTAGTCATACATCTGTCAAAACAAAATACAATTGGGGTGATTTCAATTGTAATGTAAGGATAATTATATGGGAATATCATAAGATTAATATATTGATGAATGTACATCATAAAGGTGACCCATGGATGCTGAAATTGTGGGGAAGGAAAAAAGGAAACATTCTTATGGAATAAATGCTCAGTATTAATTACCCATATCTTGTACCACACATGGGGGATAATTATGAACATTGGTGATGAAACATAAAACATATTTTTTAATATCATTATAGAAAACATCATTGAAAAATTCGGCCATTAAATATGCCAAAGATGGTCAAACATTCAGTGGGCAGAATCTGCTGGAAATCTTACAGAGGAATTATGATGATCTTAAATTTCAATACTAGAGGATGGCGCCCCCTTGGCTTATATAAAAAAGAGTTCACCCATGATTTTGAGGGAGTTAGACATACAAATTAGAGATGAGGCCTAGGGACATGATACTAACTTAGGATTTTTATTTTATTTTCATTTTAATTTTGTTTTCTTTTATCATGTAACATTTCTGCATATTTTTTTTATTAATGTGTATCCATCTTCTTCCACCTCTATTTCTCTTCCACCCCTAATATAATTATGTTATTTTAATTCTTCTTCAATCCACTCCGACCTATTATCCTAAATAATGTGGGGATAACCCGAGACTTGGCCTATGGGAGGTTAGTGGAAATTCAATTTATTCTGCACATAAATTCTTAAGTTTAATTATGTTTGTGATAAGCAAGAGTGATGTGCACATGTGCAACAGTATTCCACCACGACATTGAACTCAAAAAACATATTTATATTATTTTATTAAATCATTTCCCTCCTTTCTACTGGATACAAGCTCTTCATAAGGTGGAGTTGAGCCATTCAGTAGATGAAATGGAATACAATGGAGCCAGGTCCTGGGAGATGTCACATGCTCGTTTGAGGTGTGCCATCAACCTTGATTAAAGGAGGAGGTGGAATTTAGATTGATAAACACATTTAATATTTCAAAACACTAAATAAAATAATATTAATTCATGAATGAGGTCTCATAATTGAATTATAAATCATAATTTAAAAACTAACAAGGAGAATAATGGAACCCATAAACCAAACCACAAAGGCCAAGATATTTCTTCACTAATATCATTCTTTTATTTCATGTTACTTTATCCTTTTAATTCAAATTTCTTAGAAATTTAATATTAAATAAAAAAACCAAAAATAAATACTTTTGATGAATTCGATTAAGTGGGTAAACAACTGAGAAAGCTCCTCAAGTGATACGACCCTGGTCAGCCTCTATGATGCATTAGGAAAATTAATTTTTTTCCACGCCCTACGATAAGCATGCGTCAACCACATTTAAGAGTTATTATTCATTTAATTTTTTTTTATTTTTTTATTTCTCGTGTCTTTATGTAGTTTGTCTTGTTCTTATTGACACTCACCATAGTCTAAAGTAAACTATTTCCTTTTTTTTCTTACTGGGCCATCTGCTAACTATTCTTTTTTTTGTATTTCCCTAGGTTATATGATTCAACAAAAATTATTAATATGAACCAATTAATAATACTTTCATGTTTCCTATAATATTTTTTTTTAGGTTTTATGCATCTTATTTCTAAAAAAATATCATTTAAAAGTTCTTTTGTTTTAAATAATTTAATGAAATATTTATGTAATAAAAATGTGTCATTCCATATGATCACTCTATAATAGTACCACATATGGATTGTGTTCATGTGAGGGGTATGGTGAATAATTACTCAAGAGTGATACATGGAATACATCATGTAGTACAGATAGGGTAGGTGGGAGCGCTAGTCAATATGCCACTGCTTCGATGCAATTAATGATCTCAAAAGGAGTGGAGTATATTGGAATAATCATTCTGTTATTCCATAACCTCATCAAATTATTACATATAGATAATTTTAGGAGTACCATGTCTCTAACCTCAATATATATGTTCAATCAACAATTGTTATAATAGTTCTTTTTTCCACATTGTGAATCATTGATTTGTTGTTGAATGGTCTTAATATTTTCCATCATTTACTAAACCATTTTCAGACCTTCTGGTTTTTGTTACGCAATTTCATCCCAAAATGAAGGTTCTCTTCATATCTTCCTAAAAAGGGCATAAAAGTGAGACATTTTTATTATTGTGTGGAAACTGGTATTATATGAGAACATGACCAGAGGAAGATATTGGTCTTATCATTCTTTGAATTCAATTGAGACTTCTCTTAAGATGGCCTCATGTATTTGGATAGTCTTCTCATATTTTCCATCATTTTGACAGTGAAAATAAAGGATGAATTACAACTCAGTATTTAGAGAATATTGGAGACTCTTCCAGAATTGACTGGTAAGTATTAAACATCAGTTAGATTAAATTGATAATGATGTTCCATGAAGTATCACCAATTTTTTAATTTATATCCCTTCATGTTGATCGTGTGAGATGTCTCCTCGAATTGAAATTATGTGTACAATAATTGTAATATTATCCACCACAACCCATATATCATTATTTACTATTAAAGTGTTTTGATGACTACTAAAAAAATCCATAGTTATTTTATCCTATTTCCATGTAGGTTTTGGCAATAGTATCATCATCCCCTTGTATTTATTCCTTTCTTCCTTCCATTACCTGAATATAAGACCTCTTAATGTATATTTTGTGATCTATTTCTTCATGTTATCCCACCAATAATTATCTCATAGATCTTGACACAAATTTGTGCTTCCTTGGTGGATTAAGAAGGCTGAGAAATGTGTATCAACCTAAAAATCCCTCTATAATATATGATTTGATGATACACATAGTCATTTATGAAGTCTCAAAAATCCTTCTTCACTAACAATGATCTCTAAGGATTAATATTTTCTTATAGATTTGACTTTCTTTTATTTCCCACATTATCCCTTTGATCTTCATTTATATTCACAAGAGTGAATTGTTGATAAATTTTTTTTGAAAGGATTAATGATGTTCCATTAATTATAATTCCCATATCCATCCTTTTAAGTCTCTGAATATATGATCATTATCAGTTCTAATCAATGATAAAATTGTTGGATACTTTCTATATATAGTATCTTCCACTTTATTTCTTTCCTAGGATAGTAGAATATTGAGTAGTCCTAGTCCATGATTATATATAACCATATTCATTAGATCATATTCATCACATTTTGGGTGAATATATTCAAGAGGATTTTGGGATCTATATACATTTCACACATCTCCCCATAGTGTAAATTCCTCCATATTTTCAATTCAAATATTAGTACAACCAACTCTATATCATTTTATAGGTAGTTTTAATCATGAACATTCAACTACCTCGAAGAATAGGCTACAAATTTCACATTCTACATGAACAAATATCCTAAGA
Source organism: Viscum album (assembly GCA_963277665.1). Lineage (NCBI taxonomy): Eukaryota > Viridiplantae > Streptophyta > Magnoliopsida > Santalales > Viscaceae > Viscum > Viscum album. Next base: position 586,175,951 of record OY728125.1, read on the forward strand.
ACATCTTTGAAGCATTGCTGAAAAATATTAATGGTTCCACACATTTGGGTAGAAAGGGTACAGGTGAAGTGATAAGCTTCTTTTTTACTTCCTTGAATATCTCTTCACATTTATCATTTAAAAAACACGACTCGTTTCCGATAAAGCTTGTTTAGAGGGGATGAAAATCACAAATCGATGATAGTAGCTAGATAATCCTTAGAAACAATGAATATCTACAACATATGTCATACATGGCCATCCTTCAATTTTCTATGTTTCTTAAGTGATTATATATATTGAATTTCTAAAGATAATATTCCCAAATAATGATTGTTTATTTAAAAAAACAAACAATTTCTATAATTAGCATAAATTTTATCCCTACGTAATGTATTTATAATAGTACTCAGATTCACCTCATGCTTCTCCTTGATAATGGATTATATTATAAAATCATCTATAATGACTACCAAATATTAATCTAGGTAATACCTACAGACTCGTTCATCATGTTCATGAAGTTTGTTGAAGCATTAGTGAGTATGAATAGAATTATGATAACCTCTAAGCACTTATAACTTGTATGGATAGTGGTCTTGGGGATATCCCCCTTCTTCCACCTCAATTTATATTAGTCCATCCTTTGATTCATCTTAGAGAAATATTTTTATCCATATATTTTTTCAATGAAGTCATCAATATGTTGTGTTGGATACTTATTCTTTATCATGACCTTCTTAGCTCAAAATAATCAATGCAAATGGGCATTGACCTATCCTTCTTCTTGATAAAGATGACTGGTTTTCCCCATTGTGATGAACATGGGAAGATAACCCCTTTATCAAAAATATTATATACATTTTTATTGTGCTCCTAAAGTTCCACAAGATCCATTTTATCTGGATTCTTGGGTAATGGTAACACCCCAAGTATAATATTGATTGAAAATGAAACCACTCACATAGGAGGAAGACCAGAAAATTTATTGGAAAAAATTTCCACATCTTCCCTCTCAATGGCCATGTATTCAAGGGTGATCCATTCCTAGGAATCAATAAATTTATTTGAATATGCTTTCTCATATATAAATAATACCCGTTAAATATATTTTTGTGATAAGAAATATCCATCCATATCATTGTATTTATATCAAATCGTAGGGGGATTTGATACACAATGGGTGATTTATTTTAGATAGAAATTTAAGTTTCCTCTATAGAAGGAAAGCCCGTACATACCCATAATTTCATCAAATTATACCGAAAGAAGTATCATAATTTTTTGGTATGATCATCATAAAATGTTTTATAGGAGAGATGTTATATACCGAGGATTCTATAATTGACCCATTTTCTATTTTCATAAAATGCCCGAACTCCCTGATTTGAGATTATATTGGAATAGTTCTACAAAAAATTTGTGATATGACAGAATTCATAGAACCAAAATAAAAAATGATTTTTTCTATTCATAAATAAATATCTATTGTAGCTATCACAATTAACATTATGGGATCCACTTTAGTTGTTTTGATAGAATAAGACCTCCATTATTGCCTTGTAGGTTGTTGGTTGTCTCTGAAGAACCTTGGATAAGTGAATTGGTTTGAAAATTTTCCTACTTCCATGCATTTGATACAATGATCGATGTGTTGAGGGTTGATCAAGGATTTATTTTACTGCATCACATTATTCTAATTCTCCCATCGAAAATTATTAGCGGGTTTTCAATCTTTCCCACACCAAAAGAATTTCCTCTTCCCCCTTTGCAAAATTATATGGTGTTTCTTTCTACACCTTTGAGATATGGTATGTTAAAATTTCTCAGCACCATTAGATTTCTCTATCAGACATTAATATTTTATCTCCAAAATTTACTTCTTTTCCTAATGATAACCTAGATATTCTCCAATCTACATATCAACATTGAGTGAAAATTAGACAATTTCATCATAGCTCTCATATTCTCTATTGGAATCTCATAAAGAATTCAAATTAATTAAATGATAGAATTCATTGAAATTGAATTGAAAAAATTGTATAAAATAAACAATTAAATCCAAAGTAAAACAACCCCAAACCTAACTACCCATTGTGATAAAACCTCTCACCTGGCCTCATACATATGAAATTGGATAGGGAATTTTGAAAGGAATCCTATATAGTCATATGAAAAATTTAATTCAAAGAAAAAATGTGTCTCACTCAATTTCCAAAAGGCACAATAAAAGATGCACCACCCAACCATTCAGAAAAACACAATGGAAGGTATACACTATTTAACTTGGACTTGTATACATAGGATTATCCGATATGGAGTTCTAACACCAAGCGTATTTCAAGAGATTTGAGTTTCAATCAAGAAACTTGAAAGTAGGGTGAAACAAATACAATAGATTTAGTACTCTATGAGGTGAAATAAAAACAAGAAAGAGGAGTAAGTGAAGATATAATTAACACTACTATTCTATAGACACCAATAATTCGATGAACGGATGTCAAAAGTAGTAGATAAATCAAACTAAATGATTTAACAGAAGGGTTGAGCTTCCTTATGTTGTGTCTGACCCGCAAGTGATGAAAGGGGGGAAAAGGGTGAAAACTAAGAAAATTATGTGGATGGAAATGGTAATTTTGACAAATTAATGCGATTGCATGGTTTAATCACACGGTTCACAAACCATGTGAGCTACAATGTTGAGCTACTACCCAAAAGGCCTACCTAGAAAGGATTATACATTGTTTTCCCTAACCATTCTCAAACTGTGTGAAATCCCTTTGTAATTACTATAGATTACCTCACACAGCCATGTGGTACACTTACATGGTTTACAAAACCCTTGTGGCAATTCGAAAATGAGCCACAGTTTGCTGGAACGGTTATGCACTGTTTACCCTAAACCTTGGGACTTAGATTGCTATTACAAAAAAGGGATTTTAGTCTTATGACACACCCAAAACCCATTCAAACACCCAAGGAACTCTCAAAACCTATAAACCAACACAAAAAAATATTATAAAATTGCTGGAACTCAAGGAAGATTATTCAGATTAGTGAAAAATAAAAATGCATAGCCACTAGTTGAAAAATTGGAAAAGGGGGAGGTTTTTCACCTTATTAAAAAACATGGGATATTAAAATATCCCCACTATAAAATATCTCATCCCTAAGATATGAAATAAAACATGGAGACTATACCAAACATACACATCAAATTAGATTCTAGCCGCACTACATCGGTCCAATGGGTATTTTACAAAAATGTCAAGTGGGCTCCACACATTAGGAGTGACCTACCCCTGTCTCAACTGACACAATAATCAAATTCAAATAAATGTTAGAATGACCAGTTTATAAACTCATAGTCATCCCATGATTCAACATCACTCCCACACCTCATCAGTTGCTCCGGTGTCATAACTGAAACCCACATAAATCCCACACTACATTGATTCACATCTCGATCCCATGTAGCATATAGTAAAATAAGGTCCTGCATATCCATAGATGATAAAATAAGTATCGATGAATCCCACCTCAATCATGTACCTCACAAAAACAGTGCACAAATACCTCACACCTCATGTAACTGCATCCATCAATGCCCCAATTCCAAACACCTTAGTAAAAATGGATCCATAGATGCACATATATATATCATAATCCCTCCCACCCCATACATATCTATCACACACACCATAGCCACTTCAACCTACAAACCATCCTTTAGTTAGTCCATATATAACATATGAACACCGTGAACTAAAAAAAAGACATGCTTCTAAAGGTTATTCCAAAGGAGGGAAAAAGAAACTCATTGATTCCCAAGATGTACCTATGAACATAATTTGATATCCAGATATCTAATCCCCTGAAGATATATGGCATGAAAATGGAATGAAGAAAGACTCCATGAAGGATGTCCCCCTAATGGTGCTACACCAGCCACCTATCACTAACCCCACTGTTGGCCTCCATATCTCTTCCACAGCCATAGTGTGTATTTGAACCATAGAGACCCTCTCCTTGTATTGATCCTTATCATATCTCAGAGGCATGATTTAGTCCTAGTCCCTCACTATCAGCTATCTAAGAATGAATCGTGGATAACCTCCCAAGATAAATAACCTACCCCCTTGCCCGACAATCATTTGTAGGCTTCTCGAAATGATCTCTAACATGTCCTAGCTTCCCACTCTGAATGAAAACTATAGAGGATCCACTTTTAATTTACCTAGAAAAATCATTGGCCTGAATTCCCTATTTGAAATCATCCTAGGATCACTTAGTTTTATCTAAAGAGTAAACATTAAAGTCACTAAAATTTATCACCTAGCTAGGGTAAGACCATTCTATCAGGTTGGCCATGTTTATGAGTTCTTATTACATCACATTAAAAGATTATGCCAATCTAAACATGATTACATACACACGAAGGGAATACAATAGACCATCCTCAATGATCCTTACATTTCATGTTTCATCGCACACTATATTGTATACAAGGCAATAAAATTCAATGAATTATGATGCATAGTGCACAATGGAAACATAACCTTTCTGAATGCTTAATAAATCTGGATCCATTTCATCCCTTAGCGTATTTTGGAAAATGTTCTGAAAGAACATATCCTCGAAGTCTGTCCCGGAAACTCCTCATGTATGCATGCCAACACCTACACATCCCACCATCACTTAGCTGGTATTCTATGAATATAAATTTACAACATGACCTTCCACCCTAGTGGCATCTTGAACTACTCAATGATCATCTAAATGCTCATGATCCTATTCATATCCGCTTGGTGATCACCCTTACCATGAAAAGAAGCAAATTTTTAGAATGGAACTCCCTCATCAGATATTCCATATATGGATTTTGTCACCGAACATCCTTGTCGATATCCTGGATAACCAGAACCAAGCTCAACTAGAGATTCTCAAAAAACCATCACCCAAAAGAAGTGAAATATGGTGGATGTCCCGCTTACACAAGAACATGTGCATGATTTTGTTTATCCTTAGGTGTATGAAGCATCTCAAATTCTAATGGATCCCTATAATCACCCACCTAGTTCTGTATCTAATCCATGCAGGAGGAACTCAATGAATACCGTTAAATGGTTATATATTCTTGATATATATAGGTCAAAAATAAGGAAAGTAGTAAAAGGAACTATGATCTCACTACCCTAACTATTCCCCCTTTCAATCATTCCCTATGAAATCATATCCTCAGGTCCTCCTTGACTTACAGCAATACAAACACGTATAAAATAATCACTAGGCCTCATACATCCTCAAAAACTACATCTCCTCAAAATGATAACCTCATTTCCCGACATGATGATCAAAATCACCCCATATCATAGTACATGCCTTCTCATATATTATCCAGGAAATTTTTCACATCACATGAAAAATCATATTTATAATTACATGGTATATCACGTTTTGAGAGAAATTCAAATTGACAACACCTAATATTCAACAATAATTTCATAGAAAATTTTTAATCATTGAATTATACATATAGTTACACATGCATACTGACATTTAAAACATTCTAATATGTGCCAAATCAATACATAAACTATGAATAAAAATCAAAATTCTTTTCATGATGATAGGGTTCCAAATAGCATTCTTTTCAATATCAGGACAAGGATAACTAGTCACATATTATTACAATTAAAACTTCACTTACCAAGAGAAAAAATCAAGGTAGAAATCATATAATCTAAAAAATGTTAAAAATAGTACATTAATTCCCACCCATATAAACTTGTTCTATCCCCCATACATGGGGCTTCAAGCACCCAGGAATGAGCATTAGAACCTTCTCTTACAACCCCTAATCTCTAATCTTCTATAGCCCAAATAGTTGGACTAGAAATAGAAAAAGGTAGTACTGATTTTATTAGTAGCCAGTGAAACAATGCTACTAAATCCTATCTAGAACTTCATTGATACCACATGTGGTGTTCAGACCTTTTAAGCAACCATAAAATTGATTCTAGTGTAACATCCCAAAATTAGAAATTAAGAACCTTATATTTAATAGTGTTAATAAAATGTGACACCAAGCGTATAAGGGGATATAATACCCAAATAACATAAAATATATCTACAATTTTAAATATATATTATATATTATATATTTGGTAATACACTCAAAACCATGTTACCTTTTGTTACAAACAAGATCAACTTTCTTCGAAATCACACAATACGGGCAAGATTGAGTTTTAACCATAAAATATTAAAATATTATTATTTAATATAATAATACTTAACATAGCCGCTAAACTAGATATTACGAATAATATTAAATAAATAATGAAATATATTGTTTTTAATAATTTAATATTAATTTTTAGGCTAATAATTAATTAGAAATGAATATATGAACCAATTGAAAATAAATGGAATGTTTTTATTTAAAAACATTTTAATTCTCACAAATATATTTTTCTCTAATAAATTTAAAAAATAAATAATTTTGAAATATTTTAATGAAATATATATGTTTTATATTAAATAAAATATTTTTCATGTTAACCCCATTGATTTTATAATAATAACATCTCAACAAACCCAAAATTATGCATAAAATACACTATTTTTTGATGTATTTTTTACCATCTTTTAGTGGAATCCCCATTTTAAATATTAATTTTTACAAATTAATTGATTAAATATGTTAAAATAAACCTTATTTTTTAAATAAAATATAATAATTATGTTATATTGATTTTTTTCTGAAACATTTCAATTTTTAATTTATAGTTATCAATTCAGTATTTTAGTTCAAGACTATTTTTTTCATCTAAATTATTTATGGTGTCAACTTTTGTTATATATTGGTTTTAATTTTTTAGTAGACAATATTTTAATCAATTAATAAAATTTAATATATTTAAATCAATTTCACTTTGAAATTTTTTATAAAACATTGAATACTTTTGGATGTTTTTACATTAAAAATCGCGTTGTCATCTCACTTATGTAATGAAATTTAAATTATTTTATACAAATAATGAGATTAAAATTTTTAAAAATGGATTCCATATTTGGAATCATAATAACATATAATTTCTAATAATTTCAACATATTTTTTGAGTAAAAATATTAGTGAAGTTAATTAAAATTAATTACAATTACTAAGGAAAACTTTATCACCGTAAAGGATTAAACCATTAAATTAATGGCCCATATGACCTATAGTATTTTATAAAACATATTGGATGGCCATATCATTGACATAAACCATACAATATAGTATGGCTATTTTTTTCATTTTTAGGTAAAAATATGTGAAGACCTAACTTGTTTCCAAAAATTTTAAGTGAGTCCATTTCCTTCACTATTAAAGGTCGCCACCTCCCACAATTCATCACACCACTGAAACCACTTATGATAAGAAAATATATGCCCAAATATATTTCCAAAAGAAATCCCCTTAACCTTGAATCCTACATATTTTAAATAATCCTTCTAAAGAATCCTTTTGATATTAACCAAAAGAAGCGATCTAGTTAAGAAGTAACATATTCTCTCAAGGTCTCTATTATAATTTACATTATCCAATCCATAAAATAATGTTAGTAAATTCTTATATAACTAAATATGTATTATAATAGTACTAGGGTGTTATTAAATAATGGTTTTCCCCATACATACACACACATCCATATAATTGGTAAAAGACGTATTGTTTCTATGTATGGCGAACTACTGCCTCACGAAACAATGATTGTTTATTTTTTCATTTACCACCTCTCATGGTGTCCATTATGATGGAAACTATATTGATTTATGATATATTTGATATATATATATATATATATATTTTCTTTATCTCATTGTAATTTTTATTTATAAAATTCCTTTATTCTTTCCATCGTGTTTAAATACGATAATTTCATTTGAGGAAGTGTGGACTACAGCCCTCTCAAAGAGATATGAATCATTCATGGAATACATGGTACATATAAAGGATATTTTTATAAAATAAATGTAAAATATATAACATATATATGATACCTGAATTATAATATACATATGGGTCATTTATTTTTTAGTCTTTTAATAAAACAGTGAAATCAAATTTGTGTTCATGCGTATGTATGGCCTACTGTCCCCATGAATGGCACACTTCATTTATAATCTCAAATAATAATAAATTATTATAAGTAAAAATATAATTATTATATATTAGAATTATTTCTTGGTTTACATTTTGGGTATGATGAAACCAATAAATAAATAATTATAAAAAACATTAGGTTAAAACATACTTGAAACAACTAGGCAATTAACCAATGAAATAATAAAATTAATGAAAATTTGTTAATATATAGGAAATGATATATTATTATCAGTAAATACATGGTATTATAAAAAGTATTATAGTTATTATGTTAGTTAGTATCCTATTTTAAACAACTATACATGAGGATAAACACCACACAATAAAAGGATGGTTATGGTCATGGAAGTTTTTCTTAATATATGTTTCATTGAGACTTATTTGTTATTATGTACCAATTCACTTATATTTGGTGTATAAAATTCCTTTTTCTTTTTATATAATGAATCCCATTATTATCATGGTACTATATGTTTCATTTGATTTCTACCCATTCTAGATATTAGGATTCAAATGCTTTAAAGTTGTACAAGACACTTTCGAGTATTAAAAGATTATTATCCTCAAGAATATTCTTAATGATTATATTTACAATCTGGCTTACCATTGTCATTATTGAAATTATTCTAATATAACCAATTTTTTTTAATAATTTCCATTTTAAATTTAAATTAATATAAATATTCTCATACAATGGATATTAGTATTTCCTAAACCATATACCATTTTTCATATAGTGTTTACTTTGATAATTATTTGATTAACTTGGGAATAAATAGTTACTACATATTTCTAACTAAATATAGCTTTTCTGTAATTCATATTATTTATTTTGATTATGTGACATGAGTAATGTTTTGTACTGGAAATGATGGGTGGATTTTGACATTATATAGCTACTCGATGAATCAACGGGATCACATGAGACAAATAAGTTTTTCAAATTAAATGAGTTTATATTCGTAGTTTTAATCATTGTTTTGAAAGGTCTTCAAAGTATAGGTTTTCATATATCATAGACATGATGTCTATAACATGCCAGGTAAATAAAGAATAAAACATTTTCATATTTATTAATATTTGCTAATTAAAAATTAATTTTACTTTTAAGGGGTTTCTATGTTTGATAGCATACCTGATACGCAACAAAGAGTTTCTTTGAAATCTTACGTTGAACACTAGTAATAAAATAATATTATTTTAAATGGTAGTTAACATTTAGCAGTTGTAGTGGAAAGAATGAATATAAATAACTAAAATAATATTTTATATGTTTGTTAATTTTTTTTACATTTATCCAATAAAGGATAAAGGCTTAAAGTATGAAAAGAATTCAATTTTAGGCATATATACTCTAATATTCACTAAAGGTCCACTTATCGCCTTTTGATGGAGAACCGTCATTAAATATAGTTTTGGTCACTCTTATACATTCTATTGGACCAAATAAATTTCTTCTTTATAATTAGGACATAAAAATTTACTTTGTGTAAATTTTTTGTATTTTTCAGATAAAGGTCATTTTTTAATGAATAGTGAAGAATGTTGTATTTTAATTAAAAAACACTTTTTAATCTAATTTATTTATATGATTATATTATATTTTTAATTGGTATTAAAGTGAAATTAGAATATATTTTTACCATTTAATCTAATATTGGTCGTTGGATTTAATTTCACTTTCAAATCGGACTTAAACCAGTGTCAATCTTTTGATATATATTGTTTCACAAAAACACGCTATTTGTCCTGACAGCAGGAATTAATTATTAAATTCATTAATGTATCTTATATGTTTTTAATTTTGTAAAATAGACACCATTTTTGAATTCAGAATATCAAATATATCTTAGGGAGAAGTTTTGGTACTTTTCTGAAAAACTTCAATTTTTGATGAATAGTGAAACCAGAAAGTGGTACTTAAAGAAACTAATTTTTTTGTTTAAATGAAATTTTACCACCTCTGTGTTTTGAATTTCAAAAATCGGACATACATGGTTGTCATTAATAAGTAAAATGTGGTTCAATGAGATTAAAATAATTTTTGGTGAATAGTAACTTTTATGTTTTTAATCGCGATTAGAGGTAATTAGTGTAATTTAAGGTAAAAATAATGTTTTATCATTATTAAATGACCTTGAGACATGTCCTAACCTTATTGGATGTGTCATGTCCAACCAAGACAATCCATGGGACAACCTTGGGACCCCATGGAGCCACTTTGGTAGGAAAATGACATTAATAACTTTTTATTTAATGTTAAAAGAAAAATGTCCAAACATGTGTTATTTAAATAAATCAATTTTTAAAGGGGTTATACAAGTAATATTTTTGACTATAAATATTCATTAGAAAGTAAAAAATATTTCCTACATCATGATAGTTTATTTATAAATTTTATACATTAAATAAATGAAATTATTTATGACACCATGATAAAGCAGCGATTACCTCATTATTTAACGATTTAAATAAAATGAAAAGATACTGTAAAATATAAGACCTAAACATGTCAAAAACATATTTTATGGGTGTATTTATAACTCTTATCACCTTATCCTAGAAATATATAATTTTGGGACCATTAAAATCCGAAAATAATTATATAATAAAGTAACCTTTTATAACTTTCCATGAGTGCGCCCCCTCTCCTCTTATAAAAGGCCCTCACATCTACCACCTTACCCACACCTATAAAGCCATTGTCTTGGCCAATCCCTGCCCATTTTGTCTCTCCAAAAATCTCTCTTACTCCTAGAATCCTAACATTTGGCATAAGTCTTTCAAAGGAATCCATTGAGATCAAATCAAAAAGAGTTACCCGATTTAAAGGTAGTGTCTTCTCTTGTGTTATTATGTTTTATTTTTCTTCTCCAACCACCCTGAACTATTTTTATTCCTTTATTTTGTAACAAAACCAGTATCGCAAATATACTAGGATGTTGGTATGAGAAGTATTTGAGCTACACCTACACACACCATCGTCTAATTATTAAAGAACATACAGTTTTTGTGGTTGGTGATTTTCTGCCTCATTAAATGATGATTGTTCAATCTTCATTTAACACCTTTCATGGTGGCCACTAAGATGAAACTCTATTTTTATATGATATATATTATGTTTATGTTTTCTTTATGCTTCTTTATTTTTCATTTGTGGAATACCTTTATGGTTTCCATTGTGGGTAAACACAATAATTTCATTTTAGGAAGTGCGGACTGTCGCCCCCTCAATGTGATTTGATTCGTTAATGCCGTATGTGGGACGTATAAAGGATGGAGTTAATGTTATTATATAATATGTTATACTGGAATTATAATATACCCTTATATCATTAATATTTCACTCCATTAAATACAATATAGAAATGAAATTAGCGTTCATGAGTACGTACGTCTTACCGTCTCCATGCATGGTGCATTTCATTTATTATCTCTAAATATTATGTACTATTATAAATACATGTATATGCTGGATATATATGATATATATGATATCCAAATCATGAATTTCATTCTGGATATAATGAACCTTTGACCACATAAACAACATGTAATTGTAAGAAGTCCATTTTTGACTTATGAACCAGATATCGACAAAACGAACATTATTAACTTAAATGTTTACATAATGTTTATAACATGGAAATAAGTTATATAAAAGGAATAGTATGCTTGAAAAATGTTCTTATTCAAGTAGAAAAATAACTTTAGTTTATTATTTAGGAGATTAAAGAGCAATCAACTCACATTGGACATGAGGTAAGGGACTTCATCTCAATCTCCTTTCATTGAGGCATATTTTGTTCTAATACAAGGCTTTCTTTTATACGTTGTATAAACCCCTATGTCTTTTAATTTTCTACAAAAGGATATATTTCTATGAAGCATTTTATAAAATGGAAAAAAGGAATTTTTCTTTTAAAGTACGCGGTGACAACGAACTTTTCCACCGTCGTGAGTATTATTTGGCCTTTGGCTTCCTCAACAAGACGTAATGTTTTTAAAATGAAATAAATAACATATACTCTTTTATGTACTTATTTATTCAATATGGTTTTCATAATGGAATTTTAATGTCAATATATTTATGTGATATATTGTGACCAACATGAGGAATTTTTTTATTTCCATTATATTTGTTTTATGTCTTATGATTTTATAATGGTACATGGACATTTTATGGGTGGTTACGTGATAAACCATGTGATGGGTGGTGCCGTGAATACCAGGATGGGTGGTTACGTTATAACCTTCAATGCATTGGGTATGGAAGTCGGCCGTATGGCTATTCATTTAAGTGATATGTGTGGAAGTCGACCTTATAGTTATTCCATTTAAGTATGTTTAGGTCCCAAGTTACCTTTATATGTTATGTGTTATTTATATGGGGTTTATGGTAATATTTTCGTTACAAAAGGGTATGTAATGATATTCTATTCAGTGAAGAGTATTTACTACTCCATAAAGGTGAAAAGTATTACTTTGATGAAGTTTTCATGGTTTACTTGTTGTTTTGATAAACTAAAAATTGTCCTTATTTTTGTATCCCTTACTGAGCTCTTTATGCTCACCCCAAGTTTTTTTCAAATGTTTTTCATAGGACATAATGTGGAATAGGGTCAAGGATGGGATCAAGGAAAATCCAAGCTTTCTTAAACATATAACTAGAAATGACTTTTTTTGAGTTCATGTTTTGAAAAAAATGAAACTTTGTAGAAGTGTCTACTGTGTAATATTTTGATATGTAATAGTTATGGTCTAATTCTCTAAAACCCTAAACATAAAAATATCCTCAATGGGAATTATTCATTTAATACAATATTAAGTAATTATTAAGGCTGGTGCCATATAGTTGGTATCAGAGGTCGGTTTAGATAACTTTAGGAGTTAGAAAATTGTTAAATTATAAATTAATTTATGGTATAATTTAAATGATATAGAATTTACAGATTACCATGTTGCTTTGCCTAATATATTTCTGTGTTCAGAATGGTTTTCCGCAGAGGAAACACGACAGCTATGTTGGGACGACATCAACAGGAAGACAACCTTCCAAATCAGCAACCTGAGATGGTGGGATTTAGAACTAAATAGTTTGTTGCAGTGATGGCACAGTTGACTTAGGCTATAAATGGTGGTGATATCCATGCCCGAGAAGAACCTGATCAACCGTAGTGGAACATGTCAGTGGTGGAACATTTCATGAGGCAACATCCCCCATCATTCAGAGGATCATCTGACCTTGTGCTACCTGAATGGTTGATTAAAGCACTGGAGAATATTTTTGATGTCATGGGGTGTTCATAACATCAAAAGGTTAGTCTTTATGTTTACCGTTTTGAAGGTGAAGCAGATCTCTGGTGGTCGATGATGAAAAATATCAGGGATATGGATGAGATTGATGATCTTCACTGGGATTACATCAATGGTATGTTTCTTGAGAAATATCTTCCTAAGGTGGTTCTTCATAGGATGGGAATAGAATTCCTATAATTGAGGCAGGAGGATGACTCAGTGGCTGTTTATGATGCAAAGTTCACTCGACTGACAATGTTTGATCCATACTTCATACAAGATATTGATAGTAAAATCATCTATTTTAACTCAGGGTTAAAGACAATGTTCTTAAGGGCTTTAGCTTCTCGTGAGTTCAAAAGTTATGAAAAACTTGTTTGATGTTCGGAGAAGGTGGAAATGGAGTTTTCTGATGATCAGGTGTTCTTTGAAAAACAACAGAATACGAGTTCTATTTGGTAGGAAAAGGGGAATAATTCATCAAAGAAACAAGGAGGTAAGAAAACCAAATATCCATCCTATGAGAAGTGTGGTAAAATGCATCCTGGAGAATGTTTATCCAAGTATGGAAAGTGATTTTGGTGTGGTAAGTCGGGTCATATTGGTCGAAACTGTAAGAAAGATGATCAAGCAGGCAATGAAAAGCCAGCAGTAAGATGTTTTAAGTGTCATGAAATGTGTCATTATGCAAATGAGTGTCTAACGAAGAAACCAACTGGGGGAAAGCAGCCAGACTACAAGCCGAAATGGGTGGCGAATTCCTCTGCAACTACTTCAGTAGATGTTGGGCCATCGAATGAAGTAGTATTAGGTACACTATTTGTTTGTTCAGATTATGAAAATGTGTTGTTTGATTTAGGGTCTACACATTCATTCATTTCTTAGAATTTTTCTAGTAAATTGGGAAATCTATATCAATATATGAATCATGAACTTATGGTAAAAACACCCGTAAGAAACGTTGAGACAAAAAGAAATTATAAGAACCTTCCTTTCCTTGTGTGCAGAAACAATCTACCTTCAAACCTTATTTTGTTTCCTCTAGTAGTGTTTGATCTTATTTTGGGCATGGATTGGATTTCTTTTTATCATGCTAGGATTAACTTCAAAGATAAAATGGTTTCTTTTCAGAACAATTTTCAGTTTGTGTATAAGAATGAACCTTTGATTTTTATATCATATCAGGAAGTTGAGAAAATAGTAAAAGATAGAAATGAATGTTATCTTGAACATATTGTTGAAAATAAAGGAACTGTTCAGATTAATGATGTGCCACTGGTAAATGAGTATCTTGATGTTTTTACTGATGATTTTCCTGGTATTATTCATGATCGGGAAGTTGAATTTACTGTTGACTTAGTTCCTGATTCTAATCCAATTTCAAAACCCCCTTATCGAATGGCTGAATTTGAACTTTTAGAGTTAATGAAGCAAGCGTAGGAGTTATTAGATAAAGGTTTCATTTGACCTAGCACATCACCATGGGGTGCTCTTGTCTTGTTTGTTAAAAAGAAATATGGTTCAATGAGAATTTGCACTGATTATAGAGCCTTGAATAATATCACTGTTAAGAACATGTATCCTTTTCCTCATATCAAAGATTTGTTTGATCATCTCTAGGGAGCTCAGTATTTTTTGAAGATTGACTTGAGGTCGCGGTACCATTAGTTGAAAGTAAAATAATCAGACATTCCGAATACTGCGTTTCATACTAGATATGGCCATTATGAATTTTTAGTTATGCCTTTTTGGTTAACAAATGCACCTGTTGTATTCATGGACCTTATGAATAGAATTTTCCATCAGTTCTTGGATAAGTTTGTGGTTGTTTTCATTGATGATATTTTGTTGTTTTCTAAAGGTAAAGAGGAGCATGGAATTCATTTAAGGGTTATCTTTCAAACCTTAAAAGAAAAGAAATTTATGGAAAATTCAGCAAGTGTGAGTTTTGGTTACAAAAAATTTCTTTCCTTGGCCACATTGATTCAAAAAATGGAAGAACTGTTGATCCTGCTAAAAAAAGTTATTAATGAATGGCCAAGACCCACAAATGTAACTGAGATCCATAGTTTTCTTGGTTTGGCAGGTTACTACCAAAGGTTTGTTGAAAATATTTCACTGTTATCTAGTCTAATGACTAAGATAACTCGGAAGGTTGTTAAGTTTATCTGGATAAAAGAATGTGATGATTGTTTCAGGAGTTGAAAAGAAGATAGGTGAATGCTCCAGTTTTGGAACTTCCTTCCAGGAATGGTGAGTTTGTTATATAAAGTGATGCTTCGTTAAAGGGACTTGGCTATGTCCTTTTGCAGAATGATCATGTAATTGCATATGCTTCACGTCAGTTGAAAACTCATGAGGTAAATTACCATACACATGACTTGGAATTAGCTGCTTTTTTTCCTCTAAAAAATTGGAGGCATCATTTGTATGGAGTAAAGTGTGAAATATATACTAATCACGAATGATTAAAGTATATATTCACTAAGAAATAACTGAACATGAGATAGAGGAGATGGCTAGAATTAATTAAGGATTATGATTTTACAATTCATTACCGTCCTGGAAAAGAAAAAAAGTGTCTGATGCTTTGAGTCGAAAAAGTAATGCTTCATTAACCATGCTACGTTTGGAAAGAGATCATTTGGTTTTTGATTTGAGGAACTTTGGAATAGAAGTTGTTTGTGCAGGAAGTTATTCTGTTTTGTTTCAGGTATCAGTGAGATCATCTCTATCAGACAGAATTAAGAAAGCACAGAAGAAAGACTATGGGTTGCAGAAAAAGGTAAAGCTGGATTAGAAGGGTAAGTTGCCTGAATTTAATATTGATAATGATTGTGTTTTTAGGTTTGGGAATATATTATGTGTGCTGGTGATTCACATTTGAATAATGAGTTGTTATTTGAGGCTCTTAGTTCCACGTTTTCAGTTCATCATGGTAGTACTAAGATGTACAGAGATCTGGAGGAGTATTACTAGTGAGATGGAATGAAAAAAGATATTGTTGTTTTTACTGTGAAGTGATTGAATTGTCAGCAGGTTAAAGAAGAGCGGAAGTTACCAAAAGGGATGCTTAATCCTTTAGAAGTACTACAGTGGAAATGGGAAAATATATCCATGGACTTTGTTGTGGGATTACCGAAGACATCTCCAGGTAATAATGCAATCTGGGTTATTTTTGATCACTTGACAAAATCGACTCATTTCCTTCCTATTCGAGATAATTTCTCTCTAGATCAACTTTCTTGATTGTATCTCTAAGAGATAGTCAGGTTGCGTGGAGTTCCCCTATCCATTGTATCTGATCGTGATCCCAAGATTACTTATAACTTTTGTAAATTCCTTCAGAAGTCGTTGAGTACTGAATTAAATTTTAGTACAACTTTTCATCCTCAATCAGATGGGTAGTCAAAATGAACAATTCAGACTTTGGAGGATGTGCTACGTGCTTGTTCGATGGATTATCCGGGAAGTTGGGACCAACATCTTTCTTTGGTTGAATTTTTATATAATAACAGTTTTCATTCTAGTATATAAATGGCTCCGTTTGAAGCATTATATTGTAAATGGTGTTTAACTACATATTTTTGGTATTACGTGTGTGAAAGGAAGCTGATGGGACCAGAATTGGTAGAAGAGATGGCAGAAAATGTTCAGTTGATTCAGAAACACATGAGAACAGCTCTGAGAAGACAGAAAAGTTATACAGACAAAAGGAGGAAGGATCTATCTTTCGAGGTAGGTGATCATGTTTTTCTCAATGTTTCACCGTGGAAAAGTGTGACACGATTTGTTAAGAAAGGAAAGCTGAGTCCAATGGTCATTGGAACATATGAAATTCTGGAGAGAGTTGGATCAGTTGATTACCGAGTGGCTTTACCTTCGAGTTTATCTCAGATACACAATTTTTTTTTATGTTTCGATGTTGAGAAAGTATATGCTAGATCAATCTCATGTTTTGAGCCTGGAGGTAGTTCGGTTGGGAGAGAATCTCTCTTATGAAGAACAACCAGTCCATATTTTTGACCGAAGAGAGAATGTGTTGCAAAATAAGGTAATTCACCAGGTAATGTTTTTTTGGAAAAACCTTATGGTTGAAGAGGCAACATGGGAATCTGAAAATGCTATGAGGGATAAATACCCCCACTTATTTTGATAAGTGAATAAAATTGCAAGGATGCAATTCCCAAAAGGGGGGAAGGATTTAATATCCCGGGTAAATAAAGAATAAAACATTATCATATTTATTAATATTTTCATGTTAAATATTAATTTTACATTAAATGGGTTTCTATGTTCTATATCGTACCTGATACACAACAAATAGTTTCTTTAAAATCTAACGATACACATTGGTAATAAAATGATATTATTTTAAATGGTAGTTAACACGTAGCTGTTGTATTGGCAGGAATGAATAGAAATAACAAAAATATGATTATATATGTTTGTAAAATGTTTTTAAAATTATCCAATAAATGATAATGGTTTAAAATACGAAAATAATTCAATTTTAGGCATATATACTCAAATATTCACTAAAGGTCCACTTATCACCTTTTGATGGAGAACCGTCATTGAATATAGTTTTGATCACTCTTATATATTATATTGGACCAAATAAAATTTCTCTTTAGAATCGGGACATCAAAATTTACTTTGTGTAAATTTTTGGTATTTTACGGATAAAGTTCATTTTTTTAATGAATAGTGAAAAATGTTGTATTTTAATTAAAAACCACTTTTTAATTTAATTTATTTATATGATTATATTATAATTTTAATTGTTTTCAAAGTGAAATTAGAATATATTTTTACCATTTCATCCAATATTGGTCGTTGAATTAATTTCACTTTGAAATTGGACTTAAACCAGTGACAATATTTTGATATATATTGTTTCATAAAAACACGCTAATTGTCCTGATAGCGGAAATTAATTTTTAAATTAATTAATGTATCTAATATGTTTTTTAATTTTTTAAAATAGACATCATTTTTGAATTCTGAATATCAAATATAGCTTAGGGTGATGTTTTGGTATTTTTCTGAAAAACTTCAATTTTTGATAAATAGTGAAACCACTAAGCGGTACTTAAAAACTGATTTTTTTGTTTAAATGAAAATTTACCACCTCTGTGTTTTGAATTTTAAAAATTCAACGTACATGGTTGTCATTAAGATGTTAAATATGGTTCAATGGCATTAAAATAATTTTTGGTGAATAGTAACTTTTAAGTTTTTAATCGCGATTAGAGGTAATTATTGTAATTTAAGGTAAAAATAATGTTTTAATAATATGAAATGACCTTGACACATGTTATACCATTATTGGATGTGTCATGGACGACCAAGAAAATCAATGGGTCAACTTGGGGACCCCATGGAGCCACTTTGGTAGGAAAATGACATTAATAACGTTTTATTTAATGTTAAAATAAAAATGTCACAAACATGTGTTGTTTTACTAAAAAAAATTTAAATGGGGTTATACGAATCATATTTTTTAAAATAAATATTCATTAGAAAGATAAAACTATTTACTCCATCATCATAGTTTTTTAAAAATTTTAGACATTATATAAATTAAATTATTTATGACACCATGATGATGCTGCGATTACCTCATTATTTAACAATTTAAATAAAATGAATCGATAATGTAAAATATAAGACTTGAACTTGTAAAAAAACTATTGGATGGGTTTATATATAACTCTTATCACCTTATCCTCTAAATATATAATTTTTGGACCTTTAAAATCCGAAAATAATTTTATAATAATGTAACCTTTTATAACATTCCAAGAGTGCCCCTCCTCTCCTCTTATAAAAGGCCCCCACCTCTACCACCATACCCACACCTCTCAAGCCTTTGTATCGGCCAACCCCTGCCCATTATTTCTCTCAAAATCCCTATATTAATCCTAGAAGACTCACTTTTGGAATAAGTCTTTCCAAGGAAGCCTTTGAGCTCAAATCAAAAATAGTTACCCAATTTAATGATAGTGTCTTCTCTTGTGTTCTCATGTTTTATTTTGCTTCTCCATCCCCTAAAATCTTTGTATTCGTTTCTTTTGTAACATCAACAGTATCTTCAATATACTAGGATGTTGTTATGAGAAGTATTAGAGATACACCTACACACACCTTTTTATAATGGTTAAAGAACATACTGTTTCTGTGGTTGCCAATTTTCTGCCTCACGAAATGATGATTGTTCAATATTCTTTTAACACGTTTCATGGTGTACATTAATATTTAACTATATTTATATATGATGTATATTATGTTAATGTTTTCCTAATGCTTGGGTATTTTTAATTTGTGGCATACCTTTATGGTTTCCATTTTTGGTAAACACGATAATTTCATTTTAGGAAGTGCGGACTACCGCCCCCTCAAAGTGATTTGATTCATTAATGCCATAAGTGGGATTTATAAAGGATGGAGTTAATGTTATTATATATGATTTTATAATGGAATTATAATATACCCTTATATCATAATTATTTCACTCCATTAAATATGATATAGAAATGAAAGTAGTGTTCATGCATACGTACTTCTTGCCGTCTCCATGAACGGTGCATTTCATTTCTTACCTCTAAATGTTATATACTATTATAAATACATGTATATTCTAGATATATATGATATATATTATATCCAAATCATGAATTTAATTCTGGATATAATGATCCTTTGACCACATAAACAACATGTAATTGTAAGAAGTCCATTTTTGACTTATGAACCAGATATCGACAAAACAAACATTATTAACTTAAATGTTTACATAATGTTTATAACGTGGAAATAAGTGATATAAAAGTAATATTAAGCATGAAAAAGGTTCTTAAGAAAGTATAAAATTAACTTTAGTTTATTATTCCGGAGATTAAATATGAATCGAGTCACGTCAGACACGAGGTAAGGGACTTCATCTCAATCTCCTTTCATTAAGGCATATTTTGTTCTAATACAAGGCTTTCTTTTATATGGTGTATAAACCCGTTTAAAATTTAATTTTATAAAAATGGTATCTTTTTCTACAAATAGTTATACAAAACAACAAAAAAATAATGTTTCTTTTAACGTACGTGGTGACAATGACCTTTTCCTCCGCCGTGAGTGTTATTTGGTCTTTGGATTCCTCAACAAGCCGTAATGTTTTTAAAATGAAATAAATACCATATACTATTTTATATACAATGTTCTTGAAAATGGTTTTTATAATTTATTTTTTATGTAAATATATTTATGTGATATATTGTGATCAATGTGTGGAAATGTTTTCTTTCCATTATATTTGTTTTATTTCTTATGATTTTATAATGGTACTTGGACATTTGACGGGTGGCGACGTGATAAACCATATGACAAGTGGTGTCGTGAATACTAGGACGGGTGTTTACGTTATAACCTCCAATGAATTGGGTATGGAAGTCGGCTGTATGGATATTCCATTAAGTGATATGTGTGGAAGTCGACCGTATGGTTATTCCATTTAAGTATGTTTATTTCCCAAGTTACCTTTATATGTTATGTGTTCTTCATATGGGTATTATGGTAATAGTTTGGTTACAAAAGGGTATGTAATGATATATTATTCAGTAAAGAGTGTTTACTACTCCATAAATGTGAAAAGTATTACTTTGATAAAGTATTCCGGGTTTACTTGTTGTTTTAAAAAACTAACAGTTTTCCTTCTTTGTGTATCCCTTACTGAGTTTTTTATGCTCACCCCAAGTTTTTTTTGAATGATTTTCACAGGTCATAATCTATAATATGGTCAAGGTTGGGATCAAGGAAAATTCATGCTTTCTTAAACATGGAACTAGAAATGAATTTTTTTTGAGTTCATGTTTTGAAAAAAAGGAAACATTGTAGAAGTGTCTACTGTGTAATCTTTTGAGATGAAATAGTTATGGTCTAATTCTCTAAAAATCTAAAACTGAAAAGATCCTAAATCAGAATTATTCATTTAAGTCAATATAAGGCAATGTTTAAGGCCGGAGCCTTATAATGTCCATTAACAAAAAATTTTCTTTGATTTACATTCAATTATTATTCATCCATGATATTTTTCATTGATATATTTATTGAAACATTTCATTTTTAGTTCCTTGATTTAATTACATGTGTTTCAGTTGATCACCTTGAAATGTTGATTTCATTCCACTAATTCATTATTTATTACTCTTTACATACCCTTACTAAGTATGTTAGATCACCCATGTTATGTTATTTACCCATGTTATGAAGAAGAAATCTCTAAATAAGCATCCAAGGACACATTTTATTTCATTTTATTGTGTATCATGTTCTTATATCCAATTTCTAAATGTATTTTTCATATAATGTAGGTATAACTCCATTATAGGACTACTAAATTTATAGGTCCTTTGATATTTGATTCCTTGGAATCATGATAATGTTATAAAATATATCACCTGCTCTGAGGTTCTACGTTCGGGGCGTAATAGTTGGTATCAACTGATGTTTATCAGCATCCATGGAAACTATATTTAGAAAACATAGATTTGAAGCACTATCATAAGATATAAATTGAGGAATAATATAAAATAACTTCCTAGAATTTTGGTAATTTGGTGATTATGTGGGCATTCCCTGAAAAGAATCCTTTTTTGGACAATACAATTCGATGTGGTTATTGCAATGATGTTCCCATGAGTAGTAACCCCAACATGGTTTTTTGGGTTTGACTCAAGGTACCATAGTACATGATGATGGACCTTACAACACACCTGGTTTGACACTCCCGAGGTATTTTATTAGGCCAGTTCACATTTTCATTACCTACAATTATGATGGATTAGAATGAATATATATTTCAGATGTAACAAATGTTTGGGATTCTAGGATTCTTGATGAATAAATTTATTTTTTGAGATAAACCTTATTTATAATTTTACAATGTTCCCAAAATTATGATAAAATAAAGTGTATGAATTTTTTTAGAAATGAAACCAAGATGTAAGAATGGTTATAGTACTCATGGAAAATTTATAGATTTACCTGTTGAGGAAACAAATACATAAGGTATTAGATATGAGAATGTTGTGGATATATTAGGTAATCTTAGTCAGGTTAGGACAAATTACCATACTTTAATAAAGGAAACTATTCCATAGATAAATTCTACTATGCATGATCTCTTTATGAAAAACAAGATCATATCGTTTAGTGGGTCTACTTATCTAATTATAGATGAGCAATGGACTAAGTCTATCAAGAATATATTTACAGCATTCGAATGTAGTGAAAAGGAAATGAACACACTTTCTATCTATTATCTATAATGTGATGCTGATCAAAGGTGTTCCATGATCCAGAATACTAGGGATGAAGAAAAAATATATCTCATGGAATTGAGTTAATTTATGGTTATATTATTCAACAAATACTTCCCTCACATTCAATAAAATTGAGATGAAAAAAAGGTCAAATGGAGTGTTGAAGATTATGAAGCTCCATCTATAAGGTTTTTAGGTATGCTACAGATTATATAAGAAATATTTAGTGAATGATCGACCAATTCATTGAAGGACTTATTCCAAGACTTTGAAGGGTTCTAGTGTCTTAAAAATTTTCCTCAAATGATGAAATGGATTTATGTTTTTATCAATATAGAGAAAATTTCTATAAGTTTTATGGATGCAAGGGAATCCAATAGAAGAAGTGGGATCTTGAACACCAGGAAAAGGGGAACGAATCAAAGAAGATGAAGTGGAAGAAGAATTTTTCATCTTGTGATAACTTTGTAAAGGATACCCATGGGGAATAATTGAAAGGGTTGGAAGTTTGTTATAAGTGTGGAGAAGAGGGTCACCAGAAAAAACATTTCAAAGGAATGATGGAAAATATAGCTATTTCTTATTAAAAATGCAAAGAGATGGGTCACCATGCAAATTATTTCCCCAATTGTAATGATAATACAACATAGAAGACGCTAAGTGGTCATGGTGAAATATATGTTACTGACACAATTTAAGTTGAATGATTAATGTACTTATTTATTTTTATCTAAGGAATATGTTGTAAATTTATTTCATTGATGATGTTTTTTTCATATGAATTATGAAATATTTCAGAATTTCAATCAGTAATTATTATAAGGATTTGAGATCATATATTGAATGTTTTTAAAAACGCTATTTAGTCGAAATTTAAATTTTTTGGAAAACACATGACTAAGGGAAAGACAACCATAAATTTGTTCCTGATGCTGAGATAATGATGAAGAAATAATTGATTTAGAAAAGTGATGAATACCATGGAACTGATTATGTACTTGTTAAAAAGTAGTCTAGTATATCATTGATTAAGATTAAAAAACTTCTTGTATAATGGAATATATTCAATAAACTATGTCTTGCATAATGAATAAGGTAGAATTCATGTTTTTAGTGTGTTTTATGGTGATTATATTTATTTCCATATTTCAAGAGGATATATGAAAAAGTTATTCACATATTTGAAATGTGAAAATTTAGAGCTACTTCATGTTGATTAAAAGCTAATAATATGTTAATTTTTTATATTTAGAGTCCCTCATTTAGACGTGATTGGATAAAAATATATTGGAAACGTTATCCTTTTATAAAATGGTTTAAGATGATTATTGGATGAGATTGTAGAGTTTAATGTGTTACTTTACCAAGTAATGCATCATGTGAAAAACGATTTAGTAGAAATAGTTCAAGGAATAATAAAACAATATTATTTTTATAGAAATGTATATTTTCATATATTCTTATAGAGTGATATAATTTATTAACAATAGAAATAAATGGTTTTGATTGAATTTTTTTTCCTATAATCATCATTTTTATGATATCAATTACCATTATTCACAATTATGGTCTACGTTTTTTGTTCTAAAAAATACATCTGAACA
This sequence comes from Viscum album, assembly GCA_963277665.1. Lineage (NCBI taxonomy): Eukaryota > Viridiplantae > Streptophyta > Magnoliopsida > Santalales > Viscaceae > Viscum > Viscum album. Next base: position 586,200,308 of record OY728125.1, read on the forward strand.
TGTTCTCTAGAACTCTCAATCAGATCATTATTGTTTTAATTTTTTTTTCATATCCTTGTTTTTATTTTCTACCTGTGTTCTACTACTTGGTATCCTAGTTATGCGACATTTGTACATCCCATTCAATATTATTAACAATATGTGATATTAACACTATTTACGATGTTGGTATTTCTACAATAGTTTATTTAAAATTCTTCTAGAATCAATTTGAAGATTAAATTTTGTGAAAAATATTTAATTAATGTGGGGATAACTTGACACCCTGAAATTCAAATGTAAGAACCTTATATTTGATAGCGTGCAAGACACGTGAAACCAACTACTAAGGGAATATAATCCCACAATAAATTAAAATATATTTATTATTTTAAATAGATTTTATATATTATATATTTGGTAATTCACTCAAAATTGTGTTACCTTGTGTTACACACAAAATTTACTTTCTTTGAATGCTTATATTACAAGATATACTATGTTTTAGCTATAAATTATTAAAATATAAATATTTTATATAATAAGACTACACATGGTTATTAAATTAGAAGATATAAATATTATTAAATTACAAATGAAATATGTTTTTTAATAATATATGATTAATATATAGTTTAATAATTAATTATAAATGAATATAGGAGGAAATTGAATATAAACAGTTATTTTTAATATAAAATAATTTTTATGATCACAAAGCTATTTTAATGGAATAAATCAATGTAATAAAAATTTTTGAATTATATAAATGAAATATATATGATATATATTCAATAAAATATTATTTATGTTAAACCCATGTATTTTATAACAACAATATCACAACAAACCTAATTTCATGTGTAAAATTCAATATTTTTATTAATGAATTTTTATTGCATTTTTATTGAAATAAAATTTTAAATATTTAATTTGATAGATTAATTGATTTAATATTCCAAAATAAAATTAATATTTTAATTATAAGAATAATAGTTATTTTACAGTGAATTTTTGATAATTTTCTGAAACATTTATTTTTTTAATAAATAATTAAAAATACTGAATTTTAGTTCAAAACTATATTTTTTCTAAATTATTTATAAGGAAACATTATTTTTTCAATTGGTTTTAAAGAATATTTTTATAATATTTTTATCAATTAATAAAATTTATGTTATTAAAAATAATTTAACTTTGAAATTGAATATTAAAACATCACAAACTTTTGGACATTTTTACACAAAAAACATGTGTTGTAGTCCCTCATGGAGGTTGAATTTTTAATTAATTTAAACCAATTTTGTGATTTAAATTAGGAAATATGGATTTAAAATTTTTAATCATAATATAATATTATTTATATTTATTTATATTTATTTTTTTATAAATACTACCAGTGAGAGTAATTAAAATTAACTACATTTATTAAGGAAAAGTTAAGGTTAATAAATGATTAAAACATCCACATAAAGAACCAAATGGCCTTGAAACGTGTAAAACCAACATTTTCTGTAACTATATCTCCCATAAACATTAAATTAAATATCTGGATTGGTTTTTATGAATTATTATAGGTAATAAAATGTGCACACCTATCATGCTTCAAAAAATTCAAGTTGTGTTATTTTCCTTTCCTATAAAAGGCCACCACCAATCCCCATTAATAAAACGTCTCAATCCAATTAGGTTCTCCAATTTTCTTATAAAATATCATCCAAAAATCCATAACCTCTACCATTAATCCTCCCAATGGGTATTAATCCTTTCAAATAAGACTTTATGCATAAAGCAAAATAAATTACAAAATTAAGATGCAATGTCTTCCATCAATATCTATCGTTTCATTTCCATTATACACCCCATAAAATATATTTATAACATAATAATAATAAAAAAATTTATAATGAATATACTTGGATGTTTTTATGTAATTCTTCAAACCCTAATATACAAACACATCCATCTAATTGGTACCGAATATACGATTTTTATGTACGGTGAATTACCGCCTCACAAAACGATGATTGTTGATTTTTCATTTACTATGAATCTTGGTGGAAATTATGATGGAAAATATATTAATATATGGTTTAAATGATTTTTATAATTCCTTTATTCTTATTTAAATTCATTTATAGCATTCTTTTATGATTTTTATCTTGTGTAAATGTAATAATTTCATTTAAGTGTGGACTACCGCCCCCTCAAATCAATATGACTCGTTGATGCCATAAATATAATTCATAAAGAATGGTATTAATAAAACATTGTAACATTTATAAAATATATATTATAATTTAACAATGATATACATATGTGTCAAATATTTTCCATTTTTTTAAATCAACAATAAAATGAATGTAGCACTCATGTGCAAGTACGACCTACCGTTTCTAGTAAAAGTGACCCTAATTTCTAATATATAATTATTATAGATTATTTTAAATAAATATATAATGATTAAATATGACTATTATAAAATTTAATAAATTCTGTATATTATTAATCTACAATCTAATTAATGATAAATACAATAAACAAGTTAAAACTTATCTGAGAAAACTAGGAATCTCACCCCCAAAATAATGAAATTAATAATTGTTTGTTAAAAAACAGGTAATGAAATATTATAAGAAGTCAATATATGTTATTATATACATTATTATAGTTATTATATTAATTATTAACATATTTTAAACTAGAATATGAGAGGTTAAAGACCAGACATCCCAATGAATGTTAAGGTAATGAAATTTTATCTCAAATTAAATTTAATAGATACTTATTTGTAATTATGCACCAATTAATTTTTATTTTCTGTATATACTAAATTTCTCTTTTTAAAATAAGAAACCAACCTATTAAAATGATATCATATGTTTCATTAAATATCATAATTTTTTGGGAATTATCATTCAAATGTTTCAATATGGCATGTGACACTTTGGAATGTTTGATGATTTTTATCCTTAATAACACTCTTAATGATTGTATTGTGACTACATATTCCTTTTGGTATTGTTAAAATTATCCTAAATAAAATCAATCATTTCCATTATAAATTTAATTTATTATCCAAATTCTCTTATAAGGGATATTTGTATTTCTTAAAACTTATTCTATTTTACATACGATATCTACTTTGTACGTTATTTGATTAACTGGGAAATAAATAATAAATATATATTTCTAATTCAATATAGATATTTGGTAAGGAATATTAATTATTTTTATTATGAGAAAGAAATTTTTTTGGAATAATAATTAGGGATGGTTTCTAGAAATTATATAGCTCATTAATGCATCAAAATTTTTTCACGAGACAAATAATTTTTCCAAATTAAATTGGATTCTATTTGTAGTTTTAAAAAATCTTGTGAAAGGTCATTATGCTATACATTTTCATGTTACTCAGACATGAAATACAATTCAAAATCATTTCCCTTATTTAGTTTCAATTATTATTTATCAATGATATTTTTGGATGATATATCTATGGATACATTTCATTTTCAAACCATTGATTAATTAGAATTGTTTTAGTTAATCAATTCACCATGTTGATTTTTGGTAATTTATTTTTTACTTCTTCCACTTAAATTAATCTTACTAATCATGTTACCTCATCAATTTTATGTTTCATTCCCCAGATTGTAAAGAAGGAATTGTTGAATAAAAATCCATAGATGTTGTTTATTTAATTTTATTATGTATCATGTTTTTATTTCCTATTTACAAATTTATTTTTGGAATAATGTATTTAATTTTAATTTCCAATATTACTAATCTAATAAAATATTTAGAATTTTATTATTTATAATCCTGCCAAAATAATAAAATTAGGCATCAACTCGGGGATTCTGGGGTCAGGACATTACATCCAGGCTAGTGCGAAACAAGACCTTAGGTGCACCTCCCTGAATGCTAATGGATTTTGACTAGAATATTGAGTCCAAAGTTGTTTAATGGGGATTCAATACCATATGATAAAATATACGATTCATCTCTAATTAAAAAATATATCAAATAGTGTAAATAAAGACTCCACAGACTCAAAATCAGCCCACCAAAGGTGGATGCACATACAAAAATATAAAAAAGTAGAAGAAATGATAAATAAAAAAATGGACTTAAATAAACACATCATCATAAAAGTTTTATCACTATTCAAAAATATAAAATCATGAATCCGTAATAGTTCATACATGCCAATATGTGAAAAAGGATCTCCCATGGCTGAACTCCATATGTAGCATGCTAAAAGAAAATGATAAACCGAAAGAAAATCCTATTGAGGAAGGACCTAAAGTCCTTATGAACCTCCATGATAAATAGAACTATGAACCAACTCTTCAATCCGACCCCTTAAATAAACTTAATGAAATATTTTCTACATTCATCCTGAAGGTCCCATTTATAATGTGAAACCAGTATCAATAAGATATGACCCACGTGTGTATACCAAACAAAAGTGTTTAAGTCGGAGTATAATATAAATATAAGTAAAACACAATCAAATAAGTAAAAATGGTTTCCATAGTTCAAAACAACCCCTAGACAACCATCACCCACCTCAGCCATCGCTAGAATCATGAATATGAAATTATCCTTGGCCCATGGAAAAAGGCAATCCTCTAATGTTCATAGCCCAAGTGAACCCTCAAGATAAACCTCAAATCAAGTATCCTAGTACCACATGCCTCCTAAAACATCATGTTTTAAACAAATACCCGATTTCAAAAAGGAAATTCAAAAAAAGACATCGATCATTGGACCCCTACTCAAAAGCACACATCATCACATGGCTCGATAACCGGAAGGAAAGTGATATCATTCTCTGATAAATTTCAATTTTATATCCCAACATGATTTCTTTTAAAATAGTGATGTTCATTATAAAAAATATAATCTAGGCCAATGAACTCAATACGATGATCTATAACCCACAACTGATAGAATTATCTCTATCAAAACCCCATGAGCCTTATCTAATGACAAAATATCATGTCACATATGTAATCAATTGAAAATAGAAAATTTAATTTAAAACGATTGAATAGAAGTAATTATATAAAAAGATAAATATAATGAAATTGAATTATTAAAATCCAAAATTTAATAGTTACATAATTCAATACAATTAAATGAAACTATTCAATGAAATTGAATTGAACTACTTCAGTTATATAAACAATTCAATATACAGGAAAACAAATTCAAGAATATCTACCCATGGTGTGATATCCTTTAACACAACTACACAAATATGAAATTGTATAGGGAATTACCTAAGTTATCCAATAGATACATACAAACTATTTATTATGAAGTAGCATGGGTCTTTTTCAATTAAAAAAGGTGCACTAAAAAAATCCCCCCCATCAAATGTTTGAAAAACTCAATGGAAGATATGAACCACATACCTTGGGTTCATATATGTAGGCTCATCCGATATCAATATATAACTCCAATAAGACTAGAAGAGATATGAGTTTCTATCATGTACACTGAAAATAGGGAGACATGTCTCAAACTGATTTAGCACTCAGTGAGGAAAAGGCAAGATGAGATAGAGGAATAGGTGAGGATAGGCTTAATGAGATAGGGTGTATAGCCCCGAACAGATCGAATTAGGTATGACAAATGAGGGAGATAGATCAAATTGATGGGAGGAATGAAATTTAAGAGCTTCCACATACTGTACATGACCCACAAGTGAAGAAATGTAAAAAAAATGAGAAATAAGAAAATTACAGGGAGTAAAAAATGGTAATTTTTCAACGGTAAATGGGTCACATAGTTTACTTGTATATTTTTCTAATCAGTGTGAAATAAATTTGAGCTATAGGGATGAGATACTTCCCAAAAGGCCTCATTCACATAACTTGCACATGAGTCTCCCTAACCATGACCAGACCATGAACAAGCCATTTGAAATTATTATTGATAGCCAAACACTGTCATGAACCTCCCTCAAAAGTTTTAAAAAAACCATTAATGTGTTAAAAAACATTATTCATGGTAATATTGAATGTTATACATAGTTTACACTAAACTGTCCACTTAACCTGATATTCGATAAAATGCATTTTGGGCCTCTAATGCTCCGGAAAATAATACAAACAGTTGAGTCACTCTTCAATCATCTAAACCAACTAAAAAAGATCATATAAAGAAGATGAAACTCTCATAATTTTATTCCAATCAATGAGAATGAAAATTTCATAGCCACTAATTGAAAAATTGAAAAGGGGAGATATTTTTGACCTGCTAAAAAACCCAAGAAGATATAGATTGCATGAAGGGAGAAATTGCAGAGCATATATATATATATATGTGTGTGTGTGTGTGTGTGTGTTTTTAATAATAGTCAAATGAGAATGAGAGAAATTTGACTAAGGGGGTATTATAACCATTATCCATACCATACTAGAATTGGGAAAACATATCCACACAATTTTCCCAAGTCTCCTAAAAAAGTTAATGTTTATAATTTTATTTAGGATGGTTGAGATTTACTTAAATAGTTATTGCACATTATTTATATCAATTAATATTTATCCCATGAAAATATATGTATAATATACATTAATAAAGTGGAAAGGTTTCATAGTGTACCATATCTACAATACCCAATTGTGGAAGGAAGGTTTTCCTCAATGTTATAGAGAAGTATTCAACAGGATATAGATACAAGGATGAGTTTTAGTATAACATATCATCATCATAAAGTTGTTAAATTTGAGAGAACCATTCAAACTATAGAGGACAAGATGATATCTGCTTATATGGATTTCGAAGGTGTTTGGGATCAAAATCATTCTATGGTCATGTTTTCTATCAATAGTAGAATTCACTAAATAATTTTGATGGATTATTATAAATACAACTATAGAAATAAGTGTAAAACTAAAACATTTTAGGACTATATAATGAAAAATAATCCATTGTGAACTAATTTAAATGAGGAAATGAAAGAGAAATTTTGATCAATTCATCAATACATCAGGACATCTTAATGTCTATAAAAATATTATTCTGATAATAACATATGAGATCTGGAGTTGGATATAGGTGAGGATGTGATTCAATTAATTTCTCCATGAAAAAATGTTATGATATTTTAGAAGAACGGAAAATTTGATCTACAATAACCCTCTTAATTATTACACATTAATTCAGGACTAATTATATATGGGTAGACATAATAAAAATTTGAAGATATCTAATGCTAGTGTATTTCAGAATTATTTACAGAACACAACAACATAAAATAGGAAATAAATAATATTTATAGACAACATCCTTAACAGTATCATATTATTATTTCTTACATAAAACTGCATGAGATAACCAGGGGACATATATAAGAAAAGGTTAACCTATAAATTCAATTAATGGAAAAAATGTAATAATTTGAAGAAATATATAAATGTTAGACAATATATATATCAACATGTCATAAAAGGAGTGAGAACCGTAAACATTAACAGTGAGCCATGATATAGCATGATAATAAAAAGGGAAATATAGTAAATGTGGAAACAAAAAAAAAGGAATCATAAACATATTTCAAGACTAATTTCCATGACATCATGATTAAAAAAGTCCCATGGTAGAATAGGTTCCGTCCTTAATCCATTGTATGACGTCTCATGATACTAAAACATTACCCAATGAATTAGAGAACTATATAATTCTTGGCGCATCTGCCACTATTTTTCCATTATCTTGCTTATGTTTTATAAATATATCATAAAACATGGAATAATTTATATCCTCATTTTTTCCAAGATCAAGGACTATTGAAGACCCACATATAAGTCCACAATAACATAAGTGTAATTTCATAGTGGATTACAACCTTGAGAAGAAATGGGTGTGTGTATTGTCAAATTAATTATTTAGCATTAAATATTTTGGTGAGATTTTGGCAACCTAACGATGACATATTAATGTTAATGGAAGGGAATAAGAAGAGTCAAATAGCTCTCTCATAATTTAGATGTAAAATGGCTTGTAATAGGGATATGGAAGATTATATTCAGTTATTAGGAATTTGAGATAAAAGAAATAAGATAATGAAGAAACGTAAATAATGGGAAGAAGTATGGGAACCCATTCTAAATTTAGGTATGTTAAAGAATTTACACAAAGGATCATGGGTTGTTTTAATGATAGTGAAAGTGGCATCTCATAATTTATACATTAATTGGACAGTAAGGGGTTATATCAAATCATAACCAAAAAACCACAAATAGAAATTAAGAATCTTAACATAAATTTAGTCCATGATTTTTAATTAGAAGAGATAAATACCAAAAATTGAGAGCATGATTCAAAATTCTAGGGAGGATATTCTTGGTATCATAGGTGTAATACCATGATATTTTAATAATTAGTTCTCTTTAAATAATTTTTTTCTTCAATTGCATGTGTTGCACACAACCACAAGTTTAAATGAACCATGACACACTATTAGTATAAAATGAATATTATAACCTAGCCATTATGTTGGAAGAAATAAATTTGAATAAATAATTAAGAAAATAGTTATAATGGTCCTACTTAATATGAATGTATTTGTAAGTGCATAGAAAATAATCAAACAATTTCTAGTGAAATCTATTTATTCTTTCAAAAGAATATGTTCTATTTTAAAATGAGATTTTATTAATTAAATTTTTAGTTATAGAAAATGGATTGGTCTAAATGAATTTAATTTTATTTTATTCATCACGTAAGAATTATATATATATATTTATAAAAAAATTTATTTTTTTTAATATTGAAATTACTGATTTTTTATTTCCAAATAATGACCCCATAATGTCAATATATGTTTTAAATTAGATTTTAATTTTTATTTAAATTAATCGAATTATCATTTTTGAAAATTATTTTATACACCTATTTCTTTTATAAACATTTTATTTTTTAAAAGTGTATTTTATTGTAAACTGATTTTCATGTCATTTTGCATGTATTATGTTAATTTAATATTCAAAACATATATGTTTTGAATTTTGAAAAATATATGTTAGATTTTGATTTAAAAGATAATAATTTAGTAAATAGCCTCTTATCATTTTTTGCCAATATGAATAGTAACCTTGGTAAATTTTATTACCACAATAATGGTTAAATTAAGATTTTTATGTTAAAAATTAAAATTAATAAGACCAAATAATGACTCTAACACATGAAAAAAAATTACTATATAAATAAAATGTAACACTTAACACATAACGATCTAAATTTTGCTGTTCAATGTAAAATATTCCTTGAAAATGACAAATAAAATATTTAAATAAATAAAAGTGACAAAATGTCACCTTCTTTGTCTTAAATAATTTTTTTTGTACACGTGGGAAAATGGTTAGTTTATGGATGAATATAACATCACATTATTAACTTAATAAAACTATTTTCAGGATATGTAATTATTTTGGGCTTTTTGGGCTACTTAGAATGAATTTTTTATTTATAGTATTTTATTTAATAAAAATTTAATGATGTGTCTTTCAAGTTTTTTATAATATATTATTTTTATATAGGGGTATAACGAAGATATATTAATATATATATATATATATATATATTATACTGAATTATATAATATTTGTCTTTTTATTTCTATTTTAGTTTTAATTTATTTTAAAAAATAAGTATATTAAATAATTACCAAATTCTAATGTAGTAATTATTTTGTTAATGGAGATATTATATGTATGAATCTAAATATATGAAAATAAGAATAATTTAAGATAATTAATGTGATAAATGAATTTTCTACATGAAATAGAGCACTTAGGGATATAATAAAATATTTTATTTAATGTTAACCATGTTTCTTTATATTTTAAAAGTCCATGTAATGAATAGTATCAAAATTTATAGTAATGATATTATATCAAATAATATTTTCTTAAATTATTTAAAAATTATAATACTTGTTTAACAATTTTAAAAAATAACACGTTTAATTAAATTATAAAATTTTCATTTATGATTTAATTTAAAACACATATTTAAAATTGACAACCCTTTAATTTTAAAAAATTTGTTGCCTTATTTAAAATTAAAACATGTAAACTAGGGAGTAATAAAAATGATAATGTTCAAAATAACACAATACATTTCTAAAATAAATTTTCCTATGAGATTAAAATCTTATCTCATTTTATTTTTAAATATATCGTATTTTTGTGGTATTTGGATCGATATTTAATTTGTTATAAACTAATATTTAGAAAAAATTATAAAAGTGTCCCTCACATCAATTAGAAAAGGGAACCTCCTCCCTCACTTATTCACATCAAATTGAGCCACCAAGATCAACGATGGAAATCCAATTTCATTTCTAATGGTTCTTAGACACAACCTATAGGTTCTGGTCTTCTCGAAAGTTCAACCCTAGTGTCCCTAAGAGCATATTTAAGGGGATCTCTCCAAGTAAGAGGTAATCGTATGTACTCACTCTTCTAGTTATATATATTCTTATACTTCCACTTAATGTGTTGTTTCATTTATAAATTAATAACAGAGGTATAAGCTATATACTAAGATGTTATTATTATTATTTGACATCCAAATTCCACCTTTAATTCATCTTATGAAAACTGAAATCATTGTGTGTGTGTGTCTACATACGACTTACCATATACACAAGGTGGTGTTGTATATATTTCTGAAATAATTTATTCGGATTGGTATAATAATGGATATAATAGATACATATAATAATTATAACATCATACTTATTCTGGAAAAAATACTTACTATCCACTTCGTTAATCTTTCAATATTAGTGTAACGATACCATCGCTTGTGCATACATATGACCTACTATCTCTATTGTGTGATACGATTAATTTTCCATATTCACCATTAATGATTGATTATTTAAATGTATATGATTAATAAATAAGATATATATTACATAAATATTTTTTTAAATGATGTAATTGTATCTTATGAAGAGGAGTTTTGAACTATATGACAAAACATGCATAAGAAAACAAAGTAGTTAACACACTAAAGAATAGTAATAATGATATATTATTATAAAACAAGTGATAATATGATAATAAATGATAAATATGAATATGTTTTGGGAATAATATACTAACATTATATAATCCATTATATAGTAGTTTTTTATATGTTTTATGGAAATCACAACTAAGTTAATGGTTAATTTCACAATCTCATTATTATCGATGATTATCTATACATAAGTATTTCAATGAGAATATTTTTCATTCATGTCCATGTATTTTAAAAAATGGAATTTTTTTACTATTCTTGTAAAATTTTATAAAGTCATTTTTACTAATTTTGGAATTTATTCTAAATGTTTTTAATGGAATGTTTTTGTTATTTTCTTTGTGATTCACTTTGTGTCATTTTTTAAAAAAGTATGCGAATTTTTTTAATGTGTAAAAAATAAAAATACTTTTATTCATTAATAATGGCTTAATCTCTTGAATCTTTGTTTGAAATATTGCAAAAAAATTTAATGTAATTTTTTTCTATTAAAACTGTGTGAACCTTAATTTAATGAAAATTATTTCAAAGGAGAATGGATGTTTTCCGCAATAATTATTTTCATGTGATATCTCAAGATTATTTTCAATTTATAATAAATTTTCTAATTTTTCATATGTTTTAATGAGAAATTTTTGAAGTATAAAATCCCTATTTTTCATATGGTAAGATTATGTTGATGATGGAATGCTATTTATGAAACCCATTTATTTATATGGGTTATGTTATGATTGAATTATGTTTATGAAACCCATATAATTTTATGGGATCTATTGTGATGAATTATTTATGTTCATGTGAAATACATATTCATGGTTTTCATTGTATAATGGGTGGGATTTATGTCACCGTCCAATTCATTGGGTAATAATTTGTATCTAATAAGGAAGAAAGGAATGGAGCAATGAGAGAACTCAGCTCCATAATACATGGATGGAATGGGGAGTGTACCTAGTTTAGTAAAGGACTATGTCAACAATAATAGTCTTTTAAATGATCCTTGACTAACATGGTAATGATTTTATATGATTATGTGATTTCCACAGTTCCATGTGTTATGATACTCTCTAATAGAAAATCTCCTTTGATTCTTTCTGAACATATATGATTTACCCCTGGTAATGATATTATGATCATTAATTTGGAGTATATAGTATTATAATTTTATTTATGGTTATATGTATTATGATTATAAAATTATTGAAATCTCCATTTTTTACTATTATAGATAATATGACCTCACCATTTCTTATGTTTTTTTAGGATATGCAGAATGATATTAAGTAAGATGTATCAATAAGTGATCTACTGATGAAAGAATAACAAATAGGGGAAGTATATGTTTTATTTATCAGTTCTTTATGTTTCCCAATTTCCAAATACATTAAGCCAACATGGTTCTTGCATGGTTTTGTTATTTTATGTATGGAATATTCTTATATTTAGTTGCAATATGTATGAATTTATGGTATGATTCGTTATAGTTGGTATTACAGGAAGGTTAAGTTAAACATTAGAAACTAGGATGAGAAAGCCTTTTTAAAAACCCTAAGGATAATTCTAAGTATAGGATATAATCCTAGTGTTCGATAACGTTTACGAGAGACTAATGAATTAATATTAAGGTGTCGTAAATTGAATTTTATAAGAATTTTACATTGATTATGTGGTTTCCCTATAACAATTATTGTTTCTATCACTATGATTTTTGGTTTTATTCATTGGATGGAACCTCAAGGTAATGTGTTACTACTGAATGCGATGCACAATGAAAAAAATATCTTCATGATTAACCAAATGTTATCAGAGCAAGAATGAAAAATGTTGATACAATGATCACACAACTTTCTCATGTTATAAATCATATAGTACTTCCAAATTAGAAAATGACGCAACAACATTCTCTTGAGTCCTTCATAAGGAATAATATACCTTAATTTAGTGTATCTCTTTATCTAATAGTGGAAAAATAATGGATCAGTAGCACAAAAAGATATGTTCAGTTCTCAAATCCTTAGAACATGAGGATGCAAATTTTTCAGTTTATCATTCAGAAGATGAGGCATATAAATGTTGTAAAATCATAAATAATATGAGGCAATTATATAAAATAGACTCAATAGAATGGAAGAGTTCAATAACATGTTTTTAAATAATTATTATCCTCATATTCATCGAATGATGTTGGTAAAATAATACTTAGAGCTTAAAAAAACGGATGATCAATCTATTGGTACTTGTGAAGAAAATTTTAAAAGGCTTATACGATACGCTTATCAAATAATCATTCAACCTGAGTTAAAGGTTGATCAATTATTCTTTTTATTAACACAAACACTCATAATAGAATTAACCATAAGATAATTTAGTAAATATGAGGAAATCATTTGATTTCCATTATAGGTTGAGATAGAAATTAGAGTCAACCATAAATCTTATGGGTTTGAGAAGATTGGAAAAATGGATTTCGATGAAAAATATAGAAAATATAGTTAAGATAAGAAGATCTATCATTTACACTATATTTATAAAAATAGGGACATGGAAGTAATATTCTTAAGGTTAGTAGAAAATGATTCACGTATGGGGAAAACGTTCATCCGGAAATTAAATTCCATTATGATGGGAAAAATATAGTTAATGATAGTACTAGAGAAATGCATACATAGATTGAACCTCCCACACTTAAATGTTTATTTTTCTCAAAAATGGGAATTATGTTGTCCAATTCCCTATTCCAAGGGTTATTATTGATAAACAATTTTATAAAACAATTAATGTTGAATACAAATGAAAGTCAAATGTGATATTTATTTAGAGATGTGGTATAGAAAAATTAAGTGGTGAGAGGTACAAATAACATCCACTCTAAATATCTAATGTTTTCAATGATACTAGATTCACCAACTATTTTTTTCGAAAGACTTTTCTAAGCGTCTCACTGTGTTACCTCAAATATTAGTCATTGAGTAAGCTGTAAAAACTCCGAATGGCATAGTGGTCACATCACATGTTTATAACTCTCTTCTAGTTGATGCTTATAAGAATGTTCTTAATGAAAATATTATGATCCTTTCTTTTGTTTAATGATATGTGATTCATAGCAAATGATTAGTGTTCTCTATATGGATCTCATATCATTTGTTAAAGAAGAGAATTCACATTTCAGATTTTGAATGAATCTATGATCATCTATCAATGAAAAGATGAATTTGAGCTTCATGCAGAAATTACATCCATCTTGTGGGACAATATTCATATAAAAAATTTTATATATCTCATATAGTAGTTGATAAACTCACAATTAAGGATACGCCTATTGTACAAGAGTTTTTATGCATTTTGGAATACTTTATAGATCTTCTACTGAATTGTGATGTTGTGTTTTCAATAGATCTAATACCTAGTGCTATGCACTTTAGAAAGAATCCTTATAGAATGGACCTAATCCAGTATCATGAATTGGAGAAGAAACATCAAGATAATATTGAAAATGGATTCATATTCCATAGTACATCACCTTTGGGTGTACCTATTCAATTTCATAAGAATAAACATAGATCAATGAGACCCTCCATTGATTATCAAGAAATTAACAAGATTACTATCAAGATAAAATATCATATCCCTTGTAATGATGACTTATTTTACCCACAATGAGGATTCCAGTACATCTTTAAGACTTATCTTCATTATGGATATCATCAATTAATGTTCAAGAAAGAGGGTATATCAATAATGAAATTTTATATAAGGTACAAACACTTTTAATTAATAGTGATTAGTTTTTTTCATACTAATTACCCCACTGTCTTCTTGATGTTAATGAATATTGTCTTTAGATAATATATTTATTAGTTTGTGCTATAAATTATACAAAACAATCTTATATATTTGATGTGAAATGAATAATATGAAGATTAACTAAGTACTATACTAAATACCATAATAAATGAGAAGCTTTATGAAAATTTATCAAGTATGAATTTTTGTTGTTGAAAGTTTCATTTTTTGGTCACATAATCTCAAGAGAGGGGATATCTATGGATCCAAAAAATAATGAAGTTATTGATCATTTGACAATATCAACAATAATAACTGAGATCCAACTTTTTGTTGTCTTGGATTTATATTATCGAAATTTTATGAAATATTTCTTATGATTATATAAACCACTCACTATGTTGAATAAAAAAAGGTTTAAGTTCCTATAGATGGAGTAATGCAAAGAGAATTTCTAGAAGCTAAAAAGTAGGTTAGTCAATGAACCTATCCTCACACTACCATATAGTGAGGAATTAGTTGTGATATACAGTGATGCATAAAAGATGTGGATGAGATGTGTTCTCATGAAAATTTATATGGTGATAGTTTATTCCCCACGACAATTGAAAATACATATGAAAATTATTAAACTCATGATTTAGGGTTAGTTATGGAACATTTTTCATTAATTATATGGATGTATTATCTTTTTCAGAAAATGATGAGACATATATATTGATTATAATAGTTTGAAGTATATTTTCATTAAAAAGGATACGAATATGAATCAAGGAAGATGGTGGTAGTGGGTTAAATATTACAATTACTCAACACATTACCACCCTAGGAAATTAACAAGGTGGAATATGCTTTTAGTTGAATGGAATATGCTAGACTATATATGATGAAGATAAAAAATGATCCATATTTATGAATTTGAAAATGTTGGATATAGAAATCAAAGAGGAACAAGATAAATATTTTCTTTCTGAAATGGTTTTTTGACCATATACACAGGTGCAGATTAAGGAGGAAAATAAGGAACATGTAATGATATAAAAAAAGGTGAGAAATTTTATTGAGTTCATCCTTGATTTGGATGGAATAATAATTCTCAAGAACTATGTTTTTGTCCATCCCATTCCATAATTAAAGAAGATCTATTATATGAGGCTCATAGTTCAACATTCTATATTAATCCTTGAATCCCAACGATTTACAGGGTCCTGAAAGAGTATTAATGATGGTACGGTAAAAAGAAAGATATTACAGAGTATGTTTCTTAGTGCTTGGTTTTTCTGCTAGTTAAGGTTGAGAGTTACCTCAATATAAATGGGAAAACATCACCATGGACTATGTTTTTGGCCATCCCAAAACATCCAATTTCTATAATTCTATATTGGTTATACTTGATCGCCTCAAAAAATTAGAAAACTTCATTGATATGAAATAATAATTATTTCTTAATCATATTTCACAAAAATATATTATATAAGTGGTAAGATTTCATGGTGTACTAGTTTCCAATATATCTTATCTGGATTTGAGGTTTACCTCTATGTTTTATAGATATATTTCATAGGATCTAGATAGTGAGTTACGTTTCATCGATGTTTATCATCCTCATAAATATAGTAAGTATAAGGGAACAATTCAAACTCTAGATGACATGTTGAGGTATTTGTCTATGGATTTCAAAGGTGAATCAGATCATTTCTTACTATTATTATAATTTTCTTACAAAAATATCTTTCACATTAGTAATCAAATGGATCCTTATGAATCCCTCTATGATAATAATTGTATAACTCTAACATGATGGAATGAAATTGTGGAATGTAAGCTATTGGGACCTGATCTACTTGATCAGATGACAAAGAAGGTGATATCAATTCAACATCACATAAGATTATCTTAGATTCAACAAAAATGTAACATAATAAATAGATGAAAAGGCCACGATTTTGAAGTGGATAAAAATGTATATTTATGAATATCTCTATGAAAGAGTGTGATGAGATATGAAAATAAGTGAATTATTATCCATAAGTCAATCAATTTTTTTAAAATTATCGATCATGTTGAAAATGTTATATATTGATTTGTGCTTCCACAAAATCTCTCTAAATAGGATATTGTGTTCCAAGTATATCTCCTAAATAAGTATATATTTTATCCTTAATATGTAATAAACTCTAAAGTCATACCGATGTAGTAAGATATTTCTTAAAAGTAGAAAGCAATATAGATTCTGGATCATATAGATAATGTTCTACAAAACATGACCACTCACTTTTATAATGTTTTATGGAGGAACCAATAGTTTGAGGATGATATAAGGGAAGTAGAGGATGTGATGAGGTAGAGGTATCCTCATTTTTTTGTATCCAAGTGACGAATTATGAGGGTTAAATTTTTTAAGGGGGAAAAATATAACACACCGATATTTTAATAAATATTAATCTTTAAATACTTTTAATTCTTCAATAGAATATGGTGCATGCAATCATGAGACTAAATAAACCACAAGACAATATTATTATAAAATGACTATTATACCCTAACCATTAAATTGGTAGGAATAATTTTTAATAAATACTTTATTAAATTATTTCTTTTTCTGAAAAAATTTATTTTCATGAATTTATGAAAATAATAATTATTATTTTATTTAAATAACAATACATGTTAAAATTGTGTTTAAAATTAGATTAAAATTTTAATTAATTCTATTTTCATTTAAAATAACCTTATTAAGGGTTTTTAGAGGGGTTGTATTTAATAATTTATTATATAAACATTATATGTTTTAAAAAGAAAATTTTTCTAAAAATAATCTTCATGGAATTTTATAAGTTTCATATTAAATATAATTATGCAACCTCTATGATTTAAATTTTAAAATTTATATTTAAAATTTAGATCCATAATATAAAAATTTTTAAATGACCTTTTTTGGCTAATATTAAAAGTTACTGTGGTAAATTTTGTTACCATGGTAAAGGGTAAATTTATTAATTTATGCTAAAAAATGTAAAAACTATAAAATTACCCTAACACATCTGAAAATGTTATTGGAGGATCAAACTTCATCCTTTGACACATATGGATCAAAATTATGTTTTAAATTGACACATTCCCATGGAAAACAATTATATAAAATTTAAATCATAGAATATAAAAAAATGTAAATTTCTTTGTCTTTAATATCCCTTCTGTTTCCACATGGGAAAAACGTAATGCTATATGTTAATATAAATATACATTTTAAACTTAATAAACATGTTTTTATGATATAATTATTTTGACCTTTTGGGTCACTTAGATAAAAATATGATATATATAGTATTTTATTTAACATAAGTTTAAATATTTCATATTAATGTTTAATAAAATTAAAAACAATTTATATAGGTTCCCAAAAAAGATATATTCAACGATAAATACTATTCAGAAAAACATAAGATTTATATTTCTCAAGATATTTTTTTAACATTTTAGTGAACAAATAAGTATGTTATTTAATTATGCAACAGCGATGTAGTAATTTTTTTATAAATTAAAATATCAAATAAATGTTACTAAAAATATTCAAAAAAATATAATTTTAGATAATTGATCAGATAAAATATTTTTATAGACGGAATTTTCCAATTATGGATATAATAATATTTTTTCATTGATGTTAAATTGTTATCTTGATATTTCTAATAGTCTAACAAATCAGTAGTGTCAAAATTAGCAGTATTGATATTTTATCAAAATCATATATTATAAAATTATTAAAATAACATAAAACATTTTTTAAAGTTAAAAAAAATTACAATATATTAATTATTTTATATAATCATTTATGATTTTGTTAACATCACATAAGTAAAATTTTAAAATATTTATTATTAAATTCTGTTACCTTTGTTAAAATTTAAAGAGGTTAACTAAGGTTTAATCAAAGTGATAAGGTTTAAAATAATAAAAAAATCATATTTAATTATACTGTTTGATGATAATATAAACTTATATCATCATAGATTATAATAAATTAAATTTTTAGTTATATTTATTGAAATTGGAGTTGTTATAAATTAATATTTTGAGAAATTTCAAGCGACCTTCACCACATTTATAAAAGGTCACCTACTCCCTCACTTATTCACATCACAAAGATCCTTAAACCTAGATCATACCATAATATTTTATCTTCTAAACATCCATATCCAAATCATCGATGTTTTTTCTTCAAAAAATACAAACCCTATTATCTGTAAAAGTATTTGTAAGAGATATTAGCTAAGGAAACGGTAATTGTCTTTACTGACTTGTCCAGGATTATCTATTCTTCTACATTATCATCATGAATTTTTTTCTGTTATAAATTTATAAATTGTGTATAAAATATATTCTAATATTTTATTATGAAAATGGGACAAACATATTCCCCATTTTATCCATCATAAATAAAGAATATAATCATGTGTGTGTACATAGGGCTTACCATCTCCACAGCATGGTGTAATCTGTTTTGCATCAGCACTACTTGGATAGGTATAATGATGTAAATAACAGATTTATATATAAATTTATCATGATATATATTCTATAAGATAATATACTATCCACTTCCACACCCTTTAAATATTATGGGAATGATAATATCGCTCTTATGTGTGTATGCCCTACTGTCTCCACCACACGATACGATTTGTTGTAAATGTTCATCATTCAAGAATGATTAAATAAATATATATAATTAATGAATATTATATATTTTACATTAATATAAAATTTTAAATTATGGAACTATATACTATGCACAAGGATTGGGACATATACGACAAAACATGCAATAGAAAATGAAGCAGTTAATAACCGAAAAAAGAGTAATAATGAAATATTATTAACAAAAGGGTGATTATATGATCATATATAATACATATGAATGTGGGTATAGAGTAAATTAATAAAATTAAGATAATACATTATTCATTATTTTCCAATATGTATAAAATAAATCAGACAAACAGAAAGGGTTAAATTTACAATCTAATTATTATCTGAGATTTTTTATAGGTAAGTATTTATAGGGGGAATATTTATCTTCCATATCTATTTTTATTAAAAACAAATTCCAAAATATTTTTACTATTATTATACCATTTTTTAAATTCAATTCTACCCATTTATGGATATTTTTTAAATGGCGTGAAAGGAATTTTTTTTCATTTTCATAACAGGTTGCTTTGGGACTTTTTTGGGAAAATTACGAGAAGAATGTTTTTTAAATTATATGGAATGAAATAATTTTTCCAATTTAATGATTCATTAATTCCATGAATCATATGTAATAATCATACATTTTAATTTTCAAATAAAATTTTTTATTTTAATATTTCATGTAATTTTATGATGCAAAAAAATATTCAATTTTTAAAGGATATTTTCCTTAATAATTATTTTAATGTGATATGTAAATATAATTTTCTATTTGCAATTTTTTATGATAATTACCTTTTAACGGGGATATTTTACAATTTTTTATCCCAATTATTATTATGGTTGGTTTATTTGTATGGCTGAATGATATTTATTATACTGTTTTATTCCATATATTTCTTATGACTGAATGATGTTTATGTAACACACTTCATTTTAGTGGTTCAGATATTATGATTTATTTATGTTCTTATGGTACACATATGTATGGTTTTAATTATATGATGGGTGATAAATATATCTCCCTCTAATTCAATGGGTAATGATTTATATATCATGAAATAAACATGTCTAGAATGAGTAGTGAACTCGGTTTAGTAATACAGGGATGGAACATGGATTTTATACAGTTTAGTAATAGAATTCTTCCACTTGGATAGTCTTGGAAATGAGCCTTGAATAATATTGAAATGATTTTCTATTGTTATATGAATTCCATAATTCCATGCCTCGTGATATTCTCTCAAGAAACATGTACGTTTATTCTTTATAATATTCTATGATATATCATATTCCATGATATTATGATCTCCGATGTGCATGATATAATTTTAAATGAGGTGTTTTTGTACTTATATATTATGGACATGATATGAATGTGATATTGTTTGTTTACCCTTAAAGAGAATCTAATCTCCCCATTTCTTATGTTTCTTTTCTGTAGGACATGAGGAATATTATTAAGTAAGACCTATAGAAAAGGGTTCTAGTTATGTAAGAATATATGGGAGAAGATACAGTTGTTTTATGAATAACCTGTTTATGTTTACTAGTTTCCAATGACACTAAACTTATATGGTTCAGGTGAGATTTTCTTTTGTCATGTAATGAATATTATAATTGTTGGATTTATTATCAATGAATAAAAGGTATTTTCAATTATATTGGGAGTACCTTGGGAAGAATCTAGAGTTTGTGGGGGTAGAGTAAGGATGTATTCCAAGTATTTTTATCGAAATTAGTTATTTGGTGGAATTATATTAGAAAAGAGAGGGGATTTTTTTATTATTACTCAAACAATTGTTGGGATTATATATAATAAAATTACAAAAAAATCTTCCATGGTTTATTCCAAAGACAGGTGGTTTTCATTATTTTACAAGTAAAATTGATTAATTTATTAAAATAATACCCTTACTGATGTGGATGTGAGTAATGTCCTTAAAAAATGATTTTAAAACATACAAATCTATTTTAGTTTTTAGAAGATTATTAATAGATTTTAAAAATAAATAAAATAAAATAAATCAAAATATTTTAAATGGAAAATAAATATTTGGTTTAGGATACCATTTATGGTATTTATTACATCACTTAGTGGTCATTATGAAGTCCTATTACACAACATATATTTATATTGTATTTAATTTTGACCTGAAAATTCTAAAATTTTAGAAGATCAAGAAAAAATCACCATATAAACAATTCAATGTTCATATTCCAAGAAGAATATATATATTATCGAAATATTATTTTCTAAATTTGTTGATTTTCACAATTAAAATATCAATCATCAATTATTAATAAATACTGAGTTTTTTGAAAGTCATAGTTTGTGAACCCTTTTAAAAATATAATTTGACTTCATACAAATTATATGATTAATTATTTTTAATAAAAATTATTTAATAATAATACATTATTAGAATATCATTTATTTCAAAAAATAAATTAATTCATTAAAATAAATATATTAATTTAAATTTAATATTAATTTGAAATACTATTTTTTTATATATTGTATAAAAATAAAAATTATTTATAATGTAATAATATTTTTGTAAATATAAACATTAATTTATTGAAAATAAATATTCTCATTATTGTGGTCTTGATCCACATCCAATTAATAAAATAGAAAACATCTTAAAGGTAAGGTGTGTGACAATTATATTTTGATAGTGCAGTTTTATATACTTGGTTTGGGTTATGATCTCGATGTGCTTGAACAACTCCCGTAGGCAATTTCACACATGCTTATGGTATTGGATCTTAGATTGGGCATGGTGAAGGGAAAATCATAGTGATGCTATATCCCATGGAATATTCTATAAATGGGATTCATAGGGTAGGATCATAATAATTTATTTCATCACGTCCTTTGTTTGTTCCAATAGGATTTGTTAAAACCATATATTTATACTAATAATGATATCACTATTCAATGAGTATATTATTAATGGTAAAGATTCTTAATGTAATTTCAAATATCACAGGTTATAATAAATCCAAATAATTTATTATGTTTTCTATAACCATAATACATAATAATACATTAAATAAATTCACATGGTGAATTTTATTTATAAAAGTTAGGGTCATGACAATGATCCCCCCTTCAGAAATTTCACACTCAAAATTTTTATTTCCCATTAAAAATAGTTGAGTGTAATTCTATTTCATCACCTCATCTTTTTCCCAAAATAATTATTCAATATTTTAGTTTCTCCAAAACACTTTCACCAGGTGGATTGAATTATTGTATAAATCCTTTTCTCTATGATATAAGTAATTCAATGTTTATTATTCATAATAAATATATAGAATGACCTAAACATTTAGAATTATATTTGTTTCATGAAAATGGGTGTTATATTATTTTTCACTTAAAATAAAATTTCTCTTCAATAATTTTGTGAGTATAATTTTAATTGTCACCATTATGAATAGACCATTATATGACAATTGGTAAATTGAGCGTTGGAAAATATACTCTTAATAATGATTTTGACATTATAATTATTCTTTATAAGGAGAAATAAAAATGAAAATTATGGGATAAAGAAGAGTATATTGACTTATTTAGTAGATTCATTCCATAATAAACCCATTTATCAAGACATTGGATGGAGATACTATCTTTAGGAATTATTCATGTCTAATAAAAATCATTCCTTAAACATTATAAGCTTGAAGGAAATTACTTATGGGAGAAGTTGATGTTAGTGAAAATTACCACTCATGAGATGTTATTTAAGCAACCCCATGAATGAATCACCATCGAACATCTAACTCTTAGATCATATGTGGGTGTTATAAGGTTTTATTATTCAAGTAATAAGTATCTTAATGTGTAATACATTTGTAAAAATAAAATTTTTCATTCAATGAATTCTGTTTTGAGAATAGTTTTTCATAACAATATGACTAATTTGGTAAAAAAAAATTTAAACAGAGATTTTACTTTTTAGAAAAAATATAAATATATATATTGAAGAAATATATTATTAATAATAATTATTTTAATTAAATATTATTATTAAAACACTATTATTTAAATTTAAATTATATAGTAGTTTAATTTTATTCATGTGTCATAAAATATACTGTATATATTCTGCCGGTTTTTATTTTTTGAAAATTTCAATTTTTATATTTAAAATTTAAATTTATCATAATTATATAATTATTATAAAATATAAAAATCTATTCTCATTATAATAATGTTGATATTATGATAGGGATTATTTATGAGAATTTTCTAAAATATTTTATGGTTTGGTGAATATTAAAAATACAGTTTTGAGTTTTTGGTATGTTTACTGAAATCATAATGGTATATTATGTAACATAAAATAATGGCTAACTCTTTTTTATTATAGTGACATAATATTTGTACCTTTTGTCCAATACCAAGGGAAAATACCATGGTAAATCCCATGGTTTTTCAAATACCACTATCATGGTGTCTAAGGAAATAAGCTAAAACATCACTCACTTTTTCTATAAATACCCTCCCATATATCCCTTTTATTTCATTTAACATTCATTATACAAGAGGATATGATATTTTTACCTCCATATTATTCTGTACAAGGTGTAATTTATCCCCCAAGGTCCCAATCCAGGAGTTTTAGGAGTTACTCTTCAAGGGAAGTGAAATTTCTTCTTGTCTTTTACTTTGATGTTTCTATTTTATGTGGTATGTATTTAATGGTTCTATACTATGTTCATGAATACATTTTATTCTAACCATTAAATATATTATGAGTGTATCATGTATGTTAGAAAATTTTTACATATCCTTTTAATGTTTCCTAAAATCACGTTTCATACTCGTTATGCTGTCAGATTTTCCCCTAAAAATGTCTCTCATTTTCTCATGGAATTATATTATTTTCATTACATGAATACCCGAAAATATTTTTGTTCAAGTATTATTAAATTTTTTTTCAAAAATATTTATTTGATTATGGAATTTAAATACATAAAACACTCATTTCCATTACATGTGTTATAAATGACATAATGACATTTTCATTAATATCTTCTTAAAATTCCATGTTTTTTAATGAAAATAGATTCTTTTATTCTAATTGGGTTATTTATGAAACAATTTAATATTATATATGTGGATAATATTAATTAATACATATGATTGTTTTTCCCTAATATTACTCTAATTCATTTAGTTAAAAAATTAATATTTAGGGATGACATGTATTATGATACCTTGGGGAATAACCTTGATAATGTTTATGACACCTCAGTGATAAAACATGGTGATATGTTTAGAAGTGACTTTATTAAATTTGGTATCCATATTACTATGTTATAATTCATGTTCTTATTATCTTGATATGCCTCTTTCTCATGAATTTATGTATTTTTTCATGTTATTATTGATATTTTTAAATATCATAGATAAATTGTTTCAGTTTTTTACCATACCGGGACTTATGCTCACCCTTTCCTTTGATGTATTTCCCTAGGTAATGGGATGTGTTAAGTGTAGTTAATATGAACTAGTTAAGTAACAGTAGATGTTTTTAGATTAATTTTTTATGTTTTCATGTTTTATATACCTTATTTTCAAAAAACTATACATTAAAAGATTGTCTATTTAGTATAATATTAGGAAACGTTTATGTGAATAATGGTTTGATGCCATAGTTTGTATCGATGGATCTTTTAGTTATATGTAGAAATTATGATTTGAATATAATTGGATGAACATTATGAACAAGATAAAATATAGGAAAACATCATGTGGTTTTGGTGAAATGATTATAAGTTGTTTCTGAGCAATGAAATCCCTATATGGATATGATCAAGTGGGAATGGTTCTGGAATAGATATACCTATGGGAAAAAACTCAGACAAGGTGTGTTAGGCCTAATTTAATGTTACATAGTATATGAAAATAGTCCTTAGTTCACAACTATTTTGACACGCCCGAGGGATATGTTTGGGTAATGAACCGAATTTTATAAACCATTATAAAGGATTTATAGAAAATATAATTTTCATTAAATAATAACATGTTTATTCTGGTTGTTTTAATAAATGATATTTCATTTTAATTATAATATTATTAAATGATAAAAAAATTCCAATAAGGATTTATTCTTTTTTAAAATGTATGGAAATAGGAGAAACCACGTAAATGGAAGGTGAAATGGACCAAGCGCTAACAAATTTTCAATAGAAGTCGAAATGGAAAACATCATGATAATGATGAATCAACTGAATCAAGTTATTAACAATAACATGAATCAAGTTGAGATACCAGATTCACATAAAAAATAATGATTTTCTTGAGTCTCTTATGCATTAATTACCCCACTCATTGAGTGTTTCTACTAACTTATATATCTCTGAACAATGGATATGATCTATAGAAAAAAAATTCCTATACAACGTAGTTAGGAATAAGAGAATGTCACCCTGGATTTGTACCTCATAGAGGGAGAAGATGACCAGTGGTATTTAATGGAAAAAACATGAATCCAAGAATGGAGGATGAAGATATGGAGTTGAAGTAGTTTAGGGGAACATTTTTCCAAAAATATTTCTCTTGTTCAATTTGAACAAAAATGGAGTAGAAATTCCTAGAAATAAATGAGAAGAAAAATTAATATGTCGCATGATATGAGATGAACATCATAAGACATCATCATTAAACCTCAAGATGTCTTGGATCCTAATGTGAATTTTTATAGATTCTTTGGTGTACTAAGACCTCATCTATGTAAGAATCATTTCAACTGAGACTAGGAAAACTATGAAGAAATCATGATGAGTTCTATAGAAGTTTCACTAGTGTTTGGAGAGATTTAATGGGCCATTATATTGAATCAAATGAAGAGATATTTGGACCAAAAGTTGTGGAGGAGCATTCATCAAGGAAGAAGAGGAAAGAATGTGAAAATTTACACAAGGAGTAAAAATGGGAAGAAACATTTGCAGAATAGATTTCTCCAGAGTGGGAAATGTTACAATCATGTTATAGGTGGATATATTAGTTAGAACTATCACATTAATTTTAATACTTAACTTCTCAATACTATTATAAATAGAAGTTGGGGCCAGCCCATCTCGTAGTCCAATGATTCATGTGTGGAAAACATTGGCACTTATCCAATCACTATCCAAATCCAATATTAACGGAGGGGAATCATCATGAACCTCAACATTGGACAAGGGATTAAGTCCTTTCTTTTACTATAATTATATATGAATTAGATGCTCTAAATGATGTGGTGGTTGTTACTCTCATTATTCTATAATATAAAGGATGTACAATGTATAATCAGAGTTCTCTCCATTCTTTTACTTCATCCATGTTTGAAAATAATATAGAATCAGTCCCTACACAAGTGGATTTATCAATCCACACCCTTAGATGAATTATCCAATAATTAATAGTGTATAGAAACTCTAGTATTTACTTTGGTGAGCTTAATCTCATCTCAAATCTAGTAGTCATTCACATGTTGGAATTCAATATTGTACTATGGGTAGACTAGAAATCAAATTATAATACAAATATAAACTATAGAAAAAATTAATTCTCATTAGTCTTGAAGGAAATTCAATAATATTTTTCAAATTAGATATATCTCAGCCTGAGTTTTGTTAAGAAACGCCTCCCATAACATTATTTATGGAATGGATCTATAAAGATGAAGAAGGAAATGAATGTATATGAATATATAATATACCTATCATTTAGGAATACATTGATTTATTTTCTATGGAGTTTTCTGGACCCCCCCAGAAATATTGGTAGTGTTCTCCATAGACCTTCTTCCATGATCTATGATGATTTAAAAAATCGTATAGAGAATGTAAAACTCACAGCTAGTGGAATTGAAGAACTAACTCCAATATCATTTGGAGAAGGGGTTTATTCTTCTTTGTGGGTCTCCTTAGGGATAAAATGTTCTATTTTTGAATAATATGGATTGATTATTTCAGTTTTTCATTGACTATGGAGACCATAATGGGATCATAGTGAAGAACATGTACCCTCTTCCATGAATTGGTGATTTATTTGACCAACTTCGTGGGGAAAAATTCTTCTCCAAGATTTTCCTTCAGTATGGTTATCATCAATTGAGGGTGAATAAATAAGATATTCTAAATAATTCATTCCAATAAATATATGGTAATTATGGGTCTTTTTTTATTCCCTTTGGCTTGACAAATTCAGATGTAATATTTTTTTGGATTTGATGAACATTGTATTTAGGGTCTATATTGATAACTTTTTATTACTATGTATTGATGATATTTTGATATATTCTAAAATTCATGAGGATCATGAGGACAATGTAAGGGTTCCCTTTAGGAAAGAGTAGATATTTGGAATATTCATAAAATGTGAATTTTGGCTACAACAAGTAGCTTTGTTAGGGAGAATTGTAACTAATAAAGGAATCATAGTTTCCATTTAAAGGAAAATCATAGAGATGAGTGGCCTCATCCAATAAATGTCACTAATCTTGATAGTTTTCTTAAATGAGTAGGATACTATAAGAGGTTTGTGACAAAACATCATGAATTTTAAATCCACTGATGAAGATAAATAAAAAATGGGTCATGTTCACCCAGTTAAAGAAGTATAAATTATGTTTACAAGATCTAAATAATATATTTGTTGCTCTACCCATGTTAACACTAACCTATATTATATACATAATCGTTATTTTTAGAGATTATTCTCTAAATATACTTGGGATCATCACCATGAAAAAATAGAAGGTGATTTATTATGCATAACCATAGTTGATTCCCCATGAGATGAAATATCCTATGCATAACCTATAGATGACTACAGTTTTTATTGCTTTGAAGGTATGGAGGCACTATCTTAATGGGTATAAATGCAAAATATACACATATGATCAAAGTTAAAAGTATATTTTCACCAAATTTAATGGAAATGAGACATAATGGATGGGTGGATCTTTATAAAGAATATGATTGTTCACTTCATTTTCATCTTAGAAGAGAAAACAAAGGAGATAATTCATTTAGTAGGAATTCCTTATTATATTGGCCATGATGGTGATTCATAACAGTCCTTTGACCAAATAACTAGTAAAACTAGACATAGGAATCATAATGGAAGTGACATCAACATCTCTATCCCAAATGATTTCCCAGTCATCCTTACTGGAGATGATTAGGAAATATCATAGACAATATCCATTTTTATAGATTAAGATAGAGGATATCAAGAATGGGAAGTTTCATGAGTTCTATATAGTACAATAATGTTTACTGACATTTCATAAAATGATATATATTGAATCTATTTTGGAAATAAAGATGGAGCTAATATATGAATACCATATCTTTACATTAATTATATATCCTAGATGAACAAAAAATTTTAGGAACCTTCATGATCATTATTGGAAGAATAAAATGAAAAGGGATATTATATAATACAATACTAGGTTCATATTGTGTCAAAATGTGAAGAGTGGATTCCCCATAAAGGTGTATTACACCTAATACCCATACCATAAGGGAAGTGGTACAATATCACTATATAATTTTTCATCGATCTAAAAAAATATCCATAATAATTAATTATATGTGGGTTATAGTGAACCATAGCCCCAGGATTGAAAATTTTATCTCTATTCAAGAATATTACACTCTTAATTAACACACCATGATATATGTAATGTAACTGGTATTGTTGAATGGAGTTCCAATTTCAATCATTTAATACCATGATCCAAATTTCATTTAAAAATATTGGATAATTATTCAACATGATCTAAATACTGAATTTAATTTTAGTAGAACATTTCACACTCAAACTAATGTCCAGTCAAAATAGACTATTTAGAAACTCAAGTACATATTGAGAACATGTTCGTTGTGATTTAATGGTTGATGGGATCAACATCTCCCATTATCTGAGTTAACATACAACAACAACAACTATTTGAGTATTCAAATGGAACCCTATGAAGATCTATTTTAGAATATATATAAAACACGGACTTTTTTGGATGAATATTGTTATAGAAATCTTCTTGGATCTGGTCTTGTACACGAGATGATATAAAAGTTTCATGCCATCCAAAAACCCATAATAGCCGCTCAGAGTTGGGAAAAGAGCTATGATGACATCCATCAAAGGGAAATATATGTTTATGTTGGAGACAATGTATTACCTATAATTTCACATTGGAATAGATTCATGTGGGTCTGGAAGAAATTAAAGCTTTTCCCTGGTATATTCGCCCCTATGAATTATTTGATTTCATAGGATTAATGGCCTATCAGCTTGCAAATCCACAAAACATATGCAATGTTTAATATTATTTCCATGTATATATATTAAATAATTATATACCTAACCCTTTAAAAAGTATTAAATCTAGAGTTATTACAACTAGAAATTGACATTTCTTAATAGAAACAATAGGGAGAGATATTGGACCATAGAGAATAGGTTTTATACAACAAGACTACCCACCTTGTTAAAGTGTTGTTGAGTGACCAAAAATATAAAGAATCCATATGGGAATTCCAGGGAAAAATAAAGTAGAAGTACCCATATTTTTTATCAACTAAAAAAATAAGATAAAATTTCTAGGATTCTATTTTTAAGGGGAAATAATTAAATGACCTGAACATTTTGATTAATATTTATTTTCATGAAAATTTATGTTGTATTACTTTTCAGTCAACATTAAAATATATATTTAATAATTATTTGAGTATAATTTAAAATGTGAACCTTGTGTTTTAGCCATTATATAACTATTGGTTAAATATGACCATTGTTCAAAAAGTACATTGGAAACTATACTCCTAATAATTAATTTAATGTTATAATTATTGTTTATAAGTAGAACTGATAAATTAAAATTAATGAAGATAGAAGAGTTGATGGCATCATCCAATAGGTTATTTCCATATGAATACCATTTGTCAAAACATGGGATAGAGTTAACATATTTGGTCTTCTATCTTGACCAAGAATTAGTTGAACTTCAATATGTTAATCTTGAATGAAATCACATATGAGAGAAGTTCATATTGGTGGAAATTACCACTCGGCCGATGTTATCCAAGCTACCCCAAAAATCTACCACTCTCACACACCTCAACATTAGTTCATATGTGGGTTTCATAAGAGTTTCTGTGTCAGTTAATAAGATGAATAATAAGTAATCCAATTTTAAAAATAAAACATTTATTCCATCACTTCTATTTTAAGAATATGTTCTATTAAAAATATTAAGAATTTGATAAATTAATTTTTCAAACAGAACTTACCCATTTTTAAAAAGATATAAATATTTATAATAAAAAAAATATATCAAAAATAATTTTTTTTTGAATTAAATATTATTATTAAAACAATATTGTTTAAATTTAAATTATCAAATAATTCTATTTTTTTCAAGTGTTAGAAATTTTACTAGGCATTTTACTATGCATTTTACTATGCATATTCTATCATCTTACTTTTAATAAATAGTTTTTTATAAATTTAAAAGTTATATTTATAATAAATATATAATAATTATGATAAAATAAACATCGTATTTTAAATCATTACATAAAAATTTGGTTAGGGTAAATTTATGATAATTTTATAAAATATTTTGTTTATTTGTGACTACTAATAACATTGTTTTATGTTTTCGATTTGTTTAGTGACATCTTATTTATTTATTGTGTGATATAATTTTTTTTAAACTCATTGGAATTATAATAAAATAATATGTGTCCCATGTGTCTAATACAATGGGCACATACCATGGTTAGTCCCATGGGGTTTCAATTACCACTGCTGATGTGTCCTAGGAAATAAATTTAAAATCACTCACTTTTTCTCTAAATACCCATACATTTATAAAATACCATTCATTATCAATTCAACCTACACGAATACATTATGGTTTTACCTCCATATTAGTCCTTTAAATTGGTTCTCATTCCCCCATGTTCCCTATCATGTAGTTTTAGTACATACACTTCAAGGTATGTTAAATCTCAACCTATTTGTTTCCTTCCAAGTTTCATTTTATGTGGAATTTATTTCTAATTTCTATACTATTTTCATATTTACTTTTTATTATATACCATCAATATATAAGGATTTTTTTTATTAATGTAACACCCTATTCCTTATTCTTTTTAATGTTTTCGAAAACCTTTTTTATACCTACTATGCTGCAAATGTTTTTTTACAAAATCTATAACTCTTTCTCATAAAATTCATTTATTTTTTGTGTTTACCCAAATCACTTTCCAATTAAAGGGTGTTAAAAATGATAAAAAAATATGTATTTATTTTTATTTCATTGATATACATGAAACCATTATTTTCATTCCAGGGGTTATTAATGACAAATAGATAGTGTATTTGAGATCTTTTTAAAATGCCATGATATTTTATCAAACCAATTAAATTTATTTTCCATGGTTTATTTATGAAATGATTTATTATATTATGAGTTGATAAAATTATTTAATAAATAATATGGTTGTTCTCTGATATTTCTCCTATTCATTGGGTAAATTATTTAATCTATATAGATTTCATGTTTTAGGCAACCATGGTGATGACCTTCGTAACTTTTATAACACCATGGTGATAAAGCGCTGTGATATTCTCAGTAATGACTCAATTAAATGTTTTATCCATGAATCAAAGTTATTATTAATGATATTATTATTTTTATTTTTCTATTTTTCATGACATTATGTATTTTTCCTTGTTCTTATTTATATTCTTCAAGATCAAAAGTAATTAATTTCCCTTTCTTTCCCTTACTGGTCCTTATGATAAATTTTCCTTTGATAAATGTCCATGTGTTATGAGATTCAATAAAAATAAATAATATTTAACAATTAATAATCCATTCATGTTTCATATAATATTTTTCTTAATGTATTATTTAACTTATTTATATGAAAATAACTTTTAAAATATTTTCTATTTTGTACAATGTCATGAAATATTTATATAATAAAAACGTGGGATTCCATAAGATCACTATCCGAAAGTACCACATATGGAATGATTATATGTGAGATATTTTTATTAATTCCTCAAGATTGATACATGGAATACATCATTTAATACATATAGGGTAGGTGTGAGCGCTAGTTAATACACCGCAGCTTCAATGCGATTAAGGATCTCAGAAGGGAGATGTATCTTAGACTATGCTTTCCCTTCATCCAAGGCCTATTTATATTATTCCATATAGATATGTGGAGGAATAATAGGTCTCAAACATCAATCAATAGCTTTAATAAAAAATTTTCAGAATATCTATTTTTTCCACTTTTAGCATCCTTGAATTGTTTTTGAATGTTCTTAACCTTCTCCATAATTTCCTCAACCATTTCAGAACCTAATAGTTTTTGTTTCCCAGCATCATCCCCACTTTAGGTTCTCTTTATATCTTCCCATAAATGGTTTAAAATGGATCCATTTTGATTATTATGTTGAAACTGGTATGGTATTAGAACTTGACCAGAGGAAGTTGTTGGTCTTATACTCCTTTAATGTCAAATGATCTTTCTCCCAATATGTCCTCAGTCGTTTGGATAGTCTTCTCATATTGTCCATCAGTTTTATAGTGACAATCCGTGATGAATTTCGACTTAGTATTTAAGGAATATTGTGGACTCTTCTATAATTGAGATGTAAATAATGAACCTCATCCAGATGAAATTTTTAGTGGTGTTCGATGAAGCATCACCACTTCTATAATTAATATCATTACAATTTGATCAAGTTAGAAGTCCCCTCAAATTGTAATTATCTGTATAGTCATTGTAATATTATCCACCACAAGCCATATTTAATTATTTCCTGTTAATGTTGTAGAATACTATTGAAAAATTCCATGGTGATGTATTCCCATTTCCTTGGAGTTATGGGAAACATTTTCATCATTCCCATGTATTTTATTCATTTATTCCTTCCCTTACTGAAATACAAGGAATCTTTCTTTATATTAAGTTATATATTTCTTCATATTTTCCTACAAAAAATTATCTCGGATATTTCGATACATCTTTGGTATTGCAAGGTGGATGGAGAAGGTGGATAAATGTGCATCATCCAAAAACTCCATCATAATCATAGGATTTGATTGTACACATAGTCATTAACCAAATATCACAATTCCATCTTCATTAACATTGATATATGATTATTTTTAATTTCTTACAACATCCACTTTTTTCTAAATTCCTACATCATCCCTTTGATCATCCTTTGTATTCTCTAGAAGGGATTGTTCAACAATAATTTTTGAAAGGATTGATGATGCTCTTTCCATTATAATTCCCATATCCATCCTTTTAAGTCAATGATGTTAATATCCTTCTCAGTTATCATTAATGCCAAAAATTTTGGATGCTTTCTATATGGAACATCTTCTACTTTATTTTCATTCCTTGGATGAATTTGGATTGAGAATTCATATTCTATGATCAAATATTACCATATTCATTGGGGAATATTGATCTCTTTTTAGGGAATATATTTTTTAGGCATTTGGGATCTATAAATATTTCATACATCTCCCCAATGAAATAATTCCATAATATTTTCAATTTGACAAGCAGTACAACCAACTATATATCTTGTGTTGGATATTTTTGTCATGAACATTAAACTTTCATAAAGCATAGGCTATCACTTTTTTATTTAGCATCAATACATATCCTAAAAACTTATTTAAAGCATTTCTGAATAATATGAAAATTACCACACTTTTGGGTAACATTAGTATAGGTGCAGTGATAAGCCTCTTTTAATTCCCTAAATATATCTTTACATTTATCATTTAAAAAACATGACTCTTTTATATGTAATCATGTTTATAGGGAATAAAAATCACAATAATGTTTTCAAAAATTGATGATAGTTCCCAGATAATCTGAGGAAACAATAGATATCGACCATCGATTTTGGATTTTTCCATCCATCAATTTCATATATCGTTATGTTTCTATATATATCCGAATTCTTATGATATTATTCCCAATGAAAAATTATTCCTTCATTGAAAACTCACATTTTCTATAATTGGAATATTGATTATCCATTCATAAGGACTTTAACAGAGTACTCATATTCTCCAAATGATCCTCATAACTAATGGATTATATTAGAATATCATCTATATTGACTAACCCAAATTTATATTTGTATCACCCTGTCTATATGATCAATAAAAAAATTAAATCTCTCTACAAGGAGGAAGAAAAGAAAATTTTTTAATAAAAACTTCCATGTATTCCCTCATAGTGGTCATGTCTTCCATGGTGATTCTTCCCTAGGAATCCATCTTTTGAGTTTGATATGTTTGCTGGTAGGGAAATAATACCCATTCCTGAGATTTTGGTTCTAAAGAAGATGATCAATCTCATTGTATTTATATAAAGTCATATGGTGATTCATGACATGAGTTATTTATTTTCACATGAAAATTTATGTGTCCTCTATATAGGGAAAGCTGATACATACCCATAATTGAATCAAATTCCACCAAAGGATGTATCACAAATTTTTCTCAGATGATTAGCCTAATCATTTTTCAAGTGGAGAAGTTATGTACATATGATTCTATAATTGACCCATTTTCTATTTTCCCAAAAATCTATTCCTCCATGATTTGTGGTTGTTTTTGAATAGTTCTACTAAAATTTTTGTGATTTGATGGAAAGCGTAGAACCATAATAAAAAATTATATTCTCTATTCATGAATAAATAACTTGTATACCTCTAACCATTAAAATTTTGGGATCCACTTCAATGGTTTTGATAGAATAATATATCCATTTGAGCCCTGGAGGATGTTGTTGTTCTTTGAAGACCCATAGATTAGTGCATTCTTTTGAAAATTTTCCCAGTTCCATGAATTTGAAACAAATGTTGAAGTGTAGAGGGTTGACAAGGAAATTATTTTACTCCATAACATTATTGGGATTCTCACAACATAAATTTCAAGGTTGTTTTCATTCCTTCCCAAATCTAAATAATTTCATTATCCCCCTTAGTACATTTTTTGGTCCCTTATTCTACCCCTTTGATAAGTGGGAAATTTAATTTTCACAACACCATTAGATTTCTCAATCAGACCTCCTGGATTAATCTACAAAATTTTCTTCGTATCCCTATGGTACCCCTGATATTCTCTATTCTACAAATAAAAATAGTGGGAACATCGTTCAATTTCCTCTTAGCTATCACAATCTCGTTTCACTAGGGCTTTTTGTAGACTAGGTTTCAGTCCCCTAAATAAGCACTAATCCTTAAGGCTGTGGGTAAAGAAAAATATGGAGGTGTATCAAACGTGTACATTGATGTTCTCCTCATACTCCCAGATAGATTCATCATCTTTATTGATCTAGGGAAGGAAAATAATTTCAATTTTATATCAGAGAGTTCGAGGAAAAGTATTACCACAATGAATTATACATAATTTATTCTACCCCATAACCTCGATCTCTTCCTTTGGCGTTATATTCTTGATCAATTTCCCCCAATGATATACTTATCCCTACAAACTATAAATAACCATTAGAAACATATCATTCTTGTAACATTGATGTAAAAATAATATCTTCTCAATTGAGTTGATCCTTTTTTGTAATTAAGGGATCAATTGATCATTTAAAATCTAGAGCCCTTTTCAGATAAAGGTCTCAATTACAACACTTTCTTTATTGGAGGGAATTTTTAATCAAGGTTTCTATAAAAGTCCAAAGTCATTAAAGAGAGTATCATCACAATTTGTTTTGATTCCCTCTCCCATAGAGTTGGGCATATTGTTGGGACATTCATCAAATTTAACATTACATTGGTTGTTTACTCGATTCCTCTGATTTTATTCCAATTTCCTAAATAAAAGAGAAAAATTAGGGTTTAGTATTTTTAATCCATTAATCACATAAATTGGAATATAATGACGTTATTGGTATAACATATAAATGAAATATATTTCATAACATATGAATTTCTAGGAATCAATATATATTATCCATGATCTACTTTATATCATATGAACTTTTCGGTATTTTCATTCCCTTAATAATGGTTCATAATTAGCATATAAATTTCCCAAAGAATATCCCATAGGAGTTTCAAACCCGGTGTGCATCATGGATCACTTTTATGAACTAGATCCAGTCAAGTCTATCCCAACACTGATTTTTTGAGTTTTACCCCTATAAACATAAGTGTCATAGCCACATCAACATGTAGTACCTAGACATGGATTAATTATCTCAATAAAAATATTAATCAATACAATATGAAGACATAGATTTTTTTTATTACACACTCTCTTATCCCTAAAACATTTCCTAGTGTTTTCTAATCCTAATCCCAAAAATTACAAAACATTTCCTTCGATACCAACTATAAAAAACTTCTAATTATTATACATTAATTTATGATTTATTACATAAGGGTACACATAATAATCCCATCATCTTGATAATTCTTATAACTATGGGAATTACATACATTAAATATCAAAAAATATGGAAGAAAAAATATTTGTTGAAAATTTCCCTAACATGCTGATATTATTCCTTTGTACACAAGATTTCATAAGAAAACCTCAGTACATAAAAAATAAATTGACGAGCTATTAATCCAATAATGGAATATACATATAATAAATTGATGAAAATTTTACATTTTATAATATAAGTATATCAATGGGGAATAAAATTATTGGTATTAATATTCATGAATAATGAGGCATGACATAAAATGATAATAATAAAGGAAACATGAGATATGTGGAACCAAATTAAAACATTACATCATAAATATATGTCTCAACTAAATTACATGACATCATATTATAAAAATAATCATGGGGGATTACATTCACTACCAAATATATTGAATGAAATATGATGAGACTAAGACATTACCCCTTCATTTGAGTGCTATATAATACTGGGTTCACCCATCACATTCATTTCATTCTCATTCTTATCTGTGACACATAGATAAAAAAACATGTAATCATTTGTAATAATATTTTATTACAAGATCTTGAAGTGTGAGAAAAATACATGTATGTACCCAATAAAAAAGTGCGAGTTCATAATGTTGAATACACTTGATTGGAAATGGGTATGAGTATTGAAAACACAATTGTTTGGCATGAAACATTGTGGGGAGATTTCGGTAGAATATATATGGGTGTATAAATGTTCATAGATGGGATTAATAATAGAAAAATAAATATTAAATAATTTTTAAATTAAATCGAATTTATAGGTTATATGAAATAAAATATCCGAAAATTAGTAATTTGAGATAAAATACAAAGATAATGAAGAAACTATAATAAAAAAAGAAAGAGATTATCCCATAATCAATTTTGGTGTGGTAATAGGTGTACATAAAGGATAAATGGAGGGATTAATGAGGGTGAAGGGGGTAACTAATAAAATATAAATTGAAATAAAATTTATAGGTTTATAGAAAAAGACATCCAAATAACCCAAAATTGAACCTAATAATCATATAATATAAGAGGTTCCTGAACAGAAATGAGAATAAGTAAATCACATACACTAAGGGTGTGATTCCAAATGATTAGGAGGATATTCTTGAGAGATGGGGTTCACCTTGGGGGGACTCCAAAAAACGTATGGTAG
Source organism: Viscum album (assembly GCA_963277665.1). NCBI lineage: Eukaryota > Viridiplantae > Streptophyta > Magnoliopsida > Santalales > Viscaceae > Viscum > Viscum album. The sequence continues at coordinate 586,238,507 of OY728125.1, forward strand.
GGTAAAAATTTTATCCTTGAATATTAAGTAAATTGAAATTATATATTTGGGGGGATTATATAGCAAAAGAGAGTGACGTTCATTATTGTTTCCCAAACATAGGTTTTGGATTCTATATAATAGAATATAAAACCAATAACCTTACCATTTATTTCATAATTTTTTTTACCAAAAAGGATTGTTTTTAATTATTTTAAAATTCAATGTAAATAATTCATTAAAATTATTCACTTGAGGATGTGGAAGTGAGTTATGTGTGTATTGAAATGATTTTTAAACCTAAAAATATATTGTATTTTATGGAGGATTCATAATGGATTAACAAATTAAATAAAATATACATAAAATAAAATTATTTTAATGGTAAAATATATATTCAGTAATTTATAACATTTATATTATTTACTAAATAACTTTTGGGTCATTATCATGTCATAATACCGAATGTATATTTATAAATTATTTAATTATTACCCAATAAAATCCATTTTTTATGAAAAATATGATAAAATCACCATAGGAATATATTTTTTTCATGAATAAAAAATATATATTTTAGAAAAATATTTTTAATATATGTAAATTTTCATGTTTAAAATAAGAATCTAATTTTATTGTGAAACGTTGGATTTTTTGACAAAGAGGATGAACCCTTTTAGTAATTTTATTATGCGTTATAAAACCTTTATGATGATTTATATTTAATAAAAATTATTTATAGATAATATTTTATTATAATATAATTTATTTCATTAATACTATAATTCATCCAAATATATATCTTAATTAAAAATGAATATTTACTCATTATACTATTTCTGTTGTGATGTATAAAAATCAAAATCATTTTAAATTAAAAAAGATTATGTAAATATGAACATTATTATATTAAAAATACATATTAATATTATCAAGGTCCTAATACATATCCCTTGAATACAATATATATTCCATTAAGGTTAGGTTGCCCGATATTGGGATTTTCATTTGGTGCTTCGGCGTACATGGTTTTGTCTGTGATCTTGATGATCTTGAAATTATATCGTAAATGGTTTTTATAATACATAAGTTGATGGATCCTAGATTTGGCATAGGCAAGGGAAAATTCAATTGATTCTATCTCCCGTATAAGCTTCGATAAATTAGATTCATGGGATACAATCCTACTGGTCGATTCCATCACATCATTTTTTATCTCAATTGTATTTATAAAAAACCTATATTTACATTAATCATGTGATCACTGTTCAATGAATTTATTATCAATGGAAAATATTATTAATTTAATTTATGTTTGATATGATATAAAAACCCAAATATGTTCTTGTGATTTATATAACCATAATACATAATAAGAAATTTAATTGAATCATATGTGAAATTGAATTTATAAAAGTTTATATAATTATATGAGCCTAGTTATAATTAAAAATGATATTATTGATCGAGTAGGGATGGTGGATTATCAATTTTCTTTTATAATGAACCAATCTCATGTTCATGATGTGTTCCATTTGTCTCTTTTGATAAAATATCTACCTGATCCTTTATATGTAATAAAATCATAAGTCATACAACTGAAGTACGATCACTCCTATGAATAAAAATGGGTATAAATCTTGAACCATATAGTAAAAGTGCTATAGAAAAATACTAATCACCTTGTTAATGTATTATAGATAAATTTGAAAATCATAGAGGCTACTTAGTTACCAATGGATTTAATGAATTAGAGATACCTACATATGTTTTAACCAATGTAATGAAATATCGAGGTGAAATTTCATTTTATGGGGGGTATAATATAACACCCAAATATATTATGATATTTTTTCAAATAAATTTAATTTATTAAATATCCTGTGATACACACAACCCCATGTATATTTGAACCATAAAATTGATTATAGTTATATCCTTATAAATAAATTAGATATTTTGAATAGAAATGGATAAATTAAAACACATGAATAAACTACACATCTATTAATAAATTCATTTTTTATCAATTGATTATAAATGAAAATTAAAATCATGTTTACATGAACGATACATATAATTTGGAAAACCCAATTTTATACTCACACAACATTTTTAATTTAATAAATTAAATTAATCACTATTCGTTAATGATTTATTAAAATTTATATATTATTTATCTAATGAAATGTTTTAATTTTTTATAAAGTTTTTTTTCAAGGAATGAGATAAAAATATATATCTAGTTTTATACTTAAAAATATATTTTAATAATATTATGTTTTCATTTCATTTTACTCAATTATTTAAATTGAATTTCTAAAACATATAGAAATTTAATATTGAAAAATGGATCGCATATTTTAAATCAATGAGATCAAAATTTGAAAATTGTTACCTTTTATTTTTGTTCAATATGAACAATAACCATAATAACTATTTTTCACCCTGATAAGGGAAAAATAGAAAAATTGGTGTTAAACCATCAAGAGAAGGCTTTAAATTTTAACTAAAACATTCCATTATCTTATTTGATGAGTAGAGTATATCAATTTCCACCAAATTATAAAATATATTTCCATATGGTTCTAGATTTTGTTGAAGATGATCAGTATTTTAATTTATGAAATGAGTATATAAAAAATTTCACTCTCTGGTCATTAAAATATCTAAATTTTTTACCTAAGGTTATAAAAATGATGAGTTTTGTTATGAAATTTAATTTTAAGGATATGATATTTAGATTTATCATATTTATATATTTATAATATTTAATAAATGACTAATTAAAATAAATTCTTATGCAACAATAAGAGGGTATTTATTCAATTAGTATAAAAATAAGAGAATTTTTATTAAAAATACAAATGTAATAAAATTTTAATGAATTACATTGTTCCATGAATTTTTTTGATACATATTAAAAATTTTGGTATATTTAAAGGGATATATTTCAATTCAACATTTTTATTGTTTTATTTAAATTCAAATTAAATTAATACATCCAAAATTAACAATAATGTTAATTTATTATAAATAATAATTTATTAAATTATTTAAAATTCATTAAATTAGTTTATCTAGTAAAGTCTAATAAATATGGTTTAATATATGAATCATTTCGTATTTATGATTCATTTATCCATTGATGGTATCATTCTGTACTCCTTATGATTATGATAGTTTTCTAATACAAATCCCAAAAATAACTAAACATTTACTTCGATGCCAACTATGGAAAATCTTCTCCTTATTATACATTAATTTATGCATTATTATATAAGGATTCACATAATAAAACAAAATATATGGATATGTCTAACGTATTTGGGAATTATATACATTACATAACAAATTATAATTTGGAATAAATCATATTTCTTGAAAATTTCCATATCATGCATATATTATTTCTTTGTACTTAACGTTTCAGGGGAAAACGTGAGAAAATAACAAAGGGATGAGCTATTAATTTTAGTAATGGAATATACATAGAATAAACTGATGAAAATAATAAATTTTATAAAATAGGTATATAAACGGGGATGAAGATGATTGATAACAATATTAACGAATAATGTGTCCTGATATAACATGATAATAATAAATGAAACATGAAATATATGGAAATAGCATAAAACTGTACATCATAAATATATGTCAAGGCTAAATTCCCTAACATCAAGATGGAAAATGTACCGAGGGGGGATTACATCCACTACCAAATATATTTAATGACATATCATTAGAATAAAACATTACCCCTTGAATTTTTGTATTATATATTTCTGGGTGCACCCACCACTTTCATTTAATTCTAATTCTAATGTGTTCCACATATATCAAAAATCAAGAAATACTTTGAAATAAAAATTTATTACAAGATCAGGAAGTGTGAAAAAATACAAGTAAGTCCCCAATAAAAAATGTAGCAGTTCCTAATGATGAAAACCCTTGATAAGAAATGAGTATGAGTATTCACTACAAATGTTTTTGGCATAAAAAATTGTGTTGTGATTTCGGTAGAATATATAGGGGCGTATAAATGTTCACGGATGGGATTAAAGAGAATAAAATTAATATCTCATAATTTATATATAAAATAGAATGTCTAGTTGATATGGAATAAAATATCCCATAATTAATAATTTTAGATAAAATACATAAGATAATTAAGAAACTTGAATAAAAAGAAGAAAGACATAATCACATACTAAATTTTGGCATGGTAATAGATGTACATAATGGTTCAGTGGAGGGATTAATGAGGGTGAAAGGGGTAACTAATAATATATAAATCACAATAAAACTTACGGGGTAATAGATAAAGACAACCAAACAACCACGAATTGAATCTAATAATCATAACATGAAAGTGGTGCTCGAACGAAATTGAGGATAGAGAAATTACATACATTGAGAGTGTGATTCCAAATAATTGCGAGGATATTCTTGAGATTCTGGGATCACCATGGGTGGACCCAGACAATTTATGGTAGACTAAGGATGTTATCCATGAATTTTTAGTAAATTGAAATTATATATTTTGGGTGTTTCTATAGTTAAATATAGAGAAGTTTATTATTTTTTCCCAAGAATAGGTTTTGGACTCTATATAATAGAACAAAAAAACTGATAACCTTCCCATGGGTTTCCCTATGTTTTCTAACAAAGAGGGATGGTTTTAATTATTTTATAATTCAATTTAAATAATTTACTAAAATGATACCCTTGAGGATGTAGAAGTGAATTATGTCCGTAATGAAATGATTTTAAAACCTAGAAATGTATTGTAGGTTATGGAGGATTCATAATTGATATACCAAGACAATAAAATAAACACAAAATCACTTTATTTGAAAGGTGAAATATATATTCTGTCATGTATAAAATTTAAATTATTTACTAAAGAATGTTTTGGACATTATCATTTCACAATACCCAACATATATTTATACATTATTTAATTTTTACCTAAAAATTTCAGGGTGTAAGAAAATTAAAAAAAATTCACCATAGGAATTTTTCATTATCATGAATCAAAAAAATTGGAAAATAATTTTATTGATATGTAAATTTTATGTTAAAATAATAATCGATATTTATTGATAAATGTTGGGTTTTTTGTTAATAAAACATATTGAACCCTTTTAAAAATATTATTATGCGTCATAAAAAAAATTATGATCATTTATATTTTTAATAAAATTATTTATAGATAATTTTTATTATAATATAAATTATTTTAATAATACATTAATTAGTCAAAATAAACATATTAATTGAAATTTAATATTAACATACAATACTATTTCTGTTTTTTTTTGTATAAAAATAAAAATCATTTTAAATAAAAAATTTGAAGTAAATATAAACATTATTCTACTGAAAATATGTAATCATATTATAAAGTTCTTAATAAATATCCCTTGAATACACTGTATATTCCATTAAGGGTAGGGTACATGATATTTTGATTTTTATTGGGTGGTTCGGCATACAAGGTTTGGTCTGTGATGTCGGTGATCTTATAATTATATCATAAATGGTTTTGATCATACTTAAGTTGATGGATCAGAGATTGGGCCTAGCAAAGGTAAAATACCAGTGATGTTGTATCCCTTAGAAGAAGCGATAAATTGGATTCATAGGGTATAATTCTATTGGTTGATTCCATCACATCCTTTCTCTAAATCAACTGTATTTTTTAAAACCCTATATTTATAATAATAATATGATCACAGTTCAATGAATTTATTATCAATGGTAAATATACATAATGTTTTTTCAGTTTTAATAGGATATTAATAAACCAAATAATTTCATTTGATTTATATAACCATATTACATAATAAGACATTTAATTGAATCACAAGAGAATTTTTATTTATAAAAGATCATATAATTACATGAGCCTAATTATATTTAACCTTTATCACTATTTATCGAGTAAGGATGGTGGGTTATCAATTTTCTTTTCCCCTGAACCAATCTGGTGTTCATGTCGTGTTCCATTTAACTCTCTTTATAAAATATATATCTGATCATTTATATGTACAAAAATCAAAGGTCATACAACTGAATTATGATCTTTCTTATGAATAAAAATAGGAATAAATTTTGATCCATAGTGATAATGTGATATAGAAAAAGACTACTCACCTTGTTAATGTTCTCTAGAAAAATTTGAAATTCAAAGAGGCTACTTGGTAATAATAGGATTTAATGGAATAGGGATACCCACATATGTTTCAATAATTGTAATATAATATCAAGGGGAAATTTATTTTTATGGGGGTATAATATAACAACCTATGATTTTATGATATATTTTTTAAATAATTTTAATTTATTCAATATCTTATGATACACACAACCCCAAGTCTATGTCAATCGTAATATTGTTTACAGTTATAGCCTTATCAATAAATGGAGAGTATGAATAGGAAGGGATAAATTGAAAAACATTTTTCAATTACACTTGTATAAATAAATTCATGTTTTATCAATTGATTATAAATGGAAATGAATTTCATTTTTATGTGATGGAGGTGTATTTTTTGGAAAAAAACTATTTTTATACTCCCACAAAATTTTTAATTTAATAAATTATATTAATCAATATTGGTTAATAATTTTCATGAAATTTATATATTATTTATATAATTAAAAGATTTAATTTTCATCTAAAATTGTTTTAGGAATGAGATTAAAATATATATTTATTTTTATAATTAAAAATATTTTTTAATAAAAAAATATTTTCATCCCATTTTTCTAAATTATTTAAAATTAATTTTTAAAACATATTGAAATTGAATATTAAAAAATGGATTCCATATTTTATATTAGTGGGATCACATTTTTAAAATTGTTACATGTTATTTTTTTCAATATGAATAGTAACCATAATTAATTTATGTCACTCCAATAAGGTTAAAATAGGAATATTAGTGTTAAAACATTGTGAGAAGGCTTTAAATTTTAACTAAAACATTCCATTATCTTATTTGATGAGTAGAGTATATAAATTTCTATCCAATTTTAAAATATATTTCTATATGGTTCCACATTTCTCTTAATATGATCATTATATTAATTAATGAAATGAATATATAAAAAATGACACTCTCTTGTCCTTAAAATATGTAATTATTTTAAATAAGGATATATAAATAACGAGTTTGGTTATAAATATTAATTTTAAGGATATGATATTTCTATTTATCATAGTTATATATTTATAAAATTTAATAAATGACTAATTAAGTTAAATTATTATGCAACAACAAGAGAGTATTTATTCAATTAGTATAAAAATAAAAGAGTTGTTATTAAAAATACAAAAAAGTAATAAAATTAACATGAATTACTTTGTTCCAAGAAATTTTAAAATAAATCTTAATTATTATGATATTTTTAAAAGGATATATTTTAATTCCACCTTTTCAGTGGTTTATTTAAATTCAAATTAAATTAATACTTTCAAAATTAACCTTAATTATATTTTATAATTGATAATAATTTATTAAATTATTTAAAATTCAAAAAAATATTTTATTTAGTAAAGTTGAATAAATATTGTATAAAATATGAATCATTTCATATTTGTGATTCATTTATCCATTGATGGTATCATTTTATACACTATATGATTAAGATAGTTGTTATCGTGGAAAATGTAAAAAATCATTAATAATGGGGATAATAAAAACATATAATAATTTAAATCACACAAAAACTAATAAAAATTTAATTCTATGAATTTATTTACACCTTAAAAACTTTTTATTAGTTTTAATTGCCATTTTAAAGAATTTTTATAGAGAATAAATCTATTATATTTAATATTTTTATAAATTCCAAGTTTGTCCTCTCTCCTATTTCTATTATTTACATAAAATTGAGCCTTATAGCTTAACAAAAGCCTAGAAACGTCTCTTTAAAACATCAAAACCCACTGAAAAGAGGTTCTTATGAACCTAATAGAGCTACCTCAGGGTCCATAACATGACATCTAATGGAGTTCATTCAATGATGTGGTAATTACCTTAACCAATCATTTTGTTTTTAATTATTCTCTTTCCTACCATACATCAATGATGAATATAACTTAATAAAAAATATATTATAAATTTTATAAAACATAATTATAATTAAGAACATAATTTCAATGTGAAAGGTATGTTTCCTTAAAAAATGCTACAAGTGATCTTTTAAATTCATCTTCATCTATGATTACATCATTGGATGTTACAAATGAAATGATGGGGGCATGATCCAATGATACATTACATATTATTTTTTTAATCGATTAACATTATGATGATAATATGTTTATGAAACATGTTCCCTTTTCTGGGGTTATGCTTTGACAAATTGAGGAAATTTTTATTAAACCTATTTCTTTTTCCTATGTTATGCCATGATGAAATGTTAATGAAACCCATTTATTTTAAATGGGTTATGATATTATGAATATATTATGATCATATGGAACAAATATCTATTATTTTTATTATGTGACATGTAGGACATAAATTATATATCACTCTAATGAATTGGGTAATAAAGTATATATCAAGATATAAAAAGAACTACAATTGGGATTGAGCACATATTAGTAAGGGGATATATCCACTATGATTGTCTAGGGAGTGATCCTTGACTATTATAATGTTTTGTTGAGTGAAAATAATCAACTATGTTTGTCTTTTAAGTGATCCTTGACTATTAAGGAATTGATTTTCAATTCTTATGTGTAATCCATAAATCCATGTCTTATGCCATTGTTTTTCAATAATGGATCATGTGATTTTATTAGTTATGATTTATGTGGTATGAAATTCAATTATTTTTGTCATGAATCAATATTATATTATATTTGATATAAAGGTTATGATATTAAAATGTTAATCCCATGTTCTCATACCCTTACACTCATGATATATCTATGTGATCAATTATGTCTCCCTTAATTACCCTTACTACGAATCTAAGATAACCCTTTCCCATGTTTCCTTTCTCCAGGGTATGGAGAATTTTTTAGATTTAATATGTTTAGTGATGATGTTAGTAAAGAAGAATTGTATATGAGGTGATGTAGAAATTTTATGAAGAATAAATTTTTGTTTCCGTGTTTCTAAAGATACTAGATATGATTCATGAGTGGATCATTATGTAATATAATGAATGTTCATCTAATTATATCTAATATATACAAATGAAAATAATGGGTCCCTACTAAAAATATAAATATATGGAAGCTATAATAATAAAATTAAATATAATATATCATAATAAAGAATAAATAATAACAATAAAATCACATCATATATCAAAATGGGATACACTATCTATTAGAATAGGTCAAAGAGTTAGCCCCACATGTGAAGAATCCATATATATAATGAACAAAAAAAAGGAGGAATCTATATAAAATGATACCAGAGTCTGAACCAACCATCACTTCAACTAACCTATCCCTCCTATATGATTACCCTAGATCATGTCCCATACCGACATCACAATACATGTTGATAAAGTCATCGCATTCACATAGGTTCCTATACATGGTGAGAGTATAAACGCATTTAACCCCATTAATGAATCATTAACATAAGTGCAATAGTAAAATTCAAATATATTTCATGATATAAAATAAATACATAAACAAAAAACATTGGTTCATCATCCATTAACCAGGCCTCAAAAAACCTCAACCCAACCTTCTTCAACTCATTACTAGATGACATGTATATCAGAATCTTGAAAGGAAAAGAAACACATGGACAAAAAAATATCATATTGGTTGAATCATCATAAAAAATATCAAACCCTACCCAATCCCTCGGGTGGTCCTATAAAATAGAGGGACATACCCAAGATTACTCTGAGGAAGTCTCATCAAGAAGGTTGAATCAGCCTGACACTCTGAAGAGGTCCTATCAGACACCCCAAACCATCCATATAAACTCTGGGGACATCCTATAAAATACAATGAACCATCACCTAGGAATTCTCAGTGTAATTATCCAACACAATAACCCATCCACATAAACTCTAGGGATGTTACATCTACCAGAATAAAACATGAATAAATGTGAACTAAAAATCCTACAAGTTTGGGAAATTTTCCAAACCATAACCTATCTTGATGCCTCCTTAAAAAATTTACATCATATATACAATGAAATATAACTATCCCAACTCATGGTCATCAACACAACATGTGTTCAAATAATATATGGTTACCTTGTATCATATCATTAAGTCACACAATATCATACAATGTAATTATAGAACATTTAGAACTAGAAATATCTTTCGTGGACAAAACAACATACATGTTTTGTCTACACATATACAAAACTTCAAGGATATGATTCATCAGTTTCATGGAATAGAATCATGTGAATTCACAACCCAAACACAAAAGAAAATTAATTTCTTCCATACTTCCTGAAACCAAAACAGAATGGATTATTTCAATAAAAATTACATATTCAACCACAATAAACACAATATTGGTACAAGGAACTCTTCTATTGAATTCTTGGTATACAACCTATTATAACACTCTAAAGGACCTTGAAAATTAATATTGACATCACCTTATCACTTTGAAACCCAATGTGAGGTCTCACATGGATGAAAATGCACCCACAGGAAAATAAAGGTGTAAAATTCTATAGAAATACCATGGTAATATTTTAGAATTCCAACCCCACCTACAGGGAAGATAAGAAACCTTGAGATTCCTATATATTCCAGAAAAATTTACCAAATACCTATAATATTTCATACCACAATATTATTACGTATTAAAAAATGAAAACCATTAAACACTGGTGAAAAATATAATTTTTGGCATGTGTGGTATGAGATTCATCATGATGAAATAGTTTTAATGAAAAAAACATCAAACACCTAATATATGAGAGGGTAGAATCCAAAATATCCTATGTTGGATCCCCAAAATTACATGGTTTGTGGGAGATTCATGGTTTATGATTTAAGGAGTACCAAGGGGGTTCAATTTGAAGTTAATACTTTAACCATTTTAAAATAACATGACATGAGTCTTTCATGGGGTGAACATAGGTTCACTCCATGATCCAAAGAAATTAGTAAAATGGATTGGCAGTTTTATATCATGAATCCCAATGTGAGGTTTGGATTTATTATCTACCCCTACATTTTAGAAACACACCTCTGAAAATAGTCAAAATACATCCTCGATCTACCCCAATACGTATAATCATCCCAAAAACAATTAGAATACAAAAATATAGGAAAATTATATCCTATAATGCACCTTTGAATTTGAAGGGAATTACATTCCTCGACTATAGCATTTTGATATGATTATTTTAATTAAAACATTAGAGTGTCTTAATGTTATGATGTTGTATTTAATTGATTTGTTTTTCCAATTTTCAAACATTTTGATTCATTTTATACCTTATGCAATGAAATAATGAATTTTTAAAAATTGAATAAAAGGAAGTGTAAATTTGAGCAAAATGACACTTCACACCATGATTAAAGTGTTGTGAAATTATATTTTTGGAGGATTATTAGTAGATGAAAATTGAATAAACACTATTACACATCTTATATTTATATTTCACATCATGAATTCATCATGATAAGTTTCTATCTCTAGAACAAGTTGTCACATGCATACACAATGTGAAGCACTATTACACATTCTGTAAGTACATTACACAATATCACTATTTTCCTGATATGTTATTTGTGAATGAATATGATGTGATTTTTGAGAAATTATGATATATGGATTACAAGTTTTGAGCCCTAGTTACACATAATGACATTAGTCTGTGGTCAAATCCATCAAATATGATTCGCACAGATGAAAAAATCCTGAAACGAACATCATATCAGGATTAAATGATGTGTAATCAAATTAAACATAGTGTAATGGGATGGGAAGATCCCATCCAATGACTATAAATAGAGGATCTTAGACTGTTGAAATAATTGAGATTTGGTAGGAGACCAAATTCTAAATCGAATCTATTGCACCTCCCTGAGTTATTTTTCTCTAATTATGTTTTATTTTTCCCTTACCTCTAATCCCCTCATCTCCAGGATGAGTGTTTAATACCTCCCTGTGCTAGGGTGATGAAATAAAAGGGGGAATTTTAATCTGATTTAATTTGTTTACAATTGATGTATTTTGTTTTTGTGATTTCATTCATCAACTGCCAATCACATTAATTTAATTTCACCGTGATTAATAATATTCTCATTAAAAATAATATTTAAATTATGAAACCTATAATTATAATAGAGGCATGACCATTGAAAACATTAGTGGGAATCAATATTAAACATTGTTTTCTGATATAATTAATTGATCAAAACCCTAAATTTGCAGACTAGGGGAAATAAAATTGTGTCCCATCATGGAGGGGAAATGATGACAATTTGGATATTCCTTGTCTCAACTACAATACAAATAATGAATCAATTAATCTATATTCTGATATCCAATTTCACATTAACCATGATATTGCATTATCACAGAATGCTTTCAAAATTTGTTTCAAAATCTTTCAAACTGTCATAATTTTATTTCTTCTTTCATTTCACAAAACATAGTAAAGTTAATCAATTCTCACCATTTTCATTTAACTAGTATATAAACAATTGAATCCCAAATTAGACTAATTTCACCGTCTATGTGGGTTAGACACCGAACATTCATTATACAACAATTATATTAATTGATTATCATAGTTTGGGTTTCATGGATTTGTTTTGGCATAGTACCATAAACAATTAATTATGACCTATGGGGATATCAAATTGGAGTTTTTTTGGAAATAATAACATTATAATTTAGTTTTTAAAATTTTAAAATTTTTTAGTTCCGCTTTTTAAACAGGGTTTCTTCATGTTGTGAATCTCAAAATTCGTGAACCATTAATGCATAACTATAACATTTATTCAATGTAAAAAGATGCCATCAATTCAACACCCAAATATGACCCTAGCCAGGATGTCAAATTAACTACAACCATGGAAGGCATTTAACAACATTAAATTCTTCAAAGAGATCAAGGGATGCATACACTAACTGACTATGAGAACCAATAAAAAACCCGTTTGAAAATGAGCATCCTATAAAACCCAATTACAAAAAAAACATTAAGATAATTTCAACGATCACCTTAATGATCTCAACAACATTCAATTAATTGGACTCCCAAAAGAAGATCCAAATAAACATTTGGGAATCTTCTACTAGATTTGTAATACATTTAAATTCTATAACGTCTCATGTGATGTGGTAAGACATTGTCTTTTCTGATTATTATTGCCTGATCGAGATTGAGACTGGATTCAGTGTCTTAGTATACATTCAATAACCAAATGCAATGATTTTTTGTATAACTTCCTCAGTATATTATTTCCACCTTCTGAATCGTTGGACATATGGGTAAACATTCTGTTCTTTTTTCAATTTGAAGATGAATCATTGTACTATGAATGGGAACTGTATGAATAAATGACTCACAAATTATTTGATCATTGTAAAGAGATTTTCCTACAAATAAAAACATTATATAAGTGTTTATCACATGGAAACATGTTAATTATTGATGTTGTAGTTTTAGGATCCTTAAGGAAGAAGACACCTAAATTGATCTATAACTGATTGGATGAAATAGTGAGCAATAAATTCTCGTTGAAAGGTGAAGGGACACAACAAAATGGTGTTCATGAAATCAATAATAATGGCTTGATGTAAGAACAACTAGATTTGAGGACCAATAATACATGCATCATGATCGAACAACAATAGAACCCCCATGTTATGTGTAAAAAAGATGTCAACTATGATTACTCCAATAAGGGTAATCAATTTCATGGATGGTGTCCTCAACAACAATAAGGAAAATAATTTCAATAGATACCACATGGGTACCAAAATCATTCACCCCAAGGGCCAAAACTGAATTTGATTCCATCTTTTTGAGGAGACACATGCCACATTCATGATTTTATATGGGGCTTCACTGAAGGAAATAAAAGATGAATCATCATACCAAATGGCCACATTATAGAATATGGTGCTTCATGTTTTCCAAATTACTGACTAACTTAGAGTGAGATTTATAAGAAAACTTCCATAATTCCCTGAGTAATGAACATGTGGATATTTGAAAGATATAGAGCACAAGAGTGGGAATAAAATTATTGAAAGTGTCATAGAATTTTCAGGATGCCCACCCATGGAAGCAAGAAAAGAGGAAGCGAAAATGAGAAATGAACAGGTAGCTAAGGAAAAAGAAGATGAACCGACTCAGTGTAATCCAATTGATGAATTTTATAGTGAAAATGGTGAAAAAAGAAAAACTTATAGAGTGGTATTTTTCTAGAACACTTTAAAAAATGTCATAATAATATATCATTTTCAAAGGCTCTTGTGAAAATGCCAAAATAGGAAAAATTCATGAAGGAGCTAGAAACCAACAAGAGGATGTTGGAAGAGATTGGAACAATTTCACTAACATAAGAGTGTTCTGTTGTGGTATCAAATTACCTACATAATATGTAAATATATCTTGGCATGTTTTCAATTCCCATATTTATCGCAGCTAAAAAATGTGGTGATGATTTTTTTGAATTAAGAGCGACTGTCAATATCATGTCGTACATGACATTAAATTTTTGGGAATGGATGGAATAAAGTCTTTGAGAGTACTTCATCAATTAACAGATTCAAATGTAAAATCCCAAAGAGGTTTCATCAAAGACATTCTGATCAAAGTTGAAAGACAATACATCCATGTTGACTTTCTTGTTCTGGATATGGAAGAGAAAATGAATCCACTCATTTTGGGAAGGCCATTCATAGCCACGTGGCATGTGTTAATTGATGTTCCAAAAAGAGAACTCTGCCTAAGAGTTGGAAATGATAATGTAGGTTTTAATATCTGCCAAGAAATGAATAACTATAATGTGAAAGAGGAAAATGAGATTAATGAAATAGAAAAAATAATTATGAGGATGATGATGATATTGAATAATTATATTAGTTAAACGTTATTGTGGAAGAGGATGTTCAATAGAAAAAGATATAGAATCTCAAGACTAAGACCGATGACACCAGATGAATAATCGACACCCCTTAATCTGAGAAAGGACAAAATTTTTAATGTTACATGAACATTAATTTAGTACATCTGTATTCAGAATGAAATGGTCTATTGATCAAATAGATATAAAGCATTTACTCATATTAATAAGAATGAATTTGTTCATAGAAGAAGAACAATGGCCAACCTATGTTGATAGGAAACAAGTGAGACCATTTTTAGACCCCAAATAGGTACCAAATTTAAAATAATCGGTCAGATGAGTTGATGAAGGAGGTATGTTCAATCCAATGATGCCATAAAAATTCACACTTAGGAGGACACCTGATTTGTTGTTTCTATTTATTTATTTTCAGTTTTTAGATGCTCGTATGATCTCACTCCAAATATTTCAAAATTCATTGGCAATGGCTTGTGATTTCACTTATATATTATTAATTTTTAGGACCATCCAGACCCATGGTGGATGAAAAAATTAAGAACATGACAGAACCCACACAACCGAGTTTGAAACACCAATTACAATGGGATTAAGTGGTTAAATTCATAATTTTTCTATTTTATTCTGTAAATTTTAAAATGTTTTAGAGATTCAATTTTATATTGAATGCACACACTTGATTAATTCTATAATCAAATTATTTAATAGATATGAAACTATTTATGATGTTTAACATTCTATGTATTTTAATTTCTTTTTCAATAAATTAATATGATATAAATTGGGAAAGTAATTATTATATAAGAGAATGTGGATTAGAATTTTACAATTCCTGATTTATAAAGACATTTTAATAATTGTAAATGTTTTTTTAGATTTGAACATGATTTGAATTTATAGTTTCTCATTAATTTATTTAATTATTTGTATGGATTTCCCTTAGTATTTTTTATAACCATTCATCTCATTATGAAGATATCCACTAAGCCAATAATATTCCATTATTAATATATTATATTTTATGAGAAACTCAAGCATTTTTCATATTAAACATGATTTTTATCTTATTGAATATATGAATGAGAAAATTAACTTTTAATATGAATATATAATTCTTTTTTATTATCCCTTATCCAAATACCCACCATACATTAGTCCATTTTAGGCCCATAGAATCCCTGAACATCCTTGTTAAGGAATGAGAAATGTTAGAAGACTATTTTATACTTTATTTCCTTCTTCTAAATATTTTTGAATTCTTATCAAACAAAGGATAGGGGGAAGAATTATCTAGTAGAGGGATAATCATTTTTTAATGAATAAATATGGGAGAAGGTTGACGTGATTTTGGGGTGGCACATTCATTGTATTTATTGTACACCTTCTTGAATCAAATAGTGAAAAAATGGTTTCTAGTAAGGGAGATTCAAAAAAAATTACATGACCATTGTCCTTATTATATATTTTAAAAATAGTGTCTTTCGGAGATCATTAAGTGTTGGGTGGTAGATTTGAGAATTATCCCTTTCACAACATTCAAAAAATAAATTAAAAGTAATAATCGAAGGGTGTTTCATTTTGTGCATTTCATCTATTTATTATCCTGCTCTAAGATACTGGGGGGAAATAGATAATTTCATTTATCTATTTTTTATTATCATGCAATGTAATTTAGAGTTGATCCTTTTTTAGAATTACTTGATTTACATCATTTAACATCCATTACAGAACCCACAGAGTCGTCTAATCATAAATAGTAAAGTCCGCATGAATATTTTTTATCTCCATATTTTAATGGTGGAGATGTTAGATGACATGAAATCCAACAACATGTTACATGTTCTTAAGTTATACGCCAAATTCTATTAATTTTCACCCTGCTAAAGAGTTAAAAAATTCATGTGATATATAGATAAAATGGTATGCATACAAATAATGCATTGAAAAATTAAAATAGAGATTGAAAAATCTTGGCTATGTCAAAATATGAAAAATAAAATACATGGTTGATATATTTATTTGAAATGTGAGGCATTATTTATTTTTCAACACGTGATTCCTAATCTTTTAGTTTTCCATTCCATTAATTATTTATAATGAATTTCAATTTGAAGAATGTTTTGGTAAAAGATGTATGTAGCATGTTATGATTCCAACCTCAAGGAAAAGTATGAATTAATGTGTGGGGGTATTTAATATGTGTATTTCATAAAATAGTTTTATAGTGTCTAAATTTTATAATATTGTATTTAATTGAATAATATTTCCAATTTTGGAACATTTTGATTTGTTTTATATCTTTTGGAAGAAAATAATGAATTTTTATGAAATGAGAAAAAGGGGATGAAATTGGAGAAAAATGACACATTGTGTTGTGAGCGAAGGGAAGTGGCATGGAACACTATTTTTGGAGGAGTAATATGATTTGGAAAAGGAATAAACACTGTTACATTTCATGAGTTCACCAAGAGTTTTTTTCCTCTACAACAAGTCGTGACATGCATACACAATGTGAAACACTATTACATATCATGAAAGTACATTAAACGATGTGATTTTTTTGGGATTATATTTTTAATAATAAACATTTCTAGATTCATGAGAAATGAAGTTTTAATGATTACACCTCATGATCCACAATTAGTCATTATGTCATGTGTTACTGGTCAATGTCTTCGAACATGATTCGCGTAGATACAAAAATCAAAGAACCAACTTCGAATCAGGATTAAATGACTTCTAATCACATTTCATATCATGTAAAGGGTCTGGAAAATCTCATCCGGAACCAATAAATAGTGGAGCTACCTATATCTTCAAATCATTGAGTTTTAGATAGAGACCAATGCCTTGATTGAAGTTGTTGCGATTTTCCTAGTTCATTCTCTTTATTTATGTTTTATTTTAAACATACATATAAAACTCCCATCGCTTGGATGAGGGGATAATCCTTCCATGTGTTAGGTTGATGCAATAAATGGGGTACTGTTCGATGGATATAATTTTTTTTACAATTCATGTTTTTTGGATTGCATGATTTTTTTCATCAACTTACCATACCTTAATTTTTATTTTATCCAGACCATTGACAATATAATAAAAAGGAACATGTAAATTATGAGATTGATAAAACTAAATGAGGCCAGACCATTGTCAATATTAGGGGAAATAAGGTTTAAACATGGTACTGATATTAACATGATTCATTAACACCATAAATTAGTGGACCAAGGGAAATATAATATTTTCACCACAAATAGTGGATTCTATGACTATTGGAAATTAAACATCTCTATTAAAACACAAATAATGAATTAATAAATCTATATTCAATGATCTAATTTCACCTTAACCACAATATTACATTACTATAATACGCTTTAAAAATTATTTTCTAAAACAATCAACATGTCATACTTTTCTTTCGTCTTTAATTTCAAAAAACAAATAAAGTTATTCTATCAGCACCATTTCTGTTAAATTAGTAATAAAAATCAATAGAAACCCTAATTAAACTAATTTCATAGTCTCTGTGGGTTTTAACCTGAAGGTTTCTTGTACTAAATTTTAATTAATTGTGTAGCATAGTTTGAGTTGTATAGTTTTTTATGGTACCGTATGAAATTAACTATTCCCTATGGGGATATCATGTATCAACATGCTAACATTAATTAGTCAATGATAGATTATAATAACATTACCCTCTATAGTGACATAAATTGTAAAATGGGAACAAAAATAGAGGTATGGGGAATGGATAATCAGTGGGAAGCTAGGAATTATTAAAGACACCATCTTAATGGTAATATCATAAATATATATAATTTGGAAATATTCTTTTATTTAATCATATGTGTATAATGTGTGACAAAATTTCATACAATTATAGTTTTTTAATCCCAGAACCATGATAACTTATCATGTTTGCCTCATCATATGAATAGTGAAAGAACTCAGATCTTCTTTTCATGTATTGATCCTAATTTCTAGTGTTTTTTGGAGAAAAAGAGGATTTTCTGGAAATTTATGGAGTACACTCCATTTTCTTAGGAATACATGTTGTGTACATGGTTACTGCATGTATCTGTGTACTTTCCATGTAATGGCCGAGTACAAGGCCTTGTGGGGAGAGCTGGAGGATCCCTAAGGCGGTACCCGGTAAAGGCATATACATGTCATGTACACTTAAAGGACACACCATGTATATATGTTTTTAATTGATTAATTAGACTGGGGTCACATCCAATCAATAGAAACATATTCTTCTCAACTTGTCTCATCTAGGAGCAACGGATATAGTTGATTATTCTCGAAGCCCCCAATTGATCATTCGTTCTTCGAATCAATTGTAATTGATTGGTTGAAATCACTACTGTGAGTTCATTCATATTCTAGAGCCACATCCATTGATTTACCTTTTCTCATGATATATTCCTAGTTGATCATTTTAAAAGATTTTGTAGATCTATAGGGTTCTAGGTTGATTCAACAGCTGGGATTCAACAATACTGATCAGATAATGTCGAGGTAGGTTGTTTGTGCCTTTCCATAGTCTGTATTTGAATTATATGTGCAAAATTTCCCAATACACTAGTTAGGGTTATTGGGTGTTTAGGAAATTTAAACTTGCTAATGACTGCTTATATTTGTTTTCTTGAGTATGATATTGGATTATGAATAGGTTTTAATTTCCTTACAGTGGATGTGTTTTCCCATGTTTGATTGTTTTGGCCATTGGGTCCAAAACTACATGTTAGGCTACTTTGTTTTCTATTCCATGTGATGTTAGAATGGAGTGATATTATCTGATATGATTTGATATGCTTTTTAGATATTCATCCACGTAGTATATTGTGATTTACTTTAGATTTTGGATATCTTTTGTGCAATATTGTATTACATAGGGTTGTGTGAAACTAGTGTAGTTAGACCATTGGGGAAATAAACATTGAAGACTTTCCTAGAGTGTCTATTATATTTCACATCGCGAGACCATACATGGGATGGATATGAGTGCTCCCTTAAGGTATATTTAGTTCCACGTTGTGAGATAATAGGGGGAATTGACCTCGAGAGCTTCCCTAGTGTGTATGTAGTTTACCGTCATGATATTACAAGGGGAATTGATGGTGAGTGCTTCCTTAGAGAGTCTATGTTAAGATGAACTAGAGGGGTTAGACTATGATAACTTACCAAATTATTGCTTGACATTGTTTAGTTCCATGTTTAATAAATTTAAATTAACATAGTTGAAACTATAGTATTGGTTACTTTTGAGTACTTCCTTTTTTATTACTTCATTTTTCATATTCCCTACATTATATATTAAGTGACAGTTAGTCACGGATATTTGGGTGGGTGCCTTCTGGGATTCGTCTCACACCCTTTTGGGTCATGATTTAGGTCCAAAACGAAATATATTGATGTAGGTATAGATTAAAGAAAGAACCCTTATAAATAAGGCACTTGATTGTAGTGGAGATAGAGAGCTTGGGACCAAGATGAACCTTGTGATAATATTAGAGATGATTACTTTTTTTTCCATTGTACATTGGTTTAGTTCTGTATTCCATCATTATTAATTTTATGCATTATTTCCAAGGTATTATGACAATAATCATTATTTATGTATATATATGTTGTTGTTGTTTATTTCATTTCAGTCGTCCGTTGATTACTTATTGTAATGTATTATTATATCCACTATTGTTATATATTTGTTTCTTCTATGTTTCTCTACCAATGGGGGAATATTTTCCACACTATCACACCAAAGGCCCTCACTGATAGTCAGTAGCCTCTGGAATAATGGGGAAATGCGCTTGAGGCCAAGTGAATAACTTGGTACATGACACCCTTGGGTGGAACCCAGAACCAGGGCATAAAAAAGTGGTGTCTTAGGGATTCTTTTCTTCGTGACTTATTATTTTGACCCTATAGCTAGGGATAAAAAAATAGAGAGTTGGTAATAATCTATACCCAGGAGTAGCTGACCTTTGTATAACATCCCAGATCCCGGTGCCCCGAACCTGGTTGGTCACATGACCTCAAGCGCATTTCCCCAAACACTAGAGGCTGCCGACTAGCAGCAAGGGCCTAGGTCAGATAGTGGGGAAACTAAGCCCTCATTTTTCAAAGTGTAGCACAGCAGAAAAGTATAAACATACTCAAAAGAGGAAGCAATAAACAAAAAAATGATGAAAGGATTACGGTACCAATCAAAAAGATAACCAACAGTCATATATATATGATGATGCAATATGTCATATTTCTAAGAAATATTTCAAAATAGGAAACACTGAAATCAAATAAAATTCAGTACAAAGAACCAAGTACAAGAAAACAAACTAAAACAATGCAACAGGAACTCAAAAACATCACAAGCCTAAGTTTGGTCCCATTCTCTACCACTACTCTACAATAATCACGCACCTGTATAGGGTCTTTTTCCCTAATCAACACCTGCAACAATGTAATCTTTTTAGGACCATGAAATGAACCAAATAGGGTGTGATAAATAAATCCTAGTATGAAACCACCTAAGACTCATGCCCAAATGTCAAATAAAATGTGAAATAGTAGTGTGCAATAATAAAATGTAGTAAACTAGACAGTAGTCAAAAGTAACTATCTCTATCAATTAATTTTCCATTTTATTAATTATTTATCAATTCCAAGCTTGTGCTTTAGCATATATGATATAAAATTAGAAATCACCATAGTGAATACTCAAGGTAAAAATTGTCCTCAGACATGTAAATCCTTACCCTTAGGAAAGTAGAATCGAAACCCATAGGTGACTTCTGACATGCATAATGAATATTTCCCTCAGGCATATGAGATGTCGCACACATGCATAAAAGCTTCTGCCCATAGGCATGATGAAAAGTTTCCCTCGGGATAAAAAAAACTTCCCTTAGGGTAAGAAAGTAACTGAGCCCATCCCATCACATATGAAAGTAATAAATCTGTTTTGTCACAAGAAAACTCAAAACATGCTATCATTCTGGCATACCCACATGTATCCTGGGAAAACATATAAACAAGAGAAATACACTCTCAGGGTGGCCCTGGATCAAGGTAAAGATCCGAAACAACATTTTATACATGTTTATTAGGTTATCCACGAAACTATAGATATCTTATCATCTAAGGCCTCATCCGTACAACACCTTAAACATGGGTTCGTAGCACAATCGTACAAAAAATTAACACCACAGTTGGAATAAACACCGGACCACCTACCTCAATCTCCTCTGATCAATATACGTGAACAACACCTCCCGAATCAACCATGAACTGTGTTGATCTGGGATAAATGTTCACCCGTTCAATCATATATAACTTCCCCTTGGGAAATAATTGGAAAGAAACACTGAAGAAGATAGAATAACTCACCCGCACAGTTCAAATGAGATCGCCAGTGTAGGAATCGTTGTCCCGGTGTGTGGTCGGGGGCTCTTCCGAGACCCGACCATCACTTTTGTGGCTCTCGGGAGTTCTAAGCTTCCTTTTTCAAAGTAGGTGGCTTCTTCAATTTTTAAGTGAAAAACATAACTACACGGCATGTACTCTCAAGTACACGGCGTGCACATTCCATTTTTTTAACTGCTCCTCTGCCGGCTACTTCCCACCGCCTCACTATTCATCAGTCGACTTGTTTACACTATGTGTATTTCTATGTACATGATGTGTACTATCATTCTGCTGGAGGCTACTCCCACTTCATGACTGTTCATCTTCCCAATGATTACATAGCGTGTATATAATAAGTACACGACGTGTAGTCAGTTTTCACACCCTTTATCCCTGATATGCCTACATGCCATGTATACTCATCCCACAGAGCTAAAGTACATGGTGTGTGGAAAATACATGGTGTGTACCCACCAATTTTGCGATATTTCCACATTTTCCTTATTTTATAAAAAACACTTAAGTAAAAAGGAAAATAATTAACTCGTACCTCAAGAATAAGAACCAGTTTCTTAAACTGTGTATAGGGAAAATCTAAAATGACTCAAATATTTAAAAGTTTTCCAAGTTTTTCAATTATTAAAGTTGATTTGATTTCAGCATTGGGTGATTCAAAAGTATTTTGTTATTATTGTTGATATTATAGAGGTTATACTTCTATTTCAACCATATCAGATGAGTGTATTCCATCTCATACATCATATAGAAAATTGCTAGAGTTCACATGTTATGCATTCTTTTAATTCCATTTAGGGTGTATTATCGATTACATGTTATTTTTCTAGATGTTGTTATAAATTTTCATGTTATTGTGGTATATGTCATGATAGAATACCATATAGTTGATAGTGTATTGGATTGTGTAAGGTATCTATTGAATAAGTGCCAAACATTGGTCCCAATGGTGTTATAGGCCTCCATTGATCAGACTTTGGTGGATCATTTTAAAATATGATAGTTATAATAGTGATATTACATTAATAAGATTCCAACCTTCAATTCATGGGGAGTAAGGGCCCCACGGATCAATATTTCACATTTTAATGTTGGTTTTTCTATTCTTATGGGTTCGAGAGTAGTTTATGAAGCTTAATGTATAGAATGACCAAGAATACACAGTGTTTAATGATGAATACATTCCATGTGTCCTTATATTCGGGAAGGATAACTTTTTCTTATGTACACACTGCGTACTACATGTACAGACCATGTAATCCTTGACTGTGAGACTGACATTGTGGGAAGAGACCTGAGGTTGAAATTTTTTTTATGACACACGTCATGTATGTGGAGTTCACTCAGTGTTATAAGGGATGTGTATCCAACCATGGGACTAATGACATATATTTTTATGACATAAGGGTTACATGTCGTGTACAAAGCATATAATCCATGTAAAGTTTCCCAGGTAGAAGACATGTGTATATCCTTGTAGAGAAACATGGGCAGAGGGATGATGATTTATGTACATGTCATGTTCCTCGGAGGAACACACTGTGTGTTGGGGTGTTACATGACCACTTTTGGAAAATTACACGCCTTTGTAAATACTTAAGGGAACAAACCGTGTAGTTTTCTTACACGTAGGGTATCCATGTTTTGAAAGAATTGACTATATGCTTTCTCAAATTCTCATATTTCACTCATATGTTTCAGTGCCTGATAATCATGAACTATGGAGTTCACTTGACCTTGAAGATTCATGCCACATAGATGTCATCTTGTTTTACCCCAGATTCAGGGAATCAATCAGACACAGACATGGTAGATCAAGGACAACCAGAAGATCCTCCCATTATGACTTTCTTAGCACCATATGTCATTCTAGATGTAGGTGTTGATGCACAGTTCAATGAAGGATTCAAGATGGTAAAGCAGATATTCATGGGAGTAGCACATCCTACCCGATCTTTGGTAGAGTTGACATGAGTTTTTCAGCAGCAGCATCCACCCACATTCATTGGGAATGGAGGACCTTGAACTGTAGTATAATTTTTGGAAGACATGACAATGATATTCAAGTATCTGGATATGCCTCCATATAGAATGGTGAAGCTAACTACATATACGCTTCTAGATTTATCCAAAATTTTGTGGGATGTGATATCACAAGAAGGGCTCTGGACGGTTAGGGCGTGGGATGAGATCCAACATACCTTCTAGGATTACTTGTACCTAGAGACTTTGAGGTCTGATCGAGCCTGAGAGTTCATGTGTTCGGAATAGGGTACTCTCTTAGTCATGAAGTAATCTTCTTGCATCACAAATATGTAGAGATTCATGCCCATTCCATGAGATGATGTGTTTTTTGGATAGGATTTTTTAGGATTGTCTCACGCATGGCATCTGATCTCATGTGAACATCTTCTTGTTGACTTCCATTAACTCTATATTCAATCATGTGCTTATCACGTAGCACAAATTTAGAAATTCTGGAGTGGAGAGTGAGGGTGGATCGACATCTATAGTTGGTATCCTTCCAACTGATAGCAGGAAGCACCGTATGAAGTCTATGTGTAGAGACCCAAGGAGATGGAAATTTTTTTCAGATAGCCGGGTAATATGCTACTAGTGTCGGAAGAGTGGGAATATGAGGACACATTTAGTAAGAGAACCATTTTAGTAAGGATCTTGCTTCTAGATGGGTCATATTTATCATTTCTTCCTATTTTTTTCACCAGAAGATGGTGATAGGGGTTCTGTTACGAATCCACATTCAAGAGGAGGACAACCAGTTTTTCATCAGTCTTGGAACTTCACTTCTATTGGTCGTTGAGGCCGAGTTGGTTGTCATGGACATGGTATCTAGTATCTAGGATTTTAGCGACAATAGGGTGGATCAGATCAGGTTGGAAAGGAAGGGTTTCAGGGCCACATAATGGGTCAGAATTTTGCAGTGGAACCGACTCAACATGATCCAGAATTTGGACCCTCTACAATTAGAGATATGATTCTAGTTTCCTCTGTTTTAGCTTCTCCACTTTTCGATAGAGGTGCTTCACATAGTTTCATATCTTTCACTATTGACGATTGCCTTGGTCTACATATCTTCACTTCTGCTAATTCCTTGACGCAGGATACTTCGTTGGGAACATTAACGTCAATGTACCTCAGTTCAAGGAGTTCCCTCTTAAGGATGGTGGGAGTCACTTAAAATGGGATATCTATGTCATAGGGATGACAAGCTATGATTTCTTTATTGGAATGGATTGGTTAGTTCCCTTCCCAGATGATTTCTATTGATATCATCGTAGGGTGAGTTTCACGTCACCAGAGGGTAGTTTGTTTATACATAAGGGATAATGGGATGTCTAGGCATGTAGAGTGGGACTCAAGCTTCATGCGTAGGGAGGATTTATTGCCCAAATTTCATGTATGTATCTTTAGGACTAGGGAACTTCATAAATGGAATTTCCTCCAGTGGTTGATCATTTTAGTGATTTCTTTCTATATGAAATTTTAGGTTTTCCTCCAGATTGGGAGGTATAATTTTATATTGAGCTAGTACTGGGAGTGGAACCGATGTCTATTACTCCTTATAGAATGGATATTCTAGAGTTAGTGGTGCTTAAGAAGATTTTAGATGTGTTACAGGTCTAGGGATTCATCGATCATAGTTCATTTCCTTGGGGTTCACCTATTATTTTTGTGATGAATGCATACAATCACCTAAAATATTGTGTGGATTATAAGAAGTTGAACCATTTTATGGCTTAGAACCAATATCCCTTACAGTTGATTGATGATATATTTGATCAGTTTTGAGGAGATTGATTATTTTCGAAGATTTACTTGATGTCTGGTTATCATTAGTTGCATGTTAGACCATCTGATATACCTCTTAAATCTATTCAGAGTAAGTATGGTTTATATGAGTATGTGGTTATGCTGTTCGGTCTCACAAAAACACCTTTAGTTTTTATGGAATTGATGAACTATGTTCTCCATCTAAACCTGGAATCATTTGTGGTAGTATTCATGGATTATATCGTTGTTTACTCTCACACTCAACATGACCATGATACCCATCTCGAGATCATTTTGAGTACACTGAGAGAGCATCATTTATATGCTAAGCTCTCAAAATTACACTTTTGGATGGACTATATTCACTTCTTACGTCATTTCATCTTAAAGATAGATGTTTCTGTTGACCTAGAGAAAGTGAGAGTAGTAGTTTCTTGGGAACATCCGAGAAATGTCATTGTAGTAAAAAGTTTTCTAGGGCTGGCTGGTTACTACAGATGTTTTATAAAAGTCTTTTCATGCTAAGTAGTGCCACTAATGGGACTGACTATGGAGGGTGTGAAGTATTTGTGGATATATTTCTACGATTCAGCTTTTCAGGATCTAAAAGTGAGGTTGATTTTAGCACTGATACTTGTTTTCCCTGAGCCAGGAAAAAGTTATATAGTTTAATATGATGCATCAGGTATCTGTTTGGGATTAGTGATTATGCAGGGAATGGTGTCATTGTGTACATTTCTTGATAGTTGAGGGTACCTGAGATGAATTACCCTCTGTGGGATCTAGATTTGGAAGCTATTGTTCATGCTTAACGATGATGAATACTTTACCTTATGGGAGAACATTCTGTGGTGTACACTGACCAAAAATGTCTCAATAATCCTTTACATAATATGAAATAAATTTGAGATAGTGATGGTAGGTTGAGTACCTTCATTTCTTTGACTTTGAGATTACCTACACGCCAGGAATGGCAATGCAGTGGATGATGTGTTGTGTAGGAGGACTCAGATACCGATATTTCAGGAGGCCAATAGTGAGTGAATTCTTATGGGTCTATTCTCTAAGATGAATTTGGAGGTGTATGATAGGCATGGAAAAATGTTTCTTTCTAATGTAGATGTTACATCTACTATTCTTGAACGAGTGTGATTGAGGAAACTATCATATTCTTAAGGCCTAATTCTATGGGAGAGTGTGTCCAGAGTGGACCCTATTACTGGATGGACCATAAGTGAGGATGATATGTCTCTCTTACATGGATGTGTATGGGTGTCAGCAGACATATGAAAGGATCGTTTGTGGAATTTTCATTACTCAATTTTGGAAGTTCATCCTGGTGTTACCAATATGTATTGTGATCTAAACTATTAGTTTGTGTTACCAACTATCACTGGTTTTGTATTGAGGTGTTCCACCTATTAGTAGGTGATGGGGAGCGTTAGCGACCAGCATGGCTTTTTTAGTATTTACCCATTACCATGAGGATGTGGAATGATGTCTCAATGGAGTTTATGACAGGCTTACCTAGATCACCTAGAGTGAATGATGCAGTTTATGTTATCAATTATAGACTCATGATCAAGGATACCTTTAGTGTTGATGGGTTGAGAAGGATGTACATTACAAGGATTTTACGTTTACCTGGGGTTCTCCACTCCCTCATTTCTAATAGAGATTCCCATTTTACCTCTTGGGTCTGGAAAGGACTACAGAAGGCTTTGGGTATAATGGTACTTCTGAGTACAACTTATCATCACCAGAAAAATGGCCAGTCTGAGGGTAAAATTTAGGTGATGGAGGACATGCTTCGAGAATGCGTCCCGGATTTTGGAGGTTCTTGGGAGTGCCACATACCTATGGTTGAGTTTTCCTAAAAAAATAGTCTTCATGAAACTATTCATATGGCACCGTAAGAGGATTTTTAAGGAATTCCATGCGGATCACCCCTATTTTATATGGCGGTTTGAGGGGCAACTGTGCTGGGACCTCATCTTGTACAAGATACCACAGAGCAGATATGGTTGATTCAGAAGAGGATGGATACTGCACAATAATGGCAGAAGTCTTATGATAATCAACAGAGATGGCCTCTAGAGTTCTTGGTTAGAGATATGGGTTTTCAGTGTGTCACAATAAGGTTAGGACACCAGAGGGTAAGGAAATAGGGTATAATTTTTCTAAGTTACATTAGACCGTTTGATGATTTGGAGAGGCTCGTGATGGTTACCTATCACTAGTAGTTACATCATACGTACTGGGATTTGCATGAAATATTCCATGCTTCTTAGCTACGATGATACTTCTTAGACTTGTCTCATGTTTTTCAACATGAGGAGGTTGAGTTTCAGGTGGATGCATCGTTTGAAATACTTCTTATCCAGATTTTTTGGAGAAGCACGAATGTTCTATATGGCCATTCTATTCTTCTAGTACAGGTTTTATGGAAGCATGGGCATTTATAGGGAGAGACTTGGGAGAGAGAGGTCGATGTATCATCCCAGTGGACAGAGTTTTTCGAGGATTATTTTTTTACACCGCCTTACTAGGTATAACGAACCGTACATTACATACATTGTTATTACTTAAAAATTGAAGCACACTTATTACAACATATAACAAAACCATGAAAGGACCATATATGTATAGTTTCTTTACAAACCGGGCAACATAAACAAGTGGTTCATAAATCATCTACACCATCTCCCATTTATTTCATCATATCTAGAGTGCCTTTTGGAATTTCCTACTTAATAACCTTCATACTGACCTAAGGAAATAAAACATACAAAAGGGTGAGATCGAATGCTAAGTAAGGGTAAAAAAAGAAATATCAATCAGATCATATTCATAATATCATAACATTTTGGAAATCTTAACCTGCAAAAGAGATCATAATTTCATAACATGGGGTAAATCAATAATCATAACATAAAACATTAATCTTTGTGTCATATACACATAATCATAGATAATCATTTATTAGTATTGAAGACTCATTTCCAAGACTATCTTACTAGACAAAGTCCATTTCTGAACCGAGTTCACTCCTCGTTTCAGTCCTGTATCAATGAAACGGATTAACCTGCTATTCTAGCCATGTCTATCTCATGAGATATAAATATTTACCAAATGCATTGTATGGATATATAGGTACCACCCATCTCATAATGAAACCATTTTTATGTTTTCCACAAAATCATAAATCATAAATCGTAGCATAACCCATGTAATAAAAATGGGATTCTTAAACATCGTTCCATCATATCATAATCCATATAAGATAAAAGGACATCATAAAAATAATTCTATCATAACATAATCAAATCAATGTAAAAATAGGTATATAAACAGAACCCTATATTATCTTAGATGGAAAATAATTTTGATAATATGCTTGAACTCCATTCTTGAGGAAAATATCCTTTCTACATCAAAAACATTTTTTCATTCTTAAAATGTCATTTAGTTTTAAAATAAAAGAAGTTGATTAAAAATAAACAATGAAAACTTGTAAAGGAATCTTCATGTAAATAATTTTCTAAAAATCCATTCATGTCATATATGTTTAAAAAACATTCTTCTTGTACTTTGGCCAAAAATGTCAAAAATTACCTCGTACGAAAAATTACAAAAGATTCCTTTAATATGTTTTACTAAAAACTCACAGAAGGGTAAAATTGGACTTAAACAATTTTAGGAGGATAGAAATAATATTACATATTGACGA
The DNA here is from genome assembly GCA_963277665.1 of Viscum album. Classification (NCBI taxonomy): domain Eukaryota; kingdom Viridiplantae; phylum Streptophyta; class Magnoliopsida; order Santalales; family Viscaceae; genus Viscum; species Viscum album. The sequence goes on from OY728125.1 coordinate 586,268,514, forward strand.
AACATGTATTTGGATGATAAATATTCCCCATTAAATTCTGAAGTATAAACAATCTCGGATAAAAATGAGATTGGGAGATTTTCCCTTACCTTAGGTCCCATTTGCATCGTACTTGTCCGAACCTCCTGTATAATGATTTAAATAATTTAATTGACTTATTCCAGAATAATACTCATTTTTATGATATCATATATGGTCATATTCTTAGATTCTTAGTTTCTTATTAGTGATATTTCATTGCTACTTATTATTCGGGTGTTTATTGCTTTTTGTTCTTATACGTGTTTTGTGGAATAAATTATTATTAATCGTTTTAGGTTATAGATACCTCATTAAAAGAATGGTATTAGTGTAATATATATCATATTTATTCATTAAATTCATTTATATAATCATTATGCAATGAAGATCATGTAGAATGAGTCGCATCACATCGTGGAGACGGTAGGCCGTACGTACGCACGAGCGATGATATCGTTCTCATGATCGTGGAATTGTATTGAAGTGTTTGTATACTATTTTAGAATAAATATCACTTTACAATAATCGCATATAGTTATTCTTTACACCATTATACCCATCCAAGTAAGGTGGTGGTGGAAAACAGATTACAGCACGGCGTGGATACGGTATTCCATACGTATGCACGCGCGGTGATTTTGTTTTCCGTAGGATAGATAGAAGGTGAAATAGAGTTTTTTAAAACTTATAATAACTTATCAGTATATTATTGATACTGATGTTATTACTTCATAATGAAACAACTAAAGAATAAGAAGTAGAAGAAGAAATAAAGTTGATAGAATCGGTGACGGACATTACCTCTTCTTTGAAGCGCCTCTTCTTAACCTCCTCTTAGGGCAATTAAATTGGTCTTTAAAGAAGACCAGGACCTCTATAATATTACTAGGGAAGTGGAGAAGTGAAATTGGAAGGTTTTGGCTGAGCTGGAAGGCTCAGAGTAGTGTGAGGAGAAGAGGGAGGAGGTTCCCTTTTATAAGGGAGGAGAGGGGCACCTTTGGAAAAACTTAAAATATTATTTTATAATAAAGTTGTATTCAATTTTTAATAGCTCCAAATTTATTTCATTCAAAGATAAAGTGGGGATGGGTTGAAATAATCTTAACCAATAGATTTTAGACAAGTTGGGGTCATTATATTAACCTTATCTTTTAGTTTTAACTCTTAGTTAATTTAATTGACATTTACCATGTCACATTGTATTTTTATATTATATATTTAATAAACATACAATATAAATCTAAGAGACCCCCAAGTGGTCCATTAATGTTACACCTATAATGATATAAGTATCTTGGACGAAAATTATATTTTTAGGAACATAATAACAATTAATAATATAATATTTGTTTTAAAAACTTATTTTATGTCAATTTTGACACTATTTGGTACTTGATTTTTTATGAAAATCATTACCGCATTATTAGTTCAAAAAACATAATTAAATCAATAATAACATGTCATATAAACCTATTAAATTATTTTAATTCATAAAAAGTCTAAATTACATTTATTTGGGTATTTATAACATCAATTATGTTAATATTTCTTTAATAAGATAATTACTGCATCATAATTGTTTCATAAATAAATTAAATTATTTAATGTATAAAAATTATAAATAAAATACCATTAGGTAGGAAATCTTTTTATATTTCTAATTAATATTTATAGGCGAAAATATAACATATATGAACCTATGTAAAAATTGTTTTTTTAATAGATATATGCTTATGTCATTTTGTATTTACTTTAACTTAATTAATACAATGTGTCCCTATCACCTACAAGTGGCTCCATGGGGTCCCAATATCGACAAAATGATGCCCATGGTCGGACATGTATCCAGAAATAAGTCTAGGACACGTTTTAGGTTAATTTATTATTAATATAATATAATTTGTTTTACCATTATTTACCAGATTTACCCTTTAACCATGGTAAATAAAATATTTACCGAAGTAATTATTCAAAATGTATAAAAATGAAAGTTACCTATTTACACAATTTGCAAATCCTGATTCCAAATATGGAATCCATTTTTCCAAACTCAAAACACAAAAGTGGAAGAAATTAATTTAAAATTAATTCCCACTGTAAAAACAAAAAGCGTGTTTTTATGAAATAATAACTATCAAAAGATTGATACTTGTTTATGTCTGATTTAATTGTGAAATTATGTCCAATGAATAAAATTGTATTAAATGGTAAAAATATATTATAAATATACTGTAAAACCACTCAAATTCATAATTTATTACTATTAATTATTTCGATTAAAAAAGTTGTTTTTAATAAAAATTTAGTAATTTTCAGTAATCATCAAAATATTAAAGTTATCCGAAAAGTACCAAAATTTTATCCTAGGATAATTTTAATATTCTATATCCAAAAATTATGTCCATTTTGAATGAAAAAATTTATAAAATTTCAAAAAGTGGGTATTACTATTCATAACGACTAGTTTTAATAATATTTTAATAGCATATAGTTGTTTAGTGAAACTTGGTATTGTGTACAACGCAAACTATCGAGGAAGGTGGCGATTGTGTGTAAAGAAAGCCAAGATAGTGTTGTGTGTAGTGAAATATTAATTTCATTGTCTATAAATCATAAAATATTTCTCATAGAAATAACGGGTGTCACATTCTACCTCCCTTAAAATGAATTTCGCCCTCAAAGTTCATCACTTTGTAACAAACAGATGAGGATACCTCTCCCTTATCATTTCCTCAAGTTCCCATGTAGTTTCTTATAATTGGTGGTTCCTCCATAAAACTTTCACCAAGGGAGTTGTCTTTTTCTGTAGGACTTTTTCGCTATGATCTAAAATCTCTATCGACTGTTATTCATAAGAATAATCTTGCTCCAGCTATAAAACTTCTTAGTTGAGTACATGTGAAAGATCAGGTATGTACTTTCTCATGAGAGATACATGTAACACATCGTGAACTTGAGATAGATTTGATGGAAGTTCCAATCAGTAAGCTACCTTCCCAACTCAATCCAATATTTCGGAATGACCGATATACCTAGGGCTCAGCTTTCCATTCTTTCCAAATCTCATTACTATCTTCCAATGAGATATTCATAAGAAGAATTTATCACCTACTTCAAACTCTAGGTCTTTTCTTCGGTTATCAGAATAACTCTTTTATCGACTCTGAGATGCTCTTATGTGTTGTTAAATAGATCGGACCTTTTCTGCCATCTCATCAACAAGATCAGGTCCTAATAGGTTTCTTTCCCCAACTTCATCCCAAAAAGATAGAGTTATGAATTTCATTCCATAGAGAGGTTTATAAGGATCTATCTGAATACTAGAGTGAAAGCTATTATTATAAAAAAATTCCACCAAAGGTAGGTATTGATCCCAACCTACTTTGAAATCCATAGAGAAAGATCTCAACATATCTTGGAGAGTTTTAATTCTCATCTCAGACTGACCATCTATCTTAGGATGATAAGCAGTGCTGAAACTCAACTCTGTATCCATAGAATGCTGAAGACTTCTCCAAAACATTGATGTAATCCTCAGATCCCGATCAGATATAATGGAAAGTGGTACTCCATGCAATCTTACCAATTCCTTTACATATATCCTGGAAAGCTGATCCAAAGATAAATCCACTCTAATAGAAATGAAGTGTGCCGACTTCATAAGACGGTCAACTATGACCCAGATAGAATTATTCCCTTTGGATGTTTTAGGAAGTCTGGTGACAAAGTCTATAGTGATGTTTTCTCATTTCTATTCGGGTATGGGTAATGGTTGTAACATCCCCTTAGACTTCTATCTCTCAGGATTAACTTGATGACAAACCACGCATCGAGAGACATATTCAACAACATCTCCTTACATGCCATCCCACCAGAAGTACTATTTTAGGTCCCTATACATCTTCGTGAGTCTAGGATGAATAGATAATGAAGAACTATGAGCCTCATCCAGCAGCGCCTTCTTTAATTCTGGGATGGGAGGAACACAAACACGATTCCTGAACCTTATTATCCCATCACAATCTAGGTTGACTTCAGGAACATTTCTCACCTTCTTTTTTAACTCTACATCTTCTTTCTGTGCCTCTTTAAAAATCGCATTTATAGATGGTTGAACATTCATTTGAGAAAGATACAATTTTTCCGCTTCCATTATAATTTCAAGATCCATCCTTTGTAAATGAATTAATATTGGATCTTTTGTGATCCTCATCATGGATAAGCAAGCATGGTCTTGTCACCATAATGCATATGCATCCTTGTTTGCATTCCCAGGGTGATAATGAATTGAGCAGTCGTAATCTTTAATCAGCTCCAACCATTTTCTTTGGCACATATTCAGCTCCTTTTCTGTGAAAATATACATTAAACTTTTATTATTAGTATAAATTTCACACCTTTCACCATAAAGATAATGCCTCCAAATCTTTAATGCAATGATTATAGTAGCTAACTCCAAATAATTAGTTGGGTAATTTTTCTCATGGATTTTCAACTGTCGTGAGGTATAAGCTATCACCATATCGTTTTGCATGAGAACACACCCCAATCCCTTCTTGGATACATCCTGTACATCACAAACCTTTCTCCACTACAAGGCAGTGTGAGCACAGGTGCACTGGATATCCTTCTTTTTAACTCTTTGAAATTCTCATCACATTCCTCCGTCCAAACAAACTTAACTCCTTTTCGAGTCAACCTAGTGAGTGGAGTAGATAATCATGAAAAATCATTCACAAAACGTTGATAATATACAGCCAAACCAAGAAAACTTCAGATCTTAGTTACTATTGTTGTTATCAACCATCTTTCGGTAAATTCTGTTTTTGATGGATCCACATATATCCCCACTTTTGAGATTAAGTGACCCAAAAATGCAACTTTTTGAATCCAAAATTCACACTTGGTAAATTTGGCATAAAGCTTCTACTTCCTCAGGGACTTTAATACAATTCTCAAGTGATCTTTATTTTCTTCCTTTCTCTTTGAATAAACAAGAATATCTTCTATAAAGACTACCACAAATTTATCATGATAGTCTCTAAAGACTCAATTAATTTGATTCATGAAGATAGTAGGGGAATTATTAAGACCAAATGACATCACTATAAATTCATAGCATCCATACCTTGTACGAAAAGCCGTATTTGGTATATCCTCCCTTTTGACCCTTAATTAATGATACCCTAAAAGAAGATCAATATTGGAAAAGTATTGAGCTCTGTGTATTTGGTCAAATAAGCCATCAATATGTGTGAGAGGATATTTGTTCTTGATAGTGATTTTTTTATGTTCTCGATAATCAATGCAGAGTCTCATTGATCCATCTTTCTTCTAAAAAAAAGAACAGGTGCTCCCCAAGGTGATGCACTAGGGAGTATGAATCCCTTATCAATATTCTCTAAGAGTTCTGTCTTCAATTCCTGCAACTCAATTGGGTCCATTATATAAGGTTTATTTGAAATAGGTAAAGAACCCAGTACGAGTTCTATTGAAAACTCAACTTCATGATTTGGTGGAATACTGGAAAATTCCTCCGGAAAGGCATCATCAAATTCTCGTACAATGGGCATATTCTTAATCATGAGTTTCTCTCCAACTATTTGAGATAAATAAACTTCATTTAGTGCAATCAAGACCCATAAGATTGTAGAGATTTACACTGGAAGGTTATGTTAATCCTTGCATCGATAAATGATCATATATTGATCTGGAATATGAAATGTGACTTCCCTTCTTTGGAAATTGATATGAGATCCATATAAAGAAATCCAATCCATGTCAAAAATCACATCAAATTCCACTATAAGAAGGATCACAATATTTGTAGGAACCACTTTCCCAAAAACATCATTCGGATAATAATTGTAAACTTTTCATGTGACTGTTGTTCCATTAGGGTTTGTCACAGCTAACTAAACATCTAATTGTTGAGGTAATACGACGATACCCTTAAAAAGTTCTTCAAAAATAAAAATGTCAATGGATCAAGAATCAAATAAAACATTTGCTACTTTTGAGTGGATGGTATGTGTACCTTTCACCACTTCGTTATCATACTCCACACCACTGATTGAAATTCCATGTGACTCTCCTTTTTCTTTTGCCTTTAGAGTTTGATGACGTCCATCATCGTAAAAAACCCTTGGATTAGGGCATTGATTGTCATAATTCCCCATTTCCTTGCACTTGTATCATTGAAGTGTAGGATGTTCACTCTGTGTATATTATTCTATGTTCGCATCACTAGACATCTTCTTCCCATCATTTCTGCATTCAAATGCCCGATGAACTTCCTTTCCACATTTGAAACATTTACTTGTCCCGTTAAGAAAACACCCTCCATGTTTCTTTCCACACTTTGATCATACGAGAAAACGAATTTTCTTTTTAGTGCGCTCTTTAGATTATCCTTTGAATTACATTTTCCTCTTCTTATCAAACACATATGACTGATTTGTTACTCTAATCTCCATGTCAACCTTTAGTGCACATCGAACAATTTCCTCGTAGCTATTGAAGTCCCTTATGGATAACTCCCTTTGAAGACTTGGTTTTTAGCCACTAAAGAATCAATCGATCTTACTCTCAGGTTGGAAAATAATCCCAGAAGCATACCTTGCAAGTCGTGTGAAATGTGATTTGTAGGTACCAACAGATACATCATCCTTTTGCTTCAGTTCAAGAAACTCCTTCTCTATCTTTGTTCGAAGAATACGAGGGAAGTACTTATTGAAAAATAAGTTCTTGAACTCTTCCCATTCCATTGTCTCAATTTCATCTCTTGGCCTCGTATTTTTTATAATATTACACCATTGATAATCTTCACCTTCCAAACGATTTACTACTAAGATGATTTTATCATGTTTAGAACATTTAAGAAATAAAAATATCTTTTCAGTGGTACTGATCAGTTGTTCATCAACTAATGGATCAGTAGACCCGCTAAAAGGGGGTGGACGCTGGCTCATAAAGGAATCAAAAGAATGTTTCTCCTTCATTTGATCTTTTGGAAGACCTCCATGATTCATATCTTGAGATAGTTGTCTGAGAATGGCTACAAGATTATTAATTACACCTCCCATAACATTAGGTTTCTCAGGGGGACAATCATTGCATTTCCTGTTGCATTCTATATTAACAAAGTTCCTTTGGGTTCCATCCATTGACTAAAACCAAGAAGAATAGTGTGAGAAACATTAATTATAATAGGAAAACCATATAATCAGAAATAAAATTTCACACTTAAGGTCTTATCATAGGTTGTTCATGGCCATTTCTAAAACACTAATATTGTGTTCTATGCTTAGATTTATCCTTTGGGTTCTTACTAAGGCTTTCACATCCTTGTTTCCAAAGGTTGACTATACCTTTCCTATGATACCAACTATAATGAACCATACATTACATAAATTGTTATTACTTCAAAAATGAAGCACACCTATTACAACATATAACAAAACCATGAAAGGACAGTATAGGTATAGTGTTTTTAGAAACTGGAAAACATAAACAACTGGTTCATAAATCATTTACACTGTCTCCCTTTTATTTCATCATATCAAGAGTCCCTTTTGGCATGTCTTACTTAATAACCTTATTCCTGACCTGGGGAAAGAAAAAATACAAAATGGTGATCTCGAATGCTCAGTAAGGGTAAACAAAAGAAATATCAATCACATCATATTAATAATATCATAACATTTTGGAAATCTTAACCTGTAAAAGATATCATAATTTCATGACATGGGATAAATCAATAATCATAAAATAAAACATGAAACTTTGTGGCATACACAAAAAAAACATATAGAATCATTTCATAGTAGTCAAGACTCATTTCCAAGACTATCATAGTAGACAAATCCCATTTTTGAACCGAGTTTGCTCTTCGTTTCAGTCCTGTATCACTGAACCAGATTATCTTGTCGTTCCAGCCATGTCTATATCATGAGATATAAATATTTACCCAATGCATTGGAGGGAGATATAGGTCCCACCCATCTCAGAATTAATCCATTCTTTTGTGTGCCACAAAATCATAAATCATACATCATAGCATAACCCATGTAATAAAAATGGGATTCTTAAACATTGTGCCATCATAACATAATCCATATAAGATAAAAGGACTTCCTAAAAATAATTCCAACATAACATAATCTAATCAATGTAAAAATAGGGATAGAAATAGCACCCCATATTATCTTATATGGATAATAATTTTTATAAAATGCTTGAACTCCATTCTTGAGGAAAATATCCATTCTACTTCAAAAACATTTTTCCTTTTCTTAAAATGTCATATAATTTTAATATAAAATTAGTTGATTAAAAATAAAATTTGAAAACTTGTAAAGGAAGCTTCATGTAAATGATTTCCTAAAAATCCATTAATTCCGTATAAGTTAAAAAACATCCTTCTCGTACTTTGGTTAAAAAGTCAAAAAGTACCTCGTACAAAAAATGACAAAAGATTCATTTCATATATTTTACTAAAAACTCACCAAAGGGTAAAATTGGATTTAAAAGATTGTAGGAGGATAGAAATAATATTACATATTGACAAAACATGGATGTAGATGATAAATATTCTCCAGTAAATTCTGAAGTATAAACAATCTAGGATAAAAATGAGATTGCGAGATTTTCCCTTACCTTAGGTCTGATTTGCTTCGTATGTGTCTAAAACTCCTGTATAATGATTTAAATAATTTCATTGACTTATTAAAAAATCATACCCATTGCTATGATATCATATATGGTCATATTCATATATTCTTAGTTTCTTATTAATCATATTTCATTGATACTTGTTATTCGGGTGTTTATTGCTTTTTGTTCTTATGCATGTTTTGTAGAATAAATTCTTAATATTCTTTTTAGGTTATAGATACCAAATTTCTAGAATGGTATTAGTGTAATATATATCATATATATTAATTCAATTCATTTATATAGTCATTATGAAATGATGATCATGTAGAACGAGTCGCATCACATCGTGGAGACGGTAGGCTGTACGTACCCACGAGCGATGATATCATTCCCATGATCGTGGAATTGTATTGAAGTGTATGTATACTATTTCATAATTAATATCACTTTATAATAATCGTATATAGTTATTCTTTACACCATTTAACCCATCCATTTAGGATGGTGGTGGAAAACAGATTACACCACGACATGGAGACGGTATTCCGTACGTACGCACGCGTGATGATTTTGTTTTATGTGGGATGGATAAAGGGTGAAATTGGGGTTTTCATACTTATAATAACATATCAGTATATTACTGATTCTGATGTTATTACTTCATAATTAGGCAACTAGTTAAGAAGAAGTAGAAGAATAAATAAAGATGAAAGAATCGGTAACGGACATTACCTCTTTTTTGAAGTGCCTCATCTTAACATCCTATTTGGGCACTAAAATTGGTCTTTGAAGAAACCTAGGACCTCTAGAATATTACTAAGGAAGTGGAGAAGATAAATTATAAGGGTTTGGGCGATCTTGAAGGCTCAACGTGGTGTGAGGAGAAGAGGGAGGAGGTGCCCTTTTATAAGGGAGGAGAGGGGGACCTTAGGAAAAACGTAAAATATTATTTTATAATAAATACATATTCAGTTTTTAATATCTCTAAAGTGATTAATTTAGAAGATAATGTAGGTATGGATATAAATCCTCTCATCCAATATTTTTTAGATAGGTTATGGTCATTATATTAACCATATCTTTTAGTTTTAACTCTTAGTTAATTAGATTGACATTTAACATGTCACTTTGTATTTTTATATTATACAGTTAATAAACATACCATATACATCCAAGAGACCCCTAAGTGGTCCATTAATGATAATCCTATCCTAATATAAGTATATTGTCTGAACTTTAGATTTGTAGGAATATAATAACAATTAATAATATAATATTTGTTTTAAAAACTTATTTTATGTCAATTTTGACACTATTTGGTACTTGATTTTTGTGAAAATCATAACCACATAATTAGTTCTAAAAAACTTAATTAAATCAATACTAACATGTCATATAAACCTATAAAATTAGTGGAATTCATAAAAAGTCTCAAATTACATTTATTTGGGTATTTATAACATCAATTATGTTAATATTTAATTTATAAGATAATTACTACATCATCATTGTGTCATAAATAAATTAACTTATTTAATGTCTAAAAATTATAAATAAAATACCATTATTATGAAATCATTTTATATTTATAATGAATATTTATAGTCGAAAATATAACATATATAACCCTATGTAAAATTTTTTTTTCTAAAAGTTATATGCTTATGACATTTTTGTATTTACTTTAACTTAATTAATATAAAGTGTCCCTATCACCTGCAAGTGGCTCCATGGGGTCCTAAAATCGACCCAAAGATGCCTATGGTCGAACATGTATCCACCAATAAGGTTAGAAAACGTTTTATGGTAATTTAATATTATTATAATATTATTTGTTTATCCTTATTTACCGGATTTACCCTTTAACCATGGTAAATAAAATATTTACCGTAATAATTATTAAAAATGTCTAAAAATGAATGTTACCTATTTAAAAAATATGGAAATACTTATTCCAAATATGGAAACCATTTTTCAAAACTCAAAACACAGAAGTGGCAGAAATTAATCTAAAATTAATTCCTGCCGTCAAAATAAAAAGCGTGTTTTTAAGAAATAATAACTATCAAAAGATTGATACTTGTTTATGTCCGGTTTAATTGTGAAATTACGTACAATGACCAAAATTGTATTAAATGGTAAAAATAAATTATAAATGTAATTTAAAACCACTCAAATTCATAATTTATCACTATTAATTATTTCGATCAAAAAATTTGTTTTTAATAAAAATTTAGTAATTCTCACTATTTATCAAAATATAAAATTTATCCGAAAAGTATCAAAATATCATCCTTGGATAATTTCGATATTCAGAATCCAAAAATAAAGTCCATTTTGAATTATAAAATTTATATAATTTCAAAAGGAGGGTATTAATATTCATAACAGCTAGTTTTAAAAATATTTTAATAGCATATCGTTATTTAGTGAAACTCGGTATTGGGTAGAACGCAAGCTATCGAGGAAAGTAGTGATTGCGTGTAAAGAAAGACAAGATAGTGTTATGTGTAGTGAAATATTCCTTTTATTATGTATATAACATAAAATATTTCTCATAAAAATATCATGTGTTACATTCTACTTCCCTTAAAATGAATTTCTCCATCGAAATTCGTCACATTGTAACAAACAGATGAGGATACCTCTCCCTCATAATATCCTCAAGTTCCCATGTATCTTCTTATAATTGGCGATTCCTACATAAATCTTTCACAAAGTGAGTGGTCTTTTTCCATAGGACTTTTTCGCTACGATCCAGAATCTCTATATGTTGTTCTTCATAAGAAAGATCTTGATCTAACGGTAAAACTTCTGAGTTTAGTACATGTGAAGGATCAGGTATGTTCTTTCTTAGGATAGATACGTAGAACACATTGTGAACTTTAGAGAGATTCGGTGGGAGCTCCAATTGGTAAGCTTCCTTCCTAACACTATCCAGTTTTTCGACAGGACCGATATACCTAGGGCTCAGCTTTCCCTTCTTTCCAAATCTCATTACTCTCTTACAAGGAGATATTCGTAAGAACACTTTACCACCCAATTCAAACTCTAGGTCTTTTATTCGGTTATCGACATAAATTTTTTTCGACTCTGAGATGCTCTTATGTGTTGTTGAATAGATCAGACCTTTTCTGCCATCTCATCAACAAGATCAGGTCCTAATAGCTTTCATTACCCAACTTCATCCCAACAAGATGGAGTTGTACATTTCTTTCAATAGAGAGATTCATAAGGAGTCATCTGAATACTTGAGTGAAATCTATTATTATAAGAAAATTCCACCAAAGTCAGGTGTTGATCCCAACCTCCTTTGAAATCCATAGAGCAAGCTCTCAACATATCTTTGAGAGTTTGAATTTTCCTCTCAGACTGACCATCTGTCTGAGGATGATAAGCAGTACTGAAACTCAACTCTGTATCCAGAGTATGCTGAAGACTTCACTAAAACATTGATGTAAACCTCGGATCCCGATCCGATATAATGGAAAGTGGTACTCCATGCAATCTTACCACTTATTTTACATATATACTGCCAAACTGATCCAAAGAGAAATCCTTTCTAATAGCAATGAAGTGTGATGACTTCGTAAGATGATCAACTATGACCCAGATAACATTATTCCCTTTGGATGTTTTTGGAAGTCCGGTGACAATTTCTATAGTTATTTTTTCCCATTTCCATTCTAGTATGGGTAATGGTTGTAACATCCCCTTAGAATTGTGCCTCTAAACTTTTACATGCTGACAAACCAAGCATCGAGAGACATATTCAGCAACATCTCTTTTCATTCCATCCCACTAGAAGTACTTTTTCAGGTCCCTATACATCTTTGTGATTCCAGGATGAATAGAGAATGAAGAACTATGAGCCTCATCGAGTAAATCCTTCTTTTATTCTGGGATGGGAGGAACACAAACATGATTCCTGAACATTATTATCCCATCACAATCAAGGTTGAATTCAGGAACATTTCTCACCTTATTTTGTAACTCTACATTTTCTTTATGTGCCTCTTTAATCTTCTCATTTATAGATGGTTGAACATTTATTTGGGAAGGATAAGATTTTTCCCCTTCCATTATAATTTCAAGATCTATCCTTTGTAAATCCAAAAATATTGAAACTTTGTGATCCTCATCATGGATAATCTAGCATGGTCTTCTCAAATTAATGAATCTTCCACCTTGTTTGCATTCCCAGGGTGATAATGAATTGAGCAGTAGCAATCCTTAATCAAATCCAACCTTCTTCTTTGGTGCATATTCAACTCTTTTTTTGTTTGAATATATACTTTAAACTTTTTTGATCAGTATAAATACCACACCTTTCACCATAATGATAATGCATCAAAATCTTTAATCCAATGATTACCGCAGCTAACTCCAAATCTTGAGTTGGGTAATTTTTCTCATGGATTATCAACTGTAGTGAGGAATAAGCTATCACCATATCGTTTTCCATGAGAACACACCCAAACCCCTTCTTGGACGCATAATTGTAGATCACAAACCTTTCTCTACTACAAGGTAGTGTGAGCACAGGTGCACTGGATAACCTTCTTTTCAACTCCTTGAAATTCACTTCACATTACTCCGTCCGAACAAACTTAAATCATTTTCGAGTCAACCTGGTGAGTGGATTAGATAATCGCGAAAAATCTTTCACAAAAAGTCAATAATATCCAGCCAAACCAAGAAAACATTGGATCTTAGTTACTGTTGTTGGTCTCGAAAATCTTTCAATAACCTCTGTTTTTTCTAGATCTACAGATATCCCCTCCTTTGAGATTATGTGACCTAAAAATGCAACTTTTTGAAAACAGAATTCACACTTGGTAAATATGGTATAAATGTTCTCTTTCCATAGGGTCTTTAATACAATTCTCAAGTGATCTTCACATTCTTCCTTGCCCTTTGAATATACAAGAATATCGTCTATAAAGACTACCCCAAATTGATCTAGATAGTCTCTAAAGACTCTATTCATTAGATCCATGAAGATAACATGGGCATTAGTAAGACCAAATGCAATCACTATAAATTCATAGTGTCCATACCTTGTACAGAAAGCCATAGTTGGTATATCCTCCCTTTTGACCCATAATTGATGATACCCTGAACAAAGATCAATCTTGGAAAAGTATTGAGCTCCACGTAGTTGGTCAAATAAGTCATCAATGCATGGGAGAGGATATTTGATATTGATAGTGATCTTGTTATGTTCTCAATAATCAATGCAGAATCTCATTGATCCATCTTTCTTCTTAACAAAAAAACAGGTTCTCCCTAAGGTGATGCCCTAGGGAATATTAATCCCTTATCAAGATTATCTTGGAGTTGTTTCTTAAATTCTTGCAACTCAATTGGGGACATTCTATAAGGTGTCTTTGAAATAGGTAAAGCACCATGTACAAGTTTTATTGAAAACTCAGCTTCACAATTTGGTGGAAGACCAGGCAATTCCTCTGGAAGGACATCATCAAATTCCCATACAATCGGCATATTCTTATTCATGAGTTTCTCTCCAACTATTTGATATAAATAACCTTCATTTAGTGGAATCAAGACCCATAATATGGATGAAATTTCCACTGGAATGTTATGTTCATCCTTGCATCGATAGATAATCATAGATTGATCTAGAATATAAAATTTGACATCCCTTCTTTGGAAATTGATAGGAGATCCATATAAAGAAAGACAATCCATGCCAAGAATCGCATCAAAATACATTATAGGAAGGATCACAATATTTGTAGGAAGCACTTTCTCACAAACTTCAATCGGAGAAGAATTATAAACATTTGATGTGACTGTTGTTCCATTAGGGGTTGTCAAAATAAACTCAACATCTAATTGTTGAGGTAATACAGTGATAAACTTAGAAAATTCATCATAAATAAATGAGTGGGTGGATCCAGAATGAAATAAATCATTTTCTACTTTAGAGTGGATGGTATGTGTTCCTTTCACCACTTCGTTATCATACTCCACATCACTGATAGAAATTGCAAGTGACATTCCATTGTCTTTTTCCTTAATAGTTTTTTTACATCGATCATCGTCAAAAACCCTTGGATTAGGGCATTGATTGGTATAATTCCCCATTTCCTTGCACTTGTAACATTGATGTGTAGGATGTGCACATTGTGTAGCCTTTTCATTGTTTGCATCACTAGACATCTTCTTCCCATAATTTCAGCATTCAAATGCCTGATGACCTTCCTTTCAAAATTTGAAACATTGGCTTGTACCTTTAAGGCTACTCCCTCCATGTTTCTTTCCACACATTGAGCATAAGGTAAAACTCATCTTCTTTTCAGTGTGCTCTTTAGATTTTTCTTTGAATTCCATTTTCCTCTTCTTATCAAGCACATATGACTGATGGGTTACTCCAATATTCATCTCAACCTTGAGAGCACATCGAACAATTTCATCATAGCTATTGAAGTCCCTTATTGATAATGCCCTTCGAAGACTTGGTTTTAAGCCACTAAAGAATCGATCGATCTTATTATCAGGTTGGATTATAATCCTCGAAGTGTACCTTGCAAGTCTTGAAAAATTTTATTCACAGCTACCAACACATTCATCATCCTTTTTCTTCAGTTAAAGAAACTCCTTCTCTATCTTTGTTCAAAGAATACGAGGGAAGAACTTATTGAAAAATAAGTTCTTGAACTCGTCCCATTCCATGGACTCAATTTCATCTCTTGGCCTCGTATTCTTGATAACATTCCACCTCTGATCAACTTCACCTTCCAAATGATATACTGCTAAGATTTCATTATCATGTTCAGAATGTTGAATAACTGAAAATATCTTTTCAGTGGTACTGATCCATTGTTCAGCAACTAATGGAATAGTAGACCCACTGAATGTGGGTGGACACTGCCTCATGAAGGACTCAACAGAATGTTTCTCCTTCAATTTCTTGTTTCGAAGTCCTGCATGATTCATAACATGAGAAATTTGTGTGAGCATGGCTACAAGATTTTGCATTCCTGCTCCCATAACGTTTGGTTTCTTAGGGGGGACAATCATTGCATTGCCCGTCACATTCCTCATTAACACAGTTCCTTTAGGTTCCAACCATTAACCAAAACCAAGAAGAATAGTTTGAGGAACACTAATTATAATAGGAAAACCACATAATCAAAAATAAAATTTCACACTTAATGTCTTATCATAGGTTGTTCATATCCATTTCTAAAACACTAAGATTGTGTTCTGTGCTTAGATATATCCTTAGGGTTCTTACTAAGGCTTTCACATTCTTGTTTCCAAAGGTTGACTATACCTTTCCTCTGATACCAACAATAACGACTCATACATTACATACATTGGTATTACTTCAAAATTGAAGCACACATATTACACCATATAACATAACCATGAAAGGACCGTATATGTATAGTGTCTTTAGAAACTGGGAAACATAAGCAACTTGTTCATAAATTATTTACACTGTCTCCCTTTTATTTCATCATATATATAGTCCCTTTTTTCATATCCTACATAATAACGTTCTTCCTGTCCTAGGGAAAGAAAACATACAAAAGGGTGAGCTCAAATTCTCAGCAAGGGTAAACAAAAGAAATATCAATCACATCATTTTCATAATATCATAACATTTTGGAAATCATAACTTGGATAAGAGATCATAATTTCATAACATGGGATAAATCAATAATAATAACATAAAACCTGAAAATTTGTGGAATACCCACATAATCATAAAGAATCATTTCTTAGTAGTCAAGACTCATTTCCAAGACTATCTTAGTGGACAAAGTCCATTTCTGAACCGAGTTCACTCCTCATTTCAGTCATGTATCACTGAACCAGATTAACCTAATGTTCCATCCATGTCTATATCATGAGATATAAACCATTACCCAATGCATTGGTTGGAGATATAGGTCTCACCCATCTTATAATGAAACCATTCTTATGGGTGCCACAAAATCATAAATCATATATCATAGCATAACCCATGTAATAAAACTGGGATTCTTAAACATCATGCCATCATAACATAATCTATATAAGATAAAAGGACTTCATAAAAATAATTCCATCATAACATAATCAAGTCAATTTAAAAATAGGGATATAAAAAGAACCCTATATTATCTTAGATGGAAAATAATTTTTATAAAATGCTTGAAGATCATTTTTGAGGAAAATATCATTTCTAATTGAAGAACATTATTCCTATCTTAAAATATCATATAATTTTAAACTAAAAGAAGTTGATTAAAAATAAACATTGAAAACTTGTAAAGTAAACTTCATGTAAATAATGGTCTAAAAATCCATTCATTCCATATAAGTTAAAAAACATTCTTCTCGTACTTTGGCCGAAAAAGTCAAAAAGTACCTCGAACGAAAAATGAAAAAATATTACTTTCATATCTTTTACGAAAAACACACCGAACGGTAAAATTGGATATAAAAAATTATAGGAGGATAGAAATAATATTACATATTGATGAAACATGGATGTGGATGGTAAATATTCCCCAGTAATTTCTAAAGTATAAACAATCTCGGATAAAAATGAGATTGCGGGATTTTCCCTTACCTTAGGTCTGATTTGCTTCGTACGTGTCTGAACCTCCTGTATAATGATTTAAATAATGTCATTGACTTATTCCAGAATCATACGCATTTTTATGATATCATATATGGTATATTATTATATTCTTAGTTTCTTATTAGTAATATTTCATTGCTAATTGTTATTTGGGTGTTTATTTCTTTTTGTTCTTATGCGTGTTTTGTAGAATAAATTCTTATTATTCTTTTTAGTTTATAGATACCACCTTTAAATATTGTTATTAGTGTAATATATATCATATTTATTCATTCAATTCATTTATATAATCATTATGCAATGAAGATCATGTAGAATGAGTCGCATCACATCGTGGAGACGGTAGGCCGTACGTACGCACGAGCGATGATATAATTTCCATGATCATGGAATTGTATTGAGTGTATGAAAAATATTTCAGAATCAATATCACTTTACAATAATCATATATAGTTATTCTTTACACCATTATACCCATCCAAGTAAGGTGGTGTTGGAAAACAGATTACACCATGGTGTGGAGACGATATTTCGTACATACGCACGTGCGGTGATTTTGTTTTCCATGGGATGGATAGAAGGTGAAATAGAGTTGTTTAATACTTATAATAACATATCATTATATGATTTATTCTGATTTTATTACTTCATAATTAAACAACTAAAGAAGAAGAAGTTAAAGAAGAAATAATGTTGAAAGAATCGATAACGGAAATTACCACTTCTCAGCCTCCTCTTAGGGAAATAAAATTTGTCTTTGAAGAAGAAAATGACCTCTAGAATATTAATAGGGAAGTGGAGAAGAGAAATTGGTAGGTTTTGGCTGATATTGAAGGCTCAAAGTGGTGTGAGGAGAAGAGGAAGAGGTTCCCTTTTATAAGGGAGGAGTGGGGCACCTTAGGGAAAACATAAAATATTATTTTATAATAAACTCATATTCGGTTATTCATAGCTCTTAATGTATTAATTTAGAATCTAAAGTGGGGATGGGTCGAAATACTCTCATAAAATAGATTTTATACAGGTTAGGGTCATTATATTAACCATATCTTTTAGTTTTAACTCTTAGTTAATTAGATTGACATTTACATTATCACTTTGTATTTTTATATTATATAGTTAATAAACATAACATATACATCCAGGAGACCCCCAAGTGGTCCATTAATGATACACCAATCATGATATAAGTATCTTGGCCGAACCGTAGATTTTTAGGAATATAATAACAATTAATAATATAAAATTTGTTTTAAAAACTTATTTTATGTCAATTTTGACACTATTTGGTACATGATTTTTGTGAAAATCATAACAGTGTGATTAGTTATAAAAAACTTAATTAAATAAATAATAACATGTCATATAAACATATTAAATTAATTGAATTCATGAAAAGTCTCAAACTATATTTATTTGGGTATTTATAACATCAATTATGTTAATATTTCATTAATTAGATAATTATGGAATCATCATGATGTCATAAATAAATTAAATTATATAATTTCTAAAAATTATAAATAAAATACCATTATATAGGAAATACCATTATCCTTCTACTGAATATTTATAGTGGAAAATATAACCCATATAACCCTAGGTTAAAATTGTTTTTCTAAAAGATATATTCTTATGTCATTTTTGTATTTACATTAACTTAATTAATATAAAGTGTCTCTATCACCTACAAGTGGCTCCATGGGGTCCCCAAATCGACCCAAAGATGACCATGGTCGGAAATGTAGACACAAATAAGGTTAGGAAACGTTTTAGGGTAATTTATTATTATTATAATATTATTTTCTTACCCTTATTTACCGGATTTACCCTTCGACCATGGTAAATAAAATATTTACAAGAATAATTATTCAAAATGACTAAAAATGAAATTTACCTATTTACACAATTTGGAAATCTATATTCCAAATATGGAATCCATTTTTCCAAACTCAAAACATAGAAGTGGTAGAAATTAATTTAAAATTAATTCCCACTGTCAAAATAAAAAGCGTGTTTTTATGAAATAATAACTATCAAAAGATTGATACTTATTTATATCCGGTTTAATTGTGAAATTATGTCCAATGACCAAAATTGTATTAAATGGTAAAAATATGTTCTAAATATACCTTAAATCCAATAAAATTCATAATTTATCACTATTAATTATTTTGATTAAAAAAGTTGTTTTTAATAAAAATATAGCAATTTTCACAATTCATCAAAATATAAAATTTATCCAAAAAGTTCCAAAATTTAATCCTAGGATAATTTTGATATTCAGAATACAAGAATGAAGTCCATTTTTAATGTTAAAATCTATAAAATATAAAAAAGTGGGTATTAATATTCATAACGCTAGTTTTAATAATATTTTGATAGCATATCGTTGTTTAGTGAAACTCGTTATTGCATACAACTCAAGCAATCGAGGAAGGTCGCGATTATGAGTAAAGAAAGCCAAGATAGTGTTGTGTGTAGTGAATGATTCATTTTATGACGTATATAACATAAAATATTTCTCATAAAAATCTTGGGTGTTACACTAAGGGAATTTAGGGATGAATTTCATTAAGGGGGAAGTTTGTAAGAACTCAGATCTTTTTTTCAGTTATGGATAATTATTTATAGTGTTTTTGAGAAAAATAAGAGTTTCTGGAAATTTATAGAGTACACTCTATGTACCATGTTGTCACGGGTAGACGTGTATTGGTGGTGTAATGGCCGAATACATGGTCACATAGGGTGACCTAAAGACCACCTAAAGTATGGCCCAATAAAGAAATATATATGCCATGTACTTTTAATGGACAAATGTGTATATTTATTTTTATTTGATTTAATAGATCGGGGTCACGTCCAATCAACAGAAACATCTTCTTCTTAGCTTTTCTCCTCTAGGGGTCACTGATATAGCCAATTCTTCTTGGATCCCATGATTGACCATCTGTTCCCTGAATCATCCACCTTTGATTGCATTGGAATCTCTATAGTGATATATTCTATATTCTAGAGCTTCATCCCTTGATTTCTCCTCTTTCATGGTATAATCTTGGTTGAAAATTTTAGACATTTTTTGTTGATATTCGACATTCTAGGTAGATTCAAAGGTTGGGATTCAACTATATTGATCGTACAACATTAATGTTGGTGGTTTATGTCTTTCTATAGTTTTTCTTTAAATTATATCTTAATAATAGAACAATACCCTAGATCAGGGTATTGTGTTTTTAGGGAATTTAACCATGTTAATTCCTCCTATGATTTGTTTGTTTGAGTAGGGTTATTATATTGTGAATAGTGTTTAATTACCTTATTATGGATATGTTTTCCCTTGTTAGATTTTTTTGGCTGTTGGGTCCAGAACCACCTATTAGGCTTTTTGTGTTACATTCCTAGTGTTTTTAGGATGGAGTGATATTATCTCATATGTTGTGATATGATTTTTAGCTATTTATCCATGTACTATATTGTGATTTTCTTTGGCTACTGGATATCATCTCTGAACTATTGACTTACATTGGGTGGTGGGAACCTGGTGTAGTTAGACCATAGGTGAAATAAATGCTGAGGGATTTCCTAGAGTGTTTGTTATACTTCCACGTTGCGTAACTATAGGGGGGATGAATATGAGTTCTCTCTTAGAGTTTTTTTAGTTCCACATTGTGTGACCACATGGGGAATTGACGTTGAGTGCTTCACTAGAGTGTATGTAGTTTACCCCCTGAGACTATAGGAGGAATTGACAGTGAGTGCTTTCTCAAAGAGTGTTTGATGGGATGAACAATAGGTGTTCGACTGTGAGAAAATGCTAGATGGTTTCTTGAGATTTGTTAGTTGTATACTTAATAAATGTATATGAATGATGTTGAAACTATCGGATTGGTTACATTTGATTACTTCCTTGTTTATTACTTCATTTTGAAACATTCATCCCATATATTTTCACAAACAGTTAGGCACAGATCACTGGGTGGTTTCCTACTGTGATTCCTATCACACCCTATTTGGGTCATGCTTTTGGGCCCCAACAGATCATATTTCTACAAGTATAGATAATGGAAAGTTCCCTTCTACTTTAGGTACTTGATTATAGTGGATCTAGAGTGCATGAGACTAAGTAGTGGCATGCGATGCTGTTGGAGTTTTTTACTTGTTTATCTTTTGTACTTTGGTTTAGTATTTTATTCCATAATTGTGACCATTTTTATGATTTCATAGTTATTTTTACATGCATTATTATTTATATATATGTTCCATTTTTTTATTCCATTTCATTCTTATGCTCATTACATATTGTCTAGTATTACTTCTTCTGCTATAGTTATCTATATGTTTCCCTTATGTTACTCTTCCAATGAGGGCATAGTTTCCACATTATTAGACCCAAGGACCTCGCTACTGGTCGAAAACCTCTATAATTCAAGGAAATTCACTTGAGGCTATGTGAAAAACCTGGTACGGGGCACCTCTGGGCTGCTCCTAGAACTGGGGCATTACAAAAAGAATATTAATAATGATAAATATCATAGGGATGATTTGAATCCTATAATATTTATCATCCATTAGAAATATGTGGACATGATATAGCTATATCATAGAAAACTATATTCTAAAATCATAATGTGAAAAAATAATCATGGTAAATATATAAAAATAATATGAAATTGCATAGAAGTATAATATACTTTAAGAATGTTTTGTAAGAAATTTCTCCAACTATATTCTCATGGTCATCTATGATTGTACATGGTGCTCCTTTGGAGTGATATATAATTTTAGTTTGATGAATCTATTTAGTTGATTATCATTTTCATTTATCCATTAACATAATGTGTGAAAATCTGTAAATTTTTAAATAATTTGTAAAATAATTTAAAAAGTCATCATTTTATATGGTAGTTATTATGAAAAGTTATAATATAAGAAAATTATAAGGATTAGTTATTTCAAAATTATATATTCAATGTAATTTTATGTGTCTCCTTGAAATAAATACAGATTCCTATAAAATAGATAATCATACAAGATCATTTTTGACAAAAGATATCATTTTATATTGAACAAATATCTCTTGATTTTTCTTATGTTAATTATCGGTTGAGAAGGAGCAGCTAGCACACAATTGTGGAGAAGAGGCCTCAACAAATATTTTGATGATTATGAAACCTAGTGAATACTATTTGATACATGAAATTATTTGTTGACGATAAGGTAACTCAATGAAAATCTTTTTTAGTGAATATTAAGTGAGAAAATAGTGATTTATGATTGTTTTAAAGTTTTTTATTTATTCATATTGTTTCCTCACATAGTTAACCTTGGAAATGGTTTTGTGTGTCCACCCAATGTTTATGGTCATGGAGATGTCTCATTGAACCCTTAAGTTGTATCATAACATATGGGAATGATAAATTGATATGATGAATTTTGAATTTGAAGTCTATTTTTGGATATTTTTATAAATAAGCAATGGTATTTATATGGAAAAATATTGTAACATGATTTATTTAATCAAAATTACTTAGCTATCCAATAACATCATCATGTTATGTATAAATTTATAAACAATATTAAATTTTATAAGTGATAATAACATGGTTTTTGTAACCATAAACATCCAAATCATTATTGAAATTACCAAAACATTGTTATCTGGCCACTATGATATGGTTGAAGCAACCATGAGGACGAACCATGATGTGATGGATATACTATGGTTATTGGTAGTGCCATGGGAACCAATTAGGCTATGGTGAATATTGATTCATC
The DNA here is from genome assembly GCA_963277665.1 of Viscum album. Taxonomy (NCBI): domain Eukaryota; kingdom Viridiplantae; phylum Streptophyta; class Magnoliopsida; order Santalales; family Viscaceae; genus Viscum; species Viscum album. The sequence continues at coordinate 586,291,570 of OY728125.1, forward strand.
ATTGTTTATAGTGATTCCAAATAATTGATATTAAATTTCGATTTACATTATTTTATGATATAAAATAATTTTGACAATGTTATTAAACCATGGTGGTAAACCATGTTCTTTAAAAACTATTAAAACTATTTTCTCCAAAAACTAATACCAACATGATTTGAAATGTGCTGCATCAAAACTATAAAACTATATATATATACATATATAATTATTAGTTTTCAATATTTTAATTCCATAATGTTATGATATCTCATATTAAATAATTAAACAGTTCATTTATTTATAAAATCACAATTGTAATTATTATTATATATTTATAGCTATAATTTCCTCACATATTTTATATAAACAAACTATTTTATTAATAGTGTTTTTTTTACTAGAGGTTCTTTTAATATTTAAATAATATAAAATCCTCATTTAAAATCATTAAAACATTGGAAAAATTGAATGAAAAATAAAGAAAAATGTGAAAAATGTGGCTTAACACTAGCCATGGAAACCTGAAAAGGTGCACGATGGAACATTTAGAGGCATTAAGGGATCAATTATGAATATAATGTTGGTTATATACTCGAATTTAAGACCCCAATGTGGCGACACACTAGGAAGAGATGTATAATGGTTGTACTGTGTGTATTGCCTTGTTAGGTGGCTGCTTGTCAATAATGAAAACTCATTAGTTTAAGGATAAAATATAAAAAATTAAATGTACAATGGGAAATATGATTTGAAAATATCAAAACCATCCTTATTTTATTATAGGGTTTTATGCGATTTTAAAACTAGATGAAATGTGTTGAAAAAATTACTTCATTGCACAGTGGATGCTCGATGCTAACTCACTATCACTGGGAGATAAGTAAAAACTCCTATATGATAAAAAATAAATCACATATATCATGAACCAAAAACAATTTTTTAAATGGTAAAAACGAATTTAATTTTATCTCTATGCATGATGTGCTATCTAGTGGAATCCTTGATGAAGGAATAATGAAATGATAATAGATACAATCATGGTGGAGTGGTTATATAGATTTGATGAACTATATAACTACATAATATTGTGCATGATGTAATGATAGAGAGTATTGAACATTATTAATAGAGAGAGTTGCATGAAATGAACATTTTTGTGAGGATCAGGCCTTGGAAAAGGATATATGAATATTAGGCTTTTCTTTATTGACATTGTTGTCAATGTTCAGATGTAATAGTCATTCATGTCATGAAAATGTTTTTCAAACAGTAATCTATTTATGTAGTTCATGTTTAAAGGTCTATATTTTGTTATATTATATAGTTTGATGAAGATGTAATGTTGTGATTATATGTATCATGTATAAGAGTTTCTGAATTTTATAGTTTCAGAATGTATCCACGAAAGTGTGGAAATGAATAAGAGTGATTGGATATATAATTTTCATTCATTATAGTGGTTCATTTTTTTTCTCAGATTAAGAGTAAAATTATTCTTTAACCATTATTTCATGTCATGATGACTTGGTGAATTGGTGGATTCGTGTTTTCATGGATGTATTTTATTTTATGTCTTATGAGTTTTTTGTCATGGTGGGGGAGAAGGGATAATACTGTATAATGTTTAAGATTCATTGGGGTTGTGTCATAGCATGGTTATTTTATGGATTATGTGGGATGAAGATTCTCAAACCATGTGGATACTATCATGGAATATATGGTAAATACAAATTTTATGATCGATATGAAAGGAAGTTATTCTATTTTGAAGGCACAATATTATGGTATTCTCATGTAGAATTAGTTTGGGTAGTTCATGATGGATTATATAAATCACCATGAAGGTCATCGTCCCATAATTAATTTGATATCTATATCTAATATAATAGTTCACCTATTTATTAATGAAGATATTTTATTAAAAAAATTTCTTGGGTGACATTTATGTTATTACACAGTGTATTATTTTTCCTATATATTTGGAGTTGGAGTTTGATTTTGAAATGGAAGAATAGGTGGTGGTATATTGGTATTTGATGAGGATTTTTTACTATAAATAATGGATGAATAAGGACACTCATGGGACCATAAATCATGATTTGGAACATAACTTGGGGTATACTGCTGCTAATAGGAATGGTTTAAATTTTTCTCTCTTTTTACTAGGTCAAGTGTTTGGTTTCATTTACCTTGAAATTTTTAAGGAGTTGTGATTTAGTATTTTATGAATCCATAATGTTAATAGTAGTTTTGTTTGATTTTAGTAATCTTGCACCCATTCATATGACATATTAATTCATTGAGAATGATAACTATCTTTTTTGATTAGGGGAGTGACTTTTAATGTAATAAATAATCCTTGAATTTTTCATGATCCTTTACAGATATATGTTATATGTTTAAATATGGTTTTGGATTACATGATATCTAAATATCCTGAATTACTTTACCATAATAAAATGGGAGTTTACCTATTGTGTAGTGATGGAAAAGTACAGGGCTTGAAAAAAATTTAATTCTAATAGTGACCTTAATAACCTCAAAAAAGTTTGTTATTTAGTATGTCATGAAACTATATTTTCATGATCATGTACATTCATAAATCATATAGAAGAGAATTATATTTCATTTTTATTTATATTGTTCATCGTGAATTTTAGTTTATATTTTTCCATGATAGATTTATGTGTATTTGAGGTTTTGATCACAGTATATTCATATCTTATACTTCAATTTGGTAGTTTTAATTATTCGATTGCATGTTTTTAAATTTAAAAAAATATTCCCTATGAGATGTAATGAAACCTCACAAGAGGTCTTACGTAATTTGAATATATGATGTGGATATTTTTTGGTAGACTATAATATTTTAAGACTACGTATTATAAATTGTCGTACCATGCCTATACATGTCACATGCATGGTACGACAAAATAAAATTAAATTAAATTCATCCATGAAATCATTTTTTCTTGTCAGAGCAATGAACACATATTTAGTGGGTTATTATAGTTTATACTTATTTTGTGTTAGAATAATGATGGTATTAAGGTATCTATTTATCCTAGAACTATTCCTAGTGGGCTGTGGAATCAGACTAATTATTAAATGAGAGGATTGATCCATATCATTAAAATAATGTGTAGATTAACTACCACTCCCCACTTAATCTTACATAGATTATTAATTTCATGTGATCATAAGAATTTACATAAAATGGATTCATATAAATTTTTCATAATATAAATTTGTATATGTGTGAATATATTTTTCTTTTGTTTTTTGATTTAGTAAGACTAACTATTTTTTGTTTATGGAATTAATCATTAATATTAAGTGTTTAAGTACCCAATAAGATTTTTGTGGTCATTGATATGGGCAATGGGTGAATAAATGATCTTAAATTTTACAATTTGTTTCATATGAATAAAACTTTTCCTCTTATTATAGAGTTAAAAAATTATTTAAAATAAGAACCCAATCATATTCTTTAGGAACACACAATTTTAAAAGGATAACTACTCAGTATGAGTATATAGTCTATATACTTGTTTAGAAATAATCTTATACCAAAAATCCACATGAAAAAAAATCATTTTTATATAGGTAAAACAAGAATTATGTTTCCTTACACATTTGATTCAATCTGATCAATACAACAATGATTATTATTTATACATAGATAAATGATGTCACATTGATTTTTTAACAACCTTAGAAAACATAAATAACATGTTCAACATATTTTCACTATGGTTCTTGTAATTATTCTCTTTTTCCCTTTTTGTAAAAATCATATTCATTAATATCTTTCCATCAATAAGAAAGATCATTTCACTTGGACGTCAGTATAACATTTTTTTATTATTGTTATTTCTGATTTCCCTATATGATTTTTCAATATGATGATTTATAATTACAAAAAAACATTTTTATTAAACTTTAATCTAATTACACCTGATACAAAATATTATCAGGAAATTTCTTTCTATTGAATCCAATCACAAATTATCTACTTATTATTAAATTCTTATTATTCAACCCTAAGATTCCCTAGTTTGAAACTTCCTACTAAAACTATGGATTTTATAAGTTCATATAGAATGTTTCTCAGAAACAAATAATGTTACATTTAATCATATTCACATGTGAGGGTATAAATAAATCCATATTTTAATTTATTCATATTTATGGATCCTTTATATGAAAAACTTTAGGATTCCAAATTTTATTTCCAAATCCATAGAAACATGAAATTCTAATATCATTCTCCGTAAAATTCTCTCTGGTGATTTTTCACTATTTCAGATTTCTTTTAAACCATATTTCAAATTTAAATATCCTCTTCAAAACAAAATATGCAATAATCACATCTCTCCCACCAGTTATGTTTGAAACTTTGATCGATCAATAGAACATTTTAACATTTCAAATCATTACAGAATCATTATTATGAAATTTTAAAAATTTAAAAAATTACACCCCTGAATGATTCTCTAGTAAATTAATGTAATAAATCATTCATCTAATGAGATTCAATTTTTTATTCGTTCTTTACAATAAATGTAAGAACATCTCAAAATAAATTACCATAATTTTCCTATATTTGATGGATTGTATTATAACTCTCCTTTCATTGAAAACATTCAACAAAAACTATATAATAATCATTTAAAAAACATTCATACCATTATTCTTAGACAAATTCATCATAAAATCAGCATACATGTGTATCTGATTGATGTTTCCGAAAATGTTTTTCTTGAGGACTACAATCGAAGAATATGTCTGTTGCAAATAAATCAAATAATTATTTCAATTGGGTTTAATCTTATATAATTACTCAAAAACATCCCTTTGATATTCAGAAAAACTATTTTATTAATCAGATTTCAAAAATATTTATCAGAAACTTTGAAATATGAAAATATAATATTATTCCTTTATTAATTAATCCAAAAAACTATTTCCCTATGTTTCAACAATTTAAAAACACAAAATCAACATAGGAAAAACTTTTTTGGTTAAAATTTTACAAAGATTCATATAATTAACATTGAAAACGTAAAAAAATCCCCACCATTCTAATAAATAGATGTATCATGAGATATTTAACTCATACAGCTAGAGGCTTCCAAAAAAGAAAAACATCACTATATTTTTTTTCAAAAAGATTGTCTAATGAATTTTTATAAAACCTAGAAGATAACCAATGAAAATATTTCTCAATGCATGAAAACATCTCATGGAATGGTTTATTTGATTTTGTTTTCTAAGAAAAATTATCCATTAATTAATTTTTGGAATGATATACAAATACTGATGATATATTTTCAATAAAACAAAAAATTTATATAATCATTCATAAAACCTCTAGTATTTTCAAAACACATCCAAACATCATTCTCTAAAAAATAACATGATTTCCATAAATAGTTACTTAGGAAAAATTTTCATTATAACTCTTTTTACACTTGATACATTAATTATAAAAACAAAATTTTATTTCTATTTTTATATTCCAACATCTACTTCCACAAAATTTTAAATCATTCCACACAAACACGCACGATGAAATCAAAACATACCACTTTTACAAACTACCCCAAAATAAATGAAATTATTTAATGTTTATAAACCTAACAATTGATATATTTATGTTATAAATATATTTTTCCACATTTATAACACTATCCACATAAATCATATAGAGGAAATGGAATCACATATCACAATATTGATGATAGAGTGGCTGAACACCCATTATCAAATTCAACTTGTAAAATTATTCCTTCATTAATGGTTTTATGAAAATATTATGAATTAATCATTTTTTGGAATAAACTTCAACATTATTTAAATATTCTCCAAAATATCTATCATGTTGTGATATTTTATATCAACATTCCTATAATGATACTATTCCACTAGATTATTATCAATATTTATAACACGTTGATATCAAAACCCAATATAAGAGAAAAATTATTATCAACAAACAATTATTATAATTATTCAACCATACACATAATTTTTTTGTATCGTGAGTTTATGTAATAAATTTATCTTCCACTATAATGAGAGTTTTTCAATTCTATTTCTTTTTATGCCAACTAACACATATTTCTCTAGAGAAAAAAACTCCACCAGATGTAGATTTTTTATCATCAACTCATCCTACCCAATATTCATTAGTATAAAATAATAATTTAATTATATTATCATATTTTTATATCAACCCAAACTCTGTTGTTCTTATAATAAATATGGGAACTATTTTTCATTATTAGGATATATGATTTATTTGGTGCATTTTGATATCAAGAACATGTGTAAAAAATTATATCTAGCTTTGAGGGAATCTGATATGATAATATTATAACAAAATTTCTAAAATCGTTAGGATCTATATCATTTCATTTATAGTAATTAGAAAATATGGTCCCACTCAAATTGGTTTTGATTATTCCGTACAAAAGATCATTATATATTCCTTAGCATACTACCCATTAGATAGGAAAATCGATTTACCCCTTGGTAATACTGGTAATCAAAAAATGTATTTCCCTTATAAAAACATGGAAATATCAAAAAAAATCATAAGAATATTTGGAACCTTTTAATACAATTCCTCATAATTTTCCCCAAATTTGAAATCATCCTTATAAATATTCACAATGTGAGATTACTTTAAATTTTATTTTAATTTGAGTTTTCTATCAACTATTCCTTTCATGAAGCTTAACATCCATAATCAAGTATGAAATTTATAATTATATGCTATTGGATCTTGATTCAACCAAAAAAAAATCATTTTTCAACTTCCATAAATAATATTCATTTTCAAAATCATGAATAAACAAAGTTTTTCAATATAAAAATCTTCACTGAGCTATCCTTTTTGAAAAGATGAATTTAAATCTGTATGAAAACATTTATATATCTATTGTATATAAATAATAAGGAATATTTTTATAGTTTATAATATTTTAACTATAGAAATGGACTCCCCAAAATTAATACATATAATTTTGTAGTAAACTTTTCAAAATATCCCTGACTTATTTCTTATATGTTCACTATTTTAATTCAATAAGTTTTAGAAAACAAACTATGTTCCAATCCAATTATTATTTATTGGATTTGGTATAAGTACCCATGTAAAATTATTTTCACTCTAATCCAATTAACCAGTCATTCTATCAAATCACTCTATATGTGAGATAAATATGATATTATATTGTGACTCAACTTGTTAATATGAATAAGTATGTGAAACTAATATTGATGTTTATCTAGTTTTAACCAATTTTTATTGATCTCCAATGATTTTATAATCTTCCTATTATTTATAAATCCTAGGAATAAGAAGAATATAATTGATTCTCAATACTTGAAATATTTGAGTAAGAATTATTATTTGTAAAAAGACTAAACATTGTAACTATCATTATGAAATTTTTTATCTTGTTAGACTGTATTTGCCTCATCTTACCTCAAATTTATTTCAAAAAAAACATGTGAAAATTTATTATCATACAGTCCAAGATCATTCACATATTCTAATTCAACCATATTTCCTATTGGATTATTATAACATCTGTATTTTAATAAATTAGGTGTGTATCCATGAAAAAATTTATCAACTCCTCTATAATAATGTTTCCTAAGATTATCACCCTAGATATTAATAATGAATAGACTTTTGAAAACTATTATATGTTTCAAACTAGGGGAAAAGTTATAACGCATCTCTAAAATTTTCATATAATTATTTTTTCAAATATAGAAAAATATTATGTATATAAAATTATCCTCTAATTTATTTCCTAAAAAATAATTAAAAGTATCATGTCCAATCTAAAATGTTCATTTCTTCTCCCCAAAATTATATTTATTCTTTCAGAGACATTATTTTTCTATGTTGTTTATGGGAAAATAATCTCTTGATGAATTCCATGTTTTTCATATAAATTGTTAAAATTTTCACTTTTATATTTTTCGATAATATCAGTTCATATAACCCTTAAATAATATGAACATTATTTTTATCACTTCTCTTTAAACTATTAAACATATATATAGCATATGATTTATGATTTAGAAACAAAATACATGCAATAAATGTAAATTCATCAAATAAATATCTATATTAATTACCCCCAGGTGTTTATTTTTTTACTCTTGGAACCACAACTCTTAGAATTTATTTTCTCTAAAGAATAAGTTGAATGTGTCTCAATGCTTTTATGAATATAGTTTATAATCTTACCTTTTTGAAAATTATATAAATAGAAATATATTCGTCTCATCATATCTATAATATCATTAATTATTTATCTATTTATTAGTTTGGTCATGTTCCTCTAATAAATATTCCATTTCCTTTTATTCCATAGATGATTCTCTACCATTGCACTTATATAGAGTATAAATTTTGAATCAATACCTTAAAAAAAATTTCTTTTGTGCATTTGATACTCATAAAAACATTCGAATATTCAATACAAACCCAAAAGAACCATATATTCTAAAAACCAATTCATCACTTTCATAATAATGCTTTGAAACAATTAGGAAATTGTGATTTATACCTTTAGTAAACCAAAATGGTTTGGATTTTAATTTATCTTCATCCATAATATAAGTTTCCAAAATATTGATTCTATATGATTTGTCATTTAAAATCACATTCAGCCCTCTCTAAAATAATTAATATTATTCAAAAGATTCATATATCCTTTACTATATGAGGAACAACCAGTATCGATGTTCTTAGTTCATTTTAATTTTATATATTTGAGAGTAGTTTTAAAAACTGAGAATTGATTTCTTCTTTTTTCTTTCTTCTCACTTGAAATTTGAGATTCTTTAAATAAATTGGTTTAATTGGTATAATAAAAATATAACATTTTTCATGATTTATAGGATTATCACATCTTTTAAAAATCATTTTCTATAGATTGAATCTATTTTCAATCTTTATACTAAGTATTTCATGTTGTCTGTTTTGAGTGGGTTGAATCCCCAAAAATCTATTCCACTATGTTTTTCTTGATTATCTAGAGTGTGTATGGTTAACCCAACACGTATATAATTTATTCTTAAATTCACCACAATTTTAGTAGTAACCATAAAAGCATATCACCCAATATAACTTGTTTGTAGTTAACACATGTGTTTCTACTTTTCATCAACATACTTTCCTTCCTCTTTGATATTTGGTTCCACACCAATTATTTGGTTTCCTCATGAAATTTTATTCTTTATATTAAATTTGTTATCATCCTTAATAGAATCAACTTTTATAGAATATTTTGTTTCCAAATTTTTATCCTTATAATCATCTATATTTTCAAGTATAATTAATTTAGTTACAAACATACCTTTTTTGTCTTAAACTTTCCTTCTGAAAATATTAATTTTTCTTATAAATATTTCCAGTTATTTTTTTTGAACTTAGTAGGTTTTAAATTATAATAATTTCCCCCAACTCATGTAACTAATCATTGGAAATATTTAACTTCTATATCAACATTAATCATTTTTATTTGAACTATCTATAACTTTTCCAACTTCAACATTAGAATTTCATTAGGTGTGATGTTGGATTTTTTCTTTTCATCATCCAATATCTTTGTATTTTCAATGTCATTTAGTAACGTATTTTTTTGAAGTAATTAGTATTACACTTTTTATGAAATATTTCCCATTTTCCCACTCGATCTATCTTTTAATTCTATCAATTTTCGCAAGACATTCTTTTAAACATGTCTCTATCATAAAATCTGTTCGTGATTATTCTTATTCTAAATTGTTGCTTTCATCATTGTTGAATTATTCATACAAATTTTTTTTAATAAAATTATTTTTATATTATTCATAAAAAAACCAAAATTTCTATTATTCATTATCATTATCTTCATTATTGTTGAAAAAAATACTTCCTCTTTTGTGTTTATAGAACATCTTTTCCTTATACCTTAGAGTGTACTTGGATTTATATTATTTCTTATTGAAGGATCTTCATGACTTACTTTCATTGTCATCATAAATTTAATCTTATATCATTTTCTAATGAATTTTTTTAAAACTAACCCTTAAATCTACAGTAAAATAATTTTAGTCGTAACTTTGATTTGTACTTCCTTGTGCATCCACTCACCCTTTTGGAAAAAGATGACATAAATTTATCAAAATCATTAAAAACCTCATCTATAGTATATGAGTCAAAAAAATTAGTCTCCTTTTTGAATTTTATATATATTACATTTATAGATTATTTGTGTTAAATTTCCCAATGAACCTTTTCATTTTTCTTCATAACTTTTCCCTCATAATTTTGGATGTTTTGTTAGTGATTTACTTATAAATTGTTGATATATTTTTTAGAATATCAATCTTATATTGATGAATTTTATCCATTAAATTTATCATGAATCATTTTGAATATTTTTTAATAATTACTAAATCTTTTAGATTGTCCCTAATAAATATTATTGATTTTATAGTTTCATTTATCCTTATAAAAATTACTTTCAAATTCATAATCACCCATCATAAAACAAAAACATTTCAACATCTAAATTTTCAAATTACCATTTTATAATTTAGTATTTACCTCATATATGTTCTTCATTTTAACTTGATGAATTTTTATTTTCCAACACCATTAACTCTAGTAAACTCACTAACAAGTACTGGGGAATGTATATAATTTATGGAAAGCCTTCAATATCAAAATTAAACATACCACCAACAATATGGAAAATATTCTAAAAATGATGAGTAAAGCCATCATTAGGATCTATGATAACATCATAATCAATAGAAACATGATATAGTAACATTATATCATTAAATAAACGATATTTATTTAAAAAATAACATTTTACTTGTTATTAGAACAATTTTGAACGTCCATAACAAATTCTCTCTTCATCACACATCATCATTGAGTAAATGAATGAATAATTCACTAAGATACCATATGAATAGACCCAACATAATTCTTGTGATGATTGAGTTATGGAGGGGTGTATTAGTGATCATATATATTAAAATTTATTTCTTATGAAACAACCTTCACCTCATGTTAGAGTGTAATAAATTTTCTGAAAATAAGAACACAATCAGATTCCACTGGAACCTAATCATATAAAATATGAATTAATCATAATGAGTAGTTATTAAGTGGAATAGTTTTTAAATAATAAAATAACAAACAGTAAACTAAAAAACAATAAATTTGATTATAATAAATAATTAAGGGATTATCCTCGCACATGAATTTCAATATGATCAATGCAATTATGCATGTAATTTATTAATATATAAATGATGGAACAATAATTAAAAAAACAGAGCTTTCACTAATAGGTTCTATGTGTTTTCAATGAGCTACATTTAATTCATCACTTTTTCTCTTGTTATAATATTAATCTTCTTCAGATTATTACATAAAATCAAGAAAAAACTTCCAATATTTACTTCTGTGTGAAACTATATCTATCTATGTTTTTCTAATTTCATTATCAGATTTTTATAGATAGAAATGTCGATATGGTTCAGTATAATAATAAAAAATTATAAATATTTATTTAACTAATTCCACTTAATAAAAATATTTTCTAGTGAAATCAGTCTATTTGTTGCAATAAAATATGACCTTATTATTATCAACTTCTTCTTATTCATCACCATAGACATTCTTTTGTTGGAATCCTCCTTCTCAATATCAATATTATAAATTTTTATTTTGTATATATTTTTATAAAAAATTTGGCAACAATTATCCTTTTTAAAAAATGATTTGTACACATAAATCCATTCCATACAAGAAATATATTTCAAGATGCGTGAGAAGGTGAAAATATGGGCTTACAAATTCACATTACTATTCACTGAATGTTTTAAATTAAAATATCCCACTTCATAAAATTTTCATTGATGCTTAATAAATATCCCCAGGCATTCTTGATGGTTTATTCAAATTTTACCATTTACTTATTAAAAGAACACATTTTAAACTATGTTAAATTCAACACTTATCCTTACTTGAAATTTGGGACTTTGAGAGACAAACACAACTTCATAAAATTACATATCATCATGAAAACTTCATAAATTACATTTTAATAGGTAAAAATTATACAAGTGAATGTTTTTTTGTTAAAACATTACATTAGAATACTAGTTTTTTTAGAATATATTTCAAATTTATCCTTCAGAAAAATAAGAACATCACAAATTCATTCTAATTCTTTTCTTCTATACAATGAATTCTATCAAAACACTATTTTTGTTTCTACCAATGTCTATACTATTTTTGATGATCCTTATAAAATTAATTCATCAAATAATGCATAACCTAATTCAGTATCAAAATTGCAAACATGTTTTTTTGATAAATATCGTGAAAACATTTTTTTCAATGGACCTTTTCAGATAATTTTTTCTAATAGAATTCATCTAAATACTTTATCTGAAGGAATTCATATGAAGATTTTTCTTATTGTATTTAAACTGAAACAATTCCTCAACAACATCACATTACTATTAATAAAAATTCATCTATTAAACACTATTCTAAAATATCCATCACAAACATTATAACTTGAACAAATAATATTTTTTCTGTACAATTATACAAGCACAAACTATCACATATTTTAAAAAACATACAATAAAAAACTAATCTCACCCAAAACAATGATCAATGTACTTCCACAAATCATTATATATGAACATTGTACAACTGAAGAAATTCTTTTCCCATTTCTACTAAATTGATGGATCATGATATTTTATAAATCATAATGTATCAAATTTTCAAAAAAGAAAATCATATCATGATTCACTTTTTACTGATTATTTTTCTAATGACATTGTAAGAAACATAAAATGTAACAATAAAACAATTTTCTAAAGGCATGAAAACTTTTTGATGAATAGTTCGTCCACTGAACATTATAAAGAAAATATTTTCAATTCATCAAATGTTTAAATGCATTATAAACATTTATGAATAAGGTTTTATAAAAAAAATACTAAACCATTTTAACATCTTTCATAAAAATTCCAACATCGTCAAAACACCTAAAATCCTTCGGGACTCAATAGTTTAAACAAATTAATTTGGTAAAAGGAATACCGCATCCAAAACTATATTTTTAAAAGCATTATTACAGACACACACACAAATATATATCTATATTGGTCGAGAATTCAATTCATAACTACATTTAACTGTTATTTTTTATATACATGGGATGTATATGAATAATACAAGACTAGAAAAATATGGAAAAAAATAAATGTGCTATTTCAAGAAAATTATGAACATTCTAAAAAATTTATAATACGACTTGGTAGTTTGATACTAATCATAGATCATATGTAGTATCTCAAATATGGAGTGGTGAAAATTAATAACTTTAACATTTATATAGATAAAACCAAATTTAATATATAGTTGAAAAATAACAAGTAAAATGTGTAAGATAAGATAGTAGAGAAGTTTATTTGTGATTATCCACATGATGAATTTTGGAAAAGAGCTGATGAGTAAACAACATAGTAATCATATGTAATATTATTTTCTTGGTCTGCCAACTAAAGAGATAAATATTAATATTAATAGAAAATTAGACAAAAAACATAGTTAAATTTATATATTGGAGTACCAAAGGTATTTATGCACAAGGTTATAATTTTAGTGGGTGTATATTCAACAATAGTATATGATGAATGGATATAAAACATGACACTCTGACATAAATGTTTATTATTTATTTTGTGACATAAGTTATGAAATGAACTCGTTTCCCAGTTCATGTCATCAAAGGAATTTATTAAATTAAAAAGTTGCAATACAAAACACGAGGAGTAATGTGTTTACACCAACAGGGAATTAAGGGGGGTACAAGGATACTCAAACAAAGAACAAAACCAATAGCCGATATGAGGACCTTTAAAATGCAGAGAGATATTCCATACAAGATCTACCATCAAATATCTTCCCATTAAGAGCTAAAAAGATTCTCTAGCCAGGGCATATATCAGCATCCTAAACAAAGAAAACAACTAGTAAATATGTCATATTCTAATAAAACTAAAGCAGTAAAAGAATAAGTATTCATAGTATAGTCCATCCCTTCAACATTTCCTGTTAGTATTAAGGTCACAATATCATCAAACCAAGCAAGAAAAACATCTAATAGTTAGAGAACACTCCAAAGCAACAATCAGCCTGAAAACCAAGCAGCAAGTGCAGACCAGCCGAACAAACCCAGAAAATATAAATCATAGTGTCAGCATAAAACAAGATCCAAATACATATCAGTAGCTCCATCTTTATTAGATCCAGGAAAATCCGGATATGCATAAAAAACTAAAGCCAAGAAGATTAAATAAGCAACTGTAGACCAAGAAGTAGTTCACATTGTCAATGAAGGTTAAGGAAAAATAGTCCTTAGATCAAGATACATGATATAACTTCAAATAGATGCAAGTAGCATATCTCAAAAACAGATGAAACTAAAAAACCCTCTTTGAGACAATAAAGATAAATTAAGGAGATTTTATGAACTCCATCCTCATCTTTTCATAGAAAATATCCTATTTAATGGCTAGATATGTAGGCTTCGAAATTTCCCCTTTTCTTAAATATTGACATATGATTTTATCTCTAAGCATCTCAAAAGATTCAAGCTCATGACAATAAGAAACATCCTGTTTGATGGCCTCTTCATGCAATTGATGTGTCTCCACCTATTGAGGGGTTTTAATCACCTCATGCGACATGTCAATGATAGGTTCAACTTTAATAGATTCATCACATTCCTTTCTAGAAGGAGAGAGAGAATATTTAACAATGGTCCTTTTAATCTTAGAGTAATCCCTACAGTTTCTTGTTTTCCTAGGGTCTGGGGTGATAAACCCATCCATGCCCCCTATAGTCTTCTTACCTTTTTTCCATGGATTTTAAATAAGATTACTCAATTTTCCTATGGTGATCCTCCACATAAATTGAGGTATCACTAGAGAATGAGTCTTAATTATGTTCCTTCCCCCCATCCTAAGATGATTATATATGCTCTTTATGTTCCTCAGAATGATTGATTGGCTGGGTGCACTGAAATTTACCTTTTTTAAAGTGCACCTGTTGGTTGGTAATTACTTTTTTATCAATGTAATTATCAGTGATAGAAAGAATCTCATTAACAAAGTCAGCAATATGGTTGTTAGGATCTTGTAAATTTAAGTCCTCATTGATCTTTACATTTATTTCTTTATTTGTTCAAACAGATGGTCCTTCATCAATTTGTTTTTCTCACTCCTTTACTGTCCACTTGGATGTCATTTTAGAATATTTTTTATATTTTCCACAACTTCTTGAGTTGTTTCCAAGCCTAAAACAAATCAGCAGTATTATTTTGAGATATCATATAGGAATTTCTTTTAATATAATTATATACTCATTTAAAATGTTGAAAAGTGTTCTCAAAGGTAATCATTATAAAAATAAGGATATGAATTTTATAGAATCTTATTTATCTTAATTTGGATCAGGGGTGTTCTATATCAATTTTGAAACAAAAATTTATCCAATAAGTATAGACATATAAATAAGATAAAATTGATGAAACCTGAAGCATATGTATTATATTTCATATTGAACTATAAAATAGTTACAATATTTTGGTTATACATTATTTTTTTCAATATATTATTTGGATAAGATGGATTTTTATATCACCATTAAAAACACGATATTATATATATATATATATATATATATTAATGAAATTATTTTTGGCCTTGAGGATATGATGAATGGTTTATTAATTTTACACAAGGATAAATGTATGATTCTAAAACCATAAATATTTAAAAATATCACATTGGAGATATAAATTTTCAACACATCTATAGACTCTATAGATTTATATTTTTGTAATATTTCAATTACTAATTTTTAATACCAATTAATCTTATCTATTAAGAAAAAATACTTGTGAACCTAATGGTGAAAAAGTTGGTAATGATAGTTGGTCATTGGATCTTATTTATATTTACGTATATAAACTAATAAGAAAACTATTTTTTCGATGTTATAAGTATATCATAAATTCTACTATTTATTTCTGCCAATATGATATGTGTTTATAATGAGAATAATATATAAAAATTTGAAATGATCAAGGTATAGAAAAGTAAAACAAAAAATAATCTAGTAAAACATATTATACATATGTTATCATATTGTGGTTGTGACGACTAGAGTTAGGAATTCACTGACCATCTAAGAGATTGTTAAAAAGTTTCAAATTTCTCTTGCTAGAACTCTATAGTGGAATAGTTCATTTGCGAGGGGGAATAATATTGTTTTGTATATAGTTCCATTGATGATCAGTAAGTGTGACCATCCTACAACTTATTATGGATATTATCTAGATTCTATTGTTTATATCTTATGATTATTACATTTTATTTAGTAATAAATATAAATCATGAGATATGGATGAAAAGGCATCTTGATTTTTTTATTATATATTATTTTATAGAATGCGTAAAATGTTTCCCTTTTAAAAATTTTATTGAAAATAAAATAAATCTATTGTTTTTTGTTTTATTAGAAAATAACAGGATACGATTTCTATAATCCTAAGAAAAACAAATGGATGTTTCTTGTTGTACTGTTTTAACAATGAAGAAACACATGGTTCAAGGAATCAGTGGGAATAAAATATGACATGGAGAGGTTTATTAAAGTTATGTGTTAATTTTTCTTAACAATGAATTTATCTGGTTTAATAATGAAATGTGGAAGAATAATTTACAAATGATTCACAATAAACAAAATGACATAGTTTGGTTATTTACGACCATGAGAGATATGAATTTCTAATAGCATGTGTTGATGGAGTAATGATCATAGATAACGAAAATAATACCTACTAAGAGGATGCTTATTATCATATTCTAAGAGGTGGATCAAAAATATAAAATATGTGATAGAATCTATGAAAAATAACCTCATTTGGATCTTTTTGGTAACACCAAAAGGCGTTATACCCAAAGAATCAAATTTGATTTTATGCAAGAATACAATAATCAATAGTAGAGTTTCAATTGATAAATCATTTATTATACGTAAACGATACAAATAAATTCATGGAATTGAAATTTAATAAATACTTTTTACTAATGTGATGATTGTATCTTTTTTTATATTTCATTACCTATAAGAACCATATGTTTTCGAGATATATCCAATGAAACGGAAATTTTTTTTTCTTAATGTGATTTTAGTTAATGATCTATATATTATAAAAAATAACTATTTGAAATATGAAATGGGAATTCTATGATTTTAATGATACAAATATCCATTTATTGATTATAGTATGTTTATTATAATATAACAGTTTGTTTTGATGATGAAATCAATTATTTTGGTTTCATCAATAATGTAGATAATTATTTTTTATAAATGAGGGATTGAATTATTATTATAGTTTTTTTTATTTTCAATATTTATGATATAATACTTATTTAGAATGAGTTCATGACATTATATTCTATAATGATACAGTTGGTAGAGTGATTATTGATGAAAAACATGGGATATGAAATCCATATACAAATATTGGTGATCAATAAATTCATATAAAATATGATACATTGTTTATTTCAAACCAGACATATAATATTACAATGGTAATGTTGATTTATGTAATGGAATGAAAGAAGTGGTCATCACCTGTATTAAATGACACATATCATTTAATGATTAAAGATCATTATAATGAGTTCAAAATGATGAATATGATTCACTATTAATTATATATATAATCCTTCATAAATATCATGTTTTCCACAATACTTGATGTCAGTTATTATATGATTAAAAAAATTAGATACCAATCAAATTTTAGTGAGTATTGTTAAATTACTATCAAATATATTCTTACGTACCTGAGAATATGTAGGGATATGTTCTTAAAATATAGATATGAGAATAATATCATTCTAATAGGTAAAATAATGTCATATTTAAAAAAATATTTTAGATATCAATATAATTTTTTGTTTTACTTTAATTCTAAATCTATTAGTTTGAAGTAGTCTAAAAAATACACTATGGTCGACTAAATAGTTTGGGCTGTGTACATTGTTTCCTTATATGTTTAAAAGGAAACTATTGGGATTGATAAGATAAATTTTAAAATTAGGATACTTCCAAGAATTGGGGGAAATGAGTTATTACTATAATAATAATTGAAATATACATCAATAAATAGAAATGTTTTCCCACCATACAATAATAAGAATCCTTCATATAGATAATTTCATTAAAGAGATTATATGGAGGATAAATTAAATAATATATTGGGTGGATATGGTGGAGAATTTATTATATTCATTAAAAATGAATTAAAGCATTATATGTACAAGGTTCATGTGAATTCTCTAATAAGTGTTCTTGTTTTAATTATTTCATACATAAATCTTATCTCTACAAAATGGAATATCTTAGATGGTGGCAATATCCCTAGGTATCAATGCCCTCATAGATGATGATAACCTTTGAGCCGAACCCTACCCCCTTGGCGGGGGAGGGATCTTCGACGTTCCTCAACATATCAGGGTCTTCATTCTCCCTTTCTCTATCCCTGATTTTCTTCCTCCCTTCCCGAATGCTTTTCTTGGCCCCAAAGTACTGGAATTAGTTGTTGGATTTTACAAAAACTATTTTTCAATGTTGGAGTTTTCAAAAATATCAGTGCTTCTAAACCTCATTCTAGTTAATCATTTTATGTATAGATGACCATCATTTCACCCTTTGAACAAGGTCATCTTCAATTCCAGGAATTCTTAGGTGAGGGAGATAGCTGGTTTTCTTGATATCCATCACATTATGGTTCGATTATCTTCGGTGGTGGACATAATTTCCACCCTTTCGAATGCCCCACACATCTTCAATGGTTTAAGTTCCTTCTTATTTAGATGGTATTTTAAATTTAATATGGGTTGAAATTTTCCTTCTTCTATGGTCTGGGAAAGATTCCCTAATTTACCATTGTCATTTCAAAATCCTTCTATTATTAGGATGCTTAGAAATTTTGTTGGACTGTTTCTTTGTGCTGATAGCCAAACTAAGTACATCTGTCACCCTGTCAACCCGTGGGTCTGCATGGATATGTATGTGTTGAGGTTTCCTTTGAAGTACGTTTGGGTAACTATAATTGAGGAGTACTTGTGTAAGCAATGGGCTGTGTATGGGAACTGGATGGAATTATACTCTTCCTACAAATTTTTGGGTATCTCTTTCGTTAGTTTTCATTGGGGTGTTTGTGTTTATTGATAAAAGACTGGAAGAGCAAGTGGAATGACTGCGGAGGTCTGTGTACAGCTGAGCATGCAGAATCAGGAGGCTAGGGGGATATAATGTGATGTTTAGGGTGGTAAGTTGTTCATTTCACGGACAAGATTGGAAGTGCGACAGACATTGAGTCTTGTGAAGGATATTTTATACCTAGTACTTCTATGGTGGTGTCATCGGAGGATTGTTCTTGTTCTTGTGTGAGGAATAATTACTCAGTATATTTGGGAAACAAGAATGGTTTCGATGTTTTCTATAGGTTGAAGCAAGACATGGGCAGCTCTCCCACTTGCAAAAAGCATTTTCACGTGGAGAGTGTGAGGTTGAGAGTTGATTTAGCCTAGATGGAGGGGGTTACAACTGGCATGTATCAGTGGGAATTCAGTGTGGAATAGGAAACCATTTCTTTTTATACCATGGTGTTGAATGCAGGTAATGGAATCTCTTTTAAGGGGAGGTAGGTTCTTGTGGAGGTGGCCTTTCCAGCTAGAGAGGAGAGTCCAGAAGGTTGTGGTTCAATGTCTCAGACCCCTTTATAGGCGAGAAATAGGTTTGAAGGCCTTGGTGATGTTGGGTTGAGTTCTGTTATAACTAGGTCTCTGGATGAATAAGAGGTTAATGTGAATGGACTCAATGGAATTGAGGCTGGTCCTTCAAAAGGTGAAGGCACAAGGTAAATGTTTAATAGGAGTAATAGAGGGAGGATAAGAAAGAATGAATACTCCTCTTTACCTCCTCCCTTGGGGTCCCGATGTGCTATGAAGATAAATTCCATGAAAACAGATTTATAGGTTATTGAGGACCTTCCCTTAGAACTATTTCTATGTTATGATGAAGAAGTGTTCGATCGGGTTTTACTTCTTAATGAAATTGAGGAGGAGGCAATTATGATTATGGGGAGGTGTTTAAGGGTTAACCTCAATAAGGGAAAAATATCTTGGATTGATTAAAAATACATAATCCTAGTATGTGGCTTCAATAAATGGAGGATTGGACTTGAGGTTTACCTTTAGTCCTCAGATCAGCTGACTTCCGAGTTAGAAAGTCTAGTGCTGAGTGTACCAGACATTCATGTATCTCTAGTATCCTAAAAATTATGTAGGGAATCATTTTCTGGGAATCTAAAATAATTTTTCAGTGATGTCAAAATGGTGGATCAATTTGACCAGTTGGGGAGGTATGCTAGTTCGGTGTGTGTTTGTTTATGGTTGGTTTTGTTTTTCTTTGGATTTGATTTGACTTCTATGATATGCATAATGCATTCTACTTGAGTCTTCTCCAGATGAGGTGTAGAGCATTAAGCCATAACCAGCACATGCCACTCGAAATTAGTTGTTTGAGATGCTATGGTTATGCCATCAGTTCTGTGCTCATTCCCTCCTGAACGAGATAGTATACCGAGTGGTCATGCAATGGATAAGTTTGGTCTTCACAGTGTCGTTTTTGGGGAGGGGAAGAAAATATAGTATTGTTTTTGGATTTTCTCTGTTACAATATTTTTGTTGTAATGTCGGTCAAATGGTTTCTAACTTTTTTCCAAAAAAATGTTTTGATAATAAAAAATTTACATTTCAGTCATGTGAATTATCTTAGTTTTAGATACATGATGGAATTTACATATTGTTTTTTATCAATGAGATTATTTCATGGATTTATAATAGAGTCCATATCTATTTATCAATCGTTAATTTTCGCTACATATTTTTTATAAACTATGGAATTATAAATTCCTCTCAATGTATAAATTTGATTTATGTATAATTTTTTTTATCAATATAGGGTATTGAGTGTTTTGATATTAAGTTATGATTTTTATGAGAAAAATATTTCCTACTATACAAATTATACCATTGAGAAAATAAGTAGTTACTTATTATGTAGAAAATCCCATTAAAATATATCACATGGTGTGTTATATGATCATTAATATAATTTAAATTATTTTTAATCGTAAAACATATTATCTGAGGTTAAAAACATACTTATCATGTAGGCCATCATACATTCCTGTATTTCTTATTCTATCCATATAACTATGTAAATTTGTTGTTGTTTGTGTATGTTTCTAATCATTTCTTTAATTGTGTTTATCCAAGGTGATGTTTGTCATCTTGTATGAAATGAATGATATTAGGTCCCATGATTGAAATATATTAAAGAAACAAAATTACATTCTTAGTTATGTGACATGTGATGTCATCAATTACATAAGTGATGTTAATATTATGTAGTTATTAAATTTTACATTCTAATTACAAAATTATTTAATATATGAGATGATCAATATACAATTATTCTGTTCTATGTCAATTAGTCAATAAATGTTTTTGGAAAATCTGTTCTTAAACATAAATATGATGTATATAGATAAATATTTTGGAATACATGTTTATATAGTGACATAAGTATGTTTGAAAAATATTATTCACAATAACATTATATCTTAGTTAGTAATAATGTTTTTTAGTGGCAATTTTTTATGAAAATTCTGAAATAATGAATTCATAATTTTTATCAATTCTACCAATGCTTATAGGTTCATAAATAATACTTTATAATGAGTATTATTTATAATAATTTTTTTTGTAATGACTTTAATGGTGATAATGTAATTAATGTAAAATAAAGTGATGGGGGAATCAAAATCAATTGTGATGTTTTTTAAAAATAAATGTGCGGGTTTATTAGAAGTAGGTAATTTTTGAAAAAATTTACTAAATCATATACTAAAGTGTTGTTAAATCCAATACCTTATGGTCAATTTCTTATCTTGGATATCTATGCCATATTATGGTTATTTTTTATGAATGATATTATATTTCATTTGTTTGAATCTCCTAAAATAAATATCATGTCCCTTAAACCATTGAAACATCATGTGTGGATGTGAACATGTTTTAATGCATATTATAATAGTCTAATAGTAACAAATTAATTGAATATTATATTTTAATGAGTTTCAATGATGGAAATCCAAATTATTTTTCTTATTCCATAATAAAAAAAAATCAAATTCTAAGATCCTTTATTATTCATTAATAGAGGAATATAAAATGGTGATTCATAGAAATCATTTGTGATACAGAAGATAAATTTTTAGTGATTCATATGGATATGAAATATAATAAGAGGTAATAAATAATTGGTTGTTTCATTTTAATTTCATTCAAACTCACTTATAGTGAATATCAATATCATGCAATGTTTGTTACACTTAGTGTTTTCAAATTTATTATTTTTTATTCCTCTTATAATATATCTTTGAAAAGGTTTTGTAACTTATTCAACTAATATAAAAAATAGATGTGCCAAAAATATAGATCACAATAGAAATCACATGATAATATATATAATAATTAGTTATTAATATATTTAATAAAATTTTAAAATTTAATCTTGCCTTATCCTGCACAACTTCATATATTTCATGTCGCATCCATATAATTACACATTTATGACAAACTAGTATATTAAATTATAGTTTTATCATAATTAACCCATAAAACATATATATTTAATGTGAGTTTAATTTAGATTGTTTAACAAAATTCCAATTATATGTATATTTACTATCACAAAATTTATCCACTAATCTTAGTTCTTCATTCCTATCAAGAATATAAGTTGAAAAATATATGTATTATTTTAATTATTAATAATGTCAACTCAATTCCACCATCATCATGTGTTACATAAATTTATAAAAATTTCAACATGATCATGAACATGTAATACAAATACACTATATTATTTGTTAAATTATTGAATAAATATTCTTTCCCATAAGGTATAGGCTCATTCTTAAAGTGAATTGTTTTTTCATTCCGATGAAAAAATATAATATTTTACATCATGTGTTTTAACATGATATATACATGAATTTGAGTTTTTTAGAGTTAAAAGGAGATATTAAAATCCTAATAAAAACTACAACAATCTTAAAAAAAATTCTTGTAAATCATAAGAGGTCATAGACCAATGGAGAGGGATAATGTAATTATTTTTTGTAAACTTTTATATTAAACCCCATTTTACATAAGTTGAAAATCATGTACTGTAATTATATATAATAATAAATAAACTAACATGGTTTCATAACCATCATAAAAAAATGAAAAAAATAATCTACTAGATATAAATACAATGCACATGTTAATAATGTAGTCTAAAATGAAAAATTGAAATATGTTCCTCTCTTGTATTAACATTTAATTAAAAATAATGTATAGATGGAAATAATATTTGGATAGTATAATCTAGGATATATATTTATCTACCACTCTCTTTATACTCCATGTGGAGGTAGAATCTATTTTTCAACCACAAATTTCATATAAAAAAATTAAAGTAGAAATAAATTCCTTAACTGAATTCATCAAATGATTTTAAACATTAAATAAAAATAGATTTTTAAAATTATTAACCCAATACACCCATGCCCCATTTAGGAAAAAAAATCATTATATTGAAAATTATTATAAATAATCCACAATTAAGTATTGCAATATAAATGTTTATTAATTAGGAGAGGCCCATCATAAACACAGTAATGACTAAAAATTTTATAATATTCTCCTAAATAGGGAAAATAATTAGGTTATGATCCTTATTAATGAATATTACATACACCTTAGCTTGAGTCATTAATCATTAACACACGATTTATAACAACATAATATTTTTATGAAATATTTCTCATTAAATTAATTTCTTTGAAATCTCTCTTTTAATGAAACACCAAGTTTAAAAATACCATGAAAACCAATTAAAATATTATTATTTGAAAATTTATTCATTTTTAAATTAATCATAACATTGTTATCCTTGGAATAAATTTTGATATTTTCTTGAAAAGATTATTTTTGCAGTGAAAAATGAAAAGAATCCAATTTCTATACAAGTATATTTTATTTTAATTGAAAATATATATATATATATATTGATTTGAATTTAATGATATATTAAAATAAAATACAATTAGTTATAAACAATATATTTAATTACATGTTTTTCATCTTTATAACTATTATTTCTATAGGTACAATTTTAAATGCAAAACGTATTTATTTATAAAATATATTTTTTCATGTTTTCCATTGTTATTTTAAATTAATTTATTAAACATTTATGTATTAATTTTTATATAATAAGTTTAATATTTTTAATTAAGAGGTTAAAATAATTTATATAGTACCCCTTTATTTTTTTCATTATGAGTAGTAACCTTGTTAGATATTTGTCACCTAAGAAAGGGTAAAACATATTAATGAGGGTTAGAAATTTGGGATAAGGTTTTAAAACTTCCCTATAACATTCCTTTATAAAAGTTTAAGACTTTATGTTCTACCATTTCCATGAAATTCATGAACCTATAGCCACATGTCCTTAATTTTTGTTGACATTGACATTTTTTTACTTTTATAAAAGAATAAAAACAAAATGTCATAGTCTTGAATTTAATGTCTCTAATATTTCATCATATGGATTAAAAATCCTTATGTTGATTTTTATATTTTAATTTTAGAAAAGAATTAATTTTTTCAGGTAAATTTATTTTTAATCTTTATTTTTTGATTAATTACCATAAATATTTACGTAATGTCAACCCAATATTTTTCTGTTAATAGATAAATTTTAAAATCAATTATAAATATATAATGAGTAATGTTATTTAAAAAAAATTATATTATGGGAGTTTTAGTGTTGTATATATAATATTAGGTATGTTTCAAAGGATTATATTTGATTTAATTATTTTATTGGTGTCTTTAATGCTAAATTAAATAATTAGTTTCAAAAATGACATTAATGATATTTTAAGAATATAATATTGAATTAAATTATTTAAAATTTATATCAATATTGAAAGTGGATAAAGGGATATAATATGGTTAAAATTTTCATCCCTTGGAAATTTATTACCAATTGGAACATAATATATAAAAAAATATAACCCTTTAATATCTATAATGTTAATTTAGTAATTAAGGAAATATCTTTTATCCACGGGGTTTATCTAAAACATAAGGTCTAAAATGAAATATAACCTCTAAATAATTTATATTATGATTATATTGAGACAATATCCTCTATATAATTTAATATATACAATTTTATACAATTTTACGAGAATAATAAAAATATAATATTATAATATTGCATGATTTTTCAAAAGTGACCTTCCAGCCCCTTATAAAAAGTTACCGCTTTTCTCTTTTTTTAATTCCAAATTATTCCATATATCATGACCACACCCTATAGAAGTATATTATATAGTTCCCTATCAACTAATTATAGGTTATGTTCTTATTAATATTCCATTACAAGGGTTCTATAGATATAATCTAAAGGAATTATTAAAAAAATATTTAATCATCAATGAAAACCATTCATATTTTATTTCTTTTTATTCTTCATTGAAATTCATTTTAACAATAAAAAAATTATAAATAAAGTATCAAAAATATACTAATATGTTATTATTATTATTATTATGGTAAAATAATTTTTCATCGCTATTCCATCCAATGAAAGTGAAAACATTGATTTTGTGTATATATGACTTACTGTATTCATGTAACTGTTTATACATTTTTCAACACCACATACATAGAAAATTAAAAATATGGAATAGATAATAATGTGATATATATATATATATATATGAAATAATTATGTTTTAGTATTTATAATATCATAACGACCATCATAAATTCCATTCTATTGAAAAACGATAATGTCACGAGTGTATATGTGTGGAAAACCACATATATAAGGCGATGTGACCTATTTTTCATTTCAATATTTATGGATGATAATAATAATATAATATATATATATATATGGAATATATAAAATAATTATTATTTTAAAATTTTGAATTATTTTTTACCACTCCTTTGTTCTACACATTGAAAAGTGAAAACAGTTTTCATTCATTTGTACGACCTACTAGCTCCATGAATAGTGTAATTGATTTTTATATCTCTTAAATTAGTGGATGATCCTATATATATAATGTATATATATATATTTATAATATGATTAAAATTATCGTTATATTTAAACCATAATTAATGTAAAAGAATCAGAACCACCAAAATGAAATTAACCCGTAAAATGAAACATGTAACAGACGAAATGAAAATTTTAATAGTGGACTATTAATAATGGGTGCTAAGGATATATAAAATAAAATAATAATTATGAAATTAATCATTTATATAATTATGATAAAATAAATTTTATATATAGTAATTTATATAACCTACGAGTCACGTCGAACATTATGTGATGGATTTCTTCATAATATCCACTTCCAATGAGACAAATTTGATTTAATGAGCATATTTATTTTAATGTGATTTATAAAATTCTATTTTTTATGTATTTAATATAAAATATATTTATTTATGAGAATAAATATTTTAATGACGTTTTTATCTTTCAAGGGGTCCCAAAAGTAACCAAAGTGATATCAATTTATTTTACGCTATCCTTTTTGGGATTGATCTAATTTTCATTAACGGAATATTATGATGTATTATTCAAAATGTAAATATTTTCTATTATAATATAAATATTTTTAATGTTTCAATATTTTTTATCATATTTCTATATCATTGAATTTTGAGTAATTAAATTAAATGATTAAAATAAAACTTGATCTTAGTTCCCTTTATGATTGAGTATATTTTTTCCATGATAGAATTTTTCAACATTTTTTTAAATGAATATTATATTTAAAATAATTAGTGATAAATTAAATCTAATGATATAGGTGAATTTTAAAATGGGTTTAATAAAATATTTCTACTATGTTTTGAAAGGATCATTTTCCACTTTCTATACAAAATTCTAATGGAATGTTTCTTTTTAGAATATACGACATTAAAATATTTTCTTACTATCATAAAAATTATATAATATTTATATTCTTCTAATTTTTTTATATTTTTAACAATGAATAATTTTTAATATAATATTATTTTATATTTCTCATCCATTTTCTTTTTTCTATAAAGGACATGATTTTATTACAAAACATCTATTTATAATGAAATGATGGTCCTACATTATCTCTTGTAAATATTTTGTTCATTAACATTCTTTTTAAAATTTCACTTTTTTGTAATATCTAGACATGAAATTTATATTGTATTTCTATATTGATTATGTCATAGAAATGATTAATTCCTAGAATGAATAATATTTCTTCATATGGTTTTTTACTATGAATGTGATTTGATTGACTAAGGATATATTGATATTACATATTTTTTAATCAGTACAATAATTTTTTAATAAAGATTATTTTTTATGAGTAAAATAGATATTATATTTTATGAGTAATTCATTGGAAATGTAGTGACGGGTATTTCTTAATTACAGATATCAACTCGATGCAGTGATATGTCACATGACACAGACTAGTTGGATAATTTTATTAAATGGGTATTCGGTGTATACGTACCCATAAATTAAATTCTCTTGAATCAAGGACTTGGTGTTAAAGATAAAGTTACATATAAGATCATAATGTAAAATATTATTAACATTTATCAAGGAGAATTTATATTTTATTATCCATGATATTACTACATTTATATTAATCTAGATACATTTCATGATCAAGTTATTGATAAAATGGTATGTGTTTTCAATTATTTTCCATGATATTGATTGTTTCATATCAACTCATGATATATTCTTTATTATGTCACCCTAAATGTGAATTTGACCCCACCTTTTAATTTTTTTTGTGTTTCTTCCAGATATGAAGAATGATATTAAGAATGATCTTAAGGATAAAACAATGTTTCTTATAATATTATTTCATATTCATAATGTAATATAAAATTTATATATGTATCTGGTTATTCCAGAGTACTAAAAAAATATTGTTGCTGAAGGAATACCTTTTATATTAAGAAATTATAATAATGTAGACATGGGCCCTGGGTTACCAGAGTTTTGGTTTTTACAGTTGGAATGAGAAAATGTTTAGTAGAAACAATGAGGTCTAAATTTTAGATAATCATATCTTAAAAGATAA
Source organism: Viscum album (assembly GCA_963277665.1). Lineage (NCBI taxonomy): Eukaryota > Viridiplantae > Streptophyta > Magnoliopsida > Santalales > Viscaceae > Viscum > Viscum album. Next base: position 586,319,997 of record OY728125.1, read on the forward strand.
TTATGATAATCCTTTATTGTATTTTAAAACATTAACCATTATAGGGGTTTTTATTTTCTGTCTTAATATTAACTTTGATTTTTGGATAATAGTCGTTGTTCCAATATATAGTGACAGATCCTAAATGAATAATGGGAACAATCAGGTGAAGTCAATATAGAAATTCCACTAATGAGTAATACCAAAAAGTAGGTGCTTTACCTGAGAACATCATAACTTTATTAGGGAAGCAAACATAACATATAATAAATAACCTCACTGGTATGGAGTTATATTTTTTTACCAAACATGATTCCCCTATGTTGGATCATTTCATATAATAAATCCTCTATTTTTATTAGAAATACAAATCTTTTCTAGCTGATAAATGGATTATGTCCTTAAAAAAGATATTCCTAGATTTGAGATGTAATGATGTAGAAAATATTATTATTGTAGTTTATTTTTTTGAATGATATTACGATCCATTGTATGCCTTCATCTAGAACACTAATGAGAATCATAAAATATAAATCTTATAATGGAGAAATTTTATTGTGATATATTTTTTGAAATTCGTTCATTTAAAATATTGAAATGAGATGGAGTGGAACTTCCCCAAGTTAAAGTAGAATGAATTATAATATGTTGATGCAAATAAAGTTAATATTAGAATATTTATCCAACCATTATTTTTAGTATAAATAATATCTAGAAAGAAATACGGATGGTTTTATTTTTGGACTTAAGATGAATCTCTGAGAGGAAATTATTTTTAAAAAATATTCATCATATAACTGTATTATGTCAATATAAATAAATATAGTTAATGATTTTTCATAATAATATGACTTCAAGGGAAATAAATATAATAATAGGTAGGCTATGGACCAAGAAAAATTAAACACATAAATGATGTAGAAGGTAATGAAGGAATTAATATCAAGTAAAAATTAGATAAAGAAACATCATAGTAAGTGCTTGAATGAAATGATAATTTTTCATATGTGTGGAGATAAGGGTCATCTGGATAATACCTAGAAAGAAAGGAATGAATGCACTATTATCATCATCATAAATATTAATAAGATAGATAATTATTCAAAAATGTTCCCCAAGAGTGTTTGAAACTATCCCTAGAATAAGTAAAGGTGATAAGTCTAAAAAAATGGAATTACTATAGTTAAAGTAGATGTTTTAATATATTTTTTTGAAATTTACTATGGAAGTGAAAACATATAAATTTATTCCAATTATCCCTCCTATTTTATATCTTATTAATTTTATAATGGTAACACATTACCATTATAATTATTTTGTGTTGATTTATCATTAAAACATAATAATGGTAGGATGACCACATCTCATGTCTATAGCTATTATCTGATAAAAGTGTTTGAGAATATGCTTCCTAGAAATTTTTTAATTTTACCCCTAGTTGAATTAATTGTAATTGCATGATTTTATTGTACATATATATAGATCCTATATTAATTACTGATGAATTAATGTTACATTTTTTGTTCTGAATCAAAATAATATAGTCATATAATATGAGGATAAAAATGAAATCCCAAGAGAAATCACTTTTATCATATGGGTATAAATACCTATGAACGAGTAATATTTATCACAAATGGTTTTGAAGAGACTCATCATTGAAGATATTACTATTATATAGAATGTTTATATATATTTTCTCTAAGAGTTCCATAGTCTTCCCCACAAATTTAAAGTTAATTTTTCAATAGAACCCACACCTGGTGAATTGCTTATTTAAAGGAATACATATAGAATGGATCAGAATGAGTTGTAATAATTGGAGAAACTAACATCAGGGGAATCTATATAAGGTATTCATTCAGTGCGTCACCATGGGTTCACCAATTCTTTTTGGAATGAAGACATATGCTGCAATGGATCTTTTCATTGATTATTAATAACATTACAAAATCGATATTAAGAACAACTATTAAATACCCTATATTGATGATCTATTGGATCAATTATGACGATATCGATATTTTTCCATCACTGATCATTGATTTGGATACCCTTTTCTAATGGTCAGGAAGGAGAATATAACCAATAAAGGATTTTATGTAAGGTGTAGTCATTATGAATTTATAGAAATTAGATTTAGACATACCAATGATCATATTATCCTCATAGATTTAACAAATATAGTCTTTAGATATCACCTTGACTATTTATTTGTTGTATTTATAGAGGATATTATTAAATATCTAATGAGAAAATAATATAATAAAGAAAAATTTTATGATTGTGTTCTCCACATTGAGGAAGTATAATCTATATGAAACATTTACCATTTGATAATTTTTTCTTAAAAACGACTCATTCTTGGGTTTTATAATTTTAAAAGAGGTTATAATGGTGGAAAATTCAATGACTGAATTTATTGAAAAAACTTCCTAGAATGACCATAGTAACAGAGATCCATATTTTTATTTGGATGAATAGAGAATAAAAATATTTTTCAGTGATTTATCATGAATATATAATCAACTCACCATGTGGATTTTGAAGGTTGTTTAGTTCTTGTGGATAGATGAATGTGACGATAGTTTTAATGAAATAAACAGACGGTCTATTATTGTGAATTTTCATAAAGTATCCAAATGTGATGAAGGTTCATTGATATATAGTGATGCAATAAAGAATGAAAACGGATGAGTCCTTATGAATAGTGGTATGTGGATAGCTTGTTCCTCATACTAATTGTAAATATATGATAAATATTACCTGAATAATTATTTTGAGTTGTATGTTTTAATTTTTTAAATTTTATATTTGGAGGAATTATTTATACATTGAAATGTGATATATATATATATATATATAATGAATGTAATATATTAAAGTATATATTTTCATATAATGTGTTTAATTTGTGATATATATGATTTTTGGAGTTGATCAAATATTTTGATTTCCAAAAACATTACCTCTAAGGGATGGATAAAAAGGTTTCCAATATAATTAGTCTGAGATATCCGACTAATTTTTCAATTATGGGCATTAAAATATATCTAGTATTTATTGATTTTTTGATGTTGTATCCGGAAATATTTAGGAAAGGGGATAGGTAATATCTTTTTGAGATTAATATTCAAATACCTATCTATGAGGTGATTACTAAGTGGCAATAGGAATTTATGGTATTACATAATAATGTGTGGAATGTTAAAATGTTAACAAAATGATCATGATACAATGGTAATGTTAGAGAATATAGTATATACCCAACAAATACTAGATTTGATGATGGAATTGTAGGATGAATCACATATTTCATTTTTCATTTTTCATCACCGGAATACAATTTTGTATATAGATCTAAAAGAATATTTATGGTGGGATAACATGAAAAGGTGTATTATGAGTATGAATACTCATTAATAGTTTTATTTGGATAGCTCTTTCTTCCTACTAATTGAAAATTCATGATAAATATCTCCTGAATCATGATTTTGAGTTTTAAGTTTTAAATTTTTCATTATTTATTTGGAAGAATTATTTGAAAATTGAAATTATATATATATATATATATAATTAATGATAATAACATCTTAAATTATATATTTTCATATAAATAGTTTAATGTGTGAAATATAAGATTGTTGGAGTTGATCAAATATTTTTATTTCTCAATATATAACCTCAAAGGGAAGGAGAAAAAGGTTTCCAATACTATGAGTTGGAAAAATCATACTACTTTTCAATGATAAGGATTAAAAGATATCCAATATTTATGGATATATAGAAGTTAGATCCTAAATTATTGAGGAAAGGGGAATGATCGTATCATTTTTACATGAATGTTCAAATTTCCATCCTTGAGATGATTAATAAGTGACAATATGAATATATGGAATTACATAATATTTGGTCAAACATTACAAAGTTTAACCACAGTCATGTTAGAATGATAAGGTTATAGAATAGAGTATATGCCCCATAAATACTATACTAGATGATAGAATTTTTGGATGAATCACACAGTTCATTATTCATTTTTCATCATGGGAATACAATGATGTATATATATATATAAGAGTATTTCAGGGGGTTAACATGAAAAAGTGTATTTATAAGTATGTATCCTCATTCATAGTGTTTCATCAAGTTACGGTTGACAGACAGTTTCTTATTTGAATGTTACAACAATTACCAATACCTAAATAAAAAAGGGAAAGCATTACCATATATTAACTTAATATATTCCCCGTAAAATTTAACGGGTAAACATTCTATTTGGGATTTATCAATCTCCTTATGAAATCATTTTTTTGCGATTTTAAATGTTTTTTCCCAAGATCGTCGTACATGGATATATATTATGGTTGTTTCGAGATTTCATGGAGTACCACTCGGAATAATATATTATCTGGATATGTGGTTTCATTGGATGTTATAGAGAATCATTCAGCAGGATCTCAATATAGGGTTGACTATTTATAATGCTTATTATCACCAAATATACTGCCAGTCTAATAGGACTATTAAAACATTAAAATAAATTTTGGGATATTTCTCTATCAATTTTAATGGTGGGTGAGATCAACAGCTTCCTTTAGTATAATTTTCATATTTTTCTCATGAATTTATATTTTTCCTTATAAATACCCTTAATGAATGATGTTGACAACTCAAATGTGATGGTATGAAGTTAGAGATATTAATCTATTGATTTGTGATCTAGTTATGGAAATATACCATTTCTAACCCATTCAACCCACACAAAGGCATCTAGGAGACAAAAAAGGTATGCTGACAATATTCAATGACGTATAGTGTTTATAGTTGGTGAAAATGTGTTACATTGAATTTATCCATTAAATAAGGTTATGAGATTTAGTAAAATGTGAATGATAAGACCTAGAAATATTGTTTCATTTGAAATTATTGATTATAACAGGATAATATCTTATCGAATAGATCTTCCGAAAATATTACTCGTGTTCATGATGTGTTCAATGTATCCATATTGAGGAAGTAAACACCTAATCAATCATAAGTACAGAACACAATAGTTATAATGATGTAGAGAGAACTATATTATGCATAATTACTTATAGAGATTCAGGATCAGAGAGAGAAAGTTCTATGAAATAAGATCACTCACAAGGTCAAATTATTTATTGTGAAATCATATGTTTGAAGAAGATATATGGAAAAGTAAATATGTGATGAGAGAAAATTACCCTAAAATATTTGAGTGTGAATGGTGGAATTTCTATGGAGGAATTCTTATAAGGTACTAGAATGTAACATCTCTATATTTTATGATAAATTTATATTTAATAAAATTTCATTGATGAATTTATTTTCATGAAATATAGAGCTTTCAAAATCAGAAAAAACTATTAAAGTATTATTATTTGATAAATATATCATGTTTAATTATAACTATAAATTATATCTTAGGTTAACAGTATAGGATTCTGAAAAGATTTATAATTTATTGAATAGTGATAAATAAATATTTTTATAAAACTGATACATATTACACATTAAAATTCTCTATAATAAATTAAATTTAATACTAAATTAATGAAATAAAAATTTATTTATAAATAGTATACCTAATCATATTTTTTCAGTATTAGACCTAATTTTCGTATAATATCATTATTGGATTTTAAAAAAAAATAGTATAAAAAATTTCTTCAAATTGTTTTTAATTTTTATCATAAATTAATTTATTCCAATTATGTTAAATAAATTAGGAAAAATTTATTACATATTTGGAATCATTGGGATAAAATTTGTTAAATTTTTACCCTTTTTCATTTTTAATAGAAACATTGGGGGTAAGTTTTCTCCTCATTAAGGGTAAAATAGGTAAAACAAGGATACAATAATGGTACAAGGATTCAAAAGTTATATTAAACTTTAGTTTATACTAATGGAAGAATTCATTTTGGAAGTGTATAACTAGGATTGAAATATATGAATACATGGTTCCATTGTTCTTTGATATTTACCTTCACTTTACATATTGAAATGAATAAAAAAGAAATGCCACACTCATTACATTAAAATCCATATTATTGTTCCAAAAGTATAAAGAGAGGTTATATAATTTTTTATATATTAATTTCAAAGATGAAATATAAATTTATTTCTGGTAATTCATTTTTAATGTTTTTTCATTAAATTATAACCTTAAAGGGGTGTACAACAATGGAACAATATTTATTAAATTATTAAAAAAATTATTTGTAAAATAATAAAAATGAAACAATTTTTATGAATTATTGTGTTCCTTAAATTTTATAGACTAATATATATCATTATATATATATTAAATTATTATTTTCTAATTAAATATTATCTTTCTCTTGATAATTTCTAATTAAATGAAAAATTTCCCAAATGAAATTAATGATATTTTGTGAAAATAATATATAATAAATTATTTCAAAATAACAAAAATATTGAAAGATGGAAAGGGGTATAATATTTTATAAAAAAAAATATCATTTATTCCCCATTTTTGATCCAATTTTTTTCTTATTAGTGAAATTTTATCCATTTAAAAGTTAAAAATTAATTACCTTTGTTATGATTAAAATTGGCAACAGAATGGGTTAATCTTGAGGATATTGTTTGAAATGATATCAAAACATATAGAAATTTATTTGGATAATTATATAAATACCATATACTCAGTCTATTTGAATATATTTCATTTTGGAAACATTTTATAAGATTTAAAGACATAATATATTATAATACGTCATTAATACACAAAAGTGCACTTCCCCTTGTTTATAAAACGAAACCCCTACACTATTTTATTTAAATTACATTGAGACATGTAGCTCAACCAAAATGTAAAAATTCTCTATATCCATATCCACATATTATATATTATTATCTTCTTTAAAGACCATTCCAATGGTCCTTATGAAGCAATCTATCATGAGTCATTCGTAGAATGGAATATTGTTTTTATGGAATCATTAATGTTTATTTTTTATTCTATGTAATATAAATATCATTTAGCCAAAATAAAATTATAAATAAAGTGTCATAAATATACATATATTTTATTATTATTATTTTAAAACCATTTTTATTTATTTTATATTTTACAAAAATCAAAAACATCTCTTGTATGTACGTTCAACAGACCATTTTCACAAAATAGTATAATTTCATTTTAATGAATACAATACAATTATTTTTATAAAATGAAAACTAATATATATATATATATATATTAAATTTAATAGATTATTACTGTTATATATTGATAATATCACAGGAACAGTATTAGCTTTCTGTACGTTGGCAGAACGATAATGTCACTCATGCATATTTTTGCACTACAACATCCACAATATAATGTCATTATTTAATAATATTTATTTTACATTGTTTAAAATAAGGATTAATTATAAAAAATATATATGATACATATGTTATATAAAATATAATAATTATTATATAATGGAAAATTATTATTTACCATAATTTCATTATATCCATCAAAAAGTGAAAACATTCAAGCGTATGTACGACCATCCATACCCATGTAGAGTGCAATTAATTTTTTTATAATTACCTTTTATAGATAGTTATAAAGAAAATATAAATATATTAAATATCAATATTTTATTCCCATTATTAAAATTATTAATATTATGTAATCATAATCAATGTACAATAGTCAAAACAATTGAACTGAAACTATCATGAAAAAAGAAATAGATAACACTAGAAAACAATGATTATATTAAGTAGATATTAAAAAATGGTTGTTAGAATGATATATAGGGATCCTAGATGATATTATAAGTCAGTAAATTAACATTGAATAAAATTATATTAAATTTAAATTCAGTATATATGATGTTAGAGATCCTATAAATAAAGTGAAACTTGAGGTGAGAGATTTCATCTCATTGTCCACTCAATTGAGACAAATTTGGTAGTATGAGCCATTTTTTGTGTTCTATATACTACCAATTTATTTTATTTAACAATAATATATAATTATTCGTTATTATTAATGTTTAAATACTTTTTTTATACTTTATTGTGTTATATTTATAATTTAACCAATGTGGTCTGAAGATGTCTTGTAATCTTATTTTTTTTGGGATTTATCTTATTTTCATTGAAGGAATCATATGATATATATTTATAAAATATATCTATATTATTATATTATTCATATTTAAGGTGTTTCCTTATTTTCTTGCAAGTTTTTATCTTTTATAACTTTATATAAATTAATGAAACTTATAAAAGATAATTCGATCTTATTTTTCTTTTTGATCAGGTTTATTTTTATTCTATGTCCATATTTTTCAAAATAGTTTTACTAAATTATTTTTTATCTACTAAAATAATTTAATAAAAAAATTTATCTTATCATTCAAATTTTAAATGTTTTAATGGAATATATATAATTTATTTAGAATTTTTTGTATTTAAATTTTCTTAAAAATGTTAAAAGGAATATTTCTTTTTAATATATAGAAATTTAATAGAGTTTCCTGATTCCATAAAAGTTTTCTCCTATATAGAATAATATAAAATATTATTATTGTTTTAAAATTATAAATTTTTAACAAAATAATATTTTAATATTTTATATCCATTTTTATTATTTCTTCAATGGACATAATTTTAATAAAAACCACATCTTTGATGAACTAGTTGTTATTTTTATTTATTAAAAATTTTGTAGTCATTAAATATTTCATAATGAAGTCATTTTCTAGTGATCATTAGACATTACATTTATTATAAATATCTATATTCATTTTATCAATGATATTATTATTTTTCTAAAGCCTTTGAAAATTTCAACATATTGTTTCTTACAATGAAATTTATTTGATTGTCTGAAAAAATAATAATATTCGACATTATTTAATAAATACATATATTTTATGATAAGTAATGTTATTTATTAATTATATTGATCATTAAATATATAAGGAATTCATTGGTCATGAAGTAACAGGTGGTGATATAGTATCATTATTAACTCAAGGAATTAATAGGTCTCGTGAGACAAACAAGTTAACCAAACATTTTATATGGGGTTTCATATATACTTACCCATAAATTAAACTATCTTTACACAAGGCCATAATGTTAATGATATATCAATATATGAGATCATGATATCCAGTATTAAGCATTTTTCATTGATAATTAATTTATTTTTTTCAATGATAATGCTTGTTTTTTATTATCCACGAATTAATTTCATAGTGATGAATTTAATTAAATATAATCTATTTTCCATTATTTATATTTCCATATTGAGTATAACATATTTAATCAAGATATATTTTACATTACATAAACATTAATAATAATTTAATCTCACCCATTATATGTTTTATTTTTCTCATGATATAAAGAAGGATATTATGAATGATATCAATGATGTGGGAATTTTTCATATTTTATGTTTTTATATTTACAATGTAAAAATGGAATTATATCTATATATTTTTTTAAGGATACTAAATAGATTGATAATTGGTTATCTGATGCACTGTATCTTATTCATAGGTAATATTGGAGACACTTTTCCAAGGTTTTTGGGTTTTTGGATTCGATAAGATTCAATATATTATCAATGATTATGAAATGTACACAACATATAATAAACCCAATTATTCAGTGTTGACTTATGATAATGTGGGAAGGTTTTTTATATTTCCACATCAATTCCTAAAAACATAAATCATGATTTAATAATCAATTCAACATAAATTGTTTTTTCTAATTATTTATATCCAAAAAAACATCTCAATAACATCAATATCATCATTCTTTTATATCGAAAATGATCACAACCACAAGAACCCATTATCATTATAAAAAAATATATAACTCCCAAATATTTTTAAAATATAAAAAAAAAAATTCCTAAAAACATTTAATCAAATTAATACAGTATACACAATAAATAAATCAAATCCATTTGTGATATTCCACTATAAGTCAGTATACACAACATTATATATCATTAAAATCAATATATTCATCTTATTTTAAAAAATAAATCAACCCCAAAAATGTTTATGACAAAAAAACGGGAAATAAAGATACACATATATTAATGATGATTTATATTATTATTTATTATGATATTTTGTATAAAATAAGCCACTAATACATAACATCCTTCCTATAAAATTATCCCATTTATGTTATTTTTTGGTCCCTAATATTATGTAACAAATAATTATAATTTGACTAAAGTGTTAAATAGGGTGTGAATTCATATTTATATTCCTATAATATTAAATGGATTTCAATATTGATTATAATACTATCTCAAATTGAAATCCAGGTCAGAACCATTCTATGAGGGAAATTGGAAAATAGTTATGATAAGAACCAATGTTAATAAACTCTTATCAAATAAGTTATATTAAAAAATGAATTTTTATATTAATTTTCATAGAAATTATCATAAAAAATAATGTGTAAATATATAGAATTTAAATAAAATATCATTACATAAATATTGTTTATTTCTTATGGGGTTTTAAGGATAAAAAACTGTTAATTAGAATAAAACACCTATTTATAAACCATTAATGTAATATTCACCATCATGAAACACTACATCATGAATATAAATAATGTTATGAACTATAAACCGTTCATCAAAGATCCCAATATCAAAAATCATCATCATAATGGTTTCATTAGGATTCGTTAGAAGAAAACGGGTAGATCCTTCCTCCATAGGGTATTTTTGTGTTGTAATGAATCATTGGACACACATAGGAGACCCTATCACCCCCTTGACATGATACTGACTCATGAAAGGTATGGTTAGAGGTGGAAGAGATTGAAAAAACATGGAGAGAATTGAGAAAACATAGAGGTAGACAATCCTAATCGTGTTTACACATTTATATAGCCAATGAATTGTTACCATTAATTAACAGAATCACTAATTATGTATGATATTATACATTGACTAAAATTAATACATCATATAAATGAAACAATCATATATAACATTTCATCTTAAAAAATATCATATTTAATGATAAACATATGCAAGAGAATAAAAATGTGATATCCACTACTCTATTCTTTCCTAAATTTATAGTATGCTAGAGAAATGATATCTTATACCATACCTTACAATATAACTTTTATTTAGAAATATGATATTTCTTATAATCATGAAATTCATATAATATGACATGAATATATCATAAAACATGATATGAGGTATTTGTAGAATACTTCTTCAATATCTAACATGAAATATATCCTCATAGACTTATTTCTATTTCACTGTATATTATATCATAATTAATCATTTATAAAACCATAAATTGAACTATTCAATATATATTCTAAACACTTTTTAAAATCTTTCATGAACATCATTATATATCAAATATTATGAAATACCTTGTCAATACCATCATAAAACATTTTTTGGTTTAACAATAAAGTAAATTTATAGAATGTTTCTATGTATTTATCAATCCCCATTAAATCAAATGAAAAGTGTAACACCACAATCCTTTTTATTGTTTTGGATTTACACTTAATCATTCTATCTCAACTGAGATCCAATATTTCTAGAATTTTTTGCAATAGAAAAATTCCCTAATTTAATTAATATAAAAAAACTATAGGAAAATAATCATACCAAACTACCCTTATTTCGTAAGCATTATGGCTTATATATGGAAGGTAATAATGTATGAAAGATATGATGGACATAATTTCACCAACTGTTGTTATTGTAGACTCAAAAAATTTACCATACACCAATATTATATCATGTACAAAGTATTTCACACTCTCTGTGGTATACTGGATGGTTAATCTATTATAATAAACCTATATTGTGCCTCGTGAGCATATTATTTATCTTGATACAAGAATATGTCTTTCAATAATATGTAATACTTCATCATAACCTATAATACTTTTTACAAACCATGAAACCCTAGGGGTGGGGTTTAATTAGGTTGTTTTCCAATTAAACATTTTATTTAGCATGATTATCATTACTTTTGGTTATTATTCACATGATAATGAAAATATAGTTCAATATATTGTGAAATTAGAGTCACACAAATCCTTACAAATTACAATTATGAACATAGAAATATAAATCATAATATCAAAAATTTATTTTAAATTCTTCAATACTAATGTCTAATCAAAGGAGTATACAAATAGTGATGAGAATGTTAAATAGAATCTAATCATTCCGATGTATATGAGACAAAAATTTTCTAGCATTAATTATAAGACAATGAATAAATATTTATTATTTTTAGTGTTTAGTCAATTCCCAACCAAGGGGAACTCCAACTTTATATAAATTTTACACTGTAATAGGTAAGGTCCAAATTAGTTTTAAAAATTATAGTATCTCAATAATTTTTCTAAAAGTATAAATCCAGGAATATTGGACCCTATAGAGATTATATACTGATCTATAAATTCCATGAGCTATATTTATTCAATTAAAATTTAACTATACTCTTTATATGATGAATTAATATATGTCATCCAAAAAATACAAAAAACAAGATTTATACTCTCAAGATAGATAATTATTTGACCAAATTATTTTATTTCACTACCTTTGTTTCTTTATAAGTTAGTTTTCTATTTTTACTGTTTTAGTCCTCTTCAATATATGAATAAATTTGATAAATATAGTTCCAATTAGGATATCAACTCATCACCCTTTTAATTATTGGCATTAATTATAGATATTTTTATATGGCCACCATCCAATCATAAAAAATATCTATTTTCAATTATATTATTACTCCTTTCATTTAATGAACACTAGATATGTTATTCAATCAAATCTCTTTTATATAATTAGATATTAATTATACACAAATCCCACCATCTCCTAGAAATTAAATATCCTCCAAATAGTATAAAATTCAATATCATTCTATTCATACTTGTATATTGTTATAAATTCAATGGAAAAACCTATATTATATTTTTGATATTTTAAATATTAAAACTCTATAGATAAGTAGTATGGTATACACTCCCACCCTAATGAATATATTCAGGAAATTAGGTAAATTATATTTCTGTAATATCAAGCATCAATATTTCCTTCTGTTATTAATCAATAAAATAATTTGTAATTATTGCATGAGATATGTTTACATATTTTAAATACAAGAACAAAATGGAATTATGACTAAGAACCATTCCTGAATTTTTTCCCACATTCATCATGGATTACATCAAACATTATGGGCCTCATTTTTTTTGAGTTTCATTATTCTCCCAAAAACGATTTATTGATAATATATTATGATTAGTGATGTGTCTTTGCATCCAAAGACATGTAACAACAATATGAGTTGCATTATGATCCATATCAATAATGAAATCTACAAAAACAAAATCATCATTTAAACCATTTCATGATTATTATGTGAATTATAGGATGATCTTCTCCATTATGGAATGATTTATTTATTTTAAACAAATATAACTTCATAAATTAATGTTTCCAATAAATTATCTCTAAACCGATCCTTTATCACTTCCCATTCTATAGTGATGAATCTTACACACAACCATTACGACTATTATTTTCCCTAGGTAGACTAAAATTTCAGTAATTTCTTTAAATGGTTGTATCATATGATTGATTCATGTAACACATATAATTCTATTCATTATCTATTTTCCATTACTCAATAAAATATTACTCTTACATTCCAACTAAAATACATTTAGTCATTTTCAATGTCTTAGAAAAGGCTCTTAAATTTTTATATAGTTGCCCTTAAACATCCAAGTATCCCCTCAAATATTTCCAAGTCCATATGTCAGTTTTAGAATCTACCCTTACAAAAACATGGAAGTTTATTTCTATTTTCAAAAATCATTTTGACAAAGAATCTTGAAACTCATATGAATATATGAAAACTTATATTATTTAACAAATTCAAGTGAACTATAACAATCTAATTCATACATTCGAAGGTAATCCAATATTTATACAAAAATATAACATATATAATAACTAAAATACTTCCTTATATTCCATCCATAAATTATATACTACTCATTGATTTAAACTTTTAGACTTTTAGTTATTTAAATTATAGACTCATATCTTTTAGAAAAACATCAAAACTATTCCTTCGACATTTCTTCTTCTTGAAAAAATTTATATTATTACAATAATATTACATTTTTCCATCCATCTATCAGCTCATGTATTTTATTTCAGGAATTTTTAATCAATTATGCCAAAATACAATGCCTCCAAATTACATACATCAGGAAATTATCACTGAATCAAATACTTATGTTCAATTTTTCTTCAACACATCCAATAACTTTTATCAAAAATGAAAAAAAACACTAGAATTAAACAATATCCCCCTTTCATTATATTGATAATACACCTATAAATTATATAATACACTCTATATTCTCCGTAAAACTGTAAATCGATATGTGGTGAACTTGAGTTATCCTATTTTTTCAACAGAATTATAATTTTCTTCTATATCCATTTGTTTTCCTATAATTTCAATTCTTATTAGGTTTATTCAAAAAATTTAATAAAATATAACCATTTATCGTTGGACTCTCTATTTTATAATTTTTCCCCAACTCAATCCCTACCAAAAATGAATGTTGTTAGGAAATACACTATGCTATTTATAGGAATGAAGTTTGGTATTGATTATGTAACTCCAAGTTGAATTTTATTTGCGAGTATGTTGTCCCCCTTTATTATGAACCTTTTATCCTATTTTATATATGAATTTACAATATCCTTCAAAATATAATACCCTCTTCAAAATATACTCAAAATATATCCCCAAATATCCACAAGTCATAACCATTTATCTCTACTTACAACTTTTTGAGATCTATATTCTAGTATATTATCTCCTGGTAATAGTACATGATGCAACCATTTATCGATACCAATTATTAGGAAAGAAACCTAAACATTAGCCGATGACCAAATTTTTTAATAGAATATAATACCAATTATTAAATGATGAAAATTAATGGTTTTACACAATTCAAATTTTCAACCATTTACTTTCATGATAGGTATTCTTTCTATTAATTCCACTAAGTAAAATTACCACCTAACATTGAGTCCTAAGAAAATATTCTAAGACCACTAAGTCTGAAATCTGAATATGAGACAATAGTTTAATCTAAATAACTCTAATCAATCCATGTCACTCATATAATTATATAAATACATTCAACTTGTATATTATCATATTCAAAATATAATGATATATTTCAATAATAACATAAAAATCCATTATATGATATGGAATAAAAATAATAATGGTTGGAGTCATACTGTATAAAAATGAATCTGATATATCCTACTAAAAATAAAATTGGGATTCTATCTTCTATTCAATTTCATCCATTCACCATAGAGTCTCAAAATTTTTACATTGGGTTCAACATAATTTTAATACTTTTAACCAACTCCCCCAAAATTCTATCATTCCATTCCTCCATGTGCTGAGATAATATTTTTCCTATATAAATCATTTATTGGTTTTAAAATTCGTTCTAAAATCATATTTATATACTAAAAATAAATCATCTAATACCACAATGTAATATATTAACAACTAAATATGAATTTTAATATTATTTCTACATCATCCACTAATATCTCCTCTACTTCGTGGTAATATAGTACCACTTGAAAATTACAAAATTTCAATTTCTAAACACAAAAAATGAATTGATGCCACAACAAATTTAAAAACCCAATTTTAAACCAGATTAACTATTGATAAAGCTCTACTTTAGTAGAACATATTTATTTCAACTATCTATATTCATCATATAAAGATAAATATTCTTAAAAAACAATAGTTGATTAATTTTAGAGCCTTGATACAATTATAGTATTTTAATTATACCTCATATAAATTACTAACTAAATACATATATATACATTTTTTGTAGTATTAATTATTTTTCATCCCAATTAAACCATATATCATCTCAATGAAAAGTCACCATTCCCCACAATCACCCAATAGATTAAATCTCCCATTTAGTCGATCAAAGAACGTAGGGGGTGGGGCGTTAATTTCCTAGAGGGATACAAATATTTAATTATTAATTAATCATAGAAAACCTAACTACAAAACCTTGGTACTTAGAAACTATATGTTTCGAACCCACAAGGATATTATGTTTTCTATAACTTAATTATACGAATTTAAATGAAGTTTATAGGTTACTTGGTGATTGAGAGATAGAAGATAGGGAAAACCGATATGGGATTGAAGTTAAATGATATCGAATTCTCATTAATGTTTTAAGGCTATTTTGTTAAGTATATAATTTATTTTTGATTCATTCATAATGTTTAGACTAAATTTGGTTATTAGGGATCTTTGTTCTGGGTACCTTACACTAATCATATAATTACACCATTTGATTGGGCATATACTAGATTTGAAAAAAGAAGAAAACCCATCCCATATTTAAACAAAACACACTGGGTTGTGTAATGGTCATACTCAAACCAAGGATGTTAATTGGGAAAATAAAATAAAATTTCCCCATGTCCAAGACAATGGTCATATTATATGAATATAATAAGAATTTTAATTGAGGAAAACTGTTTCAACCATAAAAAATTGATAATAAGATAGAAAAAATTCCTAATAGAACACACCCATACAATCTCATTACCCGACATAGAGTGAACTATTTACTCATGAAAAACGTGATAAAGATGAGAAACATTTTTACATGGTGAAGAATGGTAGTCCCAATGCACCACAGTTGCACTTGTTTCTCTAGACATATTTTTACTTGTATCTCTGAATATCCTAGGCAATCCATGGTGTGACCATATGTATGAATATACAGACCTCTCTTTCAAACACTCGTACCTGGAATATTTATTTTTTAAAATGTATCCTAGTTCCTTGATGTGAGATGATTTTACATCATGTAAAATGAATCACCATTATTCTCTTCAAATAATTTCTGTACATAAAAAATCCCATGACATGAATAGGATACACGTCATAATTATATTAGGTTACCCATCATACAATCCATGAATGTATCTTTTAAAGTGTGAAGGGGTGCCAAAAAAATTTAATGTATGGTTTTCCTGACTCAATTCATGACATGAATAGTGTTAATTATGTGTAATAGACTTCATTTAAATACATTATTCGACTCAAATACAAGGGATTTTGGATTCCGACTTCAATATTTTTGTGTCAAGCACCACCACCCCTCATATTCATCCATTTTTTCCCATTTATAAATATTGGCTGTATCCTAACATAAATCAAAAAAAAATTATTGATCAAAATTTTATAAAGCTTTTCAGACATTACCCAAATAAATATATTAAAACCCTATAAAATATATGTGTGATATACATGTATATACTTACAAAAAATCAAACTATCATTTAAAATCATTTTATTACATGAGGAGAAGTATAACATATGCATGAAAAAATGATAATTATTATTGGTCATAGTGGTATTTTTTTCTAACACACTTCAAGGACTTTCTTGTGATTCTTTCGATACCACTTGTACAATGTTCACATCAGCTGAATTGTCAAAGATTCATCGAATACCTTATCCTGTATTCCATTCTCAATATGAGATAAATTATCTAGAAATAGTTTCTTAATTAATTGAAACACCCATTTTTATTTCTTATTACTTTCTATACTATATGAGGGTAATTCTACCATACCATCACCTCTTTCCATAAAAAATAATTTATGAAACAACTAATATATGTGACGTGTTTATTGTAATTAATGAGGATGTTTAAAATATCACATTTATTATTCCAAGGAGGTCGATTAATAGTTCATTCATCATTTATATTCACAATTAGAGTGCCTACAATCATTTTCTTCTAAATTTTATATTTTCATCTCTATGAGGGCTGCAATTATTGTACTACAGTTTTTGATTGGTGAACCCATTATTTGGTTCTCCCATCAAATTCCCGGGATTTTGTAAATCCTTTTTTCAACTGAATTCATTTTTCATTATTCCACTAAATCACCCTTAAAATTAATATTTGATTTATCCTCTTGAAATAAAATGTAACTCTATTAGGTAACATTATTTACTAATATACATTGTTAAAATATGTTAATATTCTCTTAAAAAACTAGTACCCCATGAAATTAACTTTTTAGATAATATTTTTCAATAGTAGGTTTCCTTCCACATTTGATCCCTTTGGATTCTATACACATAATAATTATGTATCCCATTATTCCCCAAAAGAGTGGAGTTGTATATATCTCTTTTAAAAAAAATACAACTTGGTTTAGGATTTACATTTCCTCTATATATTGATATTTTATTTAGAATTCCTAAGTCTATACTTGTTGAGGCTTCTATGAAGGGTATATATATATATATATTCTATTTTCCATTTAATGATCTGAGATTTGATAAATGATCACTATTCTTCTCATATTTCTCATTTATATGGAAGTCAATTTTCCATATTCATGAGCTAGATTTTATTACAAATATTTTTCATTATTTTTTTTTATTGAGAGCGGTAATTCCCACTTTATGTTTTTTTTATTGATATATTTTTTCCTTTATCTTATTAAAGTCTCTCAACATAATCCCTTTTTAATTATTTTTTACACCCATTTAAATTATATTCAAACTCAAAGACACTTTTACATTCTATAATCTTTTATCTCCATGGACGCATCTTCATTGAAATCATAGTTTACTTTTAACATAATCATTACTTGATCCTCCTTTAAAGTTAGACATTATATATTATCTAGATTTTGGCATGAAAACCCATTATATTTATAAATTGTGATCACAATTATATAGTCAATGTAATATATTATTTTATCATTTTATATGGGAAACATTAATGTTTTTTGATTTATAACATCATCCAAATCACTACGGAAAAAATGGGTATTTGCGACGGGGATAAATCTCGTCGCAAATAGCCCCGTTAAAAACTTATTTGCGACGGGGGTATTTGCCCGTCACAAATAACTAGTCTTTTGCGACGGGTTAGCTTTCCCCATTGCAAAAGAATTGGCGCGCTTTGCGAGCCAAATCGCGGGAAACATTTTTGCGACGGGCAGTTATTGCCTGTCGCAAATAACCGGCGGCGATAAAAGGTATGTGCGATGGGAATATTCCCCCATCGCAAATAGTATGTGAGCAGGTTGTTATTTGCGACGGGACCCGTCACAAATAACTATTTAACCGTTGACCGTAATAAATGATGGTGAAGGTATTAGCGACGGGTACCGTCACAAATAATATTATTTACGACGGGATACCCGTCGCAAATGGACCCGTTGCAAATAATCTAACCTATAAATACTCTCATCCGTTTTTTTCAATTCATTCTCAAACTCCATCTTCTCCTTCTCTCAAAATTCTATTTCTAGAGTTCAGCGTTTCTTAAGTTTAATTTTTTTCTCCGGAGTTGATATTGATGTTTTCAAGAACGATCAGAGATCAACCTCAGATCAATTTTAAAGGTATTTATGTTCATTTAAATTTAATATTTATTTTAAATTTATTATTAGTTTCAATTATTCTTAATTAGTTGTAATTTAATTATGTTTACATTGTTTTGTTACTTAATAAATTTAAATTATTAGTATTGTTCATAGTTAATGGTAATTAGGAATAATTAGTAATAATTTTCAATAATTAAGAATAAATACTAATAATTAGTAATAAATACCAATAATTAGGAATAATAACATTATTACATTATTAGTATATATTATTATTAATATTAAAATAATATAATTATTTATATTATATACAATTCTCCTTTCATCTGTGTGTTTTCTGTCTCCACATGTAATATTTGTATGTGGAGACAGAAAACACACAGATGAAAGGAGAATTGTATATAATATAGAAAATTATATTATTTTAATATTAATAATAAAATATACTAATAATGTTATTATTCCTAATTATCGGTAATTATTCCTAATTATTGGTAATTATTCATATAATTACCAATAATTAGGAATAATTACCAATAATTATCAATAATTATGAATAATTAGTAATAATTAGTAATAATTACCATTAATTAGTTATAATTACCAATAATTAGTAATAATTACCAATAATTAGTAATACTTATCAATAATTAGTAATACATACCAATAATTAGTAATAATTACCAATAATTAGTAATAATTAGTAATAATTATCAATAATTATCAATAATTAGTAATAATTAGTAATAATTATTAATAATTACCACTAATTAGTAATAATTAGGAATAATTACCAATAATTAGTAATAATTAGTAATAATTTGTAATAATTAGTAATAATTAGTAATAATTAGAAATAATTAGTAATAATTACCAATAATTAGTAATAATTACCAATAATTATCAATAATTACCAATAATTACCAATAATTAGGAATAATTACCAATAATTAGGAATAATTACCAATAATTAAGAATAATTACCAATAATTAGGAATAATTACCAATAATTAGTAATAATTAACAATAATTAGGAATAATTACCAATAATTAGTAATAATTAGTAATAATTACCAATAATTAGTAATAATTAATAATAATTAGTAATAATTACCAATAATTAGTAATAATTAGTAATAATTACCAATAATTAGTAATAATTAATTATAATTACCAATAATTAGTAATAATTACCAATAATTTGGAATAATTACCAATAATTAGGATTAATTACCAATAATTAGTAATAATTAGGAATAATTATCAATAATTAGTAATAATTAGTAATAATTACCAATAATTAGTAATAATTAGTAATAATTACCAATAATTACCAATAATTACCAATAATTACCGATAATTACCAATAATTAGGAATAATTACCAATAATTAGTAATAATTAGTAATAAATACCAATAATTTGTAATAATTACCAATAATTACCAATAATTACCAATAATTGCCGATAATTAGTAATAATCAGTAATAATTAGGAATAATTACCAATAATTAGGAATAATTACCAATAATTTCAAATAATTAGTAATAATTACCAATAATTAGTAATAATTACCAATAATTACCAATAATTACAGATAATTAGTAATAATTACCAATAGTTAGGAATAATTACCAACAATTAGTAATAATTAGTAATAATTTCCAATAATTAGTAATAATTACCAATAATTAGTAATAATTACCAATAATTACCCATAATTACCGATAATTACAAATAATTAGTAATAATTACCAATAATTAGGAATAATTACCTTTAATTAGAAATAATTACCAATAATTACTAATAATTACCTATAATTACAGATAATTAGTAATAATTAGTAATAATTAGGAATAATTACCAATAATTAGGAATAATTACCAATAATTACCAATAATTAGTAATAATTACCAATAATTAGTAATAATTACCAATAATTACCAATAATGACCGATAATTAGTAATAATTACTGATAAATAGGAATAATTACCAATAATTAGTAATAATTAGTAATAATTACAATATTTAGTAATAATTACCAATAATTAGTAATAATTACTAATAATTACCCACAATTACCGATAATTACAAATAATTAGGAATAATTACCAAAAACTAGGAATAATTACCAATAATTAGGAATAATTACCAATAATTACCAATAATTAGTAATAATTACCAATAATTAGTAATAATTACCAATAATTACCAATAATTACCGATAATTACCGATAATTAGTAATAATTATTAATAATTAAGAATAATTACCAATAATTAGTATTAATTAGTAATAATTACCAATAATTAGTAATAATTACCGATAATTAGTAATAATTACCAATAATTACCCATAATTACTGATAATTACCAATAATTAGGAATAATTACCAATAATTAGGTATAATTACCAATAATTAGGAATAATTACCAATAATTAGTAATAATTAGAAATATTTAGGAATAATTACAAATAATTAGTAATAATTAGAAATAATTACCAATAATTAGTAATAATTAGTAATAATTAGTAATAATTACCAATAATTAGTAATAATTAGTAATAATTAGTAATAAATACCAATAATTAGTAATAATTAGTAATAATTAGTAATAAATAGTAATAATTACCAATAATTGGTAATAATTAC
Organism: Viscum album; assembly: GCA_963277665.1. Taxonomy (NCBI): domain Eukaryota; kingdom Viridiplantae; phylum Streptophyta; class Magnoliopsida; order Santalales; family Viscaceae; genus Viscum; species Viscum album. The sequence goes on from OY728125.1 coordinate 586,342,178, forward strand.
CAATAATTAGGAATAATTACCAATAATTACCAATAATTACCGATAATTATTAATAATTAGTAATAATTATAAATAATTACCAATAATTAGTAATAATTAGTAATAATTACCAATAATTAGTAATAATTAGTAATAATTAGTAATAATTACCAATAATTAGTAATAATCAGGAATAATTAGTAATAATTACCAATAATTAGTAATAATTACCAATAATTAGTAATAATTAGTAATAATTAATAATAATTACCAATAATTAGTATTAATTACCAATAATTAGTAATAATTAGCAATGATTACCAATAATTACCGATAATTACCAATAATTAGTAATAATTACCAATAATTAGTAATAATTAGTAATAATTAGTAATAATTACCAATAATTAGTAATAATTAGTAATAATTAGTAATAATTAGTAATAATTATTAATAATTAGGAATAATTAGTAATAATTACTGATAATTAGTACTAATTACCAATAATTACCAATAATTACCGATAATTACCAATAATTAGTAATAATTACCAATAATTTGGAATAATTACCAATAATTGGTAATAATTAGTAATAATTACAAATAATTATTAATAATTAGTAATAATTAGTAATAATTACCACTAATTAGTAATAATTAGGAATAATTAGTAATTATTACCAATAATTAGTAATAATTACCAATAATTAGTAATAATTAGTAATAATTACTAATAATTACTAATAATTAGTATTAATTACAAATAATTAGTAATAATTACCAATAATTACCAATAATTACCGATAATTACCATTAATTAGGAATAATTACCAATAATTAGGAATAATTACCAATAATTAGGAATAATTACCAATAATTAGGAATAATTACCAATAATTAGGAATAATTACCAATAATTAGGAATAATTACCAACAATTAGGAATAATTACCAATAATATTAGTACTATGAAAATAATAAAAAATTTATATAATATTATAATTATCAATATTTGTAACAGTTTTTGATTTATTCTCAACAAATTCAATTCTTAAAGGGTCAATTTTTAGGTCTATCTCAATAAAAAGTTTGCGTTAGTCGTGTATGATGTAAACTCTATAATTATCCTTGCTTGAGTGTTTTTTCTAACAAATTATTCAAAGCCAGTAATCCTTTTATATTTTATAGAAAAATATGGAACAACGAGGTCGTCAACAATCATTATTAGGTGACCACATATGGATAAATCAACGTAGAAATCCAAACGGTTCTGGTTTGAATCCAGTATATGTAGAGGGTGTGGAAACTTTTTTATTATTTGCGGCATCAAATCCAGAATTTGTTTCAGAAGGCAAAATAAAATGCCCTTGCAGAAAATGTGCATTGAGAACGTTTGACACATTTGAAAAAGTGGGGGGACATATCTTGTGTTTTGGTTTTCAACCAGATTATGTTTTTTGGTATCAACATGGTTAACGCAGTTCCAGAGCAGGTGATACCAACTTGATTTTGGATCCATCCCGGTTTCAAGATTTAGTACATGATGTTGGAGGTTCATCTGTTTAACATACAGAAACTCCGGCTGATATAGATTCAAATCCTGAGTTGGCACCGTCAGAATTTTATGAGTTGTTGAGGTCTTATGAGGATTCATTATATCCTGGCTGCAAGATGAGAAAATTAGAAGTAGTTGCAAAATTTATGGCTATCAAATCAGATAACGGAAAGTCAAACACCTGTTTTGACATAATATTTTCTTTGCTTAAAACACTATTACCCGAAGGAAATGTTTTTCCTGCAAATTACTGTGAGAGTAAGAGGCTGGTTAGAAATTTGGGACTTACTTGTCAGAATATTCATGCATGTTCAAATGGCTTCATTTATATTCTGGGGAAAATGAGTCATTGGATAGTTGTCCCACATGTGGCCAACAGAGCTATAAATAAGGAAAACATGGGAAGTCTGGTTTGATTCCTGTAAAATAGTTCAGATATTTTCTGCTTACATCCAGACTTCAGCGTTTATTCATGTCTAAGAATACAACGACAATGATGTCATGGCATAAAGAGAATATTTCAACTGAAAAAAGATTGAATCATCCAGCCGATGGTGATTCATGGATACATTTTGATAGAGTGCATTCATCATTTGCCTTAGAAGATATAAATGTTCGACTGAGCCTTTCCACTGATGGTTTCTGTCCATTCGGATCTTATCGTAGTCAATATTCCTGTTGGCCTATTTTTTTAACTCCGTAAAATTTACCTCCATGGATGCTAATGAGGGAGCCATATATCTTTTTGACTTTACTAATTCCAGGAGATCCGAAGAAAAATATTGATGTTTATTTGAAACCATTGATTGATGAATTAAATTTATTGTGGAGTACTGGTGTCAGTACATATGATGTTTCAACGAAACAGAATTTCATACTGAGAGCAGCATTGATGTGGACAATTAGTGACTTCCCGGCTTATGGGATGTTATCTAGATGGAGTACACATGGTCATAAATCATGTCCTTACTGTATGGGAGAGAAAAAATCATTTATGCTCATTCATGGAAAGAAACCTTGTTATTTTTACTGTCATCGCAGATTTCTTCAAGATGATCATCCTTTTCACAGAAACAGATCTCATTTCAGAAAAGGAATAGTTGAAAGGGATGGACCTCCTAAAATGATATCAGGTTCGGAGTTAAAATCAGTTGTATTTTCATTACCTCCCATGACTTTTGGTCCCACAAAAAACCAACAGAAAATTTATGGTTTTGGGAAAGAATACAATTGGATTAAACGTAGAATATTTTGGGATTTTCCATATTGGTTTGATTTATTGGTCCGACACATGCTAGATGTCATGAATATTGAGAAGAACTGTTTTGATAATTTGTTTCATACAGTTTGGATACGCCAGGAAAGAGAAAAGACAATGTAAATGCACGTTTAGATCTTTCCCAAATTTGCAGGCATCCATAATTGGAACTGTTTGAGAATGTCAGAACAGAAAGGTTACTGAAACCAAAAGCAGCTTATACACTGTCTAAAGAAAACTGTTTATTATTTTGTCAGTGGATTGCAGATTTGAGACATCCAGATGGCTGTGCTTCCAATTTGGGTAGATGTATAAAGAATCGTCATATTACTGGATTAAAAAGTCATGATTGTCATGTTATAATGGAAAGACTTATACCCATTGGATTAAGAGGTCTGTTGAATTTTGTGATTTGGGATTCCATAACAGACATGTATCATTTTTTTCGGGAAATTTGTGCGGCTACAGCAGATTATGATGCTCTAGGAAAACTTGAAAAAGATGTTGTTGTAATTATATGTAAACTGGAAAAAATATTTCAACCGTCTTTCTTCGACTCAATGGAACATTTGATTTTACATTTTCCATATGAAGCCAAATGTGGAGGTCCAGTACAGTTTCGATGGATGTACCAATTTGAAAGATGCATGAAAAAATTGAAAATAAAAGTACATAACAAAGCATATGTTGAAGGATCTATTACAGAAGATTATTTGCAAGAGGAAATATCTTTTTTCTGATCCCATTATTTTGAATCTGAGTATCCTTCAAAACACAACCGAATGGGACGGAACGAGAGGAATATTGATGAAATCGACAATCAATTATCTATTTTCAACCAGCCAGAGCTTGGTTTTGGTAGAGTTTATGAACGCTGGCTTTCAGATGATGAACATTATAGAGCTCATACGTATGTTCTGCTCAACTGTGAAGAGATGACATCAGTTGTACTGTAAGTGTTTATATCACTTATTCTATCATTTATGTAATAGTAAATAACTTTGGTTTTTATAGGTTGTGTGATAATAATATCAAGAAACAAATTCCACAAATTACAGCAGCTGCTCTCGAAGAACGTCGACTGAAAAATTTCTCTCAGTGGTTTCAAAAACTGGTAACATAAATTATTTATCTTTTAGCAACTCATTCAATGTATAGTTTACTATATTGATAATTATTTCAGAAATTCTCAGGTGTCTCGACATGCTGATAAAATTGACAAACTGTTGTTTGTATTGAGTAACCCACCTTCCAAACTTGTTAAAACTTATAATGTATATGTGGTGAATGGATTTCGATTTCACACACATGCATATGTGGAATCGAAAAAAACAATGAACAGTGGAGTTATCTTGAGAGGATCTCATCATCGACAAAATGAAGTTGACTTTTATGGCATACATGATGAAACCATTGAACTCTGTTATCTTGGACAACATTACATAACAATGTTCAAATGTCCGTGGTTGGATACAGAGAAAGGCGTGCGTGTTCATCTGACTCATGGAATCATCGATGTTAAATGTAATAGTGTTCTCGCAGTAAATGAACCATTCTTATTGGCTGAACAGGCACATCAAGTTTATTACACAAAGTACTGTGCTACATCAAGAGACCTGACTGATTGGTGGAGTGTAATAAAAATCAAAATTCGAGACAATCAGTTTAGTCAAAGTGAATGTGCTTTCATTGATGTGCAAATAATTGAAGTTTTTCAAGAGAGTACTCAAAATCAATCTTTTTTACAAAGAGACATGAGTATCGATGACGACACCCCACATTTAAGAGTCGGTGATGACAATGATGTTAATGATGTCACATATGAATTTGAAATCGTAAGAGATGAAGCAACTGTAACTCGAATGGATATCGATGATGTTGAGAAGGAATATGAAGATCACATTGATATATATGAATATGATGATGAAGATGAACACTGATATAATTCCATGGTATTTATATACAATCATAATATGTATATATGTATATATAATATTAATTATCAATTATTTGCTAACAACATTAACATTTTCTGTTTCAGATGGACGACACCACATTTCGTGAGTTGGCGGATGCTGACCTGCCTTTCGATGCGGATGAGTTGCTGGCAGATGACCCTCAGCCTGCAGGTGCTCCAGGGAGTACGCGGAGGGGGCGCGGTCTTGCACGATTGATGATTCCTGACCCCGTCCCCGAGCAACATCCACATCTTGGGTTTGATCCACGCACATGGAGGTGTGTTAACCTGTGTGATAACCTGTGTATTTGACTAAGATTTCATTAATCTATTCACATAATAAATGTCTATTATTTTTATAGTTTTCCGTATATAGCAGTCGGACAGGGAAACGCTATTTTGCGCAACTATATTTCTCAGCCGTGGCACACATGGGAGCACATTCCCATTGATGTGCAACAGGCCATGTTCGGCCATTGGTTGGTACGTACGTAAATAAATAATTTTTATTTTGAAAATTATTTCATTTCTAACTTATTATTTTGATTTATTTGTAGGGTTTATGGTATCCGATCGAGGATACCATGCGTGGCGCCATCCACGAGGCATGGGAGGTGGCCATGCGTGATCGCTTTCGTTAGTTTTTGGAGAATTTAAGAAAAGATTCCATGAAGAAAGCAGGAGTGTCAGATTTTGATGAGTCATATAGAGCACACCGACCAGAGTACATTTCATTCCATGTATGGGATGGATTATGTGTGCTCTGGTTGAGTGGTGCCTTTCATAGGAGATCATCAGTGGGGAGGCAGAATCGGGGGAGACGGGAGGTGACTCATCGAGCTGGGAGTCTTTCTTTCAGTACTCATAGACAACATCTAGTACGTACATTATTTATAAATATTTTATATAACTATAAATATTAATAGTTTATTTTTTATTCTTATATGCTGTCGAGCACCCCGATATTACGGAGTACGACGTATATCGGAGGATGTATAGTAATCCTGCTACTAGGGAGCTCAGAGGTGATCATCAGCATCACATCGTGGTCAGTATTATTTGTTTTCAAGTTTAAAAAATAACTGCATATAATATATTCACAATTTCAATTTTAAATTGAAACTACAGGAGTCATATGAGGCCGCAACGTCATAAACCCTGCCTGAGAGTCAGGCGGAGTCATCAGATCAGACCACTGACCATCAGTTTGATGAGGCAACATGGATTCAGGACACCCAGTAGGCCTTCGAGAAGGGCCGGGTAGTTGGTATCAACTCTCGACTGACTCCCGGAGATTATTATGGCAGTGTTGCGATGTCGGCGTCTAGCTTGAGAGGAGCTCGTGCATCTTCTTCTGCTACACAGTATGAGGATCAGTTGTGATCTCAGACTGCACTGATAGAGAGTCCGACAGGAGCAGGAGCAGATGCGTCAGTAGCATGAGGAGGAGCGTCGACGGCAGCAGCAGCTGTACGCGGAGCAGACGAGTCGGTGGCAGTAGCAACATCAGGAGAAGATGGAGTACATGCGCCGACTCACTCATGCTTTAGGGATGAAGTTTCCTCCACCACCATCTGCAGATCCCCCCTCCCCCCTCCTTAAGATTAGAGTTTGTTTTTAGGTTATAAAATTTGTGAAATCAAAATATGATTTTTTTTCTATTCGTAGTTTCTGTCTCATTATAAAATATTAATAATATTATATTTTGAAATAACAATATTAATATGAATAATAGTATTATTTATATTTTATAATATTAAATTATATATATAAATTAAAATTTTATAATATTATAATTTAATTATATTTTTTGTAATACTTGAATTATTTTAAAATATGAATGTAATATAATTCTATTATTTTTATATTAATTAAAATAACATATTAATATTTTTTTTATTTATGAATTATAATTCTAATATTTTTATATTAATTAAATCATTTAATAATATTCTATTATTTTTTATTTTTGAAATGTAAATCTATTATTATTATATTATTTAAAATAATTTATTAATAATTTATTATTTTTATTTGTGAATTATAATTCTGTTATTATATTAATTGAAATCTTTTATTAATATTTTTTTTTTTGAATTATAATTGGATTATTATTATATTAATTAAAATAATTTATTAATATTTTTTTTATTTTTTTATAGTATTTGCGACGGGATACTATTCCCGTCGCAAATAGTATTATTATTATATGCATTAAAATAATTTATTAATAGTTTTTTATTTTTTTAAATATATTTTGTGATGGGACCCATCACAAAAACTATTTGCGGCGGGCCCGTCGCAACCGGTATTTGCAACGGGGCCCATCGCAATTACTATTTGAAAAGTGTTTTAACAATATACAGAGCACTATTTGCGACGGGGAGAATCCCAGTCGCAAAAAAAGGCTTTAGCGATGAGCCTGTCGCAAATAATTGTTGTTGCGACACCGTTTTCAGCAACGGGCCATTTGCGACGGGCCCCCGTCGCAAAAAGCCATTTGCGACGGGATCCCGTCGCAAATACCTGTTTTTCTAGTAGTGAAAACATTTATAGTATAAAGTAAAATAAATAACAAAAAATTGTTCATCTCAATTGGGGATTCCATATTCCTAAGAGACTAAATAATATTTATCCTCTTTTTATTCAACTTCTATTAAATTTACTCTTTAATAATGTTGTTCTATAATTTCTTATCTTGGTGAAATCTTCAATCTTCCCATGAGGTATGACCTATAACCGTCATTAAAGTAACCAATTTCACATTATTTTCTCATATAATATCTTCTATCATAATTACTATTACAATTAATTTTTTATATATATACCCCACATGAGATATTTTTTTTAATTTTTTAGGGTCTTTATATCATGGTCTCAGTAAATTACCTTTATTAGTTCTAAATTTCTTTTCAAATATTCCTTGATATCTTCATCAAATGATTTCATAAAATAATGCATGAAGACTCATCATTGAAGAATTGAGGCATTATCATTGAATACAAGGGCATAAAAACTCTACAAAAAAACATAGTTTCTACACCATGTTAGAAACTTGTATAATTAATTCCAATTATTATAAAATTACACACCCTAATAGGTGAGTGAATTTATTTTCTCCAAAATTCAAACATTTTCTTTATCAAGGTTTTATTTTGATATGGATATTTTCCTATAATAGTAGGTTTTGTGTTCAAAATATTATTCAATTACATTCCAAATAAACCACACTGAATCACAATAAAATATGAATAAATTCATATAATTGGTGCACACATGGATTATAAATAGTTCAACACTATGGGATAATCCAAATAGAAGACACATGGAAATGTAATAGTGTAGCAGAAAATACTACTACACTAGTTATGAGGATAATGATTTGAAAATGGTCAATCAACAATATGAAACACTTCCATTACATGGTTAAAGGTTAAAATATTACACACTGATGGAGAAATCCTTATTCCTCTAATTACATACTATTTTGGGGAAGGACTTAATCATTTATTATACATATAGGCCATTATATTATTATTTTTGTAGGAATATTTTAATGAATCTTCAACACTAGAGAGATGTTGTATTGATCATTAATTTTTTTTCACCATCCTTCTCCAATGAAGAATGATTTTATCATATATTGGTTAAAATTAGTATTCTAAAAAATATTTTAGTTTCTCTTCTCCTCTAAATGTGGATAATTATATATTAGATCTATTGTAATGCATGCCTCCATCTGTTTCCTGATACGATACTGTTGCATTAAACTCTATATTCATTATTCCCTCAAAGAATAGACATTATCAAGATAACACCACTCTGTCACTCCAATATTATTATTACTATTATCCATAATTATATAAGATAATTTATTAATGACCTCTTTCTTCTCATTATTCAATCGAGCATTCAATTCCACAATTAATTATTTTTTTTTATCGAATACTAGTTATATCATTACAAAACCTATCCAATATTAAACAGTATATTGAATATACAATTAAATCAATCTCTCTATGAACTCATATATTTTAAGGATAGTTCTAAATTCAATGACATTCTCTTAATCATATTTTCTTTTTATAAATTCATATAATAATCCTGTGTAATATGAGGCGTCACCTCTGGACTAATTGGGTTTGTTTCTCCTGTTTCTGTCAAGTGTTTGGTGGTTTTTTCTATGTCTGCAGTTTGTGTGGTTTTGTTGGTTCGTCGTAGGATATCTTCGTTGGGCTCGGTTTCTCTGCCATCATCTTTGTAGGCCATTTGGGACATGGCTGTTTTGGAGGGATGGCAACATCAGGAGGGACCATGCTTTCATGGGATCACTGAGTGTCCTGCATGGGGATGGTGGTTGATGCTGTTTCTTGAATGAGGTATCCTGTTTTTTATCCTGTTTTGTTTGGGGTTGTTTGGATGTTTACTGAACCCTTTGGTTTCTATCTTTTCCCGTAAATGTGTTGCTCTTAATAAAAATAATAATTTTCAGTCAGTCAGATTCTCTATACAAAAAACTAGTTATTATTCTATTTGATATTCTCTATATAATATATTCACTAAATTTGAATAATTACATTGATGTAATAATTTTCACCAATGTTTAATTACTTCATTATTTTTTTCAAACAATAGTAGATTATCATATGAAATTGTTTTACATTTTAGAATATAGAAAATCAATGTTCTTTTCACTAAGAAACATTGACTCTTTATTTTCTCCCAAATCATCATAATTTACTTATAAAATTTCATCCCTCATAATTCTGATAAATAAATAAGTTTCTTTATTATAATAAGAAAAAAATTATTAAACATATATTAGGATCGATAATGAATTAATTCTTGTAAACATGCGGTGAAACACTGTTATCCACCACGTGATCTTAATTAAGAACCAAATTTGCACAAACTCAATATTTAAATCAATTCATTAACCTTTATTAACAATGAAATTATATTTTCAATCATGAAAATATCATTATAGTTGCAATATCCCAAATCCTCTTAAAGATTGATTTATAAAAATAGTCTTCAAATTGATTCTTCACCCTATATAACAATGGGAATGATCCTTAAAATATTTTGGAATATTTTTGGGAAATCATTTAATAACCACCTTGATGAAATTTACTAGTATCCTCATAAACACACAGTTTAAAATTTCTCAAATATAATGTAATCCACCCAATTTATTTAGACAAATATTTAATATTTTTTTAATAAATATGAAATGATATTAATAAAAAATATAATTTGTTTATTTCCATGTTGAAAAGTAGTGAAATTAAAATTTAATATCCAAAATAAATTTAAATTTTTAAATTTAAGTCTCAATTTTAATAAATAATATTTTTTGACAATTTTACTTGTATTTTTATAAATATATCTTTTAAAAAATATCTTCCAAATCAAGCTACCACTTAACCAAGGTATCATAACCATCCACATATCTAGGATATAAAGGCTAGATTCCCATGATTGTCTAATGGGAGGGTCTACATGACTGGAATTATGGAGTGAGTAATAATGTTAGGAGTTCAAAATTTATAAGTAAATGGATCGCTCGTACCCATGTCTGTTGACCTTGGCAGATTTATGTGAGAGAAACATGTGTGTGGGAAATGATCCCCTACATCCTTGGTGATATTAACTAATAGCGATGTTGATTAATATATATACTAGTGATAAAAAGCATTGATTTTTACGAGTCAGCTCACTTACATGTAATGTTTTCATCATAATCGAAATTCCATAATCCCATTCAGGATATATGTTGTTGTACCTGACCTTGATGGACCACCATGTTTTCACTCTCGATGCCACTGCCACCCATTGAACATCCATGAAATCCCCATGGACACTACCATTGAATATAGAGATCTATTTTAGTACCACTACCGAGGAACGTGAACACCATGGATATTATGTTGTCCCTAGAAGGACCTCAACGATTCATGCTACAAAGAATAGGCGATGCTATATTATCATGCTTGTGATGAAAAAGTGTAAATATGATTTTCCTCAACTAATCATCCCACATGACAGTACACTCATTTTTATGTGCTAAATAGAGGATAAACCATCTAGAAACTATGATTTTTGGATAAATGGTGGAGTAACATCGGAGGTTGACCATCACCAAAGGAAGAAATAACTACCATGGGTGTGGTACCATTATAGAAGTTAGTTGATAATTCCATTTCATGAACCCCGATCCAACATGGAAGCTCTACAGTCACTAATAGTGGAGTGATACAACTATTTCAATTGTCATATTATTCTACCATGATGATATACCATTCACAATCTAGCATTCCTCAATGGGGAGTGTAACATGTAATGACCCGAAAAAATCAAGGAAATTTTTTTCTTAATTTTCTTTGGATTTTTACAAGAACCCAGTTTCTGACGGCACCTAATTCCGAGGCCCGGTGTGCCCGGAATCATTTTTCGAAGTTAGGCTCGGGTACGTTTAGTGAACGGACGCGCGGGTTTTTCTAACTTTTGAACCAGTGCTCAGAATCGAATTCTGAGGGCACCGATAGAATCGCAGCGCCGATATTTTCTTAGAAACACCTCTTCCGGAGTTGCGTTTGCTCGGGTGTGGTTTTTTAATTTTTTCTCTTAAAGTTAAGAAATAAAATAAATTGTACGACAAACTTTATTTTATTTCACTTAAGCCACTTGGAAGCCACTTGAAGCCACTTAATGATACTTAAGCTAATTTTTTTTGCAGATAGGGTGCTATCCAATAATATCCTACCCTATTGGTAGGATATTTGTGAGGTGGGGCCCGCACGAGCCCTACTGTTTCTTTCCGCTAAGTAACGCACCCGCGAAAACCCGTCATTATGGAAGTCAATTGATGCGTTTTCTTAATTTCTTAATGCACCAATTATTTGGGCGGTTTTATTCATTGAATTAATTGGGTGGTTTTATTCGTTGAATTAATTGGGAGGTTTTATTCGTTGAATTAATTCGATAAATTAATTTAATCGTTTCTTAACCTGTTTTCAATCCGTTGGTGTAATAATAAAATAAGACCAACGCACGACTTCTAGAAAAATGCTCGTTGAGAGGTTTTGACAACTTTGTGCCTTCATCCTCCTTCACGGAGAACGTGAAGAATGTGAATAACGCGAAGAACACCTTCACCCTCGGAGATTGGCGATGCTTCTTCCGAGACGTTCTTCCCCGCAACGATCTCCGATCACCAACTGCTTGAGGTAGGAGATTTCGGGTTTCTTATAAATCTTCTTTGTGGTTTATAACAACACATAGATTTAATCGATATAATTAAATCTTCATGTTCTTGAACCTCTGAGTTCGTCGACGAGTCACCGTATTCCGCGACGATGCGACGCGTTTCCGCGACGACGCGACGCCCTTCTGCGACGCGACGATCGCCTCCTTCCACTGCGATCAAATCCGCGAAGAACGTGCGTGCGACGACATGACGAGGTAGGGGTTGTTGTGAAATAATTCATATTCCCATGATCGTTTCTTTTAAAATGAAGAACCCGCTTCATAAGAACAATTTTAATTCATTAAAATTGTTTTTGGTTATGTTTTCTATGTGTTGATTAATCCTCCCGATTGATATCGCCTAACTCGGAGGGTGCAGGCCAAACAAACACGGCCCGAAAACCCTCCGCAGTTCTTCGTTATTGTACGGATTTGGAGGGTGATGATAAAACGTGACATAAGGGCGATTTGATATCTCCGTAGTGAAGAACGGGACCCGGGAGGAGCAGCGGCGCAGACGGGAAGGAAAACGGACCACCGGAGCAACTCCGGTGGCCCGCGGAAGCCTCCGGCGGCGACGGCCAGCGGACCCGCGGCCGCGCGGGTCCAGCTCACACGCACGGGACGCGGCCTTTGCCGCGTCCATTGAATCCAGCGCGGCCCCTCGAGGGCCGCGTCTTCTTCATCCCGTGGGCGCAGCGCCCCGCGGCTCCCTCGGTAGGCCGCTCGGCCGAGCCGAGCCAGGCCGGTCCGACCGGCCGGGTCGCGCCATGGCCGGACCAGGCCGCGCCTAACCGGGTCCGACCCGGTTCGGGCCGACCCTGGGGGGGTTTGGCCGGGTCGGTCCGGGCCCAGACCCCCCCGTCTTCGGACCGTTTTTGGTCTTTTGCCAGTAACTTGAGCTACGGGCCTCCGAACGACGCGTCGTCAGTGGCGATGAGATCCTTGGATCGAGACGGTCGTTTCGGTATATCGCACTCAAGGTTGCGGAAAACATTGGGTTCAGCTGGGTCGGTTCGTTCACAAAACAAACCGGGCCCTCAGAGTAGAAATGCTCATATCTTGAGCTACGGACGTCTGATTGACGTGTCGTAAACTTCGTTGAATTAATATAAGTGAGACGGATCTTTTGTCTCACTTCGCCCGAGGTTTGGACGCAGGTGGAGTACGGTCGGGTTGGTTTTTCCTTTAAAACCAACCGGGCCCCTGGGACGAAAATGCCAATAACTCTCAAACCGGGCATCCGATTGACGCGCCGTCTGAGACGTGAAGTTCCTGTTGACGATACAGAACTTTTGGGATACATCAAATTTGGACTTTGTGTCAGTTGATGTATCATCCTCTCGGCTCGTGGAGCGTACCCTCCCGAACGAGCTTGCTGTGTGCGGGATCCCTAGAGCTGGCTGCGACTGCTACTGCGACGACGACTGTGCAGAGATCCTCAGTGGAATGCGACGACGACTGTGCAGAGATCCTCAGTGGACTGCGACGACTACAACACTCAGCGATCCTTTGTGGGTCAGTGCTACAAGTCCTGTGTGGGCCCGATCCTGTGTGGGTCTGATCTTGTGTGGGTCAGCGCTCAGCGGTTCTGTGTGAGCCAGCGCCTACAGGTCCTGTGTGGGCCCGATCCTGTGTGGGTCTTTGCGGGGGTTAGTTACCTATTGAGCCTTTGTGGGTCAGATCCTTTGTGGGTCATTGCGGGGGTTATTACCTATCGATCCTTCGTGGGTCCGACGACTTAGATGGATCAGTGATCATCTCTATCGTCATTTGAAGAAGTATACCTGTGTGAGCTGAAACTCTGTTTTACCTTCCATTGTGGATTGTGTTGAGCTATCCTGTGTGGATTTACATTTTACCTTCCTTTGTGGATTGTGTTGAGCTATCCTGTGTGGATTTTACGTTTGGCTTTCCTGTGTGGACTGGGTTGTACTTGAGCTCAGATGTTGGAGCCGAGAGAGTATTGATGACTTAGTTATATGTATGGGTATATACCTAAGCCGTGTCGGCTGTTACTTCATGATTGTATCTTTCCTTTGTGGATTATCCTTTATGGATTTCGGGAGACTTTCGGGGGTCTCGGGGTCCCTACAGAGTAGCTTATACTCACCCATGCACGGGCTATGCCTGCACTTCATTGTGTTGGATGCAGACGACAGACAATGCTGTTCGTGGTGGAGGCTTGCGGAGCAGGACGGTACCTGGAGGTGGACCACTGGGCGGGACGCACTCGAAGTGGTCGGCTGGACCCAAGGAGCAGTGGATGCTTTCTGTACCCACCCTTCAGGTGGGCCTTTCAAAGGACGGCTCAATGTTGCGGCTTTACATTTCAGTTGTTGTTTTTACCCTTTCAGTTGTACATTACAGTTGGGCTTGTATTTCCGGTCCCCTTTACTTTTACGCACTTGCTGTTGTACCAGCTTTTACTTAGTGTTTACCTTTCTGCTTTCTTACTCTATAGTGATTGATTACTTTTCAAAGGAAATGCCTTCCCTTTTACCGGGATTTTACGCCTTAGTGCTAGTCTCCAGCCCCTGGCCTATGGAAGGCGGGTTTGGGGTAGTCACGGCACGGGTCCCGAGGACGGGTCGTGACAAATTGCTATCAGAGGAGTTCGGTTCTACCACAGACTCTGATCTTTATTCTATGTGAAGCAATAGTGTTAAGCGTATTGAGTGTGGTTATCAGTCCAGGGAGCCCAGTGTTGGTGTGGCGGCCGACGTATCCGTACACCAGGACCCTGACTTCTGATTTCTGACATAATGCACGAAAACATTGATTGCTTGTGTGTTTCAAATTTTCTTTGTGATTACTTCATATCAGCTCACCAGGAATACTATTCTGACCGTGGCGCACCTGTTTCTTTTTCAGGATGGCCCCACGACGGTAGCCAGCTAGGGTTCCGAGAGTGGTACGTGACGACAGCCCGCCGAGCGACGAGGCCTCGGTACATGGCCCTTTGACGGCAGAGGCACCGACGGTACCTCTACCCGCCGAGCCACCGATGTGTCCAGCACCAGCCACTGATGATGCACGTCGCCTCAGTGCACTGCATGAGTTCTAGCGCCTGCGACCGCCCAGGTTCTGTGGGGAGACGGACCCCCAGGCAGCCGAGGACTGGCTGGAGGCAGTCGTACGAGTTTTCAGACTAGTGAGGACACCAGCATACATCATGGCGATCCTCGCAGCGAGTCTAATGCATGCAGCAGCAGGACGATGGTGGAGCTTGATTCTCCAGGTGCACGATGAGGCCTCTCTCATCTGGACAGACTTTGAGGTCCTCTTCCGCTCAGAGTTCGCCCCGGCCACTCTTCGTGCGGTGTGCATCCAGGAGCCTCTTCAGCTGCGGCAGGGTAGCTTGACGGTCGCCCAGTACTCGACGAGATTCACCGATCTCTCGCGCTACTCGACTGGCATGGTACGGGACCCGTTCTTCCGGGCCAAGACCTTTGAGCAGGGATTGAGACACAAGATCAGGGCATCGCTGATCTCCCTCAGTATCCCGACCCAGCAAGGAGTACTGGAGCGATCCCTCTTGACCGAGAGCTTCCTTACTGAGAATTCTCCAGCGGCGAGACTTACCGCGGGGCGGCACGTAGCAGAGTCTTCCGCAGCGGGCAGCCGACAGATTACTCAGGGGTCCCGGCAGACCATACCCTCACGCAGATGGCCTCAGGACACTGGCTCAGCAGTGCGGGGCACACAGCGCAGAGCCAGTCTTTCGAGAGGCAGACATTTCTACACTTGCTGTGGGCAGGGTCACATGGCTCATGACTGCCCAACCCACCGTGCCGAGGAGCAGCAGACAGTTGAGGGGCCACCCAGGCAAAGGCAGAGGGTCGACCGTGGTAGTCCACAGGGAGGAGGCGGACGAGGCAGAGGAGCTGGTCGAGTAGCAGGTGGTGGGCGACGCTTTGAGGCTCTACCACCACCACCACCAGGAGGTCCACCCCGACCACTGGGAGTTGGCGGGCCGAGACAGACACAGCTCCAAGCAGCGGAGGCCTACGACCATGGTGCACCAGAAATGATTCGAGGTACGATATGTGTCTATTCCACCCTTGCTGCAGTTCTTACAGACACAAGAGCGAGTCACTCTTTCATAGCCGTTGCCCTTGTTCGGAGCTCGGAGATTCCGACAGAGCCGTTGGCTCGATCCTTACGGCTAGAGACTCCTACGGGAGCAGACTCGACAATTACACACTGGTGCCGGCAGTGTGAGCTTACTCTAGGAGGCGAGAGCTTCGGCTGGGATCTTATTTTAGCAGCGTCGAGGCCTTACGACGTCATCTTGGGCATGGATTGGTTATCTACAGTCCATGCACAGATTGACTTTATTAGGCGCATGGTGTGATGTGTACGCACCGACGGGAGAAGGTTCACCTTTACCGGTGAGAAGGGATACTTCGCAGCACAGGATGGACTTCTGCAGAGGAGAGGATAGCCCATCACTCATCAGTTGGCTAGTCTCATCCTAGGAGTTGTTGACGTGCGAAGTCCTAGTTTTCCTGTAGTGGTGGATCAGTATGCAGACGTCTTTCCCGACGAAGTTCCAGGACTACCTCCTCGCAGAGAGGTAGACTTCCATATTGACCTGTACCCCGGGACAACCCCGATATCGACTCCAGCATATCAGATGGCCCCCGCTGAGCTTCAAGAGATATGGGTATAATTGGAGGACTTGCAGGGCAAGGGTTTCATCTGACCCAATGTTTCGCCCTGGGCTTCACTGATATTGTTCGCCAAGAAGGCGGATGGGAGCTTGCGACTTTGGGTCGATTATTGTCGCCTGAACCAGGTGACAGTGAGGAACATGTATCTGCTTCCGAGGATTTATGACCTCTTTGATCAGCTCAAGGGATCATGGTGGTTCTCAAAGATAGACCTCAGGTCAGGATATCATCAGCTCAGAGTTCGAGACGAGGTCGTGCAGAAGACGGCCTTCAGATGTCGGTATGGCCACTATGAGTTCTTGGTTATGCCATTCGGCATAACCAATGCTCCAGTTGTGTTCATGGGCCTCATGAACAGGATCTTTCATCCATACCTCGACTTATTTGTCGTGGTCTTCATCGAAGACATTTTGATTTAGTCGACGACTGAGGAGGAGCACGCCTGCCCATTAAGTGTTGTACTAGACACACTCTGAGAGCACCAGCTTTATGGCATGCTCTCTAAGTGTCAGTTCTGGATACATGAGGTCCACTTCTTGGGACACGTCATTTTTGAGGTGGGAGTTGTAGTGGATACTGCGAAGATTGAGGCGGTGCTAGCTTGGGAGCTACCCAGGAGCGTGACAGAGGTGCAGAGTTTCATGGGAATAGATGGATATTATCGGAGGTTTGTGCCAGACTTCTCCAGAGTTGTGGCACCACTCTCGGATTTGATGAAGAAAGGGAATCCCTTTGTGTGGTCATACATATGTCATAAGAGCTTCTGTGAGCTGAGACAGAGAATGACTAGAGCACCTATCTTGAGGTTTCCTGAGGAGGGAGTTGGATACATAGTCTACTGCGATGCATCAGGGACCGGACATGGATGTGTCTTGATGTAGGAGAAAGCAGTGATCGCCTATGGATCACATCAGTTGAGGCCGCATGAGAAGAACTACGCTACCCATGACCTGGAGTTAGCAGTAGTGGTCTTCACTATGAAGAAATGGCAACACAATCTGGTGGGAGAGCGCTTTACAGTATTTTCTGACCACCAGAGTCTCAGGTACATCTTCTTGCAGAAGGACCTGAAACTGAGACAGTGGTGATGGCTCGAGTTCCTACAGGACTATGACTTTGAGATAGTCTATACTCCTGGGAAGGGGAACGTGGTTGCCGATGCCATCAGCAGGAGAACGAGCATTCAGCTACTTGAGGAGGAGACTGAGCAGCTAGCTGCTTTGCAGATATCCTTCGTGGATAGAGATGGAGAAGCCTTCCTTCAGTCTCTCACAGTCACTCCTCCACTACTGCAACGGGTCAGAGAGGCACAGCGTGGGGACGCCGACTGTGAGACGCGGCGTGCACATTTATCCTTAGGACAAGCACCTGATGGCTTCTCCTTTGGAGAAGAGCACGACATCCTTTTCAGAGGATTTACCTTGGTACCAGTCGCTTTACGAGAGGAGGTTCTGAGATATATTCACACTTCTCCTTTGGAGGTATATTCTGGGGTGGTGAAGATGTACCAGGACCTCAGACGACAGCACTTGTGGCCAGGCATGAAGAAGGATGTGGAGAGTTCGTTTCTCGATGCCTCACCTACCAGCAGGTGAAGGCAGAGCATCAGGTACCAGCACGCTTGGTACAGCCCTTGGAGGTACCAGAGTGGAAGTGGGACGGGATATCTATGGACATCATGACAGGACTTCCACGCACTTCTGGAGGTCACGACTCCATCTGGGTGATTGTCGACCGACTCACCAAGTCGGCTCACTTCTTACCCATCAGAGAGCAGGGCTCAGTGGAGAGCTTGAGGCGTCTCTATGTTCAGGAGATTGTACGGCTTCACGGTGTGACATCATCTATCGTCTCCGATCGAGATGCTCACTTTACTTCCCGGTTTTGGAAGGGATTGCAGGAGGAGTTCAGGACGCATCTACGTCTGAGAAAAGCCTATCACCCTCAGACGGATGGTCAGATGGAGAGGAACATTTAGACTCTCGAGGACATGCTCCGTGCATGCGTCCTCGACTTTGGTCGTAGTTTGGAGGACCACCTACCCTTGGTGGAGTTTGAGTACAACAACATCTACCACTCCACCATCGGGATAGCACCGTACGAGGTGTTGTACGACAGACCATGCAGATCTCCTTTTTGCTGGACAGACCCTAGGGAGTCAGCACTTTTGGGATCGGAGATGGTCCAGGCCATGACAGAGAAGGTCCAAGTCATTCAGGAGTGGATGAGGACAGCTCAGAGATGGCATAAGTCTTATGCTGACAGGAGGTGGAGGCCTCTAGAGTTCGAGGATGGTGACCACGTCTTCTTGCGTGTCTCACCTCGACGTGGATTACGGATATTTGGCCGAGGCGTCATGTTGTCTCCACGCTTCATCGGACCATTCCAGGTCATCAGCACGATTGGCAAGGTGGATTATCGCCTAGCTCTACCACCTCAATTTCACCGGGTGCACGACATCTTCCACGTATCTCAGATGAGGAGATACGTGCATGACCCGACACACATCATTGACCATGGGGAGCTAGACGTGTATGATGGGGCGACTTTTGCGGAGGTCCCGGTGGAGATCGAGGATCGATAGGAGAGGGTCCTACGTGGATGATCGATTCCTGTTGTGCGCATCAGATGGCAGCACGGGAACCTCCAGGAGAGCACTTGGGAGAGGGAAGCTCAGATGCATGCTCAGTACCCACATTTGTTCCCTAGTTTATGATGTATCTTTACGGGGACGTAAATCCCTGTGGTGGGAGTGATGTAAAGACCCTAAAAATTCAAGGAATTGTTTTCTTAATTTTCTTTGGATTTTTACAAGAACACAGTTTTTGACGGCACCTGATTCCGAGGCCCGGTGTGCCCGGAATCATTTTCCGATGTTAGGCTCGGGTACGTTTAGTGAACGGACGAGCGGGTTTTTCTAACTTTTGAACTAGTGCTCGGAATCGAATTCTGAGGGCACCGATAGTATCCCAGCTCCGGTATTTTCTTAGAAACGCCTCTTCCGGAGTTGCGTTTTCTCGGGTGTGGTTTTTAATTTTTGGGCTTAATGTTAAGAAATAAAATAAATTGTACGACAAACATTATTTTATTTCACTTAAGCCACATGGAAGCCACTTGAAGCCACTTAAAACAACTTAAGCTGAGTTGTTGTGGATAAGGTGCTATCCAAAAATATCTTACCCTCTTGTTGGATATTTTTGAGGTGGGCCCTGCATGATCCCTACCGTTTCTTTCTGCTAAGTAATGCACCCCCGAAAACCCGTCATTATGGAAGTCAGCTGACACATTTTCTAAATTTCTTAACGCACCAATTAATTGGGCAGTTTTATTCGTTGAATTAATTCGATGAATAAATTTAATCGTTTCTAAACCTGTTTTCAATCCGTTGGCGTAGTAATAAAATAAGACCAACGCACGGCTTCTGGAAAAATGCTCGTTGAGAGGTTTTGACAACTTTGTGCCTTCATCCCCCTTCATGAAGAACGCGAAAAACGCGAAAAACGCCGTCACCCTCGGAGATTGGTGACGCTTCTTCCGAGACGTTCTTCCCCGCAACGATCTCCGATCACCAACTTCTTGAGGTAGGAGATTTCGGGTTTCTATTAAATCTTATTTGTGGTTTATAACAACACATGGATTTAATCGATATAATTAAATCTTCGTGTTCTTGAACCTCGAAGTTCGTCGACGCGTCACCGTATTTCGTGACGACGCGACGCCTTTCCGCGACGACGCGATGCCCTTCCTCGATGTGACGATCGCCTCCTTCCACGGTGATCAAATCCGCGAAGAACGCGCGTGCGACGACTTGAAGAGGTAGGGGTTGTTGTGAAATAATTTATATTCCCGTGAGCGTTTCATTTAAAATGAAGAACCCGGTTCATAAGAACAATTTTAATTCATTAAAATTGTTTTTGGTTATGTTATCTATGGGTTGATTAATCCTCCCGATTGATACCGCCTAACTTAGAAGATGCGGGCCAAACGAACAAGGCCCGACAACCCTCCGCAGTTCTTTGTTATTTTTTGGATTTGGCGGGTGACGATAAAATGTGACGCAAGGGTGATTAGATGTTTCCGTAGTGAAGAACGGGACCGGGGAGGAGTAGCGGCGCAGACGAGAAGGAAAACGGACCACCGGAGAAACTGCGGTGGCCCACCGCGGCTGAAGCCGCGACTGTGCGGGTCCGGCTCACACGCACGGGAAGTGGCCTTTTCCACGTCCATTGACTCCAGCGCGGCCCCTCGAGGGCCACGACTTCTTCATCCCGCGGGGGCAGCGCCCCGCGGCTCCCTCGGTCGGCCGCTCAGCCGAGCCGAGCCAGGCCGGTCCGACCGGCCGGTTCACACCCTGGCCGGACCAGGCCATGCCGAACCGGGTCTGACCCAGACCCGGGTCAGGTCTACCCTGTTCGGTCCGACCCAGGGGGGGTTGGGCCGGGTCGGTCGAGGCCCAAACCCCCCGTCTTCGGACCGTTTTTTGTCTTTTTCCTGTAACTTGAGCTACGTGCCTCCGAACGATGCGCCGTCAGTGGTGATGCGGTCCTTGGATCGAGACGGTCGTTTTGGAATATCGCACTCAAGGTTTCTGGAAACTTTGGTTTCAGCCGGGATGGTTCGTTCACGAAACCAACCGGGCCCTCGGAGAAGAAACGCTCATATCTTGAGCTACGGACGTCCGATTGTCGTGACATCGACTTCGTTGAATTAATCTAATTGAGACCGATCTTTTGGCTCACTCCGCCCGAGGTTTGGATGCATGTGGAGTACGGTCGGGTTGGTTTTGCCTTAAAAACTAACCGGGCCCCTGAGACGAAAAAGCCAACAACTCTCAGACCGGGCGTCCGATTGACGCGCCGTCTGCGACGTGAAGTTCCTGTTGACGATACAGAACTTTTGGGATACCTCAAATTCGGACTTTGTGTCAGTTGATGTATCAGCCTCTTGGCTCGTGGAGCGGACCCTCCTGAACGAGCTTGTTGTGTGCGGAAACCGTAGAGATGACTCTGACTGCTACTGTGACGACGACTGTGTAGAGATCCTCAGTGGACTGCGATGACGACTGTGCAGAGATCCTCAGTGGACTACGATGACTATAGCACTCACCGATCATTTGTGGGTCAGTGCTACAGGTCATGTGTGGGCCCGATCCTGTGTGGGTCCGATCCTGTGTGGGTCAGCGCTCATCGGTTCTGTGTGAGCCAGCGCCTACAGGTCCTATGTGGGCCCGATCCTGTGTGGGTCTTTGTTGGGGTAAGTTACCTATCGATCCTTTGTGGGTCAGATCCTTTGTGGGACATTGCGGGGGTTAGTACCTATCGATCCTTCGTGGGTCCGACGACTTAGATGGATCAGTGATCATCTCTATCGTCATTTGAAGAAGTATACCTATGTGAGCTGAAACTCTATTTTACCTTCCTTTGTGGATTGTGTTGAGCTATCCTGTGTGGATTTACGTTTTACTTTCCTTTGTGGATTGTGTTGAGCTATCCTGTGTGGATTTTACGTTTGGCTTTCCCGTGTGGACTGGGTTGTACTTGAGCTCAGATGTTGGAGCCGAGCGAGTATTGATGACTTAGGTATATGTATGGGCATATACCTAAGCTGTGTCGGATGTTACTTCGTGATTGTATCTTTCCATTTTGGATTATACTTTGTGGATTTCGGGAGACCTTCGGGGGTCTCGGGGTCCCTATAGAGTAGCTTATACTCACCCCTGCACGGGCTATGCCCGCACTTCATTGTGTTGGATGCAGACGACGGACAGCGCTGATCGTGGTGGAGGCTGGCGGAGCAGGACGGTACCTGGAGGTGGACCACTGGGCAGGACGCACTCGGAGTGGTCGGCGGGACCTGAGGAGAAGTGGAGGCTTTTTGTACCCACCCTTCAGGTGGGACTTTTAGAGGACGGATCGACGTTGCGGCTTTACTTTTCAGTTGCTGTTTTTCCCCTTTCAGTTGTACTTTACAGTTGGGCTTGTATTTCCGGCCCACTTTACTTTTCTGCACTTACTGTTGTACCATCTTTTACTTAGTGTTTACCTTTACGCTTTCTTACTCTGTAGTGCTTGATTACTTTTCAAAGGAAATTCCTTCCCTTTTACAAGGATTTTACGCCTTGGTGCTAGTCGCCAGCCCCTGGCCTATGGAAGGTGGGCTTGGGGTAGTCACGACACTGGTCCCGAGGATGGGTCGTGACATAACAACTTTATAAAAAAGTTAGATGCTTATATCATTATTAGTTTCCTTCATGTTATCCTTCATTGTGAGATCTACAATGGTGTGCTCTAATTTCACTACTATTACTATTGTGAATGATAGGATACTGACCATAATGAATATTTGTATTGAAAAATTGTATACAAGTGGATAAATATTTCAATGTAGCAGAGTATGAGGTGGTGTTTTTCATGGATGGGAATCCATCAATTCTATTTGTGGGAAGTGAAATGGTGATGTATGAGAATATTCAACCTCACCCACCATGAAAAATTGACATGTTGATGTACAAGAGTTAAATGGAATCATGAATTAGTAAAGCAATTGCGGATGATAAATTGATCTAAAAACAAAAAAGATTAATATCTCTCCATAAAATAGGATTTAATATTTAAAATTCCTAATATGCATGGTTGAGATCCGAAAAAAATGATGTGGGAATGTTTTACTGAATACAAAGAGAGAATATTAACGATTAAAATAATGATAAAATATGGTATTATTCCAAATAAAAATATGAATGGATTTATTCCACTATATAGAATAAGGATAATTGGATAGAATTTCACATGTGGGGAGGCTACTACTGCTCTATATAATATTTTTAATGTACATTAATTTTTATGTTTTTATTTTCATCTGAATGTAAGTTCATTAGTTTAAATTACAATTTTCCACTTTTATCTTCCATATTTTATATTCATTTATTCATATTATAATTATATATATATATATATATATATATTCTTATCTACTTCTCACATTATTCCACTATGATCTCTTGCAATCGACAGGGAGTGTCTCAATTAAGGATTGAACATGAGGGAATATATGTGCTTCCAGAATTATATAAATAAATTATTTAACATTTTAAATAAAATTTTGGCGTATGATGCCTATGATTATGGGTGAATATACTATACACCATGAAATGAATATAATATTAAAATCTATTATATTTTTAAAACAACTTATCTCTATTCCATTTCACACAATATATTTACATAATGGATTTTAGAAATTCAATGGATAAAATGACATATGACGGAGTTGGGTCGTGAAATATTCCACAATATTTATTGAGGTATTTTATGATCCATGATTATAGGATTTGGTGAAATTAATAATTTCTAGGAATTCCATATTTCTTGACTAATAAATTAGATTATAGTAATCAAAGAGTGGGATTAATAATTTTTTGTCAAGATGAATTAAAAAAATATAAATAATGAAGGTACATGAATCCAAACCCATGGCCCAAGACTTTCATCATTTGGTTTTAATTTAATGTAATTTTTATTTTTCATTATTTAATATTAATAATTTCTTGGATTCCATAATATATTTAAGACAACCAAAAGAATTATTCTAGATGATAATGTGTGTGTAGATAAACTATAAATCTCACCAGTTGATATGACCATGGTCTACCATTTTTCTACATTAGGAAATTATTAATATAGTTTTTTAGGCACCCCATAATAGTTGTGTGTTAAAACATGGTGCCCTTACTAAAGATCCAGGTATCCTTTACGTTAATTTTTATAACTTTCACATTATATATATTTTATCTTCACTTTATATTTTTATATATATATATATATATATATATATTTTTAAAAAAAAATTTCCATGTCTTATAAAAAATTACCATATTTTTATTCATTAGACATTACTCATAATTTAATTTTAATGAACTAGTGATTCATAATTAGGATTATTCTCTCCAATAACGTTTTTATGATTACTTAGTACTGGTTAGAAAGATGTCAAATTACCAAGGGATGGAGCATCACATCAAAAAGTGACGACATGGTCAAGAAAGTCAAAACAGATTATCAAAGACTAAAGGAAAAAAGGGAATCAAAATTTATCATTCATAATTTCACTGAAGAAGTTCACATGGTTGAGGCTACCTTATGGAATATACATTGAACAAAATATTATTATTTAGATCCAGACATTCCATGAAGTAAAAGAATTTTATGATGATGTCTGACATGATAATGTGAATATGAGAGATAAAATATGAAAACAAACATTTTTTTGGGTTGATTGGAAAGATGATGAAATAGAAAGTGATATCCTTATCTAAAATCAATAATATTTAAAAACATTTCATATCAATATATACTTAGAATAGAAATAAGTCATCTATGTGGTGGAGTTTGGTGAAAATATGGATGGGTTTGAATACCTACCTCTAACCAGTAAAATTAAACATCAAGTGTCCCTCCCAAATGAGAATGATATTAATATAGAACCGACTAAGGGATATAATATTTTCTTATATTAATTATCATAATATTTGATTCAATAAGAATACTAAATTTATTCCCATTTTTTATAATTTTATGATTTGGACAACCCTTGTCATTATATTGAGTAATAATATGAAGAAGAATATGAACCTACAGAGGAAAGCATAGAAATCCTTAATTTTGATAATTATACATTTAAGGAAGCCCATAGAAAAAAATCAAGTGACCATACCTGAGGAAACCAATATACATGATACTCACAATGAAAGGGATAATTATTATTTTGATTTTATATCATTGAATTCCATTCAATTGAGTCAAAATTCTAGTAGTCCCCTTTAATTTACAATTCATGTAGCCCATATTGAGGAGCACTGTAAAAAAGGGGAGGATGTACAAGTAAAACAAAGAAGGTGGATTATTGATATTTCATCATAACCCGACCATGAAATCTATACCTTATTTAGAAGGTTGTTGAATTGGTGAAACATATACATGGCCTCTTTATAATGATAAAAAGATAATTATAATATGGTAAAATCCACATGATGTGTCTTGAATCTTCAAAGCTCGACCCACCAAATGATTGTGGATAAAAGATGGTGATTCCTGTTAGGAGGTAGAAAAAATACAGAGCCCAATTTTGTGATTAAAATAAGATTTCTCTTTCTCTTTTATTTATTGAAATTTGGTTTTCAATATCATTGTTAGGAATTAGTCATGAGTTAGTCCTAGTACCTTATAATTATTTTTCATTAATTGAATGGACCTTTTCTTTTATTTGTTTTTTATGTATAAATATGATGTCTTAAGGAAGACCCAAAAAACAATAAAAAGTGAGAAATGATGACATTTGAGAAATGGAAGTTATTTATTTTATTTTTTATGTTTTAAACAGCCATCATTATTTCAAAAAATTTATGTAGCATGATAAAAATATAAATTACATTCCAATTCTATGAATTTATAGTTTAATTGACTTTTATAAGAGATATGAGTTTATTAGGTACATTATGGTTCCATGTTTTATGTTTCTATGATATAGATATTGAATGAGTAAGAAAGATTATTAAATAGTTATATAAAAACATGGATTTTAATTAGATGAATTATTAATTGATGAAATTGGATGATTAATATAAATGGAATTTGATACATTTTTTCAAACATGAATTTAAGAAATTCATGTGGATTGATTTGTTTTTATTGTGCATATTAATAGAAATTTTTAAATATTTTATGTCCATTTCTAAGTGTATTTATAAACAAAATATTTTTTTATTATCTAGATCATATTCCATGTATGGTCATGGGGAATGTCACATATAAGAAAATTCATCATAACTTGTCCAAGACATGATTGAACAAATAAATTTAAAATAATTGTGGAATTTTTGTTGATAATACATTATCATTGGTACCACCTAATACATTAATCATTGTCTAAACAATAGAGTCTATAGAAAATAATGACATGCATAAGACACAATTGTATCTGTATTTATCTATTCATACCAAACTCTTTGTATTTTTATGATATTTTAATATTGAATTTTTGGGGTGAGGGAATTAATTAGGAATGGTATAAACTATATTTTAAAGGAAATGTGTGGGTATTCAACTTTAATTTTTTATAAATATATTATAATTACATAATTATACTGTATATTTATTCATTATTGAAAAAATACAATGAATGGGTTGTCAGATGGGGAAATAATAAATTCCCATTATTTGAAATTTTATTTATTGTATGTGGTTTTTTTGTTGATGTAAGGATTGTTCCAATCACAAAATTTGTAAAATTAAAACAAATTTTAAAAATTAGTCTGAAAAAAATTAAAAATAAAAAAAGAGAATATTCACAGAGTAATTCATTCATTATTTTTTTCATTTACAATAACAATACATTGAACTTGGGATTTTCGTGTTTTCAATATGAACAGGATATTTTAAATAGTTCTTTATGTTTTACATCATGAATTATTATTTATAAATGATCCAATTCATTGAGCCGTAATGTTTTCTATATCAATTCCAACTAACATTAATTATCAAAATTATTATAACCTTAATTGAATGTCCAAATTATTTCTTGTGCCTTCAATATTAACATAGTAGATGAAGGAGATCCATTGAAACACTACATAAAAGCAAAATTTACTCATTATATGAGAATATCTCAACAAGAATTTTTATCATTAATGAAAATTAAAAAGAATCAAAAGTGATATAGTTCATGACATGGCATGTTTAATAATATTGAATTAAGGGGTTTGAATGAATTATGTAAAAGTTCCACCATTTTCAAAAAGGAAATGTTAAATGATTGGACTGATTGTTTCATTTAAAAACAAGAAGATAAATTGATTTTTTATGTTTAAAAAGAAAATTTAGATTAATATTATTGATTATTGTGGTTTATAAAATTGATGTTACAGATATTGGCATCATGGTAATATTTATTAATTTGATTTTGTGATGTTATGCTTGAAGGGAAGCATATTTTATGTGTGGGTGTATTTTATACAATCAATTTATCTTGACTTTTTTGAAACAATATTAAATATTTATTAATGGTGTCTTATGAAAACACCCATGTAATCCCTAATTTATTGAAAATGTGGGAATTTAAAGTTTAGGAACTAAAATGTATTTAAAATTGGATATTTAATTTTAAATTTTAATGAAGAATATTATCTGAGAATTTTAAGTGTATATTTTAATATATTTCAGGAATTAAAATTGGGAGACATTTTCTCTACATCGACCAAGATAGTCCAGAAAGCCACATAGTGATCCCATGAGGGGTTTCCATATAATCCATTCCACCTAGAGGGACCGTACGAGCAATATGAAGGTGTGAGACATGTATGGAGGAGAATATGTAGAAGGTGGTAAAAGGACCATGTGGGAATGTGTGTGTTAGCTCAAACCAATTTATGTTTTAGGAATGTGTGTGCAGGAACAGATCACCCACTTCCTTGGTGATGTAGGCCACTATCTCCAGGGTTTATTATATACACAAGTATTTAATATTATTGACTATTGATGTGGGACTCAAATGTGTTGATAATGTTCATCATAACTGAAATTTACTTGTTCTGTGTTATAATTGGGGTATTACATAGGTTCTATCTAGACCACCGTGATTTTGCCACTACATCCTCATGGAAATCATCAGAATTATTATAGTCACTGTCGTGGAAGAGTGAGATTTAGTTTAAACCCAATTCCAATGAAATTGACCACTATGGAAGGATTATAAATCCTCTAAGGACCTCAAAGATACTCATTGAAATTTGTGGAAATTCCACGTGTCCATGCACTCCCTGAAAATGAATTAATCAGTTTCTCTATAATTGCTCATCATACATGATATTTTCTTAATTTCATGAATTAATTATATCGTGACATATATAACCATTATGAAGGATGGATAAAATGAGGATGATCTATATTAGGAGGTTCTTCCATTTCTAATGTAAGGTATTGATACAATGAGTGTACTATAATTATAGATGGTTGGAGATACTACAATATCACAAACTATCATCCCTGCCACACACGATTTTTTTCATTCTCCTTCATGCCTTTGTTTGGATCTGTTTCATTGGGAATCCCGATCATTTTATAGGGTTTTGGGTGAGATTAATTTTGACTTTTGAACTTTCATATATGTCTAATCATGCTATTTTCAGTGCCCCATTACTTTTTTTGGGATTTTTTGGAGAAAGGGTGGTTACTTATAGATTTGGGCCAAAGCATGACCCATTTCAAAATTTAAAAACAAATGATTTTACTTTATGACTCCTTTTTTTTAAAATATCCCCCCATTAAAAATTCCACTTTTCCTCCCTTGACATATTAAAACGACCATATCGTTTTGGACCCCTTAGGAATTCATAAGAATGAAAAATATGGGTTGTTTATTTATATATTGGGCAGCCCATGGTCCCATTTCTAGTTTTAAAGAAATAAATTATTTCTTTTATGTCTTCATAATTTTTTTATAATTGATGGTGAATCAACCTCCCACTAAAGTCTAATAACTGTAGGCACACACTTATTCTATAATTTCCAACATTGGAGCACATCATATTCGCGGATTAGGGAAGAAATTTTTAATGTTTATCAAATCATTTAGATTTGGAAAAGGCAACATTCCACATCCTTAAACAATTAATTTTTTACTCTATTACAACCAAATTTGTTTACCCTACTTCTTCCATACAAAAGGTGACCCTCCACTATGTATAAATCCATTACCTTTCCTCATAGGTTGCATATTTAAGTGAATACGATGAGTTTTCGAGTTTCCAAGCTGAGATTACATCCCATTCTCCCCCACTCTTCATCTTCCATTCATTATTTCATGGTTTTATATTATCCTATAGTCATGATCAACATGAGTTTCTATTATCCCATGATATTTTATGGGTTTATGTTTGTTTGGGTATGGGTTTTGTTGGTTTAGGGTATATAAACCCTCAGATGGTGATATTGAGTGTGCCTTTCCATTACGCCAAGGATTTGAGGTAGTATATCCCTTGCACATAACTTTATCATTTAAGATTCATCATTTTATTGTTTTTATCACATTATATATATCATTATTTTTTTAATAATTTGGATAATTTTCTTTGTGTGAAAAATGGTTTTTTAAGCATTGTTTTGTGAATGGTAGTGTTGTGTTGTCATAAAGGTGCACACCAAGTGTTTGTTTAAATGATCCGATTTCATTAAAAACTATTTTGAGAGGTTTAGAAACCTTTGTGGTATTTTTAACATGTTATAGTATATTTTACAACCCATGGCATGAAATTGGTGTTTTATTTCTTGTCATGGTCTATAAATGAATTGCATTGTTTAAAAGTGCATATCATGTGTTGTGTAAATTGATCTGTTGGCTTTTATGTGTCATGTGAGATTTAAAAATTATTTTTCTAGATTTAAAAATGCATTGGTAGAATGAAAACTGTTAATTTTGGTTCCTTTTATTCTATTCCAATTTGGATATGGTTTAAAAAAAAATGGGTTTCAGTTTACTATATATTTTGGACTAATCTGTCGGAAAATGGCCCGTTTCACATCGTGATGAAAATGGTTGTCTTTTGAATATGTAACCTAATTGTTTTAATGGATTTATGAAGGTTATTTTTTATTATAAATGGGGTGTATACACCTCCTTCATAAAATTGAAATACATACCTTTTTCAAATGTTAGTTTTGAGGAATTTTTTAAAGGCCCGTTTAGCCATTCCTAAAAATGAATAATGAGTGTTTCACATGTTTATACCATGCTGCGTCAATTGGGATTATTTTATGGTATATGAAATGTTTAAATTAATTTCATTATGGATTCAAAATATGGTTGGGTATGGTTTTATTGTGTTTTTATACTTAAAATTTTGTTTTTGAATGTGTTTTTTGTATTAATCCACAATACACTCCTTGAAATTGTTTTAAGAAAATATTTAGTGGTTTATTGATCCGTTAAAGAAATATGAAGAATTATTGTGGGATATTTATGTTTTTATTGTTTGAGGAAGTAATTTAGATTTTAAATTTTACTTTTATAATATTTTTAACATTATTGGTCACTAAAAGGAATCCAGAGTTTCTAATTGGGAGGATGCTTACTAGTGTACTAGGGATCTATGGGGTTTGAGCCTTGTTTCAATTAGCAAGTTTGACGATGAAAACACTAAATAAAATATGATGTTTTTGTTGTTGTGGGACCACTAGGTTATGGGTATGCTCCCTAGTAGTGTATTGTGTTCACAAGAACAAATATTTATTATGGTTACTTGCACTGAGATATGAGGTACCTATGCTCACATCAAACTAGTGCCTAGGGGTGTTCTCGTGGCTTGTTCCCATTGGATATTTTGTAATCATCATTGGAATAAGGTGTGTTTGGTTGTTAAATTCAGAATTTTGTGAGATTTATTTAAAAGTGTACATTTTCTAACGCATCCCTCCTTAAAACTAGTTTTATTTTGAATTTCATCCTCTTTGAAAATTGTTACTAGAATTCTTATTTATAAAATATGCATGTTTCTATCTGGTAATTAATTTATATACTGTGACCTCATTCAGAAAATATTCTTTTATATCTTTCATTTAAAACATCAAAATTTTTGTTCTTTATTTTAAAGGATGTTCATTGGGAATAGAATATCAGGCTAACCTATTGAGTTTGAATAATCAGGCATATAGTGTTCTTCTATTTCTAGCCCTTGTGCAGGTTTCAACTTGAGTTTCATTGCCTTGTGAAATGTGTGATTATTTTGTTGGAGAGTAACTAGAGGGGTCACATTGAGATACATGGTTATCAGTATTATTCAGTTGTGTTATTGGTTTAGTTGTTATTTATGTTTCTTGTACAAATAATGTTAACATCAATTTTTTACTCAAATGTATTTTGGGTCATATATTTATTTTTGTTTTTTGTTTTATTATTTATATTTGGAATAAATCATTCCCTTGTGTACTCTATTGATTCCTTTGGTGATAGTGGCCATCCCAGGAGGATTGGGAATGCCTCTCGGGACTAGTTGCGAGCTGGCCTAGGTGACCGGTTCAGGGTCGACTCAGGCTGGTTCATGAAACAATGGTGTCCAAGGAGGTCTGCTCTTAGAAAACCTTTTTTAGATCACCCTTTTTATTTGGGGGATTTGGTACTTGATGGGTATATGCAGGAGAATCATTTGGAACACTTTTTCATTCTGATCCTCTGTTTTTCACAGGAAGTCCAGTTTTGTTCATGTCCTTTATTATTGTTGATTATTTGGTGTTGGGATATGACATGGGGAGTCTGAAAAATGGCCTCTATGAGCTCAGAGGTCCTAGAAAGAAAAGTGGATCTGAGGCATGGTCCTAATACATCTCTCTGTGTTGGTGTTGTGTTTGACATATTGCCACCAAACATATGGTCATGTCACCCACCAATATTTGTTCCCTTTTGTGGGATTCGTTGACCATTCTCAAAATCTGATTTTTTTTGTTTTGAAAATACTTATGTGTGAAATATGGAAATGTGTTTTAAAGGAAGTATTGTAATTTTATAATCGGAAAATGGGTTTTTGAAAATTAAATATAAGAATGGATTTGGATGGTTGTGTTTCTTTAATAAATTTTTTGGAGGAAGTGAAAATGATTTAACAAGATTGGATTTTCTCTAATCTAAACTTGTGGTTTGTCGAAATTAATTTTTTGAAAGTGCAAATTATTTTATGGAAATTCTGAATCTTTGTTTTAAATTGGGTGTTATGAGATGTTTAAAAATGTTTGAATATGATTATTTGTTTTGGAAATTTGTTTTGAGCGGTTGGTGTTTTATTAGAATGGGTATTGGTCTCAATGGCCACCATATTATGAAAAGATACCTTGATAAATTATAGAAAATGGGATTGGGATTGATTGGAGTAACATGGTTGTTTTAAAAGTTGATAAAAATGAAAAGGGGTACATTTTTATGAAAATGGTTCTTGACGAAGATTGGTTTTTATTTTTTGAATTCCGAAAAGGGTGTTTTACATGGTTATTGGTGTTCCATTGGATGGTAAATGATTTTTGGAATAATGTTGTTTTATAATATCCTTTTATGTTTTCATGGGTGCTCACATGAATGGTTTTATTTATATCTGGAAGGGTGGAATATATGGAATGTTTTTTTTGGTGTCTAGAGTTTTATAGAAATGTGTATGTGAGTGAGACTTGATTAAACACCATTGGTGAATGTGGAAATCCACTAGGTTATTCTGTTTTTCAAATATGATTTTGGATGATAAATTGTAGCATTTGTTTGTAATCTGATGGTTTTGTGGCTTGGTTTTTTATGTCTAATAATTGTTGTTTATTTAGTATGATTCCTTGTAATCTAGATTCCATACTCCAGTTATATCATGAGATGCGATCTTCTTGGAAGCACCTTTTTGGAGTAAAGATGAGTGGGATTCCAAATATGAGTTGTATATTGCAATGTGGCCCATATAGTTATCTATTTTCAGGATTTCTAGTTAATAAACCATATGATTATTTATCATGTTTAATAAACTATATCCCCCTCTTCAAATAATTCTACATCCAATTTTTGTAAATATAGATCTCTTTGGGCTTGATTTATAGTGCCTTCCTATTATAATGAATCTCTAGGTTATAGAAGTTGTTTTCGGTGATGTTCGGTTTGTTTCACCTTATTCCTTGTTCATTTCACTCATCATTATATATAAGTCATAATGGTGGTGTGTATCCATATGAATCTATTAGGTTTTGGAGTTTTTTTCTAGCGAGTTCATTTCATAAGATAATTTGATTCGTAGCTATTTGTTGCAGTGCATCAAATGCTTCAAATATCAGGGCTCTATCTATAGGCCTAGGAGTGATGTTTTTCCTGTAGTCAAAAAATCGCTAGAGGTGTGGGGAGCACGATTAGTCTCATGACTCCACCATTGTGGTATGGATGTTTCTATGTATATATTGTGGTTCCTCATCATAGTGAATTTCTTTTTGACATAATGATTAGGGTGGACTTACCCCACAAATAGTGTCTATGGTTATTCCTTCATGGATGTGGGTTTTCGATCAATGGCCTTTGTGGACCATCTATGTAAATCATGAACAGTCTTGGTATTACCCATTCATAGGTGTTTAATGTTGGGTATATTTTTTATTGTATTTTGTGGTTACAATAGACTATTTATTGGGTCTCCTTCCCTACCCTCCTTGAGTGGTGGGGGTCTGGATCCATGCAAAAAGTGTTGGACCAGTTCTTATCCCCTATGTTCAAGAGTGCATGGTTTATATTTTCGTGATGTCACCCTATTAACGTTGGATTGTATGTTGATGAGGGAGTGAATTAGAGGGAATGTGTATATGAGTCCTAATTGTAGATCATATTGAATACCGTTTTTTTTTCATTTCTAGTTGGTATCTAACGTTGGGGAGAGCCACTATGGGTCTCGAAGATCATTTCGCTAAGGATTTTTCTAATGGCTGTTGTGATTTAATGGTGGGAGACCATTACCCACCGACCCCCAAGTAATTGTCTTTCATGAGTGAAAAATGGTTTTTCTGATCATTGGGTTCATTGGGATAAGGCCCAATAATATAGTTCTTTTCTTGGTTGTGGATGTGCTGGCTTGACCTTTCCATTGATTTTCAGAAAGTGGTTGTGAGTTGGTGTTTTGTTTGGGAAAAATAATTATGTTTTGTTGATGGTGAATGATATTTTCATGGATTTATATGATGGATCATGTTGATATATAATACATTGGTGTTGTTCAAGTAGGTGCAATGTTTTATGGCATTCTGTCGATAGAAATTTTTAATGGTGGTGAGAATTGTCACACCTGGTTTTTTTGTCCTTTTTCTTGTCTTGATTTGGATTATGTTCATTGGAAATACAGATACATTTCATGTGTTTTGGCTGAAATTAATTTTGAGTTTCTAACTACCATATATTTCTAATCATTCTACTTTGGGTTCCCCAATGTGTGTTTGGGTGTTTTTGGAGAATGGGTTTGTACTTCTTGAATTAGGCCATACTATAACCCATTTCTATATGGAAACATATTTTTTTATAACTCATTTTTAATCATTTTTGACCTATTTAACATCCATATTTTCAACCATTGACATATTGAAACCACCATATCTTTTTGGAACCCTTAGAAAATAATAAGTATGGTGAATTTGGGTAGTTTAATAAGGTATTGGGCCAAACCGTGGGCCCACATCCAGTTTTGGGAAAATAATTTGTCTCATTTATATATTATTAATTTTTAATAATTATAATTTATTCCATCTCCCAGAAGATCCTAGAATTCCTAGACTCACCCCAATCTCTATGTAACCATTTTGGAGCCCATCTTAGTCGCAAATTAGGGAAGAAATGCTCAATGTTTCCCAAATCATCTAGATTTGGAAAAGGTAATTTATCTCATCAATAAATCATTCATTTATCACTATTTATACCCCCAAAATTTTTCCCACATGTTATTACACACGTAATGAGACCATAAATTTAGTTTCAATCCATTACCATTCCTCTATGGGTGTAGATATAAAGGAATACTATGAGTTTCTTAGTTTCCATAGTGATATTCCTTCCCATTTCTCCTCCCTCTTCCTCCTCCATTAATTATTTATGAGTTATATATTATTCTATAGTCATTATTGATCTATGTTTCTGTTATACGACAAGATTTTATGGGGGTTTTTGTTTTTTTGGGGCGGGTCGGGATAGGTTTAGGTTTTTTAATCCCTCAGATGGTGATATCGGGTGTGCGTTTCCATTACGCCATGCATTTGAGGTAGGATATTCCATGCACATGAATTTATCATTTAAGATTCATCATTTTATTATTTTTTTCACATTATATATATGTTTATTATTGTTTTTAAGCCTTTGGATAATTTTCTTGGGGTGAAAAATGGTTGATTAAGACTTGTTTTGTGAAAGGTAGTGTTGTGCTGTCATAAAATTGTACACCAAGTGTTTGATTAAATATTCTGCTATCCTTCACAACTTTTTTTTGAGGTTTAGAATCTATTTTGTATTATTTTAAACATTTTACATTATATTGAATAAAATATTTCATGCAATGGGTTTTTCATTCCTTGTCATGTTCTAAAAATAAATTGTTTTCTTTAAAAGTGCATATAACAAGTTAGGTAAAAATCCTGGTTAGATTTTATGGGTTTAGTGTGATTTAAAATTTATTTATTTGGATTTATAAAATAATTAAAAAAAATAAAAAATAGTGTTTTGGGTCATTTAATTCCTTTTTAATTTGTATTTTTTTAGAAACAAATGGTTTTTGGTTTACAAAATGTTTTTCCCCGAGTTGCCTGAAAATGGACCCTTTCACAGCCTTAAGAAAATGGTTGTGTTTTGAGTATGTAGCCTGAGTGTTTTAAGGGATTTTTGAATTTATTTTTCATCTGTAAATGGTGTGTATATACCTCCTTAAAAAAGTGAAATTTATAACTTTTTTATATGTTGGTTTTGAAAAACATTATAAAGGCATGTTTGGCCTTTTCTAAAAATGAAGAATGACTTTTTTACATTTATATACCATGTTGCGTCAATCCGGATAGTTTTATGGTACATGAAATGATTTTATTAAATGTTGTTAGGGATAAACAGTATTTTTGAGTATTGTTTTTTTGTGTGCTTATACTTAAAAGATTGTTTCTAAATGATTTTTATGTGCAAAGCCTCAATACACACCTTGAAATTGTTTTACAAAAATTAATAGTGGTTTATTGATCTGTGAAAGAAATTTGAAGAATGTTTGTGGGATGTTTGTGTGTTTTGGGATTGGGAAATGAATTTTAATCTGAAATGTTTATTTCATATTATTTGTAACTTTATTGAGCATTAAATTTAATCCCAGGTATCTGGGTGGGAAGTTATGTACTAGTATGCTAGTGATCCTGTGGGGATTGGCCCATGTTTCACGTGGCAAGTTTGACAATGAAAATAATATAAAAACAATGATGATGTCTTTTTTGGGGGACCCCTTGGTTATGGGTATTCTCCCAACTAGTGGCTCATGTGAAGGAGAACAAATATTTATTATGGTTACTTAAAATGAGAGACAAGGTACGTGGGGCTCACAACTAACTATTGTCTAGGGGAGTTCCCATGACTCGTGGTCATTGGCTATTTTTTACCCACCATTAGTATACGATGTGTTTTGATGGTAAATTATTTAGTGTGTGGGATTAATTTAAAATTTTAACATTCTGTTAGGAATTCCTCTTGAAAAAAATTTCAATTTGATGTTTCACCTCTTTGAAAATTGTTGCTTGTATTCTTTTCTATAAAACATGAAAGTTTTTGACTCGTAAATTTTTTATAGAATGAGCCCTCATTTAGAAAAAATACGATTATATCTTGAATTTAAAACTTGAAATATATTTTTCATTTAATTTAATTTATGTTCATTGGAAATAGAATAGTAGGCTAACATACTTAGGTTTAATACTCATGTCTATAGTCTTATTCTATTTTTATCCCTTAGGTAGGGTTCAGCTTGAGTTCAATCTTCATGGGTGATGCGTGTTCATTTTGTTGGAGAGTGTCCAGATGGGTCCCATGGATTTAGTTGGTTATCAGGTTTTGACAGTTGTGTTTTAGTTTTAGTTTTAATATTAGTTTCTTTTACAAATAATGTTCAGTTCAATTTTTTATGTAAATTTATTTTGTGTTGTCCATTTCTTTCCGTTGTATGCTTGATTGTTTACATTTTGGTGAAAGAGTTCCCTTATGTACTCTATTGATTCCATCGGTGATTGTCACCATCATGGGAGGATCAGGAATTCCTCTCTAGAAATGCCGCAGGCTACCCTAGGTGACTGGGTCAGGGTCGACATGGGCTGGTTCGTGACAATCTCACAAAGAAAAACTATCGTCACTACTAGGGGACCATAACTACAATTGTAAATGGTAGATTTTTCTCCCATGAAAAGTTACCATGTGTGATATACTAGTGTTGGTTTGGGAATGTGAATAAATTCACCAAAGGTATATGTTGCTACTGTGGGGAATTACCATCATGAGATCCACCATCACACAAGTTACCGTAACGTGATCTACAATCACTACAAATAATATTTTTAATTATAGGACAGCTATCATATGTATATTTCATATACAAAAACATGGTCCACGTTGTTAGACGTTGATGTGAAGATGAAGAAAAGGTTTTGTCGTGCGTAGAAGAGAATAAATCAATCCACTAATTGGGTAGTGAAATTACTATTAATGAAAATCTTTCGCATTAGAAACCATGAAAAACAATTTCATGAATATTATGAAGAGAAAAAACTACACAAAAACCTAAAAATTCACATGGTGGAAATGATGATATAAAAACATAGTATAACAATATCTCTACATTTTCTAATAGGGAATATTTAAAATAACTAATATCAATGAATATGTTTATAAAAAAATAAAAGGGAAAATATCAAAACATAATGAGACAAGACATTTATGATTTCAATTATACAAAAAGAGGTTATTCATCGCTCTATAAATATAATATTATTACTACAACTACATATCATCAAGAGAGAGATTGATAAAAATTGAGTTTTTCATTTTTCTAAAAGAAATTTATTTCTCTTGTAGACTATTTTTCTTGTTTTATTTTCAATATCATGTAACATTATTCGGTTATAAAAAAAATCAACTTGTTCATCTAGTGTTTGTATTTCCTCCTAATTCTTCTCATTTCTCTCTATATATCTCTCTTCTATTCTTATCACATTCATCCACTATGACATCTTATACTTGAAAATGAGTGACTAACCTATGGTCTGGTCGCGGGGAAAGATATGTTCTTTGAGAATTTTGTAATTTATTTCATTATTGTTAAGAATAAATTTTATATGATGAGGATGAAGTGTATGGGTGTGGTAATTTTCCACCACAACACGAATCTTGGCATTATATATATTATTTCATTTAAATCTTTTCAGTCCATTCTATTGTTCCCAAGTACATTACATAAAATTGACGATCCATTTAGTTGATAATATAGTATTCAATGGTGTGAAGCCTTAAAATATTCCACACGCTCGGTTGAGGTGTGTCATCAACCATGATTATTTGAGGGGGGGGGGAATAAATATTTCCTATGAATTTGAGATTTCAAAAAATGATAAACAATTGGACATCAATATAATATTTAAATTTAAAAATTTGGTTATCAAAATGACTTTCAAATTAAAAATATGAATAATTATGAATCCTTTGGTCTATGTAGTTTGTTTATTGTTTTTCCATTTAATGTGACTTTATATTTTTATTATTAATTAAATATTTTTATGATGTCATACAAAAATAAAAAAAATAAAAAACTATTTTTATGTGAATTAGAATATTTCTATGAATTCATTATGAATCTCATAAAATTAGACGACACTTGTCGACATTATTCTGCACTAATAAATTGTAAATAATATTTATTTCCACACCCTTTGATATGACTGTTTCAGAATGGATTGTGAAAATATGTTATGTGACCTTTAATATTCCATGGATTTTCTATTTGAAAATACTAGATAAAAAAATTACTATTATTTTTCATCATAAATACATTTTAAATATATCTCTTACCACATATATTAGATTTAAATTTTCATATAATTTCCTTTTCATATACAGTAGTTACTCAAAGACATTTCCCATATCCATGTCTCCTATAGAATATACACCTATACATATGTGAAAGATTCATTCTATCTACAATTTTCATGTCTATAAAGTTTCAAGTGAATATTTTACATATAATAACAGTTTCCTTTACAAAATTCAAGTAAACTCTATGAACATGACTCTTATAAACATAAAAGGTACAATAGATTTTTAAAAATCAACCATGAAATATATAATGAATAAATTTACTAGTTAAATATATAGATTTTTAACTATACCTCCTCTTCAAAATTACAAAATTTTATTTATTCACCTTATAAATTATCATATTCATGAACAACCCCAAAAAATTAATTTTTCAGTTCTTCATCATTAATCACTCCAATGTCCTGATCAAATATGACATGAATTGTATCCAATTATTACACCATATATTTGAATGAAATTAATATTTCATATCATAATTCATGTAAAAATATCTACTAATTATATAATTCACATACTAATCTCAAAATTGAAATCTTATTATTATTACAACTTCAAGAGATTCGACAAATCAAACTACTATTGATAAAAAATAGAATATAAAACCTCATGGTTATAAAACTACATCTGAATGAACATTGGTTAAGGTTGACTTGATGTAATACATTGAGAGGTTAATTATAATTTCACTCCATACTATATATACAGCTTATATGAAATTTTTATAAAATTTATATTTCATTCTTATGAAATTATACTTTATATGTTCCTAATCATATTTTTGAATAAATTTAAAAATTATCTATAAGTTACTACATCAAATATCATATATGATAGAATTCAATATCATCCTTATGTTTGTTGTACATTTAGTGGTTTTGTTAAAATCATTAAATCTCCATGTAAATCTTAAAAAACTATTATATGACCACCTCATAAAATACTCACACTAAACACCTTTAGTGGGTAATATCTTTGAAGATATTCATTTTGAATAATGTTGATACTTATGTATTATATTCATAATTTTCACATCAATAAATATATATTCAATCCCATTTTCTGCAAAACATCATCGAATAAAATTTTTATAACTTCCACAGACTTTTCATAATACTTTCTTTGTTTATTATCATTATCATCATTCATAGAAGAAATCCATTACATGTTTCCCATGGTAATAATTTTTTCCTTGTACTTTTACAACACAAATACATTTTTTGTTAACATTGTAGCCCTCAATGTCCAAAAACACTTCTACTATCCAAACCCACACACACAAAAACCCCTCCTAGGTCAATATAGGATATTATAATGGACCTAGAGGATTGTATTCCACTATAACAGGGATGAAAACTATAACTGAGCACACCCAACACAAAAATTAGATACATTACCCTCTAATTTCATAGGAGAAAAGAAAAAAACCGCCAATAAACAACCATGAATTGCATTATAATACATTCTAATTCCTTAAACAAAATTTCAACTATCCTTTATAAATATATCAAAGAAAAATAAATACATGAAAGAAAGGAACTAAATAATCTACATAATCCTCAATATCCACCCCCAATACCTGAACAAAAACTACAATATCAAGAAAAATATCTTGTTAATTTTTAAAAAACTATAGTGTGGTGAGCACTATACTGTACTAGTAATGGTCATATTTCTATGAAATTCCATTTAATAAGAAATAATATGTTTGGATATAAATACATATAATCCCACACGTCAAATGCGTATAAAAAACTATTATTTATTGAAATAATAATGTACTATTCATTTTAAGTCATCCCATGTAAATATCTTGCCTTATAAATTCATTATCAGATATAAGTAGAAGAATAACCTATTTGCATGATTTTTTAATAATAAATTTATTTCTCTAGAATTTAATAACATGTTATATCACAATTAATTCCATAATATCTCAATGGGGACCACGTGGGATATTAACCACACTAATAGGGGATGGGGTGAATCCATTTAGGAATGCCCTGATCCTATTGATATTTAACTTTTATCAATTTTCAGTTCACCTATATAACAAATTAAT
Source organism: Viscum album (assembly GCA_963277665.1). Classification (NCBI taxonomy): domain Eukaryota; kingdom Viridiplantae; phylum Streptophyta; class Magnoliopsida; order Santalales; family Viscaceae; genus Viscum; species Viscum album. The sequence continues at coordinate 586,383,553 of OY728125.1, forward strand.
GGAGAAAATCTATGGTTTTCAATTTTTCTATCATTTCATTTGATAACAAAACCAATGAAATGCAAAAGACACAAAAGAAACACAATAAATTAAAATGTTCACCACTCAATGCGATATGGATATCCCTTGTGGTGAAATAGATACCCATATGAACACAAAAACCACTAGATTCTACCTATAAGCTAGAAAGAGGAGGATATAACCCTTATTCTCAGGTTTTCAAATCTCCATATATATGATCCTTTACATATAATATACAGATGAATCCTCCACCTTATTATAATAGTACAATTAGGGTAACAACAAGTGAGAATCACCACATATATCTGTTCAAGATGTTTATGTTTTTCCTTCCTTTTTCATTTTATCTTCTTTCACCTTCACAACAACATGCATGGTATTCTATTTTTTTGTTTAAATATGATAGTGTAAAAAAATATTATTATTATCATCAATATTATATAATGTAATATTATCCCCCCTTCATTTTGTTCTCATAAACTAGTTTCAAGACACTTCTTACGTATGTGAATGTCTGTAATGCACAACAACGTCTTCCCTTTTACATTTATTGTTCTTTATCACCATAGAACAATAACGTTTTCCTAACACCTCTTCTCCATGATTTATTCATTATCTTTTGTTTATAACTTAACATCCCTTGATTTATTCACTAGATTTGACACATATAATATCATCAATATACACATAGTGATATATCCTAATTTTACTCTATGTACACAAAAACACTCACTATAACAATAGTACCAAAATTCTCTTATCAAAAACCTTTTTATCCTCTCCAATCTTCTATATATTAATATATATTTCAAAAAAACCTAAGATAACAACTACTTTATATTTGCATTTTAATTTCAAATTCAAGTCCCATTCTGCCATCAGATCCCTTGGATCATCTACGTTCATAATAATTCCCATTAAAATCAAATTAGTAACTATAATAGGTTGATATAACTAACAAATTTACAATATGACTCCAAATTAACATGGATGTCTCAAAATATAGATAAACACTAAATTTCAGAAATCTATGGTTTGTGGTATAGATTTATTTTATATCATAATCCACCAATATCTTTTTATTAAACTAAAACAATCTCAACATAGTATAGAGGCATGGACACTTAAAGGGTTACCAAACTATTACCTTTCCTCTTTAGGTCATGGTGTCTCTTCCAAAACATAGAACTTATTTATTATAATATACTTTTAGTTTAGTTATCCACTCCATGATGAACCCAAATTTCCTACTATTCTCATTTTGATGAAATAAGATCCCTACGACATGAGGATCCTAAATTTTCCAAGAACACTAAATTCCTTAAAACTGAGCATTATAACATGGACACCTCATTGACGGAATAAAAAAATTTCATTTCAAATATATATGGTATAAAAATATATTACCATATATGAACAATCATATTTCCATTCTCAATATAAAAATTATTGAAATAAAATATGACCTTAACCTTTATTTAAACTAATAAGCATTATATTAAATAAATATTCAGGGAAAAACCCATATTTTGCAGTGTGTAACTCCATATATAACAATCTTACACTCTATTTCATCAAGAACTCTTCTCATAATATATAATCTCATTGAACCAGTTTAAGAATAATCTAAATTAATCTCATAATAACTTAAAAAAATCACCCCATTTTCATTTATGGACCTTATTTAAATCACTTTGTCCATTAATATATGATGCACTTTTAAGACATGAAAATTAGAATCCATCAAACATCATCTAACTCTAAGGGAAAAACAATATTCAAATCACAGTTTCCTTCAATATATCATGAACATATGATGAATATTATTAGGAATTAATCTTTTAATTTCAATCCAAAAAAACCATACCAAGAAACACAATTCTTAAGATATTCATCATCTTCTTCGAATGGCTTGGATTCTTCAACCAAACATTCATCCTAATTCCTATTGACTACATCTATAAAAAGTGAAATACAAGAAATAAATCATCATTAAAATCCATTGGGAACAGCTAAAAACCACACAATATCGGTTCAAAAAAGAATTTTTTTTATTTTTTATTAACTTTATAAAATTATATGTCTATATATATTATTTGATCTTAAACTTCTCCCCATCCTTCATTTCATTTAACTCTTTCTACCTTTCCAATGAATCTTTTAATTTTAATTTATCCACCCATTATTTAAAAGAAATTAAATCTCATAATTAAATGTTATCTATTCATTCATAGAATTGTTTCATCAACATTTCCACTCTATGTCTACTAAACCATTTATAGTGTGGAAATCAATAGGGTTTGATTTAAAAAACTACTTTATTTATTAAAAATTTAAATTTTAAAAAAGAAATGATACAACTCACAAAATGTATTCAAATATTTACCAATATTAATTATTCTATGTTAAATTATTTATAAATTCCATTTTCGGATACAAATTTATGATAAATATAAACCTAGATTTCCCACAATCACATATGACCCAAAATGTAATATTTAAACATAATACCATAATTCCAAACCCTTAATCCTTGTTCATATTAATTCACTTATATCATTGATATATTTAATTTATCAACCTCGATGTTCAAATTTTGTTTTTATTATCAAGTATGAGAGATATAAAAAAGAATCGACTTTAATGGAATTTTAAATAAGAACCTTCTAGAATATTCAGATATTCATGAGATAAAAATTCTAGAATATTCTTTGATGTTATTAATTTTACACCACATTATAGAGACACTCTTGAGGATAATCATAATGATGAATTTATTCAATAGATATACATTAGGATTTCTATGATGAGAATACATCAAAATAGTGTTCTTCAAATGGATATCGATTTTCTTCAATTTCCACATATTCGTGAAGGATGGTCAAATAAATGGATGTTTTTTAGAAAACCAAATTTTAAGAAAAAACTATGATGAAATATTTATATTATTCTATTCCTTAATTGGTAGAACATTCTTCATCATCCTCAAACTGACTTATCAAACATATTTTTATTCGGATACCAATTTATAAATCATTCAAGGATTTTAACTTCTTCATATTTATTATCCATAAATGACATCACTCATTAATTATAATTTTCTCCCACATAAATAATTACTAAGCCTAAATCACTTGTATTTTATGCATAAATACAATACACATATGTTAATGGAATATGGTTTCTCTTCATTTTTCTCAATGTTAACGTCAAAGATGAGATTATTTTCTCAACCATGCTATCACACCATGTATAATTCCAAATTTGTCTTTCAAATATGATTTGTTCTGTCATAGCATGTGACTCAACCCATAATATTTTTTAATTGGGTGATATATCAATATTCATTATCATCAACTCTTGAAATGTTATAAATGATTCTTCTTATACTAAAAAAATATTAAAACAAAATTTAATATTATGTCAATTCATATTGAATCACCCATGCAGTTCTTTTTCAAAAAATGGTTTCAAATAAAATATTACCTCTCAGGAAATTCAGGATCATCATGTGGATCCTTATCTTTTTTGATAAAAATATTTTTCTTATGAATTTTATTTTTTTTTCTATTTCTTCAAATCTATTGTAAAAAAAACCAAACATTCATGTGAAACATTGTAAGCCTTCTTGGACTCTAAAAATTGACTATTTAGAGTGATTTTATATTTTTACATATCACTTCTCTAAAAAATCATAAAAATTAATTTAATATGGTATTATTTCTATTTTTTACAATGGATAATCAACATTCTTATAAAACTTATTATATATAGTCTGTTGGGGATAATTATTTAGATTCCCACCCAAGGTCTATTATAATTATTTTTATTTGATATTATATTCTTATATAGATTTGATAAATTATTAGTTATAGGTTTAATAATTTTTATTCCATAACAAATATAAATTATATATAAATATTAAAGAATTTCATATCTTTTTTATTAGGCCAAATAATTCATCATCCATGGATGTTCCTCCTTAATAAACTTGATTTCCATTGAAATAATATTCCATTATGATTATGAATTAAAAGTATTATACTAAAAATTCAATGCATGATGTTCAATCCTATTACATTATTATCATTTCCCAAAAAACTTGTTCTTATCTTATTCAATTCATGATATCTATATTTTTCAGTTTCCATAACTTGCTATTTTTTGGGCCTTATTTAACACTGTTCTAGTTCACATAGGGATCCAATACTTGTAATTCTTCTTCAATATATCATTAAATTGTTGAATGGGTCTTTATCACTTATTATCATCGATGCTAATACATATTTTTCATTTTACCATTTACTTTTTAATGAAGGCGATTTAGAGAAATCGGTACAGAGGGATATGAATGATACCTAATTATATAAGGAAAATTTAGAAATATCATAAAGAGATTTAATGATCCTAATTTCAAATTATATAAGTATTTTGAAAGAATAATACTGCAAATATTTTTTTCATGATAGCAGCTCGTTCTTCCTTTAATCATGAAGACTAAATATGAATCATTTTAAGGATGGAATGTTTTATCATCAATTATTGATATGTCATGTTTAGTGAATTCATTATGTATTCATTTAATATAACATTATATTCAAAATAATTCCCCATTGTTAATACTAATTCATCATGAAATATATTTTTTTATTCAATAAATTTATCTAGATCCCCAATCCTCTGGGATTTAACATAAAGTTATGAATTCTTAACAACGACGTTGTTTTTTATAATTTCTTCCAATACATAGATTCTATAATAAAACACTTTAGTGGACATAGATATTTTATAGAATTTAATGTGGAATTATTATTTAAATTTCAAAAATGTTTCTTTAGTACTATCACACACATCATCATTGAGAGTATTTATTTCGGAATCATTTTTAAAGTTAGATAAATTTTATTCAATGTTTTCTCTATGTTATCTATATCAAATTCTAAATGATTGATCCCTTACATTTTTATTTGAAAATCCTAAAACAATAGGGAAATAAATTCATTATTAAAATAATATTACATTTGTTTCAAAAAATTCATTATTATATTATCTAAAATGGGATAAATCCCATTAATTCTTAATTATTATTCATATTTTATTTAATAAGAATTATCACAAAACTCAGGATTTCATGAATCCCATGATATATTTGATGTAAGGATATTATCTAAATCCATGCTTATTGATGTAACCATAATTCCCTCTCCAAAAATATCATATCTCATTTCATTATTTATAATAGGGGCTGAAACGTCTTCCTCTTCTAACAAGATTAACATCTTATTAATATTCTTCTTCTCTTTCTTTTTCTAGTCATCTATTTCTTAATAGAAGTAAATTTTATATTTGGAATAGATGAAACTTCTCAAATTTTATAATCAATTATAATTTCATGAAGAAAAAAATATTTAAAGATAATAGTATATAAAAATAGAATACAAGATAATTGAACCTTCCTTTTATACAAATTTAGGGGATGGATTGTTATGTGAACTGTATTGAGAGGGTGGGGGAGCATATTGAATTAGTTATGAATTATATAGATAAAATTTACACATTAATATGTATCCCTTTTTAATTTACCATTATTAGTTGATAATGTGAAAAATCACACCTTTTCTCCATTTTGTTCATTCAATCTAGTAGCATAACTAAACACACACACAAAAGGAGAATATAAATATTCAATAATCACCCATAAAAAGGATATGAATAGTCTTTGGTGTGAATTATATTCCCCTATGACCACACTACCCACAAGATTACTCTTATTAGATATAATGATTAGGTAATAGCCCTGAGAATCATGTTTACAACTATCCTGACTATGCTTTAATAGATACTATACATATATACATTAAAACATTATAATAATTATTAGTTGGGGTAACAAAAAACAGTGTATCAGCACTTTTTGTATCTTTAATGTTTTGATATGATGCCTTCCCTTCTTGTTTGTTTTCTTCTTTCACAAACACATCAACCTACAAGGAATTAATATATTTTTATAAAATTAGTGATGCGCACACTTTATTATTAATATATAAATTACAAATTTGTTGAATTATTCTCTCTTACAATTATTTTCTTTCAATAGTTGCAGAAATTTTTTTTCTATGAAATTATGGAATAAAAAACCAAATTTTCTCTATAATTCTTTTATTATTCTTCACTATAGAATCACCTTTTCATAAAACCTATTTTTATTCTTTTATTCATCATCCTTAATGCATAACTCGACAAAATTAAATACCTTCACTATCTTTGAAAAATATAATATATCTAATATATAAGAACATCTAATCCACAATTATACACTTTGAACACATATATTCTCTCTTTAAAAATACTGTTAAACTCTTCTTCTCATATACCTTTCTCTCCTTCTCTACTTTCCTATATATTAATAAAAATTTAACAATAACCTACTTTAATATAAAACTCATATTTTAATTTTAATTTCTAATTAAAATCCACTTCTTCAATCACAACCCTTGAATTATCTATTAGTTTAATATTGACTATTGTAATCAAATTGGTAGTTATAATATGATGAAAAAATAAGAATATAAACTAGAATAGATTCTTGAAATGAATAAAATTTCATTTAAACCCATTTTAATGGTGTATAATCCCACATTATTTCATATGATGGTAGCCGAAAATAATTATTTTTATGTTTCCTAAATATTTTAAAGTGTGAGGTCACTATTGAGGAATAGATGTATCAATATATATAGAACTTCAAAATTTAATGCTCCTATGTTTTGTTATTTTGTATGTATTTTATGGAATACTCTACCAATTTATTTTATTATTCAATTATATAAAACACTCTGTGAAAAAGATACTTGTACATAAATTGGGCTACCAAAATTTTACCTTTCATCTTTGCGGAAAGGCATCTCTTCTTCAACATAATAATTATTCATTCCAACAACTTTGTGGAAGGATAATTCTCTACATTGTTAATACATATTTCATCATATTCTAATTATTTTTAAATATGTTCTCCATATAGTGGATTTCATGAATTTTTGAGGAACAAACAATTCATTAAAATTGAGTATTACAAAATAAATATATATTTTTTAGAATAGAAATATTTCATGTCAACTGGATACAACATGGAAGTTGATAATGATGTTGGAAAACACAAATTTATTGGCTCACTATAAACATGGTCGAATTATACTATGATGTAACCATCTCATTACATCAGAAAACATTATCTTCAATAAATATCTACATTGGAAAACATTTTCTAATTTATATGACTCCTTTTACTACTCCCGTATTCTAAAATCATCATCAATTTTCCATATGATATGTAATCATAATAATCTTTTTGATTTATTTTATGAATTACTCTCCAAACACATTAAAAAATTTATCCAACTCTCATGTATGAACATTATTCAATCCAATATTTCCTATTATAATGCTTGAACTTTAAATAAAGAAACATTAGAATCCCTCAAACATTATCAATATCTCATGGGTAAACCTTCTAAAAATATGTATTTTTATTTCATATATCATATAGTTCTATTGAAATAAATATAAAATAAATATTTTAAGTCTTGTTTTTTTAATTATTAAAAACTATACCACGTAAATAAATTCCTAGAATTTTCTTCGGATTATTCAACTACCTTAGAAAAATAAAATGAATCTTCCTTATTTATTCTTCTTTATTATGTATACAATATATTAAAATATATGAAATCATACTTCATTAAAAACCATTGAAAACAAGTAAAAATTTTAGAAAGTGTGTTCAACAATAAAAATTGTATTATTATTTAGATAATTATACAAGGATATATCATGAATGACACCAATTATACCATCACCATATCCCAATATCCCATGTAGTCACCTCATCACAAAATTTAATCCCTTGAAGCTACATCATCAAATCTATAAACCTCATGCAGCCACAGCATCACATCCTTGCATAAAATGTAGTGAATTAACCTCATCCCTATACCCTACTCCGTAATTCCACACATCCCAACATCCCAAGAAACCACAACTTATGTGACTACATGAATATCCTTGAGTCATTACAATACAAAACCTGATAATAAAAAATAATTAATCATACCTATAGGATCTGTGTGCATGATAACATAACACCATTACAAAAAAAATCAATTGCACATATCATTAATTTAATCCATTAAATTTCACATATATTAACATAATATAGTTGAATCAATAGACCATTACACTAGGAATAATAAAAACAACACAAATAACCATGTTGTTTATTAGAAAATTACACAAGTAAATAATTGTAAAATTAACACATATAATTAATTATATTAGAAATAATTAATAATAATACATGAAATATTTAATATAATATATACACTTAATAATTACCAAACAAAAAAAAATTAACACATCAATTGAAAACCCATTATATAAGTAATTTAATGCATTTCCACAATACATAATATGAGTGATAGAGGTAGTTAAATAGTTAGTTAATGAAAAATTAATAAATAAATTATTGAGTGAGACATATCTGTAAGATATATATACAAAACATCATGCATAATATATTCTATGTTAATTCTAAACTAATTTATCATATATAAGATTATCCATGTTTTTAAATTTTTAAGTGTCATCATCTATTAAATTTCTACAAGGGGACATTAATTATTATATTATATTATATATTTATTTTAGTATATCATATAATCAACATGTTAATTAAACTATTCTTATATAACACAACCAAATCATAATATTCTATCACATATGTCAAAATTAATAGTCCAATTAAATAATACTATACTTTGAGAATGACCTGAGTATAGTTACTAATAAATCCAGAAATTCTATATTATATATTCTACATTAGATAATATTCAATAAAATAAATTTGATAGTATATAATATTAGTTAATTAAATACCACATGAATATCCTGTATTTTTATAACACGAATACTTATAAAATAATTTTTTTCATTCTAGAATAAAATAGTTTAATTAATTATAAATGTATATTTATAGAAGTTTTATTAACAGCAATTAAGGAATATATACAAGTATAATTCTATCCTCACCTGTGAATTTATAAATAAAATTCATTTATTTTATAACTTAAAATCATAAATATTTATATCATGGAATATGTAAATAAATTAATTTAAAGTGATGAAATAAATATTAAAATTTTGGTGAGATGTAAATTTATATTTAATATTTTATATTTAATATAACGATTTAAAATAACTTTAATTTCAAAAAATATTATCATAAATTAATATGTTGATATATTATGATTATAATATAATTTAATAACACCTTAATTAAAATTTTCCAATGTGTTATAAAAGATGTTATTATTTTAAAATTGATATTTTTAGTATAAATTATGATATTAATTAATAATTTAATTTATCATATTTAGAAAATTATATTCATAAAATTGATTTAAATTTATAATTATAAACATAAAAAATTTCGTAGGGAGTATTTTTTGGATTTTTATAAAATACATGAATTTTTGTTGAATAGTAAAATACATTAATTTACGGTAAATATAAATTATATGATAAATAAAATATTCATTGAGTCATTTACAATGTAATTAAAATAATATAGAACATTACTAAATTATTTTAATATAATTTGTGAAAATTATATAACTATTCATCGTCTTGATCCTGAATAATAAAACCATGAATAAAATATTCCAAAACACTCCTCTTCTCCCCTATAAATACCACCACTCACCAATTATTCTACATAAAACTCAAATATATATATATATGATTTAATTTATTCCTAAATAACTTCCAAAAAAACATCCCCATGTAAAAGAACTATTGATCTCCCTGAAATTCCAAAACCAAGCTCTTTAAAGAGGTACTCAAGGAGAGTAATTGAAGAGGTAAAATCATATTTCATTTTTATTTTATTTTGTTTTTAGTTTATTTTAATTTTTTATTATCTATTCACCTTCCCTGGTCCATGTGATATTATAATTATAGTATCATACATTTACTATAATTTTATAGTATTATTGTAATATCACTCATAAAATCTCTCAACTTCTCAACTTATTCTAAAAATTGAAAACATCATCTTTGATGTGTCGATTTATAGTCATTGTGGATGATGTGTTTTCAATTTAATTTATCTCAATCAAGGCTGGTAATAAAACCAACATTAGGCTAAAATCATGTTTTCTTATGAATATTATACATTATATAATGTTTTGTATCCTATATATAAACATGATATTAAATGAAATTACATATTTTCATAATGGATATAAATTCCGCCAAAATAAAGTAAATCATTTTCATTATTGTTTTATCTAGTTATTCATTGACATATAAGAAATATATATATAGTACCTTTAAAACTTATGTAAACATATTAATATATTTTTTCCCACTTCTAGGGTTTTTCTATCCTTCGACAATAAAATACATAATAAACCGACCATGGAATCCATGAAATAAATGCACCTAAATCAATAAAAATTACCAATTATTATCAATAAATTAGTGGAAACGTTTTATAATAATATCATATAAGGAATTATAAATATGATAATAGTTCAATAATATATTAATAACACTATTTTTTCTATTATATAGGAGGTTTTTACATATTTTTGGTATGAATAACCCAAAGAAAAGGACTTTTCTTTACAAATACTCTTTTAAATTTGTATTTTTTAAAAATTAAAGAAAATATTTTCATTATGCATGTAATCCTATTTTATGATTATATTACAGTTCTTGGCATTTTATTAATATGAAGTGTGGGATTTATATCTTCCAGCAATACATTTGGTATGATTATATTGGAAGTTGACTGAAATGGTTATTCCAAATGTAACTGTGATGGTTGCAACATAAGGTAGTCACGAGGGATATATTTTATAGTAATAGTGAGGGTTACAATTATTGTGTTCGCTGAGAGGGTTAAATCCTTATCTATGTAATTACCAAAGTTACCAATATGGTTTATTTATTTTTCACATGTTTTATATAAATCTCTTGTTTTTGGAAAGTAACTATATGTTATTCTATTGGTGGGAAGTATATATTGTGATAATTATTTCATATGTTTATATGTATCTATATACTAAAGTTTTCGTTCAATATTTTAATACCCCTTAATTATATTTTTTTAATCATCAAATGTTTTATTTTTTTCATGGTGATTAATAATTTGTATTGGAAAAGATGAAGAAAAGCTAAATGTTGTGAATAATTCATGTTTTATAAAAATAATTTTTATTATGTATTAGATAGACTGTATTTTAATTATATAAAATTTCTATATATATGCATTGTTATATATGAATTACGACAAAATTTTCTAAAACAGTTAAATGAAAATATCATTTAGAATTTATGAAATCGAATTCATGTTTATGTAACTGGACTATGTAATATTTATGGTCACATCCTTATATTTTGTAATAGAGCACGGTTTATAAAACATTATGAGAGAGGATTATATTAATAGAATACCATATATGACTTTTACTATATTTATTTGTATAAATTTAATAGAATTTAAAAATTATTGTGGTTAAGATATGTCTTTCCAGAATGATTATTCATATAAGAAATAATGATGCTTAAGTAGGAAGTCACCAAGAGGATTTTACCTTTCCAAATTTGTAGCTTAGAATCGTGTGAATTGGAACCATTTTTTTGGTAATGTAATGTATCTGTTACCAAAGGATAGAAATGGATGTGGGATCCATGAAAGAGAACATCAATATCCACCCTATTGTCTCATGATGATAGTATAACATTTTATAAAGTAACATCGTCTTTATTTTGGGCGATATTCTTACCTTGTGGTGGAAAATGATTGATTAATGACCTTGAAATGATATTTTATATCATGGGGTGTTAAAATGATCTATAGTTAAGTCATTATAAATATAATTTTTATGGTTAAGCTAACTAGTAGTGGTCAATGGTCATGAATAAAAGGGATAGTGAGGGGGTTGTTTCTTTTGAATGGGTTGAATTTAAGAATATTTTCTAAGGGAAAAAAATTCTTATGGCGGTTCAACATATGATGGAAAATTAAATCCCAGAATTAAAACAAAGCTGGAATGATTTTGTGTCTTGTATGCTAAATACCCTAGTATATTGGAAATGTATAATGCAAATATTTTTCATTATTTTGATTATAATATAAATAATTTTTACTCAGGATTGAAGAAAAGATGTTAAAGGGAGTTGACTTCACCTGAATTCAAATGTCATGATAAACTTTTTTGATGTGTTCAGAGGGTAGAAATAGTGTTTTGTAATGATTATGTGTTTTTTCAAAACAAATAAAAGAACAAGTATATATGGTAGGTAATGGGTTCAAATCAATCAATTAAATATGAAGGTATAAAAATTATGTTTCTAGTTTATAAAAAGTTTACTAAAAAGATCATTGTCGAAGGCCTTAAAAAAGTAGGAAGTGTTTATGATGTGGTCTGATTAGACATATGGCTCGATATTACAATGATAATGATCATAATTTCGGTATGCTTAATTCTAATAAGAAAACTATTATGTGTTTAAATGTGGAGTGATGGGTAATTTTGGAATCACTTTACCAAATAAATATATTAATGATGATAAGGATCCATATTATAATCAGGAAGGTATAGTGAATTCCATTGTGACTACTAAGGATAATGATGGTCCATACAAAGAAGTGGAATCACGTACTTTTTTTGTTCAATAAAATTTTTCTAATGTGTTGTTGGATACATGTTCTGTATATTCATTTATTTATGAAAGACATTCCTATAAATTTAAAATTTCACTTCAAGAATTGAAATATGATCTTTTGGTTAAAAAATAAAGAGGGAAAATTATGGCCAAACCAAATTATAAGAATATTCCTATTATTGTTTGTCGAAATACGAAACCTGAAAACATTGTTGATTTTCCCATAGATGAGTTTGATGTTATTCTAGGTATAGAATGAATTTATTTTTATCATTTTGAGATTTATTATAGAAATAAAGAATATTTTTTCAAGTTATTTATTTATTTAATATAAAATAAAGAACTAGTAACATTGATAACAGATTAAAAATACGAGAAACTATAAAAATATAGAAATGATTTTTATCCTTCACATATTATTGAAAACAAGAGAACTGTTGAAATTGATGAAATTTTATTGGTAAATGAATAATTGGATGGTTTTCATTATGAGTTTCCGGATGCCATACCTAATCAGGAAGTTGAGTTTACTAGTGGTTTTGTTCCTTATTCCATTCTGTTATCAAAACCCACATATCGATAGAATTATGTAGAACATTATGATTTTAAGAATAAGTTAATTAAATGTTTTAAAAAATGAATCATTTATCCTAGTACTTCACGATGGGTTGATCCTATTTTTTCATTAAAAATAATTATGGTTCCATGAATATTTTTATTGATTATAGTGATTTGATTAAAATTGCTGTTATGAATAACTAATCACTACCTCATATCAATGACTTTTTTGATTTTTATTAGAAGCTCAATATTTTTCAATGATTGAATTGAAATCTGGGTACCATCCACTAATGTTGAAGGATAATGAAATTCTAAAAATAACATTCCATACTAGATATGGTCATTATGTATTATTTGTTACACTATTAGGTATATGAACAACTCTTATTGTACTTATGGAACTTATGAATTGAATCCTACAGGAATATTTTAATAATTTTATTGTTTTTTTATTGAAGATATTTTGGTTTATTAAATAAGCTGGGCAGAACATGAAAAACATTTTAGGATTACCTTGAAAACTCTCTAAGAAAAGAAGTTATATCTGAAATTTAGAAAAAAATTTTGGATAAAATAGACTTTCTTTATTCATAATATTTTAAACAAGTATGGGATACCGGTTGATCCTTCCAAAAAAAAGTGGTTAATGAATGTAAAAGAACTAAAAATATTATAGTAATTTATAGTTTTCCTAGATTAGAAAAATATTAAGGATTGTTTGTTAAAAACATTACATTGTTATCTAGAATATTAACTAAGTTAACACTAAAAGGGTTTAAATTTATTTTTAAATAATACTCTAATTGCTGTTTTCAAAAAATGAAAACAATATTAGCCAATACTCCAGTATTGGCCTTACCTTCTATAAAGGGTGATTTTCTCATCTACAGTAATACTAAATTGAATGGAATTGGTTGTGTTATGATGTAGAATGATAACATAACTAGTTATTAATTAATTTAACTAAAACCACATAAGTTTATTTATCTCACACATGATTTGGAATTATAATTTATGTTTTCCCCATTAAAAATTTTAAGGCATCATTTATATGGAGAAAATGTGAAATATGTACTGAATTTAAATTTTGATGTATATATTAAATACAATGGAATACAAAAAAAAGGAAGAAAAAATGGTTGTATCTAATAAAGGAATTTTATTTCATGATAAATTACCATATTGGAAAAGAAAAAAATGTTCTAGATGCCTTGATTTGAAAAAATCATGAAATATTAACCATGATATATTTTGAACATGTTAACTTTATAAATAATTTGATGAATTTTAATCTGGAAGTTTTTTGTCAAGGAAATTATTCTTTTTTTTCAGGTTTCAATACAGCCATATCTCCAAAATGGATTTATACAACCAACGAAGGAATAAAACGAGTTACAATAATGGAATTATATTTTTTAGAAAGCTAAATTATCTGAATTTAATGTTGATAAATATTATGTATTGACATTTATAATGAGATTATATATTACTTGTGATTTCCAACTGATGAAATGATAGTTAAGTAAATCTCATTGTTCTCCATTTTCAGTTCATCGTGGAATCAATAAGATTTAAAGAGGCCTTCTAGAGTATTACTAGTGGGAAGGAATGAAAATATATACTACAGATTTTACCATGAAATTTTTGACTTGTCAATATGTGAATGTAGAGTGAAAACTAACAAAAGGGATCCTTCAACATTTTCCAAAGCCATCATAGAAATGGAAAAATATGTCCCAAGACAATATGGTGGTACTACCAAAGGAATATCGAGGATACAATGATATCTGGGTAATTATTTCTATACTAATTAATTCTACACATTTACCCCCTTTAAACATATTATGTTTTATGTATTGTTTTTTTATTGTACTACAAAGAGAGATAGCCAAGTTACAAAAATTTCCTATCTCCATTATATTTTACTATGATCCCATGTTCACTTATAACATTTAGAAATACCTTTTGAATTCATTAAAAATAGAATGAAATTTTAGGAAAACCTTTCATCTTCAATCTAATTGAAAAATCATGTGAAGAATTCAGAAATTGGAGGATATGCTTTGACATAGTACAATATACGATAATGGGTTTTTGAATCAACCTCATTCTTTAGATGATTTTTCTTATAATAAAACTTTTCATTCTAGTATACATATGATACCTTTTGAGGTATTAAATGGGAAGTAGTGTCAAACTCCTATATTTTGGTATGATGTCGCTGAAAGGATGTTGATGGGACTATAATTAAGGGAGTAGGTAGATGAGAATGTGATGATAATCGATCAACACATGAGGAAAACATAGAGTTTATAGAAATGTTAAGTTGATAATACGAGGAATGAACATTATTTAGAGGTAGGCGATCATGTTTTCCTTAAAATAACTCCTTGGAAAAGTGTTATGTATTTTAGTAAGAATGGAAATTTAAGTCCACTATTCATTAGATCTTACAAAATCCTGGAGAAAGTTGGACTTGTTCCCTATCAAGTAGATTTTCCTCTAGGTTTATCTGAGGAACACAATGTTTTTCATGTTTTGATTTTATGAAGATGTGTTTCAGATTCATCTACTATTTTGATCCAAAAAGGTATTTCAGCTTGAATATTACATTTATTATACAGATAAACCTATTCATATTCTTGATTATATAGATATGTTATGGTGGAATAATTTAATTCACCATGTTAATGTTCTTTGGAGAAGCCACATGGTTGAAGAAGCTGCATGGGAATATAAAAATGCTATGAGGGAAACATATACTCACTCATTTAATACGATAATAATAATATGTGATTGCAATTTTCAGAAGGTGGGGTGGGGTGGGGGGGATATACCAAACCTAGTACATAATTGGTATTTCATTATGTAATTATATAACTATTATTTAAAGATATTAAGGAATATATAAAAATAGAATAGTCACATAAACAATGAAAGTATAAATAAAATATATATTATAAGTGAAAATATGATATATTTATAACATGGAATATATAAATATATACTTTGAAAATGATAAATTATGTGTTGGTATTTTTGTGGAAAAATAGTTTTTACAATTATATAATTAATATAATTATTTAAAAGAAGATTTGTTTTTATTAAATATAAAAAAAATAATATTTCAGTTTCGTAGGATTACAAGATAATTATATTAGACCTTAATAAAAAAAATTCAAAGTTTTATAAAATCTTTAATAATTTTAAAATTGGTATTTTTTCGAATAAATGATGATTTTAATTAAAATTTTAATTTTATCATATATAGAAATTACTATCATAAAATGAACTGTATATTTTATTTCTACATAATGAAAAAAGTTTATGGGTAGTTTTTGATATTTTTCTAATATAAAATAATTTTACTGAATAGTAGAATATTGTAATTTAGAGTATATGTACATTATAACTTAAATAAACTATTCCATGAGTCATTTACAATGTAATAACAATAATATTAAACTTCCATTAATTATTTTAATATATTTGGTGATAATAATAACATTATTCAATAACCTGAGAAAAAATAATAAACTAAAGAATAAAATATTAAAAAACTATTCTCTCCTCTCCTTTAAATACTACCCCTTCCACTTATACTCCTCACACCTCATGCCTTGTAGATATTTTAATTTATACTGAATTACATTCCCAAAACTCTTACCTCCTTCCAATACCATTAAATCTCCAAAAATGTCCTCAAACATGTGCCTTAAGGAGGTTTCCAAGGAGAAGAATTCATGAGATAAATTACACATTAATTTTCTTTATTATATTTTGATTTTTTCTTTTATCATTTTATCCTCACCTCACCTCATCCATGTGACATTATAAATATATCATCATACATATTCTATAATTTTATCATGTTAATCTAATATACATCATAAATCATAGTCCTTTCTTCCCTTAATCTAAAAATAATGAATCATCATCTTTGATGGGTCGATTTTTCATCATCATGGTCGATGTGTTTTATTTTTTTCTTTACCCCCTTCTAGGACGGTCATAAGACCATTATAATTGTTAAATAATATTTTATTATACATAATATGTTATGTAATATTTTGGATCTAATATATAAAAATTATATTAAATAAAATGATATAATTTTATGATGGTCTTAATAACGACAAAATTAAATTAAATCATTTTCATTAATTTTTTATCTAATGATTCATCCCCTTATAAGAAATAAAAAATATATATGGTATCAGTTAAAATTATGGAAACATATTAATACATTTTCATTCAACTTCTTGGTTTTTTCTTCCATTTGACATGAAAATCCATAACGATCCGACCATAGAAAACATGAAATAAACGCACCAGAAACAATGAAAATAACAAAATATAATCCATAAATAGGAAGAAAGTTGTTATAATAATATTATATAAGGAATTATGAATTTGAATATGGCTATAGAATATGTTAATAACAATCTATATTACATTACACAATGGGATTGAAAAAGTTTTAAGTAAGATGAACTTGAGGTTGGAGACTTTTCTTTACAAATCCTCTTTTAATTTTATATTTTTACAAAATTAAGAAGAAATGTTTTTATAATGAATATATTCTTATTTTATGATTATATTCCGGTTCATGCATATTTTTTATGATGAAGGGTGGGACTTATATCTCCCTCTAGTGCATTGGTTATTTTTATGATGGATGTTCATTGTAATGATTATTACAAGTGTAAATGCGATGGTTGAATCATAAGGTAGTTGTGATAATTATATGGTAATGTGTCCATGATGGATAAAAATAATATGGTGTCTACGAGGGATAAAATATTCTATAATTAATTACCCAAATTACACATAATATTTATTTAGGCTTTCTATTTTTTATGGAAATCTATTTTTTTCACAAAGAAACTATATAATAATTTAAGGGTGAGAAGTATATCTTATGAAAATGATTTCATATAGGTATAAGTATTCAAGGACTAATGTTTTACTTCATTATTTTTATATACCATACTTATATTTTTTTTCTCTTACCATGTTTTAAAATGTTTCCCTTTAGTATTTAGTATGGGTAAAAAAATATAAAAGAAAAGGTTGAATATAATAATGAAATCATGTTTTGTTAAAATCTTTTGCATTATTGATGAAATTGACATTATATTATTGGCATAAAAGTTTTATTATTTTTTACTTTTATTTAGGAATTATTAAATCATTTTCTAAAACTATATTCCTAAAATATCTTTAGGTATGTACAAAATTTCAATCTAGTTGAATTAACTAGAGTATAAAATGTTTAAGGATGAGTACAAATATTTATTATATAGAATACTAAATTAAAATAAACACTGATTTTCCATTATAAAAATATCATTTATTTCCATTATATTGTAACTGTTAAATTATCATTTACATGTAAAAGAAACCAATTTATAAAACTATAAAAAAGTCATAATATAATAAATGTATTTTTATGAACTTAATGTACTTGTTTTTTAGATTTTGTTTTATGCATACCTAAATAAAAATTTAATTTTACCACATTAAAAAATTTAATATTATTAAATTATTTGATTATTAATAATTGGCAGTTCAAATTTGTAAATGGGGTCAATTTCATTATAATAAAATGGTAAATATTATTTAATATGATAAAATAATCATTTCCAAAGAATGACTCTTATATATATAATGTTTTTAGTTAAATGGATCTATTTCAAATTATGAATATAATATTATGATTAAGAATATATTTAAATTGATTAAAACTAATTTAATTATTAAACAATGTTATATAAAAATAAAAACATAATGATTAAAATGACATATTTTTAAAAATAGTCATTCAAAAAATTATATATTTTATTTTAAAAGTGAATTTTATCATTTGTAAATTTTTATTAGATTAAATAAAGGGTATATTCATATTAAACTCACAAAAATTTATCATGAAGAGTCATATTATATATATTTTTAAATAGTCATCATGATTAATATTTAATCAAGAATAAAAAGTGCTAAAAATTGTAATCTAATGCATCTTTAATTTTACTAAATAATTTTGATAGTTAGAACTTCTATAATAACTATTATATTTAATAAAATAATATCTAAATGTTTCACCAACATTTTCTCACCAAACCCATATAACTCTAAGGAAATTCTATTATTACCACTTAAATATAATTTTCCAAACATTTATCACCCATTTTGAACTATAAACAGATCTCACTTATTCTAATTTTAATGCAACATATTAGTTAAAAAAATTCATAAAAATATACCCAATTTTGTTTGTAGATCCACATTACATGTTTGATAGCATCTACCTCAATAAAGTTCCAAAATCATTTAATTTGAGTGTGATACATCATGAGAAAAACCAAATTCTAAATGATGTTAAAGAACATATGTTGAAACAAAGAGTAGTGGTAAGAGACCATAGAAACTAAAATACCTTTTTCTTGTTATACAGTTTCTTTTTGAATTTAATCTTAATTGTTTCACTATATTCAGTGATACATTTTTCATATGATATTAACTCTTACCTCCAAGGGGAAAATGTGTTAATAAATCAAATTTCCTTCCCTAAATGATTTTATTATTCAAAAAATTTAATATATATTTTATTATTATGTGATAATTTTTCTTAAATTGATCTATATATTAGGTCCATGTTTTTATATACCAATCTTAAACTTGATTAATTTAGAAAATAAAAATGCATCAATTATTTTGACCTTCGTACTTTCTATTTAAAATAGACTAATTTTACTATTTTTTATGATTTTTGTTACCTAATACTATATTTCGTGAAAGGTAACCATTTTCTAAAATTTTATCTTTTATAAATCACCTTATAAATTATTTTTTATGTTTCTATTTTGGTAGATTTAATTTTGTGAAAATTAAGCAGTTTTATGTTATTATACATGTGACGCATTCTGAAATGTAGTGTGAACCCAATTCTAATTTATGGGTTTTAATGTTTTAATTATGTGATTTGTTTGGATCACTTGTCTATGTTTAATATTTAATTAAACAATTTTTCCTATATATCCCCTTAATTAATTGTTTAATGATTTCTATATCATGAGATAATCATTAAACAAGTAGTGATGATCGATAAAAAAATTGAAACGTGCTTTTTCCAGAATATGATATGAAAAAAAATTATGGTTCTATATCCTTTGTGAGAAATAGGTTTCTATTCTTGACGTACTTCATGAAATAGGTGGAAATTCCTGATACATATTCATTATTTATTAGGCATAAATTTATTATCCACTCCTTTGATAAGTGCATATGTAGTAGTCTAAGGATTATGATTACAGTGCCAAGTTCTTCCAATCATTACACAATATTATATATTTTGGAACAAGGTATTATTAATCATATTATCATTCTATATGAATCATTTTATGATTTTAAATTCTTTAAATATTAAATTTTTCTCATTGTGATTTTTTATCATTTATTATAATATCAACCTCATTATATGGTTGATATGTTTTTTTCTTTAAATTTTTTTTGAGATCGCCCTTTTATGATGCTTCTATTTCATAGGTCATGAGGATGAGTTTAACTCTGTAATTTATCATACTAATAAATAGTTTGATGAAATTGTAGGGAAATTCACATAAAAATTGAAAATAAGCTACTTTTGTAACTAGTCTTTAATATCACCAAACCATTAAATTCTTGGGATATTGATTTTTGTATATAATGTGTTGTTTTAATTAAAAAAAATGGTGAATAATAAATCATTTATAACATTAGTTACCTTAATTGGTATCATATTATGGTTTAGTTATTTTTGGATATTGGTTCACTTAATAATTGTATTAATAATAGATAACATCAGTGAAAACCAGAGTTATGAGTGTAAGTATTAAATGATATAAAAAAACATAAGTAAATTCATAAATATGTATTTTTTAAAAATAATTCCCTATATTAATACCACATATTGGTGTGGTATTAGTTAAATATTTACCTAGGGGATGTAACCCTAAAAATGAGTGTTGAGTCTTACCTTATTATTTACATGGTGTATATTGATGTGGCATAACATAATACCTGTTTTGATAATACCAAGAGATATTCTTTCGTAGATCATATTCCCATTATCTACAACTATAAAGGAATAGTTACCTAGTTAAATTGATATACTAGGTCGAGTAGTTTAAGATAACCCAACATAATGTAACCTCAATTTGTAGCAAGGTTGAACTAAATGAATTACAATATAACATGAACATGTTGAATGGTAAAAATATTTATGGATCAATAACTTTTTTCTTATTTATTATGATAATTTACCGAGGATGTTAAATATTCATCACTCTTGTTAACAAAATTTGTTTTAGATATTGATGGAAAATGCAAGGATAGAATTAGTAATGTCTCATTCAGATAATGCAATGACTACCCCAATGAAAAAATAAATAAAATGGGGGTTGGAGTAGAAACTATAACTGAAATTATCACCTAACATTTACAATGTGACATATAGACACCAGAATTAATGTGTCAGTTCTTTAGTTTATTACATTTGTTTCATTACAAGGAATCAAATCTCGATGGACTAGTCAATTTAACAGTCTTGGAAATCCATATTACATAAAGGACTCCAATAATAAATTTGAAAAAAAATTAAAAACATATATATTAAAAATTAATAAACTAACTCCTTCAAATATTATTCAAATATTATTTCTTCATTAACTTTATACTGGAAACATAATAATGGTGAGCTCCAATGATCAGTAAGGGTAAATAAACGGAAAAAATAATAAATCAATGGAAATAAACAAACATGGTAAAGTAAATAACTGATTACATATTCCATTAGAATAACTAGATATAGAAAATTCAATATGACAGTGTATGAAACCAAAAAACATTCCATTTAAATTACTAGATGAGGAAAATTCAATATGGAAATGTATGAAATTCAAACACATTCCATTTAATAAATGAACTGAATATTAAATGTATACATAGATATATCAACCCAAATATCATTGATGAATAATGATTAAAATATCAATGGGGAAAAACATATTTTTTGGTAGTATTATCTTAGGAACATATGGACCTATACTATGAATTTTCATCATCTGAATAGTTTAAAACTACATGTAGAAAACTATTTAGTTTTTTCAACTTAATTGTCTCATTAAAACCTATCAATACATGGAGGAGTTATATAAATTACAAGCTTCATCCATCATTTCATTACAAAATCATTCCTCGTATAAAATAATAAATTTAATTAATGAACAATTAGTCTTATCAAATTTATGTATTGAATAAGAGTTACAAATTTAATAATAATTCCCTCGTTAATCAAATAACTATAAATGTAAACATATTACGTAAAAATATATATGGATTAAGAAATAAAAATATCCACCATATGAAAATATGTATATTCAAGTTAATTTCTTATAAAAATTATTATAATTGGATTATTATATTAATTGAAATTTAACAATCAAAAATAGGAAGTGATACCGCAAAGGTAATCATTAAAAACATTCTTAAAGAGAATAATCTTTAAATATTCCAAAGTGTCCCATACCACATTGAAACATTTCAATCACAATATCCATGAAGGTATGAAATTTAATACATTGAATAATACCCTTATAATAATTAGAATCATGATATAAATTGTAAAATATAATTTTGTACATCATATATAAAAAACAAGGTGAATAACAAAAAATAAGTCTCAATAGAATGTAAATTGAGACAAAATACCACACTTTAACCTTATTTTTGTAATTTGGTATCTTTCATACCATATATTGGTTTAAAATATGTTAATAACTTATTCCATTACCATAATCAATTTTATAATACAATATATAATCATCTTATAAAATCTTATTACCCATCTGTTAAAAATCATTTAGTATTTTGACTATTTTAAGTAGTAATTTCCCAGTTTTCTCAAGTATGTTTTGACTTGTTATTTTCTACTATTTTAAAATTAAAATATGATTTAATCAACTACAGAATTAAATTAATAATGTAATTATAATATATATATTATGTACATGCTAATTTATAATAATCTATAAAATTTGGATTTATGAAATGAGATACACAATTCATGGAGACAATAGTATCTATGTACACAAGAGTGATACATTCATTCATTTTTCATATTAAAAGAGTTTAAATTAATTGATAAATATTTGTATAATAATTAACCTATCATATTTATGTCATATATGTTTTGTATTTTTATTAAAACCTCACTTTATACATTCCATGTATGGTGTGAATGAGTCACATCCCTTTTAGGAGGCGGTGGTTGACACTTCCACCATGATGTTATCATATTTACACAAATTGGAATGTATAAGGGTATGGGTTATAAATTAATTATAAAAGTATAAATAAATAATATATATATATACACATATTTTCCATCATAATTCACACCATGAGCGGTGGTAAATAAAAAATGAACAATCATCAGTTCATTATGCGATAGTTCACCGTACATGTAAACAATGTGTTCTTTACATCTTATGTTAATGTTTGTGTATGTGTTGGTCAAAACATTCAAATAAAAAATATTATCATATTTTGGAAACATTATTTGTCATATAATCATATTCTTAAAATATTTTAGGTGGTGGATAATTGAAATGAAACTAATTGGAATCAAGAATGTTATTGCTTCGTAATAATGTAAATTATTTTGGTTTGTACCAAAATAATTACTTGAATGAATCTCATCCCAAGGGGGAGGTTCTAGGATGAATGGAATAATTTTATAAGCTATTTTGGTAGATATGTATCTATCCAAAGTGGCATGAGAGGTGTGTGGAATTTGGAGGATATAAGAGCTTTTATAGTGGAGGAGAAGTGACACCCTTGTAAATTTTTGGAAAGGGAAGCCCCCATGTTTTTCCCATGGAAAGGGAATCCATAAATTATAAATTATTTAGTAATGTAGTATAGGGTCAATATATGGCCATAAAATGGCTCTTGAACTAGTTTATAACTCATTTGGTCCCTAATGTTAAATGTTTAGTCCTTTATTATACTTAGTTTTTCGATAATAATTGCAATTAGCTATAATTACATTCACTAATATTCAAGGTAAAAAAAATAGTTGAACTTATAATAAATTATAAATCTTTCTTATTACAAATATTGAATACAATTTTCCATATTCCAATTATACATGCGGGATAAATTAATTTAAATTTAATTATGCAGATGGGATGTGAATACATGGTTTTAATGTAAATACATCCGAAGGTCTATTATGTTTTTATTGTCAATTTCAAATTAAAATTTATTACAATGACCAAAACTTGATTAATTAATAAAAAAAATGATCTTATTAAACATTGAAACCAATTTAAAATATAATTTATCATTACAAATATATTAGATAAAAAATTATTTTTTATTTAAATTTCAGTATTTTTCATTATTCATTACAAAATGAAACTTCACATGAAAATTACAAAAAATTCACACTAGGATAATTTTTATTCATCTATTACATTGATTAATTTTATTTGGACATATTAAATTTATAAAATGGTAAAAGTTTAATTTAAGATATGTTCTCCACTACAATGTGGTAAGAGTGTCTTTATAAAAAATTTAGTATTTTATATGTAATATTGCATTTTTTATCTTAATCCAATAAAATATATTGGATGAACATAAAAAAATATTTCATCTAATATATGATATATATATATATATCAAATTAATATCAAAACAAATTTTAATTAATTTAATTTATTAGGGTAAGTCAATATTGTGATCCTAAAAATTGTTTCCTATAAAAACAATCCCTTTATATTCCATTGGGTTTTATATTTTTTTATATTTAATTTTTGACCATTGAATTCATTTTATATTTGTGTAATCCATATATTTTTATAATTTAGTTAATCCTATTAATAAACCATAAATTAACAACCAGGTTACATCATATAATAATAATATATTATCTTTTGATAAAACATAGTCTTTTATGAAATGAATGTCACTAAGGAAACTCGTTGTTGCATATAACACACTCTAACTAATTACTGCATACATTGAATGCTATAAAATTTCATGAATTTATTTAAAATATTAAATATATTATATATTATCAAGATATTATATTCACTTATGTGCTTGGTTTTGTGTATCATACACACTATCAAATACCATATTCTTACGCTTGAATATCTGGATGTCACATTCTCCCCACCATTACTAAATTAGACCATTTAAATTTAAACCATATATTGGTAACATATTTTATGATCTCTCCTATATCAATATCCTTAATCATGGTAAGGGTTCATAATAAATCATCTTGAAAATACGGTGTAACACCACAAGCATCCACGATACGTTTCCTTTTGAATAATGAAATAGCTTGCATTGTACGCAACTTTGAGATTCTAACACACCACGACCAATCAAACAAGACATTATGAATAGTAATACCAACTTTTTGAAATTTTATAAATTTTATTTTTCTAATTGGACTTAATTTTTCAATTTGGAATATCAAAATTAGCTTATGGTGAAATTTTGGTTTATTTCTGAAAACATTCAATTTTTAATGAATAGTGAAACACACTGTGTTATTGGTTAAAATTTACTTTTTATTTAAATGATTATTTATTAAATTTAAATTTCTTTTAGGTAAAAATAGACACATAATACAAATATAAGTTTAATTTATTTCATTAGAGTCATTTAATAATAAGTTTAGATATATAAAACGATTATAACACTTTTTACCATCTTTTACCCACCTTCCCAGAGCAATTGCAAATTTTCATAAAACATAATTTTACTGCTTCTTTGATTTAAATTTCAAAAATCTGAGATACGAGGTTTATATCAGAAATTAAAATTTAGTTCAATTAGATTAAAATATTTTTTTGTGAACAGTATATTTTGAATTTTATTTACCATGGTTAAAAGTAAATATGGTAATTAAGGGTAAAAATGATATCATAATTACCCTAACACATGTCCTCATTCTATTAGATAATTATAATTCGACCAAAAACAACCTTA